>OY723404.1:11327490-12703268 GCA_963210345.1 Inga oerstediana | reverse complement strand
TAGAAAAAGGCATGTTGGTACACCATCGTCATCAACAATAATAATAAGTTTTCATATTCATTCATTTTCAAAATATTTCTAATAATTTGAGCACACTCTTATTCTAATTTAATTTTCACCATTTTTTAAATTGAAGAATAATTGTTAAAACAAAAACTCTTAGATGAAAACAATTTCAAATTAGGTTCCTAGACTTCCAACCCAACTTTTGAGATCTCCAATTCAAACTTGAGGGATGTTTGGCTTGTTAACTAATGATCAAAGTAGACTTAACTTGGAAATTATTTTATTTTACAAATATGACATCCAATTACCTTACCATAAAAAATGTTAATAGTTAATATTATATTTTTAATATTGATAATAAAATATTAGTTTTTAATAGTTAGCGTTAGTTTTTGTAACAATTAGGTCAATATTGCTCTCTTTTTTTTAACATTTTGGGGACAACATCAAACTAATAAAAACCTTCAAATATCTATAACTCATTAGCAAATACTTCTAAGATGACAATCACCGTTAACCCCTCAACGTAACCCAACGTTTGTAGTGTTCATTAGCTTTAAAGTCAAAGATTTCAGGCCGTTGGATTTTGTTTCTTTGAAATAGACTAGAGAGCCCAAAAAATTGTCATTATTATAAACATTTTATTATTATATAAAAACGATTATAATAATTTATCATTAAAAGTATAATGCATATACTTTTTAAAAATTTTATTTTGATTATGATTTTAAGTCAAAATTTTGAACCTTTAAAATTATTGATCTACAACAAATTATAGTTGGGTAACACAAAAGCTCTCCTATAAATGAGAGATCATGTGTTTAATCGTTATACTAGGCCGGTGATTTTTACTCATCTAATTCAAAAATATTCACTAATAAAAATGTTTTTTTATTGTGAGCTTAAAAGTAACAACTTAAACGCAAAGTAAAACATTAGAACTTGAAATTCTAAGAAATTTATAAATTTCATTTTCCATAATAGATAATTTAAATTTTATAAATAGAATGGAATCCTAAATTAACTGCTCGAGATCTTAAGATAAAGTCCTAAGATATGCTACATGTCTAAGAAGATACATAAGAATATAATCAATTACTACTATTATTATGAGAGATTTTTGTGCTCCATTTCACTATTTCAAATAACCCTATAATTATAAAAACCTTTTTTTAAAAGAATCATTTGAATAATGTTGCTAATTTAATCATTAAGGTAGACAAAGCACCGACCACTTCGTGTTAATTAAAGTACGCCTACAAGTAACTTAATCACTAATAAGAGTACAAAGCAAAAAATGGGGGATTAATTAATAAAACGAAGATAACATTATTATTATTATTATTATTAATCTTAAAGGAAATTAATTAATTTAACTAACTGTCCCTATTAGAAAAGTCAAGACACACAAAAGCCTTCCGCCAACATCGCCACATGAGCAGCATAAAATATTTCTGTGTTTGTGTGTGTGTGTGTGTCTCACACACGTCTCACAACAAACATAAACACACTTAATAAACAAACAAAAAAATACGTTTATTTTTCTTTTAAGGATTATTATTTTAATTTATAAAATAAAAAATTGATTTGTAATTGCACAGATAAGCAGAAGACAAGGGACAGACCAAATTGTGCCGAGGTACCTATCTTATACGTAATTATGTTTGCTTATACATATATTTTAGTTAGCGAATCATATTACATCATAAACAAAAATTATTATCATTATTATATTGTTAGCTAATGAATTGCATAATTATTCTTGTTTGCATGCATGATCATCAGCATTATGCAAAACTACAAGACAAACCTAGAAACAGCCATAATGTTAAGATGCTATCAATTTTTTAATTATTTGGCTTATATATAAATCTTATTAAATAATTATTCCATCCCCATATATATATATATATGACGCTATTAGACCCGTAAGCAGAAGAATAGCCCGAATAATTACTGATGAATTTGCGATATTTCTACATACTCGAGTAATTTTTGTAGCTGCGTGGATTAGTCTGAATCCAACGTGACTTCAATACCGGGGCAATTTTTATTCATGAAATTAAAACATAATAAAAATTAAAAATAATTTCGGATAATCTATTATACATATTCCACATTTATACACAATTTACAAAGCCATGCACAATATCATTATATAGCTTACTTTAGACTCTACATATATCCTTAGTTAAATTTAATGTTTTTCCAGCAAATTAAATTAAATGTAATCAAACTAATAATACTTCAACATCTTTATACAAAAAACAAGTACAACATGAGTTGGAGGGCACAAGGAAGGGAAGAAAATCAAAGTAGTGTCGTCAGCAATTAATTAATGAAAAGTAAATTGTTGAAAATGTTATATAACAGAGAATAAGTTGTGACATATCTCTATATATATATATATATATATAATAAAATAAAATATGCAGCGTTCTCAGACCCAGATCGAACCGGCTGGTCTGACCCAGAACCCGCTGAACCCATTAGTAGACCGGTCCGGTCAGAGTCCCAATTTTCAAAAAAAAAAAATTTTAACTTTTTCTTTTAGAATTTCATACTATAAGCCTAAAATCTTCATTTATTCACCGGTTTAGTTCTGGTGTGGCCCCGTTTTGACCCACTGACCCTTAACCCAATACCCCGATCAGTTTAATACCCGGTCCGAATTTTAATACCTTAAAAATATAAAGTGTTAATTAATTGTAAAGAAATGGAGGGATGAAGTCAGGAAGACACTAAAACAAAAATTAATACAGCTAGCAAGCAAAAGTAATGTACATATGTGAGCAGTGTTTGCACTAATTGACAATGACTGTAAATGTCAGATTCATTGAAACCTAAATTGAAATTTTATTAATCATTTTTAAAATAAACCTTTTTCCCTTTTTATAAACATGAAAAACAATCACAGCTGTTTTGGGCTAACACGGCTTTAATTTGTGACATCCTTTACGATCTATCTGTAAATTTAAAAAAATAATAATAATAATTAAACTCCCATGTATTATATCCAATTTAATAATTAAAGTAATCTCTACTTTACTTAGATTAGTTTTAGTAGCTTAGGAAGTTAAGAAAAATTGACTTTGCATTTCTATAAAGGCTTGTGAACCTCAGTATTTTTTATTAGATAATTAACATAACACTTATAATAAATTTATTTCTTGAATTTTTTGCATAACTCATGTACTCATTATATTTAAATAGAGTTTTAATTCACAACTTCATGCTCAAAAAGATTGAAGAAAGAAGCTTGGTGTCATTAGACTACAACACCCTTGACATTTATTTTTGAATTTGGATTTTTTTTTAAAGTCCGTTTTATCTTAAATATAGGTTATAGAAAGAGATAGACACAAATTTATTTCTTGAATTTGGATATTTTTTTTATAAAAAAAATCACTTCTTAAATATAGGAAATACTCCTAGTAAAAAAATGGATTCACTTTTGTGAGACCTATAATAATATCATATTGTTATTATAAATGTTAAATAAAAATAATATCATCATATATTCATATAAAAATAAAACATATTTTTAAACTCTTCATTTTTACTTCTACCTCCATTTCTGTCTTTATAGGAAAAAAAAAACCCCTTTCAACATACCAAACAGGCCCTTAAGATTAGATATTATTTGCGATTAATTCTTTGATTTGGTTTCTTAAACATTATTATTAATAAAGGTCAGAGAAATAGAATAGAAGGAAATTTATATCACTCAGGCAAGATCATGAATTTGAAATTGGTGGATGAAGAGAAACTGCAATTTGAAACTTGAAAGTCAACCTTGCTCAGATTTGAGTTAATGATAATAAAACCTAACACTGTTAAATAATTTACAATTATTTAATTTAGATTTATTTTCTACGATCTAATTAGAAATATAGCACAAAGAAGAGAGGGATGTGACACGTGTAGGGCTGGCAGACAAAAGAAAAGAGAGATGAGAGAGATGTTCCTAAAATGAGGGAAACATTGAAACGTGAACGTCAAACTGAATGCTGAGTGTACGCAATTGTATTGCTATTACTATTATTAAATAATTAGTTAATATTAACAACAACAACAACAACTTGTCGAAAAAAAAACAAGAAGAAGAAAAAGCGTTTAACTTTAGTATTAATCATATAATTCAGACAATCCTCAGTGTTTGTTTGGAATAACTTATTTTTGGATAATAAGTGCTTATAATTCGTGATTCACGGTATACGAGGTAAGTATGTAAGATGAGTTTTGTCCAAGGTATTAAAATCCGGACCGGATATTGAACCGGTCGGGGTACTGGGTTAAGGGTTAGTGGATCAGACCGGGGCCAAACTGGAGCCAAACCGGTGAAAAATTGAAAATTTTAGACTTATAATATGAAAATCTAAAGGAAAAATAAAAAAAAAAAAATTTTAAATAGTAACCCGGACCGGTCTACCGGCCCGTTCGTCGGTTTTCAAGCCGGACCAACCGGTCCGGGTTACAGAACCATGGTTTTATCTCGACTTATGTAATAAGTGCTTATTCCCTAAAATCAAGCCATTCCAAACACTCACTAATCTTATGCATGTAGTGTATCTTCACATGTAGACCTTTAAAAAAAACAATATCTAGTCACAAAGCATATTACTTTAGGTATTATATATATATATCTCTCTTTGTTAAAGGTAGAATATAGTTTATGTTTCTGATTAATTAGTTTGATTTCGAATCTTAAGAGTTAAGAATTTCTTTGGCCAAAAAATATTCGTGATTCTTAGTTCAGTAAACGTAGAAGGTAGGAGAAATACACACACACATATGGGTGAAGAATTCATATTCATAGTTATATTAATAGACAAATGACATAAAAACAATAGATAGAATGGCAATTTGAAACCAATATAGTAATTTAATTTATGTTAAGGTCAACAAATTATTAAATTTTAATTTAAAAGTTTTAGTTCTCTTGGGTTAATTACATGTTCAAACTTAAGTTGTAAGGTTTGCATTTGAGTGTTAGATTTTGAAATGTTATTTTTAAATTCTTGCACATATGAGAAAGACAAAGCCTTTTAATACTTTCAAATAAAATAGGAAATATCAAATAAATATTTTTTTTAAAATTAACTTGGGTATAAAATTGGAGGCAGTCCTTATCAAATCTTTACATCTATTATATCAAAGGTACTAAATTGGAATTTGACAATTTATTAATCTTGAGATGAAACTTTAGTAAATCACATTTTGTCAGTTCTTCAATATCCTAAATGTAGTAGCTATAGATATAAAGTTAAAGGAAGGGATTTAGTCCATGGGCAAAGGTAGAATTAGTGACTAAACACAAAGGCTTTCTAGAACGAAAATCAAAAAGTAGTGGCTTTCTTAGCAGACACTTAAGAACATGCAATGACAAGTTTTAATGTAGAAAATGACAACATGTATATTTATGCTACTAATTTGTCGTTGAAAATTTTTAATAATTAAATTTTTTCCTTGTGATTTCATAGCAATTCTCCTTGATTAATTTAATAAGATTAAAAAAATTAGTAAAGTTAGTTAGCAGCAAAAAAAAATACGTGTTTGTTTCTCTAAAATGTTCAGTCTAATTATTTGGATTGGAAGCTACTCCTTTTTTGGATACACTGGAAACTACTCTAATTGATGAGAAACTCTCTTAATATATGCAATCAATATGAAGAGTTTAATAAAAACAAATTATAAATTTATGAGATCAAGTGAATTAAAATCTTACATTTAGGACCAAAATAAAACTCTCTACTAACTTTTACATTTATGATCGAAGGTGGTATATATATTTAAGAAAACACCTCCTGTCATGTATCAGTTTCTAATGAAACAAATTTAACGCCTTTAAATAAGATTTACCCTGAAAATGCTCAAATATAAATCTAGAATTGTTAATTACCAAAAATAAAAGGGTTAAGATACAACTTTACTAATAAAGTTTTTTACCTTAAGAACTTCTAATACAAATAAGTTTTAGAAGGGGCAAAAATGCTAATAAAAATTTAAAATGATACAGATTCACTAATACCGTTAAATTCACCAACGCCAATTTGAAGTAAAACATAACGGACGTTTGATGAAATTTAACGGCATTGATGAATCTGCATTATTTTAAATTATTTATTGATATTTTTATATTTTTCAAAACTTATTTGTACCAGACGCTTTCAAAAAAAATTTGTTGGTAAAATTGCACCTTATCCCAAACTAAAAACATTATGCAAGATTAATCTCTTTAAGACAACACCATTATATTTATAAATATTTATTATTTTATTTTTCCTCTTAATAAATTCTTGCATGATCTCTTATCAAATAAAAATGAAAAGAAGGAGTATATGTGAAGTTGCCATGGACCTATATCCAGATTGTGCATGTCGTGCTTTTGAGGGGATTTAAAGAGTTTCCCAGTCAGCCATGCCAACAGCTCATCTTTGACCCAATAGCTGCACTTTATATATCATGTGGACTAATAATTAAATAATGATTATTTTAATTAAAATACTAATTATGAGTTTTGAGCCCAAGTTGTGTGATCACTATCATAGCATATATGTTACTCCCTCCGGTCTTAATTATAAGACAAAGTTGATTTTTTTGGAGAAATTAAGGAAACCAATTAAATTACTTTAGATTGTTTATATTTTTAGTATACTTAGATTATATATTAGTTTATTAATCAAATTAATTAGTTTAGAGAAAAAAATAAAAATATAAATAATCTAAAGTAATTTAATTGGCTTCCTTAATTTCTCCAAAAAAGTCAACTTTATCTTATAATTAGGACCGGAAGAAGTATCAGCTAACGTACCACTTAATTTAAACCAGTGTCATGTTTAACTAGGTCTTATATATACACACTAATTAATGATTAGTTCATTAGGGTTATATAAAGAAATTAAAGGCTTTACCGTTTTACTCTTTATCTCTCTATATATGTGCTATTCTATTCAGAATAATTAAAAGGAAAAAAATAAAAAGAACAGAAGCGATGGGGGTGTGTGTCAGTGTGTGTGAATTATGCTTAGAGAGTGAGAATAATATATTCAGCTACAAAATGTAAACCTGCCCTTCTTGATGAATTAAATTTTTCTGACTTTCATCGTCTGTCACGTCCTTATATCAAATATGAAACGAATCTTTATCTTATCTGATTTATCTCATGCATGCTTTTCATGTCCTTGTAGTTTCTCCTTTTTAGTAACACACACACACACACATATAACTTTAGTGTTACACTCATTTGTGATATATCCATTCATTTGCATATATCTTATATCAATGTTATTAAATCCGGACAGGCCATGGAACTAGTTGAGATACTGGATCAAGGGTCAATGAGTCATGTCGGAATTAAACTTAAGCTAACCCGAGGCCAAACTAGAAAGGAAGTGAAGATTAATATGAGATTATGATGAATTTTTTTTTAAAAATCATTTTTAAAAAAATGAACTGGGTCAATGACCTGATCGGACCAATTTAACTGGCGAACCAACTGGTCTGGGTTTAATAACTCTGATTTGTACATAATAAATAAGCTAACAGAACAAACTTTCAAGTGAGCATTCCGTCTGGCCAGAAAAAAGTGAGTATTACATAAATGATTTATATAAAGTTACAATATTTTCACTTTCTTAATTTTCTTTTTTGATATACGGATATCTAATTGGTTGGGCCCAATTGGAGAGGCTCTCCAAAAGTGTATTTTGCATTTACTGGGACTGGACTCGAGAGGTGAGATCTTTTGTTTAAGTAGCTAGAGCCCTTTTTACTATGATTAATTAATGCCTGTTGGTAATTTAGTTTTCTTTTTAAATTTCAGTGATTATATTAATATATTAGTTAAGAAGACATTTCACATTTGAATGGAGAATGTGTATAAAAAATGGAAGTATTAATGAGATATTGAAAATTTGGTCAAAATATAGTACTCCCTCTGGTCCTAATTATAAGATAAAGTTGACTTTTTTGGAGAAATTAAGGAAGTCAATTAAATTACTTTAGAGTGTTTATATTTTTAGTATCCTTAAATTATATATTAGTTTATTAGTCAAATTAATTAGTTTGGAGAAAAAAATAAAAATATAAATACTCTAAAGTAATTTAATTGGCTTCCTTAATTTCTCTAAAAAAATTAACTTTATCTTATAATTAGGACCGGAGGGAATATATACGTAATTGAGCATGTGCAATATACATGCCTTGCGAGGCATGAAATTCATTGCATTCAAATATTTAATTTAATGTCGATTGACAAAAACTTGGACTAGCTAGTGTTCAACTTAAACTAGGACTCCATATTGGTCCCAAAAGAGAGATTCTATCATATACATATGCATTTAATGTTTTAGATAAATGTTAGATATAGTGATATATATGGCAAAAAAAAAGATATAGTATTATACATATATATCTGTGTGTGTGTATCAATTAGTTAATTGACGTCATATCTATACCTAACATCATGCAGGCCAAATAAATGCAATATATATATCTATCTATATACATTGTTCTATCAAAAGTATAAATTCTATCACGTTTCATGAAATTAAAAATAATACTTTTTGATAAAAAAAGATATCCAACATTATTTATTTAAGAACGAATAAAACAGTTTGTGTGTATGTTTTTTGGCAACGATATATCCCAATTAATGAGAGTATATTTTTTTTCCTTCATGTTTGGTGATATGTCTCTAAATCAAAATCTGTCAAATATTCAAACTTTAAAAATAGTAATATAAAAACCCAGTATATATATAACCTAAAATTTAGTTGTTGTGTTCATAATTTATAAATAAATAAATAAATAAACATTGTCGGTGTGGGCGTGTGTATATATGTTGATAATATATCCCATTCAACTGTCCACAAGTCCATTTTGTCAAATTTAATTTGGTCTATATTCTTTTAACAAATGAATTTGAATTTCCACATAAATGAGTGTGAACTCTATAATGCCTGAAGAGAAGGACACGCGTTGTTGAGTACTAAAAGCTGACACGTTATTATGTGTCAACCTTTTTAATACTAATTTTTCATCTGTTTCTAATTGTCAATTTTAAAAAATAAATTAAAACAATAATAAATCGATATATATAGATAATATAAAATATTAAGCACTTTATTTTTTATGGATTTTTTTTTTTTTGTGTAGCCAAGTGATTATAAAATTCTGGAGATTTATTATAAAACAATTGATAAAACTACTGGCAAATTTTTGAACTCACGTACTGTTTAAGTAACTTTGGCAACAAGTTTTTTGAAGTTTTTATAAGTGCTTGATTGTAACTTCAATTTTTGGAATAATTATAAGGGACAATTACATTCAAATCTCATATAAGAGAAAAAATAAAGAAATGGTCTCTAAAGTTATTAATAATAAGTCGAGGGGTGTTTATTGATAAGTTAAGAGGCGTCCACTGACAATTTCAGATATCATTTCTTTATTTTTTTCTTTTATGTGAGACTTAAATGTAATTGTCTATAATTATAAATATTATAAGTTCGACTAATGTTGTAACACCCCAAATTTTATTCACCTAGAGTATAATATGATTATTTTATATATTCAATAAAAAGGTGAATATTTAAGGTCAAAGAAATTAAATATTTAAAATTGAAAGGTGAACAATGTTTTCAGTGAAATCGTTTACGAGGTAGTGAGTTTGTCATGTGGTTTTGGAAGACCAAATAATGATAAAAAATTATAAAATTTTATGGAGTGAAAGTAGACATCCTAAGCTTTAATTTGATAGGTCATATGAATCAATTAAAGCTATGTACAAAGAGCTATAAATTTTTGAAAGTAGCCCAGAAAATCTGAAAAACCCCTAAAGCAACTGTCAAAGAAATGAAATATGGGAATCATATGCTTCCAACCAGCTAAAGTCCATATTTTTTCTTAAAACTAGACTCAATAAGAGTTACATAGCCTTTGGAATTACTCCAAAACGATGTCTACAAAATTAGTTATGAATTTTCAAATATTGGTGAAAATTCTGCCCAGATTTTCTATTTGTGCAAAAATTGAAGAAATAAATTAATCTTCCTTTTTCTCTTAATTATTTTAGAAATTAAGGGATGAAGGAGGAGAAAACAAATGTCAAAATCCAATGAGACCAAGTGTCAACACCACATGAAAGATGATGGAGATAATTGTTGTGTCATAAGTCCTTACTTATATCATAAGGTTAGGTAGCCAACTCTTGTACCAATTGACTTAAGTAAAAGGATGAAGCAAACTTGGTTAAATGGATGTGTGTGGGGGGGGCAGAATTGAGGAAGGAATTGGTCCAGATATAATGCCCAAGTTCAACTCATAGTTAGGGAGAAACTAAAAGGACAAAAGGGCATAAAGGTCATTACACACAATAAATGAAGTAAGAGATATTTGATAAAGCTTTCATACTCCCTTCATCAGCAATTGCACGTCCAAGTCATAGGAAAAAGAGAGAGACAAGAGAGCTTGAGAGTTCACAAAGCAAGGAAGAGCAAGAGGAAGTTCAAAAGAAAAAAACTAAGGTAAGTAAGTGTCGATTTAATGGTTTTGCTTCCTATTCTTGTGTAACACTTCCTCTAAGGTTCTCTTCTGCATGTATACATATGTTTAGCAAGTCAAGTATCCAAGGAAGAGAAGGAGTTAAGGTGCCAAGATTGAAAGCAAGAGAGTAACTTTATGAACTTGCTCTCTTGTGGTTGTTGTTTTTGTTGTTGTTGATGTATATTTATTTTTTTCAAGTTTCATGATTGGTTTGTGAACTTGGAAAGCATGAAATCTAAGGGGTTATACTGCCTAAATTTCATTAAATTATAAGTCATAAGTGTTTAAAGAGTTAAACAAGTGATTTGAAGTGAAAAGGAGAGAGATTGAAAAGTTAGATTTCAAAAAACTATTTTTTTCTTTTCTTTAAAGTTTTTGGTCTGTCCAGAAATGAGGGAATGAAATGGATTTTCATGTTTTTTTTTATTCCATTGGATTCAGAAGGCAAAACTAGATGGGGTTATAGTTGGTCACTTTTTCGGAAAATGTTAAAAAACATAATTACAAAAACGCCCTTAAAATCCTAAATCGGGGTTGTCAAAGGTATTTTCATAATTTGAAACTGAATTTGGTGATTTAGAGCATGGAAATGGATTCCTTGGGCAAAAATACATTAGGATAGCCCTAGTCAAAATTTTGAAAAACCGTGCCATCGAGTTGGGTACGACTGGGCCATGCCGGGGTTCTGAGGGCATTTTGCCTAGAGAGCGACATTTAGTACCGTGGTGCACTTACACTAGTAGTTGACGGAATTTCAATCGGTGTAGATTGTGGAACTGGGCCCTACTCATGTATACATGACGATCATGTGTTTATTGTCAACACGCATTTTCATTTCGATAATTGAAGAGTAATAAAGACAAGATTCCGTAGGCATACAGAAAAGTACAATTATACTAATAAAAGTATTCGTTCAATATCCCAACATCGTTCCTCAACGAAATATGGAAAATACATAAATACAACGAAAATGCTAATGTTTACAGGATTCCCAAAAATATTTTAAACATAAACTAATTATAATCACCAGTCTTGACCTTGCCTCGAGACACGTGCCAATCACTTCTCGGCATCTACACATTTGCCTTTCGTCCCACTAGCACTCGTTGAGATGTTTATTTTAAAACTAAGATGAGATTTTCGAGGAATCCCTATAAAGACATACGATCGACATATAAATGTGAAAATTAAATATGCAATGCACCATACTAGGTAAAAATGAAAGTTAAATTCGATTCACATATAATTACCTCAACCGAGTCATCGACTACAGTTAGGATTTTCAATATACCTTAGCTGGGCACCGAACCACAGCTAGAATTTTCTGATATACCTATGTTGGGTACCGAACCATAACTAGGTATTGTGCCTTTAGCACGTAATCATATCACGAAATACAGTAACAAGTACATACAATTATTCACATAATGTATGAAGGATGGTAGTCTCTACCTCAAAGTCTTATCAATCCCTTTTTAATGTGTCTCGTAAAACGTGTCGTTCCAGCTTCCGAATCGATCCTAAAATATTAAATGTATAAGAAATATGTCATAACCTATCAAAATATCATTTCAAACTCTTCCATAGTGTTTTTTGTGCTTATATTAGTCTATAATGAAAATTTATCAAAATGCCTCTGGGACCCTGGCCCCGCCTTACTTTGCCTGATGGCACGTTTTCACAAAATTTTGACTAGGGTTATCTTAACGTATTTTTGCCCAAGGAATCTATTTCCAAGCTCAAAATCACCAAATTTAATGTTTAATTACGAAAATACCTTTGACAGCCTCGATTTAGGGATTTTAAGGACGTTTTCGTAATTACTCTTTTTCAGCCTTTTCCGAAAAAGTGATCAACTGTAACCCCACCTATTTTTGCCTACTGAATCCAATGGAACCATCTATTTTATGAAAATCCACCTCCTTCCCCCAAAACAGTGCTGGCCAAAACTTTTGAAAGAAAATGGAAAAATGTTCTTTTGTGTTTTAGCTTCCAAAACTTGTACTTTTTCACTTCTAATCCTTTATTAACTCATTTAAACACAATTTAACCATAATTCAAAGAAATTTGGGTAGTATAACCCCTCAGGGTTAGGGCTTTCCAAATTTACAAACTTAACAAAAATCACAACAATCAACAACACTTCATACTAGTATAGATTTAAGTTTGGTGTAGCTACCTCTTGAGCTTCTTAGATCCTCTCACTCTAGGCGCCTCCTCCCTTTCTCCTTGATCTCAAAGTGTGTCTTTACCACCATGGATTCATGAGGAATAGGAGTTTAGGGAATGTTTCTTAAGCAAAATGACAAGAGAAGCTTAAGAGAATCAATCTTCTTACCTTGATCTTCTTCTTCTTCTCTCTAAAACCTCCAAGTTCTTCAAAGCGCTCTCTCTCTCTCTTCTTTCTCTAGGATGGCCGAAATGTGCAAGGTGAAGAGGAAGATGATGTGTTTTAATGAAATGCCTCATATTTCCTCTTAGCCCTTGATTTTCAAGATTACATCTTGTGGTGACACTTGTCACAACCCATACCTCCTTCACATTATAACATACTTACTCCATTAAGCTTTCTTTGGCATTGGACTAGTCTTCTTCTCCCTTGGTTGGCCTCAAAAACTGTCCCCCCTCTTGCTTCAACTAAACCAATTGCTTCTTCCAACTAAATCCAAACTTGCACTCAACTAGGCACTTAATTAGTGAATTGAGTTTACTCCATCTAATTCTCATGATGCATTCAACCATGCCTTCATGTAGTATACACTCAACCTTGCATACATGTAGTGTACTATTATCATCATGGCTTTGTTCATATAGCAATTAGACATGTGCTATTGGAAATTGATTATAAGTTAATCTCCTCTTCATATGATAATAACACTTGGCATATTTATTTCATTAATCAATTTTTTCTTCTCATTTTCCTTGTTAGACGAAAATAGGGAAGAAAAGGGAAATAAAATTGTTTCCACATTTTCATAATTCAATTTAATGAATTATGTATAATTCCCTCTAATTTCAAAATTCTTGATTTATTCCATCAAAATATTCCAATTATACATTTTCCTTTATTTTCCTTCATTAGTTGAAATTAACTTCAATTAATTGAAAAATAGTTAATCTTGGCAAAGTTGGCAAAATTATAGGTTTGCTATTACCATTGAAATTTAATTCCTTTTTTGAATTAATTTGCTCATTTTTCCCATGAATATTCATCATTTTATTCAATTTTTTGAATAATTATGATATATTCGGTGAATATAAAATTTGGGGTGTTGCATTTATATTGTTCATTAATTGGTGCATATCTTGGCGTATGTCATATTTATTTTTCGCATTTTCTATGAATGATAGCATGCTTATATTGGGATTCCTTGGAACCTCACCCCTTTTTCTAAACAAACATCTCATCGGGTGCTAGTAGAGGAGAGTAATGGGCGGGTTGGGCAGCCCGTGCCTAAACCCATAACCCGCCCATTTAATTTTATACGGGTACAAGCTAGCCCATACCCGTACCTCAACCCATATAAACCTGTGTAAACGGGCCAACATATAAATGGGCGGGTTGACTGGGTTACCCGGAACCCATTTATATTGAATCCATTTATTTATTTTTTGAAAAAAAAATACATAAGCATTAATCTATAAATCCAAATCCATGAATATGAAAGAATATGTCCAGCAATAATCACAGTTCACACAAAAAAAAACTCAAAGATAAAGAATATGTCTATGAATCTAAAAGGTCCAAAGAGAGAGTGATAAGTAAAATATTTATATATTTATTTTTCCTTATATGATGATTTTATGGACGATATTTACGTTTAATATAATAAATTTGGGTGTGATTGATAAATAAATAATGCTTTTTGGAATAAATAGCATTTAAAAAAACATAAATAAAAAAAAAAAAAAAAAAATGAAAGTACTGTAGCAATAGGATCACTGTAGCAGATGGTTAGACTGTAGCGGATGGAAGTCACTGCAGTTGCGCGGACACTGTAGCTGTTGCCGATAGTCACTGCAACAGCCGCCAGATCACTGTAGCAGCCTCCAGACACTGTAGCAGTACTGTAGCACATGTTTTCCCCCTATAAATAGAGATCAAGGCCAAGCTCAAAAGGGGAGGAGAGGAAGAGAAGCAAAGGTTTCATTCTCCGACAAGGAGAGGTCCTTCTCTGACCGGAAGAGATCTTTCTCTAACATTTATGAGTTCTTTGTGTTGTTTTTTAGATTTAATTTCATGCATTGCATGCCTCCATCTTGGAAGGCTTATGATTGTATTACATTTTGCATGCCTCCATCTTGGAAGGCTTAGGATTGTATTACATTTTGCATGCCGCCTACATGGAAGGTTTTACCTCATAAATGGACGGCTAGATTTCTTCGTTTTTCATACATCTTTTGGTTGTATATTTATGTTTGAGAATTTAATGTTCAAGTTTATGCAGTATTTATGAGGATTTCATTCTAGCTTTATATAATTTATTTTGGTTTTGTTTTTAACTTCATCATGTGCTAAATTTCTATTTTCCTAGGGTGATGACGTAGCTTACTAATGACGGATTGAATCTTAACTTATTAAATCTAGTTTTAATTCTCCTTCATGATTGATTTTTAATTATTATTCTTAATGCTTTCATTTGAATGGCCATCTTTTGAATGATTCCAATATGTATGTTGAGACCAGAAGGAGATACATGTATGTAGACCCTATAATTAAAACTATGACTTGCATATGAAATAGGAATATATTCATATGAGTTGTGTAGTCTTACTAAGTTCTATAAATCCTAATGTATAATTAATTGCTGAAATTCATATAGGAATATATTGTATTAGCAATTACTTATAGAATTGCTTGACCTTGTAAGAGGCTAGTAATTAAATTAGGGAAACTCGACTATCAATCATGTGGAATAAATTGAGCTAGAATAGATAAGTGATTCAATCCAGAATTTGTTAAGTGAAATATGACCCCTAGGGCTTTTTCTCATATTTGCTTTCATATCATCTGCATTCATATTTAATTGTCTTTCTTTTATTTTGTACTCTCAATTACCAACTAATCGATCGGCTAAATAGAGTTAAAATTGCTCATTTTGATACTTAGTGATCAATCCTCATGGGAATGATACTTTACTTACTTCTATATTACTTGATTACGACAGTGTACACTTGCACTATTTAATTGATCATCTGCACATGTATCAGAGAGAATTCAAAATAGCTTCTTCATTAAAGAAAAACTTTCTTTGGAATCTGCTCGTTTCCTTCTGTAACGTCCTAAGCTCCATTTGACATCGGAGGTCTACCCAGTTAGCAGCGTAGCTTGCTGTCGTCTGATCTAGTGTAGCAACTGCCATTTATGTGCATAGTTTTGTTAGTTGTTGTCCATCCAGTTTCTGCCTTGCTCTGGAAATCGAGATCACAGTTGTGACCTTCGAGATCACAATTGCTCAGTCTCGTGTCGACGAGGTTAGGTGTGCCGGTGCCCGGTGTGGTACTAGTCGGTGACGTTGTGACGGTGAGACACTGAGACTAAGATGGGTGACTACTGATGACAGAGAGTTGTGACGGTGAGAGTGTCAAAGTGAGACTGAGATGGGGACTCCGAGACTAGGAGGGAATAATCGAGTATGAGACTGAGACAATGAGCAATTTTTTTTTTCGGTCAAAAAGTTGGGGAATAAGTAATGAGTATAAGACAAGGAGTAATTGTTTTTTAGTCAAAAAGTTAGGGAATGGATAATGACTAATGAGTACTTATGTTTTGTGTCGGTGAGTGGTGTAGGGAGGGACATGTAAGGCTAATAAAAAAAATTTAAATAGGTGAGTATGGGCAACCCGAAGGTATGCCCGTAACCCGCCCATTTAAATCTTCAATGGGCAGGTTGAAACCCGCCCCATCATAGGTTCATTTTGGGTGGCCTCATGGGTTCTGGGTTTCTTACATAGCCTTAGGTGCCAATGGGACTAAAGACAAAGGCATAAATGCGGGGAAGTGATTGGCACGTGTCTCAATGCAAGGTTGAAGACGGTAGTTATAATTAGTTTATGCTTAAGATATTTTGGGATATCCTATAATTATTAAAACTTCCGCTGTGTTTGGTATTTCGTTGATGAACGACGTTGAGATTGTAAACGAATACTTTTATCAATATAATTGTATTTTTCTGTATGCCCATAGAATTCCGTCTTTATTACTCTACAATTATCGAAATGAAAACGGGTGTTGACAAATATAACTTTAATTTTGTTAAATCCAGCTTTTTATATTTGATTTTGCCCAAGGCAATGTGATTATGATATATAATAATCAAAGGTTTGATTTTTTTTTTCCTTACAAAAATGAAAGTATAGGATATTTTGAAATGGAGTTTAAATTACTAAATCATGATTGCCTTCTTGAAAATAATTACTTAATATTAAAATTAAAAAAAACCCACACGATCGGGTATATATCATAAAATTATTACGGATCATATCGGTTGGCATTGGATTCTCAATAATTAATGGCTATGAGACAATGTTTATAATTATAGTAACAACCAAATGATATATTTTGCTACATCGTCCTATATATTCACAATGTTATGATTGTTTATGATTGTTATTTTTGACTATTTTAATTACAATAATTGCCTATGCGATATCATTATTCATGAGATCCATAACTAGTTGACTACAGTGATAAGCATTTGTTAGCTTCAAAAAGGCACTGATAGGCGCTAGCATAGTTGTCAAAAACTCAAAATCGTTCGTTTTTACTGTTTCATCTCCTCCAACCGTGTTGAAGCAGTGGCAAACTTGTGAGTTTGAGAATCTTAAATATTAGTATAATTTGTTATTTTTTAAAAAATCCATTATACTATGCTTAATATTTAAATACATTTTTAATTGCAGCACTTTTTTTATATTATTATCCAATATCTGGTTTGGGATTCGTGGTTGACCCTTCCAAACAAATGTCTCTTATAGGAGTCGAACTCAAAACCCAAAGAAATTTAGCGAGCCTTACACTGCTAGAGTTATCACCTCTATGTTGGTTTCATTGCAAAACTCTCAAAACTCATCTTTGGTCATTCAATTACCATCGGAGCTTGATTTTCCTAATATATTTTTAAGTAAAATATTCTAAACATTCCTATATTTTGTCTTAATTATACAAACTTCCTCTCTATTTTAAAAACTTATATAGACTTCCCTTAAAATTAAAATGTATATTACACAAATCTCCCTTATATTTTGAGATTCTATTTTCATCCACCTAAATCGTTAGTTGAATATTAAGGTTGACTTTCGGACTTTTGTTTTACCAAAATGCTCATATTTAACCTTAGAATTATTTAGACATATTATATATATATATATGGGCCAAAAAAATTTATACCATCAAATTTTAATTCTAATAGATTTTTAAATTTTTAATATGTTAAAAATTATTAATTTTGAAATTATAAAATTTCTAATTTAAATATTTCACCATATGTATTGAAACTTATTTATTTTTTAGTTTCTTAAATGACTAAAAATATTTATCAAATATATTTTTTCTATCAAATATAATAAACTACATTGGTGTAACTGTGTGAGATATTGTATAAGTTATTTAAATTTTGTAATTTCATATTTTTTTTCTAAAAAATTTAAAAAACTTACTCAAATTTTTAAGAGTTTGTGATATTTACAAGCTGCCAATTAAAATTTGGGATTTAGTATTAAGGATAAATTATTAAATAAATTTCATTCTTATATAAATTTAATTAACAATATATTTTAATTTTTAAAAAAATATTTTTACGTAGTTAATGATTTAGATTTAAGTGTACGTTTTCAAAATAGAGGGAATATTTATGTAATTGAGGACAAAATAGAAAGATAGTTAAAATATTTTATTCCATACTTTTTAGGCCAGTTGTTTTGGTAACTGGAGACTAATAAAGAAAAAATCTTAAAAAATTAAATAATTTAAATTACTGCCCACCCAACTGATTATTGTTTTAACTAGTGTAGAAAGTGTTTTTTATACAGGTTTTTATGGGTGCAGAAAAATAATAACCTCACATCTTATTTACAAAGTTATCACTGGTGATATTTTCTGAATCGTCTATGTAATGATCAATGTTTTTAAATTACTATCACATCTTAATCTGCATGGCCCACATATTAATCATAGCAACTTAGAAGAGGGTGCAATACTAATGAACACATAAAAACTGTTTGGCTTTAATTGATTTTCTAATTAATTACGTACCCAACAAACAATTAAAATCCTTCAGGTTGTTGTCCATGAACCAACAAAAAAACTTGCTGCGTTCTATGATGATACTACAGCTTTTGCCCAACTGAATCTGGAAAATATTTATTAATTGGATTCTCGGGTGTGTTATGGATAAAGAGTATTAGTCTCATCTATTAAAACTATTTTAAAATTATTATAAATATATATACACACATGCCTAGTTGATTTTTTGGGGAATAA
The DNA here is from genome assembly GCA_963210345.1 of Inga oerstediana. Taxonomy (NCBI): domain Eukaryota; kingdom Viridiplantae; phylum Streptophyta; class Magnoliopsida; order Fabales; family Fabaceae; genus Inga; species Inga oerstediana. The sequence continues at coordinate 12,684,235 of OY723404.1, read as the reverse complement.
TTTACCTAAATATAACATAGGGGAAATTTCAGAAAATACCACTTGAATTTCAAAATCCTAAATTAGTGATTTAACAAGAACTTGCGTTGTCAATCACATTACTCTTTTTGTTAATCTCATTACGCTTCTTGTCAACGGGATTTTGAAGTTCAAATGGTATTTTTTTAGAATTCTCCTTATAACATATGTTACCTGATTTCTTTGAAATAATTAAATATATCATTAGATTATATATTAGTGATAAAGTTTAAATTCGCTTGGTGCTAGAATGGTTATTTTAGTAAGGAAGAAGCAATTTACTGTAGCTTGTTTAAATTTGACTCCTATCGTATGTAAAAGCTCATAATATGAATACATATAACACAGAAAAAATAGTTTAATCTGAAAATTTGGATAAACCTTAATTTAATTATTTTAATATTTTTGCCACAGAAAAAAAATTTAATATGAAACTTACACACTCCAAATATCCCTAAAAATTTCTCTTGAAAAGCAAGTGAACATCTTTATTTTCTTGAAAAACCAGGGTTATCTAACCAGGCCGAACCGCCTAGAAACCGGCGATCCGGCCTCTAAACCGGTCCAGTCCGGGTCAAATTTTTAATTTTTTTTAAAAATCTTTTTTTTTTAAAAAATTTTCCTTTAGAATTTCATACTATAAGTCTAAAATATTCCATTTTTCACCGATTTGGTCCCGGTTTAGCTCCAGTTTGACTCCGGTCTGACCCACTAACCCTTAACCCAGTACCCCGAGCGGTTCACTGACCGGTCCGGGTTTAATTACCTTGTGAAAAACTCATAATTTGATACAAATTAAACATTAAAAACTAAAGAAAACCTGTTTTTGTATGCCATCATGTTGTTTTATATTTATGGGAAACAGCCGTAAACGTATGTGTTCATAAATAAACTGAACTGGATACGACGGTGTGATAAGCTTTCTCTTGCGCTTCAGAGAAAAGAAATGTATTTATATAATAATAATAATAATAATAATAATAATAATAATAATAATAATAATAATAATAATATAATTAGATGCATATTTTAATTTAGTCGGCAAAACTAAACTGTCTGAATCCGACAATGTCCGTGTTAACAGCGGAGTTCTAAATTAAATGCAATAATTGACTGGTCCAACATCATCAATTTCTCATTTAAATAAATAATATCCTAGTAATAATTTTTTATATACTACCCTCTCTTGTGTTTTTTTAATTTTTGCCAACACTATTCTCTCAGTCTCTCTTGTACATAAGATGATTTTATGCAAAAGAGTATTTTGTTCCTCTTACCTTATACCCTCAGATTTTGATTTGGAATTTATAAAGTTAAATGATGAAATGTGCGCTTTTACCATCATTTTAACTAATATATTTAGAATGGAAAAAAAATAAAGGTTAATTTATAGAGTATCCATGACACTTTTCAAAATATATGCATACTATTTAATAATTAGAATTTTTTACACAAAGATAAAAATATTCTAATAAATATACTATTTACTAACAATTAGAATTTAATACATATATAAAACAATATCCCAAAAAAATCCTATTGATAAGATACAGAGAAAATTTTTATACGATTGTACACTTTTATTCATAATTTATTATTGTATTGACTTTATTCTCATAGAATATATAATATTAAATAAAGATAAAATTAAAAAGCTATTAAATTTTATGGAAGAATTAATAAAATTTAAGATTTATATTAGCCTATATGAAACATGTGGAAGTGTTTAATAAATAGAATGAGATGAATACATTTAGATAAGTGTTTATTAGAGTGTCATTATTAATACTCCTTTTTTTTTTTTTTCCCGCCGACTATTAATGCTCCTATTCTTATCAATTGCATTTGCTGAACATATTAATGATATATCTCAGTCTAAGAAAGCATATATTAATTATATAGTAGAATTGGTGGAGTTTACCAGTCCAATAAGGCATTTAAATTTCATTTGACTTTTATTTATTATCACCGCTCCGTTGCTTGTGTTGACTTCAATCATTGCCCATTTTTAAATTCCGTCCCTCTCCCTTTTTTTTTTTTTTAACGGCAATTCTCTTTTCTTAAGTATCACTCTTTTTGCTGAAAAAAATGAGAACAGAAAATTCAAAATAAATAAAATTAGGAAAAAGATACATAAACACCATTTAAACTTTCAAAACTTAAAAAGCCTGTTAACGTATGGAAATGACAGAAAGATAATGTGATAGGAATATGTGATTTTGAAATTTATGTGTTTTTACTAAAATGTCCTTAATATTTTAATTTTTTTAAAAAAAAAGAGGCACCCTCATCTGTGTACCGCGCTGGCCAACTACCAGAGTTTCAATGTCGATGGCTGTTTATTTTGGGAGAGGATTTTATTTTTTTCAAAAAATGTGAAGCCAAGATGGTAAAGGAGGAATTTGAACCCACCTCATTTTATTCTCAAGAGGCCTTGGCGGCCAAAGGGCCAACAAGCTCCTTTAATATGTTTATGTATAAAAAAAAATATATATATATATATGTAATATAAATAAAGACATAATAATATTGAATAAAATGAGAAATGAAAATGACTAAAAACTTAAATGCAATTTATCTTTAATAGACGTATCTCTTCTTTAAATATATATATAATATATTTTTAACTATGTATAAAACATCTTCCGTTTTACACATAATTTAAGTCTTAAAAGTAGACTACGTACAATTGTAGAAGAGTTTATACTCGTTCAAGAACACAAGTCTTTACTTACCTTTTGATAATACATTTTATTACGGGGAATTTTATCACAATTTTTTTCCCAAAAAAAGAATTATCACGTTAAAATTGTATCCATTCCCCCACCCCACATTGGAATGCTCGAAGTACAAACCGCGTTACAAAGGGTAGGCGGGTAGCGCCCCACTCTTGTTGTAAAACAGTGGGCTTACAAATGATAATTACTACTGTATCAATTATTAAATAATTTTTTGTCCTAAAACCAAATTACTTTTGGAGTTTAACGGCGTGTCGTTTATTAGAGCTAAAATCCCACGTGCATTAAGTGCTTCAGATTCGGAGGATTCAAAATTCAACTTCAGAAAGTGTGTTCTTCTACGTTAAAGCTACTACAAAATCTCAATTATTTACTCATAATACTCTGTGTGTGAGTGTATTAATTATTAAATGATATTAGTTATTCATCACGCAACTCATTGAAAGTTACACTTCACAAGAAATCTTCTTCGTTTCAATTAATTTCTTGATTTTGTATAAAATTAATGAGTCCTTATATTGTATGTAGAGTTAAGTTTTGAAAATGAATCAATTCATAGATATTAAGAAATTGGTTCAGCTTGTTAATTGCAATCCATATACGGAGGATGTAAAAACTATTTATGACTTCACCCAAAAGACCCTTTTGTCCAATCATTTAAATTTGAAAGTGAAAATTTGTTACATGAAGAGAGATTATTAATCCTTTTTTATATAAAAAAAGATATTATTAAATTATATAATAAAACGTTTAAGAAAAACTGTGCAAAGAATAATATGATAAACATATAATATAATCAAATGAATTGAGTTCTATATTTATAACCCAAGGAAATATATATTACTTTTATTTTTAATTTGATTATTTTACCTTTGATCTTTTTAGGTATTGTAATTAGAGAGATTAATGTGATTGTCGATTTTAGAAATAATTGTTAATAAATTTTAATTTTTTTTTTGAATTGACATGTTAAATCTAATTTATTTGGGTTATTGTATGTAAATATTTCTATTAGTAGTTAAATAGTGATTTGATAATTTTTAATGTTAAAATACTCTTTAAAATATTTGATGATGCCGTATTTAGGTTTTGACCTTTGGTCCTGTAAAATAGTTTTTAAATTTTTAAAAAAAAATTATCTAGAGTTCAATGTTAACAATTATAATTCGGATCCCATCAAGTTTTTTATTCAAAACAAAAGGAAAAAGAAAAAAGAAAAATAATTATACTCCTAACTTATAAGTGCTATTCATACATACCACACAAATTGAATCACAAGTTGAGGTAACTTGTAAGAGTGATAAAAGGAACCTAATTATAAAAAATTTAAAAAAATAAAATCCGTACATATCTTAATTGATAATGCCATATTGCCATTAATTCTCTCACCAACTTGAATGACCTTAAAAAAAGAAAAAAAAAATTTATAGGATACTTAATCAACAGTTGGCCACAACCTTGAATGATTCGATTGTTGATTAGGTAAGAGGTAACTTCTTATAATTATATAAAAAATAACACTTCTTTAACTATAATTTTGTTTCCATTATTGACCAATGAATAAATTTATCTTCATTTAAATTATTGGTTTAATAACTTGGACATATGTTATTATATTGCAGGATGTCAGAAGTGTTATAGCTAGCCTTATAGGTTGTTCATGTTCATCATTTTAAAATGACTGGAATTTTTTATTGGCCAAATAAAACAATTAGAATTTAAAGTAAACATTAGAAAAAACAAAAATATTTTATTGATTTGGTTTGAAGCATTAGGTGACTTGGAAACTCGAGGCAAAGTGGCATATTAAAATGAGGGGTATTATTTAAATGAATGTATTTAATTACTAATTAACCTAATCAACTTACCTCGCTTGTAATTGGTCGTCTCAGCACGGATATTGTATTTACAAGAAATAATAAATAAAAATATGAATATTATACTCCTATTATTTTACTATCATTCTAATCATAGGGTTAATATAACTTTTGATTCCTGAAGTTTGATCCAATTTTGGTTTTGATCCCTCAAGTTTGAAATCAGTGGTTTTGGTCCATGAAGTTTGAAATCGGTGGTTTTAGTCCCTGAAGTTTCACCCGATTTTGGTTTTGATCCCTCAAGTTTAAAAATGACTTAGTGACCCGGTTATGAAACCCAATCCAACCTGGAAAAAAAAAACAAGTCCTTTTTAAATTTAAGGGACTAAAATAAAAATCGGATGAAACTTTAGGGACCAAAAATACCAATTTCAAATTTCAAGAATCAAAACCAAAATCGAATGAAACTTCATCGACTAAAACCACCGATTTCAAACTTGAGGGACCAAAATCAAAATTGAATCAAACTTCAGGGATTAAAAATTATATTAATCTCTAATCATATTTACAAGTCCAACTTGAGAAAAAATTTTGGTCCCTACTAGAAGCCCACTTTCATGGTAATAAACGAGAGTGATACGATTTTATCTCTATTAAAGATAGAAAGAAAAGAAAGTGGTGAAAAAAATACACATTCATAAGAGATGATAAAATTAAAAAATTTTATTAATTTAATCTATATTGATTAAATTAACTAGTTTTTCTTTATATGTAAAAATTAGATAATTTAGACTTAAAAATATAACTAGAGTGGTGTAGTAGTGTACTCCATTCACATAAATTAAATAAGGTTTTTTAGATCTTACTAAAAAAATAAGTTTTTGTTTCAGTCAAGATAAATTAAAAATTAGGAAACAGTTATCTCGATTTTAGGGCAAATTGAGACTTACGGGTTGTTTGGATTTGTTAGAAAAAGTGACTTTTATCCTACTAACCTTTGCAAACTAAAATTAGATGGAATGTGATTTTGGATAAATTTTATAAAAGGAAGTCAGTTTAAAAAGAACTTATTTGAATAATACATTGAAAACCTAATTTTAAAAGGATTATTTTTTTAAAAAAAAAGCTAAAAGTCTGAAAAAATTACTTTAACTGAACAATATTTTTAGTGCATAAATCATTTTACCCAAAAGCCAACACAAGCAGCATTTTGAAGTTTCGACGAGCTTGTTACTCCTTAATGTAACTTTTTTTCCTTCTCGATATAATGTCAAAGATAGCCTCATTTCATGGATAAACTCTAAAAACAAACAATTAATGGTGTGATTGTAAGATACTCTTTTAGTCCTTAATATAAAATATAGTTGACTTTTTTATAAATATTAAAAAAATTAAAAAATTACTTTAAAATATTGATATTTATCTTTTTTGTACTAAATTAATTTTTCTGACTTATAAATTGATATATAATCAAATGATATACGATATATGTTATGATTAACTAACTTATTTAACTTTTTTAATCTCTTAAAAAAAATCAATTATATCTTATATTAAGGACATGAGGAGTAGTATAATAACCCAGTACTTTGATGTGTTTTGTGGTGAGTTTAAATTTTTAATTCATTATTAAAAAACATATTCGGATTTCACGTCCAAAAGAATTTTTTCAGACTAATGCTAATATTAATATTTTTTGATAAATATTCAAATGATATTAAATGTAAAAAGTATTTTACAGTTAAATCACTAAAAAGTAAAAAAAAAAACACTAACAATAAGATAAAAAAGAAGAGAAGGAGGAAATATCAAATGATATTAATATTTAACATAAGGAATGAATATATTTTTATTACCCAAATTATTTTGTAAGTGAATAACAAATATGTATGCAACCAAATACATAAATATAGGAAAAATTATATGACCAATGCGTGGGAATAGGCCGTTGTTATTTTTTGACCTGGGTGTATGGACTCCTGCCTTTTTTTTTTCTATGTTTTTGACAAATCGACCTAACTATTGAATGCTTTTTGTGTATTGGTGACTGACTGGTTAATACCATTTTATTATGGAAGTGGTTGTAATTTGTGAATAGAGAGCAAATAGGTTTTATATCAACTAATTTGTTTCTTTCTGCGTTTGAAGCGGTGGATATTTAGTTGGTGTTTGAAAAACTAAACCAATGTCTTGCAAAACAGAGGCAGATTGCCTGTAACGTTACAGCTCTGACATGATATTAAACGTACGGCTGATCTCGCAGGTTAATTTAATATACAAAGGACAATTCCTGCTAATTTAAAGCTAGGCCCTCTAGTTTAGTTGTAATTTGTTAATAGGTTTCCTGGGAGAAAAATTAGATTTGGGTCTCCTCTAGAGTGTGTTTGGTTTTAGGGAGGGGGAGGGGAGGGAAAGAGATGAGGGTTAAATTATTTTTTTGGGTCGAAGTATTTTAAATTTTGGGAGAGAATTCAAAATTTAAAAGGAATGAAAGGATAAATTTTGGGTAAAAATCCAAAATTTAAAAGAATAAAAGGGTAAATTTTGGGTTTCTTCTGTTCAAAATTTTAATTTATCACCCCTCCCCCTCAAACCAAACACACTCTTAGGGTGTGTTTGGTTTGAGGGGAGGGGAGGGGTGGGAGGGAATAAGACGGTGGATAAATTACCTTTTTGGATTGAAAGAATTTAAAATTTGGGCGGGAATCCAAAATTTAAAAAGAATGAGAAAGTAAATTTTGAGCGGGAAACCAAAATTTGAAAAAATGAGAGGGTAAATTTTGGATTTCTTTTGTCCAAAATTGTAATTTCTCCACCCTCCCCTCCCTCCCCTACCCTCCCCTCAAACCAAACACACCCTTAGGGTGTAGGGTGTGTTTGGTTTGAGGGGAGGGTGGGAGAGGAGCAAAGGGGTAAATTACCTTTTTGGGTTGAATGTATTTAAATTTTGGGCGAAAATCCAAAATTTAAAAGAAATGAAAGGGTAAATTTTGGGCGGGAATCTAAAATTTTTTTTAAAAAAATGAGAGGGTAAATTTTGAATTTTTTTTATCCAAGATTTTAATTTACCTATCTTTCCCTACCCTCCCCTCAAACCAAACACATCTTTAAGGCCCGTTTGGTTTAAAGGGAGGGGATGGAATGGGAAGGGCTCATTTTTCATCCCCTCCAAAACCCTCCAATTTGGGGGGAACAAAAATTAGGGGATGGGAGGGATTGGGAGCCCCTCTCTCTAATTTTTCAAACCAAACAAGGGGAAGGGCTCATTTTTCCATCCACTCCCCTCCAACCAAACATACCCTTAGTGTTCGTTTGAGTTGGCGGTAGAAATTATTTTTACAACGTGATTTACGTTATACAAGGTAAGTATCTGAGAAGAGCTTTGCCTCGACTTACATAAACATATTTCTCAAATGCTAACTCAAAAATGCCCTTAACAATGTTTATACTAACTAATACTCCCTCTTTTTCTTAATATAAGAGTCAGATGACTTTTATTAGAAAGGTTAAAGAAACTAAATAAGTTATATTAAAATATTTATATTTTTTTTTCCAAACCAATTTGTGTGATTTACAGTATATGATGTAAATATGTAAGAGGAGTTTTGTTTTAACTTGCATGAACTTATCTTTCTAACGCTAATTCAAACTAACCTTGAATAATATATTTTACTTGCTTAATCTATTAAAAAAAAAGTTAACTAATTCTTATATTATTTACGAAAAATAGTATATTTTAATTCTGGGTGACATGAGTGGTAGGATTTTAATTCGTTGAGTAAATTAGTTTGCTTTAAATCCGAATCTTTATGTATAAAGTGGAAAAAAAATCTAAGAACCGGAATGAATAATAATAATAGGACTTTATATATAATCCTTCCAATCCTTTTTATAGGACACATTCTAGAAATATATATATATATATATATATATATTTTTTATCTCTAAGTCATTTGCAGAATTATTAATGCGAATTAGTTAATTTTACACCTATAATTAACACTTACACGTGGTTTATCATACTTTTCTCCCTCATTTTTTTAACCAATATTTTTCTTTCTCATTTAAAACCTCATCAGTCGGTGGTAAATTAAAGTTTAAAAATTTTGTTAATTTAAAATAAATTCAACGAATTAACTATCATTTCTTAATTTACGTGAATTAGTTAAAAGTAGCCCATGACAGAAACTAGAGGGAGTATGTCTGCGTATATATATTTGATGTTTAGTATTATTAAATTATATTTGAGTTTTGTTGAATTTAATTAGCTATAGGTAAATCACCTTTTGTATTCACACAAACTTAAACATGAGACATGATGCTTAACTAGTTACAATTCATTCCATTAATACCACCATCTGTTGATACCATACAACCCATGCATTCCTTAAATTTCATGCAATGTCTAACTTTAAAAAAAAAATCACGATTGAAAAATTATTTTTAAAAATTCCAAGCTCGAACCAAACAAACTAGTGCAGGTTTGAATTATTTTATTTTAAATAACTTTATGTTTTACCATAAGATAAATATATAAAAGAAGTTTTATTTGCGAGACAAGTATATAAGAGAAGTTTTATCTCGACTTGCAGGAAAAGTTTTTCTAAAATCACGGTTTCAATTTATCATGTTTGGTATGGCATTTGGATCGCTTATAAATTTTTTTTACGTAAATCGAGATAAAACTTTTCTCACGTACTTATCTCATATATCATAAATCATGATTGAAAAACTACTCTTAAACATTTCAATAACTACTCCAAACAAACACATTCTCAAACGCTCGTAACAAAACACAAGAGCCACTATTTGAAGTGAAACCAATAAGGGGGGAGGGGGGAAGAAGGACAAAAGAGTGGAGAGGTGGTTTAACGTCCAAGGCGCGGCATTCTCCTCCGTCTTTTACGCCTTCCTCCTCCCTCTCTTCTTCTTCCTTGTTCCTCCTTATAATATTGTGGTCAATCTCTTATTTTTCTTTCCCTCATTATTATATGAATATTGACCAATCAAAATATACTACTCCCTCCGGTCCTAATTATAAGATAAATTTGATTTTTTTGAAGAAATTAAGGAAGCCAATTAAATCACTGTAGAATATTTATATTTATATTTTTTTCTTCAAACTAATTAATTTGACTAATAAACTGATATATAATCTAAAGATACTAAAAATATAAATATTTTAAAGTGATTTAATTGGCTTCCTTAATTTCTCAAAAAAAGTCAACTTTATCTTATAATTAGGACCGGAGGGAGTATTATTTTTTACAAATTCTTTATATGTAAACAGCCTACAATTTCTAAGTGCTAACCAACAGTCATTATTAATTAATCCTACTAAAAAGGTTTTGACCCCTTAAGTAGGGATTGATCTTGGAATTACGTGATGGGGGGCCAATTTTTTTTTTTTTTTTTTTACCTTCTGCTAGCTATTGGTGGAGAAATTCTCTGGGATGTATTTTTTGAACTACAAATTACTAGCATTTTTCTTGATTTGTTCGTGTTATCTTTATGAAGACAATACTAAATTTTTTATATTATTCCAATTTTATCAGATGGCCCACACGAGGCCAAATCAATTTACAGTTCAGAGAGCGATAAAAATCCCCTTATTATTTGAGTATGAAATGTCTAACATCTTGTTTGGAATACAGTTAGGAAGCGCGAAATTGACTTTTAGATCCTAAAAGCCAGTTGGAGTCAAAAGTTATGTTTGAATTAGCATTTTGAAGCAAATGGGTTTTTCTTAAAAATTTTATTGACATTGAAGTAATTTTTTTAGCTTTTTGCTTTCTGACTTTTATTTAAATTTAAATAGGAAAATTTGTCCATAAAGACCTCATTAGAAATTTATTTGTCAAATGGAACTTGAAAGTATTTAAAGGAAGATCTTTTACACACGGGGAAGATTATTTGAACATAGGACAAGATTGTTTGAACACAAGAGAAAATCATATAGGGAAGATATATTGAACACATGGAAGATCTTTTGCACAAGAGGAATATTGTTTGAATACAAGGTCCTATTTAGCAAATAAATTTTTAATGAGGTCTTTATGGGAAATTTTCCCATTTAAATATTCTGAAACTAACTTTTTAATATATTATCTAAATAAATTTATATCAAAATAACATATTTATAAAAGTCTATACAAACATAAATCATATTATACTAATTGACTTTTATTCTGATTTTAATTTATAAAATTAAATTGAAATGAAGAATCATTTTTGCAAATTTTACTATTTTAGTCCAAATAATACGCCAATACAAAAAAAGTAGTCCTTAAAAGAGTGGCCCTTTTTGACACAACACTACTCAAATTTCAAAGCGTTGTTTTTTACTTACATCTTTTTGTCCATTATTTACATTCCATTATTATTACCCCACTAGAGGTCCAACAGAAACAAAGCATAAATACCAAGATATTTTTTTTTTTGATAGACTAAATACCAAGATATTAAAAATGGTTAATGAACCAAACGAGATAATGGATCAAATGTCAGTGTGAGAGACTGGAGGTTAACTTGAGTTCAGATTAGTAGTAATTAAAATATATATTTTAAATAAAATGCATAAAAACACCTACTAATAACACATATATAGCCCAAGTAGTGAGTGGCACCAAAAACTGGAACACTCAAAGTACATGATATATACTTTGGGACAAAAAAATTCATTAGAAATTGCCCAGCTATTTAAGGGGGGAAAAAACATATAATAGTAGGGAGAATTGCTCATAAAGACCTCATTGAAAACTTATTTACCAAATGGGACCTGATGGGCGATCTTTTACACATAAGGAAAGATTGTTTGAACACAAGAAAATGTCACTACACACAGGGGAAGATTGTTTAGACAAGAGGGAAGATCTTTTACATAAGGAGAAAATTGCTTGCATCCAAAGGTCCCATTTAACAAATAAGTTTCTAATAAGGTATTTTTAGACAATTTTTCTATATAGTATACTCTATAATAATTAATAGATTTATATATAATCAATGTTAAAAGGACTAAATCAATTTAAAATTTTAAATCTTATAAAAAGGTACTGGAGGAGCATATTTTTATATACCATCAATACATTTTTTATATGAACCAGGTGCAAGGGGTGGAGTGGTTGGGCTCCTCCTCCCTTAACCAAGGGTCTTGAGTTCGAGACTTGGGAATGGAAAATTGCCACTGGCCAGACTTCCCCACCTATAGGGTGCCTATCACGGGTCGAACGGATTAGTCTGGGGCCGTTGATATGCCTGAAAGATGGCTTGCCCTGGGATACCGTGCTCACGCAAAAAAAAAAAAAATACATTTTTTATATGTTTTTTCATCTCATTTTTTATTTTCCTTCTCTTCTCTTCTTTTTCTCAATAAACTTCTTTCTTATTGGAGTTCCTACTTTTTTAAGCAATTTTTGTTAACAAAAAAGTGACCTGGGTCAACCCCTAATCCAAAATTTACCCTGAATTGATCCAATTTACCCTGGGTTAGGCTAGGTCATACCGAGTCAATGTTCTCCTGGTTTCTTTGTTCACATAGACAAAACTTGCAAACAAGGCACCGATTCCCAGGTTAACCCGGTCGATCTAGTCCGGTTTTTAATACTATGATAAATAAAATATTATTGGATTAAATTCAACATTTTATCTGAATTTTTGTTTGAAAAGAAAAAAAAAAGGAAAACGTAAGAAATTATTAATTATAAATACCAATAGCGTCTAACTTTAAATAAATATTACAAAACATATTTAATATCATTTTCCTCCTTGGCCTGGGGTCTATTTAACCTCGATGCTACCCCATCTATCTTCTTCCCCCTTTTCCCTTCTCTCTCTCTTCGCTTTTTCTCACTTTCTTCTCTCATCTTCCTTTTCCACACCCACCCCTCTCTCTCTCTCCACTGAAATCCAACTAAACTGAAAACCCATTCCATTACAATTCATCACTTCGTTCCATCCAAATTCTTCATTCTCCTCACATTGCTAGCCAATATTCAATTCTCTCTGCCTTCTAATGCGAAATCCTCAAGCGTCAAGCATTTGCCTCTTAATTTCTGTGTAATTCAACTCAACTGCTTCAATTCTCGTTTGATTCTGGTTTTTGTGTGTGATCTTGTGATCTCATTTGGTTCCCTTAATGGAGAACGAATTATTCCTCAATGCCACTTCCCTTCACTTCGAACCTCCTGCTTCTTCTTCTTCAATGCCCACCTGGCAATCGCTCTCATCCGCCATGGATGTTCAAATTCAAGCTTCCGTCCTCAATTGCGCTTCCGAGCAGTCCCAAGATTGCTTCTATAACAACGCCAAATGGGATAATAAGTCAACGGATCATCTCGGTCTTCAATTTGATTCTGCTCTGAGCTCGATGGTTTCTTCCCCGGCGGCGTCAAATTCCAATGTTATGCCCAACAATGAGAATTTCATGATCAGGGAATTGATAGGGAAATTGGGGAACATTGGTGCGTCTCCTTACATTAATAGCGGAAATAGCCCTGATACTTCGTGTTACAGCACTCCCTTGAGCTCGCCTCCGAAGATGAACATGATGAACCAGATGGTGAAAGAGAATTTTCCCAGTTTAGGGAAATCGATGGTTTTGAATTCTAATGTTGCAGAATTCTCATCTGATCCTGGTTTTGCAGAGAGAGCTGCCAAATTTTCTTGCTTTGGAAGCAGCAGCTTCAATGGCGGAACATACCAACTAGGCATGAACAACGGTCAATTGTCTCTAAGATCTACTCCATCAATGGAAAATGAGAAGCTTGCTAGGGTTTCAAGTAGTCCTGCTCTGAAAGCACTTGGTGGATCTCAAACAGAAGTGGTGAATTCCCAGGAGGAATCAACAATCTCTGAGCAAACCCCAAATGGGGAAAATGGTGTGAATATGAAATCAAAGAAAAGAAAAGCTTCTTCTTCCAAGGGAAACAACAGAGAAACTTCAACATCAACCAATCCTACTCCCAAGGTAAATGTGATTTCTGATAGCTAGCAACTCAGAATTGTTTGAATTCAGGTGTTTGATTGAGTAAGGTTAATTAATTCCTGGGACCAAAATGGTTTTTGTTTTTTGCATTTTCAGGCTAATGAAACTAATGAAGATTCAAATGCTAAGAAGCGCAGCAAGCCAAATGAGAATGAAGGGAATGAAAATGGAAGTGTGAAGGTAGAGGAGGAATCAAAAGGAGGTACGACTAGCAATAATGGAGGAGATGAGAAACAGACCAAGAGTAACTCATCAAAACCTCCTGAACCTCCAAAAGATTACATTCATGTCAGAGCAAGAAGAGGCCAAGCCACTGACAGTCACAGCCTTGCAGAAAGAGTAAGAATCACAGATCATTTCATGATCCATCTCCATTGACTTTTCTTCTGGTTATATGACAGTGAGATATTGGACTTTATCTGTGATATTTGATATTTCCCCCAGAAATAAAGAAAAAACCTCACAGGGCATATTCTCTTGTTCTCAAAAAAAGAATCAAATTAAAAGTGTTGAGAGATTTCTAGTCTTTGCTTGGACATTGGACTAAACTTTTACTTCTAAATAGGTACGAAGGGAAAAGATCAGTGAGAGGATGAAGCTTCTCCAAGATATTGTACCAGGTTGCAATAAGGTATGCAGACAGGTTGAACCAGAGGAGTTCTGATATTTTCTATATATATATATATATATATGAGCTGCTTTACTGATTTGGGAATGAACCTTATTGTTATTTTGTTTTTGTAGGTCACTGGTAAAGCACTTATGCTTGATGAAATCATTAACTATGTGCAGTCATTGCAGCGTCAAGTTGAGGTAAAACCAGTCTTTGCCTATAAGCATCTCATGACTCTGATAAGAGATGGTCGTCATCGTCATCGTCATCGTCATGCTAATTTTTCTTCCTCATTAGGCATGCTTTGTTTATGTATTAAACTTTTTTATTTCTTTTATTTGCAGTTTTTATCCATGAAACTGGCTTCTGTCAACCCCAGGCTGGACTTCAACATTGACAATCTAATCTCAAAAGAGGTAAAAGTCCTCAAGACTCAGCATGATGATTTTTTCTCTTTTCTTCAATAATATTTTTTTTTGCTGAATTGGGATTTTATTTTTTTCTTCCTTTTCAGATGCTTCAATCAAGTAACTCTTTGGCACACCCATTATTCCCTCTAGATTCCTCAGCACAAGCCTTTTATGGGCAACACACTCAGCAAAACCCAGGAATCCACAATAACATTCTTAATGGTGTTATGTCCCACAGCACAGTAGGCCCATTAGAAACTGCCTCTCTGTGCCAAAACATGGGCATGCAATTACCTCCCCTTAATAGCTTTAATGAAGGTGGTTCTCAGGTAAAATCCACTTATACCTAATTCCTCCATTAAAGTGCCTGCAAAAAGCTTCCCCTTTTTACTGGGTTCATATCTTGTTCTGTAATTCTCAGTTTCCAGTATCATTCTGTGAGGATGACCTTCACACCATTGTTCAAATGGGATTTGGCCAAAGTGGAGCTGGAAAATCACCCAGTCATTCCCAGAACTTCAACGGTAATACAGGAGAAAAGAGAGAACACTTTTGAATTTGTTGAAAACATCATTTTCTTCAGACCCAAGAGATTGATATTTATATATATATATATATATATATATTATTTACAATTTTATATTCATACAATCAAGTTAATTTGTTGTTTTTTGGTCCATTGCAGGTTCAAATCAAGTCACTCATCTGAAAGTTGAACCCTAATGACCCTTCCATTACGCCTGAATTGAGGGTTAGAAAGGAAGATTGCTGTATACAAACAAGAGATTTAATTCCAACAACCCCCATGAATTATTTCTAAAAAAGCCTTTTTTAATCTCTCTCTCTAGGTCTATCCTGTAGAACTAGAACCCTTTTTTCGTTTTTCCCTAAAATTTTATCCCACCCGTTTAATTCCTAATCTGCTGGGAGCTGTTATTTCTATCCCAAGTCTCAATTTTTATATATATATATTTTTTATTAAAATTGTACAACTATTCAATGTAAAATCTTAGGACTCTCTCTCTCTCTCTCTGGGGAGATCTGTATTATTCTGTGGTGCAGATTATTATTATTGGTGCACCAATTGTAAGATATTATATAATTATAATATAATGCTAATTGAAGGTGAAAGTTTTATTGTTATACTTTTTCATGATTCAATTTGGAGACATCAACTTCAATTCTTATGCGTGTTGATAAAAAAAAAATGGTGATTAAAGGTCATGTCAGTTAAGGGATGAGCTAAATCGCGTAGTCTGGTAGATATGATTTTGATTCCCTCATATTTGTGTTGTAACCAGCTGTATTAGTGGGGTCTCGACCTTTTGCCTCTCAGAAAAAGTCTAATTACAATGATTAGGACATTTGGTTAGCTGGATGGGGGAGGGCAGAGAGTTATGGTCAACCATGATTTCTGGCATTTCTTGGACTTCTCTGCAATTTCCTAATTTTCTTATCTCCAGCAAGAGAACCTTCTCTCTCTCTCTCTAGGGGAAAATTGTATAGAAAAATCAAATAGATAGAGTTAGTGTTTGGCAATTATCTAAATCTAGGTTTATATAAATTGAGATAAAACTCCTCTTACATACTTACCTCATAAATCGTAAAAGCTATTCTCAAAAGCTAATCTAAACACAAATTTAGACTTCATGGGAATTTTTTCTTATATCCAGCAAGAGAACCTTCTCTCTCTCTAGGGGAAAATTGTATAGAAAAATCAAGGGAGAATTACATTCAGGTCCCAAATAAGAGGAGAAATGAAGATATAGTCCCTATAGATTACAAAATGAAAAAATGGTCCCATGAAATTGTCAATACAGGCTCCTGGAGTTGTTAATGAGTTGTCAATACAGGCTCATAGAGTTGTTAATGGGACAATTTCTTCATTTTGCAATCTATAGGGACTATTTCTTCATTTTTTCTCTTCCATGGGATTTAAATGTAATTCTCCCAAAAATGAAATAGAGAGAGTTAGTGTTTGGCAATTATCTAAATCTAGGTTTTTATAAATCGAGATAAGACTTATCTAACGTATTTACCTCATAAATTGTAAAAGCTATTCTCAAAAGCTAATCTAATTTCAAAAGCTAATCTAAACACAAATTTAGACTTCATGAGAATTTTTTAGACCACCCAATATTTAGAAATTTCATTGAATTCTAGCTATTTGAGGGAACCATGAGGGTCCCAAAGTTCTTTTAACAGTTTTTAGTTAGGTACTTCCTCCAATTCTACATGTAACAAAATGCTTTTCTTGAGAAATAATATGGTTTTATTTACAAGAAATAAGTTTAAAATTTTTAATACTACCTCCGGTCTTAAATATAAGATAAAGTTGACTTTTTTTTGGAGAAATTAAGAAAGCTAAATAAGTTACTTAATCATATAATATGTTATGTATCATTAGATTATATATTAATTTATTAGTCAAACTAATTAGTTTGAAGGAAAAAAAATAAAAATACTCTAAACTAATTTAATTAGCTTCCTTAATTCCTCCAAAAAAGTCAATTTTATCTCATAATTAAGATCGGAGAAAGTATCATTTTCTATTTTTTCCCTATTTTTTATAATCCTTTTTGACCCACCTCGGTATTCGGCGTTTTTTTAATCTTATTACTCACTCCGGTCCTAATTATAAGATAAAGTTGACTTTTTTGTAGAAATTAAGGAAACCAATTAAATCACTTTAGAGTATTTATATTTTTAATATCTTTAGATTATATATCAGTTTATTAGTCAAATTAATTAGTTTGAAGAAAAAAATATAAATATAAATATTCTAAAGTGATTTAATTGGCTTCCTTAATTTCTCCAAAAAAGTCAACTTTATTTTATAATTAGGACCGGAGGGAGTATTAAGTATCGAGGTTTTGCAAGTAATATGCCTATCCTCAATGTTCTTTTTTTTAACAATGTGAGATTCAAACTCAATACATCCTGTTTATGATCTAAAGTCTACCAACAAGCCAATTTCTTTTCTATTATTTATGGGTTAGTCTTACTGAATTAATCAGCTATTTGCACATCCTCTCTCTCTCTCTCACTCTCTCATACTTTCCCTATAAATAATGGTGTTTTTAGAAAATAAGTTATTATAGTTTATATATATATATATATATATATATATATATATAGTGTTTAATCAATTTTCAATAATTATTTAATTTAAGCAATTCAATTATTTACATTTTATAATAAAGATAGGAGAAAATATATATTCCGCAGTTGAACTCCAAACTGCTGGTTAAACTAAAACTCCCCTGATCTTATTTATAAGCAACTTTTTCTTTGTTCGCGCAAAACAAATTGGTAGTTAAAAACAATTATCGTGTCAAAAATGTCATGTTTTTTTTTCATGTATGCCCCTATTTATGAAAAGAGTATAAGAGAGAGAATAGATAAAAAGAATGAGAGATAATGAGTATAAGATATGAGAGAGAATAAATATTTAATAAGGGTAAAATAGGAAAGAGAATCTTATATTTTCAGATAAAAAATAAAAATTGTTTATAAAAGGAATTGATCTTATAAGAAAAAAAATTATTTATAAATAAAACCAAGAGAATATTTTAGTTTATCAATTGAGCTGCACACTAGGTGGTAGGCTATCAAGTTTTTTTAGTAAGGGATTTTTTTTTAAAAAAAAACAATGGTATGACTGACTGAGTGAGACAGAATATTAGAAATACGAAAAAATTGTCTCATACACTGACTGTCTTCATTGATAAGAATACAAAATAATTGTGGCTTTGTCAGTGAAATCTGGAGGTTAGGGCTTAGAAGTTAGAACCACCCCTTTTTTAAAAGGAAAAAGAAAAAAAAAATTAAAATAATATATGGAAGTATCAGGCAACAAAAGAATCCCAGGTTGGAAGTGGTGAAATTCTGACTAGGCCCAATGAAACAAAGACCAAAATCATCCCACCAACTTTTATTATTCACTTTTTTATTTACTCTCTTGGTGTTCGGGTTTCTAACTATTGATTAATTTAATTTTTGGGAATATAAAACTACAATGAGGGAACCTTGTTACCTCCAATAATTATCGTAGTTACATATTCAGGATTGAAACATGAGACTACCAATTCAGATGAAATGGCCCACAATCAGTCATTCCAAACGTTCTATAGTAAATTTTATTATTGATTTTGTGAGTTACAACTACATTTATATCCCCGAATCTCCAAATATTTATGTTAACATTTTCTTAATAACAATAAGTTTTAGGGTTAAGAAATAAATTTATCAACAAAGTCTTAAGGAAGGAGCGCCTGATACAATTATATTTTAAAGAGGGCAAAAATACACATAAAGAATAAAAAGTGGAACATCCATCACAAAACCGTTAAATTTGACTTAATGTCGTTAGGGGTTTTCTTCTCGAATAATTTAACGCCGTTAGGTCAAATTTAACGGTTTTGTGCTGGATGCTTCACTTTTAATTCCTTATGTGTATTTTTGCCCTCATTTAAAACATAATTGTACTAGACACTCATTCCTTAAAACTTTGTTGATAAATTTGCTCCTTAATCCTAAGTTTTATTTCATTGGGTGAAATCAGTTATATGAATTGCACATTATTATTCTACTTTATCAACAACCAAAGTTTTAGATAGATTGTTAACTAATAGGTCTCATTGAATTACTTAATTAACCTTTTTTTTTTTGGGGTTCTCCTTTGTCTCTTTTCAAAAAAACTTCATATTGTTTGATCTAACCATTTTACCAATGCTTTCAACCGTTTTCTTTGTGCAAGTCCAAACCTATGTTAACATTTTCTAAGTTTATTAAAATTACAATTGCTAGTACTTCTTCTTAAATTTAACAATATTTTTAAAAATATCACAATATATTTAACAAAATTTGAATGCGACTTCTTTAAAAATAATAATTTGAAAAAAAAATAACTAACGTAAATATTTTAAGAGATGAGTTTTAAATATAATTTTCCCATTCGGTGAACATGAAAAGGGACTTGTATTGGAGTTCCAGGTTAGAAAAAAAAAAAAAGGGGACACTTTTATTCTTCCTTAAAAAAATGAAAGTTATCTTTTTGTGAAAGATTGATTAGCAAAAGTCCTGAGTTCTGGTTTTGCAGCTTTTGCCATTGTTTATTACTGTGTTTTAATTAATTGATTAATAATTATAATAACAATGCTTTGATTGAGGTGCTGTATACAGAATAGTTTCACATCATAACGAGTATTATAAAATGCTTGTTTTATTTTTTCTAAAAAAAGAAGCTAAAGAGATAGTAATAAAAAATTGCAAATCTGACAGCATCTGTCTCCAAAACCTACAATCATCCAATCATATTTTGGCGCGTCAGTGATTTATCCTTTCATATTTTAATCCCTTTCTTTGTCGCACATGCTGACTGATTCTTCCCTACAATATTTTTTTATTGTGAACATTGTACTCAGATCGTAAGTTAGAAAAAATATAACCTAAAAGTCCAAAAAGATTTTCAATTTACAAGTAAGTCTTATGGGATATTTAAGTAATATCACTCTGATTCTATTTATAAGTTTTCTTTTATTAAAAAAATTTGATCCTATTTATAAGTTCAGTTTCAGAATAGTAAATATATTTTATATTTTTTATCCCTATTAATTATAATAAATAAAAAGAATATATTCATATTGACTTTTGAAATCAATCATAGATAAGGGTGAAATTGAAAATTTATTCTATAATTAATGAATTAATTAACTCTCCTTAATACGTGAGAATTAATAAAAAAAAGATTTATAAATAAGATCAAAGAATGTGGTATAATCTAATTGTGAAAAGGCCAAAATTCACTTAATGAAGCAAAGAAAAAAAAGCAGATAAAATTAAACCCAATCTTCATCCTCTCTCCCTTGTAGCTCCAATTGTTCTTCCAGAGCCATTAAAGCTCTCTTGGGGCTACACACTGAGTCCGATACTATCCTCTTTGGCAACCTAAATCTTTCTTATCTGTCTCAGCTCCTCACAGACCTCAAGGATTTAGTTGAGTCCTTTAGAAATACCAAAGAAGGCCTTGGCCTCCGGCACCGAACCTATGCTCACTCCATTTCCTAGATCGCCAGTTCAATGGAGTCTGAGATTCAGAAGTGGATTGTGTCACACCCCTCAATCTCTGACTGGACCCCATTTACTGGTAGCAGATCACTTGGCCTAGAGGCACCTGCCTCGGGGTCGAGGGATGGACTCACAAGGAGTATTTGTACACCCATTGTGCATTTCTTTCGCCTCCGCAAGTATCGAACACTTGACCTGAGGTAAGTACAAGTGTTTGGTGATACTTGCTACCATTGAGCTACTGTCACACTCCTCAATCTCTGACTGGACCCCACTTACTGGTATTAGATCACCTGGCTTGGAGACACCTGCCTCGGGGTCGAGGGATGGACTCACAAGGAGTATTTGCATACCCCTTATGCATTTCTTTCGCCTCTACAAGTATCGAACACTTGACCTGAGGGTAAGTACAAGTGCTTGGTGATACTTGCTACCATTGAGCTAAAAAATGTCAACACCCGTTTCCATTTCGATAATCGAAGAGTAATAAAGACGGAATTCAATGGGCATATAGAAAAGTACAATTATACTGATAATAATATTCGTTTACAATTCTGATATTGTTTGTCAACGAAAACAGAAAATACAGCGGAAGTTTTAATATTTACAAATTTCACAAAAATATCACAAAAAAGACTAATTATGACCACGTTCTTGTCCTTGCCTCGAAACACGTACCGTTCACTTTCTGACGTCTATGTCTTTTCCCTTAGACCCACTGGTATCCGCTGAGATGTTTATTAAAAATAGGGTGAGATTCCAGAGAATCCCAGTAGAAACATGCTATAGTTCATAGAAAATGCGAAAAGTAAATATGATATATGTCATGTATGCACCAATTAATAGACATTATGAACATATCATCTGCATGTATACATGAGTAGGGCCCAGTCCCACTATTCTGCACCGGTTGGATTTTCACCAACTCCAGTGTAAGTGCCTCTGACACTTCTGGCGCCTCTCTGGGCAAATCGTGTTGATTAATAAAGCGCATTTACAAACATTGGCATTCACATAATCATATAACTATGGCATAGTGTATGAAGGATAATGTCCCTACCTCAATGCTTTATAATCCTCTTTTTAATGGTGTCTCGAAAAGTGTGCTGTTCCGGCGTCCGACTCAATTCTAAAATATTAAATGTATCAGAAATAGGTCATAACCTATCCAAGTATCATTTTATACTCTCCCATAGTGTTTATTGTGGTTATATTAGTCTATGGTGAAAATTTACAAAAATGCCCCCGGGAACCTAGCCCGGCCTAGTGGCACGTTTTCCTAAAATTTTGACTAAGGATATTCTAACTTATTTTCGCCCAAGGAATCCATTTCCGGGCTCAAAATTATCAAATTCACTGTCAAATTACAAAAATACCCTTGACAGCCCCTATTTAGGGATTTCAGTAGCGTTTTCGTAATTATGCTTTTTCGGCCTCTACCGAAAAAGTGCCCAACTGTAACCCCACATATTTTTGTCCACTGAGTCCAATGGAACCATTTATTTCATGAAAATCCAACTCCTACTACCATTTCTGGTCTGACCGAAATATTGAAGGGAAAATAGAAAAATGTAGCTTTTTGTTTTAGCTTCTAAAACTTGTACTTTTCCACTTCTAATCTTTGGTTAACTTATTTAAACACTTCTTAACCATGATTTAAATAATTTTGGGCAGCATAACCCCTTAGGGTCATGGCTTTTCTAATTTTACAACTCAACCCAAAAATCACAAAACCAAACAACAATCACCAACAACAACTTCAATACACTAAGAAGTTGAGATTTTGGAGATTACCTCTCGATCCTTAATGTTTCTCTCTCTAGGACGTCCTCTCTCTCTTCTCCTTGAGCTAAGAATGAGTCTTCAAGATCATAGATTCATGAAAAAACATGGTTTAGAGAAGGATCTAGGGGAAATGTTACAAGAAAAGCTTAAGAATCAACTCTTACCTTAAGATTGCTTCTCCCTCTTCCCTCTAACTCTTCAAAGTTTCTCCAAACTCTCTCCCTCTCTATGTTGAACGAAAATGCATGAAGGGAAGGGAAGGGAAGAGAAAGCCTTCATAAAAATGCTCCGTTGATTCCAAACCATTGATCTCATCTAAGGTTGTTATAGTGACACATGCTAACCACCATACTTCCCTACATACTTGAACCATACCTCTTCACTTTATGCCATACTTCCCTATTATGTGCACTCAACCTTGATTATCATTTCCTTCTTCCTTGGTTGGCCAAAAACGTGCTCCTTCTTATGTTCCAACTAAATCAAGTGTTCCTTCCATTTACTCAAGTCAATTGGTACAAGAGTTGGCTACCTAACCTTATGACATAAGTAAGGACTTATGACAACAATTATTTCCATCATCTTTTATGTGGTGTTGACACTTGGTCTCATTGGATTTTGACACTTGTCTTCTCCTCCTTCATCCCTTAATTTCTAAAATAATTAAGAGAAAAAGGAAGATTACTTTATTTCTTAAATTTTCGGAATAATGCCAATTCTGGCAGATTTTCTGCCTTAATTTTGAAAAATCATAACTAATTTTGTAGACATCATTTCAAAGCGATTCCAAAGCCTATGGAACCCTCATTAAGTCTAGTTTCAAGGAAAAATATGGAATATTACTGGATAGGATCATATTATTCCCAGATTTTCAATCTTTGACCACTGCTCCAGAAACTTTCCAGATTTTTTGGATTAACTTCAAAAATTCATATAATTTTGTACATAGCTTCAATTGAGTCATATGACCTATCAAATTAAAGCTTAGGATGTCTACTTTCACCTTATAAAATTTCATAATTTTTGATCATCATTTGGTCTTCCAAAACTATATGATAATCTCCCTCCCTCGCAGGTAATTTCACTGGAACCACTATTACACTTTCAATTTTTAATATTTAATTCCTTTGGCCTTAAATATTCACAATTTTATTGAATATATTAAATAATTATAATACATTCTTAATAAATAAAATTTAGGGTGTTAAAGGTTGATCGTGGAAGCGTTGGCAATTTGTGGAGCTCTCCAAGAGCCTATGCTCCACGAGGAGGAATCAGTGAAGCTTTTGAAGAACGGGTTTCCCTAGGGTTCATATTTTAATCCCTTTCTTTGTTGCACATGCTGTTTGATTCTTCCCTACAATATTTTCCAGAAGAGTTGGTTAATCAGAACGAAACAAAGTCGATTAATGACCAGGATTAAGACACTGCAAATTGACCCAATAAGAGGAAATCCTAAAAGAAAGTTGATCTTAATGGACAGTGACACGTGGATTTTAAAGCAGAAGAAGAAGAAGAAAAGACACCGATTAGGACTAGAAGAAGGAAAATAATGACACTATCAGCAAGATGAAGTAAGATAGAACGATGGGACACTCACCAATCGATGGAAAGAAGAAAAGAAAAGGAAAACACGATATTCGAAGAATCTTGGTTTTGATTCTGTCGGCTTTTTCCTTTTTTTTTTAAGGGTATTTTGATCATTTTATAATTAGAGTATATTATCCTAATGTCTCATCAGACTTATCTATAAATTGGAGATTTTAAGGGATTTTTTGATCATATTTTTTCTAGTTTTTGACCTGAGTGCAAATTTTCCTTTTTTATTTCTATTTTTTAACTATAAACTTCTTTTTATATTATTTAAAAACAATATTTTTTTATGTTATTCTCATAGTATTAATAAAATATATTTTAAATACATATTTGAATAAGAGGTATATCCAAAAAGAAAGTCAAGGTCTTCTTAACCTAATGACACCAAAAACTTCCCTTAAAAGCTTTATTAAGGGTGTGTTTGTGAGTTCAAACATTGTGCAGGGTGTACAATAGGAGTGTGTGTTGTGGGAAAAAAATAGGAAGTGTACGGAAAAAAACAATTTTAATGATATATTAATTGAAATTATTCTAAATATATCTTAAACTAAAAACTATGTATTAAATTTATTGGCTTTTTTCCCGACAAAAAATGGTAACTAATAAATGAAACATAAAGTTGATAAGGAACATATCCAGAGTGGAATTGCTGGTATCCAAATTATAAAAGCTTTTTTTTTATTGGATGGCAAAAAAAAAAAAAAAAAAGATTAGTTTGAGCACTTTTACTTTCTGTTGAAATTTTTAATCAATTCTTTTTCTGGAGATGATGTAGTCTCTGTCAGAAATTACCGTTTTTAAGGGCACAAAAGATAGATTTGGTGGGTGCAGGCAGCATTATGGAATCTATTCCTTCATCCTTAATTCACTCCAATTTAACTAATTTAATAGTATATTCCTTTTTAATCAAGTTGTTAGTTATTCATGGCCTTAATCCCTGTACTGTACTGATTAAATTAAGTCACTTTTAATATTTATAATATTAAGTATGAACATATATACGCAAAATAAGTATAAAAATATATACAAAAACAATATCATATCTTTCCATTAAAAATTATTGGCAAAATTAATTTGCAAGTCCCCATAGTTTCACCTAATTTTTTTAATCATGATCTTGTAATTTTAGGTAACCAATGAAAAAACTATAAATACATAACTAAAAATTAGGTAAAACTATAAGGATTTACACATGAATGTTTCCAATTATAAAAGCAAACCATACTATTAAATATATAAGAAATGTTATATAACTTAATTTTTCTCTATTAATGCATGCGGTAATTTTGATTATTTTCTTATTTAAATATTTTTTTAAATAATCTTGAAACAAAATAAATGAAATAAAATTGTTAAAATCTAAAAAATCAAATTTTCAAACTGAAATGTTTTTTCTTTACTTCTAGGACTACCAATTTCTGCAGTACATTACATAAAGTTGGTACAAATTAGACTTAGAAAATAGTTATATATATCTAATTGATTTTTTTTCCTAATTTAGTACAAAATAGTTGGTACAACAAAAAAATTACTATCTAATTGATTTTTTTCCCTAATTTTAATCCACCGATTTTGACCTCATAAAACCAAGTGTTCGTGTGGAACTTTCCTTTAAAGATGCTTTGACACTAAAATTCTAACTAATTCGAATCTCTTGTTTGAATTTCTCACTTACCCAGAAGGATCAACAGATATTTTCTTACCTTAATGACCATTATTAGTTTCTTTATCTAATTTTCTTCAAACACAACTTTCTATCAATCAACTAGAATAGAATGGAAAAATGAGTCAGTTTTGGAGAAGAGTTAGGATATTATTTCAAGACCATATATAATAAAAAGAAATAAATAAATTAAATTTTGCAGTTCAATGGTCATAATCAAATACTGGAATCAATGTCCCTAGAAATTATCACAAGGCTTAACACAAAAAAGATGAAATTGAAAGAGGGGTCTCCCAAAATTAGGTTTAGGTCGTCCTTCTAAGACTACAAGAGAAAATGAAGTCCTACCATACCAGAACGTTTTTATTGTTTTTTTTTTTAAAAATTAATAAATTGTTATATTATTTTTGGGAGATTTTGTTGGGCACTTTGTACAATTTGATCATTAGGGTAGGGATGCCCTCCAAAGTAAAGCTGTTTTTGTTTTGGGGTCCCCTCTTCTATTTGTTTCTATGCTTTTCAACTTAGCATCAACCAAATCATCATTTTCATTACAACACGTTCTACACAGAGTTTCAATGTGTAGCGAAATATCTCCTTGGGTTTTATTTTATGAAAATGAAAATTACTCAAAATTAAACCTTGATTGATATTGAGGATCACACTCAAGTATGATTATTTATTCAAGTACTTAAATATTTTCTTTTTGATATTATTATCCAGTATTTAGTTTGGAGTTCATAATTGCCACTTTGAACACAAATATTTCCTTTAAAACTCGAACTAAAAACCTTATCTAGTGGGGCTTTACATTGCTAGACCAGTTATATATTGGTTACATACTTATATCTTTGTTAGAAGGCCTTTATTTGAATGAAAAATATGACATGTGCAAAAAAAAAAAAAAACAAAGAAAGATTATTTGATACTTTTAATTTTATACTTATTTAATTTTCGTTTGAAAGAGAGAAAGAGAAGAGAGAGATAAAAATGATTTGTAAATGTAGAGAGAAAAACTCTAATAAAGGTAAATTTGAAAACTTTTATCAATTTAATGTATCCTTGATATGCCAGAATGAGTTACAACTGGTTACTTATAATACATATGAGGCTTATATGCATGTTTAAAATTAGAATGTCACAAGTTTAATTACCACTCTATATTTTACAAAATTCTCTTAATTTTCACTACCTTAATTTACTAAAACAAATAATTAATAACGATAACATATTTTGTGTAGGTTAATTAGAGAAAAGTTGTGATCCACTCTTAAGGGCAATATTAGTTTGATCCAACTTAATATGCAATCTTTTGAATCGAATCACAGTGTAATCCGCCATTCTCCTGACTAATCAACTCAATCTAACTTAATTTATAGATATTATGTATTAAACCATATTCTAATTTATTCATTAATCTATTGATTGGATATATAATCCAATCCTAACGATCAATTTTCAAAACACTCAACCAAACAACATATTAAAAATATGCTTTAAAGTTCTTCTCATTAGATCCTTTATTTGAGTACATTTTGTGAAATTGTAAAAGGAAATACACGCGTGTGTAAGAAATTTGATAGCTGTATTGTAAAGGATTAAGTTGAAGAAGTAATTAATTGCAATTGTATATTAATTAGTACGTACAGATATTATGAATGAAGCTTCCAAATTGGAAATTATGTTGTGTCCTTTGTCTCTTTTAGCCAGGGTTGAAAAAAACTTAAAAAACTTTGACGAAAACTGCAATAATAAGTTTCACCAACCAAATTAAGCCTATAATTTGAAGACCAGCTTCATCAATCTCGATCTATTGTTATTTTTTCTGCATCATTTTAAAGTCTTTCCCTCTCAAAATTACTTGACATGACCGATTCACTTTAATTTGTTTAAAAAAAAATATTCTGACCAAGAAGAAAGGCTCAGGTAAATAATTATGTGAATTTCAAATTTCTAGACTTTTTATTTTTAAAATTTGGTATTTTCTTGTTCGTTTTGGTGTGAAAAGTTACATAGAGGAAACAATGAATGATGGAAGAAACGACTTTGCGTCTCATTTGGGGTCTCTTTCTCTGGCTTTTCGGTTAAATCATATATAGTCACTTGCGAGTTGCGTCCACCTTCTTCTTTCTCACATGCACACGTGTCATGCTCTTAAAAACATTCAGGCGCTATCCCGTGATTATAGGTAAATTAAGGTGCTGTAGTACCCTCTAACATTAAACTGATCATTCCTACAAAAACATGGTAAATAGAACAACAA
This sequence comes from Inga oerstediana, assembly GCA_963210345.1. Lineage (NCBI taxonomy): Eukaryota > Viridiplantae > Streptophyta > Magnoliopsida > Fabales > Fabaceae > Inga > Inga oerstediana. Next base: position 12,656,280 of record OY723404.1, on the reverse strand, counting down.
AAGATAAAAGAACTCAACAAGGCATAACACCAGAAAAAGAAAGAGAATTGCCCGAAAGCTTAGAGCTAGGTCACATTGAAATTCAGTCTCATGCTCCTTTTGTAGGATGCAAATTACAATACCCTTGGGCACACTTAAACATATTTGGTGGCCTTCAAAGAAGGAGGCGAAATAAAATACTCAAGATTTAGGGTGAAAATGGTGAGTGGTTGGAAGAATAAGAGGAGATTGGGGGTGCTTTTGCTGAATATTTCAAGGGCCTTTTTGCTACTTCTGGCCAACGGGATTTCAGCCTCATATTGTAGTTTGTTGAGCCTGTGGTAAGAGGAGAAATGAATGATATGCTACTCAAGAGGGTAGAATATACGGAGATTAAGGAAGCTGCATTTCAGTTTTGAGCCTTGAAAGCTCCAGGACTATATGGATATTCAGGTATATTTTATCAAAAATCTCGGCAAATTGTGGAGGAAAAGTAATGTTTTTTGGTTCAATAATTTTTTGAGCATGGTTTCTCTCTACAAAGGCTTCATGAGACATATTTGGTACGATTTCTAAGGAGGAAAATGCTGACTTCTTAAGCCAATTTCGCTCAATTGGTTTGTGTAATTTTTCATACAAGATTTTCTCAAAAGTAATAACAAATAGAATGAGGAACTTGATGAATGATATTATCACACCAAATCAAAGAGCTTTTATGCTTGGACGTCTAATCTTTGACAATATCTTGACTACCCATGAGGCATTTCATTACTTATCTAATAAGAGTGGTAATAAGGCTGAAATGGAATTGAAGTTATATATGAATAAGGCGTATGATAGGGTGAAGTGGGACTTCCTAAAGGCTGTGCTATTAAGCATGGGGTTTCATGAAGTGTGGGTAGAGCGAATTTATGCTTATATAAGCTTAGTGAGATTTAATATTCTCTTATCAGGTAAGATAGTTGCTTCTGTACAGCCTGAGCGTGGGCTGAGGCAAGGAGACCCTTTATCTCCCTATTTGTTCATTATTGTCTCTAATGTACTCTCAAGATTGATGGGTTTTTTGTGCTGAAAATAAGGCGATTAAGGGGATTAAATTTAGTAGGTGCTCTCCTATGATTACTCATTGTTTCTTTCCCGATGATTCGATGTTCTTTCTGAAAGCTCAAAAGGAGAATATTGAGATGGTAAAAAAGCTGTTAGAATGCTACTGTGAAGCCTTTGGGCTGAGGGTGAATTTCTAGAAATCCTGTGCTTTTTTCTCTAGTGGTGCGTCTAAGGAGTTAAGAAGACAAATAGTCCAGATTCTTAGTGTAGTGGAAGTAGAGGAGCCAGGAAATTATCTTGGGCTACCTGTGCTTTGGAAGAGGTCCAAGACTAAAGCTCTTTGTTTTGTTAAAGATAGAGTTAGAAAGAAAGTACAAGGATGGAAGCAAAGCCTGTTGTCAATGGCTGGGAAGGAGGTAATGATCAAAGTAGTAGCAAGTGCCAATCCGGTGTTTCCAATGTCCTGTTTTTTGTTCCCAGTCACTACTTGCAAGGAGTTGGATGGTATACTTGCTAAATTCTGAGGGGGCAGAAGGATGGGGAAAATAGAATTTATTGGGTAAACTAGAATGCTATGACTGAGTTAAAGAGGGATGGAGGGTTGGGGTTTAGGGATTTTCACTGGTTTAACGTGGTTTTGTTGGCAAAGCAAGGGTGGAGAATATTACAAGAGCCTAATAAGTTATGGGTCTGGATATTAAAAGGGATGTATTATCCTAAATCAACTTTTTTAGAAGCAAAAAAAGGGGATAGAGCCTCATGGGCTTGGTTAGCTTGCTAGATGGAAGGGCTCTATTACAGGATAAGATATGTTATAATGTTGGTAGTGGGATGAGTTTGCGCATATAGGGAGAGCTGTGGATTCTATTACTGCCATTGTATAAACTCAGATCAGCTGCTCCAAATCAAGAGGCTGAGAAGTGGAGGGTGGCTGAGATTATATCACGTGAAGGTTGGCACTTAGACTTGATCAGGGAATATATCACAGAAGAGGAGGAAAGGGCAATCGTTAGCATTGTATTACCTAGTAATGATTGAAAAGATAATGTGTGCTGGGTAGCGAAGAAAAATGGTAAATACTCAGTCAGGGCAGGTTACAATTGGGCAAAAAAACATCATCCTATACCTCAGAAAAGGCCACACAGATGAGACTCAATTGATAAAAGGCTGTGGTGTGGCATTTGGAAGCTAAAAGTCCCAATAAAAGTGAAGCTATTCCTATGGAAAGTAGCAAAGGGTGTTGTTGCTACTAGGGAAGCATTATGGCGTAAAAGATGTGTATCCTCTTCTATTTGTCTTTTATATAACTCTGAACCAGAAACTCTTGAGCATTTATTATTATTGTGTGATAGATCTCAAGTAGTTTGCTTTGGATGTTCGCTGGGATTTGTAACACCCCAAAATTTATATTCACCAAAAATATTGTAAATATTTGGGAAATTTAATAAAATGGTGAATATTCATAAATTTGGAATTTATGAATTTTATATATATTCATTTTCATGAGAAAATGGGCAAAATAATTATGGAATTAATTTAGGTAATTTAAAAAGCCCAATATTAAGGTCCAAAAATGAAGGAATATTAGAGAAAATATTTGGTCCAAAAATAGATGGAAATTGGCCAAGGAAAAATAAGAAGAGAAATTGGAATAAAAAGGTAATGGCAAAATCGTAATTTTGCCAATTTGGTACAAAATTACTTATTTTCCAATTAATTGAAGTTAATTTCAATTAATTAAGGGAAATAAAGGGGAAAATATATTTAGAATATTTTGGTCAATTTAATTTGAATTTATGGAAAATTTGAGCAAAAAGTGTAATTTTGACCAAAATTGAGACTTTACGTGTATATGTAACTGAAACAAGTTGTGAAGCCAATTGAGACCATAGGGAAGGACCCCTAGGTGTCTCTTACATGTTGCAAGAGGAAGAAAATATTGGTTGGGCTTAATGAGCTTGGTTATATGTACATAGGATTTATGTACATAAAATTGATTTTGGAATTTTTGGAAATTCCATAAATCATTAAAAAAATCATCTCATATAATAAAAAAACTTTTCCATCATCTTCCTCAGCTCATTTTCGTGCCCTAACAGATCTGAACTAGTGAGAGAGAGTGTGAAATTCTAGAGAGAGAAAGAGAAGAAAAACTTGCAAAGGTAAGTGATTTCTTCGGTAAATCGGTTCCTAACACGTATAATTCCGTTCCTAAGCTACTCTTCTATGTGATTAAGGTTTGGGAAGCTCATCTTTGGGTGTTCAATCACTTAGGGTTTCAGCCATATTTGGGAAAATCTTGTGGGAGCTTGAGGTAATTTCCAAACCTTCGTATATTGACTATTCTGGTTGCTGTAAATAATTTAATCGGTAAAATTTCACCGGATTGTCTTTGTTTGTAAATTTTGGAAATGTGACATTAGAAGGGTTATGCTACCAAATTTTAGTTCAAATGTTTGTTGTAACTCAATTAGATGGTTAATAAAGTGGTTAGGAGTAGAAAGGAATGCGTTTACGGAGCCGAAATTACAAAACCCTGATTTTTCCTAAAGTAACTCATAATTTTGGTCAGGCCTAGATCTAGGGGTAGGAGTTGGGTTTTCAATGATTTGATGGTTCCATTGCATTCAGAAGGGAAAATTAGGTGGGGTTATAGTTGGTCACTTTTTCGGAAAAGGCTGAAAAAGCATAGTTACGAAAACGCCTCTAAAACCCTAAAAGTAGGGCTGCCAAGGTTAATTTCGTAATTTGACATTGAATTTGGTAATTTTGAGCCTGTAAATGGATTCCTTGGAAAAAAAATACATCAGGATAGCCCTAGTCAAAAATTTGGGAAAATGTGCCATCGGGCCGGGCCGGGGTCCCGGGGGCATTTTGGTAAATTTTCACCATAGGCTAATATAATCACAAGAAACACTATGGAAGTGTCTAAAATGATACTTGGATAGGTTATGACCTATTTCTTGTACATTTAATATTTTATGACCGAATCGGGAGCCGAAAGTTGACACGTTTCACAAGGCATACAAAAAGGGGTCTATAGAACTTTGAGGTAGGGACATTATCCTTCATACATCATGCCATAGTGATATAATTGTGTGGATGCCATTGTTTGTAAATGCGATTTATTAATCAACATGTTTTGCCCAAAAAGGGGCCAGTAGTGCTAGAGGCACTTACACTGGAGTTGGTGAGAATCCAACCGGTGTAGATTAATGGGGCTGGGCCCTACTCATGTATATATGCAAATGATATGTTTATATTATTCATTAATTGATGTATACATGGCATATATTATATTTACTTTTTGCATTTTCTATGAATGATAGCATGTTTCTACTGGGATTCTTCGGAATCTCACTCTTTTTTATAAACCAAACATCTTAGCGGGTGCTAGCGGATCAAAAGACAAAGAGATAGATAAAGGAAAGTGACTGGCACATGTCTTGAGGAGAAGTTAAAGTCCTTGGTTATATATAGCTTATGTTGTAAATATTGTCGCTTTTTGTATCTTGACTTTGGACTGTAAACAAATACTTTTATCAGTATATATGTACTTTTCTGTATGCCTGTGGAACTTGGTCCCTATTACTCTGTGTATATCGAAATGGAAACAGGTGTTGACAGGATTGAACTTTGATGTCAAGAAAATTTCTAGGATTGATTCTTGGTTGGTTGATATGTTATATGATGTGAAGTGTGTTGAAAAAGCTAAAGCCCTTATTGCTTGTTTGTTATGGCAAATTTGGAAGACAAGATGTGCTTATGTGTTTGAAAATAAAATGTATGAGCCTATTATTGTTATTCAAATTGCTTCAGAGTTGGTTGAATCCTTTTGGGATGCAAATGGGTGGAATGGTAAAAATTATAATGTACTGATTAATGAGAAAGAAGTTCGGCCTAATCTGAATAATAGTGACCACATATTTGATGTTGAGATTTTCTGTGATGGTGCTTTTAAGAATGAGTGTGAGGTTGCGTTGATGGGAATTATTGGAAAGAGTAAGGAGAATGGTTATGTTTGTCTAAGGGTTGCATTATTGGAGGCAAGATTGCCCTTTATGGCAAAAGCCCTTGCCATGCTCTATGGAGTTAAATGGTGTCTGGGAAAGGCATTTCTACCTGTGAAATTTATGTCTAATTGTCTTTTACTTATTCAAGCGGTGAACAAAGCTATACCTTGTCCAGAATGGGAGTGCTTGAGTATTATGGAGGAAATTTTAAATCTGGGTAAAACTTTAAGAGAGTCTCTCTTTGAGTGGATTCCGAGAAGAAGCAATCGCGTGGCCAATTGGTGTGCTCATACAGCTATGCAGGAGAAGTGCTCGAAAGAGTGGGTGTTGCAGCCCCCTTCTCCTTTTACAACAATTCTAGCCAAAGACTAAAAGATGGTTGGGAGTGGTAGTTTGTAGTGTTTGTTTTTGTTATAATATAGTTGTTTCGTTTGTAGTTTGGTTTCTGATATGGTCTATATAGTTTGCTGTTAAATGGTGTTACTGCTGATATATTGTGTAGAACTTCACTTTTGTTGCAATGAAATTGATATTTGATGCAAAAAAAACATGTTTGGTGGCAATTACCTCACTAGTTAATGCCATTATGATAGTCATAAATATAATAAAGTATGCAATTTAAATAGTCATTAGCTTGCTTAATGATGATTTGAGATTATTAAAACCTTCGGTTACAAACATTGAAGATGCATCATGCATGATAGTGATTGAAATGGAGGATTAATTAGATAGATAAGTTCTATAAAAAAATGCTCAGTACCACGTTTAACTCGTGTACAAGGGGTAGGGGAAATCGACAAAGTTTAATTGTGTTTGCCTTTAGTGGGCCGTTATCGTGCGTACAAATCTACTCTTCCTTTTAGCTCATTTAGTAGCCCAATATCACATGTTGCACTTGGACCTTTTCACTCCCATGCAATAAGGGATTTGTTCCTTTAACACGCCTACACATATTATTACAATATGATTTTGGTGAGCTCTGGATTCAATTTAAACAAGAGAGTCGAAATGTAACAAGTCAATTAAGGTTTACTTTATTAGGCTCTTTCTTACACAAAAGCTTATCCGTTTCTTCTTTGCAACCAAGTTGAAACAAAAAACAAACTCATGCGTAGAAACTTTTAGTTGCCTGCAGAGTGATGAGGACTTTTCTTTTGCTCCTAATCTTCAAGGGAAAACTCCTCACAAGTTTAGAAAGATATAGAAGGGGAATGACGTGCTATCGACGTTGCGCTCTTTGTCATGGAGGTATAGAAAATATTTGGTTTGGGGTTTGTTGCTATCTCTTTCAATATAAGTGTCTCTTCTATGACTCAAACTCAAGATCAAGGAGGATCTAACGAGGCATCATCACTAAATCAACTCTATATTAATAGTGTGTATCAATTCTTTTCATAAGGATATTGTAACATTGTAAAGATATAACTTGATCTCGACACTTCCTAGAAGATTGGGTTCCACATTCTTTGCTGAAAAGTCGTGGGAAGTTTAGAATTACCATCTTTTTGCCAAAGATACTTAATTATACAACTAACACGAGGTATTTCAACACATGTTCATATTATGGTTCATCACACACTAAAGAATTTTTTTTTTCCATTATTGATTTTGTAGTCCTCTTGTCTATGTACAGTTCTTTTTTAAAAAAAAAAAATGAAATTACCCCTTTTATTAAAGAATATTTTTTTTAAAAAAAAACTAAACACCGGCCTTCTAGGTTCTAGCAACATGAATTACCAAAATCCCATCATTGCAAAGACAGGTCGAGGCAAATTGCTTGGGCATTTTAATGTTGTTAAAAGAGAGAGGCGTCAAATCTCTTAATTATACAATGTATAATTGTCAACAAATGTCTCAAGTCTCTAATCATCAATCACCGACAGACACCACACACACACACAATTAATTAATTATTAAAATTACTCTTAATTAATAAGAAAAATACGGTTTAAATTACACAAACCTTAAAATATCTACTAAATTAGCAAAAAGACAAATGTATCATCTAGTAGGAATCTGAAATTTTAAAATTTGGTTGTTGACAATTTCAATATAAAAATGAGCAACTTAAGTAAAGAGATTCAGATAATAATTGTTAATTATTATTGTGTATACTCAAGTTGATTATTATTATTCTTAAGTTATCATCGTTTATATTTAAATTGTCACTGTCCAGATTTCAAAATCACGAATTCCTATAAGAAAACCTATTTATCATTTTACTAATTTAATAAATATTTTAAACTTTTTGTAATTCAAATACTATTTCCCTATCAATTTTCCTAATTAATGTTTACCGTTAATCAATATAGAGAGGCGCAAAGTGTCGGCGTTGATTTGAAATTCAGAATTGAAAAGTGAGGCCCGTACGTTATGAGAGTTACAGCACATAAAAATTAAAATAATATATAATATGAACAGAAGTCCTGATATGATTCCTCACTTTTATTTCACAGCTTCCTTCTTTTCCATTTTCAATATTACACGCACCATTTCCCAAATATTTTTATATCTATGTATATATATAAAAACTAAAATGAAATTTGGATTGTCAAATTTTTAATATAAACGGATTTTGATTAAAATATACTAATACATCTTTCTCTCACCGACCATACCATGGCACAATTTGGAATTGATTAGATTCATGCACATCTTAAGGGCCACATCCTTAAAAAGAAATACAAACGTACAAATACAAAATTAATCCTACAAATGATTCCTTTAAATAAAGTTTTTAAAATTTTGCAAATCTCATTAATAAAGAGCACAAAATGTGGGAAATTATTTAGACGTATAAAAATAATACTAAAAAATATTTTGTTCAAAGAGAAATCTAAAATATTGGCATACTATTGATTTTTTGTTTTATGATTCTCTTAAATAAATATTACCATAGCTAGATTGGAAATATCATTTTGGGGCATTGCAGCAAAAAAACATTATCATTTTATTTGTTTCGGTGAAATAAGTAGTTTATCAGTTTACTTGTTTTGGTGGTATAAGTTGTTTTTGTGCTTGATGGATAAGGTATTACCAAAAGTCCAAAAATATAATAAAAATCAAGTGAAAGAATATATGAAATGACACCTCAAAAGTGGAACAATATTAATCTCAAATTTCCTCTCATGTTTAGCAATATTTATTAGATTTTAACATATTCTATATTATTAACTAAAAAATATAAATAATTTTAGTCATAACATAACGAATGAAAAATACATTTAAAAATGTCATACTTTTTCATCAAAATGAAAAATAAATATATTACTAGCTGATGAACTGCACTTATAAAAAAACATTTATCATATTATTGTTTATAAGACAAAATTATATTATGTTTATGTAACATGAAGTAAAATAGTTTAACAATAAATATTTTTTTTTTTTGCCAGCCAATATATGTTCTGTTCAAAATTCAAATGGTGAGTTGAACCCAATACTGTAATTTGAAATGGTAAAAAAAAAGGCCTTAATTTGGATACAGCACTTTCTTTGTCTACCATTCTAGCTTCAGAAGTTCAGGAGGTTGATAACCCCTTCATCACGACTTCATGACTTGGATACTGTATGTCTCTGGTTGAGGTTGTTTTTGTTTGTTGTGTGTTTGATTTCTCGGTGTTTCAATTTATTATCGCTCTTGGCTTTTTTATTATTTCCCATGTAAGTTTCAATTCTGAATTAATATCAGTTGGATCTTTTGACAAAAAAAAAAAAATATTAATGTTACTTTAGGCATAGAAAAATTATTAACGGCATGGGTCTTGTTCTTTTCTTCTTCTTCGTCCTCTATTTTTGGGGCTAATTTTTTACGAAAATAAAAAAAAAGAATTATTATTAAGAAACTTGGGTGTATTACAGAAGCATGGTGTGATTCTTACGTTGGACAAAATTGAAATGTAACGAACCACAGACATATTGTGGAATTTCATAGGCATGTCTCTATCACTTTGTTGCTTCTAACGCTCTTCAGACAATGCAAGCTGGAATTTGCTAATGAAGATGGTGACACTGACCAAATAATTTCTTTTTCCTGTGACTTTTTAAGTTAAAATGATTTTATTTTTTTTTTAAATAAAAAAATCAGTCATCTCAAATTTCTTATCTCAACTTGCTTGGATCTTTTAAATATATTACAAAGTTAGGGGCAAAATATAAATAAATTTGAATCAATCTAGGAAGTTATATATATGGGGTTTTATTTTATTCCATCAATTTTAAATGTTGACCATCATATTCAAAATTGTGAAGTTTTTTGTGTGACATTATAAACATAACTTTCGCATTATCCTTTTTGAGTGAATCTAAATATCATTAATGTTTGAGGGTAATGTTGGTTTATCTAGAAGCACAGTTTCCTTACCATATGTCACATGTTCGAATAGACATGGATAAAGTAAGAAATGTGAATCTAGATATCTCTAAAAGAGGAATATATAAGACCAGCGCCTGATGGTACGATGGGATTAGGTGGCACTTAGGTCACTCGCCCCCCTTCTCTCACAAGTTCAAGCCGTGCCCTTTGTAATAAAAAAGAAGAGGAATATGTAAAAGAGAGAAATACAATGGAGAATGTAGGGTCAACTGAGTTTGTTTATATAAAAAAAATGTTTTAAGTTTTTAAAAGCTAACATTTTTATGATTTCTTTTCTTTGTTTTGGTTTTTTGGCCGTTATCTACCAATGTGATAATTTTTTTTTACTTGATTTTGGGCTAAATCATCCCAAGAGTCCATATTGAAATTGGGCTTTTCAAATTTAATGTTCATGCCCGGTCTAAAAATATCAAACATGGACGTTTTGTCTTCTTAAATATCTGGATTTTTTTTTTTTGCCTAATCCTACATCTCTTGATAAGTATAGCTTGACGTAGAGTTATTTCATTTTCCTAAATCTCTTGATAAGTATAGCTTGATGGCGAGTAGAGTTATTCAAGAGCAATTATTAGAGCAAGTTCTATATTTGAAGTGTACCATTTATTCAGGTAAAAAAAAAAAAAAAAGTGTAGCCCATAAGGCACCAAACACCTTCCTTAAGAGTCTTTCGGAATGAGACAACATGGCAATTAAATGAGCATTTTCAAGGGATGCTAGAGAATTGTTGGAAGAATAATGTTGAAGCACATAGAAATTTGAGCAGCTTGCAAAATGATTTAAAAATTTGGAATAAGGAGGTTTTTGGAAGAATTGAGTATAGAAAAAGGAGACTACTGAACAGGCTTCATGGCATTCAGTCTAGTATTGATAGGAGAGAAAATCTGTTTTTAATGTAGCTTGAAAACTCATTGGAAAATGAGCTGATTGAGATTCTAAAACAGGAAGATATAATATGGTACCAGAAGTCGAGAGGGAAGTGGATAGAGCAAGGAGATAGAAACACCCGATATTATCATACCAAAACAACTATTAGAAGAAGAAATAGAGTAAGAATGTTGAGGGATGGATAAGGAGAATGGTTAGAAGATGAAGGAGGAATTGTAAATTTGTTTCAGGATTTTTTTCGTGAAATTGTTTAGTGAAGAAAACAGGAGTAGGGGCTGGATTGAAACAAGACAGCAGTGGGTTTGTGTTGAAAATGATATTTTGGCTAGGTGAGGGGAGAAGAAGTGGACAAGGCTTTCTTTCAAATGGGAGGCTTTAAGGCACTGGTGGATGATTATTTTTCAACAGTTTTTTATCAGCAAAACTGGAAAGTTGTGGGTGCCTCAATGATTAATATGATGAAGGAACTATAGAAGAGACCAAAGCATAAAAAAGAGATTAATAGTACTTTGTTGGTACTAATATCGAAGCTTGAATAGATTGAAGCCACTTATGGACAAACTAGTCTCCCCTTTCCAAACTAGTTTTTTTCCAAAGAGAAGCATTCATGACAATATAATAATTGTAAAGGAGGTTGTGCATTCTATGAATAGGATGACAAGAAAGAAAGGCCACATGGTGATAACGATTGACTTGGAGAAGGCTTATAATATAATGTCTTGGGACTTTATAGTCAAAGTTTTGGGGGGAAATTGGCTTGAATGAGCATATGATCGAAGTCATTAGATTGTGTACTAGCACAACAACAATGGCCCTTATGTGGAATGGAGAGAAGAAATAGGTGTTTCTTCCATCTAGAGGATTGAGGCAAGGGAATCCGTTATCACCATATCTGTTTGTGTTAGGAATGGAAAAGCTAACGCATATGGTGTTGGATAGTGTAGAGAAAGGGGACTGGCACTCTTTGAAAATGGGAAGGAATGGTTTAGCTATTTCATACTTATTTTTTGCGAACGACTTATTATTGTTTTGTGAAGCAAGTTTGGATCAAGCTTGTAATGTGCTGAATATTTTAGAAGAATTTAGGGAGGTGTCAGGGCAGAAGTTAAATGCACAGAAAACAAGCATTTACTTCTCCAAGAACACAAAGAGAAAGGTGAAAAATGAAATATGTACTTTAACAGGGTTTAGAACGGTGGAGGAAATGGGAAGGTATTTAGGAGCCTATATAGTAAAGGAAGAAATACTAAGGTGAGATTTCAACTATTACTGGATAAAATGCAGCAGAAGTTCGGAGGATGGAAGAAGAAAATGCTCTTTGTGGCTGGGAGATTGACCTTAGTGCAATCAGTCACCAATCAAATGGATACCTTTTGCATGCAACACTCTTATATTCCAGTGGGAGTTAGGCAGCAAATAGAAAAAATGAAGAGAGATTTTGTATGGAATAGTGAAGAGAATACGAAGAAAATGCATGAGTTGGGAGCTTCTTTGTATGTCAAAGGAGAGAGGAGGGTATGGGTTGAGAGACCTAGGAGTCATGAATGATGCGTTGCGTAGTAGGGTTGGCTGGAATATTATTGCTAATCTTAATAATTTGTGTTCAAGGATGCTCAGAGGTAAATATGGAAGGAATGTGGATTTAAAGAAGGAGTATGTAGCAAAAAATGCAGATTCAGAAATTTGGAGGAACTTTGCTCGGTTATGGCCTTATATAGTGGAAAGTGTGTGCTGGGATGTTGGTGATGGGAAAGAGGTTTGTTTCTGGAGTAACTGCTGGCTGGAAAAAGGAAGAAAGCTTAAGGATAAAAGCTTAATACAGTTAAATGATGATGATTTGAAAGTAAAGGTCTGTGAAATCGTTTATCCTAGTAACAATTGGAATTTTCAGAAGTTGGAGGGGTTATTATCGGAGGAAGGAAAGGGATTGTTACTTGCTGCTCCTATACCAAGTGAGGATTTTGGTATGGATAGAATTAAATGAGGCAATGCATTACAAGATACGTATGTAGTGAGTGAAATGTATAAGAATATGAAGAATGAGCAATTTGAAAAAGACATATCATGGAGTAAAATTTGGAAGTGGAAGGGAGCTATGTCACACCCTTATCTTATTTTGACTTACAGTGGAATATCAATGTGTGGTTCGGTAGGTGACACAGGAATAACATAAATATACTGATAATATGTACATGATTATAGAAATTTCCTATAGGGGATCGTACATAATAATTACAAACTTTGTAGTTGCACAAGGCTCTAGGGTATCTAAACCCATCCAAGTGAAACAGAGACTTCTTCCTGTCTTCACCCCACTACTGCAACCCTCTCTCATGTAGTTCTTATCAACACCCATTTCCATTTCGATATTCGAAAAGTAATAAAGACGAAATTCAATAGGCATACAGAAAAGTACAATTATACTGATAAAAATATTCGTTAACAATCCCAATGTTGTTCGTCAACGAAAAGCAGAAAATACAGCGAAAACTTAATATTTACAAATTTCTTCAGAATATCCAAAACATTGCCTAAATATAACCACTATATTGTCCTCGCCTCGAGACACGTGCCACACACTTTCCGATGCCTACGTCCTTGTCCTTTGGCCTATTGGTACCCGCTGAGATATTTGTTTTTGAAAAAGGGTGAGATTCTGAAGAATCCCTATAGAGACATAAATCGACATATAAAATGTGAAAATTAAATATACAATGCACTATATTAGGCAAAAACGAAAGTTTGAGTCGATTCATATATATTTACCTCAGTCGAGTCACCGACTACAGCTAGGATTTCCGATAATATACCTCAATTGAGTCATCGACCACAACTAGGATTTTCCAATATACCGTTGTTGGGTAGCAAACCATAACTAGGTACTGTGCCTCTAGCATGTAATCATATCATGAAATACAGTAACAAATACATATAATCATTCACATAGTGTATGAAAGACGATAGTCCCTACCTCGAAGTTGGTTAAATCCCTTTTTCAGTGTACCTCGAAAAACGTGTCGTTCCGTCATCTGACTCGGTCCTAAAATATTAAATGTACCAGAAATAGGTCATAACCTATCCAAGTATCATTTTAGACTCTTCTATAATGTTTCTTGTGATTATATTAGCCTATGGTGAAATTTTACCAAAATGCCCCCGGGACCCCGGCCCGGCCTCGCCGTACCCTGCCCGATGGCACATTTTTTCAAAATTTTGACCAAGGCCATTCTGACTTATTTTCACCCAAGGAATCCATTTCGGGGCTCAAAATCACCAAATTCACTGTTAAATTACGAAAATACCATTGACAACCCCTATTTAGAGACTTCAGTGGCATTTTCGTAATTATGCTTTCTCGGCCTCTACCGAAAAAGTGCTCAACTGTAACCCCACCTATTTTTGCCCATTGAATCCAATGGAATCATTTATTTCATGAAAATCCAACTCCTACCCCCTAAAACAATGCTGGCCAAAATATTTCAAGAAAAATAGAAAAATGAAGTTTTGTGTTTTAGCTTCCAAAACTTGCACTTTTCCACTTCTAATCCTTTATTAACTTGTTTAAAAACATCTTAATCATGATTTAAATAGATTTGGGCAGCATAAACCCTTAGGGTTATAGCTTTCCTAATTGTTCAACTCAACCAAGAAACTTGAAAAGTTAAGAAATGTCACTAACAACAACACCACAACCACAAGAGAGCAAGTTTATGAAATTACCAGGGTTCATTAACCTGGATCGGACCGACCGGTCCGGCCCAGAAACTGGCGAACCGGCCGGTAGACCGGTCCGGTTCGGGTTGCTAATTTTAAATTTTTTTTTATTTTTCCTTTAGAATTTTATACTATAAGTCTAAAATTTTCAATTTCTCACCGGTTTTGTCCCGGTTTAGCTCCGGTTTTGTCCCGGTCTGACCCACTGACCCTTAACCCAGTACACCGATCGGTTCAATACCCAGTCTGGGTTTTAATACCTTGGAAATTACCCTCTTGCTTCCAAGCTTAGCACCTTAACTCCTTCTCTTCCTTGGAGCCTTGTCTTGCTAAACACATGAATACATGAAGAAAAGAATCTTAGAGGAAGTGTTACACAAAAATGTGTAACCAAATCACTAAGTCAACACCTACTTACTTTAATCTTCCTCCTCCTTCTCTCTAAGTCTTCAAGAACTCTTCAAAACTTTCTTCCTCTCTTCTCTTGGTGTGAGTGACGAAAATGAAGGCAAGAAGAAGAGGATGAGGCTTCATAAATTTTCTCCATGCATTCTACTCCATTGATCTCATCAATGGTTGAGATCACACCACCTAACATGCACACAATTCCTCCTCCCATTCCTCCAATCATACTCTCTACTTTATGCCATACTCTCTTAACTTTATGCCATGCCTTCTCATCACTTGTTTTCAATTGGGTTTGACTAGCTTTTCCTTTGTCTTGCTCCTCCAAAAAAAAGTCCCCCTTTCCCTTTAGTTAGCCAAACCAATTCCTTTCCCATCTAACCAACTAACACTAAATTTTAATGTAGCATTTTTGCATAGGCTCTTGGAATTTAATTTTTCTCCCTTATTTTCATGTGAGGGGTAAAATTATGGAAGAGAAAGGGAATTAAAAATGTGTTTTAATAATTCCATAATTCAATTAAATGAATTATGTATAACTCCCTTTAATTTCCCAATTCTTGATTTATTCCATCAAGAATAACCCAATTATGCTTTTTTCTTTATTTTTCTTAATTAATTGAAATTAACTTCAATTAATTAGAAAATAATTAATCTTGGGTTAAATTGGCAAAATTGTGATTTTTTGATCACCTTTGTAAATTAATTCAATTCTTGAATTAATTTGCCCATTTCCTTATGAATATGAATATTTCAAAATTCACATTATTCAAATTCATGAATACTCACCATTTTATTGAATTTCTCAAATAATTACAATATATTTTTGATGAATAAAATTTGGGGTGTTACAGTTCTCCCCCACTTAATAAAAGTTTTTCCCCAAAATTTGCTATACTTCTACATTCATAAATTCTGGGTAGCGTTTCTTCATACTTTCTTCCGTTTCCCACATAGCCTCTCTGGGCGATAACCCTTTCCAGACAACCTTGACAAACAGAATGCTCTTGTTTCTAAGCTGCTTTTCCTGCCGATCGATGATTCAATCAGGTATGACTTCATAAGTCAAATCTTCGTGTATTTTCACGTCTTCGTACTCTATTACGTACTCTGGATCAAGTTGATACTTTTTCATCTGAGAAACATGGAAAACGTCATATAGCCTGCTAAGACTTGGTGGCAAAGCGATACGATACGCACTTTGAGGTTTATCTCCTCTTCTGTGCATCAATGAGGTCATGATGATTCAATAAGAGTCCCACAGGAATCTCCATAATACCTGATGACACCCAAAACCAGTGTTTCTCTATGCCAAACCTTAGCCCGATTCCACTTGAATCATTCTGAGCCATATAAACTCTTATCAAAACCCCTTCAATATGGAACTTATTACAATGCACCATCATTGAGAGCCAACATTCCTGTAGCTTTATTCTACGATTCAACATCACAGTGATTGTACTCTAGGGTTCGTCATCATGGTGGCTGCACTCTAGGGTTCGTCGTCACGGTGGCTGCACTCTAGGGTTTATCATCATGGTGGCTGCACTCTAGGGAACTGTACTCAGTGCTTTACAGAGGCGCCCATACACCTGGTCAGCCCCTCCAATCAGAACTTTCTGTAGGTAGCCTTCTCCGATCAGAACTTTCCGTAGGTAGCCCTTTCCGATCAGAACTTTCCGTAGGTAGCTCTCTCCAATCAGAACTTTCCATAGGTAACCCTCTCCGATCAGAACTTTCCGTAGGTAGCCCTCTTCGATTATCCACACCTTTCAATCTTTGTGGTCGCAGCACAATTCCATAATTACGCCATAAAGGCAACGTTTCTAGATTCAAAGCAAACATTATTACCATTTACTCAAGATTATAGATGAGATAGTTCAATTTCTGAAGCTTCAGCTAACATGATGCATACGCTCTCACTCGGCTTGCATCAATTCTCATCTCAATCTATTCCTGCTTGTATCTGGGACTCAATTCCCTTCCTAATCCATGCCATCTGGTATTAGTGAAGACAACAATGGCCTACTATGGATCTGGGATTATTAATATTGGTACTTTAATAAATCTTTTGTTTCAGCTCTCTGAAGCTCCTCTCACAATCATCATCCCATGCATAATGTTGAATTCTGTGAAATTTTGATATAAACATCTCATCCCTTTTATTGTCACACCCAGCACTTCCCCAATCCTAGGGACTACAAGCAGACTACGAGCGTGGACTCACCTGGATATCTGCGGCCCCTCCAACTCAACCGCATGTCTTTTGCCTCCCGCAGCCTCGAATACACAACCTTGAGGGCATAAGATCGTGGTCCTGACTAAGGCTACTACCATTGAGCTACTCATAATGATCAACAAGACTCAGAACACTGCATATCACAACCACAATTTTTAGCCTTCTCAGTTCAGTACTGCTTCCACCTTACCAGGGTTCACCAGGATCCCTTGTTGAGAGACTACGTGGCCCAAAAATCTTACATTTGCAAGCCAAAACTCATACTTACTCAGCTTGGCATATTGCCTATCTCGTAATACGTTCAACACGGTTCTCAAATGCTGTTCGTGTTTAGCCTTACTTCGTGAGTTTACCAGTATATCATCAATAAAAACTACAACAAACTGGTCTAAGTATGGACAGAAGATTCAATTCATGTAGTCCATGAACACAACAGGTGCATTGGTTAACCCGAATGGCATCACTAGGAACTTAGAATGCCTATATATTATTCTAAAAGAAGTCTTTGCCACATCCTCTGCTTTTATCCTCAACTGATGGTATCCTGATCGCAAGTCGATCTTCAAGAATACATGGGAACCAGACATTTGATCGAGCAAATCATCAATTCTAGGGAACATATACTTATTCTTAATGGTCACCTTGTTCAGCTCTCGGTAATCGATACAGAGATGCAAGCTTCCGCCTTTCTTCTTTATGAAGAGCACTGGAGTAGTCCAGGGTGATACGCTAGGTCGTATGAACCCTTCCTCAAGTAGTTCCTCGATCTGTTTCTTTAGCTCTACTATCTCGCTTGGAACAATACGATATGGGATTTTAGAAATTAGACCTGCTTCAGGTCTCAAATCAATCGAGAACTCCACTTCCCTAACTACGGTTGATTCGTGCCCCTCAGCATTTACCACGCAATTTAAAAAACTTCAACCGTCACAATTTCCAATGCCCTTGGACATAGATACAACTAAATCATACGGGGATTTATGCATCGGTAAACATAATCATCTCACATAGTTGTATGTAATGAATGAATGGCTTGCATCATAATCATACATAACATGCACTAAACTGCCGTTCAAAGAAATCGTTCCTTGAATCAGCTTCAGAGACTTTCTGGCTTCTTCCTATGTCAGTGTATAGACCCTGCCAAAAGCTCTAGGTCTCATCTCCTGCTGCTGCTACTGCTTTTGTGGACAATCCCTGGCCATATGTCCCGGCTTGTCGTAATTATAACAGACAGGTGGTCTACTCGGGTCTAGCCTAAGCAGAATCTCACTGCAAGATCTACTAGGGTGTATTGGCTTCTGGCAATGCCAACAAGTCCTGCTTCCTGTAGAACCTTGGTCTCCTCGGCCCCCAGATTGATTTTGCCTCTTAGGATCCCCTCCGAAATATCCACTCTGATCCTTTCGCTTCTGCGTTGAGCTACCGCTTCTAGAAGCACCTTTGTTTTAAGGCTGTATTGCCCAGCTCGACAGACGTTTCTCGATGTATCGGCACTCCTCTGCCGCTTTGCAAAATTCCATAAAGTGTTGGGAGATCAGCCTCTCCTTGAACTCAGGTCCCATCCCCTCTATCATCATGTCCGAATTCCACTCATCATTGTCGTTCAGCTTGGTATATGATGAGTAGCGCAACAGTTGGATGTACCGGGCTAGATAGTCATCAAAGCTCTCCTAGTTTTGCTGATTGATGCTGAGGAACTCTTTCTCTTTCTATCTCTTGACAGTCGGAGGAAAGTACTTCTCATTGAACTGCTCTTGGAATAGTTCCCATGTGATAGGAACATTCTTCCCCTTCAGAATGAAGTCCATGCCTTTCACCCAGCGATCGGCATCACTCTCCAGCTTATATATGCCTAGTTTGGCTTTTACTTCATTTGGACACGGTAGCATATCAAAGATCTTGTCCAGACGAGCCAACCAGTCTTCCGCCATCTGAGGATCAAACTTCCCTCTGAACATGGGCGGCTGCTGCTTACTGAATCTGCTAAGCCAAACTTGGATATCCACCTCAAGCTCTGGTGGTAAATTAGCTAGCAGAGGTTCCTCTTGGATTTCTTTGTAATTCCTCCAAATGAACTCATCCATGCGATTCTCTAGGTGGTCCTGTCTCTGCTGTACTCCCTGAAGATAAGTTCTTATCTTGTTCATGGTCTGTTGCTATTGCTCTAGCATCTCTAGTATTCGCTGTTGGATAGGGTCAGGCCTCGGTTCAAGATTGTGCACGAGGAGCCTCGACATGCTCTTTCGTGCTGTGTTTCGCATACGTATGCCACTGTCCCCAAAATAATCGATCATCAACCTTCTGTCAAGAACATGCCGGTTCACCGTCGTCTCACTCGAACTATCCACAATCACGATCATCGGCTCACTTGAACCATCCATGACTAGTCTGGTCGCTATGCAAACGAAACCTTATCAGTATACAATTCTAATAATGCCAGAACCGCTTATTAGCTCTGATACCAAAAATATCAACACATGTTTCCATTTCGATATTCGAAGAGTAATAAAGAGGGAATTCAATAGATATAAGAAAAGTACAATTATACTGATAAAAATATTCGTTAACAATCCCAATGTTGTTCATCAACGGAAAGCAGAAAATACAGCGAAAACTTAATATTTACAAATTTCTTCAGAATATCCAAAACATAGGCTAAATATAACCACTATATTGTCCTCGCCTCGAGACACGTGCCGCACACTTTCCGGTGTCTACGTCCTTGCCCTTTGGCCCACTGGTACCCGCTGAGATATTTGTTTTTGAAAAAGGGTGAGATTCTGAAGAATCTTTACAGAGACATAAATCGACATATAAAATGTGAAAATTAAATATGCAATGTACTATATTAGGCAAAAATTAAATCGATATTTGAGTCGATTCATATATATTTACCTCAGTCGAGTCACCGACTACATCTAAGATTTCCAATAATATACCTCAACTGAGTTATCAACCACAGCTAGGATTTTCCGATATACCGTTGTTGGGTAGTGAACCATAACTAGGTATTGTGCCTCTAGCACGCAATCATATCATGAAATACAGTAACAAATACATATAATTATTCACATAGTGTATAAAAGACGGTAGTCCCTACCTCGAAGTTGGTTAAATCCCTTTTTCAGTGTACCTCGAAAAACGTGTCGTTCCGTCATCTGACTCGGTCCTAAAATATTAAATGTACCAGAAATAGGTCATAACCTATCCAAGTATCATTTTAGACTCTTCTATAATGTTTCTTGTGGTTATATTAGCCTATGGTGAAATTTTACCAAAATGCCCCCGGGACCCCGGCCCGGCCTCACCGTACCCTGCCCGATGGCACATTTTTTCAAAATTTTGACTAGGGCCATTCTGACTTATTTTCACCCAAGGAATCCATTTCGGGGCTCGAAATCACCAAATTCACTGTAAAATTATGAAAATACCCTTGACAACCCCTATTTAAATAGATTTGGGCAGCATAAACCCTTAGGGTTATAGCTTTCCTAATTGTTCAACTCAGCCAAGAAACTTGAAAAGTCAAGAAATGTCACTAACAACAACACCACAACCACAAGAGAGCAAGTTTGTGAAATTACCCTCTTGCTTTCAAGCTTAGCACCTTAACTCCTTCTCTTCCTTGGAGCCTTGTCTTGCTAAACACATGAATACATGAAGAAAAGAATCTTAGAGGAAGTGTTACACAAACTCTATGTACAATAACTCTATGTTCATGTAATCATGCCATTAAGCCCAACCAATATTTCCTTCCTCATGCCACATGTATGAGACATGTAGAGGTCCCTCCCTATGGTCTCAATTGGTTTCACAACTTGTCCCGATTACATATATACGTAAAGTTTCAATTTTGGTCAAAATTGCACTTTTTGCTCAAATTTTTCATAAATTCATATTCAATTGACCAAAATATTATAAATATATTTTTACCTTTTATTTTCCTTAATTAATTGAAATTAACTTCAATTGATTGAAAAATAATTAATTTAGCACTTGTTTGACAAAATTACAAATTTGCCATTACATTTTTCTCTATTTCGGATTTTCTGACAGTTTTTCTGCCCAAACTTTAAAAAATCAGAACTAAATTTGTAGATACCATTTTGGAGCAATTACAAAGGCTATAGAACCTTTATTGAGTCTAGTTTTAACAAGAAATATAGCCTTTTGCTAGCTAGAAGCACAAAATTCCCACAATTTCAATCTTTGCATGCTGTTCCAGAAAATAATCAATTTTACCTGGCAACATTAAAAAATTCATAAATTTTTGTATATAACTTCAATTTATTCATATGTACCTATCAAATAAATCTTAGGATGTCTACTTTCACCTTGTAAAATTTCATAATTATTGCTCATCATTTGGTCTTCCAAAACCTCGTGACTGTAATACCCTGAATTTTGGGATTGGAGGCTTAGGAATAAGCCTAAATTAAGTGGGCTGCGAAGCCCTAATTTAGTAGGAGCCCAAATTTATCCCCTAATGATTTATATATCTTTGGAGTATTAAGAAAGTAAAATGGTGAATTTTGGAGAATATAATTATGTTTTTGGTGAAATTGCCTATGAGGTAGTGAGCTTGTCATGTGATTTTGAATGACCAAATGATGATAAAAAATTATGAAATTTTATAGGATGAAATTAGACATCCTAAGCTTTAATTAGATAGGTCATATGACTCAATTAGAGCTATATACAAAAAGAAATGAATTTTTGAAGTCAGCATAGAAAAACTGTAAAATTTCTAGAACAGTATGTAAAGATTGAAATGCTGGGAATTTTGTGATTCTATTCAGAAAAATTCTATATTTTTTCTTGAAACTAGACTCAATAAGGGTTCTATAGGATTTGGAATCACCTCATTTTGATTTTTTTAGAATTATTTATGATTTTTCAAAGTTTGGGCAAAAATCTGCCAAAATTTTGTAAAAATCCGAAAATTTGGAAAATTAAAGTAAATTATGATATAATAATATATCATCATCCTCTTCCTCTTGACCTCATTTCTGTCGTGAAACAGTAGCTGAAGAGAGAGAGAATGTTCAAATTTTAGAGAGAGAAAAGGAGGAGAAAAAACTTACAAAGGTAAGTGATTTCTTCGGTAAATTGGTTCCTAATGCGTATAACTCCGTTCCTAAACTTCCTTTGCATATGATTTAAGGTTTGGAGGCTCAAATTTGGATGTTTAGCACCTAGGGTTTTCAGCCACCTTGAGAAAAAGCTAGTGGGAGCTTGAGGTAACTTCCAAACCTTCGTATATTGACTATTCTAGCTGCTGTGGGTAATTTAATCAATGAAATTTCGCCGGATTGCCATTGGTTTTAATTTTTGGAAATGGGTTGGCCTAGAGGTTATGCTGCCCAAATTGGTACTAAATGGTAGTTGTAACCTAATGGAATAGTCAATAAAGTTGTTAGGAGTAGAAAGGAACGTGTTTACGGAGCCGAAACCGAAAAACCCCAATTTCCCCGGAAAATCCATATAATTTGGTTAGGGCTATAAATGGGTCTTAGAGTTGGATTTTCAATGATTTTATGATTCCATTGAGTTCAGGAGGGAAAATTAGGTGGGGTTATAGTTGGGCATTTTTTCGGAAAAGGTCGGGAAAGCATAATTACGGAAACGCCCCTAAAACCCTAAAAGTAGGGCTGCCAAGGGTAATTTCATAATTTAACATTGAATTTGATAATTCCAAGTCCAGAAATGGATTCCTTGAGCAAAAATATGTCAAAATAGCCCATGTCAAAATTTCAGGAAATGTTCAGCTGAACCGTATAACCCTTGAAAATTTCAAGATAGACTCATATAACCCCCAGAAACACTATGGAAGTGTCTAAATAGTATATTTGACATTGTAGGATCGAATATGGAGCCCCGAGCCGTTTAAACGTAGATCGAAGCATGCGTTTCGAGGCGGAAAAGGGTTAAGGTAGGGGACTTACCTTACTTGTATGTATTTGATATCTTTGCTTGTGTAATGATATATGTGATAGCTAGCACGTCTTTTGAGAAGAGGGTAGTCATGGGGTACCCGTGGACGGAAGCAATAGAAGCTGATATCTATGTTTGAGCATGGGTACGTGAAAGTTAAGTGTGCTCTACCTAGGGAAATCCTAGGATGGATGACCCCTGGGAAGTGAGTTGATAGGGTCATGAAGACTTGAGACATAATGATTGTCTTAAGGTTTCTCCATGACTAATGATCATTTATGTTAAATGATTGAAAGGGTGTAACAGGGGAGTGGGGATATCCTTGTGAGTCCACCCTCGACCCCGAGGTAAGTGCCTCCAGGTCAGGTGATCTGGTATCAGTAAGTGGGGTCCAGTCAGAGATTAGGGGTGTGACACTAGCTCAATGGTAGCAGGGTTTGCTACGACGCTAATCTTAACCCCTAAGGTGAGTGTTTGAATCCTGCGAAAGCCGAAAGAAAGGGCATCAGAAGGGGGAATGCCGATATCTTTTTGAGTCCATCTCTGGCCCCGACGACTAGGTCGTCCAGTCATCAGATTGGGGTCCAGTCAGAAAGAATAGGGATGTGACAATAAAAAGGCAAGCGAGGATATTCGATTGAGTCCAAGTACCCAGTTACCTAGCTTACCCCGGAAGGGTGCGATGTTGGTGCGACTGTGATAATAAAAAATTGAAACTGATGAATAGTGCCTATGGGTACATCGAACATAGTGCCTACAAGTACACTGAGTATGACCCATCATGGTACCTACAGGTACACCGAACTGCATATTGTTATTCTGATTCAGATCGATAATAAGTGGTATGTAATGATCAATGATCATCAGGAAGGTTATCCAAGAAAGGCCAATGTAGTAACTATAATATCTCATACACTATATGATAGTTAATATGTTGTATGTTTTGTATTATGTGATATTACAAGCTAGGAGGGTGCAAGATTTCGTATGGTTAGCAGCACAAAATAGGTTGTTAACAGCAGAAAGAAAGAGCCGGTTGTTGGGTGGAAGTGTTGACTGTCATGGGAAGGAGGAAACACTTATGCATGTGTTTAGGGACTGTTATGTAGCACAGAATTTATGGCATCAGTTGGGAGAAGAGGATAATAGTTTTGATTTTTGGAGGTTACAAGGCAAGGAGTGGTTCAGGTGGAACTTAAGTAGAAGGAGAGGGAGGAAGGTGACAGAGTTTGTTATCACTTGCTCACAACTTTGGACTTGGAGAAATAAAAGTATGTTTAAACCAGGTTTTAATTTTCCTAAGCAGCCTAAGAAGGTAATCGATTTTTATACAGATGCTACTGTGAATTCAAATGAGAATCTTTGCAGGCTTGAGCTGGGAAGAAAAGAAGCAAACATCATGTGGGTGTGTCCATGGATGGGAGTGACAAAGCTGAATGTAGATGGTGCAGCTAAAGGTCAACCTTGGAGTGCTAGATATGGAGTATTACTTCAGGACTGTGGAGGGAAATAGACAAGAGGATTCTCCAGGAAGCTAGGCATATGCACAGCAATAAAAGCTGAAATTT
Organism: Inga oerstediana; assembly: GCA_963210345.1. NCBI lineage: Eukaryota > Viridiplantae > Streptophyta > Magnoliopsida > Fabales > Fabaceae > Inga > Inga oerstediana. Next base: position 12,632,118 of record OY723404.1, on the reverse strand, counting down.
GGGGGGGTGTAATAACAGGATTACAAATGGCTTTTGATGCTGGTTTGTATAGTTTAGTTGTTGAATGTGATTCATTTGTTGTTGTAAATATTCTGAACAGAATTAGGGAGAATGACGATGTATGTTCTAGTTTGTTAAAAATGTTAAAGTTTGAGATGAATAGGTTTGAGAAGCTTAGTTTTCAGCATGTATATAGAGAAGGCAATTATTGTGCTGATTGCCTTGCAAATTTAAGTTTTGACTATGAGGCAATGATTTTAAACCCGGACCGGACCGGCCGGCCGGACCGGCGACCAGAGCTTTAAGCGGCTCGTTTTTTGGTCAGGAACCGTGTGAGGGGTTGAGCCGGTAAGAACCGGATTTTAAGCCGGAAACCGCCATCAAACCGGAAGCCGGGACGAGTTTTGAAAAGCCGGATGGGTCATTATGATGAGAAGAAGAAAGAACGAGAGGAGCAAGAACTAGCAAAAAAAATTCCAGCACCAACCTTTATGATTTTTTTCTTTAATAACTACAGAAAAAACGAAAAAACAGCAATGGAATGAAAAAGATGAAACCTCAACCACTTAACCTTCTATTCTTCGAACATGCCGGAGACAGATGAAAAAAAAGAAGATACCGGAGAGAAAAGAAGATGCCAGAGATGAAGAGGAAAGAAGATGAGGAAATGAGAGAGAAATGCTTAAACACCCTCTTTCGTATGAAAATATACTGCCAATCTCTATTTTCAATGTAAAAAGTTTACTACTGCCATCCATTACACAGGCTTTACAGCTTCACACATACACATTCATCGAGGTATGCAGAGTGGTGACTTTTTAAATTATAAAAAGTGGGAAACTTTTTGCCTTTTTTCTTTTGTTAATTGAATGACAATATTTTTTTTGACATATAAAAAATAACGTCTTGTCTTTTCCGCCAAAGCAATGACAACATCTTAATTTAAGATGTAATGCATTTTTTTGGCTGCCAAAAAAAAAAAAAAGCAGCCAAAAAATGCATGATGTCAATTTATTCATATCTTTTTTTGTCTTTATATGTTAGTTTCATGTACTTAGTATTGTTTATTTGTTTATGTATTTAGTATTGTTTATTGAGTAAATTCTTTTTTATATTTATTAAAATCATATAATTAAATAATTATATGATGTTATTTAATTAAAAATTTCATATAATGCTAGTTATTAACTGGTCAAAAAATATAATGCTAGTTATTATGTTGATCATTAGACTTTATATGAATTCATTTTTTATATAAATTATTATACAAACATATAATTATTTTTTATTATATTTTTATTTAATTATTACGTCACCGGTCCGACCGAACGGTCCAACCGAACCGACCGGTTGAACCGTGACCCGCTGACTTTCCCGGCTCAATATCCGATCCGGCTTTTAAAACATTGCTATGAGGAGGTGATTGCTGTGTTTGAGAACCCTCCCTAGGAAGTTGGAAAATATTTGTATAAGGATTATGTGAGTGTTTCAATCCCATGTATGATTTTGAGATAAATGGATGGGCTTTAGCCCTGCATTTCACCAAAGAAAAAAAAAGTACGAGTACTCTATTAAAGTTTACCATCTAATTATAACTGTAATTTATTATGAAGGAATGTTTTTGAATGGTACACCTTTAGTACCAAATGTAAGATTTAATTTGAGAGTGGATTTTAATCTTAAATATAAGATATTTTCTAATGCTATCTACCATGTTTATAATTTTTTTTTCTAAACTAGTTTGCCTATATCTTATAAATTGATATGCAATCTAATATTACGTATAAATATTTTTGAGAGATTATGTCACACCATCCTTGTGAGAGATGGAGGAGAGATAAGATTTGTTAAGAAAAAAAGGATGGAAATATAATATCAGCATCTCTTATTTTGTTTTCTCCCTCCCATCTCTCCTGCACTTGCACTCTGTCTCTTTAACATCAAAAGGTAAGGTCACTAAAATCGTTCTTTTTCACTTTAAAAAATATATATATTTCTCTTCTAACACAAAGTGAAAATTGTTCTTGGTGTGAACGATCTGTATAAAAATTCTAAATTGTTCTAGTGAACGTTTTTAAATGAAGCATATTGGTAAAAACTTTTTAATTATCTTTATTCTTTCATAATCTCTCTCCTTTAAGGAAAGATATTGGGGAATGGTATCGGTTCTTGTTTTTTTTTTTTATGGTTTATGCAATGGATTATTTTTTGCCTTCGATGCACCCACCTTTCAGGTATCCGATATTAACCTGAAGGTCAATGCTGGATTTACCGACATGGGCTCCCGACAACTAACTAGTCTTGACGCCCCCAATCTGATAGGCCCGACAGGAATTCACCTCTTTGAGGCGCCCTAGAGGAAAGAGCTCCCAATGAAAATTCTTCACACCTTCCGTTTCCTGGGATTGAACCCATGAATGGATTGGTGTGGCGCAGATGCCTACCCATCTACACCAACTTCCGTTGATGGAATGGTATCAGTTCTATACTTCTATTCATATCAAAATTTTGGATGACTAAAATTTATATTGTTAATTATTGTTGCCAAATACTCTAGTTTGTTTCAACTTTTTATTAAACTCAACCCAAATAATTGTAGCATCAAACCATTAGATTTAAATGAAATTAATTATATCATACAATTGTTTCAATGGACACAATTATTATGTTTCCCCCCTTTCAACAAATAGATACGTAAAAAAACAAGAAATGCAAATTTCACTCAGCACATGCAAATTTCACTCAGCAAATAGATAGGGGTCTTAGACAAGGTGACCCACTATCCCCTTATTTGTTCATTATTGCCTCGGAAGCACTTTCCTCTATGATTGCTTTTCACTCAGCACATGGAAATTTTCAAGGAATTCAATTGGCAAGGGGAGGTCCTATGTTGACACATTGTTTGTTTGCTGATGATACAATAGTGTTTATGAATGCAAATTTTCCAAATTGTAGCCTTTTTATGAAATGCTTGCAGGATTACTGTGATGTTTCTGGGCAGAGGGTGAATTATGAAAAGTCCAGCCTATTTTTCTCCTCAAATACACCTAAGGAGGTGAGAGAGGAAATCTCTTCTTGTCTGAACATTTCTAAAGCAGATGACCCAGGCAAATATCTTGGCCTCCCTATTCTATGGGGCCGTTCAAAGCACGCAGCTCTGGCTTATATTCGGGATAAAATGGGAAGGAAGATTCAAGGGTGGAAGAAGAAGTGTCTCTCCTTTGCTGGTAGAGAGATCATGATTAAAGCAGTTGTGAATGCTATCCCCATCTATCCCATGACGTGTTTTAAATTTCCAAAGCAAACATGTATGGCACTGGATAGTCTTGTTTCAAATTTTTTCTGGGGAAATGATGTTGGGACTGGGAAAACGCACTGGGTAGCATGGAAATCTATGTTTAGATCTAAGAAGGATGGAGGGATGGGTTTCAAGGATTTTATGGGGTTAAATGAAGCACTCTTGGCAAAAACGGCTTGGTGGATCCTCCAATATCCGGATAGCCTGTGGGTTAAGATACTGAAGAATATTTACTTTCCGGCAACATCCTTTATGTCAACTGTTAAGGGACATAAGGCATCTTGGGCATGGGATAGTATTCTAGCCGGTAGAGATTTCCTTAGCAAGAATTTGTGTTGGCAAGTAGGCACAGGCCAGTATATACAAGTATGGACTGATCCATGGATTCCTGAACTTGATAACCATATACTTCCTAAGTTAAATGGCTGTGTGGTTAATCCTGATATGAGAGTTGCAGCACTGATTCAAGACAGGGAATGGAACCTTGCACCTATTGAAGGATGTGTGGAGTCTAGATTCCTCAAACAGATAAGGGACATTCCCCTCTCAAATATTGGAAGTCAAGACAAAATGATTTGGGCAGCTGCAAAAAATGGAAAATACTCAGTTCGATGTGGTTATCGCAGCATGATTAGTGCAGGGGAGAATGCTAAAGTTACAACTAGAGCCTCTACCTCAAAGAAGGTTGAAACCAGAATCTGGGCTGCGGTGTGGAAACTGAAGGTGATGCCTAAAGTAAGATCCTTTATTTGGAGAATGTTGAACAAAGCTGTGGCAATAAAGGAGGCTCTTTTTCGCAGACGTTGTGCGCCAAACCCAGTCTGCCCAATTTGTGGCTCGGAAACTGAAACAGTGGAACATCTTATTTTACTCTGTCCTTGGGCTCGTATGGCCTGGTTTGGATGCCCAGTGGGAAAAAAGTAGACCCTTACAATGTGCATAATGTGGAGTTTTGGATGGAAGACTTGCTGTTAAGGGATGATCATGATATGGAATTCTGCAAATCATATGTGGCTACACTCTGCTGGTTTATTTGGAAACTCAGATGTAAAAAAATTTTTGAAGATGAGAGCCCAGATCTTGTTATAGCCATTGAACTAGCAAGCCGCTGTGTACAGGAATATTATGATGCTCATGTAGTGCTCGCTGCCCCAAAGCCCCCTGTAGCAATCAAAGAAACTAGTCAGTGGAGAAAACCACAGGCTCCCTCTATTAAAATAAATTGTGATGGTGCCTACTGCAGAAGTAGTGGGAGTGCAGGAATTGGAATTGTTTGTAGGGACTCAGAAGGACGCCTCCAACGGGGTTGGGCTGAAAAGGTAAATGCAGTTTCACCCTTCTTTGCTGAACTATTGGCTGCAGAACGCGCTATAAAGATTGCTGGAGAATGGAGTAATATTCCTATTATTATTGAAACTGATTGCAAGGAGCTGCACTCTGCCTTATCTTCAAAAAAAATTGGAATATTGCCCATGGCAAGCTCATGGAATATTGACAGATATCTTTAACATTTTAGCTGAACGAAGTTTGATCTCTTTCTCTTGCATTTCTCGGACGGGGAATGCTGCAGCGGATTGCTTGGCCGCTTTAGCTTCAAGGGAGATGGAACCTAACGGTTGGATTTTAGAATCACCATCTCTTCTAGCCACCATAATCGCTCGTGAAGCTGATGTTGAAGATTTCTCTTGTGTTGACCAGCGAAGTCCAGTAGCAGCCGACAGAGAAGGAATTGGCTAATTAATCTATGCTATTATGTCCTTTCTGTTTTATCTTTTGTAGTGCTCTGCACTTTCTATTTTGGCTTGTTGCTAAGACCTTTATTAGCCTACGTGGCTTGAATGAAAGTATTCATTTGCTGGTCAAAAAAGATACGTAAAAAAGAAATAGACAGCCCTAAATATTCAAAAATAAAGTTTGAAAAATTAGTAGATTACTTTTAAATGATTCAATTTAACATAAAATCTTACAATTATTTCTCTGAGTCAACAAGACATTAGACAACAACACATAAATCCTACTAGGTTGAAATGTTGAATGAACTAAACAAAGAAATTCCAGGCAACAAAAATATGAGTCAAGCCAACTTAACATTTTTTTTAAAGAAAAATAGGAGACTAAATCATTAATTTGAAAAACAATTAAAATCGGATATCATGGAGCAAAAATTGTTATAAAAAAAATTAAAGGAAAATAAGTAAGGTCAATGTAATTTTCTTTTTTGTCACAATTGTTTTCTTACAAGAAAACAATTAAATTAAGTTTCGGATAAATATTTTCCATTTTCATTAGGTTAATTTTTTTTCCCATAAAAATGCTAAAAGAAGGTCCTAATTCTAAACTCCGTGATTATGTGATCGTTTGAGATAATTTATTTTTAGGTAATAAGTGCTTATAATTCAAGATTTACTATATATAAAATAGATATGTGAGAGGAGTTTTATCTCAATTTATATAAATATTTATTTCCTAAAAACAACCTATTCCAAACAGTTGTTGGGCTTGTTTGTTTAGTGTGTGTTAGGAATAGCTTATTTTTGGGTAATAAGTGCTTATAATTCGTGATTCACGGTATACGAGGTAAGTATGTGAGAGGAGTTTTTTCTCGGCTTGCGTAATAAGGGCTTATTTCCCAAATATAAGCTCTCCCAAACATGCTATTAAGCGTTTTGTACAGGAAAAACGCATTTATTACGCAAGCCGAGAAAAAACTTCTCTCACATACTTACCTCGTATACCGTGAATCACGAATTATAAACACGTTTTGGACAAAAATAAGCCATTCCAAACGCACAACGGGTATGTTTGGTTGAGCGATTCGATTGCTTATAAGTTGCTTTTTAATAGTGATTTACGGTATACGAAGTAAGTATGTGAGAGGAGTTGTGTCTCGATTTACGTAAAAAGCAACTTATAAGTTTTTATAAGTTGAAACAAACATGCTTGTTATCTTCCAAAAATTGCGAGTCTGTGACCTCATCGCCTTCGTCCAGGGTCCCGACGCAGAGCTTCAGACACAGGAGAAGGCACTGAAAGAGAACGACTTTACTCGGTGACTCCTCAGATCTCTCTCTCCTCTCTCTCTCTCTCTCCTCCCTCTCCTTCTATGTCTCGACCCCCAAACAGCGAGTTTCAGGAATGGTGGAACAAGCAGCGAGCTACGGACCGTGACCTTCTTGCCGACAAATCCGACGGCTTCACTCGCTCTTTTCTCACCGTCGACATCCCAACCGTCCCTTCCGATCGAGAGTCGGTGGAGAAGGAGCGTGCTCGCAGTGCCCGCCAGCTTTCCTGGGTTTGCCTTTTGAGATTCCAGCAAATCGCGAGCTCTCTGGCTTGGCTGTCTAATGGATTTCTCTCATTGCTCCGGACCGCCAATCGCAGGATTACCTCGCCGGATTCTCTTTCCGATTCTAAGTCGTCCAGGCTTTATCGTGTAATCAAGGTGTTCTTGGCTGTTGTTCTCCTTTTGCTCGTGTTTGAGCTCGTCGCTTACTTCAAAGGGTGGTATTTCAGCCCGCCGACGGCCCGTGCGGATGTGTATGGAATGATTGATCTTATTTATGCGAAATGGCTCGAGATTCGGGCAGATTACTTGGCGACGCCGTTGCAGAGCTTAACCAATATGTGTATTGTGCTCTTCTTGGTACAATCGATTGTTAGAGTGATTTGGATCTTGCGATGTTGCTGGATCAAACTCCGGGGTCTGAAACCAGTGGCCTCAGTGGAGTACCCAACAAACGCTAAGAATGATGATGTGAATGTCGAGGATTATCCAATGGTGTTAGTTCAAATTCCCATGTGCAATGAGAGGGAGGTAAGAAGATGTGGGTTTCACACTCCTGGAATTCTTTTGCTGGATTTGTCTATTGTGGTGTATACAATTTAGTCGCAGTGGTTAAACGAAGTTTAAATACTAAAAAGGAAATTTGAATCTTCTGTTGTTTGTTCTGTATAGTTTCTGGTCATTTATTTATTTTAGCTTCCTCATATGCATGATGGATACATCCTACCTTTTTCATTTTTGTCCACTATAGTACATCCTACCTAAATTGTCGTTTCTACAACTACGAGTATTAGCATGACGAAGTTTCATGGGGAGTTGCCATTTAACGTTGTTGGCTTTATGGACTCTTAGATGGAGCTATATTATGTTGGCCAATTCATGTAAAACATAAAATTTTTGACGGGACATCCTGTGGTATTATTTGATTGCGTATGCAAAGCTGAAAGATGCTTTGTTCTCATTTATTTTTGTTAAATGATGCAGGAGATGTTTGAACCTAATAACAAGTTACGTCACCCAAAACTACGTTTAGCTTCTCCCAAAACTACGTTTTGGAATCCCAAAACATGATTTGGGGTGACGCAGTGCAACCCCAAACATGTCCTAAAACCTCTTGTTAACTACCATAACTTTTCCCACTAGATCACGCCTAATGGGTTTCATTCTGTAAAGGGAATGAGGCATTCTTGGTTTTCTTTTATCCTTACCTGACTTCTCATGAACTTAAATTTCTCAACATATGTTAGATGTAAACTGTCCTCTGGCTATGAAAACATTCATATCTTTATTTCTCCTGCTCCCAAGGTAAATGTGATTTCTGGTACCAAAATGGTGTCTGTTTTTTCCATTTTCAGGCTAATGAAACCAATGAAGATTCAAATGCTAAGAAGCGCAGCAAGCCAAATGAGAGTGAAGGGACTGAAAATGGAAGTGTGAAGGTAGAGGAGGAATCAAAAGGAGGTGCTACTAGCAATGATGGAGGAGATGAGAAACAGACCAAGGGTAACTCATCAAAACCTCCTGAACCTCCAAAAGATTACATTCATGTCAGAGCAAGAAGAGGCCAAGCCACTGACAGCCACAGCCTTGCAGAAAGAGTAAGAATCACAGATCATTTCATGATCCATCTCCATTGACTTTTCTTCTGGTTATATGACAGTAAGATATTGGACTTTATATGTGATATTTGATATTGCCCCCAGAAATAAAGAAAAAATCTCACAGGGCATATTCTCATATTCTCAAAAAAAAAAAAAAATCAAATTAAAAGGGTTGAGAGATTTGTAGTCTTTGCTTTGACATTGGACTAAACTTATACTTCTAAATAGGGCCGAAGGGAAAAGATCAGTGAGAGGATGAAGCTTCTCCAAGATCTTGTACCAGGTTGCAATAAGGTATACAGAAATGTTGAACCAGAGGAGTTCTGATATTTTCTATATATATATATATATATATATGAGCTGCTTTACTGATTTGGGAATGAACCTTATTGTTATTTTGTTTTTGTAGATCACTGGTAAAGCACATATGCTTGATGAAATCATAAACTATGTGCAGTCATTGCAGCGTCAAGTTGAGGTAAAACCAGTCTTTGCCTATAAGCATCTCATGACTCTGATAAGAGATGGTCATCATCATGCTAGTTTTTCTTCCTCATTAAGCATGCTTTATTTATTTATTAAACTTTTTTATTTCTTTTATTTACAGTTTTTATCTGTGAAACTGGCTTCTGTCAACACCAGGCTGGACTTCAACATTGACAATCTAATCTCAAAAGATGTAAAAGTTCTCAAGACTCAGCATGATGATTTTTTCTCTTTTCTTCAATATTTTTTATTTTATTTTGCTGAATTGGGATTTTATTTTTTCCTTCCTTTTCAGATGCTTCAATCAAGTAACTCTTTGTCACACCGATTATTCCCTCTAGATTCCTCAGCACAAGCCTTTTATGGGCAACACACTCAGCAAAACCCAGGAATCCACAATAACATTCTTAATGGTGTTATGTCCCACAGCACAGTAGACCCCTTAGAAACTGCCTCTCTGAGCCAAAACATGGGCATGCAATTACCTCCCCTTAATGGCTTTAATGAAGGTGGTTATCAGGTAAAATCCATTTATACCCTAATTCCTCCATTAAAGTGCCTGCAAAAGGATTTCCCTTTTTACTGAGTTCATATTTTGTTCTGTAATTCTCAGTTTCCAGTAGAATTCTGTTAAATGATGCAGGAGATGTTTGAACCTAAAAACATGTCACTTCAGCCAAAACTGTGTTTAGCTTCTCCCAAAACTACGTTTTGGAATCCCAAAACATGATTTGGGGTGACGCAGTGCAACCCCAAACATGTCCTAAAACCTCTTGTTAACTACCATAACTTTCCCCACTTGATCACGCCTAATGGGTTTCATTCTGTAAAGGGAATGAGGCATTCTTGGTTTTCTTTTATCCTTACCTGACTTCTCATGAACTTAAATTTCTCAACTTATGTTAGATGTAAACTGTCCTCTGGCTATGAAAACATTCATATCTTTATTTCTCCTGCTCCCAAGGTAAATGTGATTTCTGGTACCAAAATGGTGTCTGTTTTTTCCATTTTCAGGCTAATGAAACCAATGAAGATTCAAATGCTAAGAAGCGCAGCAAGCCAAATGAGAGTGAAGGGACTGAAAATGGAAATGTGAAGGTAGAGGAGGAATCAAAAGGAGATGCTACTAGCAATGATGGAGGAGATGAGAAACAGACCAAGGGTAACTCATCAAAACCTCCTGAACCTCCAAAAGATTACATTCATGTCAGAGCAAGAAGAGGCCAAGCCACTGACAGCCACAGCCTTGCAGAAAGAGTAAGAATCACAGATCATTTCATGATCCATCTCCATTGACTTTTCTTCTGTTTATATGACAGTAAGATATTGGACTTTATATGTGATATTTGATATTTCCCCCAGAAATAAAGAAAAAATCTCACAGGGCATATTCTCATATTCTCAAAAAAAAAAAAAAATCAAATTAAAAGGGTTGAGAGATTTGTAGTCTTTGCTTTGACATTGGACTAAACTTATACTTCTAAATAGGTCCGAAGGGAAAAGATCAATGAGAGGATGAAGCTTCTCCAAGATCTTGTACCAGGTTGCAATAAGGTATACAGAAATGTTGAACCAGAGGAGTTCTGATATTTTCTATATATATATATATATATATGAGCTGCTTTACTGATTTGGGAATGAACCTTATTGTTATTTTGTTTTTGTAGATCACTGGTAAAGCACATATGCTTGATGAAATCATAAACTATGTGCAGTCATTGCAGCGTCAAGTTGAGGTAAAACCAGTCTTTGCCTATAAGCATCTCATGACTCTGATAAGAGATGGTTATCATCATGCTAGTTTTTCTTCCTCATTAAGCATGCTTTATTTATTTATTAAACTTTTTTATTTCTTTTATTTACAGTTTTTATCTGGGAAACTGGCTTCTGTCAACACCAGGCTGGACTTCAACATTGACAATCTAATCTCAAAAGATGTAAAAGTTCTCAAGACTCAGCATGATGATTTTTTCTCTTTTCTTCAATATTTTTTATTTTATTTTGCTGAATTGGGATTTTATTTTTTTCTTCCTTTTCAGATGCTTCAATCAAGTAACTCTTTGTCACACCGATTATTCCCTCTAGATTCCTCAGCACAAGCCTTTTATGGGCAACACACTCAGCAAAACCCAGGAATCCACAATAACATTCTTAATGGTGTTATGTCCCACAGCACAGTAGACCCCTTAGAAACTGCCTCTCTGAGCCAAAACATGGGCATGCAATTACCTCCCCTTAATGGCTTTAATGAAGGTGGTTATCAGGTAAAATCCATTTATACCCTAATTCCTCCATTAAAGTGCCTGCAAAAGGATTTCCCTTTTTACTGAGTTCATATTTTGTTCTGTAATTCTCAGTTTCTAGTAGAATTCTGTGAGGATGACCTTCACACCTTTGTTCAAATGGGATTTGGCCAAAGTGGAGCTGGAAAATCACATTCCCAGAACTTTAACGGTAATACAGGAGAAAAGAGAGAACGCTTTTGAATTTGTTGAAAACTTCATTTTCATCAGACCCAAGAGATTGAAATATATATATATGTTATTTATAATTTTATATTCATACAATCAAGTTAATTTGTTGTTTTTTTGTCCATTGCAGGTTCAAATCAAGTCACTCATCTGAAAGTTGAACCCTAATGACCCTTCTGTGACGCCTGAATTGAGGGTTAGAAAGGAAGATTGCTGTATACAAACAAGAGATTTAATTCCAACAACCCCCCTGAATTATTTCTAGAAAAGCCTTTTTTAATCTCTCTCTAGGTCTATCCTGTAGAACTAGAACTCTTTTTTGTTTCTTCCTAAAATTTTATCCCACCCCTTTAATTCCTAATCTGCTGGGAGCTGTTCTTTCTCTCCCAAGTCTCAATTTATATATATATATATATATATATATATATTATAAAAATTGTACAACTATTCAATGTAAATTCTTAGGACTCTCTCTCTCTCTGTGGGGAGATCTGCATTATTCTGTGGTGCAGATTATTATTAGTGGTGCACCAATTGTAAGATATTATATAATTATAAAGCTAATTGAAGGTGAAAGTTTTATTGTTATACTTGTTCATGATTCAATTGAGACATCAACTTCAATTCTTATGCGTGTTGATTTGCGCGTTTGGAATGGCTTATTTTTGTTCAAAACGTGCTTATAATTCGTGATTCACGGTATACGAGGTAAGTATGTGAGAGGAGTTTTTTCTCGGCTTGCGTAATAAGTGCGTTTTTCCTGTACAAAACGCTGAAACAAACACCCCAAAAATGGTGATTAAAGGTCATGTCATTTAATGGATGAGCTAAATCGCGTAATCTGGTAGACATGATTTTGATTCTTTCATTTTTGTGTTGTAACCAGCTGTATTAGTGGGGTTTCTGCCTTTTGCCTCTCAGAAAAAGTCTAATTACAATGATTAGTACTTATTTGGATAACACCAAAATTGTGGTTTCAGAAGCCATTTTTTGTAAATCAAGATAAAACTCCTCTCATATACTTACATTGTAAATTGTAAAATCTACTTTTCAAAAGCTAATTCAAACACGCATCTTGTTAGTTTGGTTAACTAGATAGAGAGAGAGAGGGGGGGAGGGTTATGGTCAACTATAATTTCTGGTATTTCTTGGACTTCTCTGCAATTTACTAATTTTCTTATCTCCAGCAAGAGAACTTTCTCTCTCTCTAGGGGGAACATTGTATGGAAAAATGACATTAAGGTCCTAATTAAAGAAAATAATATCAGAAAAATCTCATAACTTGTCAATGATAAGTAAGAGAGCAGCCATTGATAAGTGAAGAGCTATCATTGATAAGTTATGAAACTTTGCCGATATTATTTCCTTTAAGTAAGACTTTGGTGTCTTTTCCTCAAAATCAAACAGAGAGAGTTAGACTTTGAGAATTTTTCAGACCACCTAATATTTTGAAATTTCATTGAATTCTAGCTAATTGAGGGAACCATGAGGGCGGTCACAAAGTTCTCTTAACAACTTTTAGTTAACTACTTCCTCCAATTCTACATGTAACAAAAAGTTTTTTTGTAAGAACTAACATGGTTTTATTTACAAGAAATAAGTTAAAATTGTTACTATAATTTTCTATTTCTTTCCTATTTTTTATAATCCTTTTTGACCCATCTCACTATCCAGCTTTTTTTTTTAGATCTTATTACTAAGTATCAAGGTTTTGTGACCAATATGCCTATCCTCAATATTCTTTTTTTAACAATGTGGGATTCAAACTCAATACGTCCACTTTATGATCTAAAATCCACCACCAAGCTAAGTATCATTGGGTATTTCTTTTCTATTAATTATGGGTTGGTCTTATTGAATTAATCAGCTATTCACATATTCTCTCTCTCTCCCACTCTCTCATACTTTCCCTATAAAAAAATGGTGTTTTTAGAAAATAAGTTATTGTATTTTACATATATATATATATATATATATATATATAGTGTTTAATCAATATTTAACAATTATTTAATTTAAGCAATTCGATTGTTTGCATTTTTATAATAAAGGTAGTAGAAAATATATATTTAGGACTTGAACACCAAACTGCTGGTTAAACTAATATTTTAGTTTATCGATTGAGCTGCACACTAGGTGCTAGGCTATCAAGTTTTTCTTGCAAGGGTTTTTTTTTTTTTTTTCCTTAAAAAAAACAATGGTATGACTGGCTCAGTGAGATGAAGTATCAGAAATACGAATAAATTGTCTCATACGCGGACTTTCTTCAATGATAAGAATACAAAATAATTGTGGCTTTGTCAGTGAAATCTAGAGGTTAGGAATTAGAAGCTAGAACCACCCCTTTTTTAAAAGGAAAAAGAGAAAGAAATAAAATAATATATGGAAGTATTAGGCAACAGAAGAATCCCAGGTTGGAAGTGGTGAAATTCTGAGATCCGGCTTTTCTCCTGTGTAAAGAAGAGGAGGAGGGTCCGTTGCAGTATTTGGACCGTTGGATCAGATCTCAACGGTCCAGATGCAATATATTATAATAATATTATTATATTATAATAATAATATTTTTATAATATATTAAATCTTGACCGTTGAGATCTGATCCAACCATCTAGATGCTGCAGCGGACCCTCCTTTGCAAAGGAGGAAAGTCGAATCCGAAATTCTGACTAGATCCAATGAATCAAAGACCTAAATCATCTCACCAACTTTTATTATTCATATTTTTATTTACCCTTTTGGTGTTTAATGTTTCTAACAACCGATTAATCCAATTTATAGGAATATAAAAACATAACGAGGGAAACTTCGTTGCCTACAAATAATTATCGCGGCTGTATATTCAGGATTTAAATATGAGATTACCAATTCAAATGGAATGTCCTACAACCAGTAGTTCCAAATGCTCTATAGTAAATTTTATTATTGATTTTGTGAGCTACAATTACATTTATATCCCCAAATCTCCAAATATTTATGTTAACATTTTCTTAATAACAATAAGTCTTGTTTCATTGGATGGAGTCAATTATATGAATTGCATAATATCATTGTACTCTGTCAACAATCAAAGTTTTAGATAGATTATTAAATAAAAGGTTTCATTAAATAACTTCATTAACCTTTTTCTAGGTCTTCCTTTATCCCTTTTCAAAGAACTTCATATTGTTTGATCTAACCTTTTTACCTGTGCCTTCAGCTGCTTTCTTTGTACAAGTCCAAACCTATGTTAACATTTTCTAAGTTTATTAAAATTACAATTGCTAGTACTTCTTCTTTATTTTAACAATGTTTTTAAAAATATCACAATATATTTAACAAAATTTGAATGCAACTTCTTTAAAAATAATAATTTGAAAAAAAAAAAGCTAACGTAAATATTTTAAGAGATGAGTTTTAAATATATTTTTCCCATTCGGGGAACATGTAAAGGGACTTGTATTGGAGTTCCAGCTTAGAAAAAAAAGGGCCATTTTTATTCTTCCTTAAAAACTTGAAATTTATCTTTTTGTGAAAGATTTATTAGCAAAAGTCCAGAGTTCTGATATTACTGTGTTTTAATTAATTGATTAATAATTATAATAAGTTAATAACAATGCTTTGATTGAGGTGCTGTATACAAAATAGTTTCACATCATAACGTGTGTTATAAAATGCTTGTTTTATTTTTTAATCAAAAAAATAAATAAAGAAATAAATAGTAATAAAAAATTGCAAATCTGAGAGCATTTATCTCCAAAACCTACAATCACCCAATCATATTTTGGCGTGTTAGTGATATATCCTTTCATATTTTAATCCCTTTCTTTGTTGCACATGCTGTGTGATTCTTCCCTGTAATACTTTTCTATTGTAAAAATTATATTCAGGTCCCAAGCTAAAAAAAATAGGGAAAATGACATATAGGTCCCAAGGATCTAACAAAACAATAAAAAAGTTCTTTTGAAAAGTTAAAGATCAGAAAAGTTCTTAGGAACTTTTCTTTGATTATTTCCTAGAGTCAATTGACAAAATTACCCCCATAGAAATTGCTAAACAAAAGGCACAGGAGTAGAGGAGGGAAGGCGCGATTTTTGTGATTAAGGAGAAAGAGAAAATAGACAAACGCTGCATGTTGGAGGTGCAACATTGAAGGGATAAAGCATGGTGTTAATGTCGTTGGCAAATGATAGAATCTGCAGCCTCCATCTATGGGTACCGAGGTATAATAGCGAACTGGATTTTTTTTTCTGTGTGAACATTGGTTGGGTTGAGATTGAGCGGTTGGTCAAACGTTGGAGCTTGGGTTCAATAGTGAAACAAGTGGTAGGTGGTAGATAAGAAATGCCAAGATTTTGCTACATATATGATCTTGACCATTAAAGTTGGGGTTTCACTTTAGTTGGGTTGTATGAATGTTATAGTGCTCAATTTTTGGGGAAGGTTACAGAGGAAGTACTATGTTTTAAGTGGAAATGGTTGAATGTAATTGTGGTTCTTTGTTTTGAAAACGCTGATATGAAAACAAAAAAAATGTTGTAAATTCATGCAGTTGTAGTTGTTAATACAGAACATGTGCTCTGTTTTTGGGTAATGTAATAGAGGGAATGCTCTGTTTTTCGGGAAGCAAACAGAGGGATGACCTTGTTTTAAGTGGGACTTATTGAATGTGATTGTGGTTTCTTTGATTAGAAAATGCTAATATGATGTTAAAAAAAGTGTTGTTAAGATGTGCATTTGTAGTTGTTAATATTGCTGTAACAGTTGTTAATATGAAGTTCATGTTGCAGATTCTCATAAAAGATGGGAACTAGTTCAGGGAAGAATTTATTCTATTTCTTTCATGTAGGGGGAAGTTTTTAAATGGAAGAGAAAATAAAATGCAATATGTTGATGGTTTGGTAAGAACAAGATGTGTAAAGGAAGACACAACATATAAGAAGTTTTGAAGAATCATATAACTTATTTAGAGATGATATGATGTTAAGTTAAATGAGTAGGTGAAAATAATCACTTACTCATACAACTTAATATTTTAATGTCATATGACATGTGGATATGAAATGCTACTCAGTTGTGACAATATAGGTTTGATGTTGGAACAAATGGGTAAAAGTAGTTTTTTTTTTCATGCTATGTTGATGTAACAGGGGGCACATTACTTTTTGCAAACTATAGTAGGTTGGTCAATGACTTTGTGAAAGTAACTCATGTCATTGTGAAAACATCCATTAGGACTTGTGAATAAGGGCATCAGTTGTTGCGAAATCTAGCATCAGGAGTTGTAATCAAATTCACTCAATAATGTGTTAAACAGATGGTAAGCGTTTGTGACAATGGGAAGTTGTGAAATTTATCAACTCCTCGCAAAATTAAAATTCACTTGTAAACATAACTCACCATGTTGTAAACACAAGCTTAAGCAGTTGTAAACAATGCATTTTGTAGTGTGAATCTTGCAGATATGGCAAAAGATAGTTTGTTGGTGACATGAAAACAAAGTTGTGAAAATAACTTCACATGTTGTAAAATTAACTAACCATATTGTTAATACATGCTTACGAAGTTGTGAACTAACGAATTTGTAGTGTTCAACATAGTTTCATTCATACACGAACTGTCTGATTGTTAAAATGATTCAAGAAGTTATAAACACTCGCTGAAGAAGTTGTAAACCACGCATCTTGTAGTGTGTGTCACGCCTTTATCTCAATTTCAACCTTTTTCAGAGTATTCATGGAAAACGATATGCGGTTCGGTAGGCAACACAGGAATAGCATAACTATACTGATAATATGAGCATGATTACATAAATTCCCCATAGGGGTTTGTACATGATACTTACGATTAAAGTAGCCGCACAAGACTACTAGGGTGTCTAAACTCATCCCAGTGAAACAGAGACATCTTCCCGTCTTTGTTCTACTACTATAATCCCCTCGTATGGTACTCTGCATTGTTGTTTGCATATCTTCTGTCGTCTCCTGTCTAAATTGTTGGTAGGGGAGGGTGAGATTCGAGAGAATCTCAGTAGGAAACAGATACCATAATGCATGCATGATTGATGCTATGTGTATGACATGTTAGCTTTATCTAGATGTATGCCCCATAATGACATTTTTGCATGCTCAATGTTTCATACAACAAGACTATGGTCACAGCGAAAACAGAAACAGAGCTTCATTTATTCAAATATGCTTTACACAATCAAGTAAAGCAATCACATACATCATTACACAAGCAAAGATATCAAATACATAAAAGTAAGGTAAGTCCCCTACCTTAACCCTTTCCCGCCTCGAAACGCGTGCCTCGATCTTCGTACAAATAGCTTGGGGCTCCATATTCGATCCTACAATGTCAAATGTACTATTTAGACACTTCCATAGTATTTCTGGGGATTATATGAGTCCATCTTGAAAATTACTAAAATACCCTCGGGGACCCGACCCGGCCCCGCTGTACTCGGTCCGATTGTACTTTTCCCGATATTTTCTGATGGGCTATTCTTACATATTTTCACCCAAGGAATCCATTTTCGGGATTGGAATTACCAAATTCACTGCCAAAAGATGAAATTGCCCTGGCAACCCTTATTTCAGTGTTTTAGGGGCATTGTCGTAATTATGCTTTCTCGGCCTTTTCCGAAAAAGTGCCCAACTATAACCCCACCTAATTTTCCCTCCTGAACTCAATGGAACCATCAAATCATTGAAAATCCAACTTTAAGACCCATTTACAGCCCTGGCCAAAATATATGGGTTTTAAGGGAAAAATCAGGGTTTTTCGGTTTCGGCTCCGTAAACACGTTTCTTTCTACTCCTAACTACTTTATTAACTATTCCATTAGGTTACAACTACCATTTAGTATCAATTTGGGAAGCATAACACCTAGGTCAACCCATTTCCATAAATTGAAACAAAGGACAATCCGGCGAAATTTTACTGATTAAATTGTCCACAACCGCCAGAATAGTCAATATATAAAGGTTTGGAAGTTACCTCTAGCTCCCACTTGATTTTCCTTGACTTGGCTGAACCCTAGCTTACTTCAACAAGCAAATTTGAGCTTCCAACCCTTGAATCACATAGAAGAATAGCTTAGGAGCGGAGTTATCGCATTAGGAACCGATTTACCGAAGAAATCACTTACCTTTGCAAGTTTTTTCCTCCCCTTCTCTCTCTACAAATCTGAGTTCTCTCTCTCTCTCTCTCTTAGGGTCTGTTATGGCATCAGAAATGGGGCTAAAGAAGGAGATGATCACTTTATATCATATCCACTTTTAATTAATTATTTTACCCAATTTCGGATTTTTACAAAGTTTTGGCAGATTTCTGCCCAAACTTCGAAAACTCATAACTAATTCTATAAAAATTGAATTAGAGTGATTCCAAAGCCTATATAACCCTTATTGAGTCTAGTTTCAAGGAAAAATATAGAATTTTGCTGAATGGAATCACAAAATTCCCATAATTTCATTCTTTGCATATTGTTCCAGAAATTTCACAGTTTTTCTGTGCTGACTTCAAAAATTAATATATTTTTGTATATAGCTCGAATTGAGTCATATGACCTATCAAATTAAAGCTTAGTATGTCTACTTTCATCCTATAAAATTTCATAATTTTTGCTCATCATTTGGTCATTCAAAATCACATGACAAGCTCACTATCTCATAGGCGATTTCACCGAAAACATAATTACTTTCTCCAAAATTCACCATTTTACTTTCTTAATACCCCAAATATATAAGAATTATTAGGGGATAAATTTGAACTTCTAATAAATTAGGCCTTAACAGTTCACTTAATTTAGGCTTATTCCCAAGCCTCAAATCCCAAATTTTGAGGTATTACAGTGTGAATCTTGCAAATGTGACAAAAGGTAGTTTCTTGGTGACATGAATTCAAGTTGTGAAAATAACTTCACATGTTGTAAAATTAACTAACCATGTTGTAAATACAATACTAGGAAGTTGTAAACTGAGGCACTTGCTATGGTAAACAGACTTGAGAAATAAGTTGTTAAAATAAGTTACAGTGTTGCAAAAACATGAGTAACGAGTTGTAAACTAAGCAAATTGTAATGGTGACCTTGATGTGTAAAAACGTAGTTCCACTGACCTGTAAAAGAATTTGTACAAAGGACTAAACATGTTGTAAACATAAGCAAAATATGTTGTAACCATACGGACTTGGCATACTTGAACTTAACTCATTGCATAATAACATGTTGTTAAACTGAATGATTAAGTTGTTAAAATAACTCCTGAAGTTGTTAAACTTTTCATTAGCAATTCCTTTCAAAATAAAACATGGACATGTACAATTTGTCATAAGTTGCCACCTACAGAACCCAGAGAACAAAGTATTACGTGATTGCCTTTCCTACAATAAGGCTTTCCTGCAAAATAACATCACCATTGCTATATGTCTTTCTTTCTCTTCATTTATTGGTTGCTACCAATAATGGACAGGACCTTTTGTGCATGTTTGTTCTGCTCATGTGTCACAAGCTACCATAAACAATCAACCTTCTTCTGTCGAATTTGATCATCAAACAACTAAGGCATGATATACCCCTCTTTGTCATATGCAGAGCCATCTCAACCGTGTAACCATGATAGAACATGAATAACACAAGAATTGCTGCAAGTAGAATGCCACATATATAGTTCTTAAGTTAACAAAACCAAATGGCATAAACAGGGATGGAAATAGGCTAGGCCCCTATCAGGGGCCTACGCTCTAGCCTAGCCTATTTAGTAAACAGGCCAAGCTCATGCTAGGCCTCTTATGAGGTATATTTAGGTAAACAAGTCAGACCTATTTTCATAAGATCTAGCCTACAGGCCTGACCTATTTAGCTGTTTCTTTATTTAAAAAATGTATTATTATGTATAATTATATATAATTTAATCTCAATTAGTTTTCTAAATTATTTATAAAATTAATAACTTAGTTTTAACCCTAAGGTTCATATTTCATCATTTATCAATGAGCTTAACCTTTTCATTCATCAATTGATTACATCTACTTCTTTTTTTTATCACTCGAGATGGCAATGCTAGCTCACTACCTCTTCCTTGATTTATGTCATTTGATGTAATATAATAATTGCAGTAAGTTTATTTTAATAATGCCCAAATGAAAATGATCCCAATAGGAGGAGTTTGTCTAATTTTCTGCAAGAAAAACAAGAGGCAAAATCTAGTTTTACATGCACTTGTGCTTGGTTGATTTTAAAAAATATATCTCCTTAGTCAATAGATGATTGATTTTTCTTATTCCTACTTGCTTAGACAAGTTTTGCCATTAGGTATTATTTTCTTTCTTATGAACTTTTTTATTTCATATGAGAATGAATGCCTAAACTTTTAAAACATAACGTAGGCATTTAAATAGGTTTGATAAATTATATATGTATTTAGATGCATAGGCTTTAAGCCTATTTAAATACCTACATTTTAAGTAGACTTTTAAATAGGCTTCAGGCTTTATCAGGCCTTTTGAAGGCTCAGGCTTAGACCTAAAACAAAGTCTACATACAGGCTTAGGCCAAGGCTTAGGCTTTGGATTTCCTTCACAGGCCCAGGCCTACTTAGCTAAAGCCTAACCTAACCTAGCCTATTTCCACCCCTGAGCACAAACAAGCTAAATTACAAAGTCATGGACAGAAAAAACCAAGTAATACTAATGTATCACATTGGACATGCACTTTTGCCCAGTTCCTTTGCTTCGGTATTTCTTGTCTTTTATCAAATATTTTGGGTTTAACTCTTCGAAGTATGTTAACAATGCAATCTCTCTGCCAGTTGTTAAAAACATTTGTCGTGTCACAACACATCAATGACAACTTCACAGTAACAATTTACAACTTAATATGTGCAATTAACAACAGAATTCATATAGTTAAGCTGTGGTGCTTACACATTGGCTTACAAATTAGGAAGGTAACAACAAGAAGTCTTATCCCACTAGGTGGGGTAAAAATTAGCAAGGTAAGATAACATGTGATGAATACCCAGCGACAAATGAATAAATCCTTAGCTATGCACCAAACAGAAACAAAATTCATCTACACAATAAATCCATATTTAGTTCAAATACAGGAAACATAGGAGTTCTAGTCCTCAAAAAGGGGAAAATACATGCCAGAAATCTTTGATTGTTTGATAAAAGAGATTATGAACTCCGATTAAAAAATAAGAGTGTTAGAACGAATCCCATCTTGAGCTTTTAGAGTCATCCCCATAACTCTGTGTATGCCCATTGCCAAATGTATGTTAAGTTTCTAAAACCTTAAAAAAGTAAAATCGTTGCAAGGAACTAGAAAGATTTTGGCAGCGATTCATGCTAAAACTAGCATAATAAGTAAAACATGGAGAAACATGATTAACAATTATTGTATGAGTGTATCTATATGTGGTTAATATGCAAGATAAGTATATGTGTGATGAACGATAGAGGAGGGCAAATGAATTAGGTGGGTTGAATCAAGAGGCAAGTTTTGGGGCCATGAGCTATTATAATTTCTAAAGCTGATTAGCTAGTAACGTTTTATGTATAACAATCACAAATTCATATATATCAAGAATGAAGCAAAAGGGTTAACTTCACAGGTTTGAAAAGAAAGGCTAGAAAGAAAAACTTTCTTCTGGAACTTATTACACAGCAGCAACTGAAGCTGTACCAGTATTATTACTGTCAAACATAGCCATCAACCGTTAACAATCTTTAATCATTAACAAACATTAATAACCATTAACCGTAAACAACCATCTCCCAACAAACATGCACAATAAACTATTATGACCACTCATTGCTCCCACAACCCTGCATTATACTAAACAATCTTCTAAAAATCAACAACCAATTCTTCTCCATACTTCTCAAACTAGTTTAAAAATCCAAGAATTCGTGTTGTGACATTGCACTCACCTTTTCAATTATGATTTCATGACTCGGCGGAGTAGCGACGATGGAGCCTAGGTGTTGCAGAGAGTGACAAATGGTTGGCCTTCGGAGGAGCGACGATGGAGGAGCAACGGACGCTAGGTGTTGGAGGTACTAATGCATGCTAGGGCTTTGGAGGAATCACGGATTCTGCGCCGTAGGACGACCGGCCGACGCTGGAGCTGCGGAGGAACACTGGAGGCTTGGCCAGTGGAGCGCGATGGAGGCTTGGCTAGCGGAGAGTGATGGAGGCTTGGGCACTAGAGGAGCCACTAACGACGACTCAAACGGCACCAAGGGAGACGTAGAAGCAAAGCAAGTTCCTTTGTGAACGAATGACCAATTTCCCTTCTATTTTTAATGCTGGAAGAGTTTTAAATTCTACGGGGTATTTTTGTCTATTGACTTTAGGAAATAATCACAGAAAAGCCTTTAAAAGCTTTTCTGGTATTTGACTTTTCAAAAAGACTTTTTTATTATTTTGTTAGGTCCTTGGAACTTATGTGTTATTTCCCAAAAAACACAACCTAAAAGTCTTTTAAAATTTTCAATATACAAATAAGTCTCGTGAGACATTTAGGTAATATAATCTAAAAGACCAAAATACGCTTAATTAATGAAGCAAAGAAAAAAGCAGAAAAAATTAATCCCAAAATTCGTTCAATCTTCGTCCTCTCTCGTGTGTAGCTCCAATTGTTCTTCTCTCTCACCCATAGCTCCTATTGTGTTAAGCACAGACCCATCGCTGCAACTGCGCTCGCTCCACGATGACAATGCCCCGGTTTTGGCATCGTCGCCACCCGCCAATGTACTACAGAACCCAAAGAAGCGAACCAGAGCATCAGGGAGAGCCCCCACCACCGTTCTCACCACTGACACCTCCAATTTCAGAGCCATTAAAGCTCTCTTGGAGCTACACACTGAGTCCGATACTATCCTTTTTGGCGACCTAAATCTTTCTTATCTGTCTCAGCTCCTCACAGACCTCAAGGATTTAGCTGAGTCCCTTAGAAATACGAACGAAGGCCTTGGCCTCCGGTCTTTCCTCCGGCGCTGAACCTTTGCTCACTCCATTTCCCAGATCGCCGGTTCAATCGAGTCTGAGATTCAAAAGCTTCATTAATCGATAGTGACACGTGGATTTTAAAGAAGAAGAAGAAGGAAAATAATGACACGATCAGCAAGATGAAATAAGATAGAATGATGGGACACTCACTAATCGATGGAAAGAAGAAAAGAAAAGGAAAACACGAAATTCGAAGAATCTTGGTTTTGATTCTGTCGGCCTTTTTTTTTAGAGAGTATTTTGGTTTTTTTATAATTGGATTATATTATTCAAATATCTCATAAAATTTATCTATAAACTACATATTTCAAATGATTTTTTAATCATATTTTTTTCTAGATTGAGATATGAGTACAAATTTCCCTTTTTTATTTTTTTATAAACTATAAACTTCTTTTTATATTATTTCAAAAAATATTTTCAAAAAAAAACATATTATGTGTTGTGAAAAAAAAGGAAGTGTACGGAAAAAAGCAATTCAATTTCAATTATATATTAATTGGAATTATTTTGGGGTCCCCTCTTCCATTTGTTTCTATGCTTTTCAACTTACAATCAACCAAATCATAGTTCTCATTACAACACGTTCTACCCATAAAGTTTCAATGTGCAGCGAAATATCTCCTTGGGTTTTATTATATCAAAATGAAAATTACTCAAAATTAAACCTTGATTGATTTTGAAAACCACACTCAAGTGTGATTATTTTTTCATGTATTCATATCATCCGGTATCCAGTTTGGAATTTATGGATGCTCCTTTCACACAAATTAAATATCTTCTCTAAAACTCAAATTCGAGACCGACCCCACTAGACCAACTATACTTTGGTTACATACTTATATCTTTGTTAGAAGGCTTTTGAATAAAAAATTTTGACAAGTGCAAAAAAAAACAAAGAAAGATGATTTGGTATATTTTATTTTACCCTTAGTTAATTTTCATTTGAGAGAGAGAGAGAAGAGAGAGGTGAAAATAATTTGTAAATGTAGAGAGAAAAACTGTAATAAGGTAAATTTAAAAAATTTATCAATTTAATGCATTCTTAACATGCAAGAATGAGTTACGGTTGACTTATAATACAGATGAGGGTGATATCCATGTTTAAAATTAAAATGTCAAAAGTTTAATTACCACTCTATATGTTACAAAATTCTCTTAATTTTCACTAATTTAATTTACTAAAACAAATAATTAATAACGATAACATATTTTGTGTAGGTTAATTAGAGAAAAGTTGTGATCCACTCTTAAGGGCAATATTAGTTTTGTTACAAACTGAAACTTCTCTCTTATTTATGAAATGCAAAACTACATATTTATATACAATCAACGTAATATGAAACCTATCTCTAATACTGTACAAATTCATCAATTCATGTGTGAATATGTGTGTGTGTCGACAGACGCTTTCTGTGACTAACTTTCTGTGACTAACACTCCTCCTCAAGTTGGAGCATATATATTAATCATGCACAACTTGTTACAAAGATATTTAACCCGTGTTCCATTTAATGCTTTTGTTAGAAGATCTGCCAGTTGATCGTCAGACCGTATGTGCCCTGTAGACACAATATTTTCTTTAATCTTATCACGAATAAAATGACAATCAATCTCAATATGTTTTGTTCTTTCATGAAACACAGAGTTTGATGCTATATGAAGTGCTGCTTTATTGTCGCACCATAGTTGTGCAGGTAATGTTGTGACGATGCTAACTTCTTTCAAAATCTGAAGTACCCACACAATTTCTTGTACTGATTGTGACATGGCTCTGTATTCCGCTTCGGCACTTGACTTTGACATAACTCCTTGCTTCTTACTTCTCCAAGATATCAAATTTCCACCAACAAACACACAGTAACCTGTAGTAGATCGTCTTGTGGCCTTTGATCCTGCATGATCCGCATCACAAAAACACTCAACTTTAGTGTGCCCATAATATGTATAGAGAATACCAAGACCTGGAGAGCCTTTCAAATAATGCAAGATATGTTCTAAAGCTTCCCATTGTGCCACTGTTGGTGATGCCATGAATTGGCTGAGTCTACTAACTGAAAAGGTTATATCAGGACGAGTTACTGTTAGATAATTCAGTTTCCCAATAAGTCTTCTATATCTCTCAGGAAATGGAAATGGCTTTAATTTCTCTGGATCAATCTTCTTCTTCAAATCATCAGGAAGCTCATCAAACATACTAGCATCAAGATCTAGAAAAGGATTTGGAATCATGGGGATGCTGCTTGGTGCAGCTCCAAGTTTTCCAGTCTTCTTTAAGAGATCGAGAACATACTTTCTTTGAGTCAAAAGAATACCTTTCTTACTGCTCAAAACCTCAATACCAAGGAAGTACTTTAATGATCCCAAATCTTTTGTCTGGAAGTGAGAGTTCAGAAAGATTTTAAGTTCTGAGATTCCAGAACAATTACTTCCTGTAATCACAATATCATCAACATATACTATAAGAAGAATCATGCCTGTATCAGACTGTTGGTAGAACACAGAGTGATCACACTTGCTTTGATGTAACCCAAACTTCTTGACCACATTACGGAATTTATCAAACCAGGCTTGAGGACTTTGCTTTAGACCATACAGTGACTTCCGGAGGTAGCACACTTTCCTATTCTCCCCCTGAGCAACGAACCCAAGTGGTTGCTCAATATAAACTTCTTCCATAAGATCACCATTTAAAAAAGCATTTTTAACATCCAATTGATGCAATTCCCAATGATATGTAGTCACCAAAGAAACAAGAAGACGAACTGAAGTGAGTTTGGCTACAGGAGAGAAAGTCTCGGAGTAATCAAGACCGTAAGTTTGGGCATATCCTTTGGCAACAAGGCGAGCTTTGAGTCGTTCCAAGGAACCATCTGCCTTAGTCTTAACAACAAAGACCCATTTACATCCAATGGCTTTCTTTCCAGGAGGGAGATCAACAAGAGTCCATGTACCAGCTGTTTCTAATGCCAAGAGTTCTTCTTCCATTGTGGCACGCCAACCAGGGTGAGCTAGAGCTTGTTGAAGGCTAGTAGGTGTGGAAATGGAATCAAGAGTGGCCACAAGAGAAGATGAAACAGGTGATAAAAACTGATAAGAGACAAAAGATGATATAGGATAGACACAGTCAGCATATCGTTTGGGAAGACAATGTGGACGTGTACCTTTACGAAGTGCAATGGATTGGTCATCTGAAGTAGTATCAATAGAAGCAGGAACAAGTGGTTCAGTAACAGCAAGAGGAGAATTGGCGGAAACAGAGGCAGGAACGAGGGAGACATCAACAGGATCAATTGGCGAAGCAGGAGGTGGCGGAGGTGAATCATTAGTAACATCAGCATCATTGACGATGTCAGGTTCCGGAACAGCAGCCGATACTGGTGAGAGAAGAACAGGATAAACTAGGATATCATCTGAATTATCCATGACAGAGGGAGACTCAGAGACGGACAAAGTCTTGAAGAAAGAAGAGGACTCATGAAACATAACATCGGTAGATACAAGGTAACAACGGAGATCCGGAGAGTAACATCGATAACCTTTCTGAATTCTAGAATAACCAAGAAGAACACATCTTAGGGACTTTGGATCAAGTTTGCTAACACTAGGACGGACATCCCGAACAAAACAAACACAGCCAAAGATTTTAGGATCAACAGGAAACAACTTAGATGTGGGAAACAGAACAGAATATGGAATATCCCCACCAAGAACAGTTGAAGGCATGCGATTGATGAGAAAACAAGCAGTAGAGACAGCATCAGCCCAAAAACGTTTAGGGATTGAGGAATGAAACATGAGAGCTTGAGCAGTCTCTAAGAGATGTCGGTTCTTTCTTTCAGCAACACCATTTTGAGCAGGGTTATAAGCACAAGAGGATTGGTGAAGAATACCATGATTGTGCATGTAATCCGTGAATTGGGCGGAAAAATATTCTTTTGCATTATCACTTCGTAAGATTTTCACAGGTGTATTAAACTGGGTTTGAATTTCAGCACAAAAATTACGAAAATGAGTAAACAATTCAGAACATTGTTTCATTAAGTAAAGCCAGGTGGTGCGGGAAAAATAATCAACAAAAATGATAAAATAATGATAACCAGTCTGAGACATAACTGAACAAGGACCCCAAACATCAGAATGTACTAACTCAAAGGGGGACGCAGCCCGTTTATTGACGCGAGGTGCTAAATGAATACGATGATGTTTTGCAAACTGATAGGACTCACATTCTAAAGTAGACACAGAAGAGTATTGAGGATACACTTTTCGGAGAGACGAAAGCGACATATGACCTAAACGACAATGAACTTCAAACAGAGACGACCCACCGGAACAAGCAACAGAACGTGGAACCTGATCATCAAGGATGTAATGTCCACCAGATTCATAGCCTCTACCAATAATCTGCTTCGTCGATAGATCCTGAATTAAACAATGATCAGGGAAGAATGAGATAAAACAGTTTAACTTACGAGTGAGTTTACTGGGAGATAAAAGGTTAAAGGTGAGATCTGGAACGTTAAGAATAGAGGATAATGAGAGGGAGGCAGTTGGTTGAACAGTTCCGGAGCCAGTAACACGTACAGGAGAACCATTGGCAACAAATATGGATGATGGGTTGGTATAGGGGGCATATGAAGAGAATAAGTGATGATTACCTGTCATGTGATCGGTGGTACCAGAATCAATGATCCATTTAGTGGAAGCAGTAGTAAGACCAGAGGACATAGTACCTGTGGCTAATGCCCCGGCAGAAGAAGATCCAAAATCAGGGAGACCAAGTGTATGGGCAACATGAGCAAGGCCACGCTGTTGATCACGCTGCTGTTTATTTTGCAATTTTCGACAATTTTTCTTAATGTGTCCAGGTTCCTTGCAATAATTGCAAATAATACTGCCAGAAGTCATTGTAGGAGAATGGGTATTTTGTTTGTACCCATAATTCCTGTTCTCAAAGGGACCACGTCCAGCTAGAGCACCTGCAGTTGGATCTACAGAAGAGTGGATCAAGCTATCAGCACGAAGAACCCGGGAGAAAATATCTTCAAGAGAAGGAAGCTCTTGACTAGACAAAATCTGGGAACGAATCGTTTCATATGAAGGGTCAAGCGCTTCAAGAAAGCTGATAATCGCCTGAAGTTCTAGATTCTTAACACGAGTTGAAAGATCTGCCTGTGGAGACATAAGTACTTTCATTTCTTCATACAACCGCTTGAAGTCGAGAAAGAAGTCCTTTAAGGAACGCCCCTGTTGTTGAGAGCGATAAAAGCCTTTACAGATCTCATGAACCCGAGTAATATTTCCTTTTCCAGAAAACATAAATTCAAGATAATTCATGATTTCTTTGACAGAATTACAATGACTAACAGAAGCCAGAATTCGTGGTTCAATAGAATTTCGAATTTGAAACAAAAGTTGAGCATCTGCTCTTTTCCAAGTCAAAAGTTTGGTTTCATCACCAGAAGGAGGATCCGCAGTTAAATGGGTTTCCATCGCAATCCCCAAAATATAAACGTTAACAGTTTTGTTCCAATCACTATAATTTGTCTAATTTAACTGTGAAGCAGTAATCCTCGCAGACATAGGTAACATATCAGAGGTTTTAGAATCAGCCATTTTTAACAATCAACGTAGTAGTATACGAACAACCTTCTCAAAATAGCAAAAGTCACGAACAATCAAGAAGATAGAGCCACAATATCAACTTAATCAAGTTGCAACCCACGGGACCCACAGAGATTCAATCAAATGCGCATGTAAAGATACAAACTACTCCAAACAAGATAAGGGACCCGCAGAAACTTAAGACCCTCACTCAAAAATACTGAATGTAGTGACAAATTGAACTTACGGATGTGGAAACGAAGGCGAAGAACAATAGCTCAAAATTTCAAACGTTTCGGATGACCACGAAACTTCAGAGGGAGGTAGAGGTTGGAGAGACGATCAGAACGCCGCAAACGGCGTCGTAAACGGCCACTGGAAAGAGCGTCACGCGCCGGCGCTTGTAGGGGGCAGCGGAGCTTCAGGCGGCGCGTGAGGACACACGCGCCGTCGGAATGGCCTCAAATTTTGGTGGCCGGCCAATCTGGACACAGGGGACCTGGAGATCTGGCGCGTGTCTGCAGCGGAGGCTTTGACGATGACAGATCTGAACGTTGAACAGAAACTAGTTGGCCGGAAAAAATGGAGTTCTTCGCCGGAAAAAACAGAAACAATTCCTTAAGTTACAGAGGCTCTGGTACCATGTTACAAACTGAAACTTCTCTCTTATTTATGAAATGCAAAACTACATATTTATATATAATCAACGTAATATGAAACCTATCTCTAATACTGTACAAATTCATCAATTCATGTGTGAATATGTGTGTGTGTCGACAGACGCTTTCTGTGACTAACTTTCTGTGACTAACAAGTTTGATCCAACTTAAGCTCTGCAATCTTTTGATTCGAATCATAGTGTAATCTTTCGACCAAAAAAAAAATCATAGTGTAATCCGCCAATCTCCTGGCTAGTCAACTCAATCTAACTTAATTTATAGATATTATGTATTAAACCATATTCTAATTTATTCATTAATCTATTGATTGGATATATAATCCAAGCCTATAACGATCAATTTTCAAAACATTGAACCAAACAGCATATTAAAAATATGCTTGAAGTTCTTCTCATTAGGTCCTTTATTTGAGTACATTTTGTGAAATTATAAAAGGAAATACACGCGTGTGTAAGAAATTTGATAGCTGTATTGTAAAGGTTTAAGTTGAAGAAGTAATTAATTGCAATTGTATATTAATTAGTACGTACAGATATTATGAATGAAGCTTCCAAATTGGAAATTATGTTGTGTCCTTTGTCTCTTTTAGCTAGGGTTGAAAAAAACTTAAAAAACTTTGACGAAAACTGCAATAATTAGTTTCACCAACCAAATTAAGCCTATAATTTGAAGGTCAGCTTCATCAATCTCGATCTATTGTTATTTTTTCTGCATCATTTTAAAGTCTTTCCCACTCAAAATTACTTGACATGACCGATTCACTTTAATTTGTTTAAAAAAAAAATATTCTCACCAAGAAGAAAGGCTCAGGTAAATAATTATGTGAATTTTAAATTTCTAGACTATTTTTTTAAAAACAATTTGGTATTTTCTTGTTCGTTTTGGTGTGAAAAGTTACATAGAGGAAACAATGAATGATGGAAGAAACGACTTTGCGTCTCATTTGGGGTCTCTTTCTCTGTCTTTTCGGTTAAATCATATGGTCACTTGCGTCCAGCTTCTTCTTTCTCACATACACACGTGTCATGCTCTTAAAAACATTCAGGCGCCATCCGGTGATTACCAGTAAATGAATACCAGTAAATGAAGATGCAGTACTCTCTAGGATTAAACTGATCATTCCTACAAATACATGGTAAGTAGAACAACGAAAGATAAAAGAACTCAACAAGACATAACACCAGAGAAAGAAAAAGAATTGCCCGAAAGCTTAGAGCTGGGTCACAATGAAATTCAGACTCATGCTCCTTTTGTAGGATGCAAATTACAATACCCTTGGGCACACTTAAACATGTTTGGTGGCCTTCAAAGAAGGAGGATAAATAAAATACTCAGGATTAAGGGTGAAAGCGGTGAGTGGTTGGAAGAACAAGAGGAGATTGGGGGTGTTTTTGCTGAATATTTCAGGGGCCTTTTTGCTACTTCTGGCCAGAGGGATTTCATCCTCATATTGCAGTTTGTTGAGCCTGTGATAACAGGTGAAATGAATGATATGCTACTAAAAAAGGTACAATATAGAGAGATTAAGGAAGCTGTATTTCAGTTGGGAGCCTTGAAAGCTCTAGGACCAGATAGATATTCAGGCATATTTTATCAAAAACCTAGGCAAATTGTGGAGGAAAAGTTATGTTTTTTGGTTCAACAATTTTTTGAGCATGTTTTCTCTCTATAAAGGCTTAATAAGACATATTTGGTACTGATTCCTAAGGTGGAAAATGCTGACTCCTTAAGCCAATTTCGCCCGGTTTGTGTAATTTTTCATACAAGATCTTTTCAAAAGTAATAACAAATAGAATGAGGAACTTGGTGAATGATATTATCACACCAAATCAAAGAGCTTTTGTGCCTGGACATCTAATCTTTGACAATATCTTGATTACCCATGAGGCGTTTCATTACTTATCTGTTAAGAGTGGTAATAAGGCTGAAATGGTGTTGAAGTTAGATATTAATAAGGCATATGATAGGGTAGAGTGGGACTTCCTAAAGGCTGTGTTATTAAGCATGGGGTTTCATGAAATGTGGGTAGAGCGAATTTATGCTTGTATAAGCTCGGTGAGATTTAATATTCTCTTATCTCTTATTTGTACAGATAGTTGCTTTTGTACAGCCTGAGCTTGGGCTGAGGCAAGAAGACCCTTTATCTCTTATTTGTTCATTATTGTCTCTGATGTACTGTCAAGCCTGATGGGTTTCTATGCTGAAAATAAGGTGATTAAGGGGATTAAATTGAGTAGGTGCTCTCCTATGATTACTTATTGTTTCTTTGCCGATGATTTGGTGTTCTTTCTAAAAGCTGAAAAGGAGAATATTGAGATGGTAAAAAAGCTGTTAGAATGCTACTGTGAAGCCTTTGGGCAGAGGGTGAATTTCCAAAAATCTTGTGCTTTTTTCTCTAGTGGTACATCTAAGGAGTTAAGAAGCCAAATAGTTCAAATTCTTGGTGTAGTGGAAGCAGATGAACCAGGAAAATATCTTGGGGTACCTATGCTTTGGAAGAGGTCCAAGACTGAAGCTTTTTGTTTTGTTAAAGATAGAGTTAGAAAGAAAGTATAAGGATGGAAGCAAAGCCTGTTGTCAATGGCGGGGAAGGAGGTAACGATCAAAGTAGTAGCAAGTACCAATGTCTTGTTTTTTGTTCCCAGTCACTACTTGCAAGGAGTTGGATGGTATACTTGCTAAATTCTGGTAGGGGCAGAAGGATAGGGCAAATAGGATTCATTAGGTAAACTGGAATGCTATGATAGAGTCAAAGAGGGATGGTGGGTTGGGGTTTAGGGATTTTCACTGGTTTAACATGGCTTTGTTGGCAAAGCAAGGGTGGAGAATATTACAAGAGCCTAATAAGTTATGGGTGAGGATATTAAACGAGGTATATTATCCTAAATCAGCTTTTTTAGAAGCAAAAAAAGGGGGTAGAGCCTCATGGGCTTGGGTTAGCTAGATGGATGGAAGAGCTCTATTACAAGATCAGATTTGTTATAATGTTGGTAGTGGGATGAGTTTATGTATATAGGGAGAGCCTTGGATTCCATCATTGACATTGTATAAACTCAGATTAGTTGCTCCAAATCAAGAGGCTGAGAAGTGAAGGGTGGCTGAGATTATATCACATGAAGGTTGGCACTTAGACTTGATCAGTGAATATATCATAGAAGAGGAGGAAAGGGCAATCGTTAGCATTGTACTGCCTATTAATGATCGAAAAGATAATGTGTGCTGGGTAGTAAAGAAAAATAGTGAATATTCAGTCAGAGCAGGTTACAATTGTGCAAAAAAACATCATCCTATACCTCAAAAAAGGCCAAGCAGATCTGACTCAATTGATAAGAGGTTGTGGTGTGGCATTTGGAAGCTGAAAGTCTCGATAAAAGTAAAGTTATTCCTATGGAAAGTATCAAAGGGTGCTGTTGCTACTAGGGAAGCATTATGGCGTAAAATGTGTGTATCCACTTCTTTTTGTCTTTTATGTAACTCTGAACCAGAAACTCTTGAGCATTTATTATTGTTGTGTGATAGATCTCAAGTAGTTTGGTTTGGGTGTTCGCTGGGATTGAAGTTTGATGTCAGGAAAATTTCTAGGATTGATTCTTGGTTGGTTGATATGTTATATGATGTGGAGTGTGTTGAAAAAGCTAAAGCCCTCACTGCTTGTTTGTTATGGCAAATTTGGAAGACAATATGTGCGTATGTATTTGAAAATAAAATGTATGAGCTTATGATTGTTATTCAAATTGCTTCAGAGTTGGTTGAATCCTTTTGAGATGCAAATGGGTGGAATGGTAAAAATGATAATGTACTGGTTAATGAGGAAGAGGTTCGGCCTAATCTGAATAATAGTGACCACAAATTTGATGTTGAGATTTTCTGTGATGGTGCTTTTAAGAATGAGTGTGAGGTTATGGGGGTGGGAATTATTGGAAAGAGTAAGGAGAATGGTTATGTATGTCTGAGGGGTGCAATGTACTGGTTAATGAGGAAGAGGTTCGGCCTAATCTGAATAATAGTGACCACAAATTTGATGTTGAGATTTTCTGTGATGGTGCTTTTAAGAATGAGTGTGAGGTTATGGGGGTGGGAATTATTGGAAAGAGTAAGGAGAATGGTTATGTATGTTTGAGGGGTGCATTGTTGGAGGCAAGATCACCCTTTATGGCAGAAGCCATTGCCATGCTCTATGGAGTTAAATGGTGTCTGGGAAAGGAATTTCTATCTGTAAAGTTTATGTCTGATTGTCTTTCACTTATTCAAGCTGTGAACAAAGCTATACCTTATCCAAAATGGGAGTGCTTAGTATTGTGGAGGAAATTTCAAATCTGGGTAAAACTCTAAGAGAGTCTCTCTTTGAGTGGATTCCGAGAAGAAGCAATCGGGTGGCCAATAGGTGTGCTCGTACAGCTATGCAGGAGAAGTGCTTGAAAGAGTCTCCCTTGGCAGCAATCCTAGCCGAAGACTAAAAGATGGTTGGGAGTGGTAGTTTGTAGTGTTTGTTTTTGTCATAATATAGCTGTTTTGTTTGTAGTTTGGTTTATGATATGGTCTATATCGTTTGTTGTTAAATGGTGTTACTGCTTGATATATCGTGTAGAACTTCACTTTTGTTGCAATAAAATTGATATTTGATGCAAAAAAAAAAAAAAACATGTTTGGTGGCAATTACCTCACTAGTTAATGCACATCATGATAGTCATAAATATAATTAAGTAGGCAATTTAAGTAGCCATTAGTGTGCTTAATAATGATTTGAGATGATTAAAACCTTCGGTTACAAACATTGAAGATGCATCATGCATGACAGTGATTAAAATGGTGGATTAATTAGATAGATAAATTCTATAAGAAAATGCTCAGTACCATGTTTAACTCGTATATAAGGGGTGGGGGAAATTGTCAAAGTTTAACTGTGTTTGCCTCTAGTGGGCTGTTGTTGTGCGTATAAGCCCACTTTTCCTTTGAATCCATTTAGTAACCCAATATCACATGTTGCACTTGAACCTTTTCACTCCCATGCAATACGGTACTTGTTCCTTTAACACACATACACATATCACAATATGATTTTGGTGAGTTTTGGATTCAATTTAAACAAGAGTTTTGAAATGCAACAAGTCAATTAAGGTTTACTTTATTAGGCTCTTTCTTACACAAAAGCTTCTTCGTTTCTTCTTTGCAACCAAGTTGGAACAAAGCACACTCATGCGTAAAAACTTTTAGTTGTCCACAGAGTGATGAGGACTTTTCTCTTGCTCCTAATCTTCAAGGGAAAACTCCTCACAAGTTTAGAAAGATACAAAAGGGGAATGATGAGCTATCGACATCGCGCTCTTTATCATGGAGGTATAGAAAATATTTAATAAGGGTTCGTGGCATACAAGTGTCTCCTCTAAGATTCAAACTCGAGATCAAAAAGGATCTAGCGAGGCTTTCATCACTAAATCAACTCTATATTGACAATGTGTATCAATTTTTTTTCATAAGGATATTGGAACATTGTAAAAAAATAACTTAACCTCGACACTTCCTAAAAGATTGGGGTCCAAATTCTTTGCTGAAAAGTCGTGGGAAGTTTAAAATTACCATCTTTTTGCCGGAGATAATAAATTATACAACTGACACGAGGTATTTCAACACATGTTTATGTTATGGTTTATCACACACTAAAGAATTTCTTTTTTCCATTATTGATTTTGTAGTCCTCTTGTCTATGTACAGTTCTTTTTTTTAAAAAAAAATGAAATTACCCCTTTTATTAAAGAATATTTTTAAAAAAAAACTAAACACCGGCCTTCTAGCAACATGAATTACCAAAATCCCATTATTTCAAAGACAGGTCGAGGCAAATTGCTTGGGCATTTTAATGTTGTTAAAAGAGAGGCATAAAATCTCTTAATTATGCAATGTATAATTGTCAATAAATGTCTCAAGTCTCTAATAATCAATCACCGACACCACACACACACACACACACACAATTAATTAATTATTAAAATTACTCTTAATTAATAAGAAAATAACAGAAAATTACCGTTTAAATTACACAAACCCTAAAATATTTACTAAATTATCAAAAGGATAAATGTATCATTCAGAAAGAATCTAAAATTTTAAAATTTGGTTGCTGACAACTTCAATATAAGAAATTAGTAACTTAGATATAAAAATTCAAATAGTAATTGTTAATTATTATTGTGTATATCTAAGTTGATTATTATTATTTTTAAGTTGTCATTGTCTATATTTAAGTTATCAACACCTAAATTTTAAAATCATAAATTTCTATCACATCACCTATTTATCATTTTACTAATTTAATAGATATTTTAGAGTTTTTGTAATACAAATAATATTTCCCCGCCATTTTATCTAATTAATGTTGACCGTTAATCAATATAGAGATATATAGAGACGCAAAGTGTCGGCGTTGATATGAAATTCAGAATTGAAAAGTGAGGCCCGTATGTTATGACTAATGAGAGTTACAGCACATAAAAATTAAAATCATATATAATATAAACAAATCAAAGACTTTTTAATTTTTTTAAAAAAAAAAGATCGGTGGAAAACCGTGTGTGGGAAACAAATTAAAAGTCCTGATTTGATTCCTCACTTTAATTTCACAGCTTCCTTCTTTTCCATTTTCAATATTACGCGCACCATTTCCCAAATATTTTTATATCTATGTATATAGATAACCAAGTTTTAGCTGTGATTTGCTTAAGTAAAAACTTTTGACACTAATATTGGTAGTGTAAACATTTTTTTAGCTTTGGTGGTTTGACGAAAGTTTTTTTAAGCGAAGTTTTAGTTTTTTTTTTTTTTTTTTTGCCTGAAGTAAAGTTTTAGTTTGAATTCTTGCAAATATAAAAAAAAATGATAATCTGACGTGGCTCAATTTTGAATAATTTAGGGCTTGACATGTCTTCCTAAAATTAATTGGTATATCTTAATTTTTTTTGGTTATGTTAACTAATAGGAATAATAACATTTAATTCCCAAAACATTGAATTAATAATTGTTAGGTCCTTAATATTTTTTTTTTTTAAAAATGAGTTGTAAATATTACCAAAATTATAATAAAAATCAAGTGAAGGAATATATGAAATGACACCTCCAAAGTGGAACAATATTAATCTCAGATTTCCTCTCATGTTTAGCAATATTTATTAGATTTTAACATATTCTATATTATTGACTAAAAAATATAAATAATTTTAGTCATAACATAACGAATGAAAAATACGTTTAAAAATGTCATAATTTTTCATCAAAATGAAAAATAAATATATTACCAGCTGATGACCTGCATTTATTAAAAAAAAACATTTATCATATTATTGTTTATAAGACAAAATTATATTATGTTTATGTAACATGAAGTAAAATAGTTTAACAATAAATATTTTGTTCTTTTTTTTGCCAGCCAATATATGTTCTGTTCAAAATTCAAATGGTGAGTTGAACCCAATACTGTAATTTGAAATGGTTAAAAAAAAAAAGGCCTTAATTTGGGCTGAACTCAATATTAATGTTACTTTAGGCATAGAAAAATTATTAACGGCATGGGTCTTGTTCTTTTCTTCTTCTTCGTCTTCTATTTTTGGGGCTAATTTTTTACGGAAAAAAAAAGAATTATTATTAAGAAACTTGGGTATATTACAGAAGCATGGTGTGATTCTTACGTTGGACAAAATTGAAAGGTAACGAACCACAGACATATTGTGGAATTTCATATGCATGTCTCTATCACTTTGTTGCTTCTAACGCTCTTCAGACAATGCAAGCTGGAATTTGTTAATGAAGATGGTGACACTGACCAAATAATTTCTTTTTCCTGTGATTTTTTAACTCAAACTGATTTTATTTTATTTTTTAAATAAAAAAACCAGTCATCTCAAATTTCTTATTTCAACTTGCTTGGATCTTTTAAATATATTACAAAGTTAGGGGCAAAATATAAATAAATTTGAATCAATCTAGGAAGTTATATATATGGGGTTTTATTTTATTCCATCAATTTTAAATGTTGACCATCATATTCAAAATTGTGAAGTTTTCTGTGTGACATTATAAACATAACCTTTGTATTTTTCTTTTCGAGTGAATCTAGATATCGTTAATGTTCGGGTGTCATATTGATTTGTTTAGATATATAGTTTCCTCGTCATAGGTCACAGTTTCAAACAGGAGTGTGAATCTAGATATCTTTAAAAGAGGAATATGTGAGAGAGAGAGAAATATAATGGAGTATGTAGGGTCAACTGATTTGTTTATATATATATATATAAAGTGTAAGTTTTTAAAACCTAACATTTTTTTATTTTTTTTTTCTTTGTGTTTTTTTCGGCCATTATCATAAATGTGATATTTTTCTGTACTTGATTTTGGGCTAAATCATCCTAAGAGTCCATATTGAAATTGGGCTCATCAATTTTAATGTTCATGCCCGGTCTAACAATATCAAACATGGACTTTTTGTCTTCTTAAATCTCTGGATATTTTTTGCCAAATCTTAAATCTCTTGATAAGTATTGCTTGATGTAGAGTAGAGTTCTTCAAGAACAATTATTAGAGCAAGTTCCATATCTGCGGTGTACCATTTATTCAGGTAAAAAAAAAAGTGTAGCCCAAAAGGGCACCAAACACCTTCCTTAAGACTTTATAAAGTACGGGTGCTTTATTAAAGTTTACCATCTAATTATAGTTGTAATTTATTACTCCCTCCTTGGCAAAAAAAAAAAAAAAAAATTTATTACTCCCTCCGGTCCTAATTATAGGATAATATTTAGAAGTTGATCTTGTTCCTAATTATAAAATAAATTTTTAATTTTTGTTAATTTCTTCCCAAAATACCCCCTAATTGATACTTTCTCAATAATAATGAAACACAATAACAATTTTATAATACACCTATGTATTCTATAAAATGAGTAATACTTGCAACTCATTAATGTCACATACACCTCAATTCTACTGTTTCTTTTATTTTTTTTAATAAAATAATTTTGAAACCCTGAGAAACTTTAAGTTAACGCCTTTTGATAGTCTTTTAAAATAGAGAGTAATATACGTTATTTGTGGTTTTTTCTTGGCTCTCGCGCACTAGCTAGAGAAATTAATTCTCAATCTTTGTAATGAATGAATCAAATCTAACTTTGTTAATCAAACAATGAGTTCTGAGGTCCTTAACTACAATTTCCTTAGATACAAGAAGTGCTCCAATTAATACTCCAAAGTTAGGGCATTTTTGGAAAATAAATAAGATTAACTAATTTAACTACTATTCTTAATTTCTCCAAAGTTAGGTAAATATGTCCTATAATTAGGACTGGAGGGAGTATGAAGGAATGTTTTTAAATGGTACACTTTATGTACTAAATGTAAGATTTAATTTGAGAGTGTATTTTAATTTTAAATATAAGATATTTTCTTATGCTATCTACATATTTATAATTTTTTTTCTAAATTAGTTTGCCTATATCTTATAAATTAATATGCAATCTAATATTATATATAAGTATTTTTAAAAGATTATGTAACACCATTCTTATAAGATGGAGGAGAGATAATATTTGTTAAAAAAAGGATGAAAATATAAGATCAGCATCTCTTATTTTGTTTTCTCCCTCCCATCTCTCCTGTGATTGCTCTCAATCTCTTAGGGCATGTTTGGTTTAAAGGGAGGGGATGAAATGGGAAGGGCTCATTTTCTATCCCCTTCAAAATTCTTAATTTGGGGGGAGCAAAAATGAGGGGATGAGAACCCCTCCTTTGGAATCCCTCTCTCCAATTTTTCAAACCAAATAAGGGGAGGGATTCATTTTTCATCGCCTCCCATCCCCTTCCCTCCTCTCCAACCAAACAGATCCTTAGGGCCTGTTTGGTTTAAAGGGAGGGGATGGAATGGGAGGGGCTCATTTTTCATCCCTTCCAAAACCCCCCAATTTAGAGGGAACAAAAATGAGGGGATGGGAGGGATTGCGAGCCTCTCCTTTGGAGCCCCTCTCTCCAATTTTTCAAACGAAACAGTAAGAGGAGCTCATTTTTCATCTCCCTCATTCTTTCCCCTCCCCTCCAACCAAACAGACCCTTAACATCAAAAGGTAAGGTCACTAAAAACCTTCTTTTTAACTAACACACGCACATGTGTGTGTTTCTCTTCCAACACAAATTGAAAATCGTTCTTAGTGTGAACGATCTGTATACAAATTCTAAATTGTTCTTTTAGTGAACAATTTTAAATGTAGCATATTGGTAAAAAAAATTTAATTATCTTTATTCTTTCATAATCTCTCTCATTTAAGGAAAGATATTGGGGAATGGTATCAGTTATATTCATATCAAAATTTTGGATAACTAAATTTTATATTGTTAATTATTGTTGCCAAATACTCTAGTTTGTTTCAACTTTTTATTAAACTCAACCCAAATAATTGTAGCATCAAACCATTAGATTTAAATGAAATTAATTATATCATACAATTGTTTCAATGGACACAATTATTACGCCCCCCCCCCCCAACAAATAGATACGTAAGAAAGAAATAGACAGCCCTAAATAAAGTTTGAAAAATTAATAAATTACTTTGAAATGATTCAATTTAACATAAAATCTTACAATTATTTCTCAGAGTCAACAAGACATTAGACAACAACACAAAAATCCTACTAGGTTGAAATGTTGAATGAACTAAACAAAGAAATTCTAGGCAACAAAAATATGAGTCAAGCCTACTCAATATTTTTTAAAAAATTATGAGACTAAAATCATTAATTTGGAAAACAATTAAAATCGGATATCATGGAGAAAAAATTGTTATAAAAAAATAAAAATAAAAGGAAAATAAGTAAGGTCAATGTAATTTTCTTTTTGGTCACAATTATTTTCTTACAAGCAAACAATTAAATATTTTCCATTTTCACTAGGTTAATTTTTTTTATTTTTTTTATTTTTCATAAAAATGGTAAAAGAAGGTCCTAATTCTAAACTCCGAGGTTATTGCAAAAATCATTCCAAAAATAGTGGGTCTGTAACCTCCTCGCCTTTGTCCGGTGTCCCGACGCAGAGCTTCAGACACAGGAAAGGCACTGAAAGAGAACGACTTTACTTGGTGACTCTTCAGATCTCTCTCTCTTCTCTCTCTGTCTTCTCCTTCTATGTCTCGACCCCCAAACCGTGAGTTTCAGGAATGGTGGAACAAGCAGCGAGCTACGGACCATGACATTCTTGCCGACAAATCCGACGGCTCCACTCGCTCTTTTCTCACCGTCGACATTCAAACAGTCCCTTCCGATCGAGAGTCGGTGGAGAAGGAGCGTGCTCGCAGTGCCCGCCAGCTTTCCTGGGTTTGCCTTTTGAGATTCCAGCAAATCGCGAGCTCTCTTGCTTGGCTGTCTAATGGATTTCTCTCATTGCTCCGGACCGCCAATCGCAGGATTGCCTCGCCGGATTCGCTTTCCGATTCTAAGTCGTCCAGGCTTTATCGTGTAATCAAGGTGTTCTTGGTTGTTGTTCTCCTTTTGCTCGTGTTTGAGCTCGTTGCTTACTTCAAAGGATGGCATTTCAGCCCACCGACGGGCCGTGCGGATGTGTATGGAATGATTGGTCTTATTTATGCGAAATGGCTGGAGATTCGGGCAGATTACTTGGCGCCGCCGTTGCAGAGCTTAACCAATATGTGCATTGTGCTCTTCTTGGTACAATCGATTGATAGAGTGATTTTGATCTTGGGATGTTGCTGGATCAAACTCCGGGGTCTGAAACCAGTGGCCTCCATGGAGTACCCAACAAACACTAAGAATGATGATG
The DNA here is from genome assembly GCA_963210345.1 of Inga oerstediana. Lineage (NCBI taxonomy): Eukaryota > Viridiplantae > Streptophyta > Magnoliopsida > Fabales > Fabaceae > Inga > Inga oerstediana. Next base: position 12,590,888 of record OY723404.1, on the reverse strand, counting down.
TGAATGTCGAGGATTATCCAATGGTGCTAGTTCAAATTCCCATGTGCAATGAGAGGGAGGTAAGAAGATGTGGGTTTCACACTCCTGGAATTCTTTTGCTGGATTTGTCTATTGTGGTATATATAATTTAGTTGCAGTGGTTAAATGAAGTTTAAAAAGGAAATTTGAATCTTCTGTTGTTTGTTCTGTATAGTTTCTAGTCATTTATTTATTTTAGTTTCCTCAGATGCATGATGGATACATCCTACCTTTTTCGTTTTTTGTCCACTATAATACATCCTACCTAAATTGTCGTTTCTACAACTACTAGTATTAGCATGATGAAGTTTCATGGGGAGTTGCCATTTAACGTTGTTGGCTTTATGGACTCTTGGATGGAGCTATATTCTGTTGGCCAATTCATGTAAAACATAAAATTTTTGACGGGACATCCTGTGGTATTATTTGATTGCGTATTCAAAGCTGAAAGATGCTTTGTTCTCTTTTATTTTTGTTAAATGATGCAGGAGATGTTTGAACCTAATAACAAGTTACGTCACCCAAAACTATGTTTAGCTTCTCCCAAAACTACGTTTTGGAATCCCAAAACATGATTTGGGGTGACGCAGTGCAACCCCAAACATTTCCTAAAACCTCTTGTAAACTACCATAACTTTCCCCCCTAGATCACGCCTAATGGGTTTCATTCTGTGAAGGGAATGAGACATTCTTGGTTTTCTTTTATCCTTACCTGATTTCTTATGACCTAAATTTCTCAACTTATGTTAGATGAAAACTGCCCTCTGGCTATAAAAAAATTCATATCTTTATTTCTCCTCATCCCCCCCCCCCCCCCCCCAAACCCCAAACAAACACTCACAAATCCCCAAGCTCAAGCATTGGGGTAATACGGATAATTCTGACCTGGTTTACCAAGTTAGCAGCCAACAGGGCAAATCACGGCTGTAAATTTTTCTCAGCATCGTGGCTATATTTAATCAGTGCAGATTTTGACCTTTAGCTTGCCCTGTTATGGTCCAACTATAACCAAGTTGGCTAACTAGCTTGCCTTCTTTTGGTTCAACTTCAGGAGTGAATAAATCATACATTTCCTCTCCATTTTAAGGGCAGCTCAACTAGCTTGTGCTTCTGACTTGGCTAACTAATCCAGCACAGCCCACAACTGACTGATGTGACTCAGCATGTAATAAGCATCTTCGAATGAAAACTGACATGACTAACAGTAACAGATACTAACAAATTGTAATAGATTATCAACAACAAATCTTGTGCATCTTGTTGAAGAGCCCATTTCCTTGTCATAGCCTTGAAGTTTAGATGATAGATGTTGATGATGGAGATATTACATCAGCCCAACCCAGTATCTTGTCTAGTCCATCACAGGCTTTTGCTCGCACAAGACAGCTTTTGGATCTGGGATTCTGTGTCTTAATTTTTAACTTTGAAGTCCGTGGAAGAACTTGAAGTTGAAATAATTTAGGATTTGAATAATTTGTTCACAATTCACAAAAGGTCAGTGGATGTTAAGAAACTGATTGCTTGTCTGGAAAACAAAGGGATTGTTGAGATTTAAGATTTATGTGGTTGGTTCCTGGGGACTGTAACCCAGGAATTTAAGTGTTATGCAACTTTATGGTATCAGAAAGAGGACTTTGTGTTCTAGGTTCTGAGGAGGCAAAAAAGGTTTTATCAGGTAAAAAAGGAGGAAAGGGAAGATGAAAGGTGGAGGGTAGAGTTGCTGAAATGAATTTCCATGACATTTATACATATAAAGGAGACAATGTGCTATGGTTATTAAGCATTTTGAACAGTGATAATGCCGCACCTTTTCCATTCCCCTGTATTTCTTGTTATTTCCAACTTTTTTTATTCTCATTTAAGCCCATTTCTACTTCTGAAAGAAAACCAAAGTAGGAAAGTATAAATGGATATTATTTGATAAATGGACTTGCAGACACTAGTTAGATTAGTAGTTTAAAAGGTATACTCTTGATTCATATTGCCTTATGCTATTTGTTAGCAAAACTGACTTATGGTCACATTGTCTCATAGGTCTATCACCAATCTATTGCTGCAGTTTGTATCCTGGATTGGCCAAAGGATAGAATGCTTGTACAGGTCCTTGATGATTCAGATGAAGTAGACATCCAACATCTTATCATGGCAGAAGTACAGAAATGGCAACAGAGGGGTGTGCGAATATTATATAGACATCGTCTGATACGTACAGGCTATAAGGCAGGGAATCTCAAATCAGCAATGAATTGTGATTATGTTAAAGAATATGAGTTTGTGGCAATATTTGATGCTGATTTTCAGCCGGCCCCAGATTTCTTGAAAAGGACAATACCTCATTTTAAGGTAATTTTATGATTTGATAAATTAAAACTTAAGACATTATTGGCCTGAGGCCTTGAGAAAATATAGCAGTTGATACTATAAGCATAAAGGTTCTTTGGCACTTTGCTACATTCAGTTCCATACCCGTTTTAATCTTAGAATGGTCTACTAGCTTATTTACAGGCAGATTAATGGTTTAGAAAGAAGTTGAAATTTACTTAAAACCAAGGAATATTCATTCTTAACTTTAAAATACCCTGCCAGATTACTCAACATTTGTACCATGTTATGTTCCACATTGGTTTTGATCTTATGATAAATCTAGAATATCTGGTGCAGTGTCACCAGGAAAGCCTGCTCTTGGCATAACTATGCAACAACACATAGTTGACTTCCACTATCCTCACTTGCGAAACCGTAGCTGTTCTACTGGGGATCATTTGTATTTTTATAGAATCCTAATCTTGTCCCTAAATACGTAAATAAAACATGAAAAACAAGTCTCTCTTGCAATAATTATGAATGTTACAATTTTCAATTTTATTTTTTTCTAGAAATGTAAATCCTATTTTATGACTCTTCCATCTTGACTTGAGATATCCAAAGGAATTTGGAGGGCAAAAGTTTTTCCAAGAATAAAATATATTTCAAGATTGTTGAGACGTCAAGAAATATAAGTTTGAACCTAAGAATTTTAAACAAGTCTCTCTTGCAATAATTATGAATGTTACAATTTTCAATTTTATTTTTTTCTAGAAATGTGAATCCTATTTTATGACTCTTCCTTCTTGACTTATTGACTTAAGATATCCAATGGAATTTGGAGGGCAAAATTTTTTCCAAGAATAAAATATATTTCAAGATTGTTGAGACGTCAAGAAATATAAGTTTGAACCTAAGAATTTTAAACAAGTCTCTCTTGCAATAATTATGAATGTTACAATTTTCAATTTTATTTTTTTCTAGAAATGTGAATCCTATTTTATGACTCTTCCTTCTTGACTTATTGACTTAAGATATCCAATGGAATTTGGAGGGCAAAATTTTTTCCAAGAATAAAATATATTTCAAGATTGTTGAGATGTCAAGAAATATAAGTTTGAACCTAAGAACTTTGTTCAGTTGCTATTTGACCAATTTGTTAGTTATATCTGGTTCTCAATTAGTCTTTTTAAATAATTTGGCATGATGTCATCACCCACTCATTACTTGTTTTGCCCAAGGAATCGCTTATGGCCATTTTTTGGTAACTGCCTTTGTTTTTTTCGATCTTGGCCTATAAATGTTTCTAAATTCTAACTAGATGTTCTTTTCTATTTTATCTAACTCTAGGGGAGAGATGATTTGGCATTGGTTCAGGCACGATGGGCATTTGTAAACAAGGATGAGAACTTGCTTACAAGACTGCAGAACATAAACTTATCTTTCCACTTTGAGGTTGAACAACAGGTCAATGGCGTGTTCATTAACTTTTTTGGTTTCAATGGAACTGCTGGTGTCTGGAGGATAAAGGCTCTTGAGGAGAGTGGTGGTTGGTTGGAACGAACTACTGTTGAGGATATGGATATTGCCGTTCGAGCTCATCTCTGTGGATGGAAGTTCATCTTTGTAAACGACGTGAAGGTGCTTTGATTTTCTTCTCTTGAGATCTAATCAAAACTTTTCTTTTTTAATTTTATCTCTCTATTATGCTTTTTTGCAGTGCCTTTGTGAACTTCCTGAGACCTATGAGGCATATAAGAAACAGCAACACCGCTGGCATTCTGGTCCAATGCAATTGTTTCGTTTGTGTTTTGTTGATATACTTCGTTCAAAGGTATTAACTTTTATTCATGATTTTAGAGTACTTGAATTTATTTGAACTCTATAAACCCTTCTTATTTGTTATTATAAATACTTATATCCTCAGGTGGCATAGGGGAAAAGCCTCCCTTTTTGAGACAAATTAGGTGTAAAGCACATATGTTAAACATTTGGTGTTGATGGAAATGTTATAATCTGGAAGAATTTATGGAAAGCAAACTTGCATCAAGTTTCGTAAACATCAATAAAAAGTAGTTCTTGAATAAACAACTGTAAGACTTGTAGAATGAACAGGCACATCTAAATAACACCTGATGTAGGTGATAACATGTTATCAGCTTTTAGTACCCCACTTTCAAAAATCAAAATGGACTCGTACAATTTATTCGCTAAGCATTCTGCCTATTCTTTTCTTGGATTTCTGGTCTTGGTGTGGTGAGGAAGAACAAAGAAGAATTTGTTGCTGTTCTTAAATGAGTCAGTTATTCATATTTATGTGCATGTATCATTTGTTGCTTAGAAATTGGTTTTCTTTTATGTTGTTGTGATTGAAGTTCAACAAGGCGTCAAAGTCATAATTGTTTATGTTCTTTAGGCTTCCACATATTGCTTGTTGTATGGAATGATGCAGCATCATTTAACATTAGACCATTATTTACATTTCTTTTTTTTATCATTTTTGTGGGACACTATGTGAGGGCTTAATATCAAACAAATATGGAACTAGCACAAGATGAATGTCAAGAAAGAACATATCCTTTTCTTTATTTATGCCTTGATCTATGTAGTGCTATTGGTGCATTGGGATCAAACTTGGCCTCTGTTCTGTCTTGAGACCTGAGGGATCTCCTAATCAACCTATTTTTGTTTTGTAAGAAAGACTTTTATAAAAAAGACCTACAAAGGTTCTCCAGCTTAAGTGCCCAATTACTGGTGGGCTAGCTTACTGTGCCAGTGTGCCTCCACCCGCAGCAACTCATTTGAAAGTTACATTTATAACCTTCTTGCCCAGCACATCACTTGCATTGTTATATGTGCCAATCAATGTACTGCCCCCGTCATTGTGTCATATGTTCAGTGCTGTTACGCGATATGTTATCTTAATCCACCATTTAGGGTAACTTTTGATGTCAAATTTGTCCACAAAGAGAGAGTACTTCAGATCTTTCTTACAGAGAATGAAATTAAAGATGCATGTTGCCTATATGCCTGAATCAATATCATTATTTGCATATAGTTATAAATCCGGCAGCATGTAATGCTACCTGGTTAATGCCATCCTTATTGTTCTTAATGTAATTTGACTTCAAGAAGGATATAATCTCATACCATGGTTTGCTTCCTTTTGGTGCCAGGTGAGTTGGCTCAAGAAGGCCAACTTAATATGCCTTTTCTTTCTCCTTAGGAAGCTTATCCTGCCATTTTATTCATTCACCCTCTTTTGCATCATTCTTCCATTGACCATGTTCCTTCCAGAAGCTGAGCTGCCGTCCTGGGTTGTTTGTTACGTTCCTGGGGTCATGTCTGTCCTAAGTATTCTTCCATGTCTCCAAGCATTTCCATTTATAGTGCCTTACCTCCTTTTTGAGAATACCATGTCGGTGACTAAATTTAATGCCATGATATCGGGATTATTTCGCTTTGGAAGTTCTTACGAGTGGGTGGTCACAAAAAAATTGGGAAGATCATCAGAGACAGATCTGGTTGCTTTTGAGAAGGAATCTGAGCCTCTAATGAGATCTAACAGTCTTCACAGGTCATCTTCTGATTCAGGCATTGAGGAGCTAAGCAAGCTAGAATTGTCAAAGAAAACAGGGAAAAGTAAGAAAAATCGTTTGTACAGGAAAGAACTTGCTCTTGCATTCATATTATTAACTGCCTCAGTTAGAAGCTTATTATCAGCTCAAGGAATTCACTTCTACTTCCTGTTGTTTCAAGGAGTAAGTTTTCTGGTTATTGGCCTTGATTTGATTGGAGAGCAAGTCAGTTGACTTCCTGACAGATTTTTTTGTGTGGATTCAAAAGATCCCATGGGGATATGAATGAAGGTCAGAATGGCCAAATCTAATTCCCGTTTGGACAAAATTGATTTCAGCCAAAGCTATCTATTTCTACAGGTTTTGGCTCTCAAACGCTTCCTTCTTGGCGCAAACTTGCTTTTTTTGTTAAATTTTGGCTGTAAGGACTTAGGTCTCTTTGTTGTTGCCAAGTTAATCGCCTCGAGTTGTGTTGTATCCTTGTTGTATTGAATTTTTATAGATGATGGGAAAATCATTGGGAACTAGCAAACAAATGGGTTCATGTTTCCGACCCATGATTAGTGCATACATTGTTGCTCGCCTGAACTATAAAGGCAATATTTGTTTATTAGATTTTTCTTCTTCTTTTTTTTGTCGACCTTAATTTATTAGAATGTTCTATTTGTAACATTATATATTTTACATTGTCAGGTGGTTTAAATTGAATTTTTACCCAGGACAATGAAACTTTATACTTGTCTTGGATTAAATTGTGATGTTTATGATACCGCACTTTGTATCGGTGGTATAATCTAATAAAATATTGTTTGCCGTTTTAGTAAAATATTGTTACGAGTTGAAGTGCTTCTCTGCACCTTAAGTAATTTTTTGAAGAACATTGATCATCAAAGGAATTTGTTGAACAATATCAGCTATCCAAATATCAAACTCAGTGCGATATTGCACTTTTAGACTAATGGTCAATCAAGTTGATCATTAATTATAAGGTCAGATTTTAAAAGATATTTTGCAAGAGACTGACAATTAAAAATCCTACCATCTTAAATATAAGAACTAATTGGCTGTTTTTAAATAGCTTAAAGAAGTTAAGTACATTACATTATAATATTTATATTTACTATTTTTTCTCCAAACTAACTTGTAAATGATACTCCCTCCAGTCCTAATTATAGGATATCATTTAAGAGTTGATCTTGATCCTAATTATAGGACAGAGTTCTAATTTTTGTCAATTTCTTCCCAAAATACCCCCTATTGATACTTTCTCAATAATAATTAAACACAATAATAATTTAATAAGAGTAAATCAAAAGTTGTTGAAGGAGATTAACGACGCTAGATTGTGTAAAAGCAAGTCGGGTGTAAGGCAGGAGATGTAAAAAAAACCAGAGAATCAATGTAATTAGATTCCATTTTAAATTTTAAACAAGGGTATTTTAAGAAAATAAATATGATTAACTAATTTAACTATTATCCTTAATTTCTCCAAAGTTAGGTAAATATGTCCTATAATTAGTACCGGAGGGAGTATATAATATAATGACTCACAACATATGCCATGAATAAATAACTTATTTAGCTTCCATATTCTCTCCAAAAAAAATCTCTCCAAAAAATTAAAAAATCAACTATCTTTATATTAAAGACATGAGGTAGTATTAAACTATTTATGAAGATTAAAAAAAACTTAATTTCAACGAGAACTCAAGAGGGCCGGTCACAAACAGTAAGAACTTAGAAGCAAAATCACCAATAATGTAAAAATCTGTTCTCGCAAAAGATCAATGTCTTGGGAGGGAACATTTTTTAGAAAGCTAGAAATCAACCAAGTCTACATAATGGGAAACGGTGGAAAATTGGAAGAACACTACATTCAAGCAGCACCAGCACCCTTTCCCTTCTTCCTCTGGATTTTCTTCAGGTAAAACTCCAACTCCTTCCCTTCCAATATGTAGCTACAAGTTCAGGAAAATCAAACATCAATATTTATATAATATAAATCATGTGCACGTATTCTGATGCAAAAGATGTGATTAAGCATACCCATCAGATCTGCCACATTGACCAGGTCTAGAAGAAATGCAAGCCAACAATCGGCCACCACCAAATTGCTCTTCGATGTGTGGATCAAGCTTTCGATCTTTCTGACGCTTCTCTAGTTTTCTAAGCACATGATTGCTTTTCTTTGTCTCTTCAACAGCAGCAGCTTCACCCTCCTACAAGATGAAGTATAAATAATTAAACGGCATACTCATGACAGAGGGGAACTTTAAAATTATATTTCATGCATAAGAAAGCAAATTCATTGCAGCACATGGCTTATACATATATATATATATATATATTCCATGTTTGATTGGGAGCTTTGGAAAGAGTTGCAGCACATAGCCATTAAGATGGCTCAATGAGGTGGTGATGAGCTGGGTGTGCGAGACAATCAGTGGATGCTGATCATACTATCCCATTGAATGTCACAATATTATTAATGGATGAGGTAAGCAAGAGTGAGATCTCCGATAATATCCTTGTGATGTTATCAAAAACACAGACAAGAAAGTTAAAAATGTAGAATTATTAAGAAAAATCCAAAACCATTGCAAACCACCCAATCGGGAGTGCTTTGAAAAATGGGCGTGTAATGAATGGGTTAGTGTGCCTGCTTAACAATCCTACACCAGCATTTTGTGCACCCCCACTCACCTAAATCACTCGTTGAGCATCATGGATGGAAAGAAAATTCAGAGGAATAAAGCTAAAACTTTCTTTATCATTTGCAACATTACCTCTGTAGAATCCTTCTTGGCCGCTGCTTTCTTCTTCCTGCCAATATCAACACCATAGTGCTGAAGGTACCACTGCTTAAATGGAGCCGCATCAACTTGCACAATCGCACTCTTCACAAGTGTTTGAGTTCGAACAAGCTCGTTGTTTGAGGCATTGTAAACCACATCTAATATACGTGTCTTGCGAGTCACTGCTTCACTACCCCATGAATAATTTCCAGTATCCAATCGCAAAGCCCTCCATTTCACATTGCCACCTCTAACACGAACTCTCCTGACTGTCTTGTTACTTGACAGCTTGGTGTTTGCTGGTTGACGACCAAGCTCATACCTATAAAAACCCACAAATTTTGTATGAGCAAGATATGGTATAATTTAATAACACCATGATATCATAGCCTATAGCAAAGCGAACCAATAAAATCACCATATACAGTATGATCTCGACCCAGAAATGCGCACATGAATTTCCTTAAATGTAATTGAAATAAAAAAAATTCATACACCATAGAAAATCATTCTACTTTATAATCGCAAATTTAGAACTATCACACTCTAGCTGCATCAGAAACAGTAGCAGGGTACAAAAACTATCATTTTTTCCTTGTTTCTGTTTTTTCGGGCACGCTAATTCATAAAAGATCCTTCAGGATGTCTTGCAGACGATTCTCTAGCTAAATCAGACCGCAATACTAAATAGGTTTAATTCGATACTTTGATGTGAATCTTGAAACTCCGATTTATAGGAATAACATTTCTCTGTTTCATTGGCAATCGTCGTATATAATCATTGGAATAAGACAAGACCCATTAACCGGACCCAAACATTAGATAAATTAGTTTATTTGAGTAGTAATCAGCAAGAGTAGGCAACGAAATCAAGTTAAGGTAATAAGGAAACAAAATAAGAAACATACTTTCTCTTCTTCCTCCAAGCCTTCTTCTTGCCACCAGTGGCACGCCTCTTGTGCATGGAATCCCTTGAAATCCCTGAGGAAGAAGATAAATGGTCATGAGAGAAAAATCCATACAGATATTGCTACTACTGCGAAGAATTAACAATCCAGATTAGAAATCTGGAATACGTTCAAGGCGTACCCATCCTGGCTGGTTTGCAGTGTCAACTCCGTCGCCTCCGGTATGGCGCCTCTCTCTTCCTCAAACCACGATATTATAACTTCGTTTATAAAACCCTAGCGCTGCTCCTCTTTTTAAAAACGAGTGGATAGACCCGACCCATCCAGATATTATGGGTTTTGAGTTTAGGCCCAATTTTATTGCTTTATTATGAGTTAGCAACCATGAACCATGTACGGTTTGATTGTACCAACCAAAAAAAAAAAAACCCATGTATTGTCTGAGGTAGAAATTGAATAAAATTTATTAAAAAAAATTAAATAAAGAAAAATAATTTCCTAAACACGTAAGGAGGGAAAATATTTAAAATATTATCCTATAAAAATAAAATAGCATTAAAAAGCACTATTTAACTTGTGCCTCATTAAATTTTTATGTTTAAGTTGCTGTTCCGAAATATCTAGAAAATCATAATTAATAAAATTGTTATTTGATAAATAAGAAATTTGAAGTTTTATATATCTTTTCTTAATACTATTTCATACCTGATCTAAAATGTGTCTTCAATTTAGGTAGGAATCTCCTAACAAAAATATTAGGAATGAATTTGCTAAAAGTTTTGTGATAATCCTCTTTATCCCTTCATGCAATTTCATCTAAAATGTGTCTTCAATTTTAAATAGAAATGAGATTATCTCCAGTTTTGTGATACCATTTTATCACTTCAAGGCATTTTAGGTATAAAATTCATCTTAAAGAAAATAGTTAATATAACTTTTGGTCCCTGAAGTTTGATCCAATTTTAATTTTGGTTTCTTAAGTTTAAAATAAGTGATTTTGGTCCCTGAAATGTGACCCATCCCTTAAGTTTGAAATTTTTAGTTTTGGTCCCTCAAGTTTGAAAAGAACTTGGGTTTTTTCCGGTTTGGTTTGGTTCAATTTTTCACTAAATCCTTCTCAAACTTGAGGGACCAATTGTTATAAACGGAGTAAACTTAAGGGACTAAAATCAAAAATTTCAAACTTAAGAGATCAAGGGTTAAACTTCAAGGACTAAAATCAAAATTTGATTAAACTTCAGTAACCAAAAGTTATATTAACCCTAAAGAAAAATACACACAAGATGTCATTTCTTTTCACAATTATCAGATGGAACTATTGCTCTCATGTGATAAACAACAAGAGACATTATGAATCTCTGCCAAGTGTAGTTAAGGTTAGGATTTTTGTCAACAATAGAACCAAACTGTTTTTCCTTTAGAATAGCGTGCAAATTAAAATCACGTTTTGATTGAGTTCAATTTTTTTTTTTTTTGGCCAGGGAAAAGATACATCAATTACTTAAAGTCATACAAAACATTCATAACAAACATCTGAAAACTGATTGAATTCAAATAAATCATTGAAGTTTACCTCGTGGCTAATGAAATGTTAGTTACTTGGTGTTCAGGAATAATAAAGTAAATGATACTCCCTCCGGTCCTAAATATAGGACATAATTTATAGTGCAATTTGCACTAAAAACTTCGTCCTATATTTAGGACCAGAGATAGTATTAATTATACATGGCAGACATTAGGAACGCGCACGTGTCCTGCTGCCACTGAAGAATACTTCAAACTTGCACTTTAAGCCAATTTTTTACATTTTATATTTCCATAATAATTTTGGTAAACTAGTAAAAATGAAACGTAAAAAAATTTGATCTAATGATAATATGTTTATACATCTTATTTATAAATCCAAATTATCTCACATACCAAGGGGAGAGAGTTAACTAATTAATTATAGGTTAAATTCTCAATTTTACCCTTATTTATAATTGATTCCAAAAGTCAACATAAATAAATTCTTTTTATTGCGATTGGTAAAGGTAAAAAAAGTAAATAAACAAATGCATTTATCACTTTAAAACTGAACTTATAATAAGGATCAAAATTTTTGATACAATCATAGTAGTATCAAGTTATCTTATGGAAATGATGATAATGGGTGGCCCGGTGCACAAAACTCCCACTAAGTAAAGCCTAAGGAAGGACAGACACATGCAGCGTTACCTCTACAAATGAAAAGACTTTCCAATATTTAAGTGTTTATTTGAAATAGCTTATTTTTGGGCAATAAATGCTTATAAATCGTGATTCACGGTATACGAAGTAAGTATGTGAGAGGAGTTTTATCTCGGCTTGCGTAATAAGGACTTATTATCCAAATATAAACCCAACCAAACACACACTAAACCTATGACCTCTAAAACATATGGCAACATCCTAATAGCTGCACCAAGGCTAACCCTCATGAAGCCAAAAATGTGTCAAATGATGATATACTAAAATAAATGTACTAAAATGGAGACATCATTCTCAATTGTAAGGCATTAACTCCAACAACCAGACCAAGTTTCTCAAGTTATCCATCAACACCCATTGCACAACAATCATTAATAAGAACTTGAGAGGATATGTCACATAAACAGTTGGAAGCAAAATCACCAATAATCTAAAAATTTGTTCTCACAAAGTATCAGTGTGTTGAGAGAGGACATTCCATAAAAAGCACCTTGAAAGGTGCCATTCAGCAAAAATTCAAGTCTATATATAATAGGAAGAGGTAGAAAATTGGAAGAACACTACAATCAAGCAAAACCGGCACCCTTTCCCTTTTTCCTCTGGATTTTCTTCATGTAAACTTCCAACTCCTTGCCTTCCAAAATGTAGCAACGAATTCAGAAAAATCAAACATCAGTATTTATAAATATAAACCATGTATATATATTCTGATACAAAAAAATGATTAAGTATACCCATCAGCTCTGCCACATTGACCAGGTCGAGAAGAAATACAAGCCAACAATCGGCCACCACCAAATTGCTCTTCAATATAGGGATCAAGCTTTCGATCTTTCTGACACTTCTCTAGTTCTCTAAGTACATGATTACTTTTCTTTGTTTCTTCAGCAGGAGCTTCACCCTCCTACAACAAGAAGGATCAATGAACAGCAAGCTCATAACAGGAATGAACTTTTAAAATTATACTTCGTAAATAAAAGAGCAGATTCATTGCCAGCATATAGCTTATATATTTTGCATTTCATTATATTGCTTGGAGTTTGATTGGGAGCTTTGGAAAGATTTCCAGGGCATAGCCATTAAGTGGGCTAAATGAAGTAGTAAGGAGGGGGGTGAGAAACACAATTCACTTCAACAACTTACACTTATAGAAATGAAGTGGATGTTAATCATACTACCCCATTGAATGTCAAAATGTCATTAATGAATGACGTTATACCTTTCAAAAAATAGACAAGAAAATTAGAACTGTGAAGTTATTATTAAGAAAAACCAAAACCAATGAAAACCACCCAATTGGATTGCTTTAAAAATGGGCCTTACTACAGGGAATTTGGGCTGGCCCGCAACCTGCGGGCTGGTGTACCTCGCCCCTGCCAACCCGAGCCCGACAAGGCGGGCTACCTTTTTTTTTTATTTCACTCCTCTTTTTTTTTTTTTAAATTCCAACTCCCTTTCTCTTTCACTCATTCACATCATATTTCTTTTTTCTTTTTTTTATACATTTGTGTTAGGAAACCAATTTTATTCTTACTTTCCTTTTTTGTTCATCTACTCACATTATAAAAACATATAAACACATCTCTTTTAAATTTAATAATAGTAGAATAAATAAATATAATTTGAAAATAAAATTGTCAAATAAAAAGCATAAAAAAGTAGTTAAACACAATATCAAAGAAAAGACAATTAAGGTATTTAAATTTATTTTATAACAAAAAATTTAAACCTGCGGCCCTATAAGGCAAATCTATTTAGGCCTGCCCCTTAAAAAAGAGTATCAAAGACACTTTTTCAGTTTGGAAAGAAATGAAAGAGAAATTGGATCCTCCATTTTTAACAGACCAGTAAATTGGTATTTGGTCTTGAAGATTCTCCATCGCCTTTGTCCTCGTTGTCATAAGATGGACATTTTTATCTGATGGCCTTTGTTGGACTGAAGTGGGTTCATTAGAGTTATTGGGCTTAGTGATCAGTCAGGCTCACACTCATTATTGGCGATAGAAGCTCTAGACTCATATATTGGAGTAACGAAACCCCAACATGGCTCGACTAGTTATTGAGATATCAAGGGAGATTGTGAAGGTGAATCTGACACAGGTTGATTTGGCGAAGCCATTGGTAGTGTCTTGAATAAACAGAGGAATTGAAAAATTCAACCCACTGGCAAGCGTCACAAACCCCACAATGTAAGTATATGTATACGTATGTGTTCCATATAATTCTACTACATTATGGTATTCCCCTCTTTCCAAGACCACCAGTCCTTTATACTCAGCACTATATAATATCTTTAACACTTTTGTACTGTATTAACTTCATTCATAGTAAATATAAGGGTGGGAATGAAGTGTTTGGCATAACGTTTCAATATGATAGGCTTCAAGTGAACAAGCCCCTTTTTTTGAAAGCTGGTTGAGAGAGCTTCTGCTGTCATCCCGTGAGTCACCAGTCATGAAAGAAAACAGAAATTAAAGCTGCATCAGTCCTCTACCCCATGACCGTTGGAAGCATTAAACGCAAAATTTTTTTTTTTCTTTAAAGCTGCATCTTCATGTATTATTCCTTTTTTTTTTTCAATAATAATTTCACCTTTTTCATTTTATCAAAATTTTTAATATTTTTTACTTCAATTATCACAATATATACAACTTATATATATATATATATGTGTGTGTGTTTTCGGTCAAAAAAAAAATATATATATATATATGTGTATAGCTTTTAATAAGATTTATGCCGTTTTCAGTCATTTCTCATTTAAACATACTTTTCAAATACTAATCTAAATAGGTTTAAAGTTAAAAAAAAGTTACTTCTGCCACCACCAATCCAAATACAAATCACATCTATAATCTGACTTTTTTCCTATATGATTTTTCCAAAAGTCAAATTGCAAAAAAAGCTCCTTCTCCACCGCTAATCCAAAGAGACACTAAGTATCTTATTCCTGACCTAGACTAGTGCGTGCTTAAATTAATTGTGGATAATTAATTTTGCATTATAAGAGAAAAATATGTAGTAAAGTTTTGTCTCGTAAACATAAAAGTGATTTTCCATTGAATCCAAACATGCACTAAGTTATATAATTTTCGAAATCAAATGATTTCCTCACGTCAGGCTTTAACCTTAATTCTTCTCATTATAGACAAATATATAAATAGTTGAAAAATTACAAAACAAAAAACCAAGAATTATTAAGGGGCTGTTTGATTCTGTTATGAAAAACTGTGTTTTTGTTTTTAAAAACAAAAGAACAATAAAATTTGTTTGACAGATGGTTTTCTTCTAATTGTTTTTTGGGAAAATCGCTGGTAAATACCAAATAAGCAAATTAATTGCTCTTTGCCACCAACACAAATAGGATACTTAACTGTCATTAAAATTGAACTTAAAAAGACAAAAAAACCCTTAGTTGAGTTTGAAAAGATCACACGAGGCAGAAGCAAACGATTAAAGTTTATGACAGTGGCTTGTTCAGTTATCGGGTTTGGCGGAGTGCGGTGATGCGAGTCTTCTGTTATTGTCGTCGATCACTGTGGCGTCCGCCGGAGGTCCATCACTGTGGAGTCGATAGATCACTTTGAAGCCCTTCTTCATATTTCAGTTTTTGATGGAGGCGATGATTTCTATATTGCTAGTGGAACTTAGTATTGTGCATTGCTGTGTGTGTGAGTAAGGAAATAGTAAATATAATTGGGGGTTCCTTAGATATTATGAGTTTGGCCATTATTGTGAAGTTTTTTATATTAGTTGATGGGAGTTTGTATATTGTGTATTGTGTATCGTGTATTACGTGTAATCGGTTTTGTTACCTGAATGTTGCTGGAATAATGATTCTGCAATGGAGATTCACATGTGATAGCCATTATGTGCAACTGATCTCCCGTTTTGTGCACCTACACCTATCCCTGAGTAATTGCACATCATGGAAGAATAATTGTATATAATGGAAGATCATTGGCACAATGGATCATCCTTTACACATGAATCAGAAGATCCATTGCACAAACGGAAGATCAATTGCACTTCATGGAAGATCAATTGCACAAAATGGAAGATCAATTGCACAAAACGGAAGATCATTGGCACATCATGGAAGAGTATATGACAATGCAAGATCATTGGCACAATGGATCATCATTTGCACATCATGGGAGAGTATTTGCACAAAACGGAAGCTCAATTGCACATCATGGAAGAGTAATTGCACAAAACGGAAGATCAACTACACAATATGGAAGATCAACTGCACATCATGGAAGATCAATTGCACATAATGGACGAGTGATTGCACAAAATAAAAGATCATTAACACAATGGATCATCCTTTGCACATGGGAGAGTAATTGCACAAAACGGAAGATCAATTGCACATTATGGAAGAGTAAATGCACAAAACGGAAGATCGACTACACTATGGAAGATCAACTGCACATCATAAAAGAGTAATTGCACAAAATGAAAAATCAATTGCACAAGACAGAAGATCAATGGCACAATGGATCATCCCTTACACATGGGAGAGTAATTGCATAAAACGAAAGCTCAATTGCATATCATGGAAGATGAATTGCACATCATGGAAGAGTAATTGCATATAATGAAAGATCATTGGCACAATGGATCATCCTTTACACATGAATCAGAATATCCATAGCACTAACGAAAGATCAATTGCACTTCATGGAAGATCAATTGCACAAAATAGAAAATCAATTGCACAAAACGGAAGATCATTAACACATCATGAAAGAGTATATGACAATGCAATATCATTGGCATAATGGATCATACTTTGCACATCATGGGAGAGTAATTGCACAAAACGAAAACTCAATTGCACATCATGGAAGAGTAATTGCACAACATGGAAGATCATTGCACAAAACGGAAGATCAACTACACAATATGGAAACCCAATTGCACAGAATGGAATATCAAATACACAAAAAGGAAGATCGTGTTTTGCACACAAGGAACATGTTGTGCACGTGTGTCAAACTTTATCAACATTTGGATAATCTAATGTTTAACAAAGTCATATATATACAGACAGTTTAGTTTGTTGCAAAACGAAATACAAACGTCCCTAGTTAAAGTAGTTAAAGCATTAATGACGCTTTGTCTTCTTATATCTCCAAACTTCAATGTTATGCATTATCAATTCCCGATGTTTGTTCTTCGCATGGGTAACTAGCCACCACACCACATCTACCCTCTTTTGATCCATGTCTTCCTAAACATAAAAGTTTTAAGTTAGATCCAATCATATTGTAACATGTAAAGTAAAAATTTACTCACATCAGGCATTGTGAAATTGTTCTACTCAGGCCTTCTAATATTTTCCCACATTTGCAGCCATGATATCACATACATGCCACAATCTCATCTAGACATATTTACTCACATCAAGCATTGTGAAAATAAATGTTCTACACCATTGGGGAAATATAAAAATATTTGGCTAAGATACGACATATTTAATTGCAGAACCTATTAAAAACCAGCATAAAAAACTTTGAAAGTGTAAGCAGTAATAAAAGACAATGCTGTCAGAAAAAGTGGCCAAAAGTGCACAATGATATTTCTGAAATTGTGAAACTATCATGCAACATAGTTATACAAAGATCCCAGAAACATATGAGCAAACACCAAAATGAGTTCAAACAAGAAGGAGAACAGAAACCCTTGCCAAATGTCTGTTACATACCAACAGCAAGTTTTGAATTGACATGCTTTGCAGAAAAGATAGGTTATTCAAAATCCATATTAAGTTGCAACAGAGAAGCACCATATGAACAAAGCATAAACTTCATAAACTTCATGCACAAATCCTGATTTTGTCATCCAGCACAGTGAACCACAGTTTTAAGAGTATTTATCATAGGTTGATTTGAAGGTTCTTAATGATATATCACGAAGCATAAAAGGAAAACATAGTACAGTAGAGTTCAAACAGTTCATGACATCTAAATATACTCCCATTATAATAAGCCTGCTCCAATTACATTTTGAAAGGGTTCAAGACAAGAAACTCAGTATAGTTTCAACTGAATTTTATCTCTTTAGAGAGCTCTACTGACTCTGAAATTCACTTCTTTATAAAGGAAAATTCTTCCACTAAACCATATTAAATTTAAAAGCCCCATCCTGATGATTTATTTTAGAAAGCACCATATAAGCATGAACATTGCTAGTAAGTAAGGCATTTTAAATTATCTCACCGGATTTTGGGAGTAGGAAAATCCCTAGGATTCCAAGCTTCTTCACTACTTGCCCGAGAACAACCACAGACGGCAGACAATGGTGGACGGCGTCCGAAGGAGTGTGGAATGCAAGAACAACCTGATGATGCGGGGAACAAATTAAAATTGAGATGCAAAGGCAAACTGAGCAAATCATTCTCACCAGATTTTGGGAGTAGAAAAATCCCTAGGATTTCGACCTTCTTCACTGCTTGCCCGAGAACAACCACAGACGGCAGACAATGGTGGACGGCGTCCGAAGGAGTATGGAAGGCTTGTTTGATGAAGATTGGATCTGCTACACTGTACTCAAACACCGAGTTCCTCTGCCTTTTCTCCTTCCTCCCTCCCGCCTAAAATGTTGTCGTCAAACTAAGGGCTTTTTAGTCTTTTTAAGTTCAATTTTAATGACAATTAGGTATCCCATATGTGTTGGTGTCAAAGAGCAATTAATTTGCTTATTCAGTATTTACCAACGATTTTCCCCTTGTTTTTTTTTTTTTTTACAGAATTCTTCTAATTGTTTCTAAAAACGAAAAAACAGGTATGTGTTTTTTTGTTTTTTTGATACTGAACAGGTATGTGTTTTTGAAAACTAAAAACGGGAAACAGCTCCAAATATGTTTTCTGTTTTCTGTTTCTGTTTTTTTTTTTTTTTTCTTTTTGTCCTCAAACAATGCAGCCCACCCCGACGCTTCTCTTCGACCCAACTTTTCTGCCCCAACTTCTTCGCTTTTCTGCCGTGAAAGCGCCTTGAAAGGTAGCCGTCGCCCGCCGAAGCTTCCCTGCTGGGTCGCCGTCTTCCCCGCTTGCTCGGTGGTTGCCATCATCAATCTCTCTTTCCTCTCTCCTTAGTCTTTAATCGGTGGGTCCGTTTTGTTTTTGAGCGATTCTTGTCGATTCAGCTCTCTTTGCGTGATGTGGCTGCTTAAGGTTCTTTTTTGAGTGCGGATCCGTCTTTGCATGTTGTGGCTCTCTTCTTGTGGTTATCTCTTTTGAAATTGTCCATGGGTAATCAAAAAGCCCCAAATAGTTCATGATTTGGCATATGGCCGTATAAAATTGATGTTGTTTTAATTTTCTGATTTGGTTCATGATTTTTTATTGCATTCGTATAATTATTTTTGTTGAGAAGTAACTGACCTTTGTTTTTTCAGTTTTGTTTGACTAAAATGTTGTCAATTCAACATTACTGGTGTTGTGGGTCAGTGTTGACGTTGAGTTTATGTTTATATATTTCTATGTGCTTCAATTATGGAAGCAATCATAATAGAGGAAAAGGTCACGTACTACATTTAGCAAGGTTGCCTTTTGAAACTTTGTATAGCATTTACGCAATTCCAGTGACAGAATTGTGAGCATGTTTTGTTCAGTTTTCTCCTTTTATGCTTGTTTTTTCATTGAGCGTATTACATTTAGCAAGGTTGCCTTTTGAAACTTTGTATAGTTTGCCAGTTCTGCTTCTGCTGTCTATCTTCTCTACCCAGTATTACTCACCACTTGTTCTTACTCTATTCATGATCCCCTTTCAATAACTGAACGTGCCACCCCCTTCTATATATAATTCCCATCACCTTCACCACTTTTCCTCACCCAACAACTCCTGCAATTAATATCACGGGAGATTGTGAAGGTGAATCTGAGACAGGTTGATTTGGCGAAGCCATTGGTAGTGTCTTGAATAAACAGAGGAATTGAAAAATTCACCCCACTGGCAAGCTTCACAAACCCCCCACAATGTATAAGTATATGTATACGTATGTGGTCCATATAATTCTACTACATTATGGTATTCCCCTCTTTCCAAGACCACCATTCCTTTATACTCAGCACTATATAATATCTTTAACACTTTTGTACTGTAGTAACTTCATTCGTAGTATACATTATTTTAATCATATAATAAAGTTTCTCATATTTTGGTAACTTTTCAAACACAAGTAATTGGTGAACTTACTTTTTAAGAAATATTGAAATTTTCAATTAAGTTTTATTTTTTTTTTTTACAATTTATAGAATAGTTACTTAATTTTCTCAATTTATAGGAAATTGAGAAATGAATTCTTAATCGATAAACCATTTTTCAATTTTCATGCATTAAGCCAATTCTTAAAAAATTACATAAATATTGGTGTGTCCTATTATTTCACTTCTATTTATGCTATCTCTCAGTTCTTCTTTCTACATTTGTTTAGGAAATAAGACAAATGAAAAACATAAATGCAAGATGAAAGTGCTAGGAATTATCTAAGCATCCAGCACATTATATTATTTATCCCTTATTCAGCATAATTTTATTTAGTAGTGACATAGTGCTGGGAATTATCTAAGCTTCCAGCACATTATTAATCACTTGTTTAGACATTACATAATATTGAGGTTTGGCGAAATTAAAACCCAAAGGGGTCTCATCAGTGATAACCAAACCCCTGCTGGAAAGCCCAATAGCTCCACAAGAATCACCGTCAGTGGGACAGAACACAATCTTATAGGCACTCCGAGTATATTTTTGAATCTTGAACACGCCCTTGACAGTGTTTTTGTACCCACTGATTTTCACAGACTTGACCCCATCCTCTTCTTCAACAATAGTCCAACTTGAGGGCGAAGGAACACAGCTTGGTAATGGTCCCCCAACAGCGAAGAAGTTCACCTCAATGTTGGTTGTGATGAAACTAATTTTTGCTGGGGACGAAATTTTCCATAAGATCAAATCGCTTTTGGTGTGGGGTAAGGTATACGGCTTAACACTAAGAGGGCAAGTTTCGTTTCCTGTCTTGGCAAGAGTCAAGCCACTAATTGATGTACTTATAACTGGCTTGATGTAGTAAGCGGCACCATTGTTAACCGGGTCGAGGTCGAAATCGATGATGACGCCGGCTTTGGCTGAAGAGGCGATGAAGGCAAAGAGAGTGAAGAGAGCAATCAAGGAAGGCTTCATTATTGGTAGCTTGAGAGAGAGAGCGATGTCTTTGTTTTTATGTGATGTGGTTGTGTGGAAACGGGAGAGGCCAAGGGTTCTATTTATAGAAGTTGTGAGTGATATTTTGGGCATTCAATTATTGAGGAACAACAAATTTATGAAAAAGATAATTAAAAGTTTTGAGACATGTATCAGGCCAAAAAAAATGAAACACGTAAAACTTTTGTTGAATAATTAGTTGGCTTCAAAGCAATATATTTACATTAAGCGCCAAACTAATATGTACTATAAATAATTAAAATATAATAACTCATCTTATTTTAATGTTACATAGTAAATAAATTATCTAAAAAAATTCAAATTTTATAATTTTAAAAAACAACTCATGAGAGGGAATTGTTTGTTTTTTTTTTTTTTTTTTCTAAATTATAAAATTTGGATTTCTCAATATGACTCATTTGCTATGTAACATTAAAATAAAATGAGTTGTTGTATTTTAATTAATAGAGTATAGATAAAGTGGCACTCATAGGGTATGTAAATATTTCTCTTGTTGCATAACTTCCCATTTTTCATTAAATTTGGCATATATTTTTATGAGAAATATTTACTTATACTCTAGGAGTTTCACCTCACTTGAACTCTATCCAATAAAAATAGAACTCATATTATTTTAATATTAGTTAGCTGACAGCTCATGTAAAAATTCACATTTTCTTTTGTTTTTAAGGAAAATAAACATCTTAACTTTTTTTTTTAAAAAAAAAAACTAAGATAAAATAATCAGCCAATACTTTTCTTATAAACAAAATAAAATGTGAATTTTTTTCATATGAGTTATCAATCAACTAAGATTTAAATTATTTGAATTATTGTGTTTTTATTAGGTAGAGTTCAGATGATATGATATTCTTAGAGATATAAGCAATTCTCATATTTTTATATATTTGAGTAGTCGTCAATGTTAAATTAAAGGAATTTATTTGAGATTTTGATAAGATATAAATTTTATGCCTATTTAGGGATTTTAATATAAATATCACAATTTTAAATAAAAATAGTTTATTTTATTTTATTTGTTTTAACTGATTCTTTTTCTCAGCCTCACATATTGAAAGGCTTATCCCCAAGAAAAAAGCCACGAGGAACTCGAGCAGATTGAGACGGTCCCGTTTCATCGCTACGTTTCAATCATCTCTTCTTCTCTTGAATTGGAGAACGTGGTAGGGAATAGCCCGAGGGACAACGACGTCTCCTGTCTTCTTCAATAGTCTTCATCATCGAGCAGAGTTGGACCAGTTGCAGACACCGCCGACGAGAGGTAAGAGGACGACACTGTTGCTGTGATTCTTTATCTTCTTTTCCGACAAGTCTCACCGGAGAGTGAGAGATTCATCATCGTTTCAAGAGCTGGATTTGAGATCTGGTTCATCGTCTAGGTCAAGAGAGGAGAGACGCCATTGTGGGGGGAGTGTTATAATCAGTTGATTGTCTGTGTTTTCTTCATATCCATTGTGATTTTGAGTTCCGCAATTGGTTTAGTATGCTGATATGGATTTTATTCTAATTATGAGTAGCTAACACATATTGTCAAATGGTGTTTTAAAATTTGAACCTTAAGGGCTGTTTGGTACGAGGGATTTGAAAGAAAGCAGAGAAGAGGGAAAATTTTTATGACTTTGATTTAAAAAAATTAGAGAAGGAGAATTAAAAGTTTTTAATTAATTTTTCTTAGACTTTTATTTTACTCCTTATCTTCATTAAAATTTTATAACTCTATTTTTCCAATTTTTTAAAATTTTACTTATAAAATTTTTTCCTCCCCTCCTCTCCCCTCAATTTCTCTCCTACCAAACAGACCCTTGGGCTAACACATATTTTCTTGTAAAAACAAATTGAGGGGTAATTAATCAGATTTATAAAATATAATAATGGGCAGCCTAGTGTGCATGGTTGTCACGTGGTGTTTGAGGAGAATAAGATATATGCAACCTTATCCCTACAAGGAAATCTACTCTTTCAAAGATTTAAATCTATGATCTCCAAATCATATAGTACTAACATTTGCCCCTCTAAGGAGAGAAATAATTCGTTACTCCTCTTGTCTTGAAGAAAAGTTTTATTTTAAATGCTTAGGGAAACTTTAGGTGCTGCAGTCACTCCTGAGTCAAGAAGAGGAAAATAAATTTATCACAAAAAATAGAAATATATTTCATATATTATCTCCTTTGTTGTCTTTATATTTTTCTTACTTAATATTACTCAGGAACATAATTTGCAATTTTCATTTAAAACAGAAAAAACTAATACGGAGATATTCTTATAGTTTCACTTGGTTTTTATTCAGGTTATCGTATATATTTTTGTCTTTTAATTGGGTTTTTACTTCTCCTCAATTAAAAGTATTAATCTCTCTACTCATAAATTGTTAATGTGTAAAAGAAACAACCACTACTATAAAAGAGGAATTTAGTGACGCCCTTCTTAAAAAAGTGCCACATATAATTGTTTTTGTTTTTTGTTTTAAAAAAATTAGAAACGGTAGCACTTTTTATTATAAATGACATAACTTGTGCATGTGTTTGTCTGGCACTTGCCTAATTAAGTACCACACGAGGCCTTTACTTTTTTTATAAAAAAGTAAAAAGTCAGCTATGACACTTACCAACATAAACCACTGCCTTTATCTTTTGTTGATAGAGATCACATGACACCATTATAGAAGGCTCCTGTCTATGAAGGAGCCATTGGAGGGCCCACCCTTGTATGATTGCCTTTGATGCCATAAAAGATACCATTATAGAAGGCCCCTGTCTCGTATGAAGGAGCCATTGGAGGGCCCACCCTTGTATGATTGCCTTGTATCATACAAGGCCTAGCCATCAGGCAAGCTCCGTACAAGGCACCATTGGGCCCACCCTTGTATGATAATTTTTTACACATAGTATGGATGATTAAGGTTCTGTTTATCAATTGAATTTTGGCTAACTATTACAAAATCCCCTTAAATTTTGACATAGTTGAATATAACAACATCCTTGAAATTTTAAAGCTTACATTTAACTGCCTGAATCTTCTTCTTCTTCTTCTTCTTTTTTTATAATGAACCCTAGTAGTTAACTTAATATCATCTTTTTGATAGAAACTATCATGCCAGATCTATAGAAGACATATTACATCCTATATGGCATCTATTAATTTTAAAATAATTATATCAATTTTATATAAGAGTTAAAATGACATTTTATCACTAAAAAAGACTAAGAAAACCCTCCTCCTCTTGCGGTATGCAACACACCCTTCTTTTGATTCTTTAAAAGGGTTAAGGAGCAAATTTACTAACGAAGTTTTGTCTGAGGAGCGTCTGGCACAAATATTTTTTCAGAAGGAGCAAAAATACCAATGAACAATTAAAAAGGGGCATCCACCACAAAAACCGTTAATATGTACAAATGGCGTTAAATTATAAGAGAAGAAAAACCCTAACGTCGTTAATACGGATTTAACGGTTTTTGTGATGGATGCCCTTTTTTAATTGTTCATTGGTATTTTTGCCCCTTCTTAATTATTCATTGGTAATTTTGCTTCTTCTAAAAGATATTTGTGTCAGACACTTCTCAGACAAAACTTCATTAATAAATTTACACCTTAACCCTTCTTAAAAAAGCCTCATGCTTAAAATGTCTAAACTCTTATGTGGTATTGGCTCAGAGTAAGCTCTTATGTGAAAATGATAGAATTATAACAAAACCAGTAGCTTATATAGGATGTCATTTATGAAGCAACGTATTTTCTATTGATTTGACAATTGACACGACAACTTCTATTAAAAGATAATGGTAGACTAAGCACAAAGAAAATCATAATAAAAAAAAATAAAAGATTGGGAGGAGTTAAATTTAAACCGTAAAATTTCAAGGAGGATGTAGCATGTGCCCTAAAATTTTAAGAAGTTTGGTATAATTTAGCCTTAAATGTTGAAAGGGAGTTACCTTATTTCCCAAATTATATATCATGGTGATAAACGGACTTCTATTTTTTTTTATTCTTAAGGAACTTAATTTTTAAGAATTTAGAAATTTCCAATTTTTTGTTTTCAAGAAAAAATTTCGCATAATATTAAGAAATTCAAAATTCATTTAAGTTCACCATATTTTATCGAGATTTATTAAATATCAAAATATATTATCAATAATAATTTCAAGGAATGGTGTTAGATTTATATGGACATAATGACTATATCAAAAAATCGTCAATGCTAAATTGAAGGGTTTTTTTTTTTTTTTTAGATTTTATGAGATATCAATATGGTGCATCATTTATGGGATTTTAATATAAAATAGAAGGTTTTAAGTTTAGAAAATAAACAATATTATTACTCTTTTTTTTTTAATTGCTGCAATCACACCGTTTGGAATAGAAGGATTTGGAAA
This sequence comes from Inga oerstediana, assembly GCA_963210345.1. Classification (NCBI taxonomy): domain Eukaryota; kingdom Viridiplantae; phylum Streptophyta; class Magnoliopsida; order Fabales; family Fabaceae; genus Inga; species Inga oerstediana. The sequence continues at coordinate 12,565,452 of OY723404.1, read as the reverse complement.
CCTAATAGCCTATTTGGTTCAATTCCATTAGAGATGATTACATGTAATCCTAATGTAACATATTGATTACAGCTTTTGCTTGTGCTTATGTAATGTAAAGAGAATTATATTTTATAATCTTGATTACATCACTTGATGTAATCATGATTACATTACTATGACTCATGAATGGGGATGTAAATATCTTATAATCAAATGAAAAAGATACTATTACCATTATAATTTTTTAATTTAACCACAGTGCCCGCCCATATTAATTATTAAAGGAAAGAGGCCGAGTTGAGAGTACGCCATTGTTATCATTATTTTCTTCCTTTAGGCTGTTTCTTTTCTTTGCTATCTTTCTTCTTTGAATTAGTTTTTGCTGTTGGGATGAGATCTAGTGAAGCCATGTGTGGCTAGATTTTCCTCTTTAGCCCACAGTAGCCATGAACTTGTTAATTTAGTTTATTTAATCTTATTTTTATTGGTTATTGCTTAGTAATTGGCCACCATTAAGCATATCTTGGGAATTTATGATTGAACTTGCTGAAGGAAATCTTCAATTGATCTTGGGATTAAATAATACGGAACTAAAGTTTATCTGATTTGTGTCTAGGATAGACATATATCTAGAAGCTTCACATGATCAAAGTTGCATCTTATTTAATTGTGAGACATTAATAATTAAATGAGGTAGGTATATAAATGGACGGACATGCAAGTATAGAAATTAAGATGGTAGATTAGCTGGTTATGTTAAGCATCATTAATTTAGTTGGGATAAATTTTAAGAAGCAAATAAGATATTAGTACTCTAGGCTGTTTTTTTTTACATTGGAATTTATTCTTTGTGAAAAGTCTTTATTATTACTAGCTTTTAATTTAATTTCTCTTCACTCGTACTGAAAAGCAATTTTGATGCGTTCAACTTAAATGAAACAAAAAAATTTGATATTTAGGGGGCTAAAAAATATGGGAAAAAGAAATCCTATTAATAGGATTTTTTTTTACCATAATAGAATTTCTTTTTACCATATTTTTTAGCCCCGATGAAATAAAAAAAATAAGTAAATAAACAACCAAAAGCAATGATGACTTAGATTAAGTTCATGTGAATATAAAAAACGACCTTGGAGTTATCTCCTATTAAATCTGATAATACTTATATATTATATCAAAGTATATAATACCCGATATAAGATTGTTATATAAAAAGTAAATAAATAAAAGCTGGACAAATAATAAAAGGTGAACAAGATTGTGACCAAAAGAAGCTGTCACAGACTCTGTCGCACAATTTTGTGCTGAAAATTTTGCACATTTATCACCAAAAAAATGGGACATTCTAACTTATGATGGAATGATCTCACAAATTGAACAATTTATTAAGAAATGCTTTTCTTTGACTAGCAACACGCTTTTTAGAGTTTTAATTCACATAACACAACTAAAAAATATAGATTCTGCTACTTCAAAAGATGTCCCTTTTTAAAATAGGGACGTCTAAAATATAGGCGGTGCCATTTTTGTAATTCTGGGTAGGAACTAGGTAGCTTTAGGCGCCGCAAATACAAATTGGGACACCTAAAGGCATTCTATTTGGGAAGTCTAAAGTGAAAACATTTTTAATTTTTTTTTTACTTTAGACATCCCAAATTGAAGATTTTTGACGTCCCAAATTGAATTTGGGACGTCTAAAGTGAGACTTTAGACGTTACAGAGAGAGAGATGAAGGGCAAAATCGTCTTTTGGCGCCGCCCGCACTGTTCATCCATATTGACACTGGACTGATCCGGATTTTTCAATCTCAATGCACTGAATAGGGATTTCCCTATTTCCAATGTATTTTAGAGGGATTTTCCCTAAAAATTTTATTAGTAAAAAATACTTGATAAATTTTCATATACAAAAACTATGAGTACTCTGTATTTTTTGTACACAAAGTACGGATGCTCTAATTTAGATTTTTTACTAGTGGGAAAATCACTTTTAAGACCGGTTAAAAATGACATTTTAAACCTGTTTTGAATCCGGTCTTGATACAGCCGGTCTTAAAAGTCAGCTATTTCTTAGACCGGTTAACAAAACTGGTCTTAAAAATCACTTTTTTAGATCGGTTGCTCGAAGACCAAGTCTACAAAATCCAAAATTTTTAGACTGGTTGTTTAAAAACTGGTCTAAAATTTTTTTTTTCAAGACTTTTAAGACCGGTTATTAAAATAACCGATCTTAAAAGTGATATTTTTTTAAAAAAATAAATAAATAGGGCATTTTTTGTAGTCAAACGTACAGATAAGTAGACGGGATTACAGTGAAAAATCGATTGCGGATACTTCCAAGCAAATTACCACCATCAGATTTCACAAAAACACCTTCCCTATGAATCTCGTTGCTAAAATTTTTGAAAACCTGAATTTCTGTATCGTTCACTAAGAACATCAAACAATGTAGAAAGATAATGAACAGCTCTTGTAACAAAATTCAGGCACACTCATAAGTTTAACTTTGTATTCATATTCAGTTTCTTAGTTGAAACTATGAAACTATTTTGGCACAACCATTAGGAAGAAGAAAACCAGAGACGAAATTAATAAAAGCAAATAAAGCAATTTCGTAGATAGGATCCCCCAGAGACCAACCACACACTCAACTTGGTATATATGAGTATGTATACCATTTACACCTACAATAAAACCGTAAATAAAAAATCCAAATAGGATATCTCTTCTCTTTGTGACCCTTGTTCCTCTGGTAAAGAAAGGAGACGAGGAACTGTTTTAAGCGAGGCGCTTTGCTCTGCACCTTCTTCTTCTTCTTTCATCAATCGCCACCTTACAGTAGATACTCAAAAATTAGTTTACAAATTAATTAAGCGTTTAAAATGAAAGTTTATTCAAACCTCATAACATCAATTGCATCTTCTTCAAGCATCTTTGGGTCAAAGCAAAGGAGCAAGCAGCTCATGGCAGCAAAGAAGTGAGGCTGCCAAGGTAGGTTGCGATGAAGGATGGATGTCACGGGGAAAGAGAAAAGTCGCGACGAAGGAGATCAAAGCAGGCGAGGTTGTGACGGTGACAAACTCATTCAGTGCAAGGGTGAGAGCACCGCAATAGCAAACATGAGAATGAGATCGAGCGAAGATGACTAAGCTCAGAGAGTAATCGCACCAAGAAGAGAGGTTTCAGATTTAGAAAGCGAAATTTAGGCGCTGCAAAGAGGAGATTCAAAAATTTATGGTCAATTTTTTAAACCGGGTATATATAAAACCGGTCTTAAAATGGTGGAAATTTTTTTTTTTAATTTTCATATTTAAGACCTATTTTTATTAAAACCGATCTTAAATGTTTGATATTTAAGACCGGTTATTATTAATAACCGGTCTTAAAAGTTTAAAATTTTTTATTTTTTTAAATATTTTGATATTTTTAGACAGGTTTATTTATAACCGGTCTAAATAATTTTTTAAGACCAATTTTTTTTAGAACCAGTCTTAGAAGTTCTATATAATTATAAAATTGCCACCGGTCAAATTTTTTATACGTTATCCGCTATAACCGGTCTAAATATGACGGTCTAAAAAAGAAATTTTGTACTAGTGTTTTTTACCAATTAAATTTTTGATGGGGGTTATGTAATCTCCAAACAAAATTATCATGGTGATAAACGGACTTCTATTTCTATTCTTCAAGAAAAGAGTTTGTAAGAATTTAGAAATTTTGAATTTTTCATTTTTCAAGAAGAAATTTCACATAATATTAAAAAAAATTCAAAATTCATTTAAGTTCACCACATTTTGTCGAGATTTGTCAAAAATCAAAATATATTATATAAAAAAGTAAAAAAACAAAAGCAACCCAAATAATAAAAGTAAACAACAAAATTGTGACAAGGTCGGCGGTCGGGAGTGGTGAACTGGGCCGGAGATGGCTATAGGCGTAATTCATTGTTGTTTGTTGTGTGTCTGTGTGTTTGGGGGGAAGGGGTTGTGGTTGTGATAGCAAGAGCATCAGAGACACTTTTTCAGTTTGGCAACAAAACAAATAATAAGACAAATGCAAGAAGAAAGTGCTAGGAATTATATAAGCTTCCAGCACATTATATTTTTTTTTTTGCCATATCCAGCACATTATATTATTTATCCCTTATTCAGCATAACTTTATTTAGTAGTGATAAAGTGCTGGGAATTATCTAAGCTTCCAGCACATTATTAATCACTTGTTTAGACACTTCATATGATTCAGCTTTGAAGAAAATTAAACCCAGAGGGTTCTCATCATTGATAACCAAACCATTGCTGGAAAGCCCAATATCTCCACAATCAGTGGTACAGAACATGATCTTATAGGCATTCTTAGTATATTCTTGAATCTGGAACCTGCCCTTGCCAGTGTTTTCGTACTCACTGATTTTCACAGACTTGACGCCATCCTCTTCTTCAACAATAGTCCACCTTGAGGGCAAAGGAACACAGCTTGGTACTTTTCCCTCAACAGAGTAAAAGTCCACCCAAAAGTTGGTTGGGATGTATAGAGTTCTTAGTGGGGACAAAATTGTCCATGGCAAGCCATATTCGAGATGGATAGAGAGAGAGGGATATGGCTTAACACTAAGAGGGCAAGTTTCGTTTCCTGTCTTGGCAAGAGTCAAGCCACCACCTAATGTATTTATAAATGGAACGATGTAGTATTTGCCACCGTTCCTAACCAGGTCGCCGTCGGCATCGAGGACGAAGCCGGCTTTGGCTGAAGAGGCGATGAAGGCAAAGAGAGTGAAGAGAGCAATCAAGGAAGGCTTCATTATTGGTAGCTTGAGAGAGAGAGAGCGAGCGATGTCTTTGTTTTTATGTGATGTGGTTGTGTGGAAACGGGAAGGGCAAGGGTTTTATTTATAGAAATTGTGAGTGATATTTTGGGCATTCAATTATTTTTTTTTTTGTTCAAAAGGGCATTCAATTATTGAAGAACGGCAAATTTACGAAAGAGATAATCAAAAGTTTTGAGACAAGTGTCACGAAAAAAAAAAAACTCATCTTATTTTAATGTTATACAGCAGATGAATTATTTGGTGAAATTCAAATTTTATAATTTTAAAAAATAACTCATGAGAGGGACTTGTGTTTTTTTTCTAAATTATGAAGTTTATGTTTTGCAAAATTATAAAATTTGAATTTCTCTATATGACTCATCTGCCATGTAACATTTAAATAAGATGAATTGTTGTATTTTAATTAATGGAGTATAGATGAAATGGCGCTCATAAAGTATGTAAGTATTTCTTTTGTTGCATATTCAGCATGACCTCTCATGACTTCCCATTTTTCGTTAAATTTGGCATATATTTTTATGAGAAATATTTACGTATACTCTAGGAGTGTCACCTTACTTGAACTCTATCCAATAAAAATAGAACTCATATTATTTTAATATTGGTTAGCTGATGACTCATGAAAAAATTCACATTTTGTTTTGTTTTTAAGGAAAATAAACATCTTAACTCCCTTTTTTTAAAAACTAAGATAAAATAATCAGCCAATATTTTTCTTTAAAAAAATAAAATGTGAATTTTTTTTATATGAGTCATCAACCAACTATAATTTAAATAATTTGAATTATTATATTTTTATTGGACAGAGTTCAGATGATATAACACTGTTGAAGTATATAAGCAATTCTCATATTTTTATATATTTAGGTTTTCATCAATGCTAAATTAAAAGAATTTATTTGAGATTTTGATAAGATATAAATTTTATGCCTCCTTAGGGATTTTAACATAAATATCACAATTTTAAATAAAAATAGTTTAGTTTTTTTTTTCTTTGTTTTAACTGATTCTTTTTCTCAGCCTCACACATTGAAAGGCTTATCCAGTTATCCCTAAGAAAAACGCCACGAGGAACGCGAATAGAATGAGTGCCTGTTTGGATTAGCGGTAAAGAATGAGCTTTTTTTACAGATGAACTTTTAAAAAAGTCATATAAAAAAAAGTTAGATTCTAGATGTAATTTGTGTTTGGATTAGAGGTGATAGAAGTGACTTTTGTTGATCTCCATCTAAGTAAAAGTGGCTTTGATCTTCATCTAATAAAAATTCCATTTTCTGCAGAAGCCCATCCATCACAAACGCTCTCCCAAATACATCAAATGAGTTTTTGGAGCCTTTAACACCCAAATGGGCTTTTTTAACCTCCAAACAGGTTCCCAAACAGACCCTGAGAGGGTCCCTGTTCATCATTGCGTTTCAATCATCTTTGTCGTATTCTTCTCTTGAATTGGAGAACGTGATAGGGAATACGCCAGAGGAGAGAAATAATCCGCTACTCCTCTTGTCTTGAAGAAAAGTTTTATTTTAACTCCTTAAGGAAATTTTAGGTGTTGCGCTCACTCCTAAGTCAAGAAGAAGAAAATAAATTTATCACAAAAAATTGAAATATATTACATATATTATCCCCTTTATTGTCATTATACTTTTCTTACTTAATATTACTCAGGAACATAATTGACAATTTTCATTTACAAAAGAAAAAATTAATGCAAAGATATTCTTATAGTTTCTTTTGGTTTTTATTCAGGTTCTTGTATAATTTTTTCTTTTAATTGGGTCTTTACTTCTCCTCAATTAAAAGCATTAGTCTCTCTACTCAGTTAATGTGTAAAAGAAACAACCACTACTATAAAAGAGGGATTTAGTGGTGTCCCTTTTAAAAAGGTGCCACATATAAGTGTTTTTGTTTATTTTTTAAAAAAAAATTAAAAGTTGTAGCATTTACTATTATAAATGACATAACTAGTGTTTGAGCTTGTCTTGTGCTTACCTAAATAAATACCACACAAAACCTTTATTTTTTAAAAAATAAAAGGTTAGTTATGACGTTTGACTAGATAAACTACTGCCTTTGTTTTTTGTTGATAAAGGTCACATGCCTTTTATGCCTAGTTGCATAAAAGATACCATTATAGAAGGCCCCTGTCTTGTACGGAGGAGCTATTGGAGGGCCCACCCTTGTATGATTGCCTTGTATCATACAAGGTCTGGGCATCGGACATGCTCCATATCAGGCACTATTGGGTCCACCCAGTATAATAATTTTGTATACATATATTATATTGTTAAGAGTGTAGACCTAGATATCCTGTAATCAAGTGAAAAAAATATTATTATCATTATAATTTTTTAATTACATTACGATATCCGCCCATGTTAAATATTAAAGGAGAGAGACTGAGTTGAGTACGCCATTGTTATCACTGTTATCTTCCTTTAAGCTGTTTCTTTTCTTTTTTTATCTTTCTTCTTTGAATTAGTTTTTGCTGTTGGGATGAGATCGATTGAAGACATGTGCGGCTGGATTTTCCTCTTTAACCCAGAGTAAATATGAACTTGTTAATTCAGTTTATTTAATCTTATTTTTATTGGTTATTGCTTAGTAATTGGCCACCATCGAGCATATCTTGGGAATTTATGATTGAACTTGATGAAGGAAATCTTAAATTGATCTTGGGATTAAATAATATGGAATTAAAGTTTATTTAATTTGTGTCTAGGAAAGACACCTAGAAGCTTCACATGATCAAAATTGCATCTTATTTAATTGTGAGACATTAATAATTAAATGAGGTAGGTATATAAATGGACGGACATGCAAGTATAGAAATTAAGATGGTAGATTAGCTGATTATGTTAAGCATAATTAATTTAGTTGGGATAAATTTTAAGAAGCAAATAAGATATTAGCGACTCTATGTTGTGCTTTTTGACATTGAAATTCATTCTTTATGAAAAGTCTTTATTATTACTAGTTTTTAATTTAATTTCTCTTCACTCGTACTGAAAAGCAATTTTGATGTGTTCAATTTAAATGAAATAAGAAAATTTGATATCTAATTACTAGTTTAAATGAGTTTCTATGAAATGACCTTGATTTGCTGATTTACTATTTTACCATTAGTAGTATCTACTTAAAATTTGGTTGCATAAGAACAACGATAAAAAAATAAGTAAATAAACAACCAAAAGCAATGATACTTAGATTAAGTCCATGTGAATATAAAAAAGGACCTTGGAGTTATCTCCTATTAAATCTGATAATACTTATATATTATATCAAAGTATATAATACCCTATATAAGATTGTTATATAAAAAGTAAATAAATAAAAGCTGGACAGATAATAAAAGGTAAACAAGATTGTGACCAAAGGAAGCTGTCACAGACTCTGTTTAGACACTTCAGATGATTCAACTTTGACAAAAATAAAACCAAAAGGGTATTTATCAGTGATAACCAAACGCCTTTATCCATTATCAATTAGTGGGACAGAACACGATCTTACTGGAAACGTCACTTAATTTATGAAAAAGATAATCAAAAGTTTTGATAGACACGTGCAACATCAGTGGCGTGCGACTCGCGTACAACAAAACAACACCACCAAATATATATATATATATATATATATTTATATAAAGAAGGAAGTTAACAAGACATTCCAAGCTACATTACAAATATACCTATGCCAATATATATATATATATATATATTAAAAACATTGAGAAGATTACCAATTTATCATTCTACCCAAGAATGAGTACGTGGTTAATTTGTTTCCTTTTCGGCATGACCTTTGACGCTAAATTAAAAATATTTATTTGGAATTTTGATAAGATATCTATTTTGTACATTATTTGGGGGTTTTAATATAAATATCATAATTTTGAATAAAAAAAAAATCTCAATTGAATCCAGTTGGAATACCAAAATTTAAGTTTAGGCATACACTTTTAATAAATTCTTAATTAGTCTAGAAGGCGTAATTAGGGATTTCTTAATGTTATTAAAATACCAAAATGCCTCTTAGTTTAGTGTTACACATGGTGGTTCACATTTTTTCTCCCCTATCTCTGAAACTCGATCTCATCGCTGTTGTGGCTCACCATCTCAATCAATTCTCCTTACAACTTTTATGGTCTATTTGGTGTGAGGGATTTGGAGGGGAGGGGAGGGGAGGGGAGAGAAAATTTTTATGAGTTGAATTTTAAAAAATTGAAAAAGTGGGGTAATAAAATTTTAATAAAGAGAATATATAAAATAAAAAAGTAAGAAAAATTAATTAAAAAATTTTAACCTCACTTCTCTAATTTTTTTAAATTCAATTCAAAAAAATTTTCCCTCCGTCCACTTTCCCTCTCCTCCCCTCATACCTGTAATCGGTTCGTTTCCTGCATTAGTTTCCTTTTCTCGTTTCTCTCTCTTGGCTTTCTGCTCAATTTTTTTTTTGGATCGATGCTCAAATTGATTATATCATCTTACAACTATGCTGCTTTTTCGTTCCTCAGCCAAGACATTATCTACAGCAGATCCATCGGCAACAACTCGATATAGGCCATCTAATTTCCCATCATATGAGCGTTTAACCACATAGTTATTACTTCTTCAAGTTCTTTCCCATCTCGTTTTGTCCTATATTATTAAATTTAGAAATTTTGAAGTTTTCAATTTTCAAGAAGAAATTCCACATAATATTAAAAAAATTCAAAATTCATATAAGTTCACCACATTTTGTCGAGATTTATTAAATTTCAAAATATATTATATAAAAAAGTAAATAAGCAAAAGCAACCCAAATAATAAAAGTAAACAACAAAATTGTAACAAGGTCGGCAGCCGGGAGTGGTGAACTGGGCCGGAGATGGCTATAGGCGTAATTCATTGTTGTGTGAGGAAAAAAAAGATAATCTCCTCAAATTAAACTTATATACATATCACATATGATCATAAGGTTTAATAATATACAATTTTTTTAAAAAAACAATTAAACGGGCCTAAATAGGCTGGCCCGTTTAAGCCCATAGCCCTACAGGACCAGCCTGTTAAGGCCCGCCTCCAAAAAAAGAGCATCAGAGACACTTTTTCAGTTTGAAAAGAAATGAAAGAGAAACCGGTTCCTCCATTTTTAACAAATCAGTAAACTGGTATTTGGTCCTGAAGATTCTCCATCACCTTTGTCCTTGTTGTCATAAGATGGACATTTTTATTTGCTGGTCTTTGTTGGACTACAGTGAGTTCATCAGAGTTATTGGGCTCAGTGATCAGTGGGGCTCGCACTCATTATTGGCGATAGAAGCTCTGAACTCATATATTGGAGAAACGAAACCCACACACGGCTCGACTAGTGAATGAGATATCAGGGGAGATTGTGAAGGTGAATCTGAGACAGGTTGATTTGGCGAAGCCATTGGTAGTGTCTTGAATAAACAGAGGAATTGAAAAATTCAACCCACTGGCAAGCTTCACAAACCCCACAATGTATAAGTATATGTATACGTATGTGGTCCATATAATTCTACTACATTATGGTATTCCCCTCTCTCCAAGACCACCATTCCTTTATACTCAGCACTATATAATATCTTTAACACTTTTGTACTGTATTAACTTCATTCGTAGTAAAGATTATTTTAATCATATAATAAAGTTCCTCATATTTTGGTGACTTTTCAAACACAAGTAATTGGCAAACTTACTTTTTAATTAAGAAATATTGAAAATTTCAATTAATTTTTATTTTTTTTACAATCATCATCAATATATTCTTAAGGGGGATAGCAAAATAAGCCATTGGTGTCAAATCAGGCAAGAATGTGTCATGAGTTACTGTTTGTAACAACAGTAACGGCTCTATTCAGCAAGCCGGTTCCATTCTATTCGGCTTCGTCCAATGCTGACTGGATTAGTACAGTGCCATGCCCAGGAGAAGATGACTCACTCCTTAGTATCACTTCAACGTGTCTTACACAGTATTCATTTCTCTGACATCTGCACGCAGTCGGTGGAGATATTTCTTTCTCAAAGATGCTCCTTTCCCATAGTCTTCATTCATAATTAATGGTGGGTCCTTCTTTTTTGAACAGCCTTTCGCATTTGTTGACATATATTGAGGATATTCATAATTAATGGTGGGTCCTTCTCATTTACTTTATGAAAAAAATGATGCCTTTTTTTTTCCTTCTTCCATTCCGAGTTACCTTTCGTCCAGATCTCATTCAAGTTATCATCCTTAACTGATCCTTCTAATTGTCTATTTCACGTTTAAGCTTTCGATTTTGTGTTCGCTTCCTCCATCCTTTCCGTTTAATTTCTGCATATTTTTTCTTCTTCGATCCCGAGCTACCTTCGTCCAGATCAGCTTTCGTCCATCATCCTTAACCGATCCTTCAGCGTTTTCGTTTAAGCAGATTCAGCGTTTTTGTCGACAGAGAACCAAGCAATCATATAGGTAATTTCTGCTTTGTGGTTTTGAGTTCTGCTTTGTTTAATTTTTGAATTTTTTTTTTTAGATTTCCTCCATTTTCCTCTCACGCGTTTCCTGTGTTAAGTACTCTTCAGGGATAGTGGTTTCAACGAGGTAAATTTTTGAAGAGGAATTGGAGGGTACACTAGATAAAGTCCTAGTATTATTCAGATTCATCCAGGTACATTAAATGTTTCCTTGTGTGAGTAACAAACAGTTCCACCGTTATTCCTTCCATTTCCATAGGCGCTCCTGGCAATCTGGCATTATGTACTTTTGTTTATCTTCACTGTACTGATACTGGGAAAGCCATTTGGCTTAATGGTTGTTTAAGGGCAAGGATGTGTTCGAAGCATTCTATAAGAAAGATCTTGCTAAAAGATTGCTTTTGGGAAAGAGTGCTTCTATTGATGCAGAGAAATCTATGATCTCAAAGGTTAAGTTTTCCTACTCCTCATTGACTTATGAAGTTTAAAAAAAAAATCTCCGGTTTTACTAGTATTAACAATAACTATGTTCTTATTCATACAGTTGAAGACCGAGTGTGGCAGCCAGTTCATAAACAAATTGGAAGGGATGTTCAAGGTAACCAGTTTTTAAGATCAGTATTAAATTTCTGAAAAATGAGTCAACTTTTACTCCTAATGCATAGTTTAATCAATGACATTTTCGTAGGTTTCTTATTATTATTGTCGCATTTAATTCTTTTTATAGTGATGTTGGTGTGATGATCTGACGTTCCATTTGCTACTGTTGTCCCAGTATTAGATTTATATTTAATCAAGTCTTTGAATTTGTCACTTATTTTTACACTTAAAAAGTTTAGTACTTTGCTTGTGTTTTATAAACTTGGGGTGCACCATTTCTGTCATATTTAAATTCTTTTTTCGGTGGATTATTTATGGGGCTTTCTTTATAATGGTTTAATTTCTGCATGGGTGTTGATAAGGTGGGATTATTTGATTTAATTTGATTTTTGTATATTAATTGTATATTCCCTGATTTTTCTTCTTATTGTTTGGCTATCATTGTTTATTAATTATATAGCTGATTTTCTTTCCCTTTATCTTTTTCAAATTTCAAAATTTGAAATTCAACTTACATACTCTTTTTTATGCCTTATTTTTTTGCCCATTTTGCAGATATTATTTAATTTAATTTGATTATTGTATATTAGTGATATAACATTATATATTAATAGTATCTCCTCTATTTCCGTTGAAATAGATGTGTATATGACAGTTACTTATGTTTAATGTAATCAATTTTTTTGTTGGGGCTGCATCACATATGTACAAAGTAGAAATTATGATATAGTTTTGGTATGTATTTTGTGACTGTGGATGCTGATTAGCGGTGAATGATGTATGGTTAAGGAATTTTCAAGATAATCGCATTAAAATTGTTTTGTACTAATTTGAAGCATGTACAGGATTTATGAATGCAATAGAAGTGAATGCAAGTAAGGTCAATTTGTGAGTTAAAAGTTGTACATGTTGCTTCTGCGCAACGCGCGGGGGGGAACTGATTAGCTGCCAAATGTACAATCAATTTAATAAATGTTTATAACCAAATGACATTTCCGTGAAGTGAACTATCACTGAATTAAGGTTTTTTTATACTAATCTTTGCTGTTATCGGTTTTCATCGTTATGCCTTTCAAACTCATGTGTTGTTCATTTCTGAGCAGAGTTAACTGAGGACAAAACTGATCCCTTCGAGTCATATACAACCTATTGAAAAAATAAGTTTGAACTCGAATAGTTATCTTTGGTGGAATTAATAGCTTATGACTCATTCTCTTCATAACTGTTATGTCCCTTAGTCAAAAGTTACGTCCATGGAAACAAAACTGTTATGTCATAATATATGAGTTTGAAACCATGACTTGAGTTACTGTTTGTAAATATTTAATAGCTTATGACTCATTCTCTTCATAACTGTTATGTCCCTTAGTCAAAAGTTGCCTCGATGGAAACAAAACTGTTATGTCATAATCTATGAGTTTGAAACCATGACTTAAGTTACTGTTTGTACATATTTAATAGCTTCTAACTCATCCTCTTCATAACTGTTATGTCCCTTAGTCAAAAGTTGCGTCCATGGAAACAAAACTGTTATGTCATAATATATGAGTTTGAAACCATGACTTGAGTTACTGTTTGTAAATTTTTAGAAGTTATAACTCATTCTCCTCATAACTTTTATGTCCCTTAGTCAAAAGTTGACTCGATGGAAACAAAACTGTTATGTCATAATCTATGAGTTTGAAACCATGACTTGAGTTACTGTTTGTACATATTTAATAGCTTATGACTCACCCTCTTCATAACTGTTATGTCCCTTAGTCAAAAGTTGCGTCCATGGAAACAAAACTGTTATGTCATAATATATGAGTTTGAAACCATGACTTGAGTTACTGTTTGCCTTGAGGTTTGGTGAATAACTTGAGTTGCTATTTTTGGCTTGAGGTTTATACCTTAACTTGCAAAGTTCAGTTCTGTACTGCTGTAATTGTGGTCTTTCTATTCAATTCTGAGGCCACAATAAATTATGAAGGTAATATAGCATTTAACAAGAGTCAAGGCCAATCTCTGCAAAATGTGGGATTATATCTATCTACGCCAGTGTTCACACATGGCCAATTATATGTTGCTTTATCAAGGGTAAAGAATATTGCAGGTTTGAAAATTCTTATACACCACGAGAGTAAAGATCACTACAATACAACTACTAATGTGGTTTACAGGGAGATATTTAGGAAGATTGATCAGCTTTCATTTGATGATGTTCACACACCTCATCTGTAGAACGTTTCTTTCTGCCTTAATGTAAACTATTTGTTGTGTCACCTTTTTTCTCCTTTCATTACTATGTTGTAAAACACATTAGTTGGACATATCTTCTTACACATTCGTATTGTGCTTACTGTTGCAAGGAATGTTTCATTTTTTTCATTTCCATACTTGGGTGAAGCATGTTCTGGACAAAATTCATGCAATGACCTACATTTTGCTGACGATTGATGTAATGAAGTTCATGCTCCCGCGCAAAGCGCGGGGGGATTTCTGGCTTGTTTATAGAATAATTACTTAATTCTCTCAATTTATAGGAAATTGAGAAATGAATTCTTAATTGATAAACCATTTTTAAATTAAAGGAATTTATTTGAGATTTTGATAAGATATAAACTTTATGCCTATTTAGGGATTTTAACATAAATATCACAATTTTAAATAAAAATAGTTTAGTTTTTTTTTTCTTTGTTTTAACTGATTCTTTTTCTCAGCCTCACATATTGAAAGGCTTATCCCCAAGACAAAAGGCACGAGGAACTCGAGCAGAGTGAGACGGTCCCGTTTCATCGCTACGTTTCAATCATCTTTGTCGTCTTCTTTTCTTGAATTGGAGAACGTGGTAGGGAATAGCCCGAGGGACAACGACGTCTCCTGTCTTCTTCAATAGTCTTCATCATCGAGCAGAGTAGGACCAGTTGCAGACACCGCGGACGAGAGGTAAGAGGACGACACTGTTGCTGTGATTCTTTATCTTCTTTTCCGACAAGTCTCACCGGAGAGTGAGAGATTCATCATCGTTTCAAGAGCTGGATTTGAGATCTGGTTCATCGTCTAGGTCAAGAGAGGAGAGACGCCATTGTGGGGGGAGTGTTATAATCAGTTGATTGTCTCTGTTTTCTTCATATTCATTGTGATTTTGAGTTCCGCAATTGGTTTAGTACGCTGATATGCATTTTATTCTAATTATGAGTAACTAACACATATTGTCAAATGGTTTTAAAATTTGAACCTTAAGGGCTGTTTGGTACGACGGATTTGGAAGGACGGGAAGAAGAGGGAAAATTTTTATAACTTTAATTTAAAAAAAATTAGAGAACGAGGGTTGAAAGTTTTTAATTAATTTTTTTTACATTTTTATTCTACACCTTATCTTCATTAAAATTTTATAACCCTACTTTTCTGATTTTTTAAAATTTTACTTAAAAATTTTTTCCTCCCCTCCCTTCTCCTCAATTTCCCTTCTACCAAACAGACCCTTAGACTAGCACATTTTTTCTTGTAAACACAGATTGAGGGGTGATTAATCAGATTTATAAAATATAATAATGGGCAGCCTAGTGTACATGGTTGTCACATGGCGTTTGAGGAGGATAAGATGTATGCAATCTTACCTCTACAAGGAAATTCACTCTTTCAAAGATTTAAATCTATGATCTCAAAATCATATAGTACTAACATTTGCCCTTGCTCCAAGGAGAGAAATAATCCGCTACTCCTCTTGTCTTAAAAGAAAAGTTTTATTTTAACTGCTTAGGGAAACTTTAGGTGCTGCACTCACTCCTGAGTCAAGAAGAGGAAAATAAGTTTATCACAAAAAATTGAAATATATTACATATATTATCCCCTTTGTTGTCTTTATACTTTTCTTACTTAATATTACTCAGGAACATAATTGGCAATTTTCATTTACAACAAAAAAAATTAATACGAAGATATTCTTATAGTTTCACTTGATTTTTATTCAGGTTCTTGTATATTTTTTTTTTCTTTTAATTGGGTCTTTACTTCTCCTCAATTAAAAGCATTAGTCTCTCTACTCACAAATTGTTAATGTGTAAAAGAAACAACCACTATTATAAAAGAGAGATTTACTAACGCCCCTCTTAAAGATGTGCCACATATAATTATTTTTGTTTTTAAAAAAAATTAGAAACTGTAACACTTTCTATTATAAATGGCATAACTTGTGTATGAGTTCGTCTGACACTTGCCTAACTACCACACGAGGCCTTTACTTTTTTTATAAAAAAAAAGCAAAAAGTCAGCTATGACACTTACCAATATAAACCACTGCCTTTATCTTTTGTTGATAAAGATCACATGCCTTCTATGGCAAGCACCATAAAAGATACCATTATAGAAGGCCCCGGTCTTGCATGAAGGAGCCATTGGAGGGCCCACCCTTGTATGATTGCCTTGGATGCCATAAAAGGTAATAGGATAATATTTAAGAGTTGATTTTGGTCCTAATTATAGGACAAAGTTTTAATTTTTGTCAATTTCTTCCCCAAAATACCCCCATTGATACTTTTTCAATAATAATGAAACACAATAATAATTTTATAAAACACCTATGTATTCTATGAAGTAAGCAATACTTATAATTCATTAATGTCACATACACCTCAATTCTATTTGTTCTTTTATTTTATAAGAATAAAGGGTAAGAAAATCAATTTAACACTATCAACGTCATCATCTCTATTTTTAAAAATTGTAACTTTCTTTTTCTTTAATTTCATTCAAACCAAACCGACATAACTCCATTTTAATGACAGGCAAGATCACTTGTTTTACATTAAGGCAAGTGATCAACATGAACATAACATGATTTCTTGTATGTATTAAATAAGGGCATTTTAGGAAAATAAATAAAATTAACTAATTTAACTACTATTCTTAATTTCTCCAAAGTTAGGTAAATATGTCATATAATTAAGACCGGAGGGAGTACCATTATAGAAGGCCCCTGTCTCGTATGAAGGATCCATTGGAGGGCCCACCCTTGTATGATTGCCTTGTATCATACAAGGCCTAGCCATCAGGCAAGCTTCGTACAAGGCACCATTGGGCCCACCCTTGTATGATAATTTTTTACACATATAGTATGGATGATTAAGGTTCTGTCTATCAATTGAATTTTGGCTAACTATTATAAAATCCCCTTAAATTTTGACATAGTTGAATATAACAACATCCTTGACATTTTAAAGCTTATATTTAACCGTCTGAATCTTTTTTTTTTAATAATGAACCTTAGTAGTTAACTTAATATCATCTTTTTGATAGAAACTATCATGCCAGATCTATAGAAGACATATTACATCCTATGTGGCATCTATTAATTTTAAAATAATTATATCAATTTTATATAAGAGTTAAAATGACATTTTATCACTAAAAAAGACTAAGAAAAACCTCCTCCTCTTGCGGTATGCAACACACCCTTCTTTTGATTCTTTAAAAGGGTTAAGGTGCAAATTTACCAACGAAATTTTGTTTGAGGAGCGTCTGGCATAAATATTTTTTAAGAATGGGCAAAAATACCAGTGAACAATTAAAAAGGGGCATCCACCATAAAAACCGTTAAATCCGTACTAACGGCGTTAAATTATAAGAGAAGAAAACCCCTAGTCGTTAGTAAGGATTTAACGGTTTTTGTGATGGATGCCCATTTTTAATTGTTCATTGGTAATTTTGATTCTTCTAAAAGATATTTGTGCCAGACGTTCTTCAGAAAAAACTTCATTAATAAATTTACATCTTAACCCTTCTTAAAAAAGCCTCATGCTTAAAATGTCTAAACTCTTATGTGGTATTCGCTCAGTGTAAGCTCTTATGTGAAAATGATAGAATTATAACAAAACCAGTAGCTTATATAGGATGTCATTTATGAAGCAACGTATTTTCTATTGATTTGACAATTGACACGACAACTTCTATTAAAAGATAATTGTAAATTAAGCATAAAGAAAATCATAATAAAAAAAAATAAAAGATTGGGAGGAGTTAAATTTAAACCGTAAAATTTCAAGGAGGATGTAGCATATGCCCTAAAATTCTAGGAAGTTTGGTATAATTTAGCTTTAAATGTTGAAAGAGAGTTACCTTATTTCCCAAATTATATATCATGGTGATAAACGTACTTCTATTTTTTTTATTCTTAAGGAACTTAATTTTTAAGAATTTAGAAATTTCTAATTTTTTGTTTTCAAGAAAAAATTTCGCATAATATTAAGAAATTCAAAATTCATTTAAGTTCACCATATTTTATCGAGATTTATTAAATATCAAAATATATTATCAATAATAATTTCAAGGAATGGTGTTACATTTATATGGACATAATGACTATATCAAAAAATCGTCAATGCTAAATTGAGGGGTTTTTTTTTTTTTTATAGATTTTATGAGATATCAATATGGTGCATCATTTATGGGATTTTAATTTAAAATAGAAGGTTTTAAGTTTAGAAAAGAAACAATATTATTACTCTTATTTTTTTTTAATTGCTGCAGTCACCACCCCGACACCATTTGGAATAGAAGGATTTGGAAATCTAATAGTGGTTCGATTCCATTAGAGATGGTTACATGTAATCCCAATGTAACATATTGATTACAGCATTTGATTGTGCTTATGTAATGTAAAGAGAATTACATTTTGTAATCTTGATTACATCACTTGATGTAATCATGATTACATTGCTAGGACTCATGAATGTGGATGTAGATATCCTGTAATCAAGTGAAAAATATACTATTGTCATTATAATTTTTTAATTTAACCACAGTACCCGCCCAAATTAATTATTAAAGGAGAGAGGCCGAGTTGAGAGTACGCCATTGTTATCACTGTTTTCTTCCTTTAGGCTGTTTCTTTTCTTTGCTATCTTTCTTCTTTGAATTAGTTTTTGCTGTTGGGATGAGATCGATTGAAGCCATGTGTGGCTAGATTTTCCTCTTTAGCCCACAGTAGCCATGAACTTGTTAATTTAGTTTATTTAATCTTATTTTTATTGGTTATTGCTTAGTAATTGGCCACCATTAAGCATATCTTGGGAATTTATGATTGAACTTGATGAAGGAAATCTTAAATTGATCTTGGGATTAAATAATACGGAATTAACGTTTATCTGATTTGTGTCTAGGATAGACATATATCTAGAAGCTTCACATGATCAAAATTGCATCTTATTTAATTGTGAGACATTAATAATTAAATGAGGTAGGTATATAAATGGACGGACATGCAAGTATAGAAATTAAGACGGTAGGTTAGCTGATTATGTTAAGCATTATTAATTTAGTTGGGATAAATTTTAAGAAGCAAATAAGATATTAGTGACTTTAGGCTATCCTTTTTGACATTGGAATTTATTCTTTGTGAAAAGTCTTTATTATTACTAGCTTTTAATTTAATTTCTCTTCACTCGTATTGAAAAGCAATTTTGATGCGTTCAACTTAAATGAAACAAAAAAATTTGATATCTAGGGGGCTCAAAAATATGGTAAAAAGAAATCCTATTATGATAATAGACAATTTATTAAGTAAATAAGTAAATAAACAACCAAAAGCAATGATGACTTAGATTAAGTCCATGTGAATATAAAAAAGGACCTTGGAGTTATCTCCTATTAAATCTGATAATACTTATATATTATATCAAACTATATAATACCCGATATAAGATTGTTATATAAAAAGTAAATAAATAAAAGCTGGACAAATAATAAAAGGGGAACAAGATTGTGACCAAAAGAAGCTGTCACAGACTCTGTCGCACAATTTTGTGCTGAAAATTTTGCAGATTTATCACCAAAAAAATGGGACATTCTAACTTATGATGGAATGATCTCACAAATTGAACAATTTATTAAGAAATGCTTTTCTTTGACTAGCAACACGTTTTTTAAAGTTTTAATTCACATAACACAACTATAGAATATAGATTTTGCTACTCCAAAAGATGTCCCTTTTTAAAATAGGGACGTTTAAAATATAGGCGGTGGCATTTTTGTAATTCTGGGTGGGAACTAGGTAACTTTAGATGCTGCAAATGCAAATTGGGACGCCTAGAGGCACTCTATTTAGGAATTCTAAAGTGAAAAATTTTTATTTTTATTTTTACTTTAGACATCCCAAATTGAAGATTTTTGACGTCCTAAATTCAATTTGGGATGTCTAAAGTGAAAAAACAAATTTAATTTTTTTTCCTTTAGATGTCCCAAATTGAATTTGGGAGATCTATAGTGAGATTTTAGACGTTACAGAGAGAGAGAGAGAGAGAGAGAGAGATGAAAGGCAAAATTGTCTTTTGGCGCTGCCCGCACTATTCATCCATACTGACACTGGACTGATCCAGATTTTTCAATTTCAATACACTGAATAGAGATTTCCCTATTTCCAATGTATTTTAGAGAGATTTTCCCTAAAAATTTTATTAGTAAAAAATACTTGATAAATTTTCATATACAAAAACTATTAGTACTTTGTAATTTTTGTACACAAAGTACGGATGTTCTAATTTAGATTTTTCATTAGTGGGAAAATTACTTTTAAGACCGGTTAAAAATGACGTTTTAAACCGGTTTTGAATCCAGTCTTGATACAGCTGGTCTTAAAAGTTTGCTATTTTTTAGACCGGTTAACAAAACTGGTCATAAAAATCACTTTTTTAGACCGGTTGCTTGAAGACCAGGTCTACAAAATCCAGAATTTTTAGACTGGTTGTTTAAAAATTGGTCTAAAATTTTTTTAAAAAAATTTTAAGACCGGTTATTAAAATAATCGAGCTTAAGAGTGATATTTTTTAAAAAAAAAATAAATAGGGCCTTTTTTTTCTAGTCAAACGTACAGATAAGTAGAAGGGATTGCAGTGAAAAATCGATTGTGGATACTTCCAAGCAAATTACCACTATCAGATTTCACAAAAACACCTTCCCTGTGAATCCCGCTGCTAAAATTTTAGAAAACCTGAATTTCTGTATCGTTCACTAAGAACATCAAACAATATAGAAAGATAATGAACAGCTCTTGTAACAAAATTTAGGCACACCCATAAGTTTAACTTTATATTCATATTCAGTTTCTTAATTGAAACTATGAAACTATTTTGGCACAACCATAAGGAAGAAGAAAACCAGAGACGAAATTAAAAAAAGCAAACAAAGCAATTTCGTAGATAGGATTCCCCAGAGACCAACCACACACTCAACTCGGTATATATGAGTATGTATACCATTTACACCTACAATAAAACCCTAAATAAAAAATCCAAATAGGATATCTCTTCTCTTTGTGACCCTTGTTCCTCTGGTAAAGAAAGGAGACGAGGAACTGTTTTAAGCGAGGCGCTTCGCTCTGCACCTTCTTCTTCTTCTTTCAACAATCGCTACCTTACAGTAGATACTCAAAAATTAGTTAACAAATTAATTAAGCGTTTAAAAGGAAAGTTTATTTAAGCCTCATAACATCAATTGCATCTTCTTCACGCATCTCTAGGTCAAAGCAAAGGAGCAAGCAGCTCATGGCAGCAAAGAAGTGAGGCTGCCAAGGTAGGTTGCGATGAAGGATGGATGTCACGGGGAAAGAGAAAAGTCGCGACGAAGGAGATCAGAGCAGGCGAGGTTGTGACGGTGACAAACTCATTCAGTGCAAGGGTGAGAGCACCACAGTAGCAAACATGAGAATGAGATCGAGCGAAGATGACTGAGCTCACAGAGTAATCGCACCAAGAAGAGAGGTTTCAGATTTAGAGAGCGAAATTTAGGCGCTGCAAAGAGGAGATTAAAAAATTTAGGGTCGATTTTTTAGACCAGGTATATATAAAACCGGTCTTAAAATGATGGAAATTTTTTTTTTAAATTTTCATATTTAAGACCTATTTTTATTAAAACCGGTCTTAAATGTTTGATATTTAAGACCGGTTATTATTAATAACCAGTCTTAAAAGTTTAAAATTTTTTATTTTTTAAATATTTTGATATTTTTAGACCGATTTTATTTATAACAGGTCTAAATAATTTTTTTAAGACCGATTTTTTTGAGAATCAGTCATAGAAATTCTATATAATTACAAAATTGCCACCGATCAAATTTTTTATACGTTATCCGGTATAACCGGTCTAAATATAACGGTGTAAAAAGGAAATTTTGTACTAGTATTTTTTACCAATTAAATTTTTGATGGGGGTTATGTAATCTCCAAACAAAATTATCATGGTGATAAACGGACTTCTATTTCTATTCTTCAAGAAAAGAGTTTGTAGGAATTTAGAAATTTTGAATTTTTCATTTTTCAAGAAGAAATTTCACATAATATTAAAAAAAAATTCAAAATTCATTTAAGTTCACCACATTTTGTCGAGATTTGTCAAAAATCAAAATATATTATATAAAAAAGTAAAAAAACAAAAGCAACCCAAATAATAAAAGTAAACAACAAAATTGTAACAAGGTCGACGGCCGGGAGTGGTGAACTGGGCCGGAGATGGCTATAGGCGTAATTCATTGTTGTTTGTTGTGTGTCTGTGTGTTTGGGGGGAGGGGTTGTGGTTGTTTGGATCTCACTATAATTCGTTAAGTTCGGAGGTGAAAGCAAGAGCATCAGAGACACTTTTTCAGTTTGGCAACAAAACAAATAATAAGACAAATGCAAGAAGAAAGTGCTAGGAATTATTTAAGCTTCCAGCACATTATATTATTTATCCCTTATTCAGCATAACTTTATTTAGTAGTGATAAAGTGCTGGGAATTATCTAAGCTTCCAGCACATTATTAATCAGTAGTTTAGACATTTCATATGATTCAGCTTTGAAGAAACTTAAACCCAGAGGGTTCTCATCATTGATAACCAAACCATTGCTGGAAAGCCCAATATCTCCACAAGAATAACCACCAATGGTACAGAACACGATCTTATAGGCATTCTTAGTATATTTTTGAATATGGAACACGCCCTTGACAGTGTTTTCGTACTCACTGATTTTCACAGACTTGACGCCATCCTCTTCTTCAACAATAGTCCAACTTGAGGGCAAAGGAACACAGCTTGGTACCAACAGAGTAAAAGTCCACCCAAAAGTTGGTTTGGATGTATGGAGTTATTACTGGGGACAAAATTGTCCATGGCAAGCCATATTCGAGATGGTATGGGAAAGTGGGAGATGGCTTAACACTAAGAGGGCAAGTTTCGTTTCCTGTCTTGGCAAGAGTCAAGCCACCACCTAATTTATTTATAAATGGAATGATGTAGTATTTGCCACCGTTGGTAACCGGCTTGCCGTTGGCATCGACGACGACGCCGGCTTTGGCTGAAGAGGCGATGAAAGCAAAGAGAGTGAAGAGAGCAATCAAAGAAGGCTTCATTATTGGTAGCTTGAGAGAGAGAGAGAGCGATGTCTTTGTTTTTATGTGATGTGGTTGTGTGGAAACGGGAAGGGCAAGGGTTTTATTTATAGAAATTGTGAGTGATATTTTGGGCATTCAATTATTTTTTTTTGTTCAAAAGGGCATTCAATTATTGAAGAACGGCAAATTTACGAAAGAGATAATCAAAAGTTTTGAGACAAGTGTCAGGCAAAAAAATAAAAAAAACAGAGAAAGACACGTAAAACTTTTGTTGAATAATTAGTTGGCTTTATAGCAATATATTTACATATTTTAAGAGCGTCAGTTCATTTATACTCTAACTAATTAAAATATAATAATTTATTTTATTTTAATGTCATATAGCAAATGAGTTATTTAGAGAAATTCAAATTTTATAATTTTAAAAAACAACTTATGAGAGGGAATTGTGTTTTTTTTCCCTAAATTATGAAGTTTAGGTTTTGTAAAATTATAAAATTTGAATTTCTCTATATGATTTATCTTCTATATAACATTAAATACCACACAAAGCCCTTAGTTTTTAAAAAATAAAAAAAATAAAAAGTTAGTTATGACGTTTGCCTAGATAAATTACTGCCTTTATTTTTTGTTGATAAAGGTCACATGCCTTTTATGCCAATTGCCAAGTGCCATAAAAGATACTATTATAGAAGGCTCATGTCTAGTACGAAGGAGTCATTGGAAGACCCACCCTTGTATGATTGCCTTGTATCATACAAGGCCTGGCCATCGGACATGCTCCATACAAGGCACGATTGGGCCCACCCTGTATAATAATTTTGTATACATATATTATACTGTTAAGAGTCAAAGAATGGAGATGTAGATATCTTATAATCAAGTGAAAAAAAATATTACTCTATTATCATTATAATTTTTTAATTGGACTACAGTGTTCGCCCATGTTAAATATTAAAGGAGAGAGACCAAGTTGAGTACGCCATTGTTATCACTGTTTTCTTCCTTTAGGCTGTTTCTTTTCTTTTCTTTTTTTAATCTTTCTTCTTTGAATTAGTTTTTGCTGTTGGGATGAGATCGATTGAAGCCATGTGCGGCTAGATTTTCCACTTTAGCCCAGAGTAAACATGAACTTGTTAATTCAGTTTATTTAATCTTATTTTTATTGGTTATTGCTTAGTAATTAGCCACCATTGAGCATATCTTGGGAATTTCTGATTGAACTTGATGAAAGAAATCTTAAATTGATCTTGGGATTAAATAATATGGAATTAAAGTCTATCTAATTTGTGTCTAGGATAGACACCTAGAAGCTTCACATGATCAAAATTGCATCTTATTTAATTGAATGAGGTAGGTATATAAATGGACGGACAAGCAAGTATAGAAATTAAGATGGTAGACTACCTGATTATGTTAAGCATAATTAATTTAGTTGGGATAAATTTTAAGAAGCAAATAAGATATTAGCGACTCTAGGTTGTGCTTTTTGACATTGGAATTTATTCTTTGTGAAAAGTCTTTACTATTACTATTACTAGCTTTTAATTTAATTTCTCTTCACTCGTTCTGAAAAGCAATTTTGACGTGTTCAATTTAAATGAAACAAGAAAATTTGAAATCTAATCACTAGTTTAAATGAGTTTTTGTAGAATGACCTTGATTTGCTGGTTTATTATTTTACTAGTAGTAATGTCTACTTAAAATTTGGTTGCATAAGGACAATGGTAAAAAAATAAGTAAATAAACAACCAAAAGCAATGATACTTAGATTAAGTCCATGTGAATATAAAAAACGACCTTGGAGTTATCTCCTATTAAATCTGATAATACTTATATATTATATCAAAGTATATAATACCCTATATAAGATTGTTATATAAAAAGTAAATAAATAAAAGCTGGACAGATAATAAAAGGTAAACAAGATTGTGACCAAAGGAAGCTGTCACAGACTCAGTCGCACAATTTTGTGCTGAAAATTTTGCAGATTTATCACCAAAAAAAATGGGACATTCTAATTTATGACGGAGTGATCTCACAAATTGAACCGTTTTATTAAGAAATGCTTTTCTTTCACTAGCAACACGTTTTTTAGAGTTTTAATTCACATAATTTGTGTTTAGGCAACTAATAATTTGATGTAACAGTGACAATTTTGTCACCTTAAAATAAACAATAAAAACATTTATTTATTAAATATTTAACAATTTTAACCGTATTAACTTCATTAATAGTAGACATTATTAGAATCATATAGTATAAAGGTTCTTATATTTTGGAAACTTTTCAAACACAAGTAATTGATGAACTTCTTTTTTTAAAAAAAAAAATTGAAACTTTCAATCAAGTTTTTTAACAATTTCTAGAAAATTTTCTCAATTTAGGAGAAATTGAGAAAAGAATAATTCTTAAGTTGGCAAACCATTTTGTTTTCCAATTTTCATGCGACGAGCCAATTCTTTAAAAATTACATAATTTGTTACATACATAAATTGAAAAAAACATAAATTTTAGAAGTTGGCACACACATACATACACTCAGAGGTGAGATCAGCTAGAGCCGCTTAAAGCATAATTTTATTTAGTAGTGACTAAGTGCAAGGAATTATCTAAGGTTCCCGCACTTTATTCATCAATTGTTCATCATAATTTTATTTAGCTGTGACAAAGGGCTAGGAATTATCAAAGCTTCCAGCACATTATTAATCATGTGTTTAGACACTTCAGATGATTCAACTTTGACGAAAATAAAACCAAAAGGGTATTTATCAGTGATAACCAAACGCCTTTATCCATTATCAATGGATTGCCCATTATCTCCACAAGAATCACCATTAGTGGGACATAACTCGATCTTACTGGAAATGTCACTTAATCAATATAACATATAAATCTCTTCCGCCAAGCCACCCCCTTTATCGGCTTACCCTTCGGCTATAGACACAAAACACTGTTCACAAGCTGATCTCCACATATCTGGGTCTGCGTGCAAGCCGTTTGTTGCTGAAAGTGATGACTCCTTGTCCTCCCTGCTACGTAAACATCTTCATGACCATCTTTGAATTTGAAAGTTGCATTTGAATTTAAAGGTGCCAATAACATCTTTACGGATTGCTATATAACCACTGAGGTGATTCAAATAAATGACTGCTATTTCTTTCCTCAACAGACCACCCATAGCCGAACCGACGTCCCTCTCCTCTTTAGGTGCGTTGCAATACAGAGGTTCCCAATTAAACTTGAGCCATTTTAACATCTCATCACACTGCTGCCGACAAACATGTGGATAAAACAAAATGATGAGGGATGCAAATTATACTTCTTCATACTTATGAGGATCCCAAATTGGATGCAGTGCACGATGTTGAAAGAATGGTGATATATTCTGATTTTATTATAAGATTTAATATTTAATATCTTATTTAAGAATTTTATCATTGATTTTGGGTTAAATAATATTTATTATGATTAAATTGAATTCAAAAAGTATTATCTAAAGATAATGCTTAAAAGTATATATTTATTATGATCTTGTGATTACTTTTTAAAATTTGAATTCTGAAAAAAAAAAAATTACAAGATATTGATTTGAATTGTAAGTTAACTTTGGGAAAATTATAACTGAGGGACCAAAAAGTAAATATGCACAAAAATTAAAGAAGAACATAACATTATGCATGTGGCTGATGGGAATGTGTACAAAAATAAGGATATTTTAATGCCATATTATCCGCTACTTTCAGTAAAGAATATATCAACGAAAGTTATAGAAAAATACCCAGAATTTCCAAATTCAAACTATAGTCCAAAAATCCGAAAATCACCATCTTTGACCTCTGAAAATGATTTTTTTCCAAAAATCACCGTCTTAGCAGTTGGATTATGTGAGGAAATTTTTAAACTCACATAATCCAACTGCTAAGGCATAATCTTTACTCTTGATTATCACTATTGGCATAAAGCATATTTTAAAGGGAGTCACGGGTGGGTGGGGTTCTATTTGTTTTGTCTATTAAAGTAGTCTCCTTTAGCATACTAAATTCACATTAGATTTATAGTTACTTTGAACTTACTTTAAACATTTTATTCTGATACGATATATTGTCTTCTACTCCCAATGTGATTGCCCACATCAGTAATCCATTCTGTTTTTCTTGGGAAACTTTATTAATTACCTCTGTTGTGATGTGTCTTCTCTAAATTTTGTATATTCATCTCACATCATCAGTCCCGCCTCCCATTTGAAGGTAGTGATTTCTTGAGTTCATATTTATGTTGTGTATTGCTTTTGTTAACATCCCATGCTAATGCGACATGATCAATCCTGAACATCCTGACTCCAATCTCAGCTTCAATGAACTTCTTGCGAAAGTATGCTATTTCATGCGGCTACTTTCTTATTAGTGATAGTAAGACTACTAATAGTATAATATGTAGGAGTTTTTTTTTTTTGCCAGTAGTAATATGTAGGAGTTACATGTATATTATTAATACGTCAAGAACATTTCAAGTAACAAGACAATGAAAAATGTTGGGCAAATTGATAATATTTCTGATTTATAATTAGCAGAAGCACAAGCTCCTCATACAACGTATGGGTAGTACATGCTCGTTTATGAAAAAGATAATCAAAAGTTTTGATAGACACGTGCAACAACATTAGCATGCAACTCGCGTACAACAAAACCACCGCCAAATATATATATATATATATATATATATAAAGAAGGAAGTTAACAAGACATTCCAAGCTACATTACAAATATACCTATACTATACCTATATATATATATATATATATTAAAAACATTGAGCAGATTATCAATTTATCATTCCACCCAAGAATGAGTACGTGGTTAATTTGTTTCCTTTTCGGCATGACCTTTGATGCTAAATTAAAAATATTTATTTGGAATTTTGATAAGATATCTATTTTGTACATTATTTGGGGGTTTTAATATAAATATCATAATTTTGAATAAAAAGAAAAAAGAAATTCCCAATTGAATACAGTTGGAATACCACTACTCCTCTTGTCTTGAAGAAAAGTTTTATTTTAACTGCTTAGGGAAACTTTAGGCGCTGCACTCACTCTTGAGCCAAGAAGAGGAAAATAAATTTATCACAAAAAATAGAAATATATTACATATATTATCCCCTTTATTGTCTTTATACTTTTCTTACTTAATATTACTCAGGAACATAATTTGCAATTTTTATTTACAACAGAAAAAACTAATACGGAGATATTCTTATAGTTTCACTTGATTTTTATTCAGGTTCTTGTATATATTTTTTTCTTTTAATTGGGTCTTTACTTCTCCTCAATTAAAAGCATTAGTCTCTCTATTCACAAATTGTTAATGTGTAAAAGAAACAACCACTATTATAAAAGAGAGATTTAATAGCGCCCCTCTTAAAAATGTGCCACATATAATTGTTTTTGTTTTTAAAAAAATTAGAAACTATAACACTTTCTATTATAAATGGCATAACTTGTGTATGAGTTTGTCTGACACTTGCCTAACTACCACACGAGGCCTTTACTTTTTTTTAAAAAAAAAAAGCAAAAAGTCAGCTATGACACTTACCAATATAGTGTGCGTTTGGAATGGCTTATTTTTATCCAAAACGTGCTTATAATTTGTGATTCACGGTATACGAGGTAAGTATATGAGAGGAGTTTTTTCTCGGCTTGCGTAATAAGTACGTTTTTCCTGTACAAAACGCTTAAACAAACAAGCCCATAAATCACTGCCTTTATCTTTTGTTGATAAAGATCACATGCCTTCTATGGCAAGCACCATAAAAGATACCATTATAGAAGGCCCCGGTTTTGTATGAAGGAGCCATTGGAGGGCCCACCCTTGTATGATTGCCTTGGATGCCATAAAAGATACCATTATAGAAGGCCCCTGTATCGTGTGAAGGATTCATTGGAGGGCCCACCCTTGTATGATTGCCTTGTATCATACAAGGCCTAGCCATCAGGCAAGCTTCGTACAAGGCACCATCCATTGGGCCCACCCTTGTATGATAATTCTGTACACATAATGAGTGTTTGGAATGACTTAATTTTAGGAAAATAAACACTTATTACATAAGTCGAGACAAAGCTTCTTTCATATACTTACCTCGTATACCATGAATCACGAATTGTAAGTACTTATAATCCAAAAATAAATTATCCAAAACGAGCACTACAGTATGGCATGGATGATTAAATTATAAGAGAAGAAAACCCCTAGTCGTTAGTACGAATTTAACGGTTTTTGTGGTGGATGCCCCTTTTTAATTGTTCATTGGTATTTTTGCTCCTTCTTAATTGTTCATTGGTAATTTTTCTTTTTCTAAAAGATATTTGTGCCAGACGTTTTTGGGATAAAACTTCATTAATAAATTTACATTTTACCCCTTCTTAAAAAAGCCTCGTGCTTAAAATGTCTAAACTCTTATGTGGTATTGGCTCAGTGTAAGCTCTTATGTGAAAATGATAGAATTATAACAAAACCAGTAGCTTATATAGGATGTCATTTATGAAGCAACTTATTTTCGATTGATTTGACAATTGACACGACAACTTCTATTAAAAGATAGGGTTAAGGTGCAAAAATACACATGTGATTGTCCTTGAAGTGCACCCAACACCAAATGCTTTTTTTAGGTGCAACAGTGACTATGTGGTTATAAAATAGGTGCAAAAATACCCTTTAACCGTTAGTTTGACTTTTTTATCCTGAAAGTGATGATGTGTATAATGACATGGACACTGGAGTGACATTCTGAAAAAAAAAACTTGCTAAAAATCAAATTTTTCTAATAAATCATATAATTTAATAAAAATTAGTAATATAATATATGTATTATAATGATTTTAATTTAATAATATTAGGAATCTGGGGTTGGGAAAAAATTGAGCAATCAGTATGTTTTTTAGGGCAACAGCTCTGCTAAGTGAGTTAAGCATTCTGCACTCAGATTTGAATCTACTTCAGCGAAGGTGGTACTAAAATAGTGAAATATGGGTAATATTAATTGCAAAGCTTTACCAGTCAACAAGTTTTTTTTTTCCAAAATGTCACTCTAGCATCCATGTCATCGTACACGTCATCACTTTTAAGGTCAAAAAGTCAGACTAACGGTCAAAGGGTATTTTTGCACCTATTTTGTAACCACATAGTCACTGTTGCACCTAAAAAAAGTATTTGGTGTTGGGTGCACTTTGAGGACAATCACATGTGTATTTTTGCACTTTACCCCTAAAAGATAATGGTAAACTAAGCACAAAGAAATTCATAATAAAAAAAAATAAAAGATTGGGAGGAGTTAAAGTAAAATTTCCAGGAGGATGTAGCATGTGCCCTAAAATTTTAGGAAATTTGGTATAATTTTTAGCTTTAAATGTTGAAAAGGAGTTACCTTATTTCCCAAATTATATATCATGGTGATAAACGGACTTCTATTTTTTTTATTCTTAGGGAACTTAATTTTTAAGAATTTAGAAATTTCCAATTTTTTGTTTTCAAGAAAAAATTTCGCATAATATTAAGAAATTCAAAATTCATTTAAGTTCACCATATTTTATCGAGATTTATTAAATTTCAAAATATATTATCAATAATAATTTCAAGGAATGGTGTTAGATTTATATGGACATAATGACTATATCAAAAAATCGTCAATGCTAAATTGAAGGGTTTTTTTTCTTAGATTTTATGAGATATCAATATGGTGCATCATTTATGGGATTTTAATTTAAAATAGAAGGTTTTAAGTTTAGAAAATAAACAATATTATTACTATTATTTTTTTTTAATTGCTGCAGTCACCACCCTGACACCGTTTGGAATAGAAGGATTTGGAAACCTAATAGCCTGTTTGGTTCGATTCCATTAGAGATGATTATATATAATCCTAATGTAACATATTGATTACAGCATTTGATTGTGCTTATGTAATATAAAGAGAATTACATTTTATAATATTAGTTACAGCACTTGATGTAATTATGATTACATTGCTAGGACTCATGAATGGAGATATAGATATCCTATAATCAAGTGAAAAAGATACTATTGCCATTATAATTTTTTAATTTAACCACAGTGCCCGCCCATATTAATTATTAAAGGAGAGAGGCCGAGTTGAGAGCACGCCATTGTTATCACTGTTATCTTCCTTTAGGCTGTTTCTTTTCTTTTTTTATCTTTCTTCTTTGAAATAGTTTTTGATGTTGGGATGAGATCGATTGAAGCCATGTGCGGCTAGATTTTCCTCTTTAGCCCAGAGTAAACATGAACTTGTTAATTCAGTTTATTTAGTCTTATTTTTATTGGTTATTGCTTAGTAATTGGCCATCATTGAGCATATCTTGGGAATTTCTGATTGAACTTGATGAAGGAAATCTTAAATTGATCTTGGGATTAAATAATATGGAATTAAAGTTTATCAAATTTGTGTCTAGGATAGACACCTAGAAGCTTCACATGATGAAAATTGCATCTTATATAAATGGACGGACATGCAAGTATAGAAATTAAGATGGTAGATTAGCTGATTATGTTAAGC
Organism: Inga oerstediana; assembly: GCA_963210345.1. Taxonomy (NCBI): domain Eukaryota; kingdom Viridiplantae; phylum Streptophyta; class Magnoliopsida; order Fabales; family Fabaceae; genus Inga; species Inga oerstediana. The sequence continues at coordinate 12,533,678 of OY723404.1, read as the reverse complement.
ATAATTAATTTAGTTCCGATAAATTTTAACAAGCAAATAAGATATTTAGCGACTCTAGGTTGTGCTTTTTGACATTGGAATTTATTCTTTATGAAAAGTCTTTACTATTGGTTCTTTTAGGTAACCGGTTCATTTCCTGCATTATTAGTTTCCTTTTCTCGTTTTTATCTCTTGGCTTTCTGCTCAATTTTTTTTTTGTTTTTTAATCAATGCTCAAATTAATTATATCATCTTACAACGATATGCTGCTTTTTCGTTCCTCAGCCAAGACATTATCTGCAGCAAATCCATCAGCAACAACTCTATATAGGCCATCTAATTTCCCATCATGTGAGCGTTTAACCACATAGTTATTACTTCTTCAAGTTCTTTCCCATCTCGTTTTGTCCTATATGTTAGTTTCTCAATCCAATTGAGGTCTTATGAGTTTATGATCCTGGTTTTGTTGGGAATGATGAAGAGATGGCATTACAAAAAAAACGTGATTTAGTAACGGTTAAAAATGGGTATTAGTAGCGGTTCTAACCGCTATAAACAAGATTAGTAGCGGTTCTAACCGCTATAAACAAGATTAGTAGCGGTTACTCAAACCGTTACTAAATCGTACGTTGCAAGCAGTTTTGTAGCGGTTATATAAAACCGCTACTCAATAAAAAATAACCGCTACATCCTTTGTAGCGGTTCAACTTAACCGCTACAACACCCACATGGACGATATTTTTTTCAGAGATATTTGTAGCGGTTATATAACCGCTACAAATATAAAAAATTGAAATATTGAGAGCTAAAAAAAAGAATTTTTTATTTTGTAGCGGTTATATAACCGCTACAAATATCTCTGAAAAAAATATCGTCCATGTGGGTGTTGTAGCGGTTAAGTTGAACCGCTACAAAGAGATGGTGAAGAGATGGTGAAGTCACCGTACGTGGCAGACAATTCTTTGATATTAGTTTGTTTTATGTTTTCGTTTTTTTTTCATTTTCAAATAATTAATCAAGCCTAATAATTCTTTGATATTAAACTAAGCAATGTATCAAGACAAGCTTCCATTGTAAAACTGCCCAAGCATGTATCAAACTTGGTTGGGCATTGGGTTAGTGAACTGAACATGTCTGATAATGAACAAACTTCCTCCCAAACAAATAAACAGATCATAGAGAGGCGTTCTTGTCTTATACCAACATTCAAAAACTTCTAATTATGCCTCTTGACCTGAGTAATAATTTGTTAAAAATATAGGCTTAAATTAAATTTGAATTTTAATATTTCAACTAGATTTAAATGGGATTTTCCCATATAAAAATCTGTATAGTTTAGAACAAAATAAATAATAATTATAACTTGCAATTCTGAAATTAAAAAGTTTGTTTTATTTTATTTGTTTTATCTGGTTCTTTTCTCTACCTCACATGCGGCGTGGTTTAGAATAAATAATAAGTTGAAAGGCTTATTCCTAAGAAAAACTTCACGAGGAAGACGAGCAGAGCGAGATGTATCAATCATCTTCATCGTCTTCTTCTCCAATTGTCTTCATCATGGAGCAGAGGAGGGTCATGTTCATCTTGGATACCGGAGGACCAATTGCAGCACCATGGACGAGAGATAAGAGGACGCCGCCATTGCTGTGATTTCTTTTCTTTTTTTCTGACGAGTCTCACCGGAGAAGGTGAGCGTGGCAATCGGAGCTTCAACCCAACCGGATAAGAGATTCATCACTGACATATTGATAATAAAAAACGGGAAATTGAGAAAAATACCATATTAAAAATTTTATTAGTAAAAAAAACTTGATAAATTTTCATACATAAAAACTATTAGTACTCTGTAATTTTTGTACACAAAGTACGGATGCTCTAATTTAGATTTTTTTTTTACCCATTAAATTTTTGATGGGGGTTATGTAATCTCCAAACAAAATTATGATGGTGATAAACGGACTTCTATTTCTATTCTTCAAGAAAAGAGTTTGTAAGAATTTAGAAATTTTGAATTTTTCATTTTTCAAGAAGAAATTTCACATAATATTAAAAAAATTCAAAATTCATTTAAGTTAACCACATTTTGTCGAGATTTGTCAAAAATCAAAATATATTATGTAAAAAAGTAAATAAACAAAAGCAACCCAAATAATAAAAGTAAACAACAAAATTGTAACAATGTCGGCGGCCGGGAGTGGTGAACGGGGCCGGAGATGGCTATAGGCGTAATTCATTGTTGTTTGTTGTGTGTGTGTGTGTGGTTGTTTGGATCTCGCTATAATTCGTTAAGTTCGGAGGTGATAGCAACAAAACAAATAAGACAAATGCAAGATGAAAGTGCTAGGAATTATCTAAGCTTCCAGCACATTATATTATTTATCCGTTATTCAGCATAAATTTATTTAGTAGTGACAAAGTGCTGGGAATTATCTAAGCTTCCAGCACATTATTAATCAGTAGTTTAGACACTTGAGATGATTCAGCTTTGACGAAAATTAAACCTAGAGGGTTCTCATCATTGATAACCAAACCATTGCTGGAAAGCCCAATATCTCCACAAGAATAACCACCAATGGTACAGAACACGATCTTATAGGCATTCTTAGTATATTTTTTAATCTGGAACACGTTCTTGACAGTTTTTTGGTACGCAGCACTGATTTTCACAGACTTTGGGCATTCAATTATTTTTTTTTATTCAAAAGGGCATTCAATTATTGAGGAACGGCAAGTTTACGACAGAGATAATCAAAAGTTTTGAGACACGTAAAACTTTTGTTGAATACTTTTTTTTCGGTAATATTTATAAACAACTTTCTCTTTTATAGGGTTGATCCCTTTTATAAACAATTTTCATTTTTTGTCTAAAAATGTAAGTTTCTTTTTCCTAATTTACCCTTATCAAATACTCATTCTCTCTCATATCTTATACTTTTTATCTATTCTCTCTCGTATACTTTTTTCATAAATAGGGGCATATATAAAAAAAAATATGGCATTTTTGACACACTTATTGTTTTTAACTACCAGTTCGTTTTATATAATCAAGAAAAAGCTTCTTATAAATAGGACCGGACTGAGTAATTAATTGGCTTCATAGCAATATATTTACATACTTTAAGAGCGCCAACTCATCTGTACTCTGACTAATTAAAATACAACAACTCATCTTATTTTAATATTACATAGCATATGAGTTATTTAGAGAAATTCAAATTTTATAATTTTAAAAAACAACTCATGAGAGGGACTTGTGTTTTTTTTTTCTAAATTATGAAGTTTATGTTTTATAAAATTATAAAATTTGAATTTCTCTGTAGGTAATATTAAAATAAGAGAGGGTCCCGGTTCATCGTTGCGTTTCAATCATCTTTGTCGTGTTCTTCTCTTGAATTGGAGAACGTGATAGGGAATATGCCAGAGGAGAGAAATAATCCACTACTCCTCTTGTCTTGAAGAAAAGTTAAATATTTTAACTACTTATGGAAATTTTAGGTGTTGCGCTCACTCCTAAGTCAAGAAGAACAAAATAAATTTATCACAAAAAATTGAAATATATTACATATATTATCCCATTTGTTGTCATTATACTGTTCTTACTTAATATTACTCAGGAACATAATTGACAATTTTCATTTACAAAAGAAAAAATTAATGCAGAGATATTCTTATAGTTTCACTTGGTTTTTATTCAGGTTCTTGTATAATTTTTTCTTTCAATTGGGTCTTTACTTCTCCTCAATTAAAAGCATTAGTCTCTTTACTCACAAATTGTTAATATGTAAAAGAAACAACCACTACTATAAAAGAAGGATTTAGTGGCATCTCTTTTAAAAAGATGCCACAGATAATTGTTTTTGTTTGTTTGAAAAAAAAAATTACAAATTGTAGCATTTGCTATTACAAATGATATAACTAGTGTATGAGCTTGTCTGGTGATTATCTGAATAAATACCACACAAAATCTTTATTTTTTAAAAAATAAAAGGTTAGTTATAACGTTTGCCTAGATAAACTACTGCCTTCATTTTTGGTTGATAAAGGTCACATGCCTTTTATGCCAAGTGCCATAAAAGATGTCATTATAGAAGGCCCCTGTCTTGTACGAAGGAGCAGTTGGAGGGCCCACCCTTGTATGATTGCCTTGTATCATTCAAGGCCTGGCCATTGGACATGCTCCATATCAGGGACTATTGGGCCCACCCATGTATAATAATTTTGTATACATATATTGGGTGTGTTTGGAAGAGCGATGGGAAAAATAGAGTTTCTCAATTTAGCGGTTGGTAATTTCAATTTTGGTAAAAGCTCGATTGTGTAATGTGATTTATGTTTGGAACAGCGATGGGAAAAATGACTTTTGTAAAAATAAAACTTGTTTGTATTGAATTAAGCACAAGTGATTTTTGTGATAATAGTAAGAGAAAGTGGGTGGAAAAATATTTTAAAGGGTTAAAAACACCAAAAAATAGTTTAAAATAATTTTTGGAACTGAAAAAGTACATTAAAGATAAAATTGCAATCAGTCTGATAACACATTGGGTACAGTTGAAAAAATATTTTAAGGTTAGAAGCACCAAATAATAGTTAAAATTAATTTTTGTAGCCGAAAAAGTATATTAAGGGTAAAATTGCAATCAGTCTGATATCACACTGGACACAACTGAAAAAATATTTTAACCATTCTCACTCTCCCCAAAAGCTAAATCAGTAAAAGCTCCAAATTTGAGCTTATACCAAAAGCTATTAACTTAATCTTAAGCTCAATTGATCATAGTGCTTGCCAAACATTCATTATTTTTTTCAAAGTTGCCCATTGGGCTTATGGTGGCCGAACCAGCGTTTGGGGGGCTCGAACGCCCCCCCCCCAAACACACGCATTATTTTGTTAGGACTCATAAATGGAGACGTAGATATCTTATAATCAAATGAAAATAATATTATTATTATTATAATTTTTTAATTGGACCACAGTATCTGCCCATGTTAAATATTAAAGGAGAGAGACCAAGTTGAGCACGCCATTGTTATCACTGTTTTCTTCCTTTAGGCTGTTTCTTTTCTTTTTTATCTTTCTTCTTTGAATTAACCCAGAGTAAACATGAACTTGTTAATTCAGTTTATTTAATCTTATTTTTATTGGTTATGGCTTAGTAATTGGCCACCATTGAGCATATCTTGTAAATTTCTGATTGAACTTGATGAAGGAAATCTTAGATTGATCTTGGGATTAAATAATATGGAATTAAAGTTTATCTAATTTGTGTTTAGGATAGACACCTAGAAGCTTCACATTAAATCTGATAATACTTATATATTATATCAAAGTATATAATACCCTATATAAGATTGTTATATAAAAAGTAAATAAATAAAAGCTGGACATATAATAAAAGGTAAACAAGATTGTGACCAAAGGAAGCTGTCACAGACTCTGTCGCACAATTTTGTGCTGAAAATTTTGCAGATTTATCACCAAAAAAAATGGGACATTCTAACTTATGATGGAATGATCTCACAAATTGAACCGTTTTATTAAGAAATGCTTTTCTTTCACTAGCAACACGTTTTTTAGAGTTTTAATTCACATAATTTGTGTTTAGGCAACTAATAATTTTATGTAACAGTGACAATTTTGTCACCTTAAAATAAACAATAAAAACATTTATTTATTAAATATTTAACAATTTTAACCGTATTAACTTCATTAATAGTAGACATTATTAGAATCATATAGTATAAAGGTTCTTATATTTTGGAAACTTTTCAAACACAGGTAATTGATGAACTTCTTTTTTTAAAAAAAAAAAAATTTGAAACTTTCAATCAAGTTTTTTAACAATTTCTAGAAAATTTTCTCAATTTAGGAGAAATTGAGAAAAGAATAATTCTTAAGTTGGCAAACCATTTTGTTTTCCAATTTTCATGCGACGAGCCAATTCTTTAAAAATTACATAATTTGTTACATACATAAATTGAAAAAACATAAATTTTAGAAGTTCACACACACACACACACAGAGCGGTGAGATCAGCTAGAGGCATAGTTGGGAATACGGGCCAGCCCGTGGGTTGGCCCTCACCAATCCGCGGCTTGCGCGGTGCGGGCTAGCAAAATGCCAACCCTAACCCGCAGTGTGCGGGTTGCGGGCCCACATTTTTTTTTTGAAAAAAAAAATTCATATTTTTTAAAGAGGATTGAAAATATGAGAAACATATATATGAGTAATTAAATTTACTTTCCTAGTATCAATAATTTCTTTTATAAAAATTTAAAAACATAATCTAAAATTTAAGAGATAAAGTTATCAAATTTGTTGAAGTTTATAAACAAAATATAAACTTATCCTCAAGCAACCAAAATATAATAATTTTGTTTAAAAAAGAAGGGAAGAAGCTAAGATTTTTTCTCTTTGGATTGGGAGGTACCAAGATAAGAGTGAAAAACTTATAAATTTTGTAAAATTATTATATATAAATAAAAAATAAAAAATTTTGCGGGTCAACCCGCCAACCAGTAGACTGGCCCGCATTAACCATCCGGTTATACGGTGCGGGCCTGTGCGGCCTACATTTTTGCAGGTTGGGAAACGCGTCAAAACCCGCGGGCTCATAGGTTGAACCCGCGGGTTGAGCCCATATTACCGGCTCTAACTAGAGCCGCTTAAAGCATAATTTTATTTAGTAGTGACCAAGTGCAGGGAATTATCGAAGCTTCCCGCACTTTATTCATCAATTGTTCATCATAATTTTATTTAGCTGTGACAAAGGGTTAGGAATTATCAAAGCTTCCAGTACATTATTAATCATCACTTGTATAGACACTTAAGATGATTCAACTTTGACGAAAATAAAACCAAAAGGGTATTTATCAGTGATAACCAAACGCCTTTATCCATTATCAATTAGTGGGACAGAACACGATCTTACTCGAAACGTCACTTAATTTATGAAAAAGATAATCAAAAGTTTTGATAGACACGTGCAAATCATTAGCGTGGGACTCGCGTACAACAAAACAACACCACCAAATATATATATATATAAAGAAGGAAGTTAACAAGACATTCCAAGCCACATTACAAATATACCTATACCAATATATATATATATATATTAAAAACATTGAGAAGATTACCAATTTATCATTCTACTCAAGAATGAGTACGTGGTTAATTTGTTTCCTTTTCGGCATGACCTTTGATGCTAAATTAAAAATATTTATTTCGAATTTTGATAAGATATCTATTTTGTACATTATTTGGGGGTTTTAATATAAATATCATAATTTTGAATAAAAAAAAATCTCAATTGAATCCAGTTGGAATACCAAAATTTAAGTTTAGGCATATACTTTTAATAAATTCTTGATCAATCTAGAAGGCGTGATTAAGGATTTCTTAATGTTATTAAAATACCAAAATGCCTCTTAGTTTAGTGTTACACATGGTGGTTCACATTTTTTCTCCCCTATCTCTGAAACTCCATCTCATGGCTGTTGTGGCTGACCATCACAATCAATTCTCCTTACAACTTTTAGGCCCTGTTTGGTAGGAGGGGAGGGGATGGGAGGGGAGGAAAAATGAGCCCCTTCCCTCATTTGGTTTGAAATTTTGGAAGGGAGGGGAGTAAAAATTTGCTTCTCTCTCCCCTCCTCTCCCCTTATTTTAATTCCCTCCAAATTGGGGGGTTTTGGAGGGGAGCCAAATATTGGGACTAATTTGCCCTCATAATCTTTGTCATATCCCATCAATGCTTATGGTTGCAACTCATGCCCTCTCCGCTGCTGTTGCTCCTAATCTCTTGCCCTCAATTCCCTTCCTCTACTTTCTGCCAAAAACGTAAATTTGGACTTTATTTTTATGTTCTCATTTTTTGCACAGTAACATATAAGAAATCCTGATGGTTAATAGTTTCATCTTCACAAATCCTGATGCACATTCGGCTCAATAAATTTTGTCAGCAATTGAATTTTGAGAATCAAGTTATAGGGTGATCTAAATAATTTGCATTGTTGCTAGTCATTTTTGGCTAAAACATTGTTACTGGAGTCATCTTTTTTTAGAGTCAAATTAGCCCTTCATTAAAAACGTAGTTTAAAACAAAAATTATTATATCAGTTGTTGTATACATATTAAGGTGAGAGTAAGTTTTCAAAAATTATATAATTTATATTAAGGTATAAATTAATTTAAATAATTTATATAAGTAAAAATATATAAACTAATATATAAGGGTAAAATGGTAAATTACATATTATCTCCCCTCCCATCCCCTCTTGAACCAAATAAAAGATCATTAAAAAACCTTCCCCTTCCTTCCCCTTCAACCAAACCAAACAAGGTAACCTCCTATACTTCCCTTCCATCCCCTCCCCTCCATTCCCTCCCATTTCATCCCCTCCCATTGAACCAAACAGGCCCTTAAGGTCTGTTTGGTGGGAGGGATTTGGAGGGGAAGGGAGGGGAGGCAAAATTTTTATGAGTTGAATTTTAAAAGATTGAAAAAATGGGGTAATAAAATTTTAATAAAGAGAATATATAAAATAAAAGAGTAAGAAAAATTAATTAAAAAATTTTAACCCCACTTCTCTAATTTTTTTAAATTCATTTCAAAAAAATTTTCCCTCCGTCCACTTTCCCTCCCCTCATACCGGTAAACCTGCATTAGTTTCCTTTTCACGTTTTTCTCTCTTGGCTTTCTGCTCAATTTTTTTTTTTTGTTTGATCGATGCTCAAATTAATTACATCTTCTTACAACAATGCTGCTTTTTCGTTCCTCAGCCAAGACATTATCTGCAGCAGATCCATCGGCAACAACTCGATATAGGCCATCTAATTTCCCATCATATGAGCGTTTAACCACATAGTTATTACTTCTTCAAGTTCTTTCCCATCTCGTTTTGTCCTATATTATTAAATTTAGAAATTTTGAAGTTGTCATTTTTCAAGAAGAAATTTCACATAATATTAAAAAAATTCAAAATTCATATAAGTTCACCACATTTTGTCGAGATTTATTAAATTTCAAAATATATTATATAAAAAAGTAAATAAGCAAAAGCAACCCAAATAATAAAAGTAAACAACAAAATTGTAATAAGGTCGGCAGCCGGGAGTGGTGAACTGGGCCGGAGATGACTATAGGCGTAATTCATTGTTGTGTGAGGAAAAAAAAGATAATCTCCTCAAATTAAAGTTATATACATATCACATATGATCGTAAGGCACAATAATATACACTTTTTTTAAAAAAATAATTAAACGGGCCTAAATGGGCTGGCCCGTTTAAACCCGCAGCCCTACAGGACCAGCCTGTTTAGGCCCGCCTCCAAAAAAAGAGCATCAGAGACACTTTTTCAGTTTGGAAAGAAATGAAAGAGAAACCAGATCCTACATTTTTAACAGACCAGTAAACTGGTATTTGGTCCTGAAGATTCTCCATCACCTTTGTCCTTGTTGTCATAAGATGGACACTTTGTTGGACTGAAGTGGGTTCATTAGTGTTATTGGGCTTAGTGATTAGTCAGGCTCACACTCATTATTGGCGATAGAAGCTCTGGACTCATATATTGGAGTAACGAAATCCACACACGGCTCGACTAGTTATTGAGATATCAAGGGAGATTGTGAAGGTGAATCTGAGACAGGTTGATTTGGTAAAGCCATTGGTAGTGTCTTGAATAAACAGAGGAATTGAAAAATTCACCCCACTGGCAAGCTTCTCAAACCCCACAATGTATAAGTATATGTATACGTATGTGGTCCATATAATTCTACTACATTATGGTATTCCCCTCTCTCCAAGACCACCATTCCTTTATACTCAGCACTATATAATATCTTTAACACTTTTGTTATGTATTAACTTCATCCGTAGTAAACATTATTTTAATCATATAATAAAGTTTCTCATATTTTGGTAACTTTTCAAACACAAGTAATTGGTGAACTTACTTTTTAAGAAATATTGAAATTTTCAATCAAGTTTTATTTTTTTTACAATTTATAGAATAGTTACTTAATTTTCTCAATTTATAGGAAATTGAGAAATGAATTCTTAATCGATAAACCATTTTTCAATTTTCATGCATTAAGCCAATTCTTAAAAAATTACATAAATATTGGTGTATCCTATTATTTCACTTCTATTTATGCTATCTCTCAGCTCTTCTTTCTACATTTGTTTAGGAAATAAGACAAATGAAAAACATAAATGCAAGATCAAAGTGCTAGGAATTATATAAGCTTCCAGCACATCATATTATTTATCCCTTATTCAGCATAATTTTATTTAGTAGTGACAAAGTGCTGGGAATTATCTAAGCTTCCAGCACATTATTAATCAGTAGTTTAGACACTTGAGATGATTCAGCTTTGAAGAAAATTAAACCCAGAGGGTTCTCATCATTGATAACCAAACCATTGCTGGAAAGCCCAATAGCTCCACAAGAATTAGCATAAGTGGGACAGAACACGATCTTATAGGCAATCTTAGTATATTTTTGAATCTGGAACACGCCCTTGACAGGGTTTTTGTACCCACTGATTTTCACAGACTTGACGCCATCCTCTTCTTCAACAATAGTCCAACTTGAGGGCAAAGGAACACAGCTTGGTACTTTTCCCTCAACAGAGTAAAAGTTCACCCAAGCGTTGGTTGGGATGAATCTAATTCTTAATGGGGACGAAATTGTCCATGGCAAGCCATAATCGAGATGGATCGGGAGAGAGGGATATGGCTTAACACTAAGAGGGCAAGTTTCGTTTCCTGTCTTGGCAAGAGTCAAGCCACCACCTAATATATTTATAAATGGAACGATGTAGTATTTGCCACCGTTGGTAACCGGCTCGCCGTCGGTATCGAGGACGAAGGCTTTGGCTGAACAGGCGATGAAGGAAAAGAGAGTGAAGAGAGCAATCAAGGAGGGCTTCATTATTGGTAGCTTGAGAGAGAGAGAGAGAGAGAGAGAGAGAGAGAGAGAGAGAGAGAGAGAGAGCACAATGTCTTTGTTTTTATGTGATGTGGTTGTGTGGAAACGGGAGAGGCCAAGGGTTCTATTTATAGAAATTGTGAGTGATATTTTGGGCATTCAATTATTGAGGAATGGCAAATTTACCAAAGACATAATCAAAAGTTTTGAGACACGCAAAACTTTTGTTGAATATTTTTTTTTCCGTCCTAATTTATAAACAATTTTCTCTTTTATAGGGCTGGTCTCTTTTATAAACAATTTTTATTTTTTCTCTAAAAATGTAAGTTTATTTTTCCTAATTTACCCTTATCAAATACTCATTCTCTCTCATATCTTATATCCAGTATCTCTTATACTTTTTATCTATTTTCTCTCTTATACTCTTTTCATAAATAGGGGCATATATGAAAAAAAAACATGACATTTTTTACACACTTTTGTTTTTAACTACCAGTTCGTTTTACGTAATCAAGAAAAAGTTTCTTATAAATAGGACCGGACGGACTAATTAGTTGGCTTCATAGCAATATAATTTACATACTTTAAGAGCGCCAACTCATCTGTACTCTGACTAATTAAAATACAATAACTCATCGTATTTTAATGTTACATAGCATATGAGTTATTTAGAGAAATTCAAATTTTATAATTTTAAAAAACAACTCATGAGAGGGACTTGTGTTTTTTTTTTCTAAATTATGAAGTTTATGTTTTGCAAAATTATAAAATTTGAATTTCTCTATATGACTCATCTGCCATGTAACATTAAAATAAGATGCATTGTTATATTTTAATTAATAGAGTATAGATGAGGTGGCGCTCATGGAGGATGTAAGTATTTCTTTTATTGCATACTTGGCATGACTTCCTATTTTTCGTTAAATTTGGCATATATTTTTATGAGAAATATTTACATATACTCTAGGAGTGTCAGCTCACTTGAACTCTATCCAATAAAAAGACAACTCATATTATTTTAATATTGGTTAGCTGAGGACTCATAAAAAAATTCACATTTTGTTTTGTTTTTAAGAATAATAAACATCTTAACTTTTTTTTTTAAAAAAAAAACTAAGATAAAATAATCAACCAATATTTTTCTTAAAAACAAAATAAAATGTGAATTTTTTTTCATATGAGTCATCAACCAACTAGGATTTAAATAATTTGAATTATTGTATTTTTATTGGACAGAGTTTAGATGATACGACACTCTTGGAGTCTATAAGCAATTCTCATATTTTTATTATTTAGGTAGTCATCAATACTAAATTAAAAAAATTTATTTGAGATTTTGATAAGATATAAATTTTATGCCTATTTAGGGATTTTAGCATAAATATCACAATTTTAAATAAAAATAGTTTAGTTTTTTTTTTCCTTTGCTTTAACTGATTCTTTTTCTCAGCCTTACACATTGAAAGGCTTATCCAGTTATCCCTAAGAAAAACACCACGAGGAACACGAACAGAATGAGAGGTTCCCAGTTTGCGTTACGTTTCAATCATCTTTATGTCGTCTTCTTCTCTTGAATTGGAGAATGTGACAGGGAATAGACCAGGGGAGAGAAATAATCCGCTACTCCTCTTATCTTAAAGAAAAGTTTTATTTTAACACAAAAAATTGAAATATATTACATATATTATCCCTTTTGTTGTCATTATACTTTTCTTACTTAATATTACTCAGGAACATAATTGACAACTTTCATTTACAACAGAAAAAATTAATTCTCCTTACAACTTTTAGGTAATCGGTTCGTTTCCTGCATTAGTTTCCTTTTCTCGTTTTTCTCTCTTGGCTTTCTGCTCAATCTTTTTTTTTTTTGATCGATGCTCAAATTGATTATATCATCTTACAACTATGCTGCTCAAATTTGAATTTTAATATTTTAACAGGATTTAAATGGGATTTTCCCAAATAAAAATTTGTATAGTTTAGGACAAAATAAATAATAATTATAACTTGCAATTCTGAAATTAAAAAGTTTGTTTTATTTTATTTATTTTATCTGGTTCTTTTCTCTGCCTCACATGCGGCGTGGTTTAGAATAAATAATAAGTTGAAAGGCTTAGTACTAAGAAAAACTTCACGAGGAAAACAAGCAGAGTGAGATGTTTCAATGATCTTCGTCGTCTTCTTCTCCAATTGTATTCATCATGGAGCAGAGGAGGGTCATGTTCATCTTGGAGCCGGAGGACCAATTGCAGACACCATGGACGAGAGATAAAAGGACGCCGCCATTGCTGTGATTTCTTTTCTTTTTTCCTGACGAGTCTTACCGGAGAAGGTGAGCGTGGCAATTGGAGCTTCAAAGATGCGAGTGGAGAGATAAGAGCTTCATCACTGACATATTGATAATAAAAATAGGGAAAATTGAGAAAAATACCATATTAAAAATTTTATTAGTGAAAAATACTTGATAAATTTTCATACACAAACTATTAGTACTCTGTAATTTTTGTACACAAAGTACGGATGCTCTAATTTGGATTTTTTTTACCAATTAAATTTTTGATGGGGGTTATGTAATCTTCAAACAAAATTATCATGGTGAAAAACGGACTTCTATTTTTATTCTTCATGAAAAGAGTTTGTAAGAATTTAGAAATTTTGAATATTTCATTTTCAAGAAGAAATTTCACATAATATTAAAACAATTCAAAATTCATTTAAGTTCACCACATTTTGTCAAGATCTATTAAATTTCAAAATATATTATCAATAATAATTTCAAAGAATGGTGTTAGATTTTAAATGGACAACGACAAAAAAAAAAGTAAAAAAAACAAAGGACAACCAAAATCCCTATATCTACTTGGACATAATGACTGAGGGTGAATCTATGTGAATATAAAAAACATGTTTAAAAGAGTTATCTCTAATTAAATCTGACAATAATTATATCAAACTACATAATACCTTATATAAGATAATTATATAAAAAAGTAAATAAATAAAAGCAGCCCAAGTAATAAAAGGTAAAGAACAAAATTGTGACAACAAGAACCTGTCACAAACTCTCGTACAATTTTCTGATGAAAATTTTGCAAATTAATCACCAAAACAATTAAGGTTGATGCATAATGAAATGGCTTGATATGAACATATGAATCTGATAGGATTAAAGAAGTTAGTTAGTACTCCCTCCAGTCCTAATTATAAGATAAAGTTGATTTTTTTGGAAAAATTAAGGAAGCCAATTAAATCACTTTAGAATATTTATTTTTATATTTTTTTCTTCAAACTAATTAATTTGACTAATAAACTGATATATAATTTAAGGATACTAAAAATATAAATACTCTAAAGTGATTAAATTAGCTTCATTAATTTTTCCAAAAAAATCAACTTTATCTTATAATTAGGACCGGAGGGAGTACAATTTTACAATCGTTTTCTCATGAGGGCGAGTGTGAAAGCGATTCCATTGCTGTCAACGGAGGAGAAGGATGTTGTGGTTCGGAGTCAGAAAAAGATTCGTGTTAGGGATTGGACCTTCTCTAAGGACCAATCTTTGGCACTGAGAGATGATGAATGGATGCCAGACGCATCCTTTACGGACTTTGGTACAGAGCACGTTGGGATTTCATTGGAGAGAGAGAGCAAGTGTTGGAAGTCCTTTAAAGAGGCGGTGACTAAAGAAAGTGATGAAACGGAGGAAGAGGACAGGCAACGAAGTGAAAGAATGCGTTGATTGTGAAATTTTAGGCGTATGGTTAATCCTGAATATTTGGAGAGGAAACTCCAACAGTTGTGGGCTTGTTATGGTTGTTGTAAATATTGCATATGGGTGTGTCAAAGAAAGAGTCTCTATAATATTATGAAATATGTTTAAATGAAGAGATGCGTTTTAAGAAGTCATGTTATTATGAATTAAGGGATTTGTGTTGGTTCATGAATTAACATGGTTCATGAATTTAACAGATAGTTATGACTTTCCAATTGAAGAGGTGTAGTCTTCAAGAGGCACAACTTCAATGCATTGATTCATTGTCTATAAATACCCTAACCACACCATTTGGAAGCAGAGAAATAGAAGCCTCAGTAATCTCTCACTGGGTTACCTTATCTTCCACCAGTTCTGCCGCCCTGTATCCTAACAGGAAGGGTTCGTTTAATCCTGGGGAGATGCCGCTTCCTATTTACTGAGGGGGCTGCGGAATATCTCTTAAGGACAGTGTCCTCGGACGCGACTCGAATCAAATATTTTCTTGTTTCTTTGCAGATTTTGCCTACAATCTTAAGAGATATTTCTGGCTTATTCTTGAGTGCGTCATGATGAAGTTTTCTCAAGTTCATTTGGCATATTGCAAAGAAAATAAGATAAGTTTTAATTTCAATCTCTTGGGCTTTTATTTATTTGCACTTGTGGAAATTATTGAGTTAAAGCAAATCTTGAAGGCGAAATATATATATATATATATATATATAGACCGGAAAAAAAAATATAGAGAGACCGAATAAAAAAAAAAAATTTGTTTACAGTTACGGTGTTTGTCTTTTGTGAAACCAGACTTACATGTATTCATTGAAAAATTGTTTGGAACTTTGGTTTCGTGTGGGAAGTGTCAGGTTCAAGGATCTCCCACTATTAAAGGAATCAACTATGGCATCCCTTAATTTCATTCGGCAAATTTTGAAATCCACGTGAAATGATGACAATAGTAGAATTGAAGCGAGAAGTTTGTCTGATAAGGAGAAAGCATCAAATGGTAGACAATCCCAGTGTATTGGCCTCTATGAAAGGGAATCAGACGGTCAAGTCAACAAATCAGATTCTGTTTTAAAAATCAAGAAACAGATGACAATCGCCAACATGCAGCCAGAAATTTTTTCTGATGAAGAGAAATCATTTAATGGTAGAGAATCAGAGTTCTCCTGGGTACTTCATGATAATTGAGAATGGAGGAAAAATCTCAGAGAAGTAAAAGTGCGTTGGTTGGTCCGATGATAATTGAGAATGAAGAGAGTGAGAATTGGATCTTATTGTATTTGATGAAAGTATATTAAATTAAGCCTATGATTAAGGCGGGCCATGATCAGTACTGTAATGGACGAATATCCAATTTCCCCTTCAACCGGACTATTTTAATCTCTATGGTAAAGAGATTTTAAGGGTACTGTGATCCTTTCAAACACAGGCAAGAGGCAGAAAAGAAGTCTGCAAGTCTGATTAGAAAGAGAAACTGTCTTTGCAATGATACGAGAAGACAATGAAGAAGAAGAAGAGACACATTGGAGTTACCGTTATTGACGTCTGTTTGTGATTGAGCGAACCGCTCTTACCAGGTATGCTTCCAATTAATATTAATAAGAATATTGATGGGCATATTTATATTAAAAAAAAATATTCATGCGTTATAATTTATATGGTTTTTGGTGGCTGAGATTTGATATGCAGTTTAGAAGCATGCTATTATTTAATTATTTGATTTCTACTGTGGTGAATTTAAATAATTAAGTTGGAGGCTTTTTAATGAGTACATTAATTGTTTTATAGTTGCTAGTTTTCTAAAATAAACAACAAAAACTTGGTTTCTAAATTTTAATATTTTAATTTGTTTTATACTCTCCTATTATGTCTCCTAAAATTTTGCTAATCTCCTATTCTTGATCAATATGGCTGAATAAATTAAATTTTGGGATTTGTTGTGTTCAACGTGATAATAGTTGGAAGTTAAAATAAAATTTTAATAAATCTGGTGATATTTGTGAATGCCTTAGCCACAATTTTATTTATCAGAAGGATTTTTATCATGATTAATTAATAGAAATAATTAATTGCACGTTGTGTGATTTATTTTGATATACCATATCAATTACTTTGAATCTTGAAAATCATAGATTTTTAATGCTGCAAATTATATTTATATTTCCATGATTTTTGTAATCTGATCATTTGAAATTTTTAAAGAGAATTTGTAGTATTGGTTTCACATGTTTAAATACGTGTAATTGTAAATGTTATTAAATATTGGTATTTAAAATAATTAAATATTTAGAAATTTATGTGGAAAATTCTGTGTAAGGATAGAATATTATTAAATATATATAACATTGAGTATTGGTATTTATGGCTTTTCAAATGATTTAGTGGGTAGAAAATTCTAATTTAATTAGAATGGAAGAGGATTATAGGGTGATATTCTAATTTAATTAGAATTATTTCTGAAAAGTGTGAAATTTTTATTGAAATATTTGAAAGTGTGGGGGTGTCTAAAATAATAGAGTATCTTGTGGGGACACCTTAGAATATATATTTTGATATATTGAAAAATTATAAAATTGTGCTATATATGACGCGCGTTATGATTAAAGTTTATTTAGTGAAGGCTTTGTTATTTGCTGTGAAGAGCAAATCTTGTAATGTGAATTATTAAATTTTGCATATAACTTTAAATAAGCATTACAGTAGTGATATGGAAATTTAATTATTTATCTAGTGTTTAGATAAAGGTGTTTTAAATTTTCATAATTTATGGATATGTATTTATCTTGGTATATGCATACTGTAAACATATATTGAATTTTATGTGGATGACTTGCATGGTTAAATATATCATATCATGCTCTTGAAATCATGAGAGAATCACATGTGATTTAGGGTGTTAATGATCATAAAAGACAAGTGATGATAAATAAGAAATGTTTCCGAAGATTGGTTCTGAGAACCACTATGTGAATATTCCTCATGATACTACTTGAGATTACTTTAAAGCTCAATCAATGTATGCACAAATTGTTGAGAATTTGTAGCACTGATAGATGTTAATCCTGTGACATAGCAGATGATGTGTGGAGATTAAGCATTTATAAACTCTAATTGAAGAGAAAGAAATAGTTAAGGGATGTCATAAATGATGACATCATGTATAGTGGATTCCTGTTGTATTGATATGCACGGATGGTAACTAAAATTCAATATATGTGTGAAAATCCAATGGTTATCATTAACCATCAGTGGTAATAAAAGTAAAATATTACGTGAGTCAAAGTCGATTACTCTGGAAATGGGTGAAGTGCTAAGAATGTTGAAAACCTCTTAGCAAATATTTTCATAAGAAACCGACTCTTAGCGTCGATGATCTGTGATTATCAAATGGTAATAACCATTGTAGAAAGAACAATGATGTAAGTGAAAATCGTTTGAGATATGATATAAATAAGCGCTTAAGAATTATGGTAAAGTTATCTCAATTGATTTGGTGAGGTCAATAATAGACCTATCGGATCCGTTAACAAAACCCCTTGGGAGGAAAATGATTATTGAAATGTCAAGAGGAATGGGATTAAAGCCGACTACTAATTGACAGCGATGGCAACCCATCCTTTGTGATTAGTGATCCCATGAAGAAGGTTCACTGGGTAAGAACAAGTCGTTCGTCAGTTCTGACTAGCACAAATATTTTACGTCCCTTCCTATGATACTTTGAATGTGCTAGACTGCATTATTGTAGGTTGAGCAAAGCTCTTAATGATTTCATAGTTCAATGAGGCAGTGTGCATAGTGCAGGCACAAAGTTAAATGAAATCACCTCTATGAATGTGGAGTGTGGCCGCTCCTATGAGATCTTGGCAAAATCTCTAGAGCATTCATTATGCACCAGGCATGCGCATGGCCGACATAACGCGCAAAACCGCTGTTAACAGTGGAAATGTTAGGATATAATCTGACTCTTAATGCCTCTGATACACACTAAGAGATGTGAGTTCATAGTCCATAGGACCACTGACATCTCTGTGTATCATGTGTTATCGGTCTAGGTCTAGTTCATAGTCCAAAGGACCACTAGATACAATGGTTATATCATGGGTGTAACTCAGCAAATGGTGTGTTTTCTTTGACACATGTGGGGGATTGTTGTAAATATTGCATATGGGTGTGTCAAAGAAAGAGTCTCTACAATATTATGGAATATGTTTAAATAAAGAGATGCGTTTTGAGAAGTCATGTTATTATGAATTAAGGGATTTGTGTTGGTTCATGAATTAACATGGTTCATGAATTTAACAGATAGTTATGACTTTCCAATTGAAGAGGTGTAGTCTTCAAGAGGCACAACTTCAATGCATTGATTCATTGTCTATAAATACCCCAACCGTGACACCATTTGGAAGCAGAGAAATAGAAGCCTCAGTAATCTCTCATTGGGTTACCTTATCTTCCACCAGTTCTGCCGCCCTGTATCCTAACAGGAAGGGTTCGTTTAATCCTGGGGAGATGCCGCTTCCTATTTACTGAGGGGGCTGCGGAATATCTCTTAAGGACAGTGTCCTCGGACGCGACTCGAATCAAATATTTTCTTGTTTCTTTGCAGATTTTGCCTACAATGGTGACGTTGATACAATTGACGTTGGTGCAGGTTTCTTTGTAGTAACTTATACGGGCATGCACGATTATGAATTAGCCCTCATGGTGGCCCTTGGTTGTTGTATGATCACTACTTGTCGGTGCAACCCTGGAAACCACTTTTTGATCTGGAGGGGGAGGTGATCTCAAAATTGTCTGCTTGGGTTAGGTTGCCGAAGTTGCTAGGATTACTGCAACAGAGGTATTCTTTATGTCATTGGCTCTCAGATTGGTCGGGTTCTCAAGGTTGATATGAATACTTTGAACAAAAAGAAAGGTCGGTTTGCATGTATCTATGTTGAACTTGATCTCAGTGCCCCTCTGCGACCTATGGTTCTTGAGGATGGGAGAGAAATGAAGATTCAATACAAAGGTATTCATCTTATTTGCTTCGCGTGTGGGAGATATGGACATGACTCAGACCATTGTCCTTCTAAGAACACTAGCTCTCGCATCGGCAGGTCAAGAGAGGAAAATAGGAAGGGCGGGAGTACGAGGGATGAATGTGCTAAGAAACCTGACGGGGTTAGTGGGGGAGTAGAGAGTCGTTTGTTGGGGAGTAGTCGCAGAGAGGTTGATTCTGCAGTGACGTATGATTCTTTGATGGTGGTACAACAACAGTGACGAGGTCGGCGGTCGGTAGTGGTGAACTGGGCCAAAATGGCTATGGGCGTAATTCATGGGGGAATCACGTGCCGCTGAGGGGAAGGGGTGGATCTTGCTATAATGCGTTAAGTTCGGAGGTGATGGAGGGAAAGCATATCACGATGAATCAGGAGGCAATAAAGGAGTCATTAACTGGGAATTCAAATATTGATGAGGGGGCTAAGTTTTGACTAGGGGAGAGTAATGGGCGGGTTGGGCAGCCCATGGTCAAACCCATAGCCCGCCCATTTAACTTTAGACGGGTATGGGCTAGCCCAAACCCGTACCTCAACCCATATAAACCCGTGTAAACGGGCTGGCACATAAATGGGCGGGTTAACACGGGTTATGGGTAACCCATTTAGATTGGACCTGCTTATTTTTTTGAAAAAGAAATATAGATAAGCAGCAAGCCTTAATTTCAAATCCATGATCCATCAATCTAAATTATGATATCCACAATTCACACAAAAGAATCCAAATTTAGACAAGTAGTAAGTATTATCATAACAGAATTTTGATGTTTAAACTCCAACTTTTAAATTAAAACATTACATGCAACTACAAATTCAAAGATCAACAAAATGACATGCTTCCATTGAATATTTGATATCTTCATGAGTTGATGCTTCATTTTTCACCATCATCATCAGATTCAGTTGAGGAATGGGGTGTAGCTCCATAAGCTAAATCTTCTTCTGCAAAATAAATTAAGAAAAAACATATCCATTAATAATCTAATAGGCAATAAAAAAATGAAACAATACAAATTAAGAATGTTATTGAAAATACCCGTAACAACACTTGCACTCTCATCAAAATTATCAATATCAGAACAGAAAAATCCATTTAACAAGATAAGAATCGATCAAAGTTGAGATAAAAAACTCGGACACTCACTTGAATAAAGGACTGAATCTGCAAAAATGCTAATAACAGCTGGAGAGAACGAACTCAAGGACGACGAGAGCGAATGAGACTACTGAGAGACTGAGAGTGGGATTGCATGCAGGAGCCAGGAGTGGTTGAGTGAGTGTGAGACTAAGTGACTAACTTCTAAATTTCTAATTAAAAAACTAAGAGATTGAGAGTGAGTAGGATGCATGCTGTACGAGTGAAGAGTGATAAGTAATCAACAAAGAGACAAAATGATTAGTCAAAAGAGTGAAAAAATGAAAAAGTAATTAAAGTAATTGCATTGGAATGGACGATTGATTGAGTGAAGGTGGTATGAATGGACAATGGTATCCAATGTCAGTGAGGGAGGGTAGTCGGCAATCCGTATGGCAACTGGCAAGGTAAGATTAATTTAAAAAAAAAAAAAAAATCTAAATGGGCGGGTACGGGCAGCCCGAAGGTGTGCCCATAGCCCGCCCATTTAAGTTTTAAATGGGCGGGTTTCAACCCGCCCCATCATGGGCTCATTTTGGGCGGGTTCACAGTGACCCAATTAAATTGGGTTGCGGGCTGGGTTATGGGTAATGGGCTTATTGCTCTCCCCTAGTTCTGACGGGGAAGAAGGTTAACACAACAAGTGGGCTTGGATGTTGGGCCCATGATTCTTAGTAAACAAAATGGGTCCAATGGAATTGGTCAAAACTCTCAATCTAGAGGGAGTTAGGAAGCTTGTTTGGAGAGTTTTGATTGTGCTGAAGAGGCTTGAATTCTTCCACCATTGCCTACTACAGCTAGGAATATAGGCCAGCCCGTTTAGGCTCGATTTCAAAAAGGTGCCTTATTTTCGAGGCCTAGCCCATTTAACAAAAGCCTACTTGCAGGCTTTAGGTTGTTTTGTCGCTTTTTTTAAATGTCCTTGAAGATTATAATACCTAATTTAAAACCAAAATGTTATCAAATCTAACTTAAAACATAAAAAATTATCCATGTTTAACAAAACATAAACACTAAGTCTAAAATGTCAAAAACTAATGTCCATAACCACAATCAAATAAATAACTAGATAAAGTCATAATCATAAACTAAATACTAAAATATATTTTGAAGAGGTTAACATTAGGTAAGCTTAAGAATTGCAATTTCTTTCAAGTTATAAACTCTATTTGGTAATAAAGATATTGAAGAAGAAGTGGTGAAGAATAAGAGAATTTGTTATGCCAGGAAAAAAAGCTAATCCCCTCAAATTAAAATCATATACATATCACATATGATCGTAAGGTACAATAATATACAATTTTTTTAAACGGGCCGGCCCTGCAAGTCTGTAGGGCTGGACCGTTTAAACCCGCGGCCTTACAAGGCCGGCCCGTTTAGGCCCGCTTCCAAAAAAAGAGCATCAGAGACACGTTTTCAGTTTGGAAAGAAATGAAAGAGAAACCGGATCCTCCATTTTTAACAGACCAGTAAACTGGTATTTGGTCCTGAAGATTCTCCATCACCTTTGTCCTTGTTGTCATAAGATGGACACTTTGTTGGACTGAAGTGGGTTCATTAGTGTTATTGGGCTTAGTGATTAGTCAGGCTCACACTCATTATTTGCGATAGAAGCTCTGGACTCATATATGGGAGTAACGAAACCCACACACGGCTCGACTAGTTATTGAGATATCAAGGGAGATTGTGAAGGTGAATCTGAGACAGGTTGATTTGGTAAAGCCATTGGTAGTGTCTTGAATAAACAGAGGAATTGAAAAATTCACCCCACTGGCAAGCTTCACAAACCCCACAATGTAAGTATATGTATAAGTATGTGGTCCATATAATTCTACTACATTATGGTATTCCCCTCTCTCCAAGACCACCATTCCTTTATACTCAGCACTATATAATATCTTTAACACTTTTGTTATGTATTAACTTCATCCGTAGTAAACATTATTTTAATCATATAATAAAGTTTCTCATATTTTGGTAACTTTTCAAACACAAGTAATTGGTGAACTTACTTTCTAAGAAATATTGAAATTTTCAATTAATTTTTATTTTTTTTACAATTTATAGAATAATTACTTAATTTTCTCAATTTATAGGAAATTGAGAAATGAATTCTTAATCGATAAACCATTTTTCAATTTTCATGCATTAAGCCAATTCTTAAAAAATTACATAAATATTGGTGTATCCTATTATTTCACTTCTATTTATGCTATCTCTCAGTTCTTCTTTCTGCATTTGTTTAGGAAATAAGACAAATGAAAAACATAAATGCAAGATGAAAGTGCTAGGAATTATCTAAGCTTCCAGCACATTATATTATTTATCCCTTATTCAGCATAATTTTATTTAGTAGTGACATAGTGCTGGGAATTATCTAAGCTTCCAGCACAGTATTAATCACTTGTTTAGACACTTCATATGATTCGGCTTTGAAGAAAATTAAACCCAGAGGGATCTCATCAGTGATAACCAAACCATTGCTGGAAAGCCCAATATCTCCACAAGAATCACCGTCAGTGGGACAGAACACGATCTTATAGGCAATCTTAGTATATTTTCGAATCTTGAACACACCCTTGACAGTGTTTTTGTACCCACTGATTTTCACAGACTTGACCCCATCCTCTTCTTCAACAATAGTCCAACTTGAGGGCAAAGGAACACAGCTTGGTACTTTTCCCTCCACAGAGAAGAAGTCCACAATAGCGTTGGTTGGGATGATTCTAATTCTTAATGGGGATGAAATTGTCCATGGCAAGCCATATTCGAGATGGATCGGGAGAGAGGGATATGGCTTAACACTAAGAGGGCAAGTTTCGTTTCCTGTCTTGGCAAGAGTCAAGCCACCACCTAATATATTTATAAATGGAACGATGTAGTATTTGCCACCGTTGGTAACCGGCTCGCCGTCGGCATCGAGGACGACGGCTTTGGCTGAAGAGGCGATGAAGGCAAAGAGAGTGAAGAGAGCAATCAAGGAGGGCTTCATTATTGGTAGCTTGAGAGAGAGAGAGAGAGCGCACGATGTCTTTGTTTTTATGTGATGTGGTTGTGTGGAAACGGGAGAGGCCAAGGGTTCTATTTATAGAACTTGTGAGTGATATTTTGGGCATTCAATTATTGAGGTACGGCAAATTTAGCAAAGAGATAATCAAAAGTTTTGAGACACGTAAAACTTTTGTTGAATTTTCTTTCTCCGATCTTATTTATAAATAACTTTTTTTTATAGGATTGGTCCCTTTTATAAACAATTTTCATTTTTTGTCTAAAAATGTAAGTTTCTTTTTCCTAATTTACTCTTATCAAATACTCATTCTCTCTCATATCTTATACTCACTATATTTTATACTTTTTATTTATTCTCTCTCTTATACTCTTTTCATAAATAGGGG
The DNA here is from genome assembly GCA_963210345.1 of Inga oerstediana. Taxonomy (NCBI): domain Eukaryota; kingdom Viridiplantae; phylum Streptophyta; class Magnoliopsida; order Fabales; family Fabaceae; genus Inga; species Inga oerstediana. The sequence continues at coordinate 12,509,441 of OY723404.1, read as the reverse complement.
CATATATGAAAAAAAAAACATGGCATTTTTGACACACTTATTGCTTTTAACTACCAGTTCGTTTTACGTAATCAAGAAAAAGTTTCTTATAAATAGGACCGGACGGAGTAATTAGTTGGCTTCATAGCAATATATTTACATACTTTAAGAGCGCCAACGCATCTGTACTCTGACTAATTAAAATACAACAACTCATCTTATTTTAATGTTACATAGCATATGAGTTATTTGGAGAAATTCAAATTGTATAATTTTAAAAAACAACTCATGAGAGGGACTTGTGTTAAGTATTTCTTTTGTTGCATATTTGGCATGACTTCCCATTTTTTGTTAAATTTGGCATATATTTTTATGAGAAATATTTACATATACTCTAGGAGTGTCAGCTCAATTGAACTCTATCCAATAAAAATACAACTCATATTATTTTAATATTGGTTAGCTGAGGACTCATAAAAAAATTCACATTTTGTTTTGTTTTTAAGAATAATAAACATCTTAACTTTTTTTTTAAAAAAAAACTAAGATAAAATAATCAACCAATATTTTTCTTAAAAACAAAATAAAATGTGATTTTTTTTTCATATGAGTCATCAACCAACTAGGATTTAAATAATTTGAATTATTGTATTTTTATTGGACAGAGTTTAGATGATATGATACTCTTGAAGTCTATAAGCAATTCTCATATTTTTATTATTTAGGTAGTCATCAATACTAAATTAAAAACATTTATTTCAGATTTTGATAAGATAAAAATTTTATGCCTATTTGGGGATTTTAGCATAAATATTACAATTTTAAATAAAAATAGTTTAATTTTTTTTTCCTTTGCTTTAACTGATTCTTTTTCTCAGCCTCACACATTGAAAGGCTTATCCAGTTATCCCTAAGAAAAACGCCACGAGGAACGCGAACAAAATTAGAGGTTCCCGGTTTGCGTTACGCTTCAATCATCTTTATGGCGTCTATCAAAAGTTTTGATAGACAGGTGCAACATCATTAGCATGCGACTCGCGGACAACAAAACCACCACCAAATATATATATATATATATATATATATATATATAAAGAGGGAAGTTAACAAGACATTCCAAGCTACTCCCTCCGGTCCTAATTATAAGATAAAGTTGATTTTTTTGAAGAAATTAAGGAAGTCAATTAAATTACTTTAGAGTGTTTATATTTTTAGTATCCTTAGATTATATATTAGTTTATTAGTCAAATTAATTAGTTTTGAGAAAAAAATATAAATATAAATACTCTAACGTAATTTAATTGGCTTCCTTAATTTCTCCAAAAAAGTCAACTTTATCTTATAATTAGGACCGGAGGGAGTACATTACAAATATACCTATTCCTATATATATATATATATTTTAAAAAAACATTGAGCAGATTACCAATGTATCATTCCACCCAAGAATGAGTACGTGGTTAATTTGATGCTAAATTAAAAATATTTATTTGGAATTTTGATAAGATATCTATTTTGTACATTATTTGGGGGTTTTAATATAAATATCATAATTTTGAATAAAAAGAAAAAAGAAAAATCCCAATTGAATCCAGTTGGAATACCAAAATTTAAATGTAGGCTTACACTTTTAACAAATTCTTAAACAGTCTAGAAGGCATAATTAGGGATTTCTTAATATTATTGAAAGACCAAAATGCCCCTTAGTTTAGTGTTACACATGGTGGTTCACATTTTTTCTCCCCTATCTCTGAAACTTGATCTCATGGCTGTTGTGGCTCACCATCTCAATCAATTCTCCTTACAACTTTTAGGTAATCGGTTCGTTTCCTGCATTAGTTTCCTTTTCTCGTTTTTATCTCTTGGCTTTCTGCTCAATTTTTTTTTGTTTTTTTATCAATATAATGCTCAAATTAATTATATCATCTTACAACGATATGCTGCTTTTTCGTTCCTCAGCCAAGACATTATCTGCAGCAAATCCATCAGCAACAACTCTATATAGGCCATCTAATTTCGCATCATGTGAGCGTTTAACCACATAGTTATTACTTCTTCAAGTTCTTTCCCATCTCGTTTTGTCTTATATGTTAGTTTCTCAATCCAATTGAGGTCTTATGAGTTTATGACCCTGGTTTTGTTGGGATTCAATTACAGATGGAAAATGTGAGGGTGGACTTAGAAGGGAAGCAAAAGAGGCAAACCAGGAGGATTTTAGAGGCAACAGAAGTGGGAATGATGAAGAGAAGGTGAAGTCACCGCACGTGGCAGACAATTCTTTGATATTAGTTTGTTTTATGTTTTCGTTTTTTTTTTCATTTTCAAATAATTAATCAAGCCTAACAATTCTTTGATATTAAACTAAGCAATGTATCAAGACAAGCTTCCATTGTAAAACTTCCCAAGCATGTATCAAACTTGGTTGGGCCTCGGGTTAGTGAACTGAACATGTCTGATAATGAACAAACTTCCTCACAAACAAATAAACAGATCATAGAGGGTCGTTCTCGTCTTATACCAACATTCAAAAACTCCTAATTAGGCCTCTTGACCTGAGTAATAATTTGTTAAAAATATAGGCTTAAATTATATTTGAATTTTAATATTTCAACTAGATTTAAATGGGATTTTCCAAAATAAAAATTTGTATAGTTTAGGACAAAATAAATAATAATTATAACTTGCAATTCTGAAATTAAAAAGTTTGTTTTATTTTATTTTATTTGTTTTATCTGGTTCTTTTCTCTGCCTCCCATGCGGCGTGGTTTAGAATAAATAATAAGTTGAAAGGCTTAGTCCTAAGAAAAACTTCACGAGGAAAACAAGCAGAGTGAGATGTTTCAATGATCTTCATCGTCTTCTTCTCCAATTGTCTTCATCATGGAGCAGAGGAGGGTCATGTTCATCTTGGAGACCGGAGGACCAATTGCAGACACCATGGACGAGAGATAAGAGGACGCCGCCATTGCTGTGATTTCTTTTCTTTTTTTCTGACGAGTCTCACCGGAGAAGGTGAGCGTGGCAATTGGAGCTTCAAAGATGCGAGTGGAGAGATAAGAGATTCATCACTGACATATTGATAATAAAAAACGGGAAATTGAGAAAAATACCATATTAAAAATTTTATTAGTCAAAATTGTAACAGGTCGGCGGCCGGGAGTGGTGAACTGGGCCGGAGATGGCTATAGGCGTGATTCATTGTTGTTTAATTTGTTGTGCTTTGGGGGGGGGTGTTGGGGTTGTGGTTGTTTGGATCTCGCTATAATTCGTTAAGTTCGGAGGTGATAGCAAGAGCATTAGAGACACTTTTTCAATTTGGCAACAAAACAAATAAGACAAATGCAAGATCAAAGTGCTAGGAATTATCTAAGCTTCCAGCACATTATATTATTTCTCCCTTATTCAGCATAACTTTATTTAGTAGTGATAAAGTGCTGGGAATTATCTAAGCTTCCAGCACATTATTAATCAGTAGTTTAGACACTTGAGATGATTCAGCTTTGAAGAAAATTAAACCCAGAGGGTTCTCATCATTGATAACCAAACCATTGCTGGAAAGCCCAATATCTCCACAAGAATTAGCATAAGTGGGACAGAACACGATCTTATAGGCAATCTGAGTATATTTTTGAATCTGGAACACGCCATTGACAGTGTTTTTGTACGCACTGATTTTCACAGAGTTGACCCCATCCTCTTCTTCAACAATAGTCCAACTTGAGGGGAAAGGAACACATCTTGGTACTTTTCCCTTGACAGAGAAGAAGTTCACAACAGTGTTGGTTGGGATGAATGTAGTTCTTACTGGGGACGAAATTGTCCATGGCAAGCCATCATCGTGATGGATCGCGACAAAGGGATATGGCTTAACACTAAGAGGGCAAGTTTCGTTTCCTGTCTTGGCAAGAGTCAAGCCACCACCTAATACATTTATAAATGGAAGGATGTAGTATTTGCCACCGTTGATAACCTCGTCGCCGTCGACATCGAGGACGACGCCGGCTTTGGCTGAAGAGGCGATGAAGGCAAAGAGAGTGAAGAGAGCAATCAAGGAAGGCTTCATTATTGGTAGCTTGAGAGAGAGAGAGCGATGTCTTTGTTTTTATTTGATGTGGTTGTGTGGAAACGGGAGGGGCAAGGGTTTTATTTATAGAAATTGTGAGTGATATTTTGGGCATTCAATTATTGAAGAACGGCAAATTTACGAAAGAGATAATCAAAAGTTTTGAGACAAGTGTCAGGCAAAAAAAAAAAAAAACAAAGAAACAGAGAGAGACACGTAAAACTTTTGTTGAATAATTAGTTGGCTTCATAGCAATATATTTACATATTTTAAGAACGCTCTTAAGTGTACTCTGATTAATTAAAATATAATAATTTATCTTATTTTAATATTACATAGCAGATGAGTTATTTGGAGAAATTCAAATTTGATAATTTTAAAAAACAACTCATGAGAGGGAATTGTGTTTTTTTTCCTCTAAATTATGAAGTTTATGTTTTACAAAATTATAAAATTTGAATTTCTCTATATGACTCATCTACCATATAACATTAAAATAAGATGAGTTGTTATATTTTAATTAATGAAGTATGTAAGTATTTATTTTGTTGCATATTTGGCATGACCTCTCATGACTTCCCATTTTTCGTAAAAATTTGGCATATATTTTTATGAGAAATATTTACGTATACTCTAGGAGTGTCACTTTACTTGAACTCTATCCAATAAAAATAAAACTCATATTATTTTAATATTGGTTAGCTGACGACTCATGGAAAAATTCATATTTTGTTTTGTTTTTGAAGGAAAATAAACATCTTAACTTTTTTTAAAAAAAATTAAAATAAAATAATCAACCAATATTTTTCTTTAAAAAAAATAAAATGTGAATTTTTTTCATATGAGTCATCAACCAATTATGATTTGAATTATTGTATTTTTATTGAACAGAGTTCAGATGATATGACACTCTTGAAATATATAAACAATTCTCATATTTTTATATATTTAGGTAGTCATCAATGCTAAATTAAAAGAATTTATTTGAGATTTTGATAAGATATAAATTGTATGCCTATTTAGGGATTTTAACATAAATATCACAATTTTAAATAAAAATTGTTTTTTTCTCTTTGTTTTAACTGAGTGTTCGTTTCGAATAGCTTATTTTTAAGTAATAAGTGCTTATAAATCGTGATTCACGATATACGAGATAAGTATATGAGAGAAGTTTTATCTCAACTTACGTAATAAGAATTTATTATCTAAAAATAAATGATACCAAATACACTCTGATTCTTTTTCTTAGCCTGACACGTTGAAAGGCTTATCCGCTAGTCCCTACGAAAATCGCCACGAGTGATATTTTGAGACATGTGTCAGGCCAAAAAAGAGAGAGTCCCGGTTCATCTATTTATAGAAATTGTGAGGGATATTTTGGGCATTCAATTATTGAGGGACGGCAAATTTACGAAAGAGATAATCCCTAAATAAAACGCCACGAGGAACATGAATAGAAGGAGAGGGTCCCAATTCATCATTACGTCTCAATCATCTTTGTTGTCTTCTTCTCTTGAACCGGAGAACGTGACAGGGAATATGCCGGAGGAGAGAAATAATCCGCTACTCCTCTTGTCTTGATGAAAACTTTTATTCTAACTATTTAGGGAAACTTTTATTTTAACTATTTAGGGAAATTTTAGGTGATGCGCTTACTCCTAAGTCATGAAGAAGAAAATAAATTTACCACAAAAAAATAAAAAATCTGCTATGACACTTGCCTAAATAACCACTACCTTTATTTTTTGCTGATAAAGGTCACATGCCTTGTATGGCAAGTGCCATAAAAGATACCATTATAGAAGGCCCCAGTCTTGTATGAAGGCGTCATTGGAGGGCCCACCCTTGTATGATTGCCTTGTATCATACAAGGCCTAGCCATCATGCAATCTCCATACAACGCATCATTGGACCCACCCTTGTATGATAATTTTGCACACTATAATATGGAAAATTAAGGTTCTGTTTATCAATTGAATTTTGACTATGATCTCTAAATCACATAGCAGTATCCTTTGCCCTTGCTCCAAGGAGAGAAATAATCATAGGCTACTCCTCTTGTTTTGAAGAAAAGTTTTATTTTAACTACTTACGGAAACTTTAGGTGCTGCGGTCACTCCTGAGTCAAGAAGAGGAAAATAAATTTATCACAAAAAATTGAAATTTATTGCATATATCATCCCCTTTGTTGTCATTATACTTTTCTTGCTAAATATTACTCAGGAACATAATTGGCAATTTTCATTTACAACAGAAAAAATTAATACGGAGATATTCTTATAGTTTCACTTGGTTTTTAATGAGGTTCTTGTATAATTTTTTTGTTTTAATTGGTTCTTTACTTCTCCTCAATTAAAAACGTTAGTGTCTCTACTCACAAATTTTTAATGCGTAAGAGAAACAACCACTATTATAAAAAAGGAATTTAGTGACACCTCTTTTAAATAAGTGTTTCAAATAATTATTTTTGTTTTTTTTAAAAAAAATATTTAAAAGCCATGACACTTGTTATTTTAAATGTCATAGTTAGTATATGAGCATGTCTGACATTTGCCTAATTGTCACATGAGATCTTTATTTTTTTTTGAAAAAGTAAAGAGGTAGTTATGACGCTTGTCTAAGTAAGCATAGTAACTAGCTAAAAACAATAAAGGCCACGTGCCTGTCTTGTATGAAGGCACCATGGGGTGGGGCCCATCTTTGATGATTGCATTGTATTATATGAGACGTAGCCATCACATGCAAGGCACCGTTGGGCCCACCCTTGTATCATTCAAGGCCCCTGTTTCCATACACCCTTGCATGGCGCCATGCAAGGCCAAGTGGCCAGTTTTGGCGCGGGTGGTCACGCCTTGTGTTAAATAAATTAAATTCTAGATCGAGATCCACCGGCATCATCTCCCTCACAATTTTTTTAGTAGAATGTTATCTTAAATCTTGTGTTATTCCTTCGGTCTCCATTTTATTGGTCCCTATATTTTTTTATCCATTCTTCAAATTTTTTCTTATATTTAGGACTGGAGGTAGTAATATTTTGTTCCAACTCCTTCCTCTCTATTTTCACTAGCAACCCACCATTGTCCCCACTCTCTGCTCTCTATTTTTACAGCGGCAAGCTAAGTGTAAAGCTTCCTCGATCTCAGACTTGTTTTTTGTTTCTTGCCTCCTCCTCCTTTATATTTCTTTAACATTTGGTCCTCACTTCTGTCAGCATTACAAAGCTTGGTCTCCCACGTTTTTTTCTTCTTGTCTCCTCTACAAAAGCTTCCTTGTAAGTCTTGTTTTTTTTAATACAGAAGCTTCCTTCAATCAATGCTACAATTCTTTTTTGTCTTTTTTTAATACAAAAATTTCCTTCAATCAATACTACAGTTCTTTGCTTCTTTTTTTTTAAGTTTAAAATCCGTTATGAACCTTTGCTCAATGTCTTTTATATTTAATTTATTACAAAATCTAAAAAAATTATTCTCAATTGCGGTACTTGTATATGAGTTTACTCAAATTTTGTTATTAAAAATTTTTACTCCAAAATTGACTTAACTATTTCATTGTATTATTGTAGTGCCTATACCAATCAACCAATAATGATTGTGGGTATTACATTATGAAATTTATGAAAAATATAGTTACTTAACGTCAAAACTTTGTTCCTACGAACGCAAGTCCATTTACTTGCAATTCATATTATTTTAAATTTAATTGAGAAGTGTCTGAACTCATTAATTTTGTCGAGATTTGTGAAATTTCAAAATATATTATATAAAAAAGTAAATAAACAAAAGCAACCCAAATAATAAAAGTAAGCAACAATATTGTAACAATGTTGGCGGCCGGGAGTGGTGAACTGGGCCGGAGATGGCTATAGGCGTAATTCATTGTTGTTTGTTGTGTGTCTGTGTGTTTGGGGGGGAGGGGTTGTGGTTGTTTGGATCTCACTATATAATTCGTTAAGTTCGGAGGAGATAGCAAGAACATCAGAGACACTTTTTTAGTTTGGCAACAAAACAAATAAGACAAATGCAAGATGAAAGTGCTAGAAATTATCTAAGCTTCCAGCACATTATATTATTTCTCCCTTATTCAGCATAACTTTATTTAGTAGTGATAAAGTGCTGGGAATTATCTAAACTTCCAACACATTATTAATTAGTAGTTTAGACACTTCATATGATTCAGCTTTGAAGAAAATTAAACCCAGAGGGTTCTCATCAGTGATAACCAAACCATTGCTGGAAAGCCCAATATCTCCACAAGAATTAGCATAAGTGGGACAGAACACGATCTTATAGGCAATCTGAGTATATTTTCGAATCTGGAACACGCCCTTGACAGTGTTTTTGTACGCACTGATTTTCACAGACTTGACCCCATCCTCTTCTTCAACAATAGTCCAACTTGAGGGGAAAGGAACACATCTTGGAACTTTTCCCGTGACAGAGAAGAAGTTTACAACAGCGTTGGTTGGGATGAATCTAATTTTTAATGGGGACGAAATTGTCCATGGCAAGCCATATTCGAGATGGATCGGGAGAGAGGGATATGGCTTAACACTAAGAGGGCAAGTTTCGTTTCCTGTCTTGGCAAGAGTCAAGCCACCACCTAATATATTTATAAATGGAACGATGTAGTATTTGCCACCGTTGATAACCTCCTCGCCGTCGACATCAAGGACGGCGCCAGCTTTGGCTGAAGAGGCGATGAAGGCAAAGAGAGTGAAGAGAGCAATCAATGAGGGCTTCATTATTGGTTGGTAGCTTGAGAGAGAGAGCGATGTCTTTGTTTTTATGTGATGTGGTTGTGTGGAAATGGGAGGGGCAAGGGTTTTATTTATAGAAATTGTGAGTGATATTTTGGGCATTCAATTATTGAAGAACGGCAAATTTCCAAAAGAGATAATCAAAAGTTTTGAGACAAGTGTCAAGCAAAAAAAAAAACAGAGAGAGACATGTAAAACTTTTGTTGAATAATTAGTTGGCTTCATAGCAATATATTTATATATTTTAAGAACGCCAACTCACATATATTCTGATTAATTAAAATATAACAATTTATCTTATTTTAATGTTACATAGCAAATGAGTTATTTGGAGAAATTCAAATTTGATAATTTTAAAAAACAACTCATGAGAGGGAATTGTGGTTTTTTTTATCTAAATTATGAAGTTTATGTTTTGGAAAATTATAAAATTTGAATTTCTCTATATGACTCATCTTCCATATAACATTAAAATTAGATGAGTTGTTATATTTTAATTAATAGAGTATAGATGAAGTGGCATATATTTTTATGAGAAATATTTACGTATAGTCTATGAGTGTCACCTTACTTGAACTCTATCCAATAAAAATAGAATGTATAGTATTTTAATATTGGTTAGCTGACCACTCATGAAAAAATTCACATTTTGTTTTGTTTTTAAGGAAAATAAACATCATAACTTTTTTTATTAAAAAAAACTAAGATACAATAATCAGCCAATATTTTTCTTAAAAACAAAACAAAATGTGAATTTTTTCATATGAGTCATCAACCAACTAGGATTTAAATGATTTGAATTATTGTGTTTTTATTAGACAGAGTTCAGATGATATGATACTCTTAAAGTATATAAGCAATTCTCATATTTTTATATATTTAGGTAGTCATCAATACTAAATTAAAAGAATTTATTTGAGATTTTGATAAGATATAAATTTTATGCCCATTTAGGGGTTTTAACATAAATATCACAATTTTAAATAAAAATAGTTTAGTTTAGTTTTTTTTTTAACTGATTCTTTTTTCTCACGCATTGAAAGGCTTAGCCGCTTATCCCTAAGAAAATCGCCACGAGTGATATTTTGAGATATGTGTCAGGCCAAAAAAAAGAGCGTACCGGTTCGTCTATTTATAGAAATTGTGAGTGATATTTTGGGCATTCAATTATTGAGGAACGGCAAATTTAGGAAAGAGATAATCAAAAGTTTTGAGAACCGTGTCACCAAAAAAAAAGAGACCCATAAAACTTTTGTTGAATGGTCTGTTCGGTCCATTTATAAATAATTTTTTCTCTCATAAGTTAGTCCTTTTTATAAATAATTTTCATCTTTTGTCTAAAAATATAAGTTTTTTTCCCCTAATTTACCCTTATCAAATATTTATTCTCTTTCATATCTTATACTCCCTCCGGTCTTATTTATAAGCAATTTTCTCCTTAATTGCGCAAAACGAATTAGTGCTTAAAAGCAATAATTGTGTCAACAATGCCATGTTTTTTTTTCATATATTCCTCTATTTATGAAAAGAGTATAGAAGAGAGAATAGATAAAAAATATGAGAGATAATGAGTATAAAATATGAGAGAGAATGAATATTTAATAAGGGTAAAATAGGAAAAAAGAGGTTTACATTTTCAGACAAAAAGTGAAAGTTGCTTATAAAAGGGACCAACCCTATTAGAGAGAAAGTTGCTTATAAATAGGACCGGAGGGAGTACTCATTATCTTTCATACTTTTTATCTATTCTCTCCTATATACTCTTTTCATAAATAGGGGTATATATGAAAAAAAAACATAGCATTTTTGACACACTTTTACTTTTAACTACTAGTTCGTTTTACTCAATCAAAAAAAATTATTTATAAATAGAATCGAAGGGAGTAATTAGTTGGCTTCATAGTAATATATTTACATACTTTAAGAGCGCTAACTCATCTGTACTCTGACTAATTAAAATACAATAACTCATCTTATTTTAATATTACATAGAATATGAGTTATTTGGAGAAATTCAAATTTTATAATTTTAAAAGGCAACTCATGAGAGGGACTTGTGTTTTTTTTCTAAATTATGAAGTTTATGTTTTGTAAAATTATAAAATTTGAATTTCTCTATATGACTCATCTTCCATATAACATTAAAATTAGATGAGTTGTTGTATTTTAATTAATAGAGTATAGATGAAGTGGCACTCATGAAGTATGTAAGTATTTCTTTTGTTGCATATTCGGCATGACCTCTCATGGCTTCCCATTTTTCGTTAAATTTGGCATATATTTTTATGAGAAATATTTACATATACTCTAGGGGTGTCACCTCATTTAAACTCTATCTAATAAAAATAGAACGCATATTATTTTAATATTGGTTAGCTGACCACTCATGAAAAAATTCACATTTTGTTTTGTTTTTAAGGAAAATAAACATCTTAAATTTTTTTATTAAAAAAACTAAGATAAAATAATCAGTCAATATTTTTCTTAAAAACAAAATAAAATGTGAATTTTTTCATATGAGTCATCAACTAACTAGGATTTAAATGATTTGAATTATTGTGATTTTATTGGACATAGTTCAAATGATATGACACTCTTAAAGTATATAAGCAATTCTCATATTTTTATATATTTAGGTAGTCATCAATACTAACTTAAAAGAATTTATTTGAGATTTTGGTAAGATATAAATGGTAAGCCTACTTAGGGATTTTAACATAAATATCACAATTTTAAATAAAAATAGTTTAGTTTTTTTTTTAACTGATTCTTTTTTTCAGCCTCACACATTGAAACGCTTGTCCAGTCATCCCTAAGAAAAACGCCGCGAGTGATATTTTGAGACATGTGTCGGGCCAAAAAAAAGAGGCTACCGGTTCATCTATTTATAGAAATTGTGAGTGATATTTTGGGCATTTAATTATTGAGGAACGGCAAATTTACGAAAGAGATATTGTTGATTTGGAATAGCTTATTTTTGAATAATAAGTGTTTATAAATCGTGATTCACGGTATACGAGATAAGTATATGAGAGGATTTTTATCTCGGCTTGTGTAATAAGTGACTTATTATCTAAAATTAAGTGATACCAAACACTGGCATAATCAAAAGTTTTGAGACACGTGTCAGGCCAAAAAAAACAGAGACACATAAATTTTTTGTCGAATACTCCCTCCGATCTTATTTATAAGCAACTTTTTCTCTTATAGGGCTGGCCCCTTTTATAAGCAACTTTCACTTTTTGTCTAAAAATGTAATCTTCTTTTTTCTAATTTACCCTTATCAAATATTTATTCTTTCTCATATCTTATACTCATTATCTTTCATACTTTTTATCTATTTTCTCTCCTATACTCTTTTCATAAATAAGGCCATATATGAAAAAAAAAAACATAACATTTTTGACACACTTATTGCTTTTAACTACTAGTTCGTTTTGCGCAATCTAAAAAAAAGTTGCTTATAAATAGGACCGGAGGGAGTAATTAGTTGGCTTCATAGCAATATATTTACATACTTTAAGAGCGTCAACTCATCTATACTCTGATTAATTAAAATACAATAATTCATCTTATTTTAATATTACATAGAAGATAAGTTATTTGGAGAAATTCAAATTTTATAATTTTAAAAAATAACTCATGAGAGGAACTTGTGTTTTTTCTCTCTAAATTATGAAGTTTATGTTTTACAAAATTATAAAATTTAAATTTCTCTATATGACTTATCTGCCATGTAACATTAAAGTAAGATGAGTTGTTGTATTTTAATTAATAGAGTATAGATGAAATGGCGCTCATAAAATATGTAAGTATTTCTTTTGTTGCATATTCGGCATGACCTCTCATGGCTTCCCATTTTTCGTTAAATTTGGCATATATTTTTATGAAAAATATTTACATATACTTCAGGAGTGTCGCCTTACTTGAACTCTATCCAATAAAAATAGAACTCATATTATTTTAATATTGGTTAGCTGAGGACTCATGAAAAAATTCACATTTTGTTTTCTTTTTAAGGAAAATAAACATCTTAACTTTTTTTTAAAAAAAAACTAAGATAAAATAATCAACCAATATTTTTCTTAAAAACAAAATAAAATGTGAATTTTTTTCATATGAGTCATCAACTAACTATGATTCGAATTATTGTGTTTTTATTGAACAGAGTTCAGATAATATGACACTCTTAAAATATATAAACAATTCTCATATTTTTATATATTTAGGTAGTCATCAATGCTAAATTAAAAGAATTTATTTGAGATTTTGATAAAATATAAATTGTATGCCTATTTAGGGATTTTAACATAAATATCTCAATTTTAACATAAATCAATAATCCGCTGCTCCTCTTGCCTTGAAGAAAAATTTTATTTTAACTACTTAGGAAAACTTTAGATGCTGCGCTCACTCCTAAGTCAAGAAGAAGAAAATAAATTTAACACAAAAAATTGAAATTTATGACATATATGATCCCCTTTATTGTCATTATACTTTTCTTACTTAATATTACTCAGGAATATAATTGACAATTTTTATTTATAACAAAAAAAAATAATGCAAATATTTTCCTATAGTTTCATTTGGTTTTTATTCAGGTTCTTGTATAATTTTTTTTCTTTTAATTGGTTCTTTGCTTTTACCCAATTAAAAGCATTAGTCTCTCTTCTCACAAATTGTTAATGTGTAAAAGAAACAACTATTATTATGAAAGAGAGATTTAGTGAAGCCCCTCTTAAAGAAGTGCTAGAGATAATTGTTTTTGTTTTTTGTTTTAAAAAAATTAGAAGCTATATTACTTGCTGTTATAAATGATATAACTAGTGTTTGAGCTTGTACTGCGCTTGCCTAAGTAAAATACCACAAGAGACCTTTATTTTTTAAAAAATAAAAAATAAAAAGTGTGCTATGACACTTGCCTAAATAAACCACTACCTTTATTTTTTGCTGATAAAGGTCACATGCCTTGTATGGCAAGTGCCATAAAAGATACCATTATAGAAGGCCCTTGTCTTGTATGAAGGCGTCATTGGAGGGCGCACCCTTGTATGATTGCCTTGTGTCATACAAGGCCTAGCCATCAGGCAAGCTCCATACAGCGCACTATTGGGCCCACCCTTGTATGATAATTTTCCACACATATAATATGGATTATTAAGGTTCTGTTTATCAATTGAATTTTGGTTATTATCTCTAAATCACATTGCAGCATCCTCTGTCCTTACTCTAAAGAGAGAAATAATCCTATACTACTCATCTTATCTTAAAGAAAAGTTTTATTTTAACTACTTAGGGAAACTTTAGGTGCTGCGCTCACTCCTTGAGTCAAGAAGAGGAAAATAAATTTATCATTGGTCCCCCATATTTCTTTATCCATTCTTTAAACTGTATCCTATATTTAGAACTGGAGGAAGTAATATTTTATTATTAAAAATTTTTATTCTAAAACTGACTTAAATATTTCATTATATTGTTGTAGTGCCTATACCAACCAATCAATAATGATTGTGGGTATTATATTATGAAATTTATGAAAGATATAGTTACTTAACGTCAAAATTTTGTTCCTGCGAACGCAAGTCCATTTACTTGCAATTCATAGTGTTTTAAATTTAATTGAGAAGTGTCTGAACTAATTAATTTTGTCGAGATTTGTGAAATTTAAAAATATATTATATAAAAAAGTAAATAAACAAAAGCAACCCAGATAATAAAAGTAAGCAACAAAATTGTAACAATGTCGACGGCCGGGAGTGGTGAACTGGGCCGGAGAAGGCTATAGGCGTAATTCATTGTTGTTTGTTGTGTGTCTGTGATTGTTTGGATCTCGCTATAATTCGTTAAGTTCGGAGGTGATAGCAAGAACATCAGAGACACTTTTTTAGTTTGGCAACAAAACTAATAAGACAAATGCAAGAAGAAAGTGTTAGGAATTATCTAAGCTTCCAGCACATTATATTATTTCTCCCTTATTCAGCATAACTTTATTTAGTAGTGATAAAGAGCTGGGAATTATCTAAGCTTCCAGCACATTATTAATCAGTAGTTCAGACACTTGAGATGATTCAGCTTTGAAGAAAATTAAACCCAGAGGGTTCTCATCAGTGATAACCAAACCATTGCTGGAAAGCCCAATATCTCCACAAGAATTAGCATAAGTGGGACAGAACACGATCTTATAGGCAATCTGAGTATATTTTCGAATCTGGAACACGCCCTTTACAGTGTTTTTGTACGCACTGATTTTCACAGACTTGACCCCATCCTCTTCTTCAACAATAGTCCAACTTGAGGGCAAAGGAACACAGCTTGGTACTTTTCCCTCCACAGAGAAGAAGTTCACAATAGCGTCGGTTGGGATGAATCTAATTTTTAATGGGGACGAAATTGTCCATGGCAAGCCATATTTGTGATGGATCGGGAGAAAGGGATATGGCTTAACACTAAGAGGGCAAGTTTCGTTTCCTGTCTTGGCAAGAGTCAAGCCACCACCTAATACATTTATAAATGGAACGATGTAGTATTTGCCACCGTTGATAACCTCGTCGCCGTCGACATCGAGGATGACGCCGGCTTTGGCTGAAGAGGCGATGAAGGCAAAGAGAGTGAAGAGAGCAATCAAGGAAGGCTTCATTATTGGTAGCTTGAGAGAGAGAGCGATGTCTTTGTTTTTATGTGATGTGGTTGTGTGGAAACGGGAGGGGCAAGGGTTTTATTTATAGAGATTGTGAGTGATATTTTGGGCATTCAATTATTGAAGAACGGCAAATTTACGAAAGAGATAAACAAAAGTTTTGAGACAAATGTCAGGCAAAAAAAAAAAAAAACAGAGAGAGACATGTAAAACTTTTGTTGAATAATTAGTTGGCTTCATAGCAATATATTTACATATTTTAAGAACGCCAATTCATCTATACTCTGACTAATTAAAATACAACAACCCATCTTATTTTAAAATTATATAGCATTTGAATTATTTGGAGAAATTCAAATTTTATAATTTTAAAAAACAACTCATGAGAGGGAATTGTGTTTTTTTCTAAATTATGAAGTTTATGTTTTGCAAAATTATAAAATTTGAATTTCTCTATATTACTCATCTGCCATGTAATATTAAAATAAAATGAGTTGTTGTATTTTAATTAATGGAGTATAGATGAAACGACACTCATAAAATATGTAAGTATTTCTTTTGTTGCATATTCGGAGAACGTGACAGGGAATATGCTAGAGGAGAGAAATAAATCAATAATCCGCTACTTATCTTGAAGAAAAATTTTATTTTAACTACTTAGGAAAATTTTAGGTGTTGCGCTCACTCCTTAGTCAAAAAGAAGAAAATAAATTTATCACAAAAAATTGAAATATATTACATATATTATCCCCTTTGTTGTCATTATACTTTTCTTACTTAATATTACTCAGGAACATAATTGGCAATTTTCATTTACAACAAAAAAAATTAATGCGAAGATATTCTTATAGTTTCACTTGGTTTTTATTCAAGTTCTTGTATAATTTTTTTCTTTTAATTGGGTCTTTGCTTTTACCCAATTAAAAGCATTAGTTTCTCTACTCACAAATTGTTAATGTGTAAAAGAAACAATGACTACTATGACAAAGAGATTTAGTGACGCCCTCTTACAGAAGTGTTAGAGATAATTATTTTTGTTTTTTTAAAAAAAAATTAGAAACTGTAGCACTTACTATTATAAATGACATAATTAGTATTTGAACTTGTATGACGCTTACCTAAATAAATACCACACAAGACCTTTATTTTTTTTAAAAAAAAAATAAAAGATCTGCTATGACACTTGCCTAAACAAACTACTACCTCTATTTTTTGTTGATAAAGGTCACATGCCTTGTATGGCAAGTGCCATAAAAGATACCATTATACAAGGCCCCTGTCTTGTATGAAGGCGTGATTGGAGGGCCCACCCTTATATGATTGCCTTGTATCATACAAGGCCTAGGCATCAGGCAAGATTCATACAACGCACCATTGGGCCCACCCTTGTATGATAATTTTGCCCACAAATAATATGGATGATTAACGTTCTGTTTATCAATTGAATTTTGGTTATGATCTCTAAATCACATAATAGCATCCTTTGCCATTGCTCCAAAGAGAGAAATAATCCTAGACTACTCCTCTCTAAATCACAAAGAAAAGTTTTATTTTAACTACTTAGGGAAACTTTAGGTGCTGCGCTCACTGCTGAGTCAAGAAGAGAAAAATAAATTTATCACAAAAAATTGAAATATATTACTTATATTATCTCCTTTGTTGTCATTATACTTTTCTTACTTAATATTACTCAGGAATATAATTGGCAATTTTCATTTACAACAGAAAAAATTAATACGGAGATATTCTTATAGTTTCATTTGGTTTTTAATGAGGTTCTTGTATATTTTGTTTCTTTTAATTGGGTCCTTACTTCTCCTCAATTAAAAGCATTAGTGCCTCTACTCACAAATTGTTAATGTGTAAAAAAAACAATCACTATAAAAGAGAGATTTAGTGGTACTCCTCCTTAAAAAATGCCACATATAATTACTTTTGTTATTTTTTTTAAATATTTAAAAACCATCACGACACTTGCTATTATAAGTGTCAAAGCTAGTATATGAGCATATCTGACACTTGTTCAAATAAGTGCCGCACAAGACCTTTATTAAAAAAAAAATTAATAAAGAAGCAGTTAAGGCACTTGTCAAAGTAAGTGCAGTAGCTGGCTAAAAAAAATAAAGGCCACGTGCCTATCCATGCAAGGCACCATTGGGCCCACCCTTGTATCATATAAGGCCCCTGTTGCCATACACCCTTGTATGGCGCCATACAAGGCCAGGTGGCCAGTTTAGGCGCTTGGTGGTCACGCCTTGCGTTAAATATTAAATTCTAGATCGAGCTCTATGGACATCATCTTCCTATGCTCTCAATTTCAGAATTGCAAGTTATAATTATTATTTATTTTAACCTATACTATACAATTTTTTATTTAAAAAAATCCCATTTAAATCTAGTTGAAATACTAAAATTCAACATGCGGCGTGGTTTAGAATAAATAATAAGTTGAAAGGCTTATTCCTAAGAAAAACTTCACGAGGAAGACGAGCAGAGCGAGATGTATCAATCATCTTCATCGTCTTCTTCTCCAATGGAGCAGAGGAGGGTCATGTTCATCTTGGAGACCGGAGGACCAATTGCAGCAGCATGGACGAGAGATAAGAGGACGCCGCCATGCTGTGATTTCTTTTCTTTTTTTCTGACGAGTCTCACCGGAGAAGGTGAGCGTGGCAATCGGAGCTTCAAAGATGCGAGTGGAGAGATAAGAGATTCATCACTGACATATTGATAATAAAAAACGGGAAATTGAGAAAAATACGTACCATATTAAAATTTTATTAGTAAAAAATACTTTTTTTTTTTGGACTGAATTAGTAAAAAATACTTGAAGCAACCCAAATAATAAAAGTAAACAACACAATCGTAACAAGGTCGGCGGCCGGGAGTGGTGAACTGGGCCGGAGATGGCTATAGGCGTAATTCATTGTTGTTTGTTGTGTGTGTGTGTGTGGGAGGTGATAGCAAGAGCATCAGAGACACTTTTTCACTTTGGCAACAAAACAAATAAGACAAATGCAAGATCAAAGTGCTAGGAATTATCTAAGCTTCCAGCACATTATCTTATTTATCCCTTATTCAGCATAATTTTATTTAGTAGTGACAAAGTGCTGGGAATTATCTAAGCTTCCAGTACATTGTTAATCAGTAGTTTAGACACTTGAGATGATTCAGCTTTGAAGAAAATTAAACCTAGAGGGTTCTCATCATTGATAACCAAACCATTGCTGGAAAGCCCAATATCTCCACAAGAATCACCATCAGTGGTACAGAACACGATCTTATAGGCAATCTGAGTATATTTTTCAATCTGGAACACGCCCTTGACAGTGTTTTTGTACCCACTGATTTTCACAGACTTGACCCCATCCTCTTCTTCAACAATAGTCCACCTTGAGGGCAAACGAACACAGCTTGGTACTTTTCCCTTGACAGAGAAGAAGTTCACAATAGCGTTGGTTGGGATGAATCTGATTCTTAATGGGGACGAAATTGTCCATGGCAAGCCATATTCGAGATGGATCGGGAGAGAGGGATATGGCTTAACACTAAGAGGGCAAGTTTCGTTTCCTGTCTTGGCAAGAGTCATGCCACCACCTAATATATTTATAAATGGAACGATGTAGTAATCGCCACCGTTGATAACCTCCTCGCCGTCGGCATCGAGGACGACGCCGGCTTTGGCTGAAGAGGTGATGAAGGCAAAGAGAGTGAAGAGAGCAATCAAGGAAAGCTTCATTATTGGTAGCTTGAGAGAGAGAGAGAGCGATGTCTTTGTTTTTATGTGATGTGGTTGTGTGGAATCGGGAGGGGCAAGGGTTTTATTTATAGAAATTGTGAGTGGTATTTTGGGCATTCAATTATTGAGGAACGGCAAATTTATCAAAGAGATAATCAAAAGTTTTGAGACAAATGTCAGGGAAAAAAAATAGAGAGAGACACATAAAACTTTTGTTGAATAATTAGTTGGCTTCATTTTACATATATATTTTAAGAGCGTCAACCTATATGTATTTTGATTAATTAAAATATAATAACTCTTTTTATTTTAATGTTACATAACATATGAGTTATTTAGAGAAATTTAAATTTGATAATTTTAAAAAACAACTCATGAGAGGGAATTGTGTTTTTTTTCTCTCTAAATTATGAAGTTTATGTTTTGCAAAATTATAAAATTTTAATTTCTCTATATGACTCATCTACCATATAACATTAAAATAACATGAGTTGTTATATTTTAATTAATGGAGTATAGATGAAATGACGCTCATGTAGTATGTAAGTATTTATTTTGTTGCATATTCGGCATGACCTCTCATGACTTCCCATTTTTCGTTAAAATTTGGCATATATTTTTATGAGAAATATTTACATATACTCTAGGAGTGTCACCTTACTTGAATTCTATCCAATAAAAATAGAACTCATATTATTTTAATATTGGTTAGCTGACGACTCATGGAAAAATTCACATTTTGTTTTGTTTTGAAGGAAAATAAATATCTTAACTCTTTTTTTTTTTAAAAAAATTAAGATAAAATAACCAGCCAATATTTTTCTTAAAAACAAAATAAAATGGGAATTTTTTCATATGAGTCATCGACCAATTAGGATTTAAATGATTTGAATTATTATGTTTTTATTGGATAGAGTTCAGATGATATGACACTTTTAAAGTATATAAGCAATTCTAATATTTTTATATATTTAGGTAGTCATCAATACTAAATTAAAAGAATTTATTTGAGATTTTGATAAGATATAAATTTTATGCCTATTTAGGGATTTTAATATAAATATCACAATTTTAAATAAAAATAGTTTAGTTTTTTTTTTCCTTTGTTTTAACTTTTAACTGATTATTTTTCTCAGCCTCACACATTGAAAGGCTTATCCGCTAGTCCCTAAGAAAATCGCCACGAGTGATAGTTTGAGACATGTGTCAGGTAAAAAAAAAAAAGAATGAGAGGGTCCCGGTTCATCTATTTATAGAAATTGTTAGTGATATTTTGGGCATTCAATTATTGAGGGATGGCAAATTTACGAAAGACATAATCCCTAAGAAAAACGCCACGAGCCCACGAGGAACACGAACAGAATGAGAGGGTCCTGGTTCATCGTTACGTCTCAATCATCTTTGTCGTCTTCTTCTCTTGAATCGGAGAACGTGACAGGGAATATGCCAGAGGAGGGAAATAATCCGCTACTCCTCTTGTCTTGAAGAAAACTTTTATTTTAACTATTTAGAGAAACTTTAGGTGATGCGCTCACTCCTAAGTCATGATGAAGAAAATAAATTTATCACAAAAAATTGAAATATATTACATATATTATCCCCTTTATTGTCATTATACTTTTCTTACTTAATATTACTCAGGAATATAATTGACAATTTTTATTTATAACAAAAAAAATTAATGCGAAGATATTCTTATAGTTTCACTTGATTTTTATTCAGGTTATTGTATAATTTTTTTCTTTTAATTGGGTCTTTGCTTTTACCCAATTAAAAGCATTAGTCTCTCTGTTTACAAATTGTTAATGTGAAAAGAAACAACTACTACTATGAAAAAGAGGTTTAATGGCACCTCTCTTAAAGAAGTGTTAGAGATAATTGTTTTTGTTTTTGCTTTTAAAAAATTAGAAGCTGTAACACTTGTTATTATAAATGGCATAATTAGTTTTTTAGCTTGTATGGCCCTTGCCTAAGTAAATACCACACAAGACCTTTTTTTTTTTTTCTTTTTTTAAAAAGTCTACTATGACACTTGCCTAAATAAACTACTACCTTTATTTTTTGGTGATAAAGGTCACATGCCTTGTATGGCAAGTGCCATAAAAGATATCATTATAGAAGGCCCCTGTCTTGTATGAAGGCGTCATTGGAGGGCCCACCCTTGTATGATTGCCTTGTATCATAAAAGGCCTAGCCATCAGGCAAGCTCCATACAACGCACCATTGGACCCACCCTTGTATGATAATTTTGCACACATATGATATGGATGATTAAGGCTCTGTTTATCAATTTAATTTTGGCTATGATCTCTAAATCACATATCAGCATCTTTTGCCATTGCTCTAAGGAGAGAAATAATCCTAGGCTACTCCTCTTGTCTTAAAGAAAAGTTTTATTTTAACTATTTAGGAAAACTTTAGGTGCTGCACTCACTCCTCAGTCAAGAAGAGGAAAATAAATTTATCACAAAAAATTGAAATATATTACTTATATTATCCCCTTTGTTGTCATTATACTTTTCTTACTTATTATTCCTCGGGAACATAATTGGCAATTTTCATTTACAATAGAAAAAATTAATACGCAGATATTCTTATAGTTTCACTTGATTTTTAATTAAGTTCTTGTATATATATATATATATATTTTAATTGGGTCTTTACTTCTCCTCAATTAAAAGCATTAGTCTCTCTACTCGCAAATTGTTGATGTATAAAAGAAATAATCACTACTATAAAAGAGGGATTTAGTGGCACTCCTCTTAAAGAAATGCCACAAATAATTGCTTTTATTTATTTTTTAAATATTTAAAAGCCATATCACTTGCTATTATAAGTGTCATAGCTAGTGTATGAGCATGTCTTACACTTGCCTAAGTAAGTGTCACATGAGGCCTTTATTTATTTATTTTTTTTAAAAAGGGCCTATTATGAGGCTTGTCTAAGTAGGCGCAATAGCTGGCTTTTATTTTTTTTTAAAAAAATAAAGGTGTAGCCATCACATGCAAGACACCTTTGGGCCCAACCTTATATCATACAAGGCCCCTGGCGCCATACACCCTTGTATGGCGCCATACACCCTTGTATGGCGCCATACAAGGCCAAGGGGCCAGTTTTGGCGCTTGGTGGTCACGCCTTGTATTAAATTCTTGATCGAGGTCTATCGGCATCATCTTCCTGAGCTCTTAATTTCTTAGTAGAATCTTATCCTAAATCTTACATTATCCCTTCGGTCTCCATTTCATTGGTCCTCCACAATTCCTTATCCATTCTCCCAACTCCTTCCTCTCTATTTTCACCAACAACCCACCATTATCCCCACTTCTTGCTCTCTATTTTTACGGCAACAAGCTAAGTGCAAAGCTTCCTCGATCCTAGACTTTTTTTTGTTTCTTGTCTCCTCCTCCATATTTCTTTAACATTTGGTCCCCACTTCTGTCAACATTACAAAGCTTGGTCTCTTACATTTTTTTCTTCTTGTCTCCTCTACAAAAGCTCCTTTGTAAGTCTTTTTTTTTAATACAGAAGCTTCTTTCAATCGGTGCTACAATTCTTTTTTTGTCTTTTTTTAATATAGAAGTTTCCTTCATTCAATACTACAGTTCTTTTTTTCTTTTTTTTTTTAAGTTTAAAATCCGTCATGAACCCTTGGTTAATGTCTTTTATATTTAATTTATTACAAAATCTAAAAAAAGTATTCTCAATTGCGGTACTTATATTTGAATTTACTCAAATTTTTTTATTAAAAATTTTTATTCTAAAATTGACTTAACTATTTCAATGTATTGTTGTAGTGCCTATACCAACCAAACAATAGTGATTGTAGGTATTACATTATGAAATTTATGAAAGATGTAGTTACTTAACATCAAAATTTTGTTCCTGCGAACGCAAATCCTTTTACTTGCAATTCAGTGTTTTAAATTTAATTGAGAAGTGTCTGAGCTAATTAATTTTTAATGATTTTAATTTGTTGTATGCATGATTGTTTATATAATATTATGAAGATCAACGTTTTGCCAAATTGACTAACCAACAAGTGGGTGAAATCATTGAGGAATTGTATGAATATATGGTCAGACAATTAGCTAATATTTATGTACCTAGGTTGTTTCTTACTTAGTCTTGTGTTGTTTGTTCACTTAGAATTAGTTGTACATTACAATTGTTGTAAATATATTTAGTAGTGATGTTATGAATTAGTTATTTGTTTGAAGTTATTTCACTTTGATTTTGTTTGATTCTGATATGGTTTTGTTCATTTTGATGTGGATTTATATTGTAAATTGTTATGGATTTGGACTATACATACATGGTTCATTAGGAAAAGGAAAAAATTATGCAAAATTATTTTTTTTTAAAAAAATACTTCATATGGAGCTTTCTTAAGGAAGTGCTATAGGAAGTGTATAATTATTTTTTCAAAAAAAAAAAAAACTTCCTATGACGGTTCTTTGAGGAAGGCCAACACTTCCTATGGCTCTTCCTCGAGGAAGCGTGATTGAACCATATTTTTGTATAAATTTTCATATTAAATTGGGATTTTTAATGCATTTTTTGGCACAATATTGCATAATTAAACACTAATTTAAATCAGGGACATTTGTATTGAATTAATTGCAGGGGGCACAATGGTAAAAAATTTGTTAATTATTCATACAAATGATTTCTTGA
The DNA here is from genome assembly GCA_963210345.1 of Inga oerstediana. Classification (NCBI taxonomy): domain Eukaryota; kingdom Viridiplantae; phylum Streptophyta; class Magnoliopsida; order Fabales; family Fabaceae; genus Inga; species Inga oerstediana. The sequence goes on along the minus strand of OY723404.1, from coordinate 12,485,593 downwards.
ACTTTTAATGATACATTGTGCTTAATTTTGCAATGCAGGTATTTAGGAAGAAAATTCGAGATTTTGGAGGGTCAAAATTAATATTTTGAGGACTGGGAAAAATTACAGAAAGGTTCCCATAATTTCTGAAAATCACACATTTGTGAAGGAAAAGGGGTCAAAGAAAACTATAGTAAAGTACCCAGATGTTTGAGAAATTGTAGATAATCCTGCCAACATTTCAAATATTTGTTCTTTAGTCCCTCCTCAAAACTTTCCATGTTTTCAAATAGGTCCCTGGTCAAAACGTAACCTAGGACACTATGCTCCTTCAGTGGAGCTTGGGAGAGAACTTGAGAGGTGAAGGGAAGGAGACGGAGCACCACCATCATCAACGACGTCCCATCACCTCAACTCCGCCGTCGGCGACCCTCCTCAACACACCATCACCTCCATTGCAGGCGAGGGGGCTCGGAGCTAAGGGACGAGAGCTGAGATCGGGGAACAAGGGAGGAAGAGCAAACTAGAGTCACCACCGTCCCTCCTTTCATTACCACCGTTTGGCCATTCTACCTCAAACAAGAAAACGAGGAGGGAGAGGTAATCCATGCAAGAGCTCAAAGCAAGCTTTAGATTAGCCGACTGCTTCTCTCCTCTTTGTCATCATAGTTGTCATAGATGAGAATGATGGGCCCATATAGGTTACAAATTGGGGATTCAAGCATTTAGGTTTTTATTAAATAAAATATTAAAATAGGTTTAAAAAGAAGGCAAAATTCTATTTAAATACCACTTAAACTTGCAAAACCCACAAAAATCCATTAACACTTGAAAATGATATAAAGGTGATAGGTGTCAAATTGAGATTTTAAAGTGTTGATGCTTTTACCATTTTGCCCTTCAATTTTTTTTTTAAAAAGAAAAGGTGTCCCTTACCGGAGTATTGCCATTGGCCAGCCGCTAGAGCTCCGGCACTGGGGGATTTTGGGGGGGGGGGTGGTGCAATTTAAAAAAAAAAATTGGTTGAAGGGGCAAGGGGTGGGATTAACCTGTTACTCGTTTAGTCAATACCATTAATAATTTATATTATTCGTTTAGTAAATACCATTAGTAACTTATATTTCTCATTTAGTCAATCCCATTAGTAATTTATATTACTCGTTTAGTTAATGCCATTACATATTTTGTCATTTCCATTACTAATTTTGTTAAAGTCATTATGTCTTTATTTGTATCACACACACATATACGCATTTTGTCATTTCCATTACTAATTTTGTTAAAATCATTATGCCTTTATTTATATTACACACATATACACATTTTGTCATTTCTATTACTAATTTTATTAAAGTCATTATGCCTTTATTTGTATTACACACACATATATTAGTTACTTAGGTGGGTGGGTGTGTGTGTGTGTGATGCCTTTATTTGTATTACACACACATATATTAGTTACTTGTCTGTGTGTGTGTGTGGAGTTTGGTGACTTTGGCAAAGAGGTGGGGTGGGTTCCATCCCACCCCTTGCCCCCTTAGCCATTTTTAAAAAAAAGAAAAACTGCACCCCCCTTCTAAAAAAAAATCCTAATTTGATACATGTCATTTTTATGTTATTTTCAAGTGTTTATGGATTTTTGTGGGTTTTGTAATTTCCTATGGTATTTAAATGGAATTTTCTCTAAAAAGAAACTCAAAATATAGGCTAAAAATTGGGCATTCAAACATTTATGTTTTTTTTAATAAAACATTTTAGTGTTTTCAAGATTTTTTTTCAATAATAAATTTACTATTTTATTTAATATAATTTTAATTTTTCTCTTAAATTATTACAATATATGCATATAGTGTGTGTGTAAATATTATTTAATAAGATTTATATCATTTTCAGTCATTTTTCATCTAAACTTGTTTTTTAAATTATCATGTAAACAAATTTCAATTTAAAAAAAAAAGTTGCTTCTACCATTGCTAATCTAAACATAAATCATATTACACTATCTAACTTTAACTTAAGTTTCTAAAGTCAGATTGGTAAAAAACTACTTCTACCACCAATAATTCAAAAGGTAACTCTAAGTATCCTATTCTCGACCCAGATTAGTTCATGTTTAAATTAATGATGGATAATTAATTTTACGTTATAAGAGAAAAATATGTAGTAAAGTTTTGTCTCGTAAACAAACAAGTGATTTTAAGCGAGTGATTTTCCATTAAATCCAAACATGCACTAAGTTATATAATTTGCGAAAATCAAATGATTTCCTCACGTCAGGCTTTAACCTTAATTCTTCTCATTATAGACAAATATATAAATAGTTGAAAAATTATAAAACAAAAAACCAATAATTATTAAAATTCCGTAAACTTGATAAATAAGCACTGGAATAATTGGGTCCCCCAAATCTTTCTAATTTAGCAAGAGTGTTAAGGATTAAAGTCAAGAGCTTGTTGGCAAACAAAGCATTAATTTAGTCTAGATAAAAAAAACGGCTGACAAGAATAACCGAAGTCCTCTTTCTTCTCAGGGGAAGAACCATCTCTAAAGCTCAGAGTCTGGCTTTTCTTCAGTTAAAGTTTTCCCATTCACTCCTACGAGCTCAGTGTCAAAAATGAGTGTTGCACCACCTGCAATGCAAAGTTTGTTTGTTCAGCATTCATGACAAAGCCATTGTTATAAGGCAGGACTTCATAATAAAGAAAAAGCTTCTATGTAATTCTTTGCTATCATATCCCTCAATTACAAAATTGACATGATATATAGTTTTTGCTACTCGGTAACATATGATTGCCTTTTTTTTCATTTTTTTTAAATTACACGTTATATATATATATATATATTAAGGATTACAAATATTGCGGTGTATAGCTTTTATATTATATATAGATATAGATGTACCATTGACTTCTTTCACTGAGAATTTACTGACTAGTACTTTTAGAGTTTAACCGATACAATAAAAAAGAGAGCAGGGACAGTTTCAATCCACAATGAAATTTACAAATACTTTGACATCACAACCATTGCTTACACCATTATTAATCACCAAACCTTGGTTTAATCTACCAAAAAAGTTCTTTTTTTTTTCTCTCTCTATTAAATCAACAACATAAACAGGCATTGGAATTTTATTACAAGTAAACAGGCAAGCTGATCTTATGCTCATCAGATATCTGGCTTGTCATACAGTAATTTTATTTAATTAACTAGAAACAAGTTTCGCCGTTGAAAAAATAACTTGAGGGGATTACCAGGAATAGTTGGAGGGGAACCCTGCTCTCCATAGCCAAGCTTTGCTGGTATTTGTAACTTGCGCTTCTCACCAATACACATTCCCAGTAATCCTTGGTCCCACCCTACAAAAAGAAAGTGATCAAGCACGGAATCCTTCACCTCATCAGAATATTTGCCATAAACTACAGGCAAGTATTTTGTAACAAATTTTTAGCCTATATTACTTGTACCATGCCGATAGAGATGCAAATGTTCAATTTTTAGCCTATATACCTATACCATCTGAATAGAGATATAAATTTTCCTTGATAAACGTTTTAATATAATAGTTCCTTTAACCACACACACGCACACGCACACACACAGGCTACAACTTAAAATGGCAAGGAGCAATAGAGATGCAACGAGGCATCTTTTACCAAAATTTAGTTGCTCAAGTAATGAATTCTTATCTCTAGAGTCTCTAGAATTGAGAAACTTGAGAGGGCAAAGCAGCAAAATTGTAGATAATGACTCCTTTCATTACCTAAATCATCATTGATCAGGTGGAAGGAAAATTGTCGAAGTTATTCAAATTTAATGTGCATTTTTCAAGTTACTTTTAAATAATTAGAGTTGGGGAACTCATTTATGTGTTAATGCATTTATAATTTGATCCACCCCCTATGTTAATGCAAACAATTAGGAATTCATAAATCCGTCACAAATAACAAAATAACAAACCTTTGATCACTTGTCCAGTACCAAGCTCAAATTCAATTGGGCTATCTCTTTCAAAGCTAGAATCAAAAACAGTTCCATCAGTAAGTTTTCCCTGAAACAAGTAACAATATATTATAGTCAATATGATACATACAAATAACATGAATGCGTGATCCCTCACCAAATGAACCAACCAACAAGACCAAAAGGATAAAATAAAACATACATAATGAGATGTGAATTGATAATCAACAAAGGACAAAAGAGAAGAAGAAATCATTGATATAACAATGGTAGTAAATTTAAGAAGTTTCTGGTGAGGAGAAGCTGCCAAGCTTCTGGATCGGATAGCAAGTAAGATGCAGAAAAACATCAAATATCACCAAGACAAGGAAAAATACATTCTTTCATGTTAATTACAAAAGGAAATGTAGAAATATTCCAAAAACACACACGGATACTGTCATATCCACAGCATTAAACTTAGAGGATAACACTTAATTACATCATGAACACAAAATAAGACCGACAATTGTTAGTCAGGGTTACTTGATCAATATTACAAAATGTCGGGAAATTGAGGAGTTTGACTGTGCCTATTATTAAGGGTTGATTGCATTAATAAATGGAAAGGTAGGCAGAATACTATTATCAAATGAAAATAATTTTCCCCTACCGCTGGTAGTACTTCTTTTTGCTTCTTCTCACGTTCCTTTTATATTTATGTTTATTTTTTGCTCTTGTGCAGGACATAACCAAGATTATGGGCATTGCCCCTTACAAAACTACTTTTTTAAAAAAAAAAAAAAGAAGTCAACTGAAACTACTTATGTCATTAATGCACTAAAACTTCTTACAACAAAATGCCTAGATAAAATCCCAAAAAAACAAATAAATGACAGAAAGAAAAAAGGGACAAGCATGTGTAGAAACAAAGCTTCTCCAGAAATTAGAAGCATTTTATGAACTGTGGTAAGGTTAAGAGAAACCCCATACTTTCTAGTCCTGGAAAAACAACTTTGATTAACTTTAAAATTATCGCAGGTTTAACAGTCTCCAAAGAAACAGTTATACATGTGACCTTTTCATCATATACATCAAATGAACCAGGAAATCTGCTCACCCGATAGTGTACTTTGACTTTGTCACCCTTGTGTGCCTGAACTTCACATGATTTTGGTTTGTGCTGCAAGGAGGAAGAGATAATAGACAGCAAGTGAACAACAAAGAGCATTGCAAACAAATCCAATGATCAATGTACAGCATGATCAAAATAGAGTTGACCAGCAATATATGTACACAGAACCCCTGGCCGCATCACAGTTGAGATAATGCCAATCACAAAACTTGGGTTTACTGTTTAATGTTGTTACATGATCACATTTTCCAGATATGAACTCACCAGGCACTTGCCTATTACCATTTCATGTGTTAAGAGTCAAACTAGAAAATCACAAAAGCAATAAAATTACATTTAGAGAAAGCTAACTTCAATGTTTTGGAACTCGTTCGCACAAATTAATCCATCAAAAAATTCAATTCTGAAAAAGGATAGAACCTAGATCTGAAAAAGATGGAGCTATTACCTTCACACCAATCCGTAACTCCGTTACATCAGCGGCCTTCTTAGCAGAAGCTAAACCAGGGAGAAAAAACACGAAACTAATAAACGGAATAGAAAATGGCAAGAATTTCGAACAACTGAACACAAATTAACAAGATCCAAACAAAATGCAAATTAGGCAGTGAAGAATAAAAAAGCTACCGAAAAAGAAGTTACTACATTTCAATTGCGCAAACATTTGATTGAAATAATTAGAAGATCTAAAGGACAATACCTAGGGTCGAGATAAGAAGGAATAAGAGGAAAATCGAAGCTGCCTTCATCGTCGCAGTTTCAGTCTCAGGCTCTGGTCTTCGTGGAGAATTTCCAAATAAATAAGCTTCTCAAAATAAGCAAGCCGCCGGATCATTACTTTTTTTTTAAAAAAAAAAATAATTGATAAGTTTAGAAACAGTCCATGATATGATATTTTTTTGGTTTATACGAATATATGGGCTATACTACCTTTTCGGGCTTGTTATTGGGCCTACACATTTAACTCTGCCTTGAGTGGTCTTGATGTCTTTTCAAGAGTGAGTTTGGATTAACCAACGTTAAGTTGGTCTAGTGATGTAAAACTCCGTTAGATTTTTCTAGATTTTGAATTAGAGTCTCAGAGGAGACACTCATGTTGGGAGGGATATCTACGAAACTCAAACCAGATATCAAATAATAATATAAAAAAGAGAGCATATGGAGCAGAGGTTAACAAGTCTTTTATTTTCTTCTCACCAAAAGAATGAAAAAAGGAGAATATGAGATATCACAAGTATATATCTTGGATTTCCGCTTTAAAGGAAGAGGACAGCTACAGAAACTTTTCAATATATAGTTGATCGTGTTAGATCCAAGTTGGCAACATGAAAAGCTAATTGTCTTTCAACGGCAGGCAGAATTACTTTAATCAAATATGTCCTAAGTACTATTTCGTTGTATCCCATGCAAGTGTCAAAAATACCTTTGAATATTTGCAATGAAGTGGAAAGATTGCAGAGAAATTTTATTTGGGGAAATAACCAAAATGATCATAGTTATCATCGTATTAGCTGGAAATAGATTATATTACCTAAATCCTTTGGAGGGTTAGGTTTCAAAAGGCTTGCTTCTGTTAACAAAGCTTGTGGAGCTAAGCTTGCTTGGCAGCTAGTGACGGGTGCAAAAGGTTCAAGGGTGGAGGTGCTTCACAATAAAAATATGGTGAGGAATGATGATAACCTTCTTAGAGTTCAGTGAGGTGATTCCAGATTGTGGCAGTCAACAAAAAGATGTTATAGACAAAGGTATGAAATAGAATAGTGAGCAATTTTTAAGGGTTTAAGATTGTCTTGGGACTTTGGGCAAGAAAGTTGGAACTTGAATTTGATGCAAAGAACTTGGTTGTCATGCTACTGTCCCATGACACAAGAGATTGTGGCAGTTTAATGCTGCTACAAATACAGGATATGATGAAGTTGGATTGGGAATTACAAGTGAAATTAAGTAGCCCAATATCCCGAATCACATGTCAAATCGGTGGGCGGAATTTGGAATTTGGAAATGTTTATAAAGGATTGTTCTGCCCTTAAGTCACATCACACATACAAAATGAAAAAAAACAAAAGTGTCGTACGAGGTGAACCTATATATAGTTAGATGTAGTTTTGGGAAAGCCTATAGGTAACATGGATGCTCAAATAGGCAATTGTGAATCACAAGTAGGCATTCTCGATATATGAGTAGTCAATGGTGAATTATAGTGGTCCCTTGATAAATTCCTATAAGGTTGTTCAGATTTGAGGAATTCAATTACGCAATCGAAATACTCAAGTGGGTAATTGTGAATCATAAGCAGGCATTCTTGATATGTAAGTAGGCAATGGTGAATTATAGAGATCCCTTAATAAATTCCTTCAAGGTTGTTAAGATTTGCGGAACCCAAGCACGCAATTAGGATATTGTAGTTGTCAATTGTGATTTTTAAGTAGGAATTCTTGACACTTTAGTAGTCAATGGTGCATTATAGGGGTCCCCTAATAAATTCCAATAGGTTGTTGAGATTTAGGGAACTCAAATGGGCAATCCTGATCCTATAGTTGTCATTTATAATTCTTAGGGCCTGTTTGGTACGATGGAAATGGGGATATGGAAATGGAATTGTGGCTGAATTCCATGTATAAGTTTGTTTGGTTTGATGGAATTAGAATTTTTTCTAATTCCATATCCACCAAAATTGCTTGAATTGATTTCCATCCTCACTCCCAAAGATTTACAATTCCATGTTTATAGATTTCATATTTGCCCCTCACCAAAATCGAAAAGGTTCTCAGTTCTCTCCCTCACTAATGAAAACGATGACCTCCTCTCACTCATCGCAGACAACGGTGACCTCTTAACTCCCCCATCTTCACCGTTTGCTCACTCACCGGTGATTATGGCACTGCAAGGATGAAAAGGGAACCTTCGCAAAGCAACTCCTGCAAAAAATTGTGAGCTTCATCACCACCTTCGAGGGTGCGAGCGTTGGTGTCGGCGTCGGCGTCGGCGAGGAAGACGATGATTACTAGTTAGGAAGATGACCTTCGCAGCACTTCTTCTTCTTGCTCACTCATCGGCGATTATTGGCAAGGAAGACGGCTAGGGCGCGAGCGTCGGTGAATCATCTTCACCTTCTCTATTGAACATGTCTAGAATGCTCACATTGATTCCTCAAGCGTGTAATCCAAATATGTAAGTAGTCAATTGCAAATTTTAGTTAAACATTCTCCATACGTGAGTAGTCAATGATGCTTTATAGGATTCTCTTGATAAATTCCTACAATATCTTTATTATTTGGGGACGTAATTAGTCAATTTGAATACTCAAGTAGGAATTTGTGACTCTTACTTAGATAATCCTGAAACTCAATCAAGCAATGGTGACTCACAGGGTCCCTTCATAACTTGGTAATTGTTAAAACTAAAGTAGCAAAATCGAGACAAAGTTAGGCAATATTGAAACAACAATAGGGAATATCGAAATTGAAGTTCAGAATAACAATTTGTATAAGCTCATATTGACCAAACAGGTTCCATACAAAATAAGATACTCCCTTCGGTCCTTAATAAGGTGATCTTGAGCAAATGACACCCACTTTTTGCAAATTTCAAACTTGTTAAAATAAATGAATCAGACACCTCTTTCAAATAGTTTACAACTTTTATATAGCAATAAGCATTTACACCCCACATGTTGCGCACAATGAATATAATTCAATGTAAAATTAAAAAAAATTATAAACCCCCAATCTAAAGAGAAAATCATAAAAAGAAAATAATACAGTCAAATATTTAAAAAAAACACATCACCCCAAATTGAGAGGTGTGATGATGGAACTGGGATTTCTCCATGTGTATGTGCATGAAACATGGATCTAGTTAATATTACAGGAAGAGATTGAATTTAAAGCCACAAACTCTATATGCACTTATAGAATAATAGAAGTTATTAAATTCAATATAATTCAACAATAATAAACCAAATTATAAATTAATTGATTTTAAATTAGATGTCATATAGCAATTTCTATTGTCCTATAAGAGGATTTAGGACTAATAATAATCAACTAATATCACTCAAAATGAAATTTTCCCTAACATCATTGTCACAATGAAATTGAAAGTACATAAAATTAAAATATTCAATATATTATTATATACTTTCAGAAAATGATAAGCTATACTCTATTAATTTAAAGTAGAAGGTAATCATTAATGACAAAAGCCTCTCCATACAATAAGACAATTGAAAAATGTCAAGTAATGTGTCCCACTCTTTAAAAACCACTATCCTATGCTCCTTGCAGATCAATAAACTTGGGATCCGGCTACGGTCCTCTTCCTTCTCATCCATTTATGGTCATCTTCTCAATCTGAACTGTTGGATTAAGATATCAACGGTCCAGATTTTTTTAATATAAAAATATTATTATAATTATTATTATATTTTTATAATATATTAAATTTGGACTGTTGGGATTTTAATCCAAAGATCCAGATTGAGAAAAGGACCATAAGTGAATGAGAAGGAAGAGGACCATAGCCGGATCCAACAACCTTGAGAGTAGGGGAAAAAATAATCAAAACAGAAGGGAGAGGCAGCCTAGTTAAGAAAAAAAGGAAGTGTTTGGTGCTTGAGAGGAAGCTGCAGATAGAGAGGAAAAGAGCAAGGCGCACCTAAGCAAGGTGAAGAAGAACCATTATCCCCTCTTCATGCTTTATTACTCTTGCTTTACTATTGCAGCAAATGGGAATTACTCATTGCCACATATAAATAAAAGGAAATAAAAAAAATCATTAACAACATCTTATTAATAGCATTAAAAGAATTAAATAGGAAAAAACTTAATGAATATTTATTGGGATATTATTAGTTAAGATAGAATCAAATATTGTGTATAATAATAAAATTAGATTGTCCAATGTGATAATTGGAAAAAAAATGATGAAATAAAAATCAACCATTACTTCAGTTTTTATTTTAGAAAAAAGACACTTAAATATCACTTGAACTTTGAAAACCCAAATTGGTCTTGTTAATAATAAGAGCAATGAGATTGATAAAAAGAGTAAATCAATTGGCAACTCAGGTTTTTAGAAAATCACTAATTTAGGATTTTGAAGTTCAAGTAGTGTTTAAGTATTTTTTTCCTTTTTATTTTTCATTTTAATTGTAAATGAAATCAAAGTCATTACTTCAACATTTTGTTTTTGGCCAGAAATTACTTCTGCGTTTAACCCTTTTAAATTTAAATTTTGTAATGATAAAAAATTCTATTAATATTTGAGTATTAAGAGATGATGAATTATTAAGACAAATATTACACAATGAAGTATTCCAATGCAGTAACTTTAGCTTTTAAATCTCTATGCATTTTTTTGGGCGTATAAAAACCCTTACATACCAAATTAGTAAATTATTAGATACATGTATTTGTTTTGATTTGAATGTTAATCACATTTGTCCAAAAAAAAAATGTTAATCACATTTTAAATTATTTGCAACAATTACATAAATGAAGATATATTAGACAATATGATTTTAAATTATTTGAAATGTTATGAACATTAATTGGGATATAAGTTTGTTTGACAGGAGATTCTCAAAACTATAAAAGAAGCTATTAGGATATTATTTGAGATATTGATACGCCAATAAATTATATTGTTTGAGGGTTCAAGTATAACCGATAAACCCGAACTGACCCATTTTTTAATGAATCAGGTTTTACAAGATTTCAAGGGATCCACATTCCCTTCTCATAAAAAAGATGATTAAGGGAAAGCTCATCACCCCAATTTTGGGGTTTTTTGTTTTATTTTTTATTGAAAAAAAATACTCCATACACTAAAAATTAATTAGTTTAAGATATTGAGTGTTAACGAAATATTTCAAATATTGGGTATTACTGAAAAAATATTTCAGGATTCTGGTATTGCAGGAAAAATATTTCTAAATGCAGGACTAAAAATTAATTAACTTGAGATATCGGATCACAAAAATATTTCAAAATACAATATACAATGTAATCCAAATAAATAAGAATACAAAAAAAATTAAAAAAATGGGTCCACCCCAAAATTGGGGTGATGAGCATGCCCTACTCATCAAAAAAGATGAGCAGGGAATGCCGACCTGGTTCCAAGTTGTTCATCGATGATAGTTTAAAATTGATTGATTGATTTTTGCTCAAAATTGATTGATTGATTCACTACAAAATTATGTGCATTTTCAATAAATGCCTTTAATAATTTAAAACATGGACTGTGAAAATTCCCTCAACAAAGTAATTATGGTTCAAATCTATACAACTTTCTCACCAAGATGCTTCCCAATGGTAATAGAAGTGAGAAAACGGCTTGGCCTGATTTCGCAAGATCAGCCATTCATAGGCCCGGGTCTAAATGGGTAAAGGTTCCTATTTTGAAGCCTGACCCGCGGGCTTTAAGCCCGTTTAACAATTTTTTTTAATTCTCTTAGAAAATTAAATTAAAACACTAAAATTTTTTATTTGAGAGAAATATTTTTAAAGTATTAAATGTTTTATCTTTTTTGATAAATTGAATAAGTGACCATTTATCTATTAAAACAAAATTATTTATAAGATAGAAACTCTCCTTTCTCATTTTCCAATGTTTGTTATTAGTTTCTCTTTTTAATATAGTTTGTATAATATTCGAACATCTTCAAATACAATTAAAAAATTGTTCTCTTTGTTTACTTACATCAGTAAAAAATGGTTCTTTCAATATTTCATAAGGAAAAATTTCTTTGGGGAAATATTAAGAACCAAATGAAATATTCTTAAAAATTGAGTAATATTTTTTAAAACAATCAATTAGAAGACTTGTAACTAAGGGCCCGTTTGGATTAGCGGTGGCAGAAGTAGTTTTTTTAATCTATTTTTTGTAAATTTAAAATACTATAAAAATTAAATTATAAATGTGATTTATGTTTGGATTGATAGTAGCAGAAGTTAATTTTTTTTTAAATTTAAAATTGTTTGAATTATTATTTAAAAAGTAAGTTGAGATGGAAAATGACTAGAAATGGCACGAATTTTATTAAAAAAATTGGTGGGCTTAAACAGGCCGGGCCGCGGCCCCAAAAGGCTGGCTTTTTAGGCTCGACTCTTTTTAAAGACTCTGAATTATAAGTCCGGCTCTTAACGTATTCAAACCTATATGGGATGAGCCCGGCTCTAAATGGAAATGAAGGATCAAATTTAGCTCATAAATTACAAAAATCTAAATTGCGGAAGGATTGAGCGGGATCGAACAATTTTTGAAATGATGGATTCATTTGTCTTTTTTTTTTTAAAATATTTTAAAGGTATTTATATGGGACTTTTTTTTAAGTTAAATAGATGGGGACTTTCTTTTGCTGGAAATTGAAGGGGATTAATACTAATGATGTTTTAATTGTAATATATTTCATTTTTATATAAGTTCAAGGCCTTCTCTAATATGTTTTTTTATTCTTAGATTTTTTGTTGATTGCTTGATTAAATAGTCAATTTATATTTGAATAAATTTGGTGTGCTATATTTTTCAGTATTTTTTCATTAATATGGTAAACACTTACAATTTTATTATTCAAGTTTATGTTACAAGTTTAGGTTACTATTAAGAATTTACTTAAACTCATGATTTTGACAACATTAATTAGGTCATATAGATAAGTTTGGGTATAGTAACCCGTATTTCCTATTTTTTGCCTTATTCATTATGATTTTCAGTTTTAATAGTAATTAATGAAATGATGGAAATTTGCAGCACAATTATTTTAATTAATAATTATTAAATTTTTTTATATTTTTTCAAAATAATTGTAATATGATTACTTTATTAATGATTTGCAATGAGTCATCTCATTTATATTTTCATTTAGAGACTGTGTTTAATAGTAATTAATAAATTAATGAATAAATTATGTTATAAAAATTGTATTCTCAAAATGCTTATAACACGCTTAATTATGATTTGCTTAATTATGATTTGCAATAAGTAATTCCATTTATATTTTTATTAGAAGTTATGTTTAATGATAATTAATAGATTAATCAAAACATGTAAAGATGTTTTAAAAATTGTATTTTCAAAATTTAAATACTTATATTTTCATTTATTAAGCATTATCAATGATTTGCAATAAGTAATGCCATTTATATTTTTATTCAGAAATCATGTTTAATGTAATTAATATATCAATGAAAACATGCAATAAAAACGTCTTAAAAAAGTGTATTTTTAAAATACTTTTAATGTCACGCATTACACATTATAAATTATTTGCAATCATGAATTCTATTTTATTTATACTAACTTTTTTCTATCACTATATTTTTATTTGTTTATATTTGATTGCTTATAGTATAAGCAAAAAAACCCCCAGGTAATCCGGTCTGACCTAAGGTGACCCGGTCCGTCCGGTCTGGTAAAAAACAGCCTTATAACAAAAAAGATTGGACCAGACCAGACCAACTACTCGGGCTGGATCGGATTCAAGACCAGGTTTTCAGTCCACATGATCTAGTCTAGTATGACCCAAATCATTTATTTTTTTTAGAAAAAAAATAGGTCTCCAGCTAACTTCTCTCTCATTATAACCAAAAAAACAAAAAGGTCACCCAATACCCACGCCACCCACGTGAACGACACAGTCACACACACTCACTTTCTTTTTTATTGATTTGACACACTTTGCACCAATTTCACTTCATTAATCTCACCTCCCCACTGGAAAAAATGTCGCCTCCTCGCCTTTACCAATCTCAGCTCTTGCCTCCTCGCCTCCTCGTCAATCTCACTTCACCCTTGCTTCCCTGACCCTCAATCTTACGGCACTCGCCTCCTCGCCTTCATCAATCTCAACCCTCGCCTCCTGCTGCTGGTCATCCTCTCAGCGTCAATCCCTCTGTCTTGTGCTAGTGGTGGTACTCCTCATAGAGTCGCTCCGGACGCCCCCTCTAATTCTCTTCTCAATCGGCATCGTTCCCCCTATTTCTCATTCCTCTGGTTTTTTTTTCAATTTTTTTAGATTAAAAAAAATAGATATGTTGAACTACCCAGACCAGTCCATCAGCCCGATGGACCAAGTCTAGTTTGATTCGAGTTCTGGTTGTTACTAGACCAAACCGGACCTCAGGCTGCCTTTTTCAGCCCGAGATTTTAACCATACCAGACCTCGGGCTAGCCTCTAAGTCTGGTCCATGATCATCCCTAGCTTATACAATCCCATTCAAACTATGTATATATTTTGTGCTACTACCTTAACTGATTTTTAAATTCACAACAACTCCATTCTCTTCATCACTTTTGGCTCTCTCTCATTGCAACTGAATTAGCAAAGCAGGAGCAGCGAAACACCTACCATGGTGAAAGAATGAACAAGAATTCATATGTAAACAGCAAACTATGACTGAGAGGCCGGGCAGTAGCTGGCGGCGGCGATTGGTGCTGAAGGCAAAGGATACATCTCTGTTTTTTGCTTCTTCATTATGCTCAGATGCGATTTCCCTCTCAATCTGTGACTTCCTCTCATAGAGGGGTGTTTTTGGGACGAGATGGGATTAGGAGATCCCATTTCCGATCCCTTTCCTTTTTTGAAATTTCCCCCCTATATCAATTTTTTTGTTGTGTTTCCTTTAATCTAGTATAAATATATAATTTGTCTAATATCATATTATACCAAATTAGTCTAATACAAATATTTAAAGTGAATTAAAAAGAACTATGGATTTCATTGTAGACCTGAATAGCTGAATCCGTTTGGTACCAAATGAAAAAACAAGAAAACTAACTATTGTTTTTATTTTGGAAATAAAAACAGCACCATTTTCTTAGTTGTTTAGTACTTGTTTTTCATGTGACATGCTTAAAATTGCCGATTCAGCTGCAAAAAGTACAAGGATAAGAACAACAAATTAGAATTATTTAATAAATAATAAATGAATTTAACCAATTAACTAAATAAACTAAAAGAATAAATATTACCTTAAAGGTGTTAAAGATTTTCACATTTTCTTTTCTATTTGGTCTTGCCGTCTTGGATATTTAAAAAAAAGTGTGTGTATATGTTTGGGATTGGGAAAAAGTCGGGATTAGAAAATCTCATTCATAATCCCGATCCCTATCCCAAATAATTTTTTCATTCTGAAATTTTCAGGATGGGAAAATACTATTCCAATTTACTTGGGATTGGGAAAAAAACACGTTAAACACCCCTACCTCTTAAGCGCAGGCGCCCCTTTTTTTCCTCACCTCTCCCCTCTGTATTACTTCCTTTTCCCATTTTCCTCTTCTTCGGTCAGGGTTGTTGATTTACAGGAACGAAGAATAGTGACCTCTAAAGAGTGGGATAGCACTAGTAATTCGGGCCGGTCTAACGGGTTGGGCCTGTTGGCCCGCCTAAATAAACGAGTTCGGGCTGAAAAATGAAAACGGGCTAAACGGGTTTAGCCCGTTTAAGAAGCGGGTTAAATGGGTTAACCAGCGGGCTAACCCGTTAGCCCGTTTAACATATTAAAAAAAGCCCGAATGTCATGCCCTGTCAATTTCCCTTTCAGATCTCTTCGACTCTTCTCACTTTCTTAATCTCAGTTTCGCTCTCAGCCTCTCACTCTCGCCTTTCGCCTTGCGGAGTGCCTCAGTCTCAACATCGTAAGTCTCTCCCTCTTCGGCTCTTCCTCTCTTGTCTCATGATGTTGCGGTCCGACGACTGGCAATCAGTGGTGCCGCAGCTGGAATCGAACCTTAAATCCCCAATCGTCTATTAGAGCTTTTGGCCACTACTACCCTTTACTCTCCTTCTCTTCTTCCACTCCTTCCTTTAAGCCTCTTCCCACTATTGAGTTGCAGCCGTAGGAACTTGATTTACCGCTTGCCTCCGCCGTTGATATCACTGCTGTCGAGGATTCCAATGCTAATGATCAGCCTGCCCAAAAGGCAAAAGGTCACGGTATGTAAGATTTGCGGTTCTTTTGAAATTGTTTCCGCTCCTCCCTCCAGCGAATAGACTAAAAGTCTTCAATTGGGCGTTGTCACTTGCTTTTTACTCTGTTTGTGTGTTGAGAAACTGAGGAGAAAATGAATATTGTAAATGTCGATTGTCTTGTTAAGAAATTTTTCCTCGAATTGGGTTTCTTAAGGCAAATTATACGATATTCAAAGTTTATTTTGTGCTGATCCAAATATTTGTCATTCTGTTTTTTAATTATTAAAGACGAGTTTGTTGTGTCACTATCAAGTTAGATCTGTGATGAATACCTATGGAACTCACCATTGCTAATCGGGCTCACGGGCTAGCCCGCCAACCTAACTAATCAGGCTCAGGCTACCCAAATGGCAGCCCAATAGGGGGTTGGGTTGGTTCAGCCCAACTTGATGAACCCGTAAGCCGAATCGGGCCAACCCGTCAGACTTAGGCTAGCCCAAATTCCCAATGCTAGAGTGGGACACATTCCTAGAAGTTTCCAAACCTCCATCACCTACGACCCTCCCAATCAGCTCCAGGTATTTGGCATTTTCTAATCGTCTTACTTCGGCCTTATGCATTGTCCTTTAAACTCTAGCCTCTCAAACTCGAACTCTCTACTATTTAGCCTCCATGTGCTCATAGTCTTCACTTTTCAGTTTGCTTGGTACTAGGCAGAAGTTGATTTTAAGAAAAAAATTATTTCAAATAGGTTTTTATATTTTTTCTTAAATACAATTTTTTTGAAGAATCATTCAAACAGATTTTTTTATTTTTTTTTTCTCAAAACTTTTTTTGGAAAGCTATCTTGAGAAAAAAATTGAAAACATAAACCAACACCACCTAAATTTGGATGGCTTTTATATTATATATCAATATCCATGAATATATCTAAAAAGAGTTGTAGGTTATAGAAAGCCCTATTATTAACAAGTTGTGTATAAAAAAAAAATTGTAACTCTTTAAGATTCATGTCGGTTTTTTTTTATAAAAAAATTAGGAGTTCACATTATGACATTTATACTTTTCAAAATTTAGAAAAACTTGAACTTCTTAACTAAAATTCAACCACAGTTCTTTCATCAGAAATGATAGGCTCACAACTTGGAAAATGCATACATAAGGACATAATCACCTAACCACATGCCCAACCTTATAATCTTGAACTTTTAATTTAGTATATATCATTATTGTGTGTGTGTGTGTGTGTGTGTGTGTAATCTTTGCATTTTCAGTTATTCACTAATTTGCTGGCAACAAAAGTAATTATATACTAATTTCATAGGATGCTCAGGCTGCATATGAGTTCGATAAGAAATAAATTTAAGTGGTGCCACTTCAAAGTAACAAGAACACAAATATATAGCTATATAAAGTTATAAGATTAAATTTTTCTGTTACTTTTTTTTCAACTAAACCCTCCTAATATACATAAAAAAGTATAAATTTTAATATGACAACAAAGATAGCATGCGATGTTACTTTTATTTTTATTTTTTGCAAATGGATTATACAGTAATATGTATTACACTTATGCATAACAATTTTGGCTATCATAAAAAATCTATTTTAAAATAAAATTTTCTTAGATAAACATTTAAATATTTCACATTTCTTTATAAAAGTTGTGATTCTGTATTTCTAAGAATAAAAATCTCTTCAAATGTAGAATCTTGTTCTATCAATAAATACTAGTGCCTCTAATATTTAATATAAGAGCAAATTGAATTTTTTTAAAAGATTATTAGATTAAGAAAGCTAAATAGATTACATTAAAATATGAGAGAATCCTTCATAAATCCAATTGAAATACTAAAATTCAAATTTAGGCTTTCACTTTTAACAAATTCTTAATCAAGTTAAGAGGCCTAATTAGGGATTTTTGAATGTTGTTAAATGACTATGTTACCCCCTCAAAGTCAACTCTTCTTTCCCAAATCACTTATATCTGCTAATTCAATTCTCTCTTTGTTCTCTTATTTTTAGTTATAATTATTAGTATATTAATTAAAAACCAACAAAATTTACTCCATGATTTAATATGTGTTTCAAATATGGAATAGGTACATCAATGTTCATTAATCAATTTTCCTTAGAAGAATGGACAACTAGTTTCTTTGTCTTGCATATAGGATCAATATTAGAGAAATGGAACAAGTGAAATTCCCCCAATCACCACATGCGAAAGTTTTTGATAAAATAGAAGAATGAATCCATCTATTATATTCTTATATTTATATAATATCTTGGTTAGATAAAAATATTTCATGCGATTATATAGGATATATATAAATTTGAATAATTTTGATATTAATAAATAGTACAATTTTTTTAAAAATTATAATGTACATATAGATTTATACTTATATTTATATAATATTTTTTCCGGACAAAAATATTTATTGCGATTATATAGGATATAAAGAAATTTGAATAATTTTATTTTGAAAAATAGTACAGTTTTTTTTAAAAAATTATATTGTATATAGAGATAAATATTTTTTTTTTTTTTATAAAAAACAAATCATAAAACAAACTAACCAATTTTTGTTATCAAAGAAACAAACAAACTCGTTAAAAATAAAGAGAAAATATTAATTTAATATTGTTGCAATAATAAAAATTAGGATGCCGCTAGCCACCTTCAATTTTTTTCTTTAATTATAGGGGGTGTTATAGTCTTGTAATAACATTCAAATAAGTCTCATTAATAACTTATTAAAAGTGTTGGTCTGAATTTAAATTTTGATATTTTAATTGGATTTATACAGTATTTTTTTCTTAAAATATTTATATTTATATATATTTTTTAAATTAATATAATTAATTTATAAAATAATATATAATATAATGAGACATATCATACATTATAATTAAAATATTTAATTCCCTTAATTTTGTGGAAGAAAAGTCAAGCGGCTAATTGAGCGTAAATATAAAATAATAAAATATTTAGACGGATGGCGTTTTGATCTTATCTTAAAAATCATTTGTCAGGTCAGGATAGGTGAAGCCTTTGATCAATAAATTTTCTTTTTTCTTTTTTTTCCCTCTTTATAAGCCAACAAGGGAGCCTTCTTCTCCGAGACCCCACTTTCTGCATTTTTAGATTTTTTCCCAATTATTACTGCGAGGGCGTCAACATCAGCACCAGATATTTGTGGACGCACTTATCAATTATCACCAAAATTCCGATCTCTCAAGCCCTATCCATAACCAAAGATATTTCTGCTCTTCAAGACTTCAAGGCCAACCCATCCTTTATCTCTCTGCTCTTTGAATTTCTTCAAGCTTTCACTTACTTTTTCATGGAAAGTTGTCTCTACCATCCATCACCCACATTTGCTGTACCCCGTTTGACCTATAACCTCTCTGTGAGACCCATTTCTAGGTTCATCTGCAATTTGCCCAGAAAACCCATTTCTAGGATTAGACTCAGCAACGTTGTTAAGGCGAGTGCTGGCGCGAGTCACTGTGAGTTCAGTAGCCTGAACTCGCCGCTAGAGCCAAAATCCCATGTGGGTAGGTTTCTGAGCGGTGTGTTGCAGAACCACCGCCAGATGTTCCACGTTGCCGTGGCGGAGGAGCTTAAGCTTTTGGTTGATGATCGAGATGCTGCAGTTGCTCGCATGGCGCTTACGGCAAGTTCCGATGAGGACTTGCTTCACAGGTTTGCGTCTTAATTTAGTATATTGTTCAAACTAACCATAACAAATTCATTGCATGTTAGTTCTTTTGGTCTTTATTCTTATTAATGGCCAACGGGGTTGTTATATTCAGAACTAACTTGTAGACACGCTTCTTTTTTGGGACTGAAAATGGGTTTAACAATTTGAAGATGGAATCATTTACTTAACTAACATAATAACCCCATTTTGCACTTCTTTCTAGGACTGATTTCATTGAGTTTACTTTTTAGTTTTGTGCTTATCTTTTGCGGGAGAACAGTAGCTTGATATTAATCGAATTATGCGCGTATTAATAAATGTGTATTTACTTGCCTTATAATTCATCTCTAAAGAAATTATATGAATTCAGTTTGGAAATTTATTGATATTGTTAGGAAGCATTCCATCCCTGCATCATGAGTTGTCCTTCTTTTCCTCGTAGATACTAAAAGGGGCATTATCTTTTTATGGAGGCTTAATCTATATATTTTGATTGAATTTATTGACCTGCAAAAGATGTAGTATTCATGAATTTGTTATCAGTATCATTAAAACAACAATGGCCACGAAAGGAAATCAAATTTTTAGTGATCAGTAACAGGGTTTGACCTGGTTTGTTTATTTGCCTCTGTTGTGTAAGTTTTTGTTTACAGGGTTAGAATCTTATGTTTTTAATATGAACTTGGTGGCATTCATTTCATGTTTCTATCTTATCTCAACAAACTTTCATGGTCAATGTGCAGCTCTTGGCTCTTTTAGTAAACTAAAGGGAAGAAAATTTTCTTTTATTTGCACAAAAAATGATATTAAATGTCTTCTATAATACTCATGTTCTTGTTATAACAGTAATTGTACCCTTTCATTACTTCTTTTCATTGGGACACATGGGATATTTTCCCCTTTTTCTTTCCATTAACTGGATTGGTCGCATTGAGTTTGGCAAGGTGTGGTGTGGCCAACTTAATGTGATTCTTAAAATTTCTAGTTTGAAATTTCTTTTACTTCAAAGCGAATTCAAAAACTCTTGGATAAGCTTCCCTGAAAGCTCATGATTCTGACTTCTGATGACTCGTGGACAAATAAATTGCCCAACTTTCTTGAAAAATGCATTCCTTAGGGACTGTAATTTCATAGTGCACAGTATATTGTTAAAAACAATATTATAGCTACTTGAATCAATTGGAGAAAGTAATGCTGTTTGTCTTGTCATGTTGAACCAAAGTCATATATAGGTTCATGGCTTATGGAAGTTATTGAAAGAAAACTAAAAGTTTGAAAAAAGTATCTGATTGCATTCATGTAGTTTGTAAAAGTAGTGAGTTTTCCCGTCTCTGTCTTTCAAATGTAATATGTTTCTTGCAAAGCTAGCAAAGTGCTCGGCAGTATCATATTCTGAAGCTGAAACCCTTGTCTTTTTGTGTTCCAACAATCAACACTTCTGATAGCGGTCACTTGTGTCTGCAACAAAGAAAGACTTTGCTGCAAGGGCAGCATAATTGTGGCCCAAATGGTTCTTTTTTTTTCCTTTCACGTTACTACCATGAAGGCATTTGATCTTCGAATGTTTTACAAGAATTTATCAGATTTGATATGATTCTTTCTGCTGCGTCTAACTATTTTATTACCTTTTCCCCTGTACGGTTCTTCCATATGAGTTGCCTTATAAAAATCTGAGTTGATTGATTTGTGTCTAAATTGTGATGGACTAGAGGACCATGAGCTTTTTTCTTCAGGGTCAAATGTATGGGTATCGTTGCTAAATTCCTTGAAGGTTGCATCATTTTTGTTTTGATTTCCAGATATGGAATTGAACAGGCTTTGAGCTGAAACTTTTATGTATGCCAGGAGGATTGCACAAATGAAAGAGCATGAGTGCAAAATTGCTGTACAAGATGTCATGTCTTTGCTGATATTTTACAAGTTTTCAGAGATCAGGGTCCCCCTGGTTCCAAAGCTTTCTAAATGCACCTACAATGGCAGGCTAGAGATATTGCCTTCCAAAGACTGGGAGCTTGAGTCCATTTACAGTCTCGGGATTTTGGATTTGATCAGGGAACATGTAACAAGTATGACCGGTTTGAGAGCAAAATCTAGCGTAACTGAGAGCTGGGCAACAACTGAGATTCAGGAGTTCTTGCTCGCTCGAATTTATGTTGCCTCATTACTATACGGTTACTTCTTGAAGTCGATTTCATTGAGATACCACCTAGAACGGAGCCTATCTGTCGCTAACCATGATGATCACAGGGCTGCTCTTACAACACGAGCTTACGAAATCAAAGACATGATCTTTGGCCACATGGGCTACATGCAGTCTGTAGGTCAAGGGCTAATCAAGCAAGAAGAGGAGATCGAAGACATAAAATGCTATGTGATGGGCTTTAACCCCAGCTTGTTCGAGAGATGTGCGAAACTGAGATCAAAGGAGGCAGTGAATTTTGTGGAAAGTTATAGCATGGCACTTTTTGGTAATGAAGAATCTGGTTTGGTTGAGGGAAACAATAATGTGATTTTGACTTCATTTTCAACACTGAAGAGGCTAGTCTTGGAAGCAGTTGCTTTTGGATCATTCCTGTGGGAGACAGAAGATTATATTGACAGTGTATATAAGCTTAGAGATAACTAAATAGCACACACACACATATATATATATATAAATATATATATTTTTAGCTCGGTTCTGGTGCGACTTCTCTGTGTATATACATCAGAGTTTTATATTATTGGGCTTTCAACTGCTGAGAAATCTTTGTATTGTATAGGTTAGACAAGCTTAAGTAATGTATAGTTTGGATTTGAAGGCTGTTTAAGATAACTGATATGGACAGTTTTACTATTTTAGGGACAGAGTTCTGTCCTCTTTGTGCTTCTATTCTACAGCGTTTTGCCTCTTTCTGAATGAATTACTTCTGAATCTTAATGTAAGAGCTAAGAGCCAATTGAGGTTTTTTCTTTTTTTAAGAGATTAAGGAAGTTAAATAAAGTATTTAATCATAGTATGTATTATATTTCATTATATTATATACTTCCTCCGGTCCTAATTATAAGACATATTTACCTAACTTTGGAGAAATTAAGAATAGTAGTTAAATTAGTTATTCTTATTTATTTTCTAAAAATGTCCTAACTTTGGAGTATTAATTGGAGCACTTTTTATATATGAGGAAATTGTAGTTAAGGACCTCAGAACTCATTGTTTGATTAACAAAGTGAGATTTGATCCATTCATTACAAAGATTGAGAATTAATTTCTTTAGCTAATGCGCCTGAGAGCAAAAAAAAAAACCACAAATGTATTGCTTTTTATTTTAAAAGACTATCAAAAGGTGTTAACTTAAAGTTTCTCATGGTTTCAAAATTATTTTATTAAAAAAAAATAAAAGAAACAATAGAATTGAGGTGTATGTGACATTAATGAGTTGTAAGTATTACTCACTTTATAGAATACATAGGTGTATTATAAAATTATTACTGTGTTTTATTATTATTGAGAAAGTATCAATGGGGGGTATTTTGGGAAGAAATTGACAAAAATTAAAACTTTGTCCTATAATTAGGATCAAGATCAACTCTTAAATGTTATCCTATAATTAGGACCGGAGGAAGTATTAGTTTATAGGTCAGACGGTAAATATAAATAATAAATATGACCTATTTAGTTTTTTTAATCTCTCTAAAAAGAAATTAATTATGTTTTATATTAAGATTAGGAGGTACTATCAAGTAATGATCATGAGGTCCTAAGAAAAATCGCTCCATTATTATTCAATTTTGTATGAAAACCAATTGCTTATGGACAGCGATAGAATTTGATGGATACCTCATTTATGAAATTACGCAAACTAATATGTAGACAACATTTGGACAATGCGCAAGCCGGCGATTTTGAATACATTCATGCAATGCACAAGTCAACATTCTTATTAAATGATACTCCTTCTCCTCCTCCTACCCTAAATATAAGATAGAGTTGGCTTTTTTTTTAAAAAAAATTAAGAAAGTTAAATAAGTTACTTAATCATATTATATGTTGTGTATGATTAAATCATATATCAGTTTATAAGTCAGATAAATTAATTTGGAGAAAAACATTAAATATAACTACTTTAAGTAATTTAATTAATTTCCTTAATCTCCCCAAAAAGTCAACTAAGTCTTATATTTGAGATCGGAGATAGTATCATATACTCCTTCCCAAAGTGGATCTTTTACATTAAGGGCTGAAAGGAGTACACACAGTCACACACACATTTCCTCTGTCCTCTTTATAAGGTGTCTTTTGAATAGATTCTTTAGTTCATATACAACTAAGTCACTTAAGGAGTTATTAATGACTATTTGTCAAATTTTTTGGTGAGTAACCAATGGTTTACCTAAGTCACTTTGTATTTGAGACTAATCTTTTTTTAAGGTTTGGAGTGCATTCAATGGTTTTTTATTCTCCCCATAAGTGTGCTTCCCAATTCCGAGCTTTATTAAGGGGTAAAAGCACCTTCAAGTTTCATGTTCTCCTTTTTTTCCTTCTTAAAAAAAAAAATAAAGAAAGAAGAAAGTTCATAAGAAGTTTCTACTTGTAACAAACAAATATGATATGCTTAGCTTCCCTTTTATAATCCATGGTGGGCAAAACCAAATTGAAACAAAAAATTGAACCAAATTCATTTGGTTTTTGATTCAATTTTGTTTGATAATCCCTCAGTCCTTAATATATAAGACATATTTGAGAAGTTGATTCTGATCCTAATTATAAGACATATTTATTATATTTGTCAATATTTTCCTAATTTACCTTTATTGATACCCTTTTAACAATAATCAAAGAGGAGAGGGAATGAGGAAATCAAGAAAAATAACTAGGGTGTTTTAAAAGATACATGTCATATTAACAAACTTAAATAAATTTTTTAATATGATCAAATTAGATAAATTTTTCTTATATTAAAACGAAGAGTATATATTTGTGTTTTTTTTTTATTCTGGTATTATCATTTATCAAAAGCTTAACAAAAGCCGCGGTTAAAATCGCCAAACTAAAATTAAAGGCAAAATGTTGGGCCCTCTCTGCCTCCATCCAAGTCCAATAATAATCATACTTTTACAAAAAGAAAAGCCCAGTGTCTTATCTGCATCTGTGAGAAGTACAAATACAATGATACTATCAATGGGAGTTGGCCTAAGTGATAAGTGGCTTGATTCCGTTTAAATAAGGTCTCGGATTCGAGCCTTATGTATGCAGAAAATTCTCATCGGGAAACTCTCCCACCATAGCCAGGTGCGCGATGCAGGTCGAATCCGAATGTAATTGGGGTAAAACTCCGGTGAACCGGGTAGACAAAAAAAAAAAAAAACAATGATACTTGTACGAAGACCTTTTTTGTTTTTTTGGTCAAAATAGAAACTGAAATCCTTTAACTCAAAAGAGAATTACTTCATTATGCTAAAACCTATAGCCCTTCATCCCACTCGATATCAACAGCCTAACATCATCGATGACGTCTCTAAATGGATGAGAAGCAGGACAATCCCTAGTTAACAAATTAATTGGTTCAATACGATTAGATAAAACCCTAACTTTTTTGTAGCCTTTGTTCCAACAAATTTGGAGGCCCTGAAAAATCGCAAAGATTTTTGCGATAGCTGAAGAGCAAGTCATGAGCTTGGCAATGTATCCACGTATCCAATTCTCTTCTTTATCTCGGATGACACCACAAAAATAGAGTCGAAGATAATATTTTCATACTTAACAAGCTTTTTAAAGACATATCAAACCCAAAAACTGAACTGAATTTAATTCAGTTTTGTTTTTTTCTTCTTTTCCGGTTTGGATTTGGTGTTAAAATTATACCTAATTCAGTTTTTCGGTTTTATCAAAAGCTAAATGCGCACCCTTATTTATAAGAATAGATATCACTAACAATTTTGTGTATATTTTTGAATTATAGCTTGTGACTATCTTTCCAAGCAAGATTATTGTTACTATTAATTAACTTTCCATCAAGAGTCCATAATTGTTTAAATTTGTTTCTTTGGGAGTGCTTGAAATGTTGGATCTGAATCAAGAGATGTATTCATCACATGGAAGCAAGTTTAGTTGGTGAAACTTGTCAGTATTAACTTAAGATTCGGATTCTATCTCATCTTTTTTTTCAAATATTATAATCTCTGGATCAGTTTTTTGCTTTGTTTTATTCTATGCGGGATTAATGTTCTTGCTTAGAGGTTAAGAGATCACTAATTTATTTAACCATCATGACCCTAATAATAAAATTTTCTATTCCATAGTTTTATTTTCATCTGATCTGATCTCAAACGTTAGGTACATGGGACAAAAAAATGTGACCATACTTAAGTTTCATTTCATGGTCTTTTTGTCTTTCTAGGCCTTGTCGCGTATATTATATATATAATGCAAGTCTTGCATTTCAATTTATTTAATAAAGGGCCGTACTAAACCCTCTAGAACCCCCGCACACATACTTCGTATGTTATTAAATCTGGATTGGCCTCTGAACCAATTGAAATCGTAGGTCAAGGGTCAGTAGGTTAAATCAGAATCAAACTAGTGCTAAATCAAAGAGAAAGTGAAGATTTTAGAATTATTAATATAAAATTTTAAAGGAAATAAAAAAAAATCAAATGTATTGTTTTAATATATATATTGACCTTATTGGGGTCAAATCCGAACATGTTAGGTAATTGGTTCGTCGATTTTTGGGTCGAACTAATCGATCCGGTCTGGGTTTAGTGTACCTGCTCCATCTATATTTTAGTCTTGTTGCCGTGTTTAATAATGAGTCAACTGGTTTTTCTTTTTAAAATGTGGGTATTTTATACTACATTTTAAATTATTTCATTTCAAGTCCAAAGTTGGAAAAAATAATCAGACTCGTATGCTTAACTTTTTTTCAATTAAATTGAGAAAACTTATTTTTTTTCCCATCATCTATTCTTTTCTTTTCTTTTTTTTGCCGGAACCCATCATCATCTACAGCCACTAACGGACTCTTACATGTATATATTAAGGTATTAAAACCTGGACTGGGTATTGAACCGGTTGGGGTATTAGGTTAAGGGTCAGTGGGTCAGACCGAGGCCAAATCAGAGCTAAACCGAGACCAAATCGATGAAAAATTAAAAATTTTAGACTTATAATATGAAATTTTAAAGAAAAAATTAATATTTTTTTTAAATGGTAACCCGGACCAGACTGATTTACCGGCCGGTTGGCAGGTTTTCGGGCCAGACCGGCCGATCCGGTCTGGGTTACATAACATTGATATATATAGATTTCTTCTATAAATAAAAGAGAGGTATGTAACTGTGGGCTAAAAAAAAATAAAACAGAGAGAGGTACGTAACTATTTCAACATTTAGAGGGGGGAAAAACTATATAGCATATTGAATTCTTGATTTTGAAAAAGAAGTTTGAAAATAGAAAAGAAGTCATATATGCGTCCTAGTTAATACACATATAATTTATCTAATCCATTAGTAGTGTTATTTTTGGGAAAATAAGAGAAAATTCCTTCATTGAAAATTTTACAAGTCTTTTTCACTAATAAAATTTTTAATAGGGAATTTCCCCCCAACTATTCCATTATTTTTATGGGAAAAAATTTCTACGTCAAATAAATATTTTATTATTATTTTGGAAGATGGTTCACTATCTATAGTTCACTACAATTTGCGTACGTTACAGTTTTGGTTCCTTTATTTGTTTCTATTCGAATCCTCTCCAAAATTGTAATTAATTAGTTCAAATATTTTTATTATAAATTAAAAAATTATTTTTGTTGTTGTTGGAATATTAAAACAATGGGAGGTTACTCCCAGGCCAGTTGAGACCCGACTTAACTCAGATCAGAATATGAATATTATACTCATGTTAGATATTGATGGTTTATTTATTTTTAAAAAAACAGTGGATGATCTTTAATTTAAGGAGAAAAATGTAATTAATTTTCAAAATTAAAGCTAAGAGTGAATTATAGTTTAAAAGTTCTAATAAAAGTATAAATTATTTTAAATAATAATGATAAATTATATAAAATTTCCTTGAATCTAGCACCATGTACAAATAAACTTCTTAATTATTTAAAATCTTATAATGAACTCTTCTAAATGCGAATAATTTCAAACAAACCAATTTTATATTACCCCTTAAATTTTATTTTCGTATGCCTATAACCCTACTAAACTTTGAGTTATATATAGATAAACCCCTAAGTTTTAAGTTATTTGCAGATAAATATATAATGAATAAAACTAATAGTATACTATCTGCATATAAATATAAAATTTTAGGATGTTTATTGTAAAGTTTGGCCAAATAATAATGTGTGTGTATAAACCATTGAATAAAAAACTGGGTCGGATCGGCCGATTCGACTGATTGAACTAGGAATTGATTAGTGGTCCGGTTTGATTTGATGGTTAAATCGTGAAACCAGTTGGACAGGTTAAAATCGGTAAAACCGATGGTTGAACCGGTTTCTTATTTTTTTTTTGAATTTTTTTTTTGAATTTTTTTTTTGTGATTTTTTAGGGAAAAAAAAGGAAGGTTAAAGACTAAAATGAAGAGAAAAGTAAGTAAAGAAAGAACAAATCTAAATAAAATGAAGAAGATAATGAAAAAAATTATTTAAAAAGGTATAATAATTATAGGAAAAGAGATATCATTGTATAAGTATAGGTATTATAACTAATACTAATAGATTTTAAGTATTTTTTTTCTAAAAATCTTCATTTTTATGTTTAAAAATATATTAATATATATTGCCACTAATAAATTATAATATTTTAATATGACCGGTTCAACTACCGGTTAAATCCCGATTGACCCATTAACCCTTGAACCTATACTGTGACCGGTTCATTACCCGGTCCAATTTTTGATTCCTTGCTATAAACATATAAATGTATGGCTTAAAAAAAGTGAATATATATACGAACGGAAATGAATGGCAATTTCTTCATTTACTATTGAGGTTACGTAATTGACCGGACCGTTGAAAACATACATACATATACACACACATATGTATATATTCTCTCCGGTCCTAATTATAAGATAAAGTTGATTTTTTTGGAGAAATTAAGGAAGCCAATTAAATTACTTTGGAGTATTTATATTTTTAGTATCATTAGATTATATATCAGTTTATTAGTCAAATTAATTAGTTTAGAGAAAAAAATAAAAATAAAAATATTTTAAAGTAATTTAATTGGCTTCCTTAATTTTTTCAAAAAAGTCAACTTTGTCTTATAATTAGGACCGGAGGGAGTATTAATTAAATTTCCCATTGTTTAAACCTAGCTTGCAAGTTTCATAGAAGACGTGAGTTATTATTTAAGCAAAGCAACGTAACAAACCAATGATTGCATCAGCTTCATCCCACAGGAAGCTTGTCTAACCAATCACCTTCTAGGGTTTACCTATCTGACTTTTGAATCCTTCAAAGTCTCATTTAATATATATCACTTTTGATTTTGATTATACACACACAAACAAGCTCTTCCATCTGACTTTTTCTCCAAGCCAAGTCTCCTTCTTCCTTCCTTCATTATAAATCCATCAGTATTTTAAAAAAAAAAGCTCAATCTTCAAATGTTAATCCTTCTTCTTAGATTCATCATACTCGGTGTATCAACCCTATGGAGTATCTTAACTCGCCTCATCTTCGCATCACTTGCTCAAATAGTGGTGGCGCTGATCCAAGGCCTGAAGCTTCCGGGCGGGGCGGCGAACGGCGGGTCTAAGCAGGTGGTGGAGGCGATCCGGGGGATCATCGGGTTTCTGCTGAACTTCGTGGTGGAATTGGTGAGCTTCATCTTGACAACAGTGTTTGATGTGGTGAAAGAGGCTGTGTTTGGATCAGTGGATTTGTTTGGACAAATTTTGACGACACTTGCGGAGACATTGAAGACATCTTTGGAGGCATCTGTGGAATATGTTTCAGAAATGGCTGGGGAAATTTCAGAGATGGTAACAACAATGGTTGAAGAATTGTGGAATAACTACAAGGAAGCTGTTGGGTATGTTATGGAGAATATTGCTGCTAAGGAATGACTTTTTTCTTTTTTTGTTTCTTTTTGCTTATTTATTGAGTAGATCCAGAAATTACTACGTGTACTAATTAATTACTCTTCTTAGTTCTTAATCTTAAACATTTTGTTAGCTTTTTTTTTTTTTAATTTTTTCCAATTTGTTTGGGTTTTCATGGTTGAATCAAATTTGCTGATACAGAAAAATCACAAGGAATTTAATTACTTATCTGTTATATATTTTCTCATTTGCTCAAGCCGCATAAAGATTGAAATCCAAAGCCATAGGCTCTCTTTGGTATGAAGCATTAAGGGGTAGGGATTGAGATTGAGTCAAGAATTCTGTCAAATTGTATTATTTGATATCTGGGATTGGAAATAACTTGGAATTGATAGTACCATGAAAATGAGATTGCTACAAAGCTAGAATTGCGTTTTCAATCCTATGATTGCAAATTTTTGAAACAGAAACATCCTTGTTTATAATATTTTTTGGACAAAAATACCCCTACCAATTTTTACCTAAATTAGTACTCATCCCTTCCTTTATGTCCCAGAGTTTAGATATGGATTTTGTTTTTTTAAAAAAAAAGTAACTTAGAAAGAAAATTACTCTCCAAGAGTTTTCATTTGGATTATGTGAAAAATTACAGTGGCGGGTTTAAGAGTTCATTAATTAATTATAATTAATCTATCCAAATTAAGCAAATATATCTTATATTAAGAATTGGAGGGAGTGTATAATTATTGTTACAGCAACAATCATTCATACCACTTCAACATCAAGTGAGATATATGTTAGTATATCGATACTATAATGATTTTATGCTTTGTCAACAAGGAAGTTTTCACTTCATCTGAGGACATCTCTTCATATAGCAAAACTCTATTCGTTCAAATAATATTAAATAATTTTCTCATATTTTTTTAGATGTCACGCCAATTTTTCTTTATATGCAATTATTACTAATAGATAACATATTCATCTCAAAGTTTTTGCTATTTCAATATTTTTTTTTTTTTTTGCTGCTGCTGCTGTTATTTCAATGGTCAACATCCCCCACATAATTATTAACGTAAATAAAAATTGAGGAGGAATCAAATGAACGGGTTGAATCACTAGGGGTTTAAATATATATAGATTAGATTCAAAGAAAGGAAACAAAAATAAGTTGGGACCGCAAAAATAAGACAATTTATATTTATTTATATATTCGCACTCCACGTGCAGCCAGCACCCAAGCATCTCACATAGTGAAGAACAGGAAATTGTGATTCAACCAAAATTTAAGGATATATTTTCAATAAATTTAATTTTTTAAAATTATGTGTTCTATCTATCCATGTAACCGACTTCGGCTAGTGGAATAAAGTTTATGGTTGTTTTAGTTGTTGAGTTTTTCAAAAGTGACAATAGTATTATTTAGTATTTTCTGCTGCATTTAAACAAAGTGACAATAATTACTATGGTATTTTTATTTGTTATAAATAATGATCACATGCAGTGTACCCAGACCGGACTAGCCAGTCTAGCCCGGAAACAGCCGAACCAGGTAGTAGACCGGTCTGGTCTGAGTTTTTTTATTTTTTTTTATTTAAAAAAATCAATTTTTTTAAATTTTTTTCTTTAGAATTTCATATTAATAATCTTGAAATCTTCCATTTCTCACCGGTTTAGCTCTGATTTGACTCCGGCCTGACTCATAACCCAGTATCCCGACCAGTTGAATGACCGGTCTGGATTTGATTACCTTGATCACATGTTGTTGGGAGCAAAGCTTGGAAATTTCTGTACCACTTTCTGGCTCCCATATAAATTACCCATGAGTTCTAAGTAAGAAAATTAAATATTAATTCATTGTCCGAGTTATGATTGATAATATAAAATTACGTAAAACTTATTAGTATTAAATGGAATTCGGCTGATCTATTTGTACTTAATTTTACTTTTTAAATCTATGACATATGCGTAAGTTTCCCATCATTTTACTTGCCTACTACACTATTTACTTGGGAGGAAATTAATTAAACTTGGGAGGAAATTAATTAAGTGCATCCTTGCCTACTACACTATTTACTTTTACATCTCAATAGTTGTGATCAATCAGTCAAATTTTTTATTAGCAATCAGCAAATTATTCTTACATGTCCTACTGTGCTGGAATATGATGATAATATCTGAAAAATTAATTAACTGCATACTTGCCTACTACACTATTTACTTTTACATCTCAATAGTTGTGATCAATCAGTCAAATTTTTTATTAGCAATCAGCAAATTATTCTGATGACATTAATGATACGGAGTAATAAATAATACTGCCTCATGTTCCTAGTTAACTAATTTGCCAATATTAAAGCAATTAGTTATTTGTAATAAACGTATAACTTTTTTACAATACATTATTTAATCATGTGTATTAGACCTACCCTTGACAAAAACCCCTTTAATATGTGTAATCAATAGAAATAATTTTTGAGAGAAGGAATTATAAATTTAGAAGATAGTGTATTAATGTATTATATTTAGGACGAAAATAAACCTTTTATCCAATTCTTATATTAGAGGGAGAAGGATTTTTTGTTATGGAAGAAGACAAAATTAATTATTAAAATTCAACCAAAGTAAATTTTCTCAAGTTCAATAAATCCTCATATAAGTCACGTAAAAGTGAGCACTATACTCATGGGGAGAACAAATGACTGAGTACTTGTTTAGAAGCACGTTCAGGGTGGGTAAAAGTGTTTATTCACGTAAATCGAGATAAAATTCCTCTTATATACTTATCTTGTATATCATAAATCACGATTGAAAAGTTACTTTTAAAAGCTCCAATCGCTATTCCAAACAAACACTTATATTAAGGTTGGAAAATACCCAAGGATAAAAGAGAGTACCCCTTATGGCTAAATATGACAAGTCAAACGGTAACATCCTTAAAAATTCAAGCAAAGACATGATGGCGTAAGGAAAAGCTGACCTTGAAGACTTCATATATTCTATATTTGATTGATATAAAAATTTCAGGTCCGAGCTCCAGAATCATAGCTAAGAAATGGTGGAGTTAAATGGCATAAGCTGTTCAATAATTACATTGCATTTGATGATAGTGAGAAACTATACCAATTGCCAGATAGAACTGTATATTATGAACCGGAAAAAGAAAAAAGCTTTTATAGGTACATGAGATAAACATTTTGAAGATTCATGCTTGGTTGGTTGTTCAACTTCAATAAATCATATATATATCTAAAGGCAGTGCCCACTCTGGAAAGGAGAAGACAGAGCCAAAAATGGAGGAGTTAAAATGTTAGGCTGCAATGGCTGAAAGGAGAATCCTGTTGTTGACTGTGGAGCTCCTCTTGGTTGGTGCTGAATTGATCTGCACAAGACCAAAATGTCACACATATAAATGAATCTATGCCTTTGAAAACACATACTATTAATGCTTATTGCATTATTTTCAAGTCATTTGTTATTATATCCAAATTTTTGAATTGGCTCGGTTCTTTTTTTAGGGTTTGGGTTGTCTGAATATTAAATGCATTTTTACTAATTTTATCCCTAATTAATTTTGTACATTCTCTTTCATCTTCCCCCTTACATTTTTTTTCATCTTTTTTCTCACCATTTCTCTCTCTCTCACTTAACCTCTTGTAAATAAGGGCATATTTGGATAAAGAAGTACATTTTTCTTACATATTTATTACTGTTAACTAATTTTAACAGATTTCTTTAACCAATCACTTTCAGTTATTTAGATCTTATAAAAAGGATTGAAGGGAGTATTTCGCAGCAGGATGTCACAAGAATTAAGACTTATTTACAGTTCTTTATATCTGAAATTGAAACAAGCACCGAGTCTGAGATCATAACATCATATATATATATATATATATGAGCAGGAAAACAATAAAGAACTCACCCAAATGACAATGACAACGAAGTCTCTGCTGAGGAGTGCACTCCATTATGATCCGGAGACAAAATTGTCCAAAAAACTAGAGCATACAATAACCATACCTCACTATTGTCAAGAAAAAGGAAAGTATATACAAGGGAAAAAAAGTCGCGAAAGAAGGCAGATAATTGGAGTAATAGTTAATTTTATCTACTAGGACCTGAAAAGTGCCACAAGAATTTAGAACTTAATCGTTTGAATTTGAGTTGGCTATTGGCAAGCCAATTTATTTACAAAAGAAAACGTAATTTGTTTAGCAGTTGATGACTGTGAACATTGTCTTGTAGGTTTATCCAATGTTTATCACCTACTTCAGTTAGTTCAAGCCATAATTAGTAGGTTTTATTCTAATTGGATTTTGAATTCCTCTAATAATAGAGTTCCTTTCTTAGGTAAAAAGCAGGGATATGAAGTTTTCTTAAAGAATTTTTCCAGATCAATCTAGTCTTAACGTCAAAAATCAGAAGCAACAAAATATAGCTATAGTTTTGGTTATGAAAGATTGACCTAAAATTAGGGGGGAAATACCTGATTGGTCTGAATGATCACTGAAGTCAGAACAGAACAGCACATTCTGCATTTTTAGCATGTGTTTAGTCAAAATATATAGTTCTCCTTTTCACATCAGGATTAAATAGAAAAAGAATTAAATGTGACGCAATATTCACAGCAGCGAGGACCTACCTCTCCCATGCCTTGCGATACATTGTGGGTCACATCTGCAGGAGAGTAAATAATTAGATGGTCTGGCTAGTCTAATTTTAGAATCAATAAAGGGGAAAAGTTTTATGCGCGAGAAGATTCCAAGACAATTTAAATAAATTTGTGGAGTGAATAATCATATAGAAGAACCCAAAAAGTTAAAGGCACTGCAAACTTCATACAGAACTAAAACAAAAGAACAGTGACTCAACACACCAAACTGAGAGTTACTGTTGACAGCAAAAATTAATAGGCGTTGGATTATGGGGTAGAGCTTGTGAGATTCTCTCTAAGCGACATACAACAACAACAATAAAGCCTTATTCCACCATATGAGGTCGGCTATGAATCGCACGATGCCATTATACTTTATCAACAAACAAATTTTTGGGGACAAAGAAAGCCATATCCCACCATGTGGGGTCGTCTTTAACTAACATACATTTAAGAAAATAGTCAAGCAATCAAGAAACGTCCCTTTATATATTTATAATCAAGACAAATCCAGCTATAGAATCTTGTTAAAAAATAAAAATAATAATGATAACATAATCAAAGGACAACCACACGTCAACTGAACCTTCAAACAGGTTGCTGTTACTACTGTTAACTTAAGAGATGGAGGAGTTTTTACCCAGGTTTGAAATGCTGGGCTTTACAGCTAACGTTAAGCCAAGAAAACAGTCATCGGGGTCAGGGCCAAAATCCTGCAACTTGAGCTCAAGATTTGGTTTTGCCCCTGTGAAGTAGAGCAGGAGGAAATCAATAAATGAGGCCAGAAACTTTAACTCAATAGTGATCTTACTAACCAAAATGGATTTAAAAAATTGAAAGAAAGGGTTCATAAGACAGAACAACAATGGAAATGCTCTTACTCTTGCTACTCAGCTTTAGTTCAAGTGGATCGCGAATTGGACAAGGAACCCATGTACTCACCTGTCCAACATGAATCAGTAATTGAACTTCAAACGTAAAATAAATAACAAAATGGGATTTAGAGCACAAATTACATGGAAAAAAGGGTGTTGCAGTGCATGATCTGCATCTGGCCTTCTTGATGGGTCCCATGATAATAGTTGCTACAAAAGTTACAATGCAGTGGATATTAAAAGACAGCACTATTAACAGAGCCAAATTTTATGAGGAATTTTACAAGTTTTTCTGGTGATCAACACATTTTGACATTGACAGTTAATACACAGATAAATTGACCAAAACTTACCGTGATCAAATCTATAGCTTCCGAGCTAGCATTAGGAATTATATTAGAAAGCGTTGAAGGCGGAACCTATCCAAAAGCATCAGAGAAATTGAAGATATAAAGAGTAAATGATGAACAGCGAAAAATATACAATAACAACAAGAAGCCTTATCCCACTAGGTGGGGGAAAAAATATAAAGTAAATAAAACAGGGATACACAATAAGTCAAGTCATGGAAACGCTTACCACATCATGACCAACAATGTCTAATAGCCTCAAGTTGTTTGCTCCCATAGGGAAAGAAGTCAAATCCGGTGTACCGAGAACACAATATATCTTGTACAGTTGATCTATTTCACTGCGCAAAGAGAAAAGGATTTCATGATATGAGACAGGAAGCTTACTAGTTCATTATTACAAAAAAGTTTCTAGTCGAAATATCAAATCTTAACTTCATATTTCACTTCTGCGGAGGAAACCATCACTGCTGTGTGGGAACTTTAAAACAACCAATTAAAAAGTTTGTTTTTTTATAATGTGAAAACACCTACAAATATAATGAAGCCTTGAAAACAATATTTTCAAACAATTAAATAATTATCAAAAACCTCAACCTTAAATATATCGATGTGAAGCGACAACCACATATTCCAAATTACCACAAGATAAGCCAAAGCACACAAGATCATGTTAAACTGAATTTTCTTGATATTTATACTAAGAACAAGATTGGCCATCGTCAAAAACAGCACCAGGATTATATGCTTCAATAGCTAGATTTATACTTCCCCCAATCATGTTAACATGCATAAACATAGAAAGCAATCGTTTTAACTGAAAGAATGAACAAATATATTAAAGTACAGATAAAAGCACAAAAAATTGCACTGTAATTAATACAAACACAAATAAATGGTCACTCTCACCTTCACATTTACAAAACAAAACTATAAAGCATAAAAACTGGTAATGCGAGGTACCTTTCACCAGGGAATATGGGGTTCAAGGTGAAAAGCTCAGCTAATATAGCGCCAACTGCCCACATGTCTGAAAATAATAGCTATTCGTTATTCACTACTTCAAGAGTCCTCATATAATAAAAACAAACTCCAAACAAGCTTGCACTTGTACTGACCAATATAATCACTTCCAAAAGTAGCACATTAATGTATTATGTATCGATACACCTATATATATAGTTACACAAAGTGATGGACTTACTTCATCATAAACCATAAATTAATATAAAGAATCTAGACATGCATTGATCATCTATATTTATTTTTTAACTTTTAGTTGATTATACACATGCAGCAACAGAAGACATTATATTTGAGAAGCTCACACAGATATACAGGGAGTATCTTGTATATGGTTACTACAGGACGTCTCACTCAGTCAGAGACACCAAAAGCATAGCCAGTTCACATGGAGGAGCTGTACTTATGAGAAAACCTGAGCAGTTAAAGAGAAAAAAACTTTCTCTTAATTGCTCTTATACTTTCAGCTCCTTGAATAACTCATTTTTTCCAGCCAAATAAGTCATGAACACCTTCAGTATAATCTAACATTTATATTCACCAGCAGCCAACTTTCCTAGCATTCGAATTAAACAATTCAACATGCTCCATTTGTTACATTTATCCAATTTAGAACATTAGCCTTCACCTGAACAGCAACTGAACTCCACACATTTTACGCATCAAATGAAGACCACTAGACCCTAAAAACTATTGAGTACCCAGACATGCAAAAGCAGAGTTTTTTGGGGGGACCAAATGCAAAAGGAGAATGTTAACCAATCATTCCAGCTCCAACTCAAAAGCTAGACCACCGCTCTAACTTCTTTGGACAGTGGGAAAAAAGGGTAAATGGGATTGGTGGGAGAATCATCAAGTAAGTCAAATCTGATATTTTTTTTAAAAGGGTGAATTCTTAGGCTTAACAAATTAGCTCCTACTAGAAGTATGCCTTCAGGAAACCTGAAAAGTGAAGTCCGTCAAACTCAAATTGAGACTAAAACTACAAATCATAACTCCTCGCTTCAGAATTTGCAGGAGCCCAAAAACTGTCCCAAAGATACTACTAATCCATGTTTATAAGAAAAATAAACCAGCTTATTGTGTGAAATAAATAAGAAAATTCTGAATCAGGCTGAAAATTAATGCTTACCAACAGCAGGAGTGTAACAAGGAGACTGTAACAAAACTTCCGGAGCTCGATACCTGCATACACAAGCAGAAAATGAAAAGATGATAATGAGAAAATAACTCCTTAAAGGACCTGCACTCACACACAGTTCACATATAATGTTGACTTTACATCAAAAACCATTATGTAGATAATATTTATTAACACTTGTGGAAAACAATAGACAAGAAAAGAAGGCATGATAGAATATGACTTACCACCGTGTGGAAACATATTGAGTATAAGGAGGCATTGATGATACTTCTCTAGCCAGTCCAAAATCAGCAATTTTAAGAACATCATTTGTCACCAGCACATTCTCTATAAAGAAAGTAACTACTATGAGAACACGACTTATTTGAGGCTTCAAGTAGATTGGACAAGAAAATATAATTATGATGCCAACAAAAATTTGCCGTGGTGCAATATGTCTTACCCGGTTTCAAGTCCCGGTGAAAGAATCCTTTCTTGTGCATGTGACTAAGACCCCACAGCACTTGCTTCATGAAGGAGCGTATCTCTTCCTCTGAAAAGGGCTTTTGTCTGTCTTTTATTAATTGATAAAGATTACAATCCTGAAGAGAAGAGCAGTGTCAAAAGCTTGCAATAAATCAAATTAGACACTCAAGGTGCTAGCAGGTCCTCTGGTCCAAAAAGAAAACATGACGTTCTTGAACTTGGGAAAGGAAAGGGAAACAGGAGGGCGGAGAGCAATAACCCAAGTGAAGCAAAGTGTGCACAGAATAACTATTTCTAACATATAATCACATAATTTAGATAATCAAAACAAGAATTTCATATATTAATCAGAAAATATTTTAGATTTATAATTCACTTTTAAATTTTTAAGGTCCTTAGAAATTTATTATCTTCTAATTTATTACGGTCATTAATCAATAAAATTACATAAAAATTCACAATCTTCTTGTATATAAAGTTGTAAGCTGTAATAATAGGACCAATATAACATCTCTGCATTTACTGTCAGAGCAGAGCAGCATCATCTAGCATTCTATTTTGGAATATATTCATTTCCTCTTAAGCTTCAACCTTCCTCTTTTATAGTTATATCCTTCCATTATCAAAGAATGACTCGGTTAAATTATGATAAATAATTCTTTAACGTGATCTTTTAGTAATCATGAATTATAAAGAACATTGAACATTTTAAGGCATATTTTATACACATAAAATCACAAAAGAAAATAAAAAGAAATAAAAATGAAGAGTATAAGCTCCCTTACCATGTATTCGAATATGAAAAATAGTTCATTATTTTCCCTGATAACCTCTTTTAACTTTATGATATTTGGGTGATTCATTTTTTGAAGGGCCTGCAAAAGGAGTGCTATACACATGAGTAGACAAATAAAAATAATAACAGTTAAATATGGAATCTAGTAATCACCCCTCATAACTGCTAAAATTTACTGTATCATATACCTTGACTTCTCTTAAATTTGCAAATTCTTCCCAGAAATAGAACTTTCTTTTCAACCTTTTGACAGCAACCTTGTCAAGAAAAACAGGAAAATAGCATCAAAAGATATTATAAAATGTAAAATCTGCAAGCACCAATAATTTTAAAGCTGTCTATATAAAGCACAATCTAAATATCAGCTATCTGCTTGACCCTAATGTATGTTTGAAGAGAGGGGAGTTGAGGCAACAAGAAAGTATAACACAGTATCCATGTTGGCCTTCATTACTCACTATGAAGTTACAGCATCTCTGAGCTGATTCACCCGCTTAAAGCCCAATTATATATCTCACATGTACTTGATGTAAAGGCATGATATTTTATTGAAATGGATAACAATAAGGTGGCAAAAATGTTTACAACACAATGAAGGACGGTTCAAAACAAGAATAGTAAATGAACATATCAAGCATAAAATTGCAAGAATTGCTTTTTTCCCAAGTTGCTTACAATCTCGTATGTCCTCAAATCACGGGCCTTATATACATGACCGCAGGAACCATCTCCAAGCTCTCTCAAAATTTTATATCTAGAAAGAAATAGAATATAAATATTAACCTGCTAGCAGAAATGAGAGCCCCAACAACCTTACAAAAGTCAAGCAAAAAATCAACTAACCTTTCCATTTTCAGAATTGCAACACTATAAACAATAAGTCTTCAAAGCGACAGAAACAAACTCCATGGAAGGATGTCTACACTGTCAACACAGTGTTGGCAATCAGTTTGTAGAAATGAGGTGGCATCAAAAGGTAGCACGAAGGATTTAATATCATGAACAATCCACTTTTCACTGTAGAAGTGATTCAGACGCGGCAATGAGTCTGTCAACATGTTGCAATTCTCAGAACTCCAGTTGACTAAGCATTATGTTTTGCATATCATAGGCAAATCCATTTCATAACTTCAAACTGTGCCCATCTACGAAAACAGGGAAATCAGCTGCAGTAGAAAATGAAAGGTTAATATTTTGTAAAACTTGGATAATTAGATCCCTTGCAACATGAGGTGAAAAGATAAGTATATAATAGGAAATTGCAATAATAGAAGTTCCAGTATCATGGCCGGCCATTGAAATGTTTTTTTTTAATATCCCACTGCGCAGGACTCAACTTTGACTTATTATCCCATCCATCCAGAACCCGGATAGAAACAAATCGATAACTATGATCAGTCCCATATTAGCGCATCATACACCTAACAATTTTATAAGCGAGCAAGGATTCAAATCAGACGACTCTGTCAAATCTACCCATGAAATTCAACTTTTCTTGGCCGACATATCATGTGCGGAAGTTTAAAAACACTCAAGATCAAAGAATTTACTTCAGAGTGCAACGAAATAAAAAAAAATAGAATTTCGAAAATCAACTGAATTGAGCAAAAGAAAAAAAGAAAAGAAAGAAAGAAATGTTACCTTCAAAATATTCCGTACACGGCCTTTCTTTTGAATTCCGAGCAATAAAAAACTGACAAAATGTGATTTTTTTTTTTCCTATCAAAACGTCATGTCCAATCCAACCTTTTTCAAAAAAACTCAAGCCTATAAAATCTCCCACACTTTATACGATCACAGGACTATTGCCATGGCAGAACCATTTCCCGTTATCTCGGATTCTTGGAAACGATCATAGCAAAATTCGAGTTGCATTTGAGTTAGTTCATCATCTGAGGATTAGATAAAACAGAAAACAACACAAGAAATTCTAAATTGGCGAAACTAAGCCGAAAAAAGAATTTGAAAGAGCCAGAACTCACCAGTTATAATAAAGGATAAACTCGAAGCAGAATCAAGAGATATCCAAGCACAGATCAGCAATGTAATGAACTTGCTCGGTGAATAAAACAAGATAATGGATGATAGAAAGAGAGAGTAATCGTAGAGAGAGAAACCTTAGAGAGATGAAATTTGGATTTCTAAAGAAGCCATGAGAGAGGGGATTCCATAGAACAAGCGAAGGAGAAGAAACCAAAGAAATATTAAAAAGGGCGTTAGAATATTAAAATATTTTGTAAAATATTCTAACGATTTTTATTAAAACATATTTTATTCCTTCACAAATTTAAAAATAGAAATTGCTTGGCTGTGGTGGGGATGCGAGGGTGGTCCCCACATTGATATGAAATTAATATTTTATTTTAGCAAGCCATAAAAAATTAATTTCTTTGAAGGACGACGTTGCCCTCCAACCACTTTTGTATTTACTAAAATAATATGTCAAGGAGACAAATATGCCCCTGCATAGAGCAGTAGAAAGACCATAGAGCCCTTCCACGATAATCTTAGATGTCTATTTTGCCCCAGTTAAGACGGACAAGGGTACTCGTGGAATACTGAAAAGAGACGGGCGTATGGCAAAGAATACGTACGCCAAATAAAGGGTATGTTTGGTCTGAGGGGAGGGGAGTGGAGAGAAAATTTTTTAGAGTTGAATTTAAAAAAATTAAAGAAGTGAGATTAAAAGTTTTTAATTAATTTTTCTTACTCTTTTATTTTAAATATTTTTTATATTAAAATTTTATAATCCCACTTCTTAAATTTTCTTAAATCCATCTCATAAACATTTTCCCTCCCCTCCCATCCCCTCCAAGTCCTTCATGCCAAACAGACAATGGGTCTGAATTCCCTAAACTTCTCGTTAAAATTTTAACGAGAAATTTACAATAAAAAAATATTGAAACGAAATTTTAACGGTTTAAATTTTAATCTCAATCATCTAAATTTATAATTTATGATTTTTTAAATGATAAATTCATTTTTATGAGAAGGGTTTAAGGTGCAAATCTGCCATGAAAGTTTCGCTCAGAAGTAATGTTGGCTTGGAAGTTTTTTTAGGTTCAAATTCACTCTGAAAGTTTTAAAACATAGCAATGTTACCCTATTTTGTTAAAAAACTAACGTTGACCATTAAAAAATTGATGTTGACTGTTAATTTTTTTAACAAAAATGGGCAATATTGTTCCATTTTAACATTTCCGGGATAACATTAAACCTAAAAAGACTTACGGAGTAACATTGCTCCCCAGCGAAAACTTTTATAGCAAATTTACAC
Source organism: Inga oerstediana (assembly GCA_963210345.1). Classification (NCBI taxonomy): domain Eukaryota; kingdom Viridiplantae; phylum Streptophyta; class Magnoliopsida; order Fabales; family Fabaceae; genus Inga; species Inga oerstediana. The sequence continues at coordinate 12,443,283 of OY723404.1, read as the reverse complement.
CTTAACCCTTATTTGAAGTGATAGTTATAAGATTATCTTTATTTTTAATTCTGCATATAATAAAATAAAAAATTATTTAAAATATAAAAATTAAATTAAATTTGAACCGTTCAAAATCAATTTAATGGTAAAGGATGGGTAGGCATCTGCGCCACACCAATCCGTTCCTGGGTTCGATCCCAGGAAACGAAAGGTGTAAAGAATTTCCATTGGGAGCTCTCTCCCCTGGGGCGCCTCAAAGAGGTGAATTCCTGTCGGGCCTATCAGATTGGGGGCGCCAGGACTAGTCGGTTGTCGGGGGCCCATGTCGGTAAATCCGGCGTTGGCCTTCAGGTTAACGCCGGATACCTAGAAGGTGGGTGCACCGAAGGCAAAAAATGATCCATTGCATAAACTATCAAAAATAAAAAGTGGTGAGCATAAAATGTGCTCCCAATAATAAGTCAGAACGTAAAGCATCTAATGACTAAAAAGTCTCATAACAAACTAGCAGGAGTAGCATAAAATGGTAAAATCTAACACAGGAAATAACAAGACATATTGATAATTCAGTGAATATTTTAGTGATTAAATTACTTAATAATTATTAGTTTAGTTCTAAATATAAAAACTCTACAAGCAGGTTCGGTCGTTTAATTCATACTAAATTCTTATAAAATTATAGGTTCAAAATCAATTATTTGAAATTACATAGACTAAAATCAAAATTTAATTAAATTATAAAGATTAAACTTGATAATTTTTTTTCCTAATTATCCTTATTGACTGAATATGTTAAAGCATATTTTTATTTATGTTGAGTTAGGAGTGTTTGGTTTAGCTTAAAACAAGCGTTTTTATGTTTTACAAGACATGACTCCTGTTATACATTTATCAAGCACTCATACATAATAAAATATTAAGCTAATCTAAACAGCCACTTATGATATCCTTAATATAAGATCTAATTTATAATTCAAATTAATTTATAAACTAGATCTTATATTAAGCTAATCCAAACAAGCATATTTTTATTTATGCTAAGTTAGGAGTGTTTGGTTTAGCTTAAAACAAATGTTTTTATGTTTTACAAGACATGACTCCTGTTATACATTTATCAAGCACTCATACATCATAAAATATTAAGCTAATCCAAACAACCACTTATGATATCCTTAATATAAGATCTAATTTATAATTCAAATTAATTTATGAACTAGATCTTATATTATGAAAGTGAGGTAGTAATATATTAATATGTATATTATTTACAACTTGTTTGAAATGTGAATAACATGATTTTTTACGGATTTTTTAAATATATTGATTACCAATTTTCATGAAACTAACCACGGAACAAAAAATCGAACCGAGTAATGAACTGGTCACGGCACAGATTTAAGGGTTAATGGGTCAATTGGGGTCTAACCGATGATCGAATCGGTCATATTAAAATATTATAATTTATTAGTGACAATATATATATATATATATATATATATATATGTTTAAACCTCTATAGATAAAAATGAAGATCTTTAAAAAAAAATGCTTAAAATCTATTAGTATTATTTATTATGTATATACTTATGCAATGATATCTCCTTTCCTATAATTGTTATATCCTTTTAAATAGGTTTTTTTACCATCATTTTCTTTTTTTTAGATTTATTCTTTTTTTACCTACTTTTCTCTTCATCTTAATCTTCAATCTTTCATTTTTCCATAAAAAATAGCGCGAGATAATAGTTGAAAAAATTTAAAAGAATAAAAAGGAAACCGGTCCAACCAGTGAACCACTGGTTCCTGACCGGTTCGTGGTCTGATGATTGAATCAGATCGGACCACTGACCGGTTGCCGGTTTAACCGGTCAAACCGACTAGTCCGATCCAGTTTTTTTTACTATGAAACTAGCACATATGCTTGCCAAATACCAATAGAGTAATGCACTTCACGATAGAGATATTAAACCTTTAAATATCTAAATTACACTGTAAAGTGCTCTCCATGAGAAAAATGTGATTCTTCTTTTAAATGGTAATATGACTATGTAATATTTAAATATTGCTAGGTCTAATTATAATTATGGGTAGTTCTCTAAAAGGTATTTTCTGCATTCACACTTACTTAAACTTGTGAACTCGTAAGTGGTTAAAAGTTAAAACTTTTTTTATTAGGATCAATGCCTATTGGTAAAATGTTTTGTTTTTAAAGAAGAAAATAAAAAAGAAATTTGAATCCTTTTAGGGTGTGTTTGATTTGAGGGGAGGGGAGAGGAGTGGGGAAGGGGGTAAATTATAATTTTGGATAGGAGAAACCAAAAATTTACTCTCTCATTCATTTAAATTTTGGATTCCCGCCCAAAATTTACCCTCTTATTCCTTTTAAATTTTGGGTTCCTGCCTAAAATTTAAATACATTCAACCCAAAAAAGTAATTTACCTCCTTCCCTACCCCTCTCTCCCTCCCTCCCCTCCCCTCTCCTCAAACCAAACACACTTTTGGAGGATGTTTCATATGAAATGACGGGAAATAAAATTTTTAGAAGTCGAATTTAACAAAATGAAGAAGTAAGGTTATAAAAAAAATTTTAAATTCATCTCATAAAATTGTTCAGCCCCTCCTCAAAATAACTTGTACCAAACAAGGCCTTACACGATAAGGTAAAGTGAGATATTTTTTCTCTACGTGAAGGGGCTTGGAAGAGGGATTGGAGGGGAGGGGAGGGGAAGAGAGGAAAAATTTTCATGACTTAGATTTAAAAAATTGAAAAAGTGGGTTTAAAAATTTTTAATTAATTTTTATACTCTTTTATTTTACATTTTATCTTTATTAAAATTTTATAATCCCACTTTTCTAATTTTTAAAAATCCAACCCTAAAAATTTTCCTTTCCTTCCATTTCCTCCTGCCAAACAAACCAAAGGGGGAAAATGCAAAATTTGACTCCTTTCAAGCAATAGGGCGAATAGCTAATTTTTTAGTCCTAAATATAAGACAGAGTTAATTTTTTTAGAGAGATTAAGGAAGCTAATTAAATTATTTTAGAGTATTTATATTTTTATTTTCTTCACCAAACTAATTAGTTTGACTAATAAACTTATATATAATCTAAAGATATATAACATAAAATATGATTAAGTAATTTATTTAAATTTCTTAATCTCTCTAAAAAAAATCAACTCTGTTTTATATTTAAGATAGGAGGAAGTAGTTAAATTATGTATTTCCCACGAGACACAGGTGTGTATGCTTTTTTCTCCCCCACCAGGTGTGTATGTGCATTATACCGATAATAAGCTAGCCTGTCTAGAACTTCTCTCAAGTGTTTGGACTCTGAAACATTGATGTATCTTCATGCCACGCCTATTGACTTTGTTTGGGGCAATTGACTTTCAACCCTTAAAAGTCAATTGAATAGGGGACATCTGGAAATGCATGTTTAGCATTTCTGTAGGATAATAAATGATTTTTTTAAAAGGAATTACGTTAAACTTAAAGCAACTTTTTTTTTTTTTACTTTTTTTTTAATTGAACAATTTAAAAGTGACTTTTCAAAAGTGATTTTTGAAAATAGATTTTGTGAAAAAATTAATTTTGATAAAATAAGAGTGTCTGAATAATTATTATTATAATCACACTTTTTTTATGTGCAAATTAAAGGACATTAGCTAATGCGATAATTACATATAAAGGATAAAATTTCATTTCAAAGATTTTTAACATCAAATTTCATAATAACTAACAAAATTTTTAAAAATTGTCTGAAGATTTTCGATTTGCTCTAATTTTGTATAGGACATTGGGATTCTTCATACGCCAGAAATGGAAGATCGCAGGGTAGTAATGTGGCCAATGTGTTGGTAAATATCTTAGGAAAATTACAATCAGGTCTCAAGAGAAAAAAAATGAAAAAATGGTCCTCTGAACTTGTCAATTGAAACCCCTGAACTTATTAATGAGATCATTTCTTCATTTTTTCTCTTGTGCGGAACTTAAATGTAATTCTCCCAAATATCTTCAATATGTTCAAGTCCCCTACTGTTTTGAATGTTAAACCAACTTCCTTGAATCTTTTGCATGATGACCCGGAGATGCTAGGTTTAAAAGAGAAGTTTGGAGATGTTGCACAAGAGGGGCATGTTGAAATGTTCTCTGGTCAGAAAGTAGAGAAGACGAGTTTTGAAATAGGGAAGAGAGGAGAGACAGATTTGAGTTTTTGGGAGCTAGACCCTAAACACAATTCTCCAATTGGCATGCATTCTTTGTGAAGGGAAGCTCACCAGTAGCCACCAGAACAATTCTCTGATTGGCATGTATTCTTTGTGAAGGGAAGCTCACCAGTAGCCAGTGCGACCAGCAGCGACCATTTCTCTAATCGGCAAGGAGAGAAGACTAGGGTTTTGAAATGGGAAGGATAAGAGGAGGCATTTTTGGTTCGGCATTTATAGGTGTCATGTTTGGTTCAGCTTATTGGGTAGAAATAAACCTGTTTTTGGGCAATAAGTCCAAATAAAAACGTGTTGCGATTTTACAGTGTTTGGTTCAGCTTATTTTAATTGCATTACGGGTATAATAAGTTACTTATTAAATAAGCTCATCACTACAACTTTTCTATTAAATCACTTATTATGTAAGTCGAGATAAAACTCCTCTCACATACTTACCTCGTATATCGTAAATCACGATTTATAAGCACTTATTGTCTAAAAATAAATCGTTCATCCAAACATAAATCACATTATAAAAACTGAATTTTCTATTAAGTCATTTTTAATAAGTTATTTTTCCTATTACTATCTCAAACACACACTGTGACACCCATAATGACGACACAGTTCAGAAAAAGGAGAAAATTGGCTTTTTCCAGTTTTCCAAAACCGTGGTTTGGCATTAAAAGGTGCTTCTGCAATCTTGTCAACTGTTTGGCTACTCTTTTATAAAACCATGGTTTTAAAGTATAAAAATGTTTTGGTAAGAACACCCAAATTTCAGTTTGCAAAAAGTCACTTGGAATAAAAATCACTTTTACAAAACAATAATCCAATCAAATCCCTTGTATCCAAACTGGGCTTGAAATGGAAAGAAATAAAAAAGGGATTTCATAAACTTTTTAGTTTAGAAAAATTGAATTCATTTTTTAAGTAATTAAATTCTCTCTCGAGGAACCCAAAAATATATATTTCATAGAAAGTAAAACCAGTATTTCTTGAGGAGGTAAGAGATAAAATCCCTCCAAACTAGATTTTTACTTGCATAAAGAGTATGATTGGAACCCCTTAATAAGAGCCCCTACCATTCATTCGTGTTAATCTAATTTAGTAGGAAATTTAAATTCTAATCTAAATACCTCGCAATCACTAGCAAATATATAGTATATTTAGATAAATATAGAGGGAAAATGTACGACGAATATGGACAAGGAAAGTGAAAAAAGATTCAAATTAGTCAGCATGAATGTACAAGAACACAAGATTCATTGTACTCCTCCCGTTCTTAATGTAAAAGCTATTTAAATTAAGAAAGTTAGATAATTTAGTAAATTATAATAAACATTATATGTTGTTTCTAAAAAAACACTAAATATCTTCCTTAATTCACTCCTCTCTCTCTCTCTCTCTCTCTCTCTCTCATTTGAGGAAGTATGAATAAGGTTAATTTAGGAAAAAAATTGATAAATATGGGAAATTGATCTTACGTATAAAATCAAGATCAATTCCCTAATTATGTCATACATTAAGGATGGAAGGAGTATCTCATTTTATACTCCCTTCATTCCTTTTTATAAAAAAACCAAATCAAAATCACGCAATTCAAAATGTTAGTTAAAAACAATAACTGTGTAACTTTTGTATCTTTATTTCCAATTATACCCTATTCAGAAAAAGTGTGCAGGACAAATAATGAGTGAAAATTTATTGTAAAGAGATAATGAGTGACGTATATTTAATAAGAATAAAATGAAAAAATTAGCTTAAAATTTCTAACAGAGAGGATTTGCTCATTATATTAAAAACCACCCTATGGGAGAGAATATTTCTATAAAAAAGATTAGAGGGAGTATCAATAATTTTTTCTTACAATTTTATGTTTGTAAGTTTAATAAGCACATGAATGACAATTGTGGATCAAAGATAACTTTAGTTCTTTGAAAGCACTATTATAGAATTGCCTATATTTGACACTCCATACCTAACAATTTTTATGAAACCGTTACATATAAAGAGGCAGAATTATGGGAAAGAAATATATAACAGTTAGTTAAACAACCGTTAAGTGCATGAGACAATATTTGATGGTTTTATATGATCACCATGATATATAAGGTTTGGGGGGGGACAACATCGTTTACTTGACGGTTATATATAAAAAATCATTAAATATATGCTATAAATATATAACAATTGTTTATCAAAACACCATTAAACTTATATATTTGATGGTTTTTCAAAATAAACCATCAAATATAGATCTTTAAATCCCTTTCTGAACCCTATTATCGCGATTTCAAAATTCCCACCTTTTCTCCACAAGCTTAAAGAACACCTCCAACCACTCTTTTTCGACATCCTAACATTATTTCCCTTTCTATTGTTGCTGAAATCGTGATTCTTCTCGTTCCCTCATCTGTGGCTGTCTGTGAAGGCGTTCGTGGCTTGTTCTGGGTTCTTCGAATGAAGCTCTGAAAGTTTCTCGTCAATTCGCATAAAAGTGAGAAATTTCTACCCTTGATTAGAGTTAATGATTCGAACTTGATGTTACATTCATTTATGCGTTATCATTGACTTGGGTTATGGGTTTAGTTTGAAACTCTGAAATTGAAACGTCTAAGTGAAGGATTCAATTGTTTTTGCAATAATGTGTCAGGGGAGGGTGGAATAGAGGCTAACAAACTTATTTTATGGTTTGTATGTTGGAGATGCTAAGGAAAGATGGCTGAACGAATCCTAAACCCCTGTTTTATGACCGTTGTTCATGTGTGTATGTGCTTGAGAGTTAATGGCATGATGAGATAAATTTTTGAGGCTCTAAATGATTTCTAACTGTTGTTTGTTTTGTCCGGATTGTTAGCCACTATTTTAGATGGTTAAAATTTTTTTTAGGATTAGAATGATGATCTAAATGCTAAATTGAAAGCTAGAAAATTCTAGATTCGAAAGAGAAAGAAATTGTTTGGAGTGTTTAAAGAGAAATGCAACAGTTGCTTGTGAAAAGTTATATTTATTATATGCTTTAAGATGCTTTAGAGTAGGGATTAATATAATTTAAGAATTGTTTAATAATTTGAAACAATTCTGCAAAAAGGAAAAAGTGCAGTTTAAAATGCTAGAGTGTTAGTTAAAGGAATGGGAATTGTGTGGCTTGATGAACTAAATAATTGTAGCATTAAAAACTAATTATAAGTTGTTGTCTGGGGTATTTATAAATACTAAGAAAGTAATATAAGGTATTAGAGTAAGCTTAGGAACACCCAAATGACCAATGAACAAGTATAAACAGGTTTATGATTTTGTATTTAAACTTCTAGAAACTACATTGGATGCTTAAACCATTGTTAGGAATTGATTGAGTATTTGGATTATTACAGGTTAATATGTCGGTATTCGATATCGATAGTGGCTTAAGTACTAATGGTCCTAACCCCTCCACTCGAGCTGACCCCTACATCCAAGCCACCCCCTTCGCCAACCCCTTTAGTGCGCAGATTGATGATGCACAACTTATAACACAAGAGGAAAGAGCACTGAGGAAGGGTCTTGTTGTGATGAAAGAGGTCTAAAAAGTAAAGAGAGATGGGAGGAAACTTAATGTGAGATGAAATAATAAAGGTCCAGTTGTGATATCTAACAAGTTCAATAGCTACCTCAGGTATGTGGAAAAAATCAACGTGCGTATCACTTTGAACAACTGGAAAAAGAAAACCGAGTCAATGAGGAAGACTATTTGAAATGAAATGATGATAAGATATGATGCTATATAGTTAATAATATCTTGTTAAACGATATAGCTAACACTAACAATGATTTATGTATTTTGTACTCTGGATTCGTCATAGATGAGGAGAAGAAGGATTATGTGCTCGGGAAAGCTGGCAAGGTATTGCGCTCATTTCGATTGTTTGTGATAGAGAGATATTTGTTGGATCCCGAAGCTGTAGATGAGTTGGTGGTTCCAACATTGCTAAAGGAAGTTGTTAAACATCCCGAATAGGCTACTTTTGTAAGGTCACAATACTCTAGAGTGTTCTAGGTAAATTAAATTTAAAGGAATAAAAACTCAATGGACTTTTGTATTAATGTGTAACTCTAACATCTTTGTTATTTCTTTCCATAGGAATTAAGTATGGCAAATTGTGAAAGGGCAAAGAACAACGAATACATGTACTGTGAAGGCTGCACAGGGTATGCAAACATCGAGTAGTAGTTGAAAGAGAAGATGAGGTTACGATCGGATGTCACTATCAACCGTGAAGTGTTGTGAGTTGCTACAAGGCAAAACAAAGAAAGTAACACTGACAATCCTCACGTGCTAGAGGTTGTCTCAAGAATGGTAAGTACTGATGATTTTGATTCAATTATAATTGAATTTTTTATATAAAAAGGTATTTAACCTTTCATGTTACTACAGGAGATCTTGAGTCAAGAATTAGAGTGAGGTGAGCTTCCTGGGGATGAGGATGTCTGGGAAAAGGTATGGGTTCTGACTAAGGTGGTCTTTTGAGGGGTGTCGACTATCGAGTCCGCAAAAAAGAATACTTTGGGAAGTGGAAAAGGCTGACAAAGGTGTCTGATTAGAAGCTTCATAGTATATGGAGAAAACTGAGATGCTAAAGTAGCATGTTGAAGCATAACAAGCAATTACTGATCAGTTCATAAGCCAGGACCCAACCGGGAAGCAGGGAATAGGTCATAAATGGCTCACAACCTAAGTGGCAACGATAACTACACATTTCCCTCTTAAACTCTACCTAAGGTAGTATGACTTATGCTGAAAGGCTACTCTTTATTTATTTTTGGTTTACACTAATTGTATTTTCTCTTTGTTTAGGGCAAGGCGGAGGTTAAGTGTGTGGCAGATAGCCCCAAGTGTCATATAGTTGCTACAGGATGTATGTACAACTTGCAGGGGGAGAACACAATTTACAACTTACCTCTCCCTCAGAATCATGTTAGGGTAGAGCTGAAGACCACCATCGACCTTAGGTATGCCCTTCCGGTGCCCACCCCAAATGCAGATATAGTACCAGAGTTGCACTTGGCTTTGTTGCATGGCTTGACCATCTCAGTGTCATACCATCTAAGACAAAAAGGTATGTTGTCATCTTATAACTTACTAATTATAAAGTGTGAAATAACTATTTTGTTAACTTCTCAACTTGCTTAGGTGAAGAGGAGGAAGAGCAATTTGGAAGCTTGGTTCGGCCATAGTTCGGTCTCTTGTGCACTAAAGAAGATGGATAAGCCTCTACCTCAGTCACCTGTTCACCTAGTTTCCCCATAAATACCGGATAGCTCTTGAGGCACACGATAGCGTATTCACCAAAACAAACCCTAAGCCTATAGGGTACACCAAACAAGTCCCCTTTGAGCAAGATATCTACGAGGAAGAAGGCACGTTTGATGCTATCAACTAGGTATTAGTCAAAGAGATTGTCATAGGCGATATGGTAAGCTCAACTATATCTGGTATTTTTTCAACTGCGAATGAATACTTAGCTACTTATAGTATTTATATATATTGATTTGCTTGTTTTTGTATGTAAGGTACCTTCACAAGGAGCACGTAGCCCACAATGGCCTACAAGACACATTCCTGTTCCTCAACCCCTACCACTATTGAGAAATGTTAGACGCAAGCTTGAAGGCAGATTTTGTGGAGAGAAAAGTGAGGGAACTAGAGGACATGGTGATTAGAAGGACTCCAAAGAAGAAGGACAGTTTTTTCTTGGTGCCATACTGCCAAGGGTAAGTATACTACTTCATTAAATCATTTGTTAATTAAGTAGTTTTGTTCTCATTATGTTTATTGTATTAAGGGGTTATTGGCTCCTCATCGTGCTAAATCCCTTCAAGAAAAGGATTTGGTACTTTGATTCAATTCATATGGATGCGTAAAATCGACCATAAATGGTTGAGGTTTTCAATAAGTAAGTTGATGAATTTAAATATGGTATTTTAATCTCTTATTGTCCTGTTAGAGTTTATTATAAATTTGGTACTTTAATTTCTTATTGTGATCTTGTCAAAGTTGTTTACTATTATGCCACAGACGAAGGCCTCGACTGCCCCATGTTACACGGCAAAGGCATTGCATCCACTTACAAATGTAAGAGAGTAGTGGTTATTCACTAATACTTACTATTTTGTGTTAGACTTGTCAGAGTTGGTTTTTTGTGTTAGACTATTACATTTCATTTGTTTTTTTATAGTGTCTGCAGCAACCAGATAATAGCTCTTATTGTGAGTACTGTGTCATGAAGTTCATGAAGGATATAGTTACTCACAATCCCAGCTCATTTAATACTAATGTATGTATATATATGCATATATGTATGTTTAAGTTAAATTAAATGACAAGTCACATATATATTAACATACTTGTTTTTGCATGCATTCGCTCGGACAAATTGAAGAAGTTATAAAAGAGTTGGCAATGACTGTTTATAAGCAATGGGTTGCTGCAACTCACTGAGATAGCTAGCTAGTTGGTTTTGGTTTTTGTTTTAGTTTTGGTTTTGCTTTTAGTTTAGATCTTTCTTTTGGTTTTTGTTCTGCTTTTACTTGGCTATGATTTGTTTGTCTTAGTTTAGATTTGTTTTGGTTTCTATATAGTTTTAGTTTCTATTTTGATTATTGGAATGGACATCTGTTGTGGTTTTTGTATATGTACAGGTAGTATTTGTATATGTAATGCATGGGGGTTAACGAAAGCGACCCCCAATTTTTTAAAAAACAAAATTGTGACCAATACTTCACATAATGTAATATATATAATAGTTATTTTAAACTACCGTTAAGTACATACACATATTTAATGGTTATTTATTAAAAACAGTCGAATAAACACATTGCTGATGACCAAAACTAAACTTACATTTGGTATTATGTTTAATTGTTTTAATAAATAACCGTTTAATATTATTTGGGATATTTAACTTCCGTTAACAAAAAACCGTCAAATATATGACCTTTTAAATAACCGGTGGTATCTAAAAAAATATGAAATATAGGGTCTTATATTTAACAGCTAAAAACCGTTAAATATAAATATTTAGCATTCAAATATTTAACAATTAAAAATAATTAAATATAGGTAAAAATAACCATTAAATATAGACAAATTTATAGTAACAAAGATTTACACTTTTTAGATAGTTTAGAGCAATATTACGAGTATCTCATTGTATCTATAATTAAACATCATTTCGTGTTACCATCTCAACTGCACCTACGTATATCACATGTTTTCCCAAGGGGAGGCCATTGTTATACTCATTATAATACATAAAACTATTTATCTATATGAAATTTATTCCTATATAATATAAAATACTTGACAAAGTTAAAAATACTTTATAAACACTGGCCAAAAAATTATCCTTTATAAACTATTCATTAGTTATGAAAATTGGTACTCGCTCCAAACTCTTTACACATGACTTCATTCAATCCAAAATATAAATATATTCTTAAAATACTTACTTAGAGAGAAAAAAAAAATATACGTCGTGTTTAAGGATTGTTTGGTGTGTCAATAATTTTTTCCTATTTTACCCTTGGTTTAAACTAAAAAGTGAGAGATGAATATCAAGTTATAACTTGGAATTTGATGTAGTACTATCTAGTGGCGAAGAAGAATGTAATTTTTTGACAAATTTAATGGGCTATTTGACATTTTACATATTTTTTAAAACTTAGCTTACATTTTGAATGAGGGAAGGCACTTGATTCTTTTATTTTTAGATAACATTTGGTTCTTTTTTTTAGAAAAGATATTTGGTTCTTTTCTAAAAAATTAGTAACACTTTGATTTTTATGTCAAAAAAATTATTAATAAAGATATTATAATTGTCAATATAAAAAAAGTTAGGGAAAATCCCTTTAAAAGACAGTCGAATTATTCAAATTCTGAATTAGGTCGTTAAATTTAACAAATTATAAATAAGGACATAGACCTAAAGTATGATTTTAGAATTCGATAATTTTACTTTACTACCTCACGTTTGATTCTAATGAGATGAAACTGGCGCGGAACTTCTCCACTAACCCCTCTATCCATTTCCCTCCACTAAATAAAAAACACAAAGGTTTTTTCTCCACTTGATGCAGTGCTATTTTGCAGAAAAAAACATTGAAGGTTTTCGGCACTGTTGCTCCCTCTCATTCATGAAAAACAAAACCTCACCACCATGAGCAATCTAGATACACCAAACTTCATCTGTAACCTTGAAAGATTCTAAGGAAGCAAATCGCTGTCCATAGCTATACCAGACCCATCAATCTTCCTCAATATAGGCACCTGTTCCACCTCTGTATTTTTTATTTTTGCATGAGTCCAATGTCAAAATAACTGTTCGATTGAAAATCCTCTCCTCTTCATCTGTTTTACCAAATAAGCTCTGAGCTTTAATCTTTACCTCTTCTTTCACATGTTCTTGCGTTTGTTTTTTGTTTTTCTTTCGTTTGGTTGAATGAGAGGGAGAAACAATGCCAAAAGCCTTCAATGTTTTTTCTGCAAAATGGCATCACAAATCAAGTGGAGGAGAAAACTTTGTGGTTTTGATTTAGTAGAGGGAAATGGATAGAGGGGTCGGTGTGGAAAGGTTCTGTGTTAGTTACACATAGGATTATATTATTTTTGTTGGAATTAAATGAGGGGTAATAAAGTAAGATTATCGAATTCTAAAATCCTATTTTAGGTCATATGAACTTATTTAGAATTTGTTGAATTTAATAACCCAATTTATAATATGAATAATTCAGCAATCTTTTAAAAGGATTTTCCCAAAAAGTTATGGATCACAAAAATTTTTTATATATTTAAAGGAATAAAGTATCAATATTATTTTATAAAAGACCCAAATGTCATTCTCTTTTAAATATATAACATAAAAGGGACAAGGTAAAAATTTAAAAAAAAAATCAAAAATCAAAAATCAAAATCAGACAACTTTGATGGCAGTGTTTTGAAATTAGACAATAAACAGTAATTAGTAAACTTAATTATTCAAGAGTTCAATCAATCAATGATAATGAAAACTACAAATATAGCTGTTAACAAAATAATCTATCAATTACATTTAAAAACTACGTCGAAGCGGAGAGTTTTATGTTGAATCAGTCTAATTTTACCGTGGTCATTCATGCCCAAGAGATTTGAGGTAATATCAGTTTCTTTGCATAAATATATAAATATTAATACATAATAATTCTTTAGGCAAGAAAAAAAAAACATAATACTTGTAAGTTATAAACTCATCTCTCTCTCTCTCTCTCCCTCCCCCCCCCCCCTCTCGTTTAAAGTTTCTTGTCCCCTCAAGAAATAAATTACTCGGCGAACAAAGGCCATTTTAACCTTTCTCAAAACAACTATTCTAGGTTGAGTTCTGGAGATTTTGGATAAAAATATATAATCTCAGCCTTCATCTGACAAATCTTTCATAAATTACCAATGCAGTGTGTCATACATCATAAACTTTTTCACTCGCAAAGGTATATATAAAGTTTTTAGGGCGAATGAGCAAAAATGCCTATAATCTTTCTCAAGAAGAGCTGCCAGCACCATAAACAAATTTTAGGGGCAAAAATACCCATGGTGATTCAAAAATGGTGCTAAAATGCTACCACCGTTAATTTGATAAAACGTCCGTCACTTAAATCCAACGTAGCAAGAGCTTAGGCCATGAATCTCTTTCCATCTCATACTTCAGCCATTACTATTCTTCAGCTATTCCTCCATTGCCCTACCATTCTTATATTACCTTTGCCATCAACTATGCTCAACTTCCTCTGTATTGTAAACAATAAAATCAAATTTTAGAGACAAAAACCACCGCCCCCAATTCATAAAATGAGGTAGTACAGTGATGTGTAAGGAACAAGACTAAACTAAACTGCAACACCTTCAAACAAGAAAAGCTCTATTCCTGGTACAATTATAAAGAAGTGAATGAATAAGCCAACAATCAAAATTTTATACCCAAAAAGAAGTGACTAATCAAGTCAATGCCAAAGCCAAAAACAAAATTGGGAAAAGAACAAGCAACAGATCAATGATGGATAATTTTCTAAAGAGTAACTTCAACAAAAAGTTGAGGAAGAGCAGCCCTAAATTCCTTTTACTTGCGTTTCAGCATCTAAAGGGATGAACCCTTTAACCAAATCTTCAACCAAATAAAAGACATCATGGATTACTTGAAATCCATGAAGATAAAGCGTTGTTGAGGATGATTTTTGGGATTCCTTGAACTCAATATGGTTGAGATGGATTCGGGCAACTCGAATATCTGGATCCGACAGGTAAATGAAGAAAATGGAGGCGGCTAGGAGAAAGATGAGGAAGAGTTCGTCGGAGCAGTGGAGATACTTACAGTTGCGATGATTGTAGGGAGGAGAGTAGGCAGGGCTTCAGCAAATCTACCCTCAATGGCGAGGCGAAGTTTGAAATACTTAGCGATGATGGCAATGTCTGGAGCAACAAAGGGTGTCAGATACCGAAGGGTTACGGTTACGATTCTTTAGGCCGAGAAGTTCCGTCTTGATGCCGAGGCTTAGAATTTTTCTCTAAACCCAAGACCCGTTTGTCGTCGCATTCCCAATTTCAGGAGTGCTTTAGTTGATGCTGCCATGGAGGGCTCGATGAAGCTGGTGGGTTTGGCTGGAGAAGAAGAAGAAGAAGAAGAAGAAGAAGAGGATACAAAAGAGAGAGCGATGATAGCTGGTAAGAGAGGGGTTTATTCTTGTGAAGTAGAGAGAGAACACGTGTTCACACCTCACTACCACCAAAGATATGATTTTCACCAGCTCAGGGTCCATATCACCATATTTGATCAAAATTTTCAAACTCACGGTCAACGTATCTCAAATTAACGGTGGTAGCATTTTAGCATCATTTTTGAATCATCATGGGTATTTTTGCCCCTAAAATTTGTTTATGGTGCTGACAGCTCTTTTTGAAAAAGATTATAAGCATTTTTGCTCCTTCACCTAAGTTTTTAAAATGGTACAAAAATGTCATGACTATTAAGTCAACTAAAATTAACCATTTGGAAAACATATCAATCAAGAAAATGGTACAAAAATATTAATATACATAAAATTTCCAAAATGGTACAAAAAAGTCACGGTCGTTAAGTCATCCAACATTGATTGTTCAACAAATAGTTTCTACATGGGTTGCACATCATTTTAGCTCTTAGCAACCTTATCAGATGTCAACCACTACGGGGTCTTTTGTAAGAGTAATGGTTGCACATCCTTAGTTTCAGAGCCGCCCCTCCCCCGCTGTCTTAGCCACCATCATTGTTTTAGTTTCCTAAGGAGATGTTTAGTGTCATTGGGTCAAAAATTTGTCACCATAATATACATATACACTAGTGGAAAAATGGCTTTTTAGACAGGTTAAAATTGATTTTTTAGACCTGTTTTGGATCCGGTCTTGATACAGCCGGTCTTAATAGTATGTCACTTTTAAGACCAGCTTGGTAACCGATCTTAAAAGTCTCACTTTTAATACCGGTTGTATTGATAACCGTTCTTAAAGTAAACAATTTTAAAACCGGTTGTCATGAGCACCGGTCTTAAAAGACATCGCCAGTAATGAAATTATAGAATATTTTTAAGAATGGTTATTATTATAACCGGTATTAAAAGTTATTTTAAGACTGGTTTCATGTATAACTGATCTTTACAATTTTAATTTTAAAAATTTTTAAGATCGGTTGTACATAAAACCGGTCTTAAAAATTCAATTTTAAGACCGGTTATATGCAAAACCAGTCTTAAAATAACTTTTAAGATCGGTCTTAAAAGTATTATAATTTTTTTTAATTGTGTGTGATTAGGTTAGTTACCAGAACGCATCCTAGAATTGCTACTTCCATCTGATTTCATACTTATTAAGTGTCATAAAGTTATTAATTGTAATGTGTTGTTTAAAACCATCATATATATATATATATATATATATATATATGCATAATTGTTTAAAACACATGCAGGCTAATGACATGGCTCAAACATATTCACATGTATAAATACATGATTGCACATAATCAAAAAAACAACAAGCATTTCAAATCGTGCAATCAATAATATTTACAACCAATCAGGCCAACATGCCAATTCATCAATATATACAAAAAACTCCTTAGTTTTACAAGAACTCACTGTTGTAAAAGTTCATAAATGAATTTAGCACAACAATTATGAATGTGATCAATATCTTCTTTTGGAAAGGGGTCAGCAAGTTCAAACATCTGAAATACCAAAGCCAGGAAAAATATTAACTTCACTTAAAAAAATAAAAGTAATACAAAATTTTTGAAATATATATACATTTACCTCTTCAGTAAATTCTGTCGTGCATAGGGTAATAATATTATAAATGTGCCTCAGAATATACAACCCATACAAGTTGGACCCCGGTGATTGCCTACGGTTTGAAAAATAATATGATATCATTAAAATAAATATAAAATTAAAGCATGACTTATTATTGAATACATTTTTAAAACAAACCAATATGTAACTAACCTTTGGCGAGATCCATGTAAGGTCTTTTAGTTCATGAATAGGCCTACCACAAGGAGTGTGTAGGAATATCCGCATAGCCCTATATCATCAAAATCACAAAGGTTACTTATTTTACATAAATTCCATAAATTTTGTACACAAAAGGTAATTAATAATGCAATAAAACTTATGAGTTCAAGGACTTTTTCAATTCACTAGTTGGCTTGCTGAGGTGGAGGGAGCATAAGAGGATGACAGAGTAACTCTTTTTACACAAAATAGCAAATTGCCAATTATCACTGAAAAAAGGGAAGACTTTTAAGCAAATATAAAACATTATGTATATTATAAAACATAAATTTGTTTCTTACCCATGCAAACATGGAGTCAAGAAACACTCAATTGGGGTTTCACTAAGCCTGTGCCATAAGTATGTGTGTATGATAGCAGTAGTGGTCCCTTTGTCGTAGAGTTGAAGTAGGCATAGGAGTCCAAATTTATTGGTTTTGCCAGAGTCAACCAACCTATGATTCATGCACCTACAATAATGCAAGCACATAAATCAAAGTTTAACGGCGTAATTTATAAAATATTAACTTCCAATTTGAGAAGATACTTACATTAAAAAGAGTTGGACAATCAAAATCGTAAGCTGTTGTAGAGGAGCTACCAGGGACATTAAATCATCCCTCTCAAGATAGCATTGCGCCTTTGACTTGCCAACAGCTGACTCAGTAGGCCAATTTCTTGTTCGAAAGGATGTATCATATGCCATCATAATCACTTATTGCATGACATTCAATGGAGGCCGTGAAACATCTTAAGTGGAGGGAGGTGGAGGTGGCGGGGATTCCTCAACTCAATCAGAAACAATGTTCATTGACTACAAGATGAAAGAGTTGAGGACATCGCCTGCAACCTTGAACTCATCAACAGGGATAGGGAGAGTTGCATCTGCAATGATCACCTCTTCAACTGTTACTCTGACTTGATCATCCTTTATTTCTTGGTAGTACACAGTTGATCCCAAGTTATGCACGCTCCCTCGTGCAACTAATCGTCTCAAAGGATCCTCCACAAACAAGTCACAAGAATCACCAATTTCTTTTCCTGGACCCTCTGATGACTAACCAATACAACTCCCTTTAGTGCTTTATTTAGGATTTAGGGAATGAGCCTAGGGAGCATTGGTATCTGCTTGTCTTATGCTCGTCATGTTCATCTATTCCTCCTTCATCTTGCTGAACCTTTCTTCAAATCATGCATGAAATGATGCTTCTGCCTTGGCTCTAGCTTCTATCCTCACAGTGGCCAATATATGCTCCATCTCCTCCCTAGTCAACATACTACTTGAGGAATGGCGTGGGGGTGCTTAAAAGTAATCCCTTATGCCTACCCCTCCTTCAACCCCCCTGACACGACCGGGATACTCACATTTTCCTATAGTTACGGTTAGGATGTCATTCCTCCCATCCGACCTAAAGGATCCCTTGGCTTGTTTTTTTGAAGCTCCTCCTATAAGACACAGTTGACAAACGTTAGTAATGAAATTTGTTTACTAAATAATTAATAACAATAAGTCAACAACAATACTTACAATTTTCTCACCATACGAGATTATTCACTCATATAAGACCCGCTCCTCTTTTGGTGAGCAAACAACCATTTCTCTTTGCGACATATCGGAGATAGTGGAGAAAGAAGAACAGAAGGATTGGATTGAGTTGGTTCTTCCAATCTCTTCCTTTTGGCCACCAACAAGTCTTTTTCGGCTTTCGTATAAGCCCCACGAGATATTGTATGGGGGCAATAATTCTTTCTACCACTCTCTTAGGCTTTTTTCCTTTTTTCTTGCGAATAAGAAATCAAAATTAAGTCATTATAAATCAATAAAGACAATTCATAATTCATAAGTAAATCAAATACAAAATAAGTCAACTTACCAATGCTTCTGGAGTAGTCCGAAGCCGTGTGAATTCTTGTCAAGTCTGTTCGTCAATAAAAGAATGTTGGTCGCACGGATTAGGATAAGACTGACCTTCTTCCACCTCGATATGCACATAATTGTTGGTTAGACTTGTCTTAAACTTCCTCTAGCGTTCATCCAATACGTCATTGTCTTGTCATTCAAGACTTCACTCTCAGGAATGTCATAAGTGAGCTGGATAATTTCCCAAATATATCGCTTCACACTTTTATCCACATTTATCCACTGCTCTATCAAGATGCTAGGCTTGTTGCGTGCTAGGAGGCCGATAAAACTCTTATACCGTTGGGCATTAGGCCCGATTGGTTTTCAATATCTATCAAACTCAATCGGAATCTTTTACTCGATATTCCGATTGAGAGGAATGTCTCTCAATCGGGTGGCTCTCCTACCCCTTCGTCTAGGCAGGTTACGTGGCTTACTGTGTTCCTGGCTCGGAACATTGCTAGGCTTGCTTTGATTAACATTAGTTGGATCCGGAGTACCCTCACTAGGACGACTCATTATCCTTACTTTAAGGACACTATTTAAGGATAGCTAGTGATGGTTTAAGGAAATTTTGCTACACGGTGCTTATTGTTATAACACAGCACTATCTGCAAAGGCAACGTTCAAAAGCAATTCCCAAGTTATGCAAACATGAACAAATAATTAATTGCAATGCACAAGTTGATAACCAATATCAAGCAATATCAACACTATGAATCCAGAGTTTTACTATATTGAACATACATGCAAAAATACAGAATTAGAATTGAAGCCAAGCCATCCAGTTAGGCAATATGAACACAAGCAAGTTTTCATTCATCAAAATGTTCCTGCAAGAGTTTATATAGTATGAAGCACCATGAACACGTAGACAGTCCTAAATGCATTAAGAGGCAAACTCAGAAGCAACACCAAAGTCCAAGAAACTATAACTTACAACAATGAACCTTCTCATACACAACCAAAATAAACCCAGGTCCACAGAAGCATAAGGACATTAACCTCAGATACATGCATACAGTAAAACTCTTCAGATTAATTAACAGTACATTCAACCTTTGTTTGAGGATCCTCTTCTTCCTCTGGATTTGAACAGTCTTTGGCCACTTTATGAATCGAGTAAGGTCTCTCTTGGGAGGCAATGGATGCTTCTGAAAAGTTAATTGAACGAAACCATTAATGAAATACCCAAAAATGAAACCATTAATTTAATTGAACGCCTGGCAATTGAAACACAAACCTGACAATAAAAACGAGGTTGAGAACGAAATCAATTGGAGGGAACAAACGACGATAGTCTTACGGCAATATATTCAATCATAGATCTGCATTGACGGTGGTGAAGGTTAAGGACGGAGGAGAGAAGGGGAACGGAGGAGCTTCCGCGAACCGACGTAGGGGTTTTACTGATGTGCTTGAATATCATATTTCAGAGTTAAAATTAGGCGGGTTTTGAAAATTAGGTCAATTTTAAGACCGGTTGTAATTAAAAACCGATCTTAAAAGTAATATTTAAGACCGATTATTAATAAATAACCGGTCTTAAAAATAGAAACTTTTTAAGACCGGTTATTAATAATAGCTAATTTTAAAGTTTTAATATTTAAGACCGGTTTTTATTTACAACTGGTCTTAAAAATAATAAACATTTTATTTTTTTTAATTGTCTTTAATTTAGCTAATATTTACTAGACCGATTATATTTAGAACCGGTCTAGAAAATATATTACATATATTTATTTTTTTAATTGTATATATTTTAAGACCAGTTTTTATTATAATCGGTCTTAAAAGTAGTTTTGAGACCGGTTATTATTAATAACCGGTCTTAAAATTTGATCATAATAACAAAAATACCACCGATCATATTTTCAAGACCTTATCCAACATAACCAGTCTAAATATTCTGATCTAAAAATCCTTTTCTATACTAGTGATAATAGCCTCAAGTCATAAACGAAGGGCTGCGGGGGAAAAAAGTCAGCAGTCAAAGGTTATATTTACAATTCTCATAAATTGAGTGGTATGAAAAAAGTCATAAATCAATTATATATATGTGGATGCCAGATTGCCAGCATTGTGATGAACCATTGGTGTAAAAAAATGAAAGCAATAAAAAATTAAAAAGAGACTAAATTGTTTGGAGAGAGAGAGAGAGAGAGAGAGTGTGACAGATTAAATTGTTAAGAAGGGATCGATTCATGGGTGATATCCAAGAAAGTATATTCAAATGCCAAAGCGTTGCTTTTTCTTTATTATGCGAATATCCAACCTCTTCTTTTTCTCAGATTTGAGAATTGGAATCCTTCTTTTTCCTAATTGTGTCTGCTTTTTGTTTTTTAAATGTGTGAAGCCCATTAATGTCTTTACGTTTCAATCGGACTTCTTTCCCTCTGTCTCTAAAAAAAATCTTTAGCAAGCAATTTTCACAATCGCATATTAACTTAATAAGTAATAACATTATAAACAACTTTTTGTTGGAAATTTTAATATTTAAAATTAAGAGAAATATTTTATGCTCAGAACTAAACTAAATACTCAAATTAGAAGTGAATATTTCCAATTCCAATTTTTTATCACATAAAAAAGGGGCAAACACAAAGGCTAACATAATTTAGAAAAAATAAAGTCAAGCGAAAGAAATTTTTCCAAGGTGATACTCACAGCCCCTGAACAAAATCTTTTAACTTGAAAAAAACCACAAAAAACCTGACCATAAATAAAAGATTAAGGGATCACATATCACTTATGACTTTATAATTTAGTGGCATAAAAACTCCTTTATAAATGAGAGATCCTGGTTCAATCCGACGTATAATCTCATATCCTTAGCATCTACTCCTCTATGGCTCTATATTAAGGGAGGGGGGGGGGGTTGGGGGGGTAAAACACTCTCAATGACTAGGGCCACATGCCTCAGCTAAGTGTAACACCTTTGCGTAATAATCTATACTCCTTTGGGTCCCCAACATTAATCACTTTAGAAGAATTTTTTTGTCCATAATATGAATCGTTTGAAAAATAATTAATGATTAGTTGTCAATTTTGCTCACCTAGTTAATACTTAAACTTAGCCCTTATATTTTTTTCCCCTTTAAAATTTCATTTAACATGAGGAAAGTTGGAAAAAAAATTAATTCGAGATAAATTCAATGTGTTAACAATCATTTTTTGATTCTGATGAATTAGTTGAAGTCACTTATGTCAACACACGTTTTCATATCGATAATCGAAGAGTAATAAAAACGGAATTCAATGGCCATACATAAAAGTACAATTATACTGATAAAAATATTTGTTTACAATCCCAATGTCGTTCGTCAACGGAAAACAGAAAATACAGCAGAAGTTTAATATTTACAAATTTTTCAAAATATTAAGGCATAGGCTAAGGTATAACCACGTTCATATCCGTTCCTCGAGACACGTGCCACTCACTTTCCAGCGTCTACGTCTTTTCCCTTAGATCCACTGGTCCTTGCTGATGTGTTTATTAAAAATAGAGTGAGATTCCGGAGAACCACAGTAGAAACATGCTATCGTTCATAGAAAATGTGAAAAGTAAATATGATATATGCCATATATGTACCAATTAATGAACATTATAAACATATCATCTGCATGTATACATGAGTAGGGCCCAACCCCACTAATCTGCACCGGTTGGTCTTCCGCCAACTCCAGTGTAAGTGCCTCTAGCACTACTAATCCTTCTTTGGGCAAATCATGTTGATTAATAAAGTGCATTTACATAAGGGAGATATAGTTGTCTTACTTGAAACTCGTGTTAGTGGGACTAGAGCCAAAAGAATTATTCGATCTTTTGGTTTTGGTTTCTCAGAAGTGATGGAAGCAATGGGTTTTGCAGGAGGAATTTGGATAATGTGGAAGGACCCAACATTGGTGGTGAGTGTGATAGCCAGGCATATGCAATTTATTCATTGTAAATTGACTGCGGGTGATCATCCATCTTGGTTCTTTACTGCAGTTTATGCTAGTCCACACGAAAACCAAAGAGGACAGTTATGGGAGAGGCTAGGAGAAATTGCTTTAAATCTGTCTGACCCTTGGTTATTAGCAGGAGATTGGAATGAAATCAGTAGTTGCTTGGAGCAAAAAGGGGGTGGCAGGGTGAATGAAGGTCGATGTCGAAGGTTCCGGGAATGGATTAAGGGAAAGGGCCTACTAGACTTGGGCTCTAGTGGGCCTTTCTTCACGTGGAGGGGCCCTAAATGGCAAGGACATGATCGTGTTTTCAAAAGACTAGATAGATGCTTATGCAACTTGCTGTGGCAAGAATTATTTCCTGATGCTATGGTTCAAATAGGTATAAGGATTAATTCTGATCACCATCCCTTAATTGTGGGAACAAGTTGGGATGAAGAGGTGGTAAGGGACAAACCATTCCGGTTCAAAGCGGCATGGCTTAATCATGAGAAGTTTAGAGAGTTCCTACAGGCTAAGTGGGTGAAAGGGAGAGATGTGAGTGTCAATTTGAAGGATTTAGAGTTACATCTAAAATGGTGGAGCAAGGAGGTATTTGGGCACATTCGATTTAGAATAAGGGGATTACAGAGAAGACTGGAGGGTCTTCAAAGGAGTTCAGATCGCTTTACGAACCCTTTTTTAATAAATCTGGAACGGGAACTTGAGGAGGAGTTGGTAGAAGCAATGATACAAGAAGAGTTATTATGGTATCAAAAGTCTAGGGGATTATGGATCAACCATGGAGATAGAAACACGAGGTATTATCACAATAAGACTATGGTCAGAAGGAGGAGGAACAAGATTCGAAGCATAAAAAATATTGAAGGATTATGGGTAGAAGATGAAGAAGTTATCGGTGCAATGTTTCAGGACTTTTATGTCAATCTATTTTCAGAGGAAGATGTTAACAGAGCATGGCATGTGACTAGACAACAGTGGGGGGAAGTAAGTGGTGAAGAGTTAAGGAGGATAGGGAGAAGTTTAGATGAGGAGGAAATAAGGAGGGCTTTCTTTAACATAGGGGGGTTTAAAGCCCCTGGAGAGGATGGGTACCCTGCGATCTTTTACCAGAAGAATTGGGAGGTGGTAGGCAAGGAAGTGGTTGAGTTGATAAAGCGTTTGTGGGAACGACCGGAAGGGGTGGAGGATCTGAATGCTACTCTCCTAGTATTAATTCCTAAAATGGATAACCCAGAGTTAGTCACACAATTTAGACCAATTGCTTTATGCAATGTGCTCTACAAAGGACTTACCAAGATTTTGGTGAGTAGACTAAAGGGGATTATGGATAAAGTTGTATCTCCCTTTCAGGCTAGTTTTGTGCCAGGAAGAAATATTCAAGAGAATATTATAATCGCGAAAGAGGTGACTCACATGATGAACAGAATGAGTGGGAGGAGAGGGTATATGATAATTAAAATTGATTTGGAGAAAGCCTATGATCGACTAAATTTGGGGTTTGTTATAAGAGTATTGGAGGAGCTAGAGATTCCGGAATATGTGGTAAATATCATTAGAAATTGTCTATTATCAGTAAAAATGAGGCTGTTGTTGAATGGAAACAAGAAGGAGGAGTTCAAGCCTACCAGGGGAATTAGACAAGGGGATCCCCTCTCTCCGTACCTATTTGTGCTTGCTATGGAGAAGCTATCTCATATCATTGCAGATTCAGTGGAAAGTAAAAAATGGAAACCTGTAATGGTAGGGCGAAATAAGGTATGCATTTCACATCTACTCTTTGCAGATGATTTACTATTGTTCTGTGAGGCGAGTGTGGAGCAAATGAGTAATGCTCTTGCGTGTTTGGACTTGTTTGGTGTGGTCTCAGGCCAAAAGGTAAATCCAAGGAAAACCAATATATTCTTTTCTAAGAATGTTTCTAGGGATAAGCAGAATATAATCAGCAGTATGAGTGGCTTTCAGCGTAAGGATGAATTAGGTAGGTACTTGGGGGCATATATAACTCATGGTCGAAAATCTAGGAATAAATTCCAGTTTTTGATTGATAAAGTTCAGAGGAAGCTTAGTGGATGGAAGGCACACTCATTGTCACTAGCTGGGAGACTCACTTTAGTTCACTCGGTTACATCTCAGGTTGCAAATTTTCAGATGCAACATGATCACATTCCTTCTGGGGTGTGTAATGAGATAGAAAAGTTACAGAGGAATTTCATTTGGGGGTCAGAAGAGGGAAAGAAGAAGTTGCATGCAATCAGTTGGGAGGGGGTATGTAGGCCTAAGGAGGAAGGAGGGGTGGGTATAAGAAGAATGAAGGAAATGAATGCAGCATTGTTAGGCAAAATTGCTTGGAATATGTTGGCCAAGCCTGAAGGGTTATGTGCTAGAGTTATAAAAGCTAAATATGGAAGAGGAGCCGATTTGTTTGTAGAATGTAGAGTGAAGACACATGACTCCGTGCTTTGGAAGAATGTAGCAGATATTTGGCCTGATATTACCAGAGAGGTGAGATGGGAAGTGCGAAATGGAGGAAGTACCAAATTCTGGATGGACAGGTGGTTAGGGAGCAATGGGAGATTAGTAGAGCATTGTGTGGATTCTGATCTTGTTATTGATGAGGAACTGAGGGTGCAACAGATTGTGGGTAGGGATGGACAGTGGAATTGGTCCTGGTTGGAAGGAAAGCTTCCGCATGGTATCTTGCAATTAATTAAAGCAGTTCCTCCTCCTTGTGCTGAAGATGGAAATGATAGGGTTGTATGGAAAGGAGGTAGAGGAGGTGAGTTTTCAGTAGCACAATTGTATCAAAGAAGGCGAGGGGTTGTAGATGGGGTTAGGGAAGAGATTTGGAAACATGTGTGGAAGGTGAAGGTCACTAGAAGAATTCAAGTCTTCTTATGGTTGGCAGTGCAAGATAGGCTATTGACAGCCTTACGCAGATCCATAATACTCGGGGGAGAGCCAAATTGTGGTAGGTGCAGAGTTGGGATTGAAGACTATGACCATGTCTTGAGAAGCTGCCCTGAATCTCGAATGATATGGGAAGCACTAGGTGCAACAAAGGTATGCTCTCAGTTTTTTAATATGCCTATTTCTGTTTGGTTTTTGGTTAATCTAAGTAGTAGAGAGGAATGGTCCACCGTTTTTGTTATTTGTTGCTGGATGATTTGGAATTGGCGTAATAGATTGTTATTTGAGGAGGGGTTTACCTTACCTAACCGGCCAGATCTCTTTATTCATAAATATGCTGATGAGTGTCTAGCATTCAGTAGAAAGTACGATGAGTTGGGGTTGAGAAAGTACCCGAAGGAAGTGAAATAGGGTTTTCCCAGTGAGGGGTGGGTGAAGTTGAACTTTGATGGAGCTGCAAAGGGTTGTCCAGGGTTGGCTGGATGTGGTGGGGTGCTGAGGAAAGCTGATGGTAGTTGGTTGAGTGGCTATAGTGTGCAACTTGGGATCTGCGATGCGATTACAGCCGAACTCTGGGGAGCGTTTCATGGCTTGATGTTGGCGCAGGAGTTGGGCGTTCCCAGAATTATAGTAGAGGGAGATTCGACATCGGCAATTCACTTAATACAGGAGGCTTGGCTTCACGGCAAGTCAAACAACAGGATTCTTACATTGTGTTTAAGACGGAGAAGAAGGAATATGCAGGTTTGCTTCTCTCATACTCTTAGGGAAGGTAATGCAGTATCGGATTGGTTAGCTAATAATAGTTACAACTGTGATAACAATGTAGTATATTATGATACCCCTCCATTTTCGGTGGTGCCATATTTGTATAGTGATCAGGTGGGTGTTGTTTACCCACGAGGTTGTTTTGGTTGATTAATGTAATAGCTGGCATAATGCCCAATCTTTACCAAAAAAAAAAATAAATAAAGTGCATTTACAAACATTGGCATCCACACAATCATATAACTATGGCATGATATATGAAGGATAATATCCCTACCTCAACGCTTTATAATCCTTTGTTTAATAGTGTCTCGTAAAGCGTGTCATTCCGGCTCTCAACTCGGTCCTAAAATATTTAATGTATAAGAAATAGGTCATAACCTATTCAAGTATAATTTTAGACTCTTCCATAGTGTTTCTTGTGGTTATATTAGTCTATGGTAAAAATTTACTAAAATACCCTCAGGAACCTAGCTTGGCCCCTCCTACCCGACTCGATGGCACGTTTTCCCAAAATTTTGACTAAGGCTATTCTGACTTATTTTCTCCCATTGAATCCATTTCCGGGCTCGAAATTATCAAATTCACTGTCAAATTATGAAAATACCCTTGACAGCCCCTATTTAGTGATTTCAGTGGCGTTTTCATAATTATGCTTTTCCGGCTTCTATCGAAAAAGTGTCCAACTGTAACCCTATCTATTTTTGCCCTTTGAGTCTAATGGAACCATTTATTTCTGAAAATACAAATCCTAGTACCAGTTCTGGTTCAGGCCGAAATTATGAGGGAAAAATGGAAAAAATGAAGTTTTGTGTTTTAGCTTCCAAAACTTGTACTTTTCCACTTCTAATCCTTGATTAACTCATTTAAACACTTCTTAACCATGATTTAAAGGATTTTGGGTAGCATAACCCCTTAGGGTTATGACTTTTCTAATTTTACAACTCAACCCAAAAATCACAAAACCAAACAACAATCACCAACAACAACTTCAATACACTAAGAAGTTGAAATTTTGGAGATTACCTCTTGATCCTTGATGTTTCTCTCTCTAGGACGTCCTCTCTCTCTCTCCTCAACCTTGAAGAGTAGCTTGCTAAATCATGATTCCCATGAAGAACAAAAGATTAGTGGATGAACTACATAATATAGGAAGCTTATTCACTTGAAAACAAGCTCTTACCTTAGCTCTTGCTTCCTTTTGCTCTCTAAATCACCAAGAACTCTCAAGCTCACTCTCTCTCTCTCTCTCTTCTTTGCTTTGTGTGTGAAGTGTATGAAGGGAAGGGGAAAAGAACATGTTTTATTAATTCCCTCATCTTTCCTCCTAGTCATTGATATAATCAAGGGTCAAGATTACACCATCTTGCATGCACATCATTCCTCCTCCCATACCTCCCACCATACCCTCTTCTTTATGACATACCTTCTCATTATCACCACCATGCACATGTCTTCACTTAGAGTGCACTCCACCTTTGTCATAATTGAGAGATTCATGTATTAAACATGTTTTTTCTTTTTCTTTCATGCATGGACGAAAATAATGAGAGGGAGGGAAGAGAAAAATTATTTTGCTCAATTCCAGAATTGACATAATTGATTTTATGTATACTCCTTCTTAATTTCCCAATTCTTAATTTATTCCATCAAGAATAATCCCATCATGCATTTTCTTTTATTTTCCTTGATTAATTGAGATTAACTTCAATTAATTGAAAATAATTAATCTTGGGCTAAATTGGCAAAATTATGATTTTGCTATCCCCTTTGTAATTTAATTCAATTTTTGAATTAATTTGCCTATTTCCTTATGAATATGAAAATTTTAAAATTCACTAGATCCAAATTCATGAATATTTACCATTTTATTGAATTATTTAAATAATTATAATATATTTTTTGTGAATAAAATTTGGGGTGTTACAACTTATATGTGGGTTTAGGTTTTCTCAAAATTCTTTGTCCTATTTTCTTCTTAGAATCACATCTCCATCCTCAGATTAAAAAACAAAATAGATGATTCAAATTTTATATTTTATAAAATATTATTATTTTTTGACTTGATTATAAAATATTATTTTAAACATAAATAAATACATTTAAACTATTAAAATCTTACACAATTCATACCTGCAACACATACAAAATTATAAAATATTATAGTAATAGTTTTATAAAATATTAAATATGAACCATTCACTTTTTAATATAAGAATGGAGATAAGATTCTAAAAAGAAAATAAGAAAAAAAAAATTATGGGGTATTCTCTTCCCACTTTATATTGAGTATTATAAAAAGATCTTTTAAGAGGATTCAGTCGAAATTTTTTTTATTTCAATTAAATAAAATAAACCTCATAAAAAATTCTGATGGGCTTCATCTGGACAAAGATAATCAAATATTTATTTGCCTATTTTATGATCCATTAATGATTCACTACCTCATTGTCTCCTATACATGGACAAGAGTAATCACGCTACTCATCATGTCACATCCTCTAAAATTTTTATTCATTCGCATATTAAATTTCCTATTTTTTGTGCCATTTAATTTCATCGTTTATTGAAGTATTACTATATAATATGTTGTATTTCTTGGAGAAAATTGCCCATAAATAACTCATTAAAAATTTATATACTAAATGAGACATTGTGTTCAAACAATCTTTCTTATGTGCAAGAGACATTCCTTTATGTTCAAACAATTTTTCCTGTATTCAATATATCTTCCCTATATAATCTTTACTTGTATTCAAACAATTTTCTCTATTTACAAAAGATCTTCCTTTGAATGTTTTAAGATCCTATTTAACAAATAAATTTTCAATTAAGTCTTTGTGAGCAATTTCCCTATTTCTTGGGTTGCATCAAGAAAAGTGCTTTATATTTTTTTATGTTTGACAAAAACCAAGTTATCGTAATTCCATTTTGAGGGAATAAAATAATGCAATACTCAATAACTGCGGTTAATTTAATTAGTTGAGGTTGTTGCATTGTCATTACTATGCTAGCATATTTGCTTGAGAAAACCGTTTTTTTTTTAAGTCCAAACAAAAAAAAAAGTTTTTTTTGGGGTGTGGAAACATTCCTCTTTTTTTCTTAATTTTTTAGTCATTTTAGAGTTATCTTAGTCATGAAGGAAGTTTTTTTAAAAAGAAAAAGGAAAAAGGAAAAAAAAATCAAAGACAAGATAGAAACGGACCTTGTAAAGTCAAATTCAACCACTAACACAGAAAAGCCAGTTATATGTGGCTTTGAATTGAAACAGTATGATTTCACAAGTTGATAATGTGGATTGTATTTAGCGTTGTTATTTCTATACTTTCATAATGTTAAGTGCTTAAATTATTTTCAATACTGATAGATATAAGCATGAAAATTGTTTTCCAATTTAAAAATGATAAGTTAATATTAAAATGAAAATCAAGTATGGAAGTAAGCTCCGAATTAAATTAAAAACAAATGTTATACTTAATATGCATATATAACAAAATGTCCATTTATCATTAGAATTAAATTAAAAACAAAAAATTTTAAAAACATAATAAAAATAATGTAGATCTACCCACTTTTTGTTGAGTTAGTCGGGGCCAACTGTAAGCCTAACCCGTTTTTTATTTGGTTAACGTGTGTTCAGCACAATATTTTTCCTCAACCCACCAATATCTTAAAGTGATTTTTAATATATTTAATATCTTAAAATATTTTTTTAGGTGCCTCCAATATCCTGAAGTATTTCTTAGATATGTATAACACTTGAAAGTATTTTGTTGCGCAATTTTACCCTTAAAATCTTTATTTTTTTAAAAAGAAATTTTGCTCATGAAGTATTTTTTTTAAGGAGCAATTTAAACCTATCATTAACAGCAAAAAAATCTTTTAAGTGAAGATCTATCCAGCACCTAAAGTATTTTTCAATAGCAACTTTAGGGTGCTGAATGCACTTGAAAAATACTTCAGAGTGTTGGACATACCACAAAATACTTTAGAATGCTAGGCGCATGTGAAAAAATACTTCAAAGTTCTAGACGCACTATAAATTATTTTAGAATACTGGATGCACATGAAAAAATACTTTAGGGTATTGAACGCTTCTTAACCCTTTTTATTTTTCCCATCTCTACTTGTATCAAGCCTTAAATATCTATTATTTTATACATTTTCCCATCTCTGGTTGTTTTTCTTTTATTACCCCACTATTATAAAGCACCAGTTAGTAAGTAGTTTTTTTTTATATTTTATAAGTCACTTGTTAATTTTTAAAGAGCATTAAATACTTTTTTTTAAAAGTAGTGAGGGAGAGTAATAATTAATACCTCAAGTAGTTAGTATAAGATCTCGTTCGTAATACATTAATGACTAAAGATAATATGATATTGGAGTTTAATGTAGTTAGTAAGGATAATATTAGAAATCATTCAAATTTTATGAAAAATTTAATACTTTTAATTGTTTTTATTTATATGTATAAATTAGTTAGAAATGACTTATCACAAAGACAATACGAAGTATATGATATCCAATGTTCTTAGGTTAGATTTATACATTATTAGATTTAAAAACTGATTGGATTAACTTAGAAATTCATTTCACATTTTTACTTTATACGGTAAAAAAAAAAAAATCAATTATCCACGGCTAATCTAAATACACGCGTAATTTGACAACGGCCGTTCTAATATAATTTCTTATTCATAATATTTGAGTCCGCAAAGTTTTGTTTTATCATCATTATTTTAAGTTTGACCTCTTCTATCTAATTTTTTTTATCTTGTTTACCTTTTGAATTTGATTTTTTTAAGTTTTCATTGAAAATCTTATTTAAATTATACTATACTCAGTCCTAAATATAAGATTCAGTTAACTTTTTTAAAGAAATTAAATAAACTAAATAAATTATTTTAAAATACTTATATCTATCATTTTTTCTACCAATTGATTAGCATGACTTATAAACTAATATATAATATAATAATATATAACATATACAGTGATTAAGTAATATATTTAGTTTCCTTAACCTCTAAAAAAATTCAACCGAATCTTATATTTAGGACCAAAGGAAATATAATTATCCTGTAAACCCAGACATTTCAAACCATATAGTGGGGACCTACTTTAATGACAAATCCTCCTAGGTTTCGTTCAAGGCTGTTTGGGACAAGGGATTTAGAGTAGTGGAAAGGAAAATTTTTTATGAATTGGATTTAAAAAAATAGAAAAATGAAGTTATAAAATTCTTAATAAAAAAAGATATAAGATAAAAGAGTAAGAAAATTAATTAATAATTTTTAACTCTACTTCTCTATTTTTTTAAAAAAACAAATACAACTCATAAAAATTTCTCATCCATCTGGTTCCATTTGATAGAGATGGAATAATCAAGCCCAAAGAAAGGAAAAAATCCATCAATATTCAGATGTCATGTTAGTTGGTTGAGAGGAACAGTTTTCTCGCCACATGTCACATGTTTAAGGGCCTGTTTGGAAAAGCAATGGAGGCTGAAAAAGTACAGTAGGAAGGGAAAAAGCAATGTGGGAGTAGAGCTAGGAATCAGGGCCGACCCTTTTAAGTCCGGGGTAAGAAAAATTGCTGTTTGTCAAAGCTCGAAAATATGAGGGTCATGACCGACCCACAGGGCCTGAAGCCCTTTTCATAAGATTTTACAATTTTTTACTTTTTTTTAATTATAACAATGAGATTCATAATTTAACACATAAATGCTGTCAAAATTAGAGTGTAAACAGTATGCATCATATAACAAACAAATCCAGTCATTAAGTCATAATCAAAGATAAACTATTGTCTATATACCACAATTACAAATAAATAATGAGAAAATTTAACAAAATTAAAAATACTTCTTATAAATATGTCTTGAAAAGTGTAAGTAGTCAACAAAATAAACTGTAATATCCTGAATTTTGGGATTAGAGACAAGAGAATAAGCCTGAATTAAATAGACTGCTAAGCCCTGGTTTAGCAGATATCCCAAATATATTCTCTAATATTTCTTATATCTTTGGGGCATTATAGAAAATAAAATGATGAATTTTGAAGAAGGTGATTATGCTTTCAGTGAAATTTCTTGTGAGGAAGTGAGCTTGTCATATGGTTTTAGAAGACCAAATGATGAGCAAAAATTATGAAATTTTATAGGGTAAAAGTAGACATTCTAAGCTTTAATTTGATAGGTTATATGAATCATTTGAAGCTATATGCAAAAAGATATGAATTTTTTAAATTAGTCCATAAAATCTGGAAAGTCTCTGAAGCAGCGGTCAAAGAAATGAAATATGGGAATGATATGTTTCCAACTAGCTAAATACTATATTTTCTTTGAAACTAGACTCAATAAGGGTTTCATAACCTTTGGAATCATAAAACAATGTCTACAAAATTAGTTATGATTTTTTAAAGTTAGGGCAGAAAATCCGTCAGAATTAGCATTATTCCTAAAATTGAAAATAAAATGTGTTAGCAATTATGTAAATTGTGGAATTAAAGATGTCAAGTGTCATTATCATATAAAGAGGAGAGTAGATTATAATTTATGAAGATGAGCACATGTCCAATTGCATTAAAATAATGCTATATGAACATAGCAATCATGATTGATGATGGTAAGGATTTATCTTGAGTGTAAGGGCGGAATTTGCTTGAGTGTAAGGTTGGACTAACTTAGTGCATTGGTTGAGTGCATAGTATTTTAGTTAGAAGAAAACTAGTTCAATGTCAAAGGAAGCTTAATGAAGTAAGTATGTCATAATGTGAAGGAGGTATGGGTTGTGACAAGTGTCACCATAACATTCCTTGATGAAATCAAATGATGTAGGATGAAAGGAGAATTTTATAAAGCCATACTCCACCATTCCTCTTGTTATCTCACGTCAAGCAAGAGGGGAAAAAGATGAGTTGAAGTGCAATTAAACATAAGACTATAATGTATGTATACAAAAGTTAAGGAGTTGGTAACTTTGGAATTGAAATAATCATGTAATTCAAAGGAAAATGAGAGAGATATTCTTAAGCTCTTGGTTCATCTTTCTCCACCCACTTTCATGCCTAAACACAAGAGAACGAGAGAGAAAATGTCTTGGAGTCTTGAGAAGCTTGAGAGCACAAGGGAGATTGAAGAAGTAAAATCAAAGGAAAGGGTTGTGAAATTCACATGTTCTTGCCTCTAAATTCATGAGCAACTCTTTCTATCCTCTAATCCTTCTTGAAACATACATATATCAAGAGGAAAATCAAGGGAAAGAAGCAAAGAAGGAGGACGAAATTGGAGTCTTGAGAGAGGAATCAAAGGAAAACTCAAAAACCTTACTCTCTTAGTTAATTCAAAGTTGTGTTGTTGTTGTTGTTGTTGGATTGTTGGCATATATTGGTTGAGTTTATAAATTTGGAAAGCCCTAACCTTAAAGGGTTATGCTGCCCAAATTTCTTTAAATCATGGCTAAGATGTGTTTAAATGAGTTAATAAGGATCAGAAGGGGAAAAATACAAGTTTTGGAAGCTAAAATACAAAAGAGCATTTTCCATTTTTTTTCCTAATGTTTCAGCCAGCACTGTTTTGGGGGAAGGATCTGGATTTTCATGAAATATATGGTTCTATTAGATTCAGTAGGCAAATATAGGCAGGATTACAGTTGGTCACTTTTTCGGTAAAGGGTAGAAAAGCGTAATTATGAAAACGCCCCTAAAACCCTAAATCGGGGCTGTCAAGGGTATTTTTGTAATTTGAGACTGAATTTGGCAATTTCGAGCTTGGAAATGTATTCCTTGGGCGAAAATACATCAGGACAGTCCTAGTCAAAATTTCTGGAAAAGTAATATCGGACTGGGTAAGGCGGGGCCAGGTCAGGTCCCCGAGGGCATTTTGGTCATTTTTCAATATAAACTTATATAACCCCCAGAAATACTATGGAAGTATCTAAACTGTACATTTAAAGTTTTAGGATCAAGTAAAGAGCCTGAGGGATTGGTATGCAAATCGAGACACGTTATTCAAGAATCTGGGAAGGGTGATTAAGGTAGGGAACTTACCTCTCCTGCATGTATTTGATATTTATGCTGGTGTATTGATGTATGTTATTGCTTTGTTTAATTATGTGAAACGTATATGAATAATTGAAGCTCTGTTTTTGTTTATGTTATGGCCATACGTATGTTGTTTGAAACATTGAACATACAGATATGTCATTATGTGAACATGAGTTATGTAATGTAAGCATATCATGTATTAAGCACTTATCTTACATGCATATTGGTATTGTTTTCCTATTAAGATTATCTCGAATCTCACCCTCCCCTACTTATAATTTAGACAGGTGAAGACAGAAGCTATGCTAAGAGCAGCGAAGAGAACCGTATGAGGGGAATGCCATGGTGGAATAAAGACCAGAAAATGTCACCATTTTTCTTGGGACGGGTTTAGACACCCACGTAGCGCTGCGAGGCTATATTAATTGTAATTATCAAGTACGAACCCCTATGGGGAATGTCCATATTCGTGCACATAATATCAGTATATTTATACTATTCCCGTGTTGTCCACCGAACTGTATATCGTTTTCCTCAAATACTCTGAAATAGATGAAAATAAGATAAATGTGTGACATAAACAACATAAGATATAAATAAAACAATCACCAGAAAATAAATCAAAAAATACAAAATTGGTAAGAATACTTATGAAATAAGAAATATCTTTTATAATTTTTTAATTTTTAGGATTATTAATACAAGATATTCTTATGAAACTTAATTCTTAAAAAGATAATAACAACTAAATATTTACAATATCATTAACAAAATATAAAAAATCAATAATAATATTATTATATAAATAATTTTAAAATATAAAAAAATCTCGTAGCCCTATAGGGCTGGTCCTTTTAGGCCCGCTTTCACTTTTGAAGCAAAAATTTTAGGCCCGGCCCTTGTAAATTCAGGGCCTAAACGGGCCACCCTGACAGCTTGACCCGTTGTCTCGGCTCTATGTAGGAGTAAAATGAGATGTTTGGGTTGACATTTTTTCAAATGAGCTTTTAGGCCAAAAACTACTTTTAAGAAGAAGCCACTAAGACCTACTTTCCACAATACAGATGGGCTTCTACCACCGCCAATACAAACATAAATTATATTTATAATATGATTTTTATCTTATCTTAAATTTACAAAAATCAGATTAGAAAAAAATTACTTTTATCACGTTAATCCAAACAGAATTTAAATAGACATGGGATAAAGTAAGAAAGAAAAGAAATGTGATTCCAGACTAAAAATTTTATTACATTCCCATAATAAATTCAGGAGATAGGATAGTATGTGCACCAAAGACAAAAAATGGTCCATTACATAAACCATAAAAAAAAAAAAAAAAAGTAGGATAGTACAGTAACAAACAATAAAGTCACTTTCTTGTTTCGGCCAAAGTAACAAGCAATAGGTCGCTTCTGCTTGGGTATTTTCGTGCACGAAAACCGTCAAACGGTTAAGATCTCGTCTCAGTAATTTGACTTTTTTAACTTCCGGCTTTTAAGAAATGTCTCACAAATAAATAAAAGGAAAAGGAGATAAAGTAAGGGAATATTACACCACTTGTTATCTTTACTTCACACACTATTTTCCCCCTCTATTTGTATATATTTTCACAAAATTTTCGTCACAAAAAAATTAAATTAATCAGGATAATTCATGCTATTATCTCTTGAAGAAATTATTTGGTACGTGAAATAGAAGGAATTGAACGAAATGAAATTCTAAATAAAAAATAGCTCTCCTGTCCCATACTAAAATACTCTCTCCGGTTCTTATTATAAGACGTATTTAGGGAGTTGATTTTGCCCCTAAATATAAAACAATTTTCATATTTATCAATCTTTTCCTAATTTATCCTTACTGATACTCTCTTGACAATAATTAAAGAGAAAGAAAAGTGAGAGAATTAAGAAAGATAACTATAGTATTTTAAAAAATACATTTCATATTAACTAATTTAACTAAATTCTTTAATCTAAATAAATTAAGTAAATATGTATTATATCAAAGATTGGACGTAGTATATAAAAGATATTTAACTGCCCATTGCTCTTTTGTCCCTTGCAGAACGTTCAAAAACATACTCAATAGAAGTGTTGAGCAAAGAACATATAACAATACTTGATCCTTAAAATATGAACGACATTTTATATTAAACACACGACGTACTATGCTTGCAACTAAGTTATATAGGAGTATATAGAAAAGGAAATGAAATGACGGATCAGCTTGCAAAATACATCTTCCTTCAAAGTTCAAATCCATATTGTTCAACTCCTAGATAGGGCCACCCAACAGTTTTTTTTTTTTTTTCAAAACATGGGTATTTTTTTATTGGAGGCAATCCTATTTGTGACACTATCGGATATTAAATATGGGCACTTCTTCCAGCACAAATTTAAATCTTGATTTAGCATGATGAAAGAGATTAACTCTTTCCGGTAGACTCAATCCCTATTGGTCACTGACGGCTTCAGACATATGCATATATAGGGGTAGTGTCAGCTCTTTTGAGACTAGAGTACGTCGGTAAGTTAACAAAAAAGAAGACATGGGGTAGTATGAAAGAAAGGTTTTGAATTGGCAAAAAGAAAGAAAGGAAGAAAGGTTTTGAAACAAGCAAGCTCGGCCCATTTTCAAATTTGGCCTGGTTAGCCCATGTTTTATTAGATCTAATTCAAATAAAATTAAATATTTCTACAAACCAGGCAAGCTCTAATAGAAAGGTTCCTTATAATGTTACGAATCAAGATTTGAATCATAGCTAAAAGAAACACCCAAAGCTAGTATTTGTGGGTGCTTCAAAAAAATTTGTCTCCAATGAGAGAAAACATTGTCTAGAAAAGAGAAATTAAATATTTCTACCAACTATGTCTTAAATACGGAGGGTGTCCTTTTTATTTATCAGATCTGGCCAGAAATTCAGTCTAGCCTTGTTTTATTATCGAGCCTCGGCTTGCCATCAAAATTTTTTAAAAAAATGGAGGATACCTATACTTATACAAAAATTAAATTTAATATCTCATCTCACTTAAGAAATAAAAGAACAACTTAAAATTTTGCAAAATTTGCACTCATTTTTTAAACTAATCATTTATTTAAAAAAAACATATATGAATTTGGAAGGAATAAAAATAATATTACAAGAGATTGGTTTTTTCTATCAACAAAGAATGCCACTAATACTATACAAAAATATATTGCATGAAATCCAACAAAATGTGATGGAAAATATTGAATGAGTAAAAATTTTTTATGGAGCCTGAGAATTTTTTTGGCCGGAAAAGACTGACATTGTTTGTGATTTATCAATAATATATTCCCTTGTAAATTTTATGTCTTACATTGGCATATTGACGCATTCATAATCTTAATCCACCCCAAAAATATTTTACACCTAAAATTATAAGAAACCAGGCAAAATATATTTTTGGTAGGCCCCATAGTACAATAATATTTTAGGCCGATCCATTTTCTGGGCCCATTGGTTTATTAAAGTCCAATAGATATTTTTGGAAGAGCAATACAAAAATTATTTGAACAACATCGCCCATTTACTAAACCCCCTGCATCACACAGGAAAAATGTATGGTTTTTTTTTTTTTTTGACCTGGTGAAAAAAAAAAAAAAAATGTATGGTTAGGGGTTTAAAACCAAGGTATTAAAATCCGGATTGGGTACTGAACATGTTGGGATAATGGGTTAAGGGTCAGTGGATCAGATTGAGGTCAAACCGAGATCAAATTAGTGAAAAATTGAAGATTTTAGGCATATTCAAATGAAATTCTAAAGAAAAAATATTTTTTTTTTAAAAAAATAGTGATCCGGATCGGACCTTGAACCTGACCGGTTTTTTTCCGCTAGTTCACTGGTTTCCAGGCCGAATTGACTAGTCCGGCTCGGATTCACAAACTCTGCTTAAAACTAACACTTTGACTATTATTTTGAAGTTATGAATAATGCAATTCTTATTTTATACTCCCTCCGTTCTTAATTATAAGATAAAGTTAACTTTTTTAGAGAAATTACGGAAGTTAATTAAATTACTTTAGAGTATTTATATTGTTATTTTTTTTCTTCAAACTAATTAGTTTGACTAATAAATTAATATATAATCTAATGATATATAATATATGATATGATTAAGCAACTTATTTTGCTTCCTTAATTTTTTCAAAAAAAGTTAACTTTATCTTATAATTAAGACCGGATGTAGTAATTATTTTTCTCAGGTTGATGAATGAATGGCACATGATTAAAGTCA
This sequence comes from Inga oerstediana, assembly GCA_963210345.1. Lineage (NCBI taxonomy): Eukaryota > Viridiplantae > Streptophyta > Magnoliopsida > Fabales > Fabaceae > Inga > Inga oerstediana. The sequence goes on along the minus strand of OY723404.1, from coordinate 12,404,663 downwards.
TTATCCCATGTTTTTTAAGGGCTAGATATTAATAATTGTTTCTAAAATTATTTAAGTTTTATGGGCTTAAGCTGGACTAGTTTAAGAGCTCAAGATGGCTCTTTTTAATGTTTAATAAATTTACATTTTTAAAAAAATTGTTAAAGTTTGTGGCTGTTTTAAGTTTGATATTTCTTTTGTGAAGTAAAATTTATTTATTTTTTAAAAAAATTATTTATTTTTATTCGATATACAACTTCCATTATCATCCACCCACTATTTCCTTTTTTTTTTTTTTTTTGCCAAGAATCCACCCACTATTTCCTAACTAAATATTTTCTCTCATCCATAATATAAGTAATCTAACTGATTGGAACTAAGAAAAGTTACTTGTATTATTAAAGTTGTCTAAAAATTGTCCTGATTTTTACCTTGACCCCTAATAAGTACTCTATCCAGTTCTATTTATAAGAGTTCGATAATTAAATTATGTGCTAGAAAATGATTAAAATTAGTTAAAAACAATAAATGTATCTGAAATAAGCATTTTTTTCAAGTATGCCCATATTTATAAGGATGCAAATAATAGAGAAAAATAGAGTAAATATAGGTATTACTAATCTTTTAATTAATGCAATTTATATAATTAATGAGGGGTAAAAATGAAAAAAAAACTTATTAAATATTCAAACAACTCTTATTAGGCTTTTATAAAAAGGACCAAGACAATTCAAATTTTGAATTTTTATAAAAAGGATTGGAGGGAGTACCATAAGTTTTTAAAATGTACACCCTCTATTCCCTCATTGAAAATTGAGAAAGAGCAATTCAAGCAAAAAAAATTGAGAAAGGGAAAATATTTGAAATATAGTAGTTAATGCTACACAAAGTCTTTTACTAAATGGGGATGTGAATAACCTATTTTATCCGGGCCCCACTCAAAAATTAAAAAATAATTGATGATGATTGATATGCAAATTGGCAATTATCATTGAAAGAAAAAAATAATAAAAAACGAAAATAAGAAGAAAAAAAGAAAATCTCCCTATTGATGATGATCAGTATCTAAATTGACAATCATAAATAAAAGGAAAAAAATAAAAAAAAATAAAATTAAAATGATGATGATTGGTGTCCAAATTGGCAATCATTATTGAAAGAAAAAAAATAATAAAAAACTAAAATAAGAAAAAAAAATAAGAAAATCCCTCTATTGATGATGATCGATGTCCAAATTAGAATTCATCATTAAAAGGAAAAAAATTAAAAAAAAAAGAAAATTAAAATAAATCCTCTTATTGATGATGATTAGTGTCCAAATTGGCATTGTCATTCATTAAGGGCAAATAATAGATTAAAAAAAATCTCATTTATGTTAATAGGTTTAAATTAGGAAACTACTTGTGTGGAGAATAATAAAAAAAATTTAAAACAAAAAAAATCTCCACTGATAGGGATTAGGTTAAGCTAGGAAGTTTTATTAATAGAAAATACAAAAAAAATCAAAAAAAAATCCATTGATAGTGATTGGGTCAAGTTAGGTAGTTCTTAATATAAAATAAAAAAAATAAAAAATGAAAATATAAAAAAGAAGAAGAAGGAGCATTTATGAAGAAAACCCTACCTTGAGACTATAAATAGGGGAGCAAGGGTTGAAGCAAGACACACAAGAATTTGAGAAGAATTTCTGAGAGAAAGAAGGCAAGTCAAACTTCTACTTGTATTATTTTTTTTTTTGTGTCAGGGAATAAGTACGAATTTATTTTTTCTTCATGTTATTACTTGACTCCTTGGTTGCATCTCTTATGATTCACGCCTTCATCTTTAAGCTTTTGATCACCACATCTTTATGCTTACCTCATCGTGATTCACATGTGCGTGAACCATGCACCATGACTTTGATATATGTTGGGTTTACAAAATATAATGGATCAGGTGGTTTACAAATGTTAGGATGAATGGTATGTGTTGGCCTCTTTCATATTCTAGGTATTATTGTTGGTATGGATGAATTGTGTGTGATTGTCTTGTTTCATCCATGTGATTTCCTCACTTTATTTCTTTTGTCGCAAGGTTCAAAGCGCCGGAGGTACATGCTCTTATTTTGTCTTTGCTGATTTTCTTACCATCTTAGACTCTTTCGAATCGTAGGTGAAAAATACAACTCCTTGTTGGCTTAATGAACTTTTATTTTTACAAATAAAAAGTTTCAAAATAAAAAAAAAAAAGTTCTTTTCTTAGAATAAGCAAATTTGGTTTCATATGATAAAATAAGGAAAATGCCTTTTTTAAAAAAAAATAAAAAACACAAACCAAACAAAAATGTTTTTCTCAAATAAATTAAATAAACATTTTTTCTAAAAAACACCAACAAAGTGACACGCATTTCTACCCCCCGAACTACATGGGATTTGATCCCTCTAAAGGGTAGGTAGACCCTAGGCTTTTATCTTAGGTCAAGTCTAACTGTGTAAATAAATATATTTTTCCTTATATATTGGTAAATAAATGTTTATTTTCCCCCCTAGTTTTCATTTCATTTATTTTTGTAAATATTCCTTTTTACTTGGGTAATTATTATAAGATCAAAGGTCATATTTATTTTTAAATAATTAACTCATGGTAACCATTCTTATGAATAGGTGTTGTGGGGTATCTAACACATTCCCCATACACAATCTACTCCCGAATCTGAAATGGCTTTTGTAGACTAGTTTCATTTTAAAAAAAAAATGTTTCCAAAATTATCCTTTTTCAAAATTTTGGTGGAGGCTCCATGTTTTTCAAATTTCGGGCGTTACAGCTTGGCGTCTTTACTAGGGATAATTTGAGAGTCAAGCCCATTTAAGTTAAGTGTTTAAAAATAATTTGGCCTTAATTTTATTTTAATTACCCTTTTTCTTATTTTTTTTTGTGAATAGTTATTTTTATTTATTAAAGTCCCTATTCATCTATTTGTTTACTCTTTTTTTTCTTTTCTATCTATCTTGTGTTTTGGTTAGTAGATGAGGGTTGGGTAAAATCCAGACTCACAGGTTGGTATGCTCTCCATACACACTGAACACATACACTATTTTCCTCACACACATTTTGGGCCCTATACCTGGGTCTGTGAGTTCCTTAGGTGAATGGAAGTTTCTAGCGGTCTCCCTATAGGGTTTTAAGAACCCCCTGAGGTTATTATGAAGACTTCATCCTAGCTGTTACTCATTTGATGAGGTTGATCCCTGTGGGCCCCCTAAAGGTCCATTTCATCAGATGGGGTCTTTATCTTTACGATGAGGGCAGTTAAGAGACCTTTATATGTGAGAATTATTAGGAGACCTTTATCTATGAGAATTAGAACCACCTTGAAACTATTACATATATTAGTGAAAATTATCGACCTACCTAATTAATTAGTACCTTCCTTTCTTAAGATAGATAACCCCATCCTAGGGTTATTCCTAAAATAGAACACTAGAGGGCATATATTTATTTGTTGTTGATAATCATTATTGTCATCCAATCATAATCAATGAAACCCTTAGGATCAAGTGACTAATTATTGCTTCACTTGAGTATGTATCTAGCATCACTCCACATAAAGATACATCGCAAGGATGGTGTATACATTAGATAACTAACCTTAGTCTAAGGGTCTATGACCCTAAAAGACCATGAGATCATCACATCAATCATGTTAGAAACCATCTCAATGATAGATAATCCTTTAGGACAGGTAGCATTACATTATTTATAGGCATTTTAGCTTTATTTTGATATAGGCCTTGCATATAATAATCATTTTGCAAAACCCTTAGCCGCGTAATAGCTTGGGCCGTTCGTAGGTTAATGGGCACTTCTTGCTCCATATGAGGTACTGGATCTTTTGAGGAGGTGGAAGTTCTTTCTTTTAATATCCATCACCTATATCAAGCCTAGAAAGCACATGTAATCATCTGCATAGCATGCATTTGAAAATACTTTATGACTCTTCTGTCTGTTTTCTTTAATAAAGGACAAGCAAGTTATCCAACAACTAAAAATTTGACACAAAGGTTAAATGGCACAAGAACCGGGTTTAAATCAAGTTCCTATAGGAAATGTGTATTGCATACTTATCACTAAGATCAATAACAAGATCTTAGGCTAGGGTGGGATTCAAGGTCCCCTTTGTCTAATGATCAACTCTAGTTCTCCCTATAGAATAATGGATTCTCTGAGGAGGCTAGAGGACACTCGTTTTAGAAGACTATGTGCTGACTAAACACTCACCAAATGAAAATATCTTGGCTAGGATAGGACTCAAGGTCCCTCCTATCTAATGATCAACTCTAGTTCTCCCTGTAGAATAATAGATTCCTTGAGGAAGCCAAAGGATACTTGAGCTAGAAAACCTTTATGCCAATACATCATGGATAACTAGCTATGCCCGCTTGAAATTGTGAGTTCAAATAAACTAAAAATATTTTGTTCCTTCCTAAGCAGGTGATACAATATTGCTCCGTCTAAACATCCTAACTAGCTACCCCCTGCTCATTCATACAACACGCGCTCACGTAGTCGTCAGATGGCAACCAATCCCAGCGAAGCTGAATCTAATCTGAATCATCGGATGTCTCATATAGAGGCACAAATGGCATATTTGAAAGAAATGATTTCCACCTTGACTATAGCTCTTCAAGCCCAGAATAATGAGAAAGAGTTAGAAACATCTAATCCATTGAAAAATGCTGAGATAAGTATACCAGAAAATGGTGAGAAAGAAAAAACGACAGAAGAGCCTCAGAGTAAACAGAATCCTCAAATTCCGAGCACTAAGAAGGAACAACCAGGTGAAGATTCAACATACACTTTCAACATTCCCTCCCTATCAGCTGAAAAGGAGGGATGGAAGGAAGAGTTAGGTGAAGTAAAAGACCAACTAAAAGCCCTATAAGGACAAAATACTTGGGGTTCACTTGATTTAAAAGATTTATGCTTGGCACCACATGTCTCGATTCCCAAGAAATTCAAGATGCCAAACTTTGATAAGTATAACGGCATAGGGAATCCGATATACCATCTTAAGGCTATTGCACCAAGATGCTTGTATGGTCACAAGACAAAAACTTTTTTCTACTCTTCTTCCATGAGAGCTTGAAAGGGCCAGCATTGGAATGGTACATGCAACTTGATCAGGCAAAGATAAAGAAATGGAGAGATCTGACTGAAGTATTCATGAAATAATGCAGGTTCAATCTTGACTCTTCCCCACCAGGGAACAACTGAAGTCAATGAACAAGAAAGCCACTGAAGCTTTTAAAGATTATGCCCAAAGATGGAGGACGGTCCAGCACAAGTTCAACCTCCCCTTATACCATTCGAGCTCAGTTTTTATTTTATCCGTACTTTACAATAGGGGTGTACATGGGCAGGGCTGGGCAGGGCATGGACTATGCCCGATGCCCAGCCTGGAAAAAGAACGGGCGGCATTTTGCAGCCCGTTGCCCGGTCCTGCCCAATGAAAGCCCTAGTAATTTCGGGCTGGGCTGGGCAAGGCGGGCTTGTGTGCCCAAAAATCTCTTAAAAATTGAAAAATAATGAAGTATTAAATAATGATAATACAAAAAAAATATAGTTTGGTATTTCAAAAACTTATTTTATGCCATAGTTCTTTTAAGATTTTATTACTTAGATTCGATTCATGGGCCAATAAAACAAATTAATTCAATAGAGATTATTTTCTTATTATTTGAAAATAATTTACTTTTCAAAAACTCAATTTATCCACTTTTAATTAAATATGTGTATGAAAAAATACGCCTAGTAAATACAAAATATGTTTGTTCATTAAATTCTAATTGAATGGTAAGTAAATACTGGTTCAATTATATATACAATATATATATTTTTTAAATACAATTATACACACATATTGGGCAGGGCCAAATGGGCAGGGCATCACACCTTGCCCGGTGCCCAACCCTGCCCAATGTTTGGCCCTGCCCGAAGATGCCTAAATGATTTATGGGTGTATTTTTTAGGGCCAGGCTGGGCATTTTTTTATTGTGCTCGGGCGGGCATTGCGGGCATTTGGGCCTCATGAACACCCCTACTTTACAAGAACCTTGCTATAGATACATGGTTGGGACACATGTCACCGATTTTTCTAGTTTGATTGAGATTGGTGAGCGAATCGACGTTGACATACGTGACGGTAGGATTCTTCAAAGCGAGAGTAGCATAAAAAAGGGGAATAATGAGAAGAAGAAGGAAGGCAATGTTAGCTTCATCCAAACCACTAGACAACCCCAAGCAATACATCAAGGTGCTAATAATGGGTTTCGACAGACGAAGAATGAATCAACACAAAATAGGCAAGGTCAAGCTGGAGGATAAAGGAATTGGCAGCAACGAGATAATCAGCAATGACCAGATTTTGGCATGTCAAATACTGAGCTATATCACCAACTTTTGGAATCTCAGCTGTTAGGGCCACGTACTTACAAACAGCTTCAACCGTCGTTCCCCACTTGGTATGACTCTAATGCCCGATGTGAATACCATATGGGCGCCCCGGGACACTCAATAGAGGACTGTGCAACATTCAAGAGGAATGTATTTGTTAGATCTCATATTTTGATGATAACAAATAATGGTAAGAAAAAGATTTGATAAACAAATAAGTTTGAACAAAGTAATAACAGGGAAAATCATCACTTGAAGTAAGCATTGGAGTAATGAAGATAGGCCAAAGAGAAAAAGCTGAGAAACTTCATCACTGGCAAGTTTTCTAAAGGTTTACTCGAGTAGGTACTTGAGTAATGGGACAGAAACTTGAAGTAACCAGAGCAACCTTCAAGTAACCTGCCAACGTTACTCGAGTAAGTACTCGAGTAAGAAGGTAAATGACTCCAAGTTGCTCTCAGCCTGCCAATGTTACTCGAGTAACCAGGTAAATCACTGGCAGTTGCTCTCGGCCTGCCAACGTTAGTCGAGTAAGTACTCGAGTAACCATGTCAAAGACTTCCAGTTACTCTCGGTATTTTCAACCCTGCCAATGATACTCGAGTCTGTACTCGAGTTACTCTGTTTCAAGAAATGTGTTGCTCTTGGCTTTTTCAACCCTGCCAATGTTACTCGAGGAGCTACTCGAGTAACTCACTATGGTAAGTTAAAACCTGAAGGTATTACTCGAATAACATAAAATGCTTTTCTCACACTTCACTTCAAGTCACTACTCGAGTATGCAGAGTTATTTAGAAGAAAAACTTCAAGTCACTACTCGAGTATGCAGTGTTAGTTGGAAGAGAACTTCAAGTCATTACCCGAGTAAGCTATGCAGAAAATTTATGTTTACTCGAGTAAGCACTCGAGTAACATGGTAATCAAACTTGAAGTGCTCTCGGCCTTGAAATCCTGCCAACATTACTGGAGTAAAGCATCGAGTAACCTAAAGTTTATTTGCAAGTTTACTCGAGTTGGTACTCGAGTAACTTATGAAGAAAAGGGTTCCATACTCGAGTAAGTACCCGATTAAACAGGTATTTTCAAAGGTTTGAAATTTTGTTTACTTTATGCACTACCTGAGTAATGTTATGTATGCTTATTGACTTGCAGTTTATCAAAGTTTTCCCGATGATACTCGAGTATGTACTCGAGTAAACTTTAATGAATACTCGAGTAGCTACTCAAGTATGCAAGTCCAGAAATTAAGAAATCATTCCAACGTTCGTTGATTTGTTTCCTATATGATTAACCTTTCATTGTATTAGTATTCTTAGTATATCCACAGATAAACAATGAAGAGATCTTACCAAATAAGGAAAGTCAAATGCAACGTTCAAATGTCACCTACCGCCACCTACCACAAACGGATATTTTTCAAATACTGGAAAAGTCAACAGTGGTTGCGTACACTCTAACGGACGAGAAGAAAATGTTCCAACGGTCATTACAAACAAACCTATATATATATGGGAACATCCAAACAGAGAGAAAACAAGAACACACACACGAACGCATTATCAAGCTCATTACTCTGTTTTACATTATACTTGTAATTCTATGCTTCAGTGATTCTTATTCACTCTGTGAGAGAGATATTTCATTCAAACTCAATATTTGTTATTGAGGTAACTTAAGGTTGTGGAACCTTGAGTTGGGATTGGATTACAACTTGTAAGGGGGAGCGAGTGTCCAGGTGAAGGAACTTGCTTATACTGAGGTACCAAGAACCCACTGAATCTTGGAAGTTATAGTGAAACTCTCAGAGAAGCTCTGAGGACTGGACGTAGGTTAAAGTAGTTGTGGCCGAACCAGTATAACTCCCGGTGTACACTTCGGTGATATTTCTCCTTACTCTTTATTGCTTTATATTCACCGTTAAGGTTTATATTTGCAACGAAGAATTTAGTACCACCCAATTCACCCCTCTCTTGGGTGAAACGCTTGCTCTAACATTTGGTATCAGAGCGTAGGTCTTCTTGTTAAGGTATAACAACCTAAGAAGGATCCAATGGCAAGCATGGGTGAAGGAATTCTTCCCGACGGAGCATCCATCACTAGACCTCCAGGTTTCAGTGGTGAACACTTTTCTTTCTTGAAAGCAAAGTTCAGAGTATTTGTGATGGCTACTGAATATGGGTTATGGGATGTGATTGAGAGTGGAAACTATCAACCTACAAAGATTGTAGATTCTCAGAAAATTCCCAAGACACCAGTGGAATATGATGAGAATGACAAGAAACTTATCACTCTCAACAGCAAGTTAATTCTGATGTTACAAAGTGCCTTGAGTCAAAGTGAATATTTCAGAATTTGCACACTTCCAACAGCAAAGGAAATGTGGGAAGCTCTGGAAATAGCTCATGAAGGAACTTCGGGAATAAAGGAGAATTGGATCAACACCTTGGTCACTGAATTTGATCTACTTCAAATGAAATCAGGTGAATCAATATCTGAATTTGAACTTAGATATACTTATCTTGTTAATCAACTTGCAGCACTTGGGAAAGTTTATGATCAGCATACCCAAGTACGAAAGATTTTGAATATTCTTTCTAAAGAGTGGGAGGCCAAAGTCACTGCGATAGAAGAAGTAAAAGGAGAATCAAGGAGATCAGTTGCTTCTCTATTTGGAAGTCTTTCTGAATATGAAAGCAAACTAAAGTTCAAACGGGAACTAGATGACATTGGTGACAAGAAAAAGAAAGGTCTAGCATTAAAAGCAAAAGAAGAGAATCAAGATGAGGATGAGGAGTTTGACGATGATGAAATGGGCCTAATCATAAAACAATTTAGAAAGTTTTACAAGAAAGGTCAAGGATTCAAACACTTTCAAAAAGGAGGACCTAGCAACAAAGATCATATCATTTGCTACGAATGTGGAAAATCGGGACATATCAAATCAGAATGTCCAGAGCTAAACCAAAAGAGCAAAGAAAAGAGAAAAGGCAAATTCTTCAACAAAAAGAAGGCCTTCATATTTGCTATATGGGGTGATAATTTCTCTGACGAAGAAAGTGATGAGGAAGAAGTAGCCAATATATGTCTTGTTGCTCAAGAAGAAACAGAAGAAGAGGTAAATGATTCTGATCCTACCTATGATGAATTACTCTATGAATATAATGCTTTACATTCTGAATTCATCAAAGTAGTTAAAGAATTAATTGTTTTCAAAAAGAAAAACAAAGCTCTTGAAATTGAACTTAAAGCAAGTTTAGAAAAGAATTGTGAAAATTGTTCTTCTTTGAAAAAGAAAAACACTGATCTTACAAAAACTCTTGAAAAATTTACACAAGGAAGTGAGATGCTAAATGTTATTTTAAAAGCTCAACGATTTGTAAATGACCGATTTGGAATTAGATATGATCTAAAATCAGATAAAAGGAAAGGTAGAAAGAAAGCAGGAGGTAAGTCATATTTGAATTATTTTCAGCATTCTGTACATACATCGAATCCTTTTGCATTTTGTAATTACTATAATAGAAAAGGTCATTATACCTCGTCATGCATTCATAAGAAGAAAGAAAACATAGGAGCCTACAAATGGGTACCTAAAGGCTCATATGTTCAGAAAATTATTTGTACTAACCCAAAAGGACCCAAAAAGATGTGGGTACCTAAGACTTAGTCATTTGATTGCAGATATGTCTTAAAGCATCCAAAAATAACAAGTGGTACATAGACAGTGGATGCTTTAGACATATGACCAGAGATTTTGAAAGTTTTACCACATTGCAACCTAAGGAAGGGGGAAAGGTAAATTTTGGAGGAAATCAATCCGGAAAGATAGCAGGAATTGGTGAAATAAAAAATGACAAAGGAATACAAGTCAAAGATGTATATTATGTTGAACCAATTTGCTGAGTGTAAGTCAAAGTGCAGATAAAGACAACTGGATAATATTTGATTCAGAGGAATGTCTGATTGTCAACAAGAAAGACTTACTACTTGATAAGAAGAATATCAAGGCTAAACTCAGAGCAAAAAGGGAAGGTAACTGCTATACTCTAGATATTAGTAGAAATGAATCTGAAAATTGTTTTCTGAGTACTGCCGATGAAAGTTGGCTATGGCATAAGAGATTGGCTCATGTCAATATGCATCAATTAGACAAACTACTCAAAAAGGATTTAGTTCTTGGATTACCCAAAGTAAATTTTAAAAATGACTTGATTTGTGACGCATGTCAAAAGGGTAAACAAACTAAATCATCTTTCAAATTGAAAAATGAGATTTTAACAAATAGACCACTACAATTATTGCAAATGGATTTAGTTGGCCTAGCAAGAATAAAGAGTCTTGGTGGCAACTTATATTCATTGGTCATTGTTGATGATTTATCCAGATTTACATGGGTTATTTTTCTATCATCAAAGGATGAAACCTTTGAAGAATTCATTATTTTTGCCAAGAAAGTGCAAAATGAGAAAGGTATGTCCATTGCAGGTATTAGGACTGATCATGGTGGAGAATTTGAAAATTAAGCCTTTGAAGAATATTGTGATACTAATGGCATTGATCACAATTTCTCTGCTCCAAGGACACCTCAACAAAATGGAGTCGTGGAACGTAAGAATAGAGTGCTCACTGAAATAGCTAGAGCAATGTTAAATAAAAAGAACACGTCTCAAGTGTTCTGGGCTGATGCTATGAGTACAACATGCTATATTTCAAATAGAGCATATATTAGAACAAAACTTGGAAAGACACCACACGAGCTGTACAAAGGAAGGAAGCCAAACATTGCTTACCTACACATCTTCGGTTGTAAGTGTTTCATTCATAATAATGGTAAAGATAACTTAGGAAAATTTGATTCTAAAACTGATGAAGGAATTTTCCTAGGGTATTCTAACCGAAGTAAAGCATATAGAGTTTTTAACAAAAGGACATGTGTTGTTGAAGAATTAATTCATATTGTATTTGATGAATTTGAATCCTCTGACAAAACCAGTGATGAAGAACAGGAAATTGTTTTAAATCAAGAAAATGGTCAATTTATTTCTAAGTATCTTATTCCAGAAGTTGATGAAACCAAGGAAGAAGAGCAATTACTAGGATAACCTAGAGCATGGAAATACAATAAAAGTCATCCCTTAGATCAAATCATAGGAGATGTGAATGAAGGGATCAAAACTAGAAATAGAATTTTCAATGAAGTAAGTTTTTCTGCATTCATTTATGAGATTGAACCTTCTAACATTGATGAAGCCCTATCAGACAATGATTGGGTTATAGCAATGCAAGAAGAATTAAATCAATTTGAAAGAAATCAAGTTTGGGATTTAGTACCCCGACCCAAATATCATCCGATCATTGGAACTAAATGGGTATTCAAGAACAAACTCGATGAATCCGTAATTATTGTCAGAAACAAGGCAAGATTGGTGGCCAAAGGCTATAATCAGAAAGAAGGGATTGATTATGAGGAAACGTATGCTCCAATGGCTAGATTGGAAGCTATACGCGTACTCTTAGCCTTTGCATGCATCAAAGGATTCAAACTCTATCAAATGGATGTAAAGAGTGCATTTCTAAATGGTTACATCATGGAAGAAGTATATGTAGAACAACCTCCAGGTTTTGAAGATGTAACTAAACCTGACCATGTTTTTAAACTCAAAAAGGCTTTATATGGTTTAAAACAAGCTCCTAGAGCATGGTATGAAAGGCTTAGTAAATTTCTTATTGATCAAGGTTTTGTACGGGAAAAAGTTGATACAACACTTTTTATAAAACGAAAACGTGATGATATTTTAATTGTTTAGATATATGTTGATGATATTATTTTCAGTGCTACTAATGAATCTTTATGTAAGGAATTTTTTGAGATAATGCAGGGAGAGTTTGAGATGTCAATGATGGGAGAATTGAATTTCTTTCTTAGTTTGTAAATCAAACAAAGAAAGAATGGAATTTTTATCTCTCAAACAAAGTACTTGAGAAAACTATTGAAGAAGTATGGAATAGATGAAGCAAATGGAACGGACACACCTATGAGTTCAACTACATTACTAGATGCTGATGTCAAAGGGAAAGACTACAACATCACAAAATATAGAGGAATGATTGAATCATTACTCTATCTCACGGCAAGCAGACCTGACATCCAATTTAGTGTTGGCATATGTGCAAGATATCAATCAGCACCAAAGGAATCACATGCCGAAACTGTCAAAAGAAACTTTAGATACCTTGCTGACACACCAGATTTGGGTCTGTGGTATCCTAAAGGAAGAAGTGAATATCTAGTTGCATATTCAGATTCTGATCATGGAGGATACAAGACAGACAGAAAGAGCACTAGTGGACAAGGATAATTTCTTGGAGGATCTCTTGTATCATGGTTCAGCAAGAAACAAAATACAGTGTCTCTTTCATCAACGGAAGCCGAATATGTTGCAGTCTCAAGTTGTTGTGCACAAGTGATATGGTTAAAACAACATCTACAAGATCTTGGTATTTATCTCAAAGAAATACCAATCTATTGTGACAATACCAGTACGATACGCTTGGCGAAGAATCCAGTTCAACATTCTAGAACCAAGCATATCGATGTCAGACATCACTTTATCAGAGATCATATTCAAAAGAAAGATGTGAAAATGATATTCATTCCTACTCATCTTCAACTAGCTGATATCTTCACCAAACCTCTTGCAAAAGATCAATTTCTATACATTAGAAGAGAATTGGGAATGGTAAATCCCAATGAATTGTAAGTTATTTCAGTTTCTTATAATGTTAGATAAAGATATTTGATAATGTTTTGATGATTACTAATTTAAGCATTGGAGTATGTAGAAACTTGTTTTGCAGGAAGATTAAAACTCTGTTCTGAGAAATAAAAACAGAGGTTATCAGAGGACACCTTTACTGGAGTACCAACTTCAAGTAATGACTGACAGTGAAGCATTACCCGAGGAACAACTTAAAGTAAAAGAGCACTTTACTCGAGTAACTACTCGAGTAATGGTCTTCCAAAACTGGAAGTAACGTATCAAGTTTCTTGAAATTTGAATCAAACGGTTCATTGGTGAGAACTGAACAGTCCAAACTGAAAATGAAAGGTTACCCGAGGTGAGCCTCGAGTAAACTTGAAGATTACTCGAGTAACTGCAAGTCCAGATCACCAATTTGATGAGAAATGACTCATATCTGCTCTAAATTGACTTCAAAATGATCGAGGGAACATACATAGATAATTACAATATTATTCATGCTAGGTACACAATTTAAATGAATTATTTTGAAAATTTTCTGTATGATCACTTGAGTAAACATGATATTTACTTGAGTAAGGCCTCGAGTAACGTCGAGTTCTAGGTCTTTATCAGTTGTAAACTCGGTCATTTCCACAAAATCTTCTCGAGTAAATCACCCAGTTCTCTCACAAAAATTTTTCACAATCTCTTTCTTACTTGATTTCCGTAAAAACCCATCAAATTTCAGCTCCAAAAACTTCCTATTTTGTTCAGATTCTTCCAGCCCTAACAAGCGACTTATCCCTCTGTTTTCTGAAATTTCAAGCTTTCTTTGATTCAAAATGGTTAGAACCAAAAACCTCACTCTTACAGACTCTTCTGGATCTCCACAACTCACTGATCCTCTTTCTTCTCCTCCCAGAAAGAGAAGAAAACTCACACCTAGGTCAAAAGCAAAAATCCAACTCAAACTCAACCTCAACCGAAACCAAAAGGTGTTGTTATCAAAGAGCCAGTAGTTATAAGGGCTCAATCCAAGAAGAGCACCTCTACTGGGAGAGGCAAAAGTGCCAAATCTCCTTCTCCTCCAATTTCTGATTCCTCAACTCCCTCTTTCACGCCAAAACCTGCCAAGAAGCCTAAATATGATGTGAATGTGGCTAAGGCAATGGCTGGCATTCTTGATCAGCTTGAGAAGGGACAATCTTCAAAAAAATCAAAACTACCAGAAGAGGAGATCACCAAACCTCCAAAGGGGTTTAATTTCAACAAGCTAGAGGAGTCCCAGAAGTATCTCACTCAGTTCTCAAGGAGAAAAGTTTGTAAGACTCACTATGTGGACCTTAAAGTTCTTCAGGAGGTATTGAAGCATGATCTTAGTCCCTTTCTAGAACCATTTATGCCTTGGCTATCTATTAGACTTCCTTTTTGTACCAAAGTAGTCACACACTTTTACTGTAATCTTGAAATTCTTAATGAGCCCAATAGAAATTCTGCAGAGGAAGAGATGACTACCATTGTTAGAGGCCAAAAGATTCTTATCTCACCTTTTAGGATCAATCTGTGGTTAGGAATAGAGAACCCACCAGATGACATTTACTCCAAACTTGACTCTAACCAAATTTTCTCTGTCCTTAAACCTGGTGAGCTTGTAGGCCCTTTGAATTTTAAACCTAGTGATATGTGTGATCATCACAAGGTTCTATGGTATATCTACTCTAGATCCCTTGTGAACAAGGCCAACAACTATACCACTTTTCTGATAGGGACTTTAGATGGTTTGCTTCCTTACTCCTGAAGGAACAAAAAGATTTGGGGGAGTACATATTTTCTGAGATGAAGAGATACAGAGTATATGGGAAAGCTACTACGCTTATGCCAAATCCTCATATTGTTTCACTCATTCTGAAGGAAAATAAAATATGGTATCTGGAGAGCAAAGAGCATATTAAGAGATTGACTCCGGTTAGGAGAAATCAAATTGGCAAGCTTAACATTGATATTCCTCTCAAGGGTCTTCTGGAGTCTGGGTCCAAGAAGAAGAAGAAGATCGAGACTGAGACAAGTAAGATGGATGACACTCAGTCTTCGGCTCCATCTGCCACTACCTCTTCACCCTCTTTCCTCAATGCCACTCTCCAACACTTCTTGGAGAATATGCTCAAGGGATTCCATGTGGATATTGCCAACACCAATGCTGAGCTGATAACTCATATGAATGGCAAGATGGTTGAGTTAGTTGAGAAGATAGATAAGAGGTACGAAGAGTTGCTAGCTGAGTAACGTGCCCAGGGTGAGACCTTGAAGTTGATTCTGGCACGATTGGACTCTTTAGGTCCCGGACCTTCTGCCGGTCCATCATCTTCTGCACATGAGATTTTTTCATCTCCAGAGCATATACCATCCCTAGAGCATATACCACCACCTCCAGAGAACATCCTATCTGACCTTCATCACTCTGAGGTTGAACCACTTATTCCTCCAGTATCTAGTCCACCTGAACTAAGACCCGAAGATATCTTATGTTCAGTGGATAATCTTGAAACCAATGAGACCATCCATATCATTATTGAGGATTCACCACCTAAACCTCAGCCTGAACCCTCTCCTAAACCTATTCCATCTCTTACCCATACAGAGGAAATCTCTCCCTCATCCTCTGATCATCATACTCCAGGTGCTACTGAAGAGGTTGAGACCACCACTATGATTATCTATCAGCCCTCTCCTGTTCCTCCAAGAGAAGACATTCATATACCTCCACTAAATCTTCTTGAACCAGAGTCTTCCAGTTCTTCTTTTGATTCTCTGAGTTCAGATAGTCATATGGTTTTTCCTGTGAAACCTATCTCTATGGTTAAGCCTTCTAGTCCTCCACTTGATTGATGAAGACAAAAAAGGGGAGAAGAGCTTGAGTGTGATTTTGTGGAGTTTCTGAGTCATTTTGGGTATATGGGTGTATATGGGATTTAGGGAGTTTTTCAATTTATAACTTTTTATTTTGCAATGTAATTTTAAGTTTAATACAAGTTTACTTCAGTTATGATTTCATTTCAAGTCTATTTAAGTTTTAAATTATGATACATTGTTGGACTAATGAAGTTTATTATGTATGCAAGGTGAATATGTTATGTTTTCAACCTTTTCCAAAACACTTTGAATTTAAACTTAACAAATTTTTCAAATTTATCATTGAATTCAAGAAGTGCTTATTTGAGAACTTAATTTCAAAAAAATCTTGTTCAAAATCACCAAGTTTTGTTATCATCAAAAAGGGGGAGAATGTTAGATCTCATGTTTTGATGATAACAAATAATGGTATGAAAAAGATTTGATAAACAAATAAGTTTGAACAAAGTAATAACAGGGCAAATCATCACTTGAAGTAAGCATTGGAGTAATGAAGATAGGCCAAAGAGAAAAAGCTTAGAAACTTTATCACTGGCAAGTTTTCTAAAGGTTTACTCGAGTAGGTACTCGAGTAATGGGACAGAAACTTGAAGTAACCAGAGCAACCTTCAAGTAACCTGCCAACGTTACTCGAGTAAGTACTCGAGTAAGAAGGTAAATGACTCCAAGTTGCTCTCGGCCTGCCAATGTTACTCGAGTAGCTACTCGAGTAACTAGGTAAATTACTGGCAGTTGCTCTCGGCCTGCCAACGTTACTCGAGTAAGTACTTGAGTAACCATGTCAAAGACTTCCAGTTACTCTCGGCATTTTCAACCCTGCCAATGTTACTCGAGGAGCTACTCGAGTAACTCACTATGGTAAGTCAAAACCTGAAGGTATTACTCAAATAACATAAAATGCTTTTCTCATACTTCACTTCAAGTCACTACTCGAGTATGCAGAGTTATTTAGAAGAAAAACTTCAAGTCACTACTCGAGTATGCAGTGTTAGTTGGAAGAGAACTTCAAGTCATTACCCGAGTAAGCTATGCAGAAAATTTATGTTTACTCGAGTAAGCACTCAAGTAACAAGGTAATCAAACTTGAAGTGCTCTCGGCCTTGAAATCCTGCCAACATTACTGGAGTAAAGCATCGAGTAACCTAAAGTTTATTTGCAAGTTTACTAGAGTTGGTACTCGAGTAACCTATGAAGAAAAGGGTTCCATACTCGAGTAAGTACCTGAGTAAATAGGTATTTCCAAAGGATTGAAATTTTGTTTACTTCATGCACTACCTGAGTAATGTTATGTATGCTTATTGACTTGCAGTTTATCAAAGTTTTCCCGATGATACTCGAGTATGTACTCGAGTAAACTTTAATGAATACTCGAGTAGCTACTCAAGTATGCAAGTCCAGAAATTAAGAAATCATTCCAACGTTCGTTGATTTGTTTCCTATATGATTAACCTTTCATTGTATTAGTATTCTTAGCATATCCACAGATAAACAATGAAGAGATCTTACCAAATAAGGAAAGTCAAATGCAACGTTCAAATGTCACCTACCGCCACCTACCACAAACGGATATTTTTCAAATAATGGAAAAGTCAACAGTGGTTGCGTACACTCTAACGGACGAGAAGAAAATGTTCCAACGGTCATTACCAACACACCTATATATATATGGGAACATCCAAACAGAGAGAAAACAAGAACACACACACGAACACATTATCAAGCTCATTACTCTGTTTTACATTATACTTGTAATTCTATACTTCAGTGATTCTTATTCACTCTGTGAGAGAGATATTTCATTCAAACTCAATATTTGTTATTGAGATAACTTAAGGTTGTGGAACTTTGAGTTGGGATTGGATTACGACTTGTAAGGGGGAGCGAATGTCCAGGCGAAGGAACTTGCTTGTACTGAGGTGCCAAGAACCCACTGAATCTTGGAAGTTATAGTGAAACTCTCAGAAAATCTCTGAGGACTGGACGTAGGTCAAAGTGGTTGTGGCCGAACCAGTATAACTCCCGGTGTACACTTCGGTGATATTTCTCCTTACTCTTTACTGCTTTATATTCACTGTTATGGTTTATATTTACAATGAAGAATTTAGTACCACCCAATTCACCCCCTCTTGGGTGAAACACTTGCTTTAACATGTATTAGACTTAATTGATTCTAATCACATTCAATTGTAGAGGAGTAACAATTCTGCTATCAATTCCAATCCTCTTCCAAGCCATGAAAACCAAGTAAATATTGTTAATGAAATTGAGTTCTCTAACGATCCTTTACTAGTAGGTGAAGATATCTATGCTTGTTTAAAGGCAGCAGGTTATATGCCTCGAGAAGAGAAAGAAGTAGGCATCGTGGAAAAAAGACATGTTGAGTTCGTCGTTAAGGAACCATATTAAAAAAGAAATTCTCATGTTGTATCTTTCACCATCTTGACTCCATTGCAATAGCTTGCAGTGACCATTAAGGTACCAATCCTTTTTCCATATCAGAGTAATTATGTTGTACTATGGAGGTATAAAAGTATTTTTGAGAATCCCTCAGGGCAAGTAATGGAAGCCGAGGTCACCAATGAAATAATGGTTTGCCCAACAGGAGTAACACGAAGCAGGAAATCTTATCTGCCACAAAATGTTGGATCGTTAAAGAAGGGAAAACAAGCCAATATTGATATTCCATTAAGTTCTGGTCTAAAAGACATGGAAAATAAAGATGAAGAATTCCTTCAAATCATGAAGCAAAGTGAATATAGAATAGTAGATCAATTGAATAAAACTCTAGCCAAGATCTCAATTCTCTCTTTGATCTTGAGTTTTGAACCGCATCGTCATGCGCTACAAAAGGCCCTAGATGAAGCATATGTGTAGTCTAGTGTGACCCCAGAGAAGGTTGCAAGAATTATGAATGTGGTGAGGGTGTTTTCTACCATATCATTTTCAGGAGAAGAAGTTGTTCAATCAGCCGTTGATTAGTATAAAGCCCTATACATTTCCCTGAAGTGCAAAGGGTTCATTATGGCCAAAGTGTTGATAGATGGAGGATCAACGTTAAATGTTTTACCACTATCAACATTTGAACAATTGTCAGTAGAGGGGTCAGAGGTTGAAAAGAGTAACATGGTGGTTAAAGGGTTTGATGGTACTCGGAGAGGCGTGTTGGGAACGGTCTATTTGCCTTTGTAGATTGGACCAACTTCATTCGCAGTAGACTTTTAGCTTATGATCATTGACTCATCCTACTCTATGTTGTTGGGGAGGCCATAGATACACTTAGCTGGGGCAGTACCTTTTACCTTACACCAGAAGGTAAAGTTCATTGAGAGCGGGAAGATAGTGATAATTAAGGGCGAAGAAGAAATCATGGTGAGCAAGCCGAGCTTTCTTCCATACATTGAGGTTGCCGAGCATGAGGAAGGAATGACTTTCCAAGGCTTTGAAGTCAAAGGACCCCAAGGGATATAAAAATATAAACTCCATAGTAACCAAGATAATGGAAAAGAATGGGTTTAAGCATGGTGGAGGATTGGGCACTTACCTCCAAGGCATCAATTCCCCCATAAATCTGCAAGACAATCACAAGCGCCAAGGGTTAGGATACGAGCCACCATTGGAAAGACAGTTGAAAAAGCAAGCAAGATTGAAGATAGGGAGGGAGGATAATCACTTTAAAATCCCCCACATAAGGAAGACATTCTTGATATCCTCTGAAGTGCTAAACAAGCCGATTGTTGCAATGGTTTCAACAATAGGCAAAAAGATCTGGACGTGGATTTCAGCTGATGATTCTAGAAGAGCTCTGAAAAATTGAGAGTTTGAAGACACCTTTAATTCTATTATTTTAGAGTAACATGCCTAGCTAAAAGTTGTCCTTTTAAGTTTTATATGTGCCTTTAGGCGAGCTCTTATATGAACTATGAATAATGAATGATATACGAATAAAATTCACTTATTTATATCCATTCTTTCTTTTTTTCCTTCTATTCATTCGTTGTTCATTTTTCGCCCTCCAGGAAATTGATTTCCTTGGAACTCTTGTCCAACGCAGAGGTTTCTGAGTCCCTAAATGATGATTCGCTTGTTGCCATTGATATGCATGATTACAAGTGTGATGATGATAAAATCATTCAAGTATACAAAAAAGTCCTCAAATCCAACGATAATGGAATGTGCCCATATGGAGATGTAATTGAAGTAATAAATATGGGCATAGAGGAAGAAAAGAGAGAACTAAAGATAGTAGATAACCCCAAAAGAGAGAAAATGGTTGAATTCTTCAAAGAATTCATGGATATGTTCGCATGGACCTATCAACACATGCCAGGCCTTAATCCAAGGATTGCCTCTTACAAAATTCCCTTATTCCCAGACACTAAGGCTAAAAAGCAGAAATTGAGGAGGCTTACTTCTAATATGTCCTTAGTGGTTTGAGATGAGGTGATGAAGCAATTAGAAGCGGGTTTCCTGGAAGTAGCTAAATACCCATAATGGATAGCAAATATTGTTCTTATCCCAAAGAAGGATGGTAGAATTCGAATGTGTCTGATTATCAAGATCTGAACAAAGCTAGCCTAAAAGATGATTTTTCATTGCCTCATGTTGATGTCCTAGTTGATAATATAGCTCGTAGCTATAGGTATTCGTTCATGGATGGGTACTCATGGTATAACCAAATCCATATGGATCAAAAGGACAAAGAAAAAACCATATTTATTACACAATGGGGCATTTATTGTTATCGCGTCATGCCATTCGGGCTAAAGAATGCTGGGGCAACTTATCAACGTGCCATGGTGGCATTCTTCCATGATATGATGTACAAAGAACTTGAAGTATACGTGGATGATATGGTAGCTAAATCTTCTGAGGGAGAAAGCCATGTTGTGGTGTTAAGAAAGCTGTTTGAAAGGCTACACAAGTAAAAGATGCGACTAAATCCACAAATACGTCTTTGGGGGTTTATCTGGGAAATTGTTGGGCTTCATTGTGAGTCAAAAAGGGATTACAGTAGATTCTGACAAAGTAAAAACAATACGGGAAATGCCCCCTCCTCAAACAGAAAAAGACGTTTGAAGCTTTTTGGGGCGGTTGAATTACATTGCACGATTCATTGCCAACCTGACTGCAACTTGTGAGCGATATTCAAGCTTTTAAAGAAGAACTGCACAAGGAAGTGGGATGAAGATTGCCAGCAGGCATTTGATAGAATTAAGGATTATTTACTAAATCTCCCAATTTTGGTTCCTCCTGCACCAGGGTGACCTTTAATTTTGTATTTGACAATACGACTAAACTTCATGGGAGCCATGCTAGGGCAACATGATGCATCTAAGCGAAGAGAACAAGCGATCTATTACTTGAGCAAGAAGTTTAATGATTGTAAGTCACGTTACCAGATGATTGAGCGAACTTGTTGTGCTTTAGTCTGGGCTATAAGGAGGTTGAGGCAATACATGCTTTATTACACCACTTGGTTAATTTCTAGAGTGGATCCACTCAAGTATATCTTTAAAAGGCTGTACGTAGTTGAAAGAGTCTCTAAGTGGCAGGTAATATTGTCTGAATATGATATAAGATACTTCACTTAAAAATCCGTCAAGGTTGGTATGATAGCTGATCACTTAGCGAAAAACCCCATAGGTGAATGCCAGCCATTAGATTTCAAATTTCCAGATGAAGACATATGTGCTACAAAGGATTCAATTGAGGAAAGCAAATCGAAGGAGTGAGTGATGTATTTTGATGGGGCAGCAAATATGCATGGCAATGGTGTAAGGGCAGTAATCATATCCCTAGACGAAAAATAATTTCCGATTGCTATAAAGCTAGGGTTTGACTGCACCAATAACATGGTAGAATATGAAGCTTGTATTAATGGTCTCCAAGCTGCCATAGATCTTGGAATAAAAAATCTAAAAGTCTATGGTGACTCAGCTCTTATAATTTATTAGGTGACTGGTCAATGGCGTACTAAAGACCCAAAGTTGATCCCTTATCAAGAGTATTTAATAGAGTTGATAAAAAATTTTGAAGTAATCAATTTCTATCATATAGCCAGAGAAAAGAATTGCTTCACTGATGCTTTAGCTATTTTAGCAGCTATGATCCAACTCGATTGTGGGGTCCAAGTTCTGCTATTACATATTGAGACTAGAAGATCGCCAGCATTTTGCTTCAATATTAGAAGAGAGAATGATGAGCAACCTTAGTACCATAGTATCAAGATGTATATGGAACATGATACTTACCCTTCAGATGCGACACACAATGAAAAGAAGACCATCCATTCATTGGCCATGGGCTTTTTTATTAATAACAACGTCCTGTATAAGAGGAGCTTTGACAGGACATTGCTACATTGTGTAGACACGGGGGAGGCGCACAAGATTATGGCAGAGATCCATGAAGGCATATGTGGGACGCATGCAAATGGCCACTCATTAACTAAACAAGCTTAAAGATTCAGTTACTACTGGATAACTATGGAGAAGGATTGTATCAATTATGTTAGAAAGTGTCATAAATGCCAGATATATGCCAACAAAGCTAATCTCCTTCAACTATAATGCATAATCTTGTATCTCCATAATCATTTTCCATATAGGGAATTGATGTCATTGAGCAAATTAACCCAAAAGATTCAAATGGTCATCGTTTCATCCTTGTTGCTATTGACTATTTCACTAAGTGGGTGAAAGCCAATTCTTTTGCTAGTATTACTCAGAAGGCCTTCATCAAATTCTTAGAGACCAATATCATCTATAGATATGGGTTACCAGAGAGGATCATAACTGATAATGCACCAAACTTCAACGAGGCAGTAGTTAAAGAACTATGTGATCAATTCAAGATCAAACATCATAATTCTGTACCATATAGGCCATAGATGAATGGTACAGCTGAGGCAGCCAATAAAAACATTAAGAAGATCATCGGCAAAATGAAAGTAATATATAAGGGCTGGCATGAAATGCTTCCATATGCATTACATGGATATCGTACCATAATGCATACTTCAATTAGGGCAACCCCTTACTCTTTAGTTTATGGCATGGAGGCTGTCACTCCCATTGAAGTGGAAATACCATCCCTGAGAATCTTGGCTGAATCAGATCTAGATGAAAGTGAATAGATATGCTCTCGGTTTGAACAATTACATATGACTGAAGAAAAGAGACTCATATCAATATGTCATAGGTAGTTATATCAATCACAAGTGGCAAGGGCCTTTAATAAGAAACTGCGACCTAGGGGGTTTAAAGTAGGAGACCTAATCCTCCGGAAGATCCTGCCAAATCAAGAAGATGACAAAGGTAAATGGGCTTCGAATTATGAAGGCCCATATGTTGTTAAGGAAGCTTTCTCTGGAGGGGCATTGATATTGACAAATATGAATGGCCAAGATTTACCAAGACTAATCAATTCAGATGTTGTAAAGAAATACTATTCGTAAAAAAAAAGCTTGCTAAGTTGAAAACCCGAAAGGGCAGCTTAGGGAAAAGTTAGAGCAAAAAAAGGGGGGGCCTCACTAAGTTGAAAACGTGAAAGGACGGCTTAGCCAGAAGTTAGAGCAAAAAAGTAAAAAATAAAAATAATAGCTCGCTAAGTTGAAAACCAGAAAAGACGGCCTAGGGAAAAGTTAGAGCAAAAAAAAACGGGGGGGCTCGCTAAGTTGAAAACCCGAAAAGACAGCTTAGGCAGAAGTTAGAGCACAAAAAAAAAACAAGCTCGCTAAGTTGAAAAATCGAAAGGGCGGCTTAGGCAAAAATTAGAGTTCAAAATTGGGTGCTCGTTGAGTTAAAAACCCGAAAGGGCGAGTTAAACAAATATCGAAGAAGGTTATTAGTCCTTGCCCCATGACTTTCTTTACTTTGTCTATTTGGAAGACTCTGTAATCATTCATCAAAAAGTACATATCTCTGGTAATTAAGCAAGGCACCATCAGGGGGACTACATGGAACTGGAAGCGAAGGACCTCCTAATAGTATCACGTTTACACCAATATATGCTCATCATTATGCATCCACTTGAATATTGGAAGATCATTTCCTTTAAATGAATATTCATCCTTAGTATATCTTTCCCTTCCATTAAATCGCATGTCAAACTTTGTGTGATGATTTGTATAAAGGTAACTCTTTTTAATGAAAGCACAACTTTTGTCTGGATAGACACTCACGATGATATACATGGTGTCCTCTACTCCCACTTAGCTTATGTAATTTTAGGATCATTAATGAAAGTCCCAACTAGAATTGTTGTATGGGGTCAAACAACTGACAAAGAAACATAATCTAAACCGAGGGTTCTAGGCTATGGCATATGTGAATCTCATTATACACATCTTCATACATCCGACAAGACTGTGTGAGTGAGGGGGTTCTGGTTAGGAACCTAGACGAAGAAGGAGCAATATCACCTACTAGGCTATTCTTTAACACCACCATTATTGCACATATTCTCATTAGCATTTCATTATCTCCATTATCAACATCACCATTAACATCATCATCATCACTACTATCATCATCATCATCATTAGCATTATCATTGTATTTATCATCCTCATTAGGATTCCATTATCACTGTCATCATCATTATTAGTGTCATCACCCCATCATGACTTCACTATTTTGATATTCTTCTCATTATCATGGCCATTATCATCCTTTTCATCATCATTGTTTCCATCCTCATTAGGATTTCATCATCACTGTTCATTATTATCAATGTCAGCATCTTCATAAGCACTACTTCAAGGGGCATCACATGTTCATAGCACCCTTTTCAAAGTCCTGTACCGGTAGGCACCCTCAAAGTCCAGTAATAGCTGGCACCCTTTCAAAGCCCTGTACCGACAGACACCCTCAAAGCACTGTATCGGTAAGTACCCTTAAACCCTAGTAACAGCTGGCACTCTTTCAAAGCCCTGTACCGGCAGGCACCCTCAAAGCCCAGTAACGGCTGCACCCTTTTCAAAGCCCTGTACTGACAGGCACCCTCAAAGCCCAATATTGGCTGGCACCCTTTTCAAAGCCCTGTACCGGCAGGCACCCTCAAAGCCCAGTAACGGCTGCACCCTTTTCAAAGCCCTATACTGACAGGCACCCTCAAAGCCCAATATTGGCTGGCACCCTTTTCAAAGCCCTATACCGGCAGTTACCCTCAAAGCCCAGTAACGACCGGCACCCTTTCAAAGCCCAGTAACAGCTATCACCCTTTCAAAGCCCTGTACCGGTAGATACCCTTAAAACCCAATAATGGCTGGCATCCTTTCAAAGCCTTGTATTGGCAGGTACCCTCAAAGCCGAGTAATGACTAGCACCTTTTCAAAGCCTTATACCGACAAGCACCCTTAAAGCCAAGTAACGGCTGACACCCTTTCAAATCCCTATACCTGTAGGCACCCTTAAAGCCCATTACTGGCAGGTAACCTTTCAAAGCCCTGTATCGGAGGCACCCTCAAAGCCCAGTAACAGCTGGCACCCTTTTCAAAGCCCTATACTGGCAGGCACCCTCAAAGCCCAGTAATGGTTGGCACAATTCTTTTAAAGCCCACTAATGCGTGGCACAATTTTTTAAAGCCCTATAACAACATGCACTATTCTTTCAAAGCTTTGTGCCGACAGGCACCCTTAAAGCCTAGTAATGGTTGACACAATTCTTTTAAAGCTCAATAACGCTTGACACAATTTTTTTAAAGCCTTGTACTTGCAGGAACCCCTAAAGCCCAGTAACGGCTGGCACAATTCTTTCAAAGCCCAGTAATGCTGTCACCCTCTTAAAGCCCTGTATCAGTAGGCACCCTTTAAGCCTAGTAACGGCTGGCATAATTCTTTTGAAGCCCTGTAATGGCAGGCATTATTCTTTCAAAGCCCTGTATCAGCAGGCATCCTTTAAGCCCAGTGACAGTTGGCATAATTCTTTTGAAGCCCTATAATGGCAGGCACTATTCTTTCATAGCCTTGTATCAGCAGGCACTCTCAAAGCCCAGTACCAGCTGGCACAATTCGTTTACACCCTACCAAAGTTTTATGTAACTAGACGCTTTACTTCCACTCCAGGTAATCATTTATCTCCACCTGCGTTTTTGTCCCCTATGAACCAAGTAAAGAGGGGCATGGGCACTGTATTTTGTCCAAACCCTCTTTGGTTCCAAGGGGGCACTTTGTTCTTTGGCGGAAAAAAATACGTGTTCTTATCTTTATTTGCTTCATAGACGAGAATCTCACTTTTCTCAGCTACGAAACAAGTAAAGAGGGGAAACTGTGAACCCTATTTTGTCCGGGCCCCACTCAAAAATTAAAACAATAATTGATGATGATTTGTGTCCAAATTAGCAATCATCATTGAAAGAAAAAAATAATAAAAAATGAAAATAATAAAAAGAAAAAATAAAATCCCCCTATTGATGATGATCGGTGTCTAAATTGACAATCATAATTAAAAGGAAAAAATAAAAAAAACGAAAATTAAAATGATGATGATTGGTGTCCAAATTGGCAATCATCATTGAAAGAAAAAATAATAATAAAAAACTAAAATAAGAAAAAAAAATAAGAAAATCCCTCTATTGATGATGATCAGTGTCCAAATTGGCAATTATCATTAAAAGGGAAAAAATAAAAAAAAAACGAAAATTAAAATAAATTCCCTCATTGATGATGATTAGTGTCCAAATTGGCATTGTCATTCATTAAGGGCAAATAATAAATAAAAAAATTAAAAAAAATCTTATTTATGTTAATAGGTTTAACTTAGGAAACTACTTGTGGGGAGGATAATAAAAAAAACGAAAAACGAAAAAATATCCACTGATAGCGATTTGGTCAAGCTAGAAAGTTTTATTAATAGAAAATACACAAAAATTAAAAACAAAAATTTAAAAAAAATTCCATTGATGGTGATTGGGTCAAGTTAAGTAGTTCTTAATATAAAATAAAAAAAATCAAAAATGAAAATTTTAAAAAAAAGAAGGAGCATTTATGAAGAAAACCCTACCTTGAGACTATAAATAGGGGAGAAAGGGTTGAAGCAAGACACACAAGAATTTGAGAAGAATTCTTGAGAGAAAGAAGGCAAGTCAAACTTCTGCTTGTGTTATTCTTTTTTTTTTTTGTCAGGGAATGAGTACGAATTTATTTTTACTTCATGTTATTAGCTGACTCCTTTATTGCATCTCTTATGATTCATGCCTTCATCACTACATCTTTATGCTTATCTCATCGTGATTCACATGTGTGTGAACCATGCATCATGACTTTGATATATGTTAGGTTTGCCAAATATAATGGATTAGGTGATATACAAATATCAAGATGAATGGTATGTGTTGGTCTCTTTCATATTTTAGGTATTATTGTTGGTATGGATGAATTGTGTGTGATTGTGTTGTTCCATCCATGTGGTTTCCTTACTTTGTCTCTTTTGCAGCATGGTTCAAAGTGCCGGAGGTACATACTCTTATTTTGTCTTTATTGATTTTCTTACCATTTTAGACTCTTTTAAATCGTAGGTGAAAAATACAATTCCTTGTTGGCTTACTAAATTTTTTTTTTCACAAATAAAAAAGTTTCAAAATAAAAAAAAAAGTTCTTTTCTTAGAATAAGCAAATTTGGTTTCACATGATAAAATAAGGAAAAGGCCTTTTTTTAAAAAAATAAAAAACACAAACCAAATAAAAAATGTTTTTCTCAAATAAATTAATTAAACATTTTTTTCTAAAAAGCACCAACAAAGTGACACACATTTCTACCCCCGAACTACATGGGCTTTGATCCCTCTAAAGGGTATGTAGGCCCTACATTTTCATCCTAGGTCAAATCCAACTTTATAAATAAATATGTTTTTTCTTATATTTTTGTAAATAAATTTTTATTTTTTCTTTAGTTTTCATTTCATTTATTTTTGTAAATATTCATTTTTATTTGGGTAATTATCATAAGATCAAAGGCCATATTTATTTTTAAATAATTAATTTAGGGTAACCATTTTTATGAATGGGTGTTATGGGGTGCCTAACACCTTCCCTATACACAATCGACTCCTGAACCCTAAATGATTTTTGTAGACTAGTTCATTAAAAATAAGTTTTCCAAAATTATCCTTTTTCAAAATTTTGGTGACGGCTCCATATTTTTCAAATTTCGGGCGTTACAGGGGACAAAGTTGAAAATTATTAAATTTTATATAAAATTTAATGAAGTTTAAGATTTTTTTAATCTCCGTAAAATATCCTGAAAGTGTCTTATATATAGGACTAAAGGAGTAATTTATGTTTAGGACCACAAAATTCTCATAGAAGCAACTTTATTATGACCTAAGCGAGTATATATACTCCTTTGAGTTTTATATGACTTATATATATATATATATATATATATATGTTCCTTTGATCTTATTTATAGGTCACTTCCAACATTTTTCACATAGACGAAGGAGAATCATAAATCTCATTAACTCTATCGTAAAATTCAATAATTTTCCAACTCTATCTCCACTTAGTACACATTATACCATATGAGAACAAAATAAACACAGTAATAAGTGAAGGGCTAAATTATACATTTATCTAAAATATTTAGGGTCTGTTTGGTGTGAGGGATTTAGAGGGGAGGGAAAATTTTTATAAGTAGAATTTTAAAAGATTAAAGAAGTGGGATAATAAAATTGTAATAAAGAGAATATATAAGATAAAAGAGTAAGAAAAATCACTTAAAAAATTTTAAACCCACTTCTCTAATTTTTTTAAATTCAACTCAAAAACATTTTCCTTCTGCCTACTTTCCCACCCCTCATACCAAACACGCTAGTGAGGTGCCTTATAAATATGACAAAAAAAACTTCTCTCTCTACCCTATGAATAGAATCAGAGGAGTATATATTAATTTTTTATGCAAACAAGGTTTAAATTAAATAAGTGAGTATACTTTTTTTTTCCGGAAATAAGTGAATATAATTTGTTTCTTAAAAAACTTGATCTGATCATATTTATTATACTTTATTTAAATTACTCCATTCAATCCTTAATATAAAATCTATTTGCCTAATTTAATTAAATTAAGAAAGTTAATTGAGTTTGTTAATATAACATATATTTTATAAAACACCCTAGTCATCTTACTTAATCTTCTCTTTAATTATTATTGAGGGAGCATCAATATAAATAAATTAGGAAAATATTGACGAATATAATAAATAGATTTTAAATTTAGCATCAATATCAATTTTCCAATTAGATCCTATATTAAAGACCGAAGAGAGTATATTTGTTTTTAAGTAAATATATTTTCTCCAGTTTATAATATAAGACCACCAAAAAAACTTGTAAAAGGGTCCTATAATAAGGACCACAGGAGGGAGATATCCGTTTAATAACAAGATATTAAATCATATTGGTGGTGGGCCTATAGAAGATAATGAAGGTTTGAATGAATGAATTAGTACATCATTATCATAGGAGGGGTTCAATTTTTATTCCCACCTACCTCTTATTTGGATGCTTCTTAAGTTCTTATCATATTGATCTTTTGTGTTTCTTGTTAGGTTTACATTTGGGAAAATTACCCATATGCTCCAACTCATAACTTAAAAATACTAAATACACAGAGGTTTCAATAAATTTATATTTACAAAATATGTTAATGTGGGTGTATTATTTAGATGCCCAGTGACATGCTTCTTATTTTATGAAAAACTTTAAAGGAAACACAACCACAATACTATAAAATACCCAAAATAAAAATTTTCTTTTACCATATTTAAGGAGTTAATTTTGATCCTAAATATAAGACAATATTTATATTTTTCTATATTTCCTAATGGACCTCTATTAATGCTCCCCCAACAATAATCAAGTTGGAGAGAGAAGGGATGAATTAAGGAAAATGGCTAAATTATTTTTAGAAAATACATGTCATGTTAACTAATTTAATTAACTTACTTAATTTAATCAAATTAAGTAAATATATCTTATAATAAGGACCGAAAGGAGTAATAGGCAAAACTATACTTGACCAAAAAAAAAAAAGCAAAAATATACATTTGGTCGTTTAATTTTATTTTAAAAAGCATGGTTCCAGTCCTCTAACCCCAACTTCATTAATTTCAAATGATGTTTTTGTTATAATGATCATTGTTGTTTTAAAATTAAACTCTCAACATTTAAAATTTCAATATCAGTATTTTTTTCGTTAATAATGCTAGGATTGAAAAAGTGAAAAAACACTTTATGACATTAGGGATCAAAATCTAGCCTTGCGTAAAGTTAAAGAAATAGGTGCTTACTTTTTCCTTAATAATAATAACCAATAATTCAGTCTTGTTATGAATATACCAATTATGTGGATGTCCATTAACTTTTAACTTTCTACATTCTAGTCGCCATTCTTAAATATTAATTGAGAAACTAAAAGGCAATTCAATGAACATTCATATGCATTTATTGTAACTTAGTGGTGACCTTTGGTGGTGAATGTTACACTCCACTCCGGCCCTTCTGGGTAATCAAAGCACTCACACCCCAGTCCAGCCCATTGGGTAATCGGTCGTGTGAAAGGAATATCCGCACCCCCCTTGTGCATTCCTTTTGCCTCCCCACGTCTCGAAGCCACGACCTTGGGGATAAGATCTCGCCCCATGTGAGACCTGGTACCATTGAGCTAGTGGGGTGTGACAGTGAACCTTGGAGGCCTATAAATAGAGGTCATGTACAATTATTGTAATCACACATAAGTGAATGAGAATTATACTCCTATTTCTCTATTGAATTTCTCTCTTCTCTTATCTCTTGCTTTCTTATCCTAGAAAGCTGTTATTTTCATAACACGTTATGAGCACAATTACTCTAACAAAGGTATACTTCTCTCAGAATTACTTATCAATTTCCTCTACTTTCTTTTTGCCGTATCTTTATTTGATCTTGTTTTATCAAGGATAATCTAAGCCACTATATAGAATTAAAGAGACTCTTTTACTGATTGTTTAAAACATCAGGTTCCATGGCTAAGTGTAACACCCCAAATTTATATTCTCTGAATATATTATAATTATTCAAGAAATTCAATAAAATGGTGAATATTCATGAGAAAATTAAAACATTAATTCAAGAAAGGAAATTATATTACAATGGTAATAGCAAAGCCATAACTTTGCCAATTTAGCACAATATTAATTAATTTCCAATTAATGGAAGTTGATTTCAATTAGTCAAGGAAAATAAAGGAGAATATATGCATTGAATATTCTTGTTAGAATAAATCAAGAGTTGTGAAATTAGAAGGAATCATGCATAATTCATTTAGTTGAATT
Source organism: Inga oerstediana (assembly GCA_963210345.1). Classification (NCBI taxonomy): domain Eukaryota; kingdom Viridiplantae; phylum Streptophyta; class Magnoliopsida; order Fabales; family Fabaceae; genus Inga; species Inga oerstediana. The sequence goes on along the minus strand of OY723404.1, from coordinate 12,373,286 downwards.
ATTGAAATATTGAAACAATTTTATTTCCCATTTTCTTTCAAATTTTCGCCTAGCACAAAGGAAATGGAGGGAAAAATGACCTTTGGGATCAAATATGCCAAGTGTCATTATCATATGAAGAGGGGATTAATTTATGATTTATGAAGATAAGCACATGGCTAATTGCATTAAAATAATGCTACATGGACATAGTAATCATGATAATGGTATACTACCTTGAGTGCACAGTTGGATTAGTTAGAAGAAGTAATTTGGTTAGTGGAGCATGAGAGGGGGGACGGTTTTCTATGCTAACCAAGGGAGTGGAAATTAGTTCAAAACTAATTGGAAGCCTAATGACACAAATAGGAAGGAGATGAGACCATTTGCTAAGTGTCACCACAAGATTTCATCTTGGAAATCAAGGGCTTAAATGAAATAAGAGGCATTTTATTAAAACACTTTCTCTTCCCTTCCCTTTGCTCATTTCGGCCAAGATAAGAAAGAAAGGAGAGAGAGAGAGCATTGAAGAACTTAGAAGATTTTAGAGAGAAGGAGGAAGGAGCTTAAAGTATGTAGTGATCTCTTAAGCATTTCTTTTCAATCTTTCCATGAAAAACCTTCTCTAAACCTCTCTTCTTCATGGAATCCATGATCTTGAAGACACATCTTGAGCTCAAGAAGAGAGAGAGAAGGACGTCTAGAGAGAGAAAATCCAAGAACTCAAGAGGTAACTTCATAAATTTTAGATCTATACTAATATGAAGTTGTTATTGGTGATTGTTGTTGGGTTTAGTGATTTTTGGTTGAGTTGTAAATTTAGAAAAACCCTAACCCTAAGGGGTTATGCTGCCCAAATTTATTTGAATTATGGTTAAGATGTGTTTAAATGAGCTAATAAAGGATTAGAAGTGAAAAAGTACAAGCTTTGGAAGCTAAAACACAAAAGAGCATTTTTCCATTTTTTTGACCAATGTTTTGGCCAGCATAGTTCTGGGGGGAACGAGCTGGATTTTCATGAAATAGATAGTTTCATTGGATTAATTAGGCAAAAATAGGTGGGGTTACAATTAATCACTTTTTCAGAAAAGACCGAAAAAGCATAATTACGAAAACGCCTCTGAAACCTTAAATCGAGGTTGACAAGGGTATTTTTGTAATTTGACAATCAATTTGATAATTTTGATCCTGGAAATGAATTTCTTGGTCAAAAATATGTCAAGAAACCTTAGTCAAAATTTTGGAAAAACGTGCCATCGGGCTGGGGACGGCCAGGCCAGGGTCCTTGGGACATTTTGGTAAATTTTTACCATAGACTAATATAACCACAAGAAACACTATAGAAGAGTCTAAAATGATACTTGGATAGGTTATGACCTATTTCTTGTATATTTAATATTTTAGGACTGAGTTGGAAGCTGGAAATGACACGTTTTACGAGGCACATTAAAAAGGGATTGATAAGACTTTGAGGTAAGGACTACCATCCTTCATATACTATATGAATAATTGTATGTATGTGTCACTATATTTCGTAATATGATTGCGTGCTAAAGGCACAGTACCTAGTTGTGATTCGGTACCCAACAAAGGTATATCGGAAAATCCTAGTTGTAGTTTGATGCCCAACCAAGGTATATAAAAAATTCTAGCTGTAGTCGGTGACTCGGTTGAGGTAATTACATGTGAATCGAATTTTCATTTTTTCCTAATATGGTGTATTGCATATTTAATTTTCATATTTAATATGTCAATCGTATGTCTTTACGGGGATTCTTCGGAATCTCACTCTTTTTTTCTTAAAATAAACATCCCAGCAGGTGCCAGTGGGTCGAAAGCAAAGGCGTAGAAGCAAATAAGTGATTGGCACGTGTCTCGAGGCAAGGTTAAAGACGGTGGTTATAATTAGTCTAATCTTAAGATATTTTGGGGAATCCTTTAATTATTAGAATTTCCGTTGTATTTTGTATTTGGTTTACGAATGACGTTGAGATTGTAAATGAATACTTTTATCAGTATAATTGTACTCTTCTGTATGCCCAAAGAATTCCATCTTTATTACTCTTCGATTATCGAAATGGAAATGGGTGTTGACACAGATTGGGAATTGTTATTGTTTTTATATCTTATTTTAATCTCTTTTACAAGTTCTTGTATATTATTGGTATTGTTATTTTAGTATGAAGCTATATTGTTTTAATTTCATATTCTGAAATTATATGACTAGAAGTCATATTGCTCTAATTTTCTATTATATGGCCAGAAGCCATATTTCTTTTATTCCTATTTTGAGATTATATGACCAGAAGTCATTACTTTGATTTCTTATTTTTATATATTATGGCCATAAGCCATATTTCTTTTGTTTCTATATTATATGACCAGAAGCCATATACTTTTTCTATCCTATAATATAGCTTAAAGCTATATTCATTTGATTCCTTGTTATATGGCCAAAAGTCATATACTTTTTCATCTTCCATGTTATTGAATGGTTGGAAATCATATAGAGCTGGGAAAATGGGCCAAGCCAGTCGGGCCAGCCCTTTTAGACCCTGGTCCTTCAAAGGTCGGGCTTGTAAATTGTAGCCTCCAAAGGAAGTCGGGCCTAAAAGGGCCTGCCCTGTAAGGCCGAGGGCTTAAAAGGGCTAGCCCTGCAGGCCCTCGGCCTGACCCGTTAAGCTTGTTTATTTTTTTTTGCTTGAAAAAGGAAACTGTATTACCTTTTTGAATTGCCTTATTGAATCTATATGTCACTCTGTTCTCATATTGTATATAGTATGATTTTTGAGTATGATGTTTTGCCTAATTGAATCATATTATGATTTTTGAGTATATTGTTCTGCCTATTTAGAATAAAATCATACTGTATACTATTCTGCCTAATGGAGTATGATTTTATGGAGGTTGTGATTATTTGACTACTTGAGCCTACTACTCAAAGTGAAGTACAATCCAATGTCCTTGAAATTGATGATAGTGACAAAGAAGATGAAAATGATAGTCATCATACTCATGTTGTTTAGAGGTTAAAATGTTTAGCTTCTTGTCTTCTTATGTTTTGACCTTTGTGTGAGTTATCTATGGATATAATTTTACCTTTGATTATATATTAGTAATTGTTTTTTTTTGTTGCATGAGACATGTTGTTTAAACCTTAATGTTAACAACATTTATGTATTAAATTAGAACTTTAATCGTTGTTATTTACTAATTATATCTCTCTGGTAGAAAAAAACGTAGGAAACATAGTTAAATATGGTGAAAAGGACTTTTCGGCCCTGTGGTCCGGCCCTGGCCCATATGCTCTCGGACCGGGCCTTGAAAAACTGTAATTTTTCTGACCCCGGACCTAAAAGGGCCAGCCCTTTTAGGCCCTAACCCATTAAAGGCCGACCCTGATTCCTAGCTCTAATAACCATATAATTTTTATTTATCCTAAAGATAAAATGCCAAAAGTCATATAATTGTAATTTCTCATCATTGACCTGAAACAATGAGAACTAAATGGATTGAAGCCTTGAAAAAAGAATTTGAAATGAAGGACTTGGGCAGAACAAAATTCTGTCTTGGATTACCAATCGAGTACCTCAAAAATGAGATCTTTATATATTAAGAAGCTTACACAAAAAAGGTCTCAGAACAGTTTTATATGGATAAGTCACATCCATTATGTATCCCAATGATTATAAGGTCTTTGCAGCCAGTTAAAGACCCATTCTAATCTTGAGTAATTAACGAAGAAGGTGAAGAAGAACTACTTGGTCCATAAGTATCATACCTTAGTGATATTAGAGCACTAATGTATCTTGCTAATCACACATGTCCTGATCTATCATTTACTGGTAATTTATTACAAGATATAGTTTTTTCACCAACATGAAGGCATTGGAATGGAATAAAACACATTCTTCGTTACCTCAAAAGCACTATCGACATGGAGTTATACTACACAAATATATCTAAGCATGAATTGGTTCGTTATACAGATACTGGATTTTTGTCTGATCCACATAATGGTAAATCACAAATAGACTATCTGTTTACATGTGGAGTGCAACTATTTTATGGTGATCTATGAAATAAACTATATCAGCCACATCATCTAACCATACAGAAATTCTAGCAATGTATGAAGCAAGTCGAGAATGTGTATGGTTAAGGTTAGTGATACATCACATACGAATAACTTGTGGTTTATCTTGATGCAAAATGGTCCCAATAGTTTTATATGAGGATAATACTGCGTGTATTGCCCAACTTAAAAAAGGTTATATTAAGGGTCATAGAACGAAGTATATTTCACTAAAATTCTTCTTCACTCGTGACCTTCAAAAGGATGGTGAAATAGATATTCACTACATCCATTCAAGTAAAAATCTAGCACATTTGTTCACCAAGTCCTTTCCGGGTAAAATCTTTGAAAAGCTTGTCCATAACATCGGTCTTCGGAAACTCAAAGATCTCAATGATTATGAAAAAAGTATACGCGAAGTTTTTTTTTTGCCGATTAATTTAATTATCACTAATACGGTCATTATCCACTTGTTATTATAAGGATTAAAACGTGAATCAATACCTCGATGCATCTAGTGATAGTTGGCCTTTATTATTTGCACTCTTTTTTCTTCAAGGGGACCTCTTTTATCGCATGAAGTCATCGACAACACTGTGTATGTGAATGATGCATCTAGCATTTCTCTTTTTATTATTTTTTACTCAATTGGACCAAAATATGAGACATATTTGTTAAAATTGTCAATTTTTTTAATTTCTTTAATTAATGATGCTTCAACAATAATTAAAGAAATAAATGGAATGAGTAAATCAAAGAAGATATTTTTTAATTTAATGGAATTAGATAAATATGTTTTATATCAAAGATGGAAATACTTTTTTAATTTTTGGTATTATTCTCCTTTTATTGGTTGGCCAAAATTTTTGGTATTATTATTATTATTTTTTGGCCAATAAAATTTTTGGTATTATTGACTTTTCATTAGTTGGCCAAAAAAATGTCGTCCTCTCTTGTCCTTCTTAGCGTTACACATCACGTTATTCGTGCCTCTTCTTTTTTTTTTTTGATGGTTTATGCAATAGACCATTTTTGGCCTTCGGTGCACCCACCTTCCAGGTATCCGGCGTTAACCTGAAGGCCAACGCCGGATTTACCGACATGGGCCCTCGACAACCGACTAGTCCTGGCGCCCCCAATCTGATAGGCCCGACAGGAATTCACCTCTTTGAGGCGCTCCAGGGGAGAGAGCTCCCAACGGAAATTCTCTACACCTTCCGTTTCCTGGGATCGAACCCAGGAACGGATTGGTGTGGCGCAGATGCCTACCCATCTGCGCCAACTTCCGTTGGTCCTTCGTGCCACTTCTATGGTCTATCTTACTACTAGTATTTAACGTATCTACTACTATACTATTATAAAATTAATAACAATAATCAAAATTGACGAGGACAGCCCTAAGTTCCAAAACATTGGTTAGGGACAAACATTCAATACACCCTCAATTTCTTTTTATAAATAATGAACATATATTCTCTCAATATAAAAAATAAGTTAATTTAGTTTAAGGCTTTAAATTATTAATATATAGACTGATAGAATTATTTTTCTAAATGAAATTACATAAGAAATATAGAAGAATATTTATGTCATATTTAATAAATACATAATAAATAATAATAAATGTTTTAAATAAAAGTATAACATTTTTATAATAAAGGATAAAACTATACTTTTTTAATAAATGTATATTCTCTCAATATAAAAAATAATTTAATTTAGTTTAAAGCTTTAAATTATTAAATATATGGATTGATAGAATTATTTTTCTAAAAGAAATTATATAAGAGTATAGAAGAATATTTATCTCATATTTAATAAATACATAATAAAAAATAATAAATATAAATAAAAGTATATTATTTTTATAATGAGAAATAAAACTATACTTCTATTGATTTTTTATTTTAAAAAAAAAAATGAACCAACCGAGTTGTTTCAGTTTTTCCCGGTGATCTTATTGATCTATGGCCCCTTTCAGGTGGTCCTCATTGATTGTGGCTGCCTTCCAATGGTCTTCGTTGATTATTACCCCACACTTCTTGACTTTGCTCCCTGCCACATACAACAAAAATCTCACTATGTTGTATTTATATGCTTTTTCTACATGTTCATGAAGAATTGCATACCTACAAATTAAACAAATCCCATTATTTCTGATAGCTGGAGCTCCAACTGTCCAAACAGCATTGGAGCTTCAATGGATGGCCCTCATAGGTAGCTCTGGCTAGGCGGCTATTAGAGCTCCATCGACGATTGAATCTTTTTCTAAATAAATATTAGAATTTTCGCTGTAATTTGTATTTGGTTTACGAACGATGTTGAGATTATAAAATTTTTTTTTTATCAGTATAATTGTACTCTTCTGTATGCCCAAAGAATTCTGTCTATTTTACTTTTCGATTATTGAAATGGAAATGAGTGTTGACACAGATTGGGACTTGTTATTGTTTTTATATCTTATTTTAATCTCTTTTACAAGTTCTTGTATATTATTGATATTGTTATTTTAGTATGAAGCTATATTGTTTTAATTTCATATTCTGAAATTATATAACCAGAAGTCATATTGCTCTAATTTTCTATTATATGGCCAGAAGCCATATTCCTTTTATTCCTATTTTAAGATTATATGACCAGAAGTCATATCACTTTGATTTCTTATTTTTATATATTATGGCCATAAGCCATATTTCTTTTGTTTCTATATTATATGACCAGAAGCCATATACTTTTTCTATCCTACAATATAGCTCGAAGCTATATTCATTTGATTCCTTGTTATATGGCCAAAAGTCATATACTTTTTCATCTTCCATGTTATTGAATGGCTGGAAACCATATAGAGCTGGGAAAATGGGCCAAGCCCGTTGGCCAGCCCTTTTAGACCCTGGCCCTTCAAGAGTCGGACTTGTAAATTGTAGCTTCCAAAGGAAGTCGGGCCTAAAAGGGCCGGCCCTGTAAGGCTGAGGGCTTAAAAGGGCTAGCCCGGTAGGGCCTCGGGCCGACCCGTTAAGCTTGTTTATTTTTTATTTTTTGCTTGGAAAGGGAAACTGTGTTACCTTTTTGAATTGCCTTATTGAATCTATATGTCACTCTATTCTCATATTGTATAGAGTATGATTTTTGAGTATGTTATTTTGCCTAATTGAATCATAATGTGATTTTTGAGTATATTGTTTTGCCTATTTAGAATAAAATCATACTGTATACTATTCTGCCTAATGGAGTATGATTTTATGGAGGTTGTAATTATTTGACTACTTGAGCCTACTACTTAAAGTGAAGCACAATCAAATGTCCTTGAAATTGATGATAGTGATGAAGAAGATGAAAATGATAGTCATCATACTCATGTTGTTTAGAGGTTAGAATGTTTAGCTTCTTATCTTCTTATGTTTTGGCCTTTGTGTGAGTTATTTATGGATATGATTTTACCTTTGATTATATATTAGTAATTGTTTTTCTTTGTTGCATGAGACATGTTGTTTAAACCTTAATGTTAACAATATTTATGTGTTAAATTAGAACTTTAATCATTGTTATTTATTAATTATATCTCTCTGATGGAAAAAACTTAAGAAAAATAGTTAAATATGGTGAAAAGGACTTTTCGGCCCTGTGGTTCAGCCTTGGCAGGCATGCTCTCGGGCGGGGCCTTGAAAAACTGTAATTTTTCTGACCCCGGATCTAAAAGGGTCGGCCCTTTTAGGCCATGGCCCATCAAAGGCCGGTCCTGATTCCTAGCTCTAATAACCATATAACTTTTATTTATCCTGAAGATAAAATGCCAAAAGTCATATAATTGTAATTTCTCAACATTGGCCTGAAACCATGAGAACTAAATGGCCTGAAGCCTTGAAAAAAGAATTTGAAATGAAGGACTTGGGCAGAACAAAATTTTGTCTTGGATTACCAATCGAGTACATAAAAAATGGGATCTTTATATATCAAGAAGCTTACACAAAAAAGGTCCCAGAACGGTTTTATATGGATAAGTCACATCCATTATGTATCCCAATGATTATAAGGTCTTTGCAGCCAGTTAAAGACCCATTCTGATCTCGAGTAATTAATGAAGAAGGTGAAGAAGAACTACATGGTCCATAAGTATCATACCTTAGTGATATTAGAGTACTAATGTATCTTGCTAATCGTACATGTCCTGATATATCATTTACTGGTAATTTATTAGCAATATATAGTTTTTCACCAACACGAAGGTATTGGAATGGAATAAAATACATTCTTTGTTACCTCAGAAGCACTATGGACATGGGGTTATACTACACAAATATATCTAAGCATGAACTGGTTCGTTATACAGATACTGGATTTTTGTCTGATCCACATAATGGTAAATCACAAATAGACTATCTGTTTACATGTGGAGTGCAACTATTTTATGGTGATCTATGAAATAAACTATATCAGCCACATCATCTAACCATACAGAAATTCTAGCAATGTATGAAGTAAGTCGAGAATGTGTATGGTTAAGGTCAGTGATACATCACATACGAACAAATTGTGGTTTATCTTGATACAAAATGGTCCCAATAGTTTTATATGAGGATAATACTTCGTGTATTGCCCAACTTAAAGAAGGTTATATCAAGGGCGATAGAATGAAGTATATTTCACTAAAATTCTTCTTCACTCGTGACCTTCAAAAGGATGGTGAAATAGATATTCACTACATCCATTCAAGTAAAAATCTAGCAGATTTATTCACCAAGTCCCTTCCAGGTACAATATTTGAAAAGCTTGTCCATAACTTTGGTCTTCGGAAACTCAAAGATCTCAACTAATGTTGTCAAGAGGGGGAGTCGATACATGTTTTACTCGTTTTCCCTTATATAGGTTTTGTCCCATTGAGTTTTCCTAGAAAGGTTTTAAATGAGTAACACTGGAAAGTATATCAATGAATGATGTACTCTTTTCTTTGGCTAGGTTTTTGTCTTATTGAGTTTTTCCTAGTTAAAGTTTTTAATGAGGTACATTCATAATGGACATCTAAGGGGGAGTGTTATGAATATACTAATTATATGGATGTCCATTAACTCTTGACCTTCCCACATTATAGTCACCATTCATGAATATCAATTGGGAAACTAAAAGGCAATTCAATGAATATTCATGTGCGTTTATTGCATCATTTATTGTAACTTAGTGGTGACCTTTGGTGGTGAACCTTGAAGGCATATAAATAGAGGTCTTGTGCAAGCATTATAATCACACACAAGTGAATAAGAATTACACTCATCTTTCTCTCTTGAATTTCTCTTATCTCTTATCTCTTATCTCTTATCTCTTGCTTTATAATCCCAGATATTTGTTATTTTCATAACAGGTCTATTATTTTAAAGGAATAATTTTAATTGATTTTTAGAAGTGATATTGACCATCATTATCATTAATTTAGAACGACGTGCGACCCACCTATTCACACTCGTAAACCGCACGCCAGGCTTACGAGAAAAAAGACAAGTGAAAAACACAAATTTCATTTGTTCTGGATATCTTTGGCCAAATAACTTGTTCTTGGATATCATTTAATTAAATAAGGAAAAATTTCAGATAAGGATCACTATAGCAAATTAATTCCTATCAGCTCCTACAGAAATATGAAATTTCATTGCAGTCTCGTGGGACTGAAGTAAAATTAATTTGTGGAGTAAAAAGACAAAAACAACCCTTTCAAAAACAAAAGAGAAATAACCTGATTTTCAAGTGACCAACCCATCATGAACAAGTAGAATAATCCTATGAATAAGTGGAATAGTCTTATAAACAAATGGAACTAATTTTTTAATAGGAATGCATTGGAGCATGGTCAAGGGAAATTCCATTTGTAAGTGGTGAATACATCAAGAACAAACAGGATAGTCGTATGAACAAAAAAAATTAATTTCCTAACAAGAACACATTAGAGCCTAATTAAATCAAATTCCATTTACAAGTGATGAACTCATCACAAACAAGTGAAATAGTCCCACAAACAATTATGGTGCCTAATGAAGAAGTGGAATTCCTTTGTTTATAAGACTATTTCTCGTTCATTATCGTCCTTTCATTAGTTGGCCAAAAAAGTGTCTCTTTCTTGCCCTTCTTGGCGTAACACGTTATTCATGCCCCTCCTATAATCTATCTTAGTACTAGTGTTTAACGTATCTAGTACTATTATAAAATTAATAACAATAATCAAAATTGACAAGGACAGCGCTAAGTTCCAAAAAATGGGTTAGTGGCAAACATTCAATACACGCTCAATTTCTTTTAATAAATAATAAATATATATTCTCTCAATACAAAAAATAAGTTAATTTAGTTTAAAGCTTTAAATTATTAAATATATAGATTGATCAAGGTACTAAAACTCGGACCGGGTATTGAACCGGTCGGGGTACTGGGTTAAGGGTCAGTCTCAGTAGGTCAAACCGGGGATAAACCAGAGCTAAACCGGGATCAAATCAGTAAGAAATTGAAAATTTTAGATTTATAGTATGAAATTCAAAAGGAAAAATATAAATTTTTTTTAAAGAAAATTTGAACCCGGACTGAACCGGGAACTGGATTGGTTCACCGGTCGGTTTGCTGGTTTCCGGGCCGGACCGGCCGGTCCGGTCCGGGTTCTATAACTTTGAGATTGATAGAATTATTTTTCTAAAATAAATTATATAAGAAATATAGAAGAATATTTATGTCGTATTTAATAAATACATAAGAAATAATAATGCTCATTTTAAATAAAATTATAATATTTTTATAATAAAGAATAAAACTATACTTCTATAATAAATATATATTCTCTCAATATAAAAAATAAGTTAATTCAGTTTAAAGCTTTAAATTATTAAATATATGGATTGATAGAATTATTTTTCTAAAAGAAATTATATACGAAATATAGAAGAATATTTATCTAATATTTAATAAATAAATAATAAAAAATAATAAATATTTTAAATAAAAGTATATTATTTTTATAATAATAAAGAATAAAACTATACTTCTATTGATTTTTTATTTTAAAAAAAATGAACCAACCGGGTTGTTTCTTTTTCGGATGATGTCATTGATTTATGGCCCCTTTCAGGTTGTTCCAATGGTCTTCGTTGATTATTACCCCACACTTCTTGACTTTGCTTCCTACCACATACGACAAAAATCTCAGTATATTGTATTTATATATTTATTTCATTTATTCATGAAAAATTGTATACTTACAAATTAAATAAATCCCATTTTTGGTGGTCGGAGCTTCGGCCATCCAGACGGCACCGAAGTTTCGATGGCTGGCCCTCATAGGTAGCTCCAACTAGGCAGCTACCAGAGCTCCTTTGATGATTGAATCTTTTTTTAAATAAATAAAATAAGGGTTTTATTATCTTTTCACCTATAAATTTTAATTTCATTTTAATTTATAGGATAAAATAAAATTTCAGAATTGGCTAACTGAAATAAATATGTTATAGTGGGCGTTAACTGAAATTTTCCGTTCTTTTTATATCCTAGCTGAAATGTGCATAAATAGGAGTGCAAGTTCAAGCATTAGAACTGTCCCACCAAAGCCATAACCAGAGTCTCTCTCTCTCTCTCTCTCTCTCTCTCTCTCATTCTCATTGTTGGTACCACCATGGATCATGTTCCTGCTTCTTACAGTGTATTAGAATCAAAAGGAGTAGTGTGGGCTCTCTTGTTTGTGCTGGTGGCCTTCATTGTGAGATCAAGAAGTAGTAACAGTGAGGTCAAGAAGAAGAAGAAGAATGAGAAAGCCCCAGAACCTAAAGGAGGGTTGCCTCTAATAGGGCACCTTCATCTTCTGGGAGGTCCTGTGCCAGTTTTTAGGACTCTCTCTTCCATGGCTGAAACTCATGGACCCATCTTTTCCCTCAGGCTTGGCTTTCACAACACTTTGATAGTCTCAGGCAGAGAACTCGCCAGAGAATGCCTCTCCACCTTCGACAAGGTCTTCGCCACCCGGCCTAACATCGCCGCAGGTATATATATTTACTCTCTCGGGTCTCTATTACAAGACAACTTCTAGAAGCGCTTTGTGGTCCTTAACATATCTCACCTGGAGAGTCATTAAATGTTTTTCTCTAACTTTCATGACCTCGTCAATATGGACGAAGTTGAAAAAAATTTTCAATCTAAGACATTTATAAGTTAACTACTCATTCCAATCATTAATATAAGATATATTAATTTACTGATTTAATTATATTAAGGAAGTTAGTTAATATGTCATGTTTTTTGAAAAATATTCAAGCCATCTTTTTTAATTCTATTATTTCTTCTCGTTCTTAAATCTATTAATAAGGTAAATTAAAAAAAGATTGATAAATATAAAAAATTATATCATATATTATAGATTAAGATGAACTTCTAAAATATATTTTATATTAACGACTGGCCCGGAAGGAATATCATTTTTTTTTTTGCCGAAGAGTGACTTATGTTAAGGAGCCAAGGGAGCATCGATGTTGGGATGATTTCTTATAAATTAATGGGAATAATTTGTGGTGGAAAAGCAGGAAGGTACATGGGGTATAACAATGCGATATTTGCGCTGGCACCGTATGGGGAGTACTGGAGAGAGTTAAGGAAGATAGCGACGTTGGAGCTGCTCTCATCTCATAGGCTTCAGAAACTGAAGCATGTGAGAGACTCAGAGATACTGTGTCTGATGAAGGATTTGTTCTCAACCCATCAACACCACAAAAACACTAATAATCATAATCACAAGGTAGAGGTGCCTATGAGTGATATCTTAGAGCACTTGACCTTCAATATCAACGTCCGCATTATTGCTGGCAAGAGATTCTCAGGTACTTCATTCTTTCATTATTCACTACAATGGTTGTTTGATTTAGTTTAGGGTTAATGAAAAAAAATACTTATGAATTTTTATTAAAAGTTCGTTCAGCATCATGTACATTTTGATATGCAAAAATACCCATAAACATTTAAAAGTGAGAAAAAAATATCCATGAACAATGAAAAAAAGGGAAAAAAATGTCAATACCGTCAAATATAACATAATAATGTTATTTATGCATACTCAAAAAGAGTACGAGCTTCACTACAAAAAGTAATACTGTCAAGTCAAATTTAATAGTACATTTTCATTGAAAAAGCCATTTTGGGTCAAGTAACCTTGATGCAAACATATTGGGTGTGTTTGGTTGGGTGATTGGATAAGTGACTTATTTTTGTTTAGATTTATGGAATCTGAAGATTGGAAAAAAGTCAGATTGGATAAAATGATGAGTGTTTGGTTGAGCGATTGGATAAGTAACTTAAAGTAACTTATATAAAAGTGAATGATGTTTGGTTTGACTTTTGCATAAATGACTTTTGTATTAATTAAGAGAGAAAAATTAAAAAAATTATGAAAAATGAAAAAATGAAGGGATAATTGTGAAAAAAGTCTTCATTGGCAACTTAATTGCCAATAGGACCTGGGAAGATATCTACACACGGAGAGATTTTTTCACAATTTTTTCAAAAATTAATTTTGAAAATTTGGTAATGGTACAATTTTAATAAAATTATATCAAACTCCTAAAGCGAAAATTGGTACACTCTAAAAGTCTTTTCTACTGTGCACCTCAAGTTTAAATCTTATAAATTATATCAAACTCTAATTTAAATATTAAATTCTAACTCATATTTTCACATAGCTCAAAATCTAACAAAATAAACTGATTAAAATCTCAATAATACCTTCAATAATCCAAATAAATTATTTAAACTAAATTTAATGGGTAAAAACACTATATAGAAACTAATTTATGATATGTTTATAAAAAAAATTGATTATAAAATCATAAAACAACTAAATAATAAATCTAAACTGATTAAAATTAATTATTAATTATTATTTACATTTCTACAGTCATATATTAACAAAACTCAAAACTTGCTTAAACCCTTATCCCAAAGTATTCTCTAATTAGCAGAAGATTACTATCGAAAGAAAGAGAAAATTATTTAGAACATTTTTCAAAAAAAAAGTTTTGTGATTAGAAATGATTCTGAGTACCTCATTGATCCCCAAAAATCCTCAAAACAGAAACCATTGCTTGAGGCTTATTTAAAAAAGCCACACTTTGAGGCTTATTTAAAAGTAACTTAAAAGCTATTGAAAGCTATTAACCTACCGCCCAACCAAACACAAGAATTTTTTTTTTTAAGTCAAAAGCTGACTTAAGGAGGCAATAAGTAACTTAAAAGCAACCCTACCGCCGAAACAAACACACGCATTGTCGCCGCTGCGGCTGCCGCCACCATTATATCAAGTGAAGTATGGTTTATAAAAGAAGCTCGATCTTCCATTTGGTAGGCTAGTCTTACACATAATCACCACCACCATGTTAAGTGATTTTTAGAAGATACCCCAAACACACCCGCATCACCATCTACATCATCATCATTATTATATTAACTAAAGTATGGTTTATAAGTTTAAAGTGCTCTTTCATTCAATAAGTCAGTCTTACATCTCACGGTCGTCGTTGTCGTAATCATCATCACTTGTTGATGGATCAGGGGATGAGAAAACCAGAAGCGACGAAGAAAGCGAGGCGTACAGATTGAAGAGAGCGGTGAGGGAGGCCACATACTTGAGCGGAGTATTTGTGGAGGCAGACGCATTGCCATTAAAGATGCACAAATGGGTAGACTTTCAGGGACATGTGAGAGCCATGAAGAAGACAGCCAAAGACATTGACTCTGTCCTCCAAGTGTGGCTCCACCAACACCTCCACAAGCCCACTTCACCTGAACCGTCAGATTTCATGGACGTCATGATTTCCATGTTCTCCGGTCAAGATGCTCTTTTTTTTGGACATGAACGCGACGTCGTTATCAAGGCCACTGCTCTGGTACGCCTAATTTCACTCCTCACTATTTCTGTATTATACTGTTCTGTGTGTGTCCCTGATTTTTTTCCCCGTGAATAAATCAACCACATATTTTTGCCCAATCAGACTGAAATTATTTGCTTAGATAGTGTCACATGGGTTGTTGAATCGAAAGTTTTACAAAATCCTTACGTGACATGCCAAACAAAAAAGATTTGGTGTGGATAGAGTTGAATTAATATATCAGCTCAAATCCTACACACACATATGAGCTAGACAAGAGGCTTGACTTGTTCCTTAATAAAATACATTAATTCATTTTATCTCTAAAATTTATAATTTTTTCCTAAAACATTCGTATCGATCATAAGAGCTAATCAGAGGGTTTGGGTTTGGGTTTGGTCCAAAACATAAGATCTAAATCCATTCTCTCATATTTATCATTATTTATCAAACTAATTTACTTAATTTATAAACAAATATGTATACATATATATAATATAATGTTATGCAAGAATATTATAAGAAGATCATGTCACATTTTTTCAAATGAATTAATTAATTTTATTTCCTTGATCTACATAAAGGTGCATATTAACTATACTCATTCAGTACTTAATATAAGATATATTTACCTAATTTAATTAAATTAAGGAAGCTAGTTATGTTAGTTAATATGACATATATTTTCTAAATTACCCTAATAATCTTTCTTAATTCCCTTGTTTTTCCATCTCCTCCTTAATTATTATTGAAGGATCATTAATAAGAGTAAATTAGAAAAAGATTGACAAATATAAAAATTATGTTTTATATTTAGAATGAAGATCAATTCCTTAAATATATGTCCTATATAAAGGACAGGAGGGAGTAGCTTTTATATCAAGAACCTAAACAAGAAATTAATAATCACTAAATTATCACACGCAATTACTAATGTTTTGTTTTCTTCATTTTGTTTGGCAGATTCTGATCCTTACAGGCAGTGGAAGCACAGCAATAACCCTAACGTGGGCAGTATCGTTGCTCTTAAACCATCCACATGTCCTTAAAAAAGCACAAGACGAGCTCGATACCAACGTAGGAAGACACAAATGGGTACAAGAATCTGACATTAAGAATCTTCAATACCTTCATGCCATTATCAAAGAGACTTTTCGTCTCTACCCTCCAGCTCCATTAACTGGAATCAGAGAAGCCATGGAAGACTGCTTCGTCGGAGGCTACTACGTCCCCAGAGGAACTCGTCTTCTCATCAACATCTGGAAGCTTCAGAGGGACCCACAAGTATGGTCAAACCCTAACGAGTTTTTGCCCGAGAGGTTCATGGAGGATGATCATAAGGATTTGGATTTTAAGGGTCAGAATTTTGAGTACATTCCGTTTAGTTCTGGAAGAAGGTCATGCCCAGGAGCCACCTTCGGCCTGCAAGTCGTGAGCTTGACGCTGGCTAGGTTGCTTCAAGGGTTTGATCTGTCTGCGGCAGCGGCGGCCACCACCAAGGACGGTGGTGATGCGGTGGATATGAGTGAAGGCTTAGGGGTGGCTTTGCCTAAGCTTAATCCACTTCAAGTTATGATCAAGCCTCGTCTTTCGTTTGAGCTTTATCAGCAACTTTGAATATATATGCATGCACGCATTAGAGATTCTCATAGGGATGGCTCAGCTTGCGTCAGTAGATAAAATAAATAGCCCACCCTCTTAATTCGTGGAGCTAATCAATTAAGTCAATAATAGTATTTTGTGTATTTATTGTTAAAGCTATTAACTATAGTTAGTGATGTGGTTAGTGAATGGTTTACGGTTGTCACTAAGCTAAGTGACGAGCTGTCATTCAGTTAAGATGTGTGTGTGTGTTCTACATATGTTGTGCATCACTGGAGATCAATATATTGTTGAGACACCATTCTCATAGATCTCTGTGTGTGTGTGTGTGTGTGTGTCTGGACTCTGGAGATCAATTGCACGATGGTGCTTAGTGAAGAAGTGGAATTCCCCTTGTTCATATGACTAAGCTATTTCACTTGTTTATAAGAATATTCCACTTATTTATAATGTATTTGTTACTTCCAAATCATGTTAGATCTCCTCTATTTCTGAAAGGTTATTTTTGTCTTTTTATTTTACAAATTAATTTCACTTCAGGTCTATTGGACTGCAGTGAAATAATTTTTTATTTCGTTGAGGGCTAATGAAAATTAATTTGCGATAGTGGTCCTTATCTAAATTTCTCCCTTTAAATAAGCTTTTTGATTTTGTAACAAATAATCCGTTGTAACGGCTTAGTATTGTTCTGGCCCAAAAAAAAAAAAAAAAACTCCAAAGTATTGTAATTTGACTATTCATGCATTGATAATTCTACCTGACGATGTTTATGAAAAAAGTATACGAGATGTTTTTTTTTGCCGATTAATTTTCAAATTTATTAATTTAATTATCACTAATACGGTCATTATCCCCTTGTTATTATAAGGATTAAAACGTGAATCAATACCTCGATGCATTTAGTGATAGTTGGCCTTTATTATTTGCACTCTTTTTTCTTCATGGGGACCTCTTTTATCGCATGAAATCATCGACAGCACTGTGTATGTGAATGATGCATCTAGCATTTCTCTTTTTATTATTTTTTACTCAATTGGACTAAAATATAAGACATATTTATTATAATTGTCAATCTTTTTTTTAATTTTTTTAATTAATGCTGTTTCAACAATAATTAAAGAAAAAAATGGAATGAGTGAATCAAAGAAGATATTTTTTGATTTAATAAAATTAGATAAATATGTTTTATATCAAACATGGAAATATTTTTTTTTTGGTGGTATTATTCTCCTTTTATCGGTTGGCCAAAATTTTTGGTATTATTGTCTTTCCATTAGTTGGCCAAAAAATTGTCGTCCTCTCTTGTCCTTCTTAGCGTTACACATCACGTTATTCGTGCCACTTCTATAGTCTATCTTACTACTAGTATTTAACGTATTTGCTACTATTATAAAATTGATAACAATAATCAAAATTGACGAGGACAGCCCTAAGTTCCAAAAAATTGGTTAGCGACAAACATTCAATACACCCTCAATTTCCTTTTATAAATAATGAACATATATTCTCTCAATATAAAAAATAAGTTAATTTAGTTTAAGGCTTTAAATTATTAATATATAGACTGATAAAATTATTTTTCTAAATGAAATTATATAAGAAATATAGAAGAATATTTATGTCATATTTAATAAATACATAAGAAATAATAATAAATGTTTTAAATAAAAGTATAACATTTTTATAATAAAGGATAAAACTATACTTATTTAATAAATGTATATTCTCTCAATATAAAAAATAATTTAATTTAGTTTAAAGCTTTAAATTATTAAATATATGGATTGATAGAATTATTTTTCTAAAAGAAATTATATAAGAGATATAGAAGAATATTTATCTCATATTTAATAAATACATAATAAAAAATAATAAATGTTTTAAATAAAAGTATATTATTTTTATAATAAGAAATAAAACTATACTTCTATTGATTTTTTATTTAAAAAAAAAATGAACCAACCGAGTTGTTTCAGTTTTTCCCGGTGATCTGATTGATCTATGGCCCCTTTCAGGTGGTCCTCATTGATTGTGGCTGCCTTCCACTGGTCTTCGTTGATTATTACCCCACACTTCTTGACTTTGCTCCCTGCCACATACAACAAAAATCTCAGTATGTTGTATTTATATGCTTTTTCTACATGTTCATCAAGAATTGCACACCTGCAAATTAAACAAATCCCATTATTTCTGATAGCTGGAGCTCCAACTGTCCAAACAGCATTGGAGCTTCAATGGATGGCCCTCATTGGTAGCTCCGGCTAGGCGGCTATTAGAGCTCCATCGACGATTGAATCTTTTTCTAAATAAATATTAGAATTTCTGTTGTATTTTATATTTGATTTATGAATGACATTGGGATTGTAAACGAATATTTTTATTAGTATAATTGTATTCTTCTATATGCCCAAAGAATTCCGTCTTTATTACTTTTCGATTATCGAAATGGAAACGGGTGTTGACACATATTGGGAATTGTTATTGGTTTTATATCTTATTTTAATATCTTTTACAAGTTCTTGTATATTATTGATATTGTTATTTTAGTATGAAGCTATATTGTTTTAATTTCATATTCTGAAATTATATGGTCAGAAGTCATATTGCTCTAATTTTCTATTATATGGCCAGAAGCCATATTCCTTTTATTCCTATTTTGAGAATATATAACCAGAAGTCATATTACTTTGATTTCTTATTTTTATATATTATGGCCATAAGCCATATTTCTTTTGTTTCTATATTATATGACCAGAAGCCATATACTTTTTCTATCCTACAATATAACTCGAAGCTATATTCATTTAATTCCTTGTTATATGGCCGAAAGTCATATACTTTTTCCTCTTCCATGTTATTGAATAGTTGGAAACCATATAGAGCTGGGAAAATGGACCAAGCCTGTCGGGCTAGCCCTTTTAGACCATGGCTTTTCAAGGGTCGGGCTTGTAAATTGTAGCCTCCAAAGAAAGTTTGGCCTAAAAGGGCCGGTCCTGTAAGGACGAGTTTTTGCCTGAGAGGTTCATGGAGGATGATCATAAGGATTTGGATTTTAAGGGTCAGAGATTTTGAGTACATTCCGTTTAGTTCTGGGAGAAGGTCATGCCCAGGAGCCACCTTCGGCCTGCAAGTCGTGAGCTTGACGCTGGCTAGGTTGCTTCAAGGGTTTGATCTGTCTGCGGCAGCGGCGGCCACCACCAAGGACGGTGGTGATGCGGTGGATATGAGTGAAGGCTTAGGGGTGGCTTTGCCTAAGCTTAATCCACTTCAAGTTATGATCAAGCCTCGTCTTTCGTTTGAGCTTTATCAGCAACTTTGAATATATATGCATGCACACATTAGAGATTCTCATAGGGATGGCTCAGCTTGCGTCAGTAGATAAAATAAATAGCCCACCACACTCTTAATTTGTGGAGCTAATCAATTAAAATCAATTAAGTCAATAATACTATTATGTGTAATGGTTTACCGTTGTCACTAAGCTAAGTGACGAGCAGTCATTCAGTTAAGATGTGTGCGTGGTCTATATATGTTGTGCATCACTGGAGATCAATATATATATTGTTGACACACCATTCTCATAGATCTCTCTCTCTCTCTCTCTCTCTCTCTCTCTCTCTCTCTCTCTCTCTCTCTCTCTCTCGATACACTCTTACATGGCATCAAAGCGGTTTAATTTGCTTATGAATTCATGGGAAAGTCGTCTCACTCCACTTAATTTGTGCAGCATGTGCGCATCAAATTAATATAATAGATGATGCATATATTTATAGGCAGACATCCGATGCGTTTTTCCACGAGTGCTACAATAACTTTCATTTTTTTCCATGATTGCTACAGTAACTTGTCAGTTACAGTGAATTTGCTATAGTGAGTATGAACAGTGATGATGCCACAGTGTCTCTGCTACAATATACTTTTCACTTTTTCCAACTGTGCCTCCTTATCTTGTTTCAATCTTGTGGGTCTATTTTTATGTCTCTTTTCTTCTTAATATGGTGTTGTTCATGGCTATCAAAAGAAAAGCAACAAAATACTATATTATAATAGTAATAATATTTATTCCAAAATCATTATTTATGTATCAATTACACCCAAATTCATTATATTAAGTTCAAATATCGTCTATAAAATTATCATAAGGGAAAATAAATATACAAATATTTTACTTATCAATCCATAAATCCACCAAGCCGCCTGTCAAATACATTCCTACCGGTGAAGATGGTGATAGATTCAAACTATTGATGTATTGGATGTCGTGCTCTATGTCTGTAGGCATCCTTATGCGAATTGTTGGCTGCTATACTTCACTTCAAATTTGGGAGAAGTTTCAGACTCATTTTACTTCTCAAATCAAAGCTAAAGAACGGCAGCTGAAGACGCAGCTCAAATTGAGTACCAAGAAGGGCAATCTTTCTGCGAATGAGTACCTTCTGAAGATTAAAGGTATTACCGATGCTCTGACAGCGATTGGCCATCCTGTTTCTGAATCTGAATGCATAGATCACATCTTTGATGGTTTGTTAGAGAAGTATGATTCCTTTGTACTGCTGTGACAACCAAGAAGGATCCTTACTCTGTCGATCATGTTGAGGTTCTTGTCTTGTCTCAGGAATCTCGTCTTGAGAATCATCACAAATTGATTGCTGTTCCTACAGCGAATTTTGTTCAATCTAAAGCATTTGGTCATAGTGGTGATCGCTCGCGTGGTGGTGGCCATCGAGGCCGTGGTCGCTCTAATGGCTCGGCTTATTTTGGTGCTCACTCCTCAGGATCTTCAAGTAGCGGCAGTAAATCATCTGCCTAGTGTCAACTTTGTGAGAAGACAGGTCACCGTGGGCTTGACTGTTGGTATAGGTTTGATGAATCATTTCATGGCCTCACCTTTGCTGATCGTGGTAATAAGAAGCAGTCTCAGAGTGCACATGTTACAACTGATTCTAGGATCCTGATTGGTATCTCGATTCAGGAGCCACTAGTCAATTTACTCTTGATGACAACAATATTGTTGACAAATCTATTGGTAAGAAGCAAACTTCAGTTTCAGTCGGAGATGGTTATGATTTGTTTGTTCATGTCACGCACTAACCTACTAGAGTGTGACCAGCACAAAATATAGGATAACCTCACTTTGTAAGCCCTTTTTCTTTAATATTTTATAGTTACAATCGTAAGATCTACTTCATTGATATAATGTCAAGGGTAATTATAATAATAATAATTAATGGACGTTGCATAAATATTAATGAAAACATCTGCAAAGATTTGACTTTCAAAAGATTTTGTTTTTATTTTCTGCTGTGTAAATCAACGAATTGTTTTTGGAATACATGACCTTGTCATAATAGTACTTGCATTGAAAAAAAAAATAGTACCAAGTTGAAGAAATTAACAATAGGTTCAACTTAAACAAACTTTGATAAAAGAATTTCTTTTATTTTTAATAATATGAAATAATTATAAAAGCATTTTCCCCCTAAAAACTTGTTTTATTAGAGGAAACAACACAAAATGAATGAGATACAATCTAAAGGTCACGAATAACAAGCATAACCTGAAGGTCATGAATATCCGGCGCAACTCGAATGTCATGAATAATAGGCGCATCCCAAAGGTCACGAATATCCAGCGCTTTGTGTTTTTTCCTTTGGTAAAAATGTTCATAATCTTATTATTATAAATCATTTCTTTCAAATCATGAAAGTTTGCTTTGGAAAAAATATATAAAATAAATAAATTTTATAAAAATATTAAAAATCAATTTTCCAACCTCCTTTCAAATGCATTATATTCCTATAGATTGAAGA
The DNA here is from genome assembly GCA_963210345.1 of Inga oerstediana. Lineage (NCBI taxonomy): Eukaryota > Viridiplantae > Streptophyta > Magnoliopsida > Fabales > Fabaceae > Inga > Inga oerstediana. Next base: position 12,350,946 of record OY723404.1, on the reverse strand, counting down.
GAAAAAACCAAGACATTATCATGACAGCACAATCATATTAGTTTATCACAATATACTATTTTTATACTAAACCTTTGAATTTCTTTCAGAAGAAAATCATCTTAATATAATTACACTATACTTCTCTCAACATTTATTCTCTCTTACATTAATAAAATATACTAGAAAAGAACTTTTTTTTTTCTTTTCATTCCACATGTCACAAATTAAATCCATTCCATTCTTCAATTCCATAAAATTCCTTTCCTAGACATTTCATCAAACGCTTCATGGGCATTCCAAAGGCTTGCACAAAGTAAGTAAATTTTGCTGGGGTATTAATATAATTACACTTTACTTCTCTTAACTTTTATATTCTCTTACATTAATAAAAGATATTAAAAATAATTTTTCTTTTCTTTTCATTCCACAATTCGCAAATTAAATCCATTCCATTCTTTAGTTCGATAAAATTCCTTTCTCAGACATTTCATCGAACACTTCATGGGCATTCCAAAGGCTTGCACAAAATAAGTAAATTTTGTTGGTGTAGTTCCTGCAAACACGCACTATCTAAGATAAAATGGACCATTCCTACAGAAATAGGGTAAATAGAATAGTAAAATATAAAAGCAATCAGCAGGCAGAGGAAGCTCGGAAGCTTCAGAGGTGGAAGAGAGAGCTTGAGGATTCCAGAACGGGAAGTCTGAACCTTTGCTGAGCTCTCCTTATATAGGCATGGAACTGAGAGACGTTGGGCACAATTTAAACCACCGGTTACAACATCAATAAAATTTGGATTTTCCAATAAGCCATTTCCACAAAATAAATTTAAACCACCGGTTACAACATCAATAAAACTAGGATTTTCCAATAAGCCATTTCCACAAAATACAACATCAATAAAATTGGGATTTTCCAATAAGCCATTTCCACAAAATAAATTTAAACCACCGGTTACAACATCAATAAAACTAGGATTTTCCAATTAGCCATTTCCACAAAATAAATTTTTCCAAAAAAGCATTTAATAAAGAGTGCCCAATCCATATTTAATTCATGCACAAGGTGAAATCGTCGGATTTCTATTGCATTTGCCTTTTAGTGGCCCTGTTGTTATACATGTGAGTCCACTCTTCCTCTTAGCCCATTTGCTAGTCTAAATTCACAAGATATAATATATACACTTATATTTTCTCTCTTTCAAGCAATGTGAGACTTGTTCCATTACCCACTTTCATGCTAAAACTCCAACAAATTTAATCCTTAAAATTTCCAATCAACTCCTTTCCTTAATAATACATCATCATCATCGTCATGAAGTTATTGGGCTTCCAAATTTTATAATTGAACAAGATTCAAATTGAAACAATTTCAAACGGTATTTAAATTTTTCTTCAGCAGGGAAATAATATTGGAACACTTATCTAAATAAAGTTTTCTTTCAAAAATTTTAGCAAACACTAAATGTTCATTTCATATTAGGAAAACTCCAAGATTATTCATCCCTTCTTATCACAGCCCCAAAATTCATATGTTCCAACTATAAAGCCACTTCTATTTAATCGCCAAACTTGGGACAACCAAATCAAACACCAATTAGGAAAAAGGCAACGATTTTTCAAACCATGGATCATATACAAGAAGGAAAAGAAGACATAACAGTAAATTTTCAGCAGAGGTAAAATAATAATGAAGAATACATCAAATACTAAATATAAATAGGGCCTCGAACTTGTCAAGCTTCGGTTAACCATCAAGCACAACACTCTCCCCTGTTTCGGTGCCACTCTGACAGAAAAATACCAGCAACAAAGGAGGAAACCAGCCAACAGAAAAAATGAAAATAAACCAGAAGAGTGACAGGGCAAAAGGTTGACGACTAGTAGGTAGCAAAGATCATTGACAGGAAAGAGCAAGAACCCAATGGCAAACCATATTCACACACCCAAACTCTCGACAACGTCAATAGAAACAGAGGAACAAGCACTTGGAATAATTAGAAAGAAAAGCAAGAGAATAGAGCACAAACGCAAGGAACTTACATACACATACACAGCGACGATGGTGGAGAGAAAAGAATTGGACGACGACGGAGAAGAGGGGATGGCAATCGGTTTCCACGGTCCCCAAAAGCTCCAGACAGTTCCTCCTCTTTCTTGTTTCGTTGGAGGCTATATCAATTGCCCCCCAAAAATATCTGAGAGGGGTGCACACATATATATAAATATATATATATATATATATTATTTATTTTAACATAAAAGTATTATGGTAAAACAAAATGAAAATACCCATTTGGCACACAAAGAATCCAAACACAAACATCAAACAAGTTTCCACTAGACCACCATTTAACCTTTGTTAAAAATAATTAAAATTTTGAATAGGAATTTAATAATTACTTTATATTATTTTCAAGCCATAACAAAGTAGATAAAATATTAAATAAAAAGAAATAATTATCCGAATTATTTTTAGGGTCCTTATAGTTGACTATTCTGGTCATTCTGTCCTTCATTCCTCTTCGTTTCCTCATTCCTCTTTAACTCTCAAACATGTCTTACATGTTCCTTCTATATTAACTATATATCGTTTGTGTGTTGACTTGAGACTCTAATTGCATTCTTTTCTGACATGTATCTCATTAAGGGCATGAGACCTAATCAATTGCTGCTTAAAGGCTCCACCAAAACTGGTGTCTATCCTCTTAAAGAAATTGTTTAGCAACTTCAAAGTGTTCGTTCAAAGCCTCAGCCAGAAGCTCTTCTTACTTTGTCTAAAAATCAAAACAAATATACTTCTGGTTCTATTTGTTTCAATTGTAAGTCTTGTTCCTTTATTGATTCCTCTATTATATCCTCCTTTAGGATTTGGCACAACAGGTTAGGTCATCCATCTTCCTCCGTTGTATCTCGAATAATGCAATTGTGCAATGTTTCTAATAATAAGAAATTTGCTTTTGATTTCTGTAACTCTTGTTGTTTGGGCAAATCTCAAACAGTTTTTTACTGACTCTGCTACAATTTACACTCGACCTCTCCAACTGATATATACTGATATATGGGTTCCAGCTCCACATGATTCTTTAGATAGCTATCGATATTATAATCATTTTACTGATACATTTACTAAATTCACGTGGTTTTATCCACTACACATCTAAAGCCTATTTAGTTTTTCTTAGCGTCAAAACTATGATTGAGCTGCAATTACACTTAAAAATACTGGTCGTGCAATTTGACTCTGGTGTTGAGTTTCCTAAAACTGGGAAGTTTTTGCAATCAGAGGGCATTATTCATCGTCTTAGTTGTCCATACACTCAAGAAGAAAATGGTGTTGTCGAAAGGAGATATTGAACTATGATTGAGATGGGATTAACCTTACTAGCTAATGCTTCTCTTCCTTTTTGCTTGTGGGCTGATGCATTTTGTATTGCTGTTTATCTTTGCAATCATTTACCAAGTAAGGTCTTACGTGGTAATTGCAACGGTTGTGTGGCAAACTTTTGAGTTACAAACATCTTCAAACTGTTGGTTGTTCCTGTTTTCCACATACACAACACTATAATATGCACAAATTGGATTATAGGTCTGTGGAGTGTCACTACAAAAAAATCATTAATTTGTAATGGTTAAAATGACTGCTCAAATGACAGTAGTACCAGCTTCAACAATCGCTATAAAATACATTGTTACAAATGGTTTTATAGCAGTTCTAGTAAACCACAATGCATGAGAACCAAATTGCTACAATGTTTGTAATGGTTCAAACCAACTGCTATAAGATGCATCTATAGCAGAAACCGTGCATGAGCTTCTTGTAGCTTTTAACAAACTGTTACAATTGTCATTTTAATTTGTGGGATTATTTTAAAAAAATTCTACAAATATTGGAGGGAAATAAAATTTGAAAATTTGGTTCAAAATATGTTGCCGTTATCCAACCGCTACTAATAAATTTTGGAAATTTTAAAAAAGGTACCAAACATTTGTAGCAATTGGGTAATCGCTACTAATATTAAATGAAATTTCAAGTTTTTGTGCCAGAATTTTAAATTTAACTTTGTACGGCTGATGTAGTTGGTTTGGCAACCACTACTAAATGTTCCATGAATTGAAAAAAAAAAAAACACTATGTGAATTATTTTTTTGATTTATTTTTCCAATTTTATTTTGAATGGTTTATCATTTAAATAACAATTAAAATGATAATAATTATTATTTGAGGATAATGATTAAATTAAGTTACATAATTATGAATACTATGTATGTCCCAATTCATCTTTTAAATGTGTAGGCAATAATGACTTATGTACTTCACTTTATGAAATTGAGTTGAAGATGGAGAGATATATTTATTTATGGAAGAAATGTTGAAAATGTAGAGGAAGGAAGTAAAACCTTGAATTCCTGCACAAGGGAAAACAATTAGGATAACAATTATATGAAGCAGCAAAATAAAATGAAATGATGAAATCAAGATTTGAGAAAAAAATTTACCTTATATAAGCTCAGCTCTTCATCTAGATGACTTGAACAAAAGAGAGAAAAACTAGAGTGGAGAGGGGTTGGAAGAAATGGAAATGCAAGAAATGAGGTGTGATGAGAGTATTTATAGGAATCCAATAACATGTTTGTAGCGGTTAAGGTGACAATGTTTGTACTGATTATGTGCGTTAGCAGATACAGTAGAGGTATTACACTTGCAAGAGGGCAAAGAAAGCAATGAGGCTTGCTCTTCCTAGAGCTCTTTCAGTTTAGTATAATATGTGGAAATCGAAGAAGACATTTGATGAAGCAGACTGATTTCTCTATGTAGGGAAAAAAAATTCTCGAACCTATAACTTTGTCAAAACGATCATGGTGGTTGGTCCATATGAGATTAGCATTTTGGATGAAGATTACACTACTTACCAGAACCTTCAAAAGGAAATTTAGCAGCCATGACAACACAACAACATTGCAATGCTCCAACTAAGCATAGAGATTGGTTTCTTGAGAATCCTTATGCAAGAACAATCAATAAAGCTTAATTTATGCTTACCAAGAAGCACGAAAAGACACTTCTCCATATCCTATCTCAGTCACACATAATACTCTAACTCAGATACAAATTTTAATCTCTACAACTTCACTATCCTCTTCTTCATCCTTCTTTACTTACAATTTACCTCATATGATGTCAAAATCAAAAAGAGTTTTAGGCTTGGAACGTGGCCACGGGTTTAGGGTGTTTGAATGAAAGGAAAAAGGATAAATATGAAAAATTTGAGATAAATAAAATAACTTTCCTTTTTTTCCCTCTTCCTCTTCTTTTCTTACTGTTTCTTTCTTATGCACTCACCCAATTTGAACTAACTTGCTTTCTTTCCACCAAGCCTTCTTTGAATTTTCATTTTTTTAAAGAGAGTATTGGCTTGGTTTCTGTACACTTTGTTCAAACCTTCAACAATTTACACATTTCACATTTATAACTTACCCCTTCACACATCAAACCATTTTTTCCATTTATCTCAAAGCAGGGTGTTTCATGGTTTTTCAAGCTAGGGGTTAGGAAAGTGAACTGATTTTCAAAAGAACATATATATTGGTTTTTATAAAGGCTCAAAATTGGGTTCAAAAGGGAAGAATAATAATTCAAGTTAGCTTGAAAGGCTCAAGCACTTTTTAAAGAAATGCCTAAATCATTTTTCAAAACCATATGAGATACACCATAAGCTTTAAAGAATTCTAAAGTAGATTTGGAAATTATATTAAAAATAGGTATATAAGCTAGTTTACCAAAAGTTTCTCAACAAAAACCTTTAAAACATCCCTGACTCTAATAGTGCAAGATTATGCTCAAGAGAATTCCTTAAAAACTCATTCCAAAACTATAATTCACTCAACAAAGCAAATTAATCACAAATTCCTGTGAAGCATAAAGTAAGCAACTTACAATCATTGGACCACTCATACAATCCTAAACAAACAATTCACCAATTCAAAAATCTTAACTATTTTCCAAGAAAAGGCTTAAATTTGTGAAATTTCATATATTCCACCCCTTTTTTCAATCAAACTATATATCAAAACTGCTTGTATATTCCTGTGCACTCATTGTTACATCCAAAATTGAAAATTTTCACAATTTTTCCTCCCCCAAACTTAAAATCAATAGTATCCTCACTGTCAACTAAAGTTAAAGAAAACGTCAATTGCTACTCAAACCTATACACATTCAGCAAGTAATATTCATAGCATTGAATCTAGAAAAAAATCAAGGGTGTATCCAATAGTAGCATTCACAATTGCAACCAATTGTCAAGAAGTCAAACAAAGGGCATCAACACCCTTATCCAAACATATCAGATTTTTAGCAAAAGACATTGAACAACTTACATGATAGCTATCAGTAGCTAACACCAAAATATATCAAAATATCCACATTGAACACAAATTATTATTCACAAAATAGGGGGACAATGAAAAGAAAACACAATTGAAACAATAAAAGAAAAAGAAAAACAACTATCTAAAAAGAAAAATTTCCCCCAAACTTGAAGCGTGTTAAGAACCTCAATAAATCAATTCATGATTCCAATCCTAACCCTATCCTCTCTTCCATTTGTTTTAGCTTTTAATGTTCAATGAAGAAGAATTTTAGCCAATGAAGCTTTAATAGAAAGTCCATCCATTCAGACTAATTGGAATAAGTTTACTTGCTTTCCAACAAATTTAATCTCAAATACTATACTCTTGGAGTCATGTAAAGAAAAACCATTAACTTTGAAAGCACTAGAAATATGTGAAATTTGGTTCTCACAAACAAATTTTAGTGCGAAACAGATTCCTCTTGTTTTTTTTCTTTTTCGATTGCACATCAGTAAACAATGAAAATAATTCAATGCTTCAAAACCATTTGAAACACCATGAGAAATAACTAGTTATTTGGCAACATCACAACATACTCTAAATTTAGCAAAACATGATCCAAGAGTAGTAATGTATTAAAAAGAAGTCCTTAAAGGACTGATCAGCAAGTATGTTTAAGAGGCACCCAAATGACTTCTCAGTATGCACAATACTCTTCCGTGTGTGCAATTGTAACACCCCAAAATTCGATGAAGGAATTTTGACTCCAAAAGTGAGTGTGATTATCGTTAAATCGACACTTTTGGAGAATACGATATGAGATGTGATTTGTATATGTTTTGATTCGTACCCAAACCCTGTATTTAAGTTTACTTATGGATTAATATCTAAATTGGCTTAAAATATAGGGAGGACACATAATGTGGTGACATGGAATGATAAAATGAGTTTGGTGGTGATTAGGGAGGAATTACCGTAATCAGGGGCAAAACGGTAAAGTTACCGACCAATTGATCAGTTACCGAAGAGGAAACTCATTGGTAACTTAAAGATCAATGGTTAGAATTGATTTGTGAAAGAGATCTAGAAGGAGCAATCATGTGCATATGTGTTCGTGTGTGCTTATAGGAGTTGTGCAAGATGTTGCCAAGTGTCACCATATGAACCTTGGGATTAAAGTCAAAGCTTCAACGTAATTTCCCTCTTTCCTCTCTTCATGGGTCGGTTAATTATATTCTAAGGAGGGAAGAGAAAACTGAATACATCATCATCATCAACATCTCACACTCTCTCACTTCAACCTCCATGTTCGCCTAGCCAAGGAAGAAAGAGAAAGGAAGAGCTTGATTTTTAGGTGAGAAATTATCCATAAATGCTCAACTCAGCTTCATTAATATTGTTCAATGGGTTGAGAGATTTATTCCTATGGTTTCAGATTTTTGATTAGTGGAGTTTAAGAACTTGTAGGAATTTGAAAGTAGGAAAATCAAAGAAATAGCTTTGGGAAGAAGTTGAGGTGAGTATTTGATACCTTTTGGTATAATTATTGTGGTCATTGGTTTGGTTTTGATAATTTTGAATTTTTTCCCTGATTTTTGGTCTAATTTGAATGCTTGAATTGGTTAGTGTGTTATGTAGAATGTGGTGTTAAATTGTGTCTTTGTGCCATTGGAGTTGGTTTGGAATTTTGGAATAGAAGGAATTTCATTGTGGGGGATTGTGTGTATATTTTGTGTCAACATGTTGAGATTTTGGTGGAACATGTCTATGTGGATGGAAGTTGATTGTTTTGATGGCTCCAATGAGTTCTTTAAGCAAAATTGTGTAAGAATGGTGTTTAGTTTGAAATTTGGAATCATTGGAAGCCAATTGGTGAAATCTGGAATTTCTGGGAAATATAGAAAATTGGCTAAGTCTGAAATGCTGTGCAAGTGTCTAACTTTGCATGGTAATTTGACCTAGAAAATGGTGTTGAAATGGTGTGAAATTTTTCAAGATTGTAGTTCACATTGCAAGCTTTCAATCCATATAAAGTTTGTGTCATTCTGAGTTTGGTGCACAAAATTATGAGTGTTTGGAGATTAGCTAGGGGTCAGGTCACAAGTTGGCCACGACCAATATGGCTGGCCGCGACCCAAAACCTTCTGACTATATGTTGGCCGCGGCCTAGAACCTACTGACTTGCTCTTGGTCACGGCCCAAGGTGGCTAGCCGCGGCCCAAATCTTTCTGTGCATCCGTTGGCCCTAGCCCACAGTTGGGCTGGTCGCGGCCAACCATTGAAAACCTACATGTTGAATTTCTGAAGAGGGTCTTTTGGGTAAACTTTCCCCAAGCCTTTAGGCATATGTTTGGGCTTATATTAGCCACCTAAAGGTCTTAAATGATAACCAACTTTGATGTTTGGAAGTTGAGGAATTGGAGAAGGGAATAACCCTATGTCCTTGATTTGATTGTCAAGATTTGATATTTGCCCTGATCGTGATTTATTTGTGCCGGAGCACATGTGGAAAGAATAAGGTAGTGAATCTTTCTCTTATACTGTGTATGAAGCGTTGTATGTATATTTGTCATCATTAAGATACTTTGAGATCGTAGCGAAAGCTGACGCATAGAAATCACAGCGAAAGCTGACGCATAGTGTTTACAGCCATGGGTGCTGTTGTTTGTGGCGTGAGACATGAATCATTGTGATGCTGCTTAACATGATCTTACATGCTATGTGTTTGTATATTGTATGAGTGATTTGCTACTATTGAGATTCATTTGAATCTCATTATTTCCATTGACTAACCTTTCAGACAGGGCAAGTGGTTCGAGAAGAAGTAAGTAACCAAGGGTGGGTTAAGTTCCTGGTAGGGAGCATTAGTTTGTAGTTGGTTATCATAGATTGAAAGTGTTGTATAATTTGTATTTTTCCTTGGATTTGGGATGTGTACTTGGATATATATATATATATATATATCAAAGATGATGTTGTGTAATCCCCTAAATGGGAACTTGTATACTCTTTAAAAAATATATGGAACCCAGGGTTTACCGGGGATTGTGTTGTGCATTCTGATATATTTGAATGTGATTTATCTTCGTGAGGTAATTGTATTCAAAATGGGAATATGAGACCAGGTGTATTATATTTTAAAAGATGTTTTCTTTTAAAACCCTATTGTAAAGATGATATTTTAAATGCATTTTGAATTTCCATTGGTCTCTAATTTGTCATAATCACGTATTTCGAATGATAATTACGAAGGGGGTTACAGCAATAATGTCTTGGATCCAAACTTTATAAACTGTATTATGTACAAAACAAAAAATCCCTTTTTTCATTCTACTGTTCCAACATAAATGGTACTAATAAAACCATAGAATCATGAGCCTACTCTTCAAATACTGGTCTTGCATCCTTTTCTCAGAATCACAATGCATGAGGTTTGAGCATTTACCTTAAAGCTGATAGAGAAAACACAAGCAGAGCACCGAGTAAGCAATTTAACAGATATCACCCAAATACAGTTGGATCAAATAGAAATGAAGATTGTAGATGGAGGGGAATGACTTTAGAGATAGTGAACTGGGTAATTTGCCAGAGGTAGGCAATGTTGAAGCTGATAGTGAGGGATTGATGAGGAATTGAAGATGGTGATGGAGGAGGGAAGGTGGTTATCTAAGAGGTACGATGGGTATGCGAATAAGGGTGGGGTTGACTGTGGTAGGTGAACTCGCTAAAGGGAATAAGTCAACAATAAGCTGGGGGAAACTGGTGGCGAGTGACCAGTAACGATGAGCTGTGTAGGGGGGACGTGCAACTGTGGAGGCTAAGTCGGTGAGGAGGTAATCGACTGGGGGTGATAGATTTGACTATGAATGGTGGGGTCGATGGTGTATGGTGGCCGGTGTGAAGATGATAGTGATAGTGAGTAGAGGGTCGATGGTGCTGGTGAGAGAATCTATAGACAGTAGTCGATGGTAAAGACAATAGATTTGAGGGGGAAGACGGTGAATGATGGGAGTGCTACGGTGGTTGATGATCGACGATGGAGGAGGAACTGGCCTATGAAAGAATGAATGGGTTGCAATGAAGGGAAGAACTGGGAGGCTGAGTGAGCCACGATGAAGATAAAGAAAGGTGATGGTGTGAAATGTGAAGGGAATGCTGAAAGTGAAATAGGAATACAAAGAATTAGGGTTTGGATAGGAGGGAATTTACAAAAAAGGAAGGAGTTTTGAATTTCAAAAATGAATATAGTCCATATGTGGGGTAGGTTCAAAAGGATTAAAAGGGAAAAGAAAAGAAAAATAAGGTTAAGATGGTAAAAAAATAATTTATTATTATTATTATTTTTGGAAGACGCTACTTCTAATGCACAGAAAGGGTGTAAAATAGAAGGAGTTCGCCTTGGCCTTGTTATAGCGAAGCAAGGGTAAACACAAGAGAAACTGGACAGAAAGGGTGAAAAAATGGAGCTTTTTGCTTTTGCAAATCTCTTCACAAACCATTCAATCACATCAAAAGGCATAAGAAACACCATAATGTACTACTCAAACATAGTCAAGCAAGGATTTTCAACTTCAAAGCTCAATTCACAACATGCAAATTCCATCTTAATTCACATTCATCTTTTATATAATCAGACAAGTAGCATCAATACTACTTAAGTAATGAGGTTCAAATGCAAAGTTTGATGTGTACTTCCCTTTATAGTGTCAACTCCTTATATCAAAATGATCATTGTAGTACCAATCCAATATAATTCAAATGTCTCAGCCATGGGGTAACCTTTCTTACCTACAAAAAGGTAAAACCAAACATAAATCCACTAAAACACATTAAAATCAAAGGAAAATAAAAAGAAAAAGAGTTAAGAAGTTGAGTTGCCTCCCAAGAAGCACTTAGTTTATAGTTTTCAGCTCGACTCTTTACTTTTTCAAGTTACATCAGCTATAGGCAGGTGAATACTTGATGTTTGACCTCTCCACCATAGCTATGATTTAATCCATGGCCAATAGCTTAAAACCCCTTACCATCTTCATTTCTCAGTCCACCTATACTAGAGGTATATGCTTGTATCTTTAAAATCTAAAATAGCCCATTCAGTAACTCTTTTACATGCTTTTAGAATTTCCAAAAGTTGTTCTTCATGTTGAATGGCTAATTGTGATGCTATACCCAATGGTAAATTTTTGGCTCCCAAATAGTCATATTGAAAGTTAGAAGGAAGCATCTTCAAATCAAAAGAGCATGACTCTTTAATAGATGACTTTATTGATGATCCATCAAGGGAAGACAAAACTATCGATTCCAAAGTATCCAACTCTTAGGATAAGTTTGTTGGGATTGGCAGGCACATTAGAATAATTTTAAAATTTTCACCAATACCAATCGAGGATATATTAATGGCGTTTAAACTGAGTTAGGAAGAATCGTACCCTTTTGAATTTAGGGTTTTCAATCTCTAGGAATGAACACCTCTGATCGACTCCCTCTACCGGTATCCCGTGAATGTTACTCCAACACGAACTGCATGCTAATGCCTCCAATGTCTGCAAGGGTTTTCTCGCTGCTCTGAATTCTCATCCGTACATGAGTTTTTTCTACTCTATCATTTTTATAACCCATGAGGGCTATATTCAAATTTTAAATTAATCTTGATTAATTTTAAAATTAATTAACTCTTAATTATCTTGACAAACTAATTAAATATTTGGTTTAATTAAATCTGTCATACAGTTTTAACTTAACCTATTTATTTAATCTGAATACAGAACTAATAGATTTACTTTATCCTTATAAATTAAATTTGAAATATTATATCTCTATCATGTTAGTTATTAAATTTAAAACTAACATAATATAATAATATTATCATATATGTATATATATTGAAAATACATATATATAATATTATTAATTTTCTTTTTTCATGAATTTTATATTATATATATAAATATAAAATTCGTCCACTCTAGATTAAACATTGTCTCGCGTTGGGCCATTCTTGTATGTGACCCTGTAGGCCTATACGAAGTTGGCAGTGGGCCAATAACTGTATTAATCCACAAGTTGCAAGCGGCCTCTAGCAAGACATTACGACTACCCAATTCATATGAGGATTGTTAACATGATGCAACATGTCATACAACCATGTCACGTCTCTTTTGTCACACGATATTTCGGTCAAGGATGAGTCATGGATGATGTCATCCTCTTATTCCAGACCATTACTTTCCTAATTCCTGAGTAATCTGACAATAGAAATGGAAACTCCTTTCCATCATAGTATGGCCATACATTTCTCAAACTCACTCATTGAGGGGCCCAGTAATATCTCTCTACTAATGTGAGTGATAAATTTCATCTTGACCAATCATATTCCTCTGCATGAAAAACCACCAAGCTCGATCGTAGCCTTTATCATCACCCGGTCAAAGGTGACTTTTGACTAGTTCAAAGCTTAGCAACTCTCATGTCGAAATCCATGATGACCTCAGGTCGAAGGGCATTATGACGTGGTTATATATGAGATAAGCTTATGACTTGATCCATTAGCTGTCTCATAGCGGGTCAGTCCGGCACCTTATACTCTTACAAGTGTCTAAGACTTTGATTCGTATCTACATATCTTATCAAAGTCATACTGATCTTATTTCATCTTTGCTCCCTCATAGATGACCGACCAGGGACATTTAGGATAATCTTTATGATTTATCCAAGAATACAGTCATCACAGTGAACAAGTGAATAGTATGATAACATAATGGAGAAAGTTCATTAAATTAATAATATTTAAAATACAATAATTGGCCCCTAGGGCACAATTTCTAACATAGTTGGTATTGCCCTCAAAATACTCATGCTTTCTTCCACCTTTTCACCCTCTGTTTGAACTTCTAACGACAAACCGTCAATAAACCCATTATTATTGGCTTCTTGAATTCCTTTTTCTCCACTTGCTTAACCATGTCAACTAAGAAGTATTGCTTAGCCTCATTGGGAGTCTTTAGCAGCTTATGCATATTGAAGGTAACATACTCATCTTCAACTCGCATGGTAATTTCACCCTTTTCAACATCAATCAGGGTTCTAGCAGTTGCTAAGAAAGGTCTTCCAAAGAGAATAGGAGTATCTTGGTCCTCCTTACAATCAATAATAATAAAGTCCGCCAGAAAAATGAACTTGTCTACTTTTGCAATCACATCTTTAATTATCCATCTAGAGTAATAAATACTCCTATCAGCAAGTTGTAAAGTAATGGTAGTCGATTGAGCTTTACCCAATCATAGCTTGTTAAAAATAGATAGAGGCATAAAGGTTCACATATGCGCCAAGATCACACAATCCTCTTCCCAAGAATTTATCCCCAATGTGGCAAGGGATAGAGAAACTTCTAGGATCCTTCAACTTTGGTAGAATCTTCTTGATAATATCAGTAAAGCTCTTGGTCACAGCTACTATCTCAAACTTATTAAACCTTATTTTCTTAGAAAGGACAACCTTCATGAATTTGGCATATTTAGGCATCTTCTCCAAAACTTCAGCGAAGGGTATATTAATGTGAAGTTGCTTGAATATTTCAATAAATTTCTTGAATTGACCATTGTCTTGATGCTTCTTAGGCCTTTGAGGGAAAGAAGGTGGTGGAACATATTTTGGAGGAGAAGTATGGGTCTTCCTCTTCTTCTCATCCATATTTTTAGGTGGAATATGTTTTCCTCTCACCACGTTATCAAGGTCTTCCTTAGCTTGATTTTCCTTTTTTTTCTTGTCTTCTTCAACTTCAATTTCTGTATCTAGAACTTCATTGTTATCAATCTCAATAACAACATGGTCTTTCAACTCTTTACTGACCTTACTTGAACTTGGCACATTCGACAACTTTTCCCTACTTTTCAAAGTAAGTACCTTACACTCTGCTATAACACTTCTTAAGATTTGGAACAGTATCACTTAGAAGATAGTCTCTTTGTTATGTATTCAAATGCAAAGCAATTTGTTCCATTTGGATATCAAAACTCTTGATTGTCGTGTCATGAAGAGCAATTATCCAATTAAGTCTACTTGACTTTTGATAAGTTGCCTCAAGAGTTTATTTGTCTTTGAATCACCCTCTTATGGCTTTTGTCTAAGCTTAAAGCCCGGTGGATGCATTGGCTTACTAGTAGAAGCATAGTGATTAACTGGGTTCTTACTAGATCTAGTCTTCCAAGAGAAGCTGGGGTGGTCCCTTATACCCTTGTCATAGGCATTAAAGTAGGGGTTGCCATATGGATACCTTTGATTATTGTTCAAATAATGTACTGACTCTATAGTGTAATAACATTCTTTATAGGAGTGGGCTTCTCCACATAGTTCACAAGAAGGACTTGGAGCTTGGATATCATTCACATTCTTGGAAGGATTTCACTCTATTTTCAACTCGAGTTGATCAAATCTCTTGGTAATTGCTTTAAGTTGAGTGACAATTTCCTTAGACACATTTGAACCACTTGAAGGACTTGGTTCCTTATATGTTCGATAGCTAGAACATGATTTTTCAGATTGTTGCAAGGAACTAAAGGCAATGTCCTCATACAATTGTGATATATCAAAAACTCGCATCCTACCAATTCCACCATTTGAGTCATTGTTGAGCATAATTGCAGTGGGTATATCCAATCCGGCCACAAAGGCTTCGAGTAAGACATAGGTCTTCTGTTCATGATTGGGACAACTATGCCACATCTCCTTGAATCTCTCCCATGCTTCATGGAAGAGTTCGATGGGCTCTTGTTAGAAGCCCAAGAGTTCAGCCTGTCATTATAGATAGTGGTGAGTATTTCCTCCTTTCATGTGGGTGACCCGGGTTTGATCCCCCAACAACACCATCAAAAACTTGTTCTCTATTTAGTTTATCGCAAGCAAACAGGTCGCAAGTAATAGTATAGTGATAAAAAGAGTGCCATTCCACAAGAATTATGATGAGAGTGAGCTAATTATTGTAACCATGTTCTTAACTAAGTTTAATGAAATCATTTAAAATTGAGAAAGTCAAACAAGGAATTTTGATGAAAAAATAAAATTAAGTAACAAAAAATGGAAAATTGATTCTAACTTCAAGAGATTAAAGGTTTAGGATTACTTCTTCCCCATTGTATTTCATGGAACTATGCAATTAAAACACTTATTCTAGTTAAATGAGTCTATATGCTAATCAAAGAATCTAAAACCATCAACCAAGCTCTCTCAAGTCAAGATTGATTTATAATCTTCATTAAAAATATTCAATCTTTTGTTTATAATTAATGAAAACCATCTTTCCAAAATAATTCTTTAATAGACTATGTTAGGTTGTTAGATATATCTATATTCTAACAACAAACCATCCATTTAATTATCAAACTTCAAGTCTAAAATGATTTTTCTCAAGTTCTACAACTAAAATAGCTCCCTCAAGCATCATTCAATTGAACTAATCTAATCATGTGGTGATCAACCACAATATATCATTAAATATAGAGAAAAATCAGTATATATTCTCAATAACTAGCAAAAGCAAGATAATCTATTAGTTCCAATCTATAAAATGGGTAAAAATAATCCTAAATGAGAGTTTTAGCTACTCATAATCAATACAAACCAAAAATTGAACTTAAAACTCATATCTATATTAGCAAAATGGGAAGAAAACATGGAAAGACCAGAAAAAGCAAGGAAGACCCTTGAATTTCTCCAAAAATCTCCTCCAAGAGCTATCCTAAGTCACCTCCTCTTGTTATCAGCCTCTCCTTTGTACATAATGTTGAGTTTCAGCACCCCTCTTAGGTTAAAAGGCCCCTAGAATAGTCACTTTTTCAAAATACATAACATCATTATCGCAACTTCGCTTTTGCTGTGCTATAGCGAAGCCACAATGAACGTGGTTAGAAAGTCCTAGTTTTTGGGTGTTTTCGATTTTCCTTTACTGTCGCGTAACAACAATGATCATTGTTAGAAAGGCCTATTTTTAGGGCGTTTTCGCTTTTGCATTGCTATAGCGAAGCAGAAGCAACTAGGAGTATTTTCAACCTACTTCTTTGATCTTCCTTTTTGAATTTTGTTCTTCTTTCCTCAACTTACAATGATCCATGTAGGCTTCTATATCTTATATTCATCCTCCTACAAAGAGAATTTAGTTTACCAACTTTCTAATTTCTTCAGTTTAATTAAAACTTATATACACTTAGGTCAAAATTTGAAAATTTCCAAAGTATTTTCATCACATCACATTTTTCTTTATATGTATAAACTTTATGCTCAATTTGAGTTCAAAACCAACAAATATATAAGAAAAATGTGATGAAATATAAGAATTTCTAGAGAATAACAACGATTCTCATTACTCTTCTCCAAATGGTATAATTGGTGCTTCTTGTTAGAACGTGTGGGATGATGGAGGTTCCTTGTGTATCATACGGATAGTAGTATAAAAAGTGTGTAAACTTAAGGTCATCAACGGCATTGTCATCTGTACTCTTCGACCACGCCATTGCAACAGATTTTGCTGGATTGCAATGCTTGTCATAGATTCAGAGCGAGTTAAATGACTAGGATTAAGACTCAATGTAGTCAATTTGATGTAAGTGATCTGCACGAGATAGAGGGAAAATTGAGTCCATCGCCCTTTATTCTAGGATTTTGATTAGGGTTCACATTCTGGGACACAAGGAAGAGAAGAAAGGATTTGTGATGATGAAGGTATCTCAATCAAGTTGAGAAGTATCAGAAAGCATAGCTGCATCTCTGTAAATGTTTAAGTCGGTGTTTCAAGATCGGGCCGTGGCACTTAGGGTTCTGTTTTGCATGAGGCGCCCAGTCTTGTTTCACAGGGGCTTTGCCGGCCTAATTGGTGATGTCGTGGAGTAACTTATCTTATTTTTCTGGCCCAATCGTTGGTGCTTGGCTTGGATCTATCCTGGGTGTTCTTGATTTTCTGGTGACCCAATGAATAAAGGTGATGGATTGTAATGTGGTTTCTTAGATTAGAACCTACGCTCTAGTACCATATTGGATGAATAAACTCATATATGTGAAAATAGGGCATCAAGAATACACATGCCCCTTAATCTTTTTATTACCACAATAATAATGAATCCATTGATTAGATCCCAACATGATCTCCTAATATATACAGAGAAAGTAATGCCACAACAATCAAATAGTCCAAACATCCAATTAGGACTCAGGCCTAATTATACCTAACCTACACATTCTAACAAATCCTAAGAACTATCCTGATATAACCATAACTAGAGTCTCTCTCTCTCTCTCTCTCTCTCTCATTATTAGTACCACTATAGATCTTGTTCATACTTTTTACAATGTATTAGAATCAAAAGGAGTAGTATGGGCTCTCTTATTTATGCTGGTGGCCTTCATTATTAGATCAAGAATCAATAACAATGAGGTTAAGAAGAAGAAGAAGGAGACAGCCCCAAAAGCTAAAAAAGGGTTGCCTCTAATAGGGCACCTTCATCTCTTGGGAGTTCTTGTGCCAGTTTTTAGGACTCTCTTCCATGGCAGAAACTCATGGACCCATCTTCTTCCTCATGAATACATTGGAGCATTGTCAAGGAAAATTCCATTTGTAAGTGGTAAACACATCATAAACAAGTAGAATAGTCTTATGAATAAGAGAAATTAATTTATTAAAAAGAGTACATTGGAACATGATCAAGTCAAATTCCATTTATAAGTGATGAACACATCATGAACAAGTGGAATAGTCCTATGAACAATTTCACAATGGTTCTTAGTGAAGAAGTGGAATTCCACTTGTTCATAGGACTATTTTACTTATTCATGATGTGTTTGCCACTTACAAATGGAATTTGACTAGATCATGCTCCAATTTGTTCTTGTTAAGAAATTAATTTCACTTGTTTATAAGAATATTCCACTTGTTTATGATGTATTCACCACTTGCAAATCATGTTAGATCTCTTTTGTTTCTAAAAGGTTATTTTTGTCTTTTCATTTCACAAATTAGTTTCACTTTAGCTCCACCGGACTGCAGTGAAATTTTAGATTTATTTGAGGGCTAATGAAAATTAATTTGCCATAGTGTTCCTTATCTAAACCTTTCGCTTTAAATAAGCTTTTTGATTTTGTAACAAATAATCTGTTGTAATGGCTTAGAATCCAAATCTCCAAAGTATTGTTTTGCCAAAAAAAAAAGCTCTCCAAAGTATTGTAATTTCATTGTTCATGCATTTATAATTTTACCTAACGATTTTTATGAAAAAAGTATACAAGTAGTTTTCTTTACCGATTAATTTTCCAAATTTATTAATTTAATTATTGTTATGAATATAATATTTGTGTGGATATCCATATATCTCTGTTATCTAATATTATCTCTAGTATTTTATAGTTATCTTTAATCTCATTAAATCTGTTGATGATAGATATAGATTCTATTGATTTTGTAAACCTATGCCTATAAATAGAAAGCATGTATTATGTACTAGATACTTTAAATAGTGAATAAGAATTATTCTCTCCTTCTTCTCTCATATTCTCTCTTACCTTTCTTTTTATTTATAATACGTTATTAGCATGAGCCTTTACCATATGAGTTGATTTTTTTCATAACTAATGAATATAGATCTTTTTGCAGCATGAATTTACGATTATTATAGTTGTACATGCGAGTCCCCTTAAAGGGATGGAAATTTAAAAAGGAGCAACAGATCGAGTCAAAATGGAATTGAAGAAGCAGAATGGTTAATGAGATATCATGGTAAGGGTCTTCAGTTTAATGAGATAGCAAGGTAAGCTTTGACTTGAGGAGTCTTTAATCTGCAGAAATCCTGATTTATTATTGTTTTCTAGTATAAAATTTCTTGTGAGTTGGCTTCCATTTTCCTCCTAAAATATTTTCAATTTAGTTAGAATAAGATTGGAAGAAGATCTAATTTTTGTTGGCTATTAATTACTAATAGTTAATGCTATAAGGGTGCATTCACTGACATGGTAAAATTTTTACCAATTTTTTAAGGGAATGATGACATTACAATTTCTAGATATAAGCTTGAATGAATTATCATTGGCCCATTTACTATTAATTACTAATTAGTTAATAGTCTAACTAAGGTAAGCTATTGTTTGTTCTCCTAATTAATTTAGCTACTTTGATAATAAATCTTTTATTGCAAAGTTGATTCTCTCTTATATATAGAGTGTCAAACCCTTATCTCATTTTAACCTTTTTCAGAGTATTTGCGGAAAACGATATGCGGTTCGATAGGCAACTCAGGAATAGCATAATTATACTGATAATATGTGCATGATTACATAAATTCCCTATAGGGGTTTGTATATGATCACTACCATCAATGTAGCCACACAGGGCTACTTGGGTATCTAAACTTGTCCTAGTGAAACAGAGACATCTTCCCGTCTTCGTTCCACCACTGCAATCCCCTTGTACGGTTCTATTCTTTATTCTCAGCGTATCTTCTATCTCTTCCTATCTAAATTGTTGGTAGGGGAGGGTAAGATTCGAGAGAATCTTAGTAGAAAACAGATACCAATATGCATGCAAGATAAGTGCTTAATGATGACATGCTTGCATTAGATAAACTTATATTAATACAATGGCATATCTGCGTGCTCATTAATGTTTCGTGCAACAAAATTATAGCCACAGTATAAACATAAATAGAGCTTCAATCATTCATATATATTTCACATAATCAAGCAAAGCAATAACATGCATTAATACACAGCATAAATATCAAATACATCAGGAGAGACAAGTTCCTTACCTTAACCCTTTTACACCTCGAAACCTGTGCCTCATAAAACATGCCAACGACTAGGCTCACAACTTGGTCCTACAATTCCAAATATATAATTTAGACACTTCCATAGTGTTTCTGGGGGTTATATGAGCATATTATGAAGATTTACTAAAATGCCCCTGAGACCCAGCCTGGCCCTGTCGTACCCGGTCCGACTGTACTTTTCCTGAAATTTTGACATGGGCTATTCTGACATATTTTCGCCTAAGGAATCCATTTCCAGACTCAGAATGATCAAATTTAATGTTAAATTACAAAATTACCCTCGACAGCCCCACTTTAAGGGTTTTAGGGGCGTTTTCGTAATTATGCTTTTTCAACCTTTTCCAAAAAAGTGACCAACTGTAACCCCACCTAATTTTCACTCATGAACTCAATGGAACCATCAAATCATTAAAAATCCAACTCTAACCCCTACAAACTAGCCTTGGCCAAAATTTTCAGTTGCCCGGGAAAAATTGGGGTTTTTTGGTTTCGGCTGCGTAAATACGTTCCTTTCTACTTCTAACCATTTTGTTGACTATTCCATTAGGTTATAACTACCATTTAGTACCAATTTGGATATCATAACAGCCCCACACACCCATTTTCCATTTTTGAAACCAATGACAATCCGACGAAATTTCACCTATTAAATTATCCACAATAGCTAGAATAATCAATATACAAGAGTTTGAAAGTTACCTCAAGCTCCCAATAGCTTTTCCTTGACTTGGTTGAAATCCCTAGGTGTTCAAAAACATATTTTGAGCTTCCAAACCTTAAAGAACATAGAGGAGTAGCTTAGAAGCGGAGTTATACGCGTTAGGAGCTAGATCGTCGGAGAAATCGGCTTACTTTGCGAGTTCTCTTCTCTTTCTCTCTCTAAAATTTCTCACACCTTCTCTCTCTTGTTGTAGCTGAATGGCACGGTTTTTGGCTAATGGAGGAGGTAGATGATGATTTAATATAATATAATATTATTTTCTAATTATTTACTAAATTTCCAATAATTTTGGATTTTTACAAAATTCTGGTAGATTTTTGCCCAAATTTTGAAAAATCATAACTAATTCTAGAAAAATTGAATTGGAGTAATTCCAAAGGGTATAGAACTCTTATTGAGTCTAGTTTTAAGAAAAAATTTAGATTTTGCTAAATGGAATCACAAAATTCCCAGAATTTCAATCTTTCCATACTGTTCCAGAAATTTCACAGTTTTTCTGTGTTGATTTCAAAAATTCATAACCTTTTATATATAACTTTAATTGAATCATATGACCTATCAAATTAAAGCTTAGGATGTCTACTTTCACCTTGTAAAATTTTATAATTTTTTCTCATCACTTGATCATACAAAATTGCATGACAAGCTCACTACCTTATAGGTGATTTCTCCAAAAACATAATAACTTTCTCCAAAATTTACCATTTTACTTTCTTTAATACTCCAAAGATATAAGAATCATTAGGGAATAAATTTGAGCTCCTGCTAAACTAGGGTTTAGCATACCACTAATTTCAGGCTTATTCTCTAGCCTCAAATATCAAAATTCAGGATATTACATTTCTCCCCCCGTTCAATAAATTTCGTCCTTAAAATTTATCACACAACTTAGCCACCAACTATGGGTGCCTCTTCACAATGGCTTCCATTTCACAAATTGTTTCTCACATTGGGATGGTCCCTTCTAGACCACCCACAACATAGTATTCTATCGATCTGATTCCTTCAAGAATCTTAAACAACCTAATGTGTCATGCTTGGTTTACCACACAAGCACTCGGGATACTCATAATCACCACACAACCCTGCTATCACCCCATACGGGTAACATCGCCATATCCTTGGTATGAGTACGATGCAACATAGTTGCCACAAACCGCAATCGGCCTATTACACGATTGCCACACTAACACAATCACTACACAATTGCCAAGCCAATGCAATCTCCTCCACGCACGATTGCTACAACATACTATCATCACATAACCACAATTGTTACAAGGCCCCAGATCATGGATGGCCTAGTACATCTCACAAAACCTTAGCAGTTGGATGGCCCAAGCCACCACTCTGCCCGATCTGGTCACCCCTTCCAGGAGTAACTCAAAGTACCACAAACTTACTACACATAATGACAGCCTTTGCTGTATACACAATAACTTCAGCTCTCGCTATTTGTAAAAATACCTCAGCTTTCCGCTGTTTGCAAAGATACCTCGGCTTCCCGCCGTTTGCCACATTCACAACATTATCACATCGTCGTATCAACTTTCACGGTGTTACCCTCACCCGTACACCCACTAGTAACTCAGCTAATGGTAACTAGGACTTTTGCGTATTCACAATATCACCTCGCCATATCAAATTTCACGGCGTCACAACAATATCCACAGATGATTCCACATTGATACATGACCAATGTCACATATTCACAATCACACCCCACCCTCATCCCTTTTTATCGCCGGGAATACACACAGTCTTTACCTGAGTCGTTGTTAGCGACTCAGGGACTATTGACGTGGCGGTGCTTACACACATACACATATTGCAAGAATACCTCGACTTTCGCCGCTTGCACAATTACACATTGCCATTCCGACATTCAAGCAACTTCTAATCAAACACACATCGCAGATTCTAATTTTATGAACTGCCTTTCGGCCTGGGGTCAACACCGATGCAACCAGCCTGGTGGCTAACCATCCTGCCATGCCGGGGTAGTGCCCTCAAAAGTGAGAACCCCTAATCATGTAGTCAAATTCACCATCAGTTGAACTAGCTCTACTCTACTACACAACCACACCCCAATCCCAGTTTGTTCACAATTGTCACACCCCACCTTTATCCCCTTTTACCACCGGGAAGGCACGCAGCCCCACCCAAACTGTTGTCATATGATCCACAATCACACCCCACCCTCATCCCCTTTTGCAGTCAGGAAGATACTCAGTCTTTACTTGAATCGTTGTTAGTGACTCAGGGACTATTGGCGTGGCGGTGCATACATATCAAATCCACAATCACACCCTACCCTCATCCCTTTTAACCGCTGGGAAGACATACAGTCTTTACCCAAACTATTATTAGTGACTTAGGGACTATTGGCATGGCGGTGTATACACATAGCCTCACGGCTCACAAATAGTCAATCCCCCATAAACTACAGCCCCAGCGGAACGGTCCTCCCACCGGAATCACCCGATGAGCCGCAGGTGAAAGACATCACAAATGATTGTCACATCCTGAGCCTATGCCTACCAGGCGTAGCCCACCGGGTAAACCCAATCCGGCTTAACCGGGGAGATGGACTTACAATACACAATCACAACAAATTGGGATCCTCCAAGACCCCTTCTCACAAGATAATTTAGACTTTGTGGCCATACCAACACATCGTTTATACTGCCTCGAGCTCTTACTCAACGCAGTTCTCAAACGCATCACATTCACCATGCTTCCGTTGAACACTCTGAGGACTTCACCTCATCTGTGCTTTAACAATGTCAAGTTGATTTAGTAGGAGTCTATAGGAATCCCCCACTATAACTGACTACACTCACAATCTGTATTCAATTGTGCTAGACCTTGGCTCGATTCAACTTGAATCATTCAGAGCCATATGACTTCTTATCTCAAGAAAACTCATTCCATGTGGGATTTATTACAATACACCATCATTGAGAGTCAACACTTCCATAGCGCTAATCTACGATTTAACATCATAGTGGCTCCACGCTAGGGTTCATCGTCATGGTGACTCCACACTATGGTACCAGAACTCTCTGTAGATAGCCCTTTGCGATCATATTTCCCCATAGGTAGCCCTCTCCAATCAGAACTCTCTGTAGGTAGCCCTTTCCTATCAGAATTCTCCGCAAGTAGCCCTTTCCAATCTGAATCCTCTGTAGATATTTCTATCCAGTTGGTTATCTCAATATGAAGGTATCATTATAACAAGAACTCAGAAGCCATTCATACATTCCATCTTTTGTCTCAACCTTGAGACCATATCTCTTGACTATTCATGGTTTCATCATAAACCATTCTCAGGTCAGTGGCATATTCCAATTTCATACGCTAGGGCGATAATCCGCCACTAATGATCATCACCCTTTAAATCATCTAACATAAATGATCATTAGTCATGGAGAAACCTTAAGTCAATCAGTACATCTCAAGTCTCCATGACCCTATCAACTCACTTCCTAGGGAGTCACCCATCCTAAGATTACCTTACGTTAAGCACGCTTAACTTTCGCGTACCTATGCCCAAACACAGATACCGGCTTCCACTGCTTCTATCTACGATATCTCGTGACTACCCTCATCTCAAAAGACACGCAGGCTATCTCCAGTCACCAAAATATTGGGTGTGGACTGCACATCGGCCTTGGCCGTACCCACTTCTTCGGGTTCCGCAATATCCTTGGACTATTCTTGTCTAGTATTGCACCCCTAGCTACCTTTCGGTACTCGCCATTTCTCATAACTGATTCACAAATCAGGAAGATACCCTCCGTTGGTACCTCTCATCCGTGCATATTTCCTAGCACCGTGTAATCAAGACCATATCAGTATACCATTTTGTTGCCAGAACCGCTCACCCTTCCAGAACATCTTGGGCTCTTCCAGAATCGCTTAAAGCTCTTCCAGAACTGCTTGAAGCACTGATACCAAAATGTCACACCCTTATCTCATTTTAACCTTTTTCAGAGTATTTGCGAAAAACGATATGCAGTTTGGTAGGCAACACAGGAATAGCATAATTATACTGATAATATGTGCATGATTATATAAATTCCCCATAGGGGTTCATACATGATCATTACCATCAATGTAGCCACACAGGTCTACTTGGGTATCTAAACCTGTCCCAGTGAAACATAGACATCTTCTCATCTTCGTTCCACCACCGCAATCCCCTCGTACGGTTCTATTCTTTGTCTTAGCTTATCTTCTATCTCCTCCTGTCTAAATTATTGGTAGGAGAGGGTGAGATTCGAGAGAATCTCAGTAGGAAACAGAATCCAATATGCATGCAAGATAAGTGCTTAATGATGACATTCTTGCATTATATAAACTTATGCTAACACAATGACATATCTGCGTGCTCAATGTTTCGTGCAACAAAACTATGGCCACAGTATAACCATAAATAGAGCTTTAATCATTCATATATGTTTCACATAATCAAGCAAAGTAATAACATGCATTAATAAATAGTACAAATATCAAATACATGCAGGAGAGGCAAGTTCCCTACCTTAACCCTTTTACGCCTCGAAACCTGTGCCTCATAAAACGTGTCAACAACTAGGCTCACAACCTGGTCCTACAATTCCAAATATACAATTTAGACACTTCTATAGTATTTCTGGATGTTATATGAGCATATTATGAAAATTTACTAAAATGCCCTCGGAGACCTAATATAATATGGCCAAAAGCTTTATTCATTTGATTCCCTATTATATATATACTTTTCTCTCTTCTAATTTACTAAATAGCTAGAAGCCTTATAATTTTATCCTGAAGATAAAAGGCCAACAGCCATATAAATTTTCATCTTCTATCTTATCGTATTACTAAAAGACATACAACTTTTATTTATCTTGAAGATAAATGGCCAGAACCCATATAAATTTAATTTCTCGTCTTAAAATTTATTGGCATGAAGCCATGAGAATATTAATTGGCCTGAAGCCATGAGAACTAAATGGTC
This sequence comes from Inga oerstediana, assembly GCA_963210345.1. NCBI lineage: Eukaryota > Viridiplantae > Streptophyta > Magnoliopsida > Fabales > Fabaceae > Inga > Inga oerstediana. Next base: position 12,325,080 of record OY723404.1, on the reverse strand, counting down.
TGCAGCTATTAAGTTTTAATTTTAAGGTAATATCTTCTTCTTTGGGAATCTTGAGATTAAATTATTGTATGTTTATGATATTCGGTTTAGGTATTTATTGATATTATAATTTCAAGTCTAGCACCCATTGTATTCTTGATTCCTTGGCATAGGAAAGAAAATTGTGGCTCTCTGATTAAAATCTTGAAAGCTTATGATTAAAAAATCAAATGACATAAAAAAGCTTTGCAATTTTGAGAAAAAGTATTTGTACTATATAGTGTCCTAAAGACTAATTATTCAGAGAATTTTGCTACTTAAAAGTAATAGTTTTGAAGACTAATTTTTGCTATTATCACATTAAAAGAATTATGTCACTCATGGGTCTCCACCAAATCTATATAAGGCAATGACTATTTGAAAACTATAAATAATATAGCCCAAAAGGCCAATGGTTAAACTATCTTATATCAAGGGAAGCTCTACTCAAGATGCCTTAACTAGCATGTTTGTTAATGAGATTCTTGTACATCACATGCCTTTTATTAGATATTTACTCTTATGTTTGCCGCCCTTATTCACTTGCTTCTCCTTCGAACCGCTTACCCTGGCTGTAGGTTAGTCATTAGAAAGAGTGAGATTCATATGAATCTCAGTAGTAACATTTTCACTCATATGATATATAACATTTTCACGGATGTATACATGATATGACAACTTTTGTTGTATACATCTTCACGACAGCTTTCGTTGTATTCACGTTCACGACAGCTTTCGCTGTAGACACAATACAACAACTTTCATTATATACATCTTCACGATAGCTTTCGTTGTATATGTCTTCACATTCATCACAATTCAATGATAAGCACATACATATAAATCATTATACATGATATAAGAGAAAGAGTCACTACCTTGTTCGTTCCATTTGTGCTCAGGCACCGATTTCTCACATTCAGGGTGGATGTCAAGTCCTATAAATCATGATCAAGGATGACGAGTTATTCCCTATTTCAATACTTAAATAACTACAAAACACTTGGGGTTGGTTATCATTTGAATCCCTTTGGTGGCTATGAGAAGCTCAAACAAAAGCCTAAAAGAATTGGGAAGAGCTAGACCCATTGCCGCCATTAAAAAATGTAAGGTGTTGAAATTAGGGGTTGGTCGAGGCAAGAAAATGGTCAGAAACATTTTGGCTGCTGTAACCCCCTTCACGATTAAGGCAGAGATTAGTGTTTAATAAACATAATCATGTTGAATTAGAGACCATAAGATGATTTGGGACTTAATAAAAGTAAATTTCTCAAAGCCAAAGTTTTCAAAAACTTTTCTAAACCCGTTCAACAATGGTCTCATATTCACATTTCAATTACACAAATGGCCTATACAGTATGATTCCATTCATAAATATCAAAGTACAATGTAAATTCCCAAAACACTCGAGTTCTATTAATTAAGAAAGGGTTTTACAAGGCACAAATGCCCATAATCTATTTCCCTTAACTAGGGGATTACACAAAACTATCCAATATCCATACACAATTGTTTCCCCAATAAAATATCCAAAATATAAAAGTATGATAACTGTCACACCTTCATCTTATTTTCACCTATTTCAGAGTATTTGAGGAAAACGATACGTAGTTCAGTGGGCAACACAGGAATAACATAAACATACTGATATTATGTGCACGATTATGAAAATTCCCCATAGGGGTTTGTACTTGATAATCACAATTAATGTAGCCTCGCAATGCTACGTAGGTGTCTACACTCGTCCTAGTGAAACGGAGACATCTTCCAGTCTTTGTTTCACTACTGCAATCCCCTCGTACGATTGTCTTCTTTGTTCTCAGCATACGTTTTGTCTTCTCGTGTCTAAATTGTTGGTAAGGGAGGGTGAAATTCTGGGGAATCTCAGTAGGAAAGCAATACCAATAAGCATGAGAGATAAGTGCTTAATGTATGACATGCTTGCATTACATAACTCATACTCACTCAATAACTTATCTGCGTGCTCAATGTTTCAATCAACATACGTATGGCCATAGCATAAACAGAAACAGAGCTTCAATTATTCATATATGTTTCACATCATCAAGTAAAGTAATAACATGCATCAATACACCAGCACAAATATCGAATACATGCAGGAGAGGTAAGTTCCCTACACAATTTTCCATTTTAAACACAATAGAATCATAAAAAACACCAAAATCCAACCCCAACACTATCCAACACAGATATGGACGAAATTCTTTAATAATTGGAGAAAATGGAGTTTTGTGATTTCAATTCATAAACACTTTCTTATGACCTTTAATCACTTGTTTAACCACTTAATCACATTCTAAACATGATTAGACTAAATTTGGACAGCACCTCCCCTTAGGGTTAGGATTTTTCAAATTTACAAACTTGACAAAAATAACTAAAACCAAACACAAACCTCAACAACAATACCATACTAGTTTAGATCTAAGATTTGTGAGGTTACCTCTTGAGATCTTGAATCTTCTCTCTCTAGACATCTCCTCTTTCTCTTCTTGAGCTAAGAATGGTGTCTTCAAGATCATGGATACATGAAGAATCAAGGTTTAGAGAAGGATTTAGGGAAATATTACAAGAAACTAAAGAGATCAACACTTACCTTAGCTTCTTCTTCTTCCTTCTCTATAACTCTTCAAAGTTTCCCAAGCTCTTTCTCTCTCTCTCTCTTTCTTTAGTGTTAGATGAAATATGGCTTAAAAGAGGAAGGAGAATGTTTTTATTAATTTTGGTCATATTTTTTCCTAGCCATAGATCTAATCAAGGGTTGACATTTCAACACCTATCATGCACACCATCCTTCCTTCCATACCTCCAACCATACCCTCTACTTTATGCCATACCCTCTTAACTTTATGACATGCCTTCTCATCATATGTCTTCAATTGGATTTAGACTAGATCCCCTTCTAGTTACACAAACCAACCCCCTTCTCTTTACTCTAACCAAACCCATTTCTTCTCTCTAATTTCACAATTCTTGATTTATTCCATCAAGAATAATTCACTTATGCATTTTCCTTTATTTTCCTTGATTAATTGAGATTAACTCCAATTAATTGGGAAAATAATTAATCTTGGGTTAAATTGGCAAAATTATGATTTTTCTATCACCTTTATAATTTAATTCCTTTCTTGAATTAATTTTCCCATTTCCTTATGAATATGAATATTTCAAAATTCATAAGTTCCAAATTTCATGAATATTCACCGTTTTATTGAATTTCTCAATTAATTATAATATATTTTGGGGAATAAAATTTAGGGTGTTACAATAACCAATTTATCCAAAATAAACTCATAACCCGGAGCTTTATCCACTCTTCGTCACCTACTTTCCTTTAGATCCTTCGGCCCTATCTAAAAAATTGTTTTTGGGAGAGTGAGATTCTAACGAATCCCTGTAGTGTCAATTCACTCATAGTTTGCACAACCACAAAGCAAGTAAGCAAATCAATACACAACAAATAGCAACTACAACGGTAGTTACAGCAGCAAGGGCAGGTATGACTTGCGTCACCCTTACGTATGCTCACACTGTATTGCACAACCATATGTTCATATCGCATATATCACCACAACTGGGATCCATATAAAATATTTCACTTATACACAGATACACTGGCTAGATATTCAAATAGGAATCCACGATTCCACAACGCAGCCTCAGCAATTACAATGGCAGATACAATAGCAGGGGTAGGTGTGATAACCATCACCCCCTACGAATACTCACGCTGAACTGCTCCCGCTGTAATGCCCTACAGCCGATAACACATTCACAAGATCGCAATGGCATCATGCCGAAGATTTTCACAACAAAATAATGATAAGTCATGCATACCAAGTATCATACGTGATAAGTAAAATATTTGCATATTTATTTTCCTTTATATGATGATTTTATGGATGATATTTGAGCTCAATTTAATAAATTTGGGTGTAATTAATAAATAAATAATGATTTTGGCATAAAATAGAATTTCTTGGAAAATACTAAATTAGACCCTCTTTCAGTTTTCAGGCAATATCTGGAGCTCTAGATGTCGGATCAGGACATTCTTTATATGGATAAAAAGCTAAGAAAGATCTCTACAACTTTTATGTTGAGACGAAATTCCAGTTCTATCTCCAAGGGTTTCGAATTTTGCTTGAAAGTTGAAAGCAGGAATCATCTACCATTCCACCAACCATCTCATCTACCTTTTCATCTTTTTTTTCACCTACTACTTCATCTACCGCATTTCATCCACCACTTCATCTTCCTTTTCACCAATTACTTCATCTACCACATTCTATCTACTACTCCACCTATCACATTTCATCTACCTTACTCCATTTTTCCCTATATATAGCTACTATCTCCTTCACATTTGACACACCAATTCATATCCATTACTCTCATCTCTTCTCCACACATACCATTTCATTTCCATTATTCTTATCTCTTTTCTACTTACGCACCATTTCATTACTCTCATCTCTTCTCCACTTACTATATCATCTTAGAATTAATTTTATGCATTGTATTATTTTTGCATGCCTTCATTTTGGAAGGCTTAGGATTGTATTTATTTTTGTATGTCACCTACATGGAAGGTTTTACCTCCTAAAAGGACGGCTAGATTTTTACATTTTTCATGCATCTTTTGGTTGTATATTTATGTTTGAGAATTTAATATTCAAGTTTTATGCAGTATTTATAAGGATTTCATTCTAGCTTTATATAATGTCAATTTATTTTGGTTTTGTTTTTAATTTTATCATGAGCTAAATTTTCATTTTCTTAGAGTGATGACGTAGCTTACTAATAACGGATTGAATCTTAACTTATTAAATCTAGTTTTATGTTTCCTTTATGATTGAGTTTTAATTATTATTCTTAATGCTTTCATTTGATTGGCCATCTTTTGAATGATTTCAATATATATGTTGAGACCGGAAGGAGGTACATGTGTGTAGACCCTGTAATTAAAACCATAACTTGCATATGAAATAGGAATATATTCATATGAGTTATGTAGTCTTATAGAGTTCCATAAATTTTAATGCATAATTAATTGCTTAAATTCATATAGGAATATATTGGATTAGAAATTAATTACAGAATTGCTTGACTTTGGAAGAGGCTAGTAATTAAATTAGGGAAACTCAACTATCAATCATGTGAAATAAATTAGGCTAGAATAGATAAGTGATTCAATACAGAATTTGTTAAGTGAAATCTAATCCCTATGACTTTTTCTCATTGTTGTTTCACATAATTTGCATTCATATTTACTCATCTTTTATTTTGTACTCTCAATCACCAACGAATCGATCAACTAAATAGAATTAAAATTACCTATTTTGGTACTTAGTGATCAATCCTCGTGGGAACGATACTCTACTCACTTCTATATTACTTGATTACGACAGTGTACACTTGTATTATTTAATAGACCATTTACACACGTAATAAGTTTTTGGTGCCGTTGCCGGGAATTGTTGTCATTAATATCAATACCAAGTAATTTTAATACTAATTTGGTCTTCATATTACATTTGTTTTTCTTCTTGGTGTCTTGTGTTTCTTTTCAGGCTTTTGCTTAGTGTATGACCAAATTAAAGGAAACTGAACTGTTGCCTTTTGATTCAGAGATCGAAAGAACTTGTTGAAGAAATCGAAAAGTTCAAAAGCAGTCTACTTCAATCCCAAGTAATCCAATGGCAAATCCGGGGGGACGAACAACAGATACCAAAACACTTCGTGACTATGCAACACCAACAGTCATGGGGACAAATTCTGGAATCACGAGACCACCAGTAGCAGCTAACAACTTTGAAATCAAGCCAGGAATTATCCAGATGATGCAAGCAAATCAGTTCGGTGGTTCACCAACAGAAGATCCTAATGCACATATAGCCAACTTCCTAGAAATCTATGACACATTCAAGCATAATGGTGTTACTAATGACGCCATTAGACTTAGACTTTTCCCTTTCTCACTCAGGGATAAGGCTAAGAGTTGGTTACAATCACTACCAGTGGGAAGCATAACTACATAGGAGATCATGGAGCATAAATTTTTGGAGAAATTCTTTCCTTCAGCAAAAACTGCTAAATTGAGGAATGAAATTACCTCATTCACCCAGCATGAACAAGAAAGCCTCTATGAAGCATGGGAAAGATACAAGGAGTTGCTAAGGAGATGTCCTCATCATGGGTTACCAAATTGGTGGCAACTGCAAACTTTCTATAGTAGGATGACGCATATATCCAGAATTCTTGTAGATGCTGCAGCTGGAGGATCCTTAATGGGAAAAAGTATAGATGATGCTTACAATCTACTTGAGGAGATGGCAGCTAATGCATATCAATGGCCTTCTGAACGTAGCAATTCAAAGAAAGTACTTGGAGTATACAAGCTGGATGTCCTTACAACTTTATCTTCTCAAGTTGCATCTATATCCAAGCAAGTAGGATCATTTTCAACCCAAGCAAATGTAATCAGCACTCCTACTGAAGCTTGTGATCAATGTAGAGGACCTCATGTGAGCACGCAATGTCAAGAAAGACACTCATTCATGTTGGAGCAAGCTCATTTCATCGGAAATCAAAGGAATGATCCATTCTCAAACACCTACAATCCAGGTTGGCGAAATAATCCAAACTTTAGTTGGAGGAATAATCAAAATTCATTCAAACCGTAAGGGAACTACCAGCAGTAAGCTTTTCAATAACCAAATCCACTACAACAGAAAGTGAATTTGGAGGATGCACTGGCTCAACTAACTATGAATACATCTCAATTCATGGCTAGGACTGATGCAACAATCAAAAACCAAGAAGCCTCAATAAAGAAATTGGAGATCTAGATGGGCCAAATTGCAAATATGCTGAATTCTAGGCAACCAGGAACTCTACCAAGTGACATAGAAAGAAACCCAAAAGAACATGTGAAGGCCATTACACTAAGAAGTGGTAAAGAATTAAAAGATCCTGTAATCAAGAAGGATGACAGAGAAAAGAAAGAAAGCGGAGAAGAATAGAAGGAGGATAATGTGATACCAGGAAGAATCAGCTTTCCCAATGAGGTTCCTTGGTTCTCCCAACTCTAGATTTCCTTGTGTGCTTAAAACACCACCAATGAAAAATCTAAAACCATAGGATGAAAGCTCTTAACAAGAGGAATAACTTTAAAGAAGGATATTTTGGCATACAAGGTCAAGATCTAACCTAAAATTTGAGCTTTCCTTTTCTCTTTCTTCTTCAACAATAGCGAAATGAGAGAGCTTTGAGATGATGATGATGATGAAGATGGGAGCAGAATTTCTGCCCCATTTCCCATGCCCATACGCTTAAGAGAGAGGGAGAGAGTGAGAGAGAATGATAAAATATGATTTGTTTGACTTTCCAACAACTCCCTCTACATCTAATGGTGCCACTTGTCTCAATCTCATTATTTCTCACCAAATAAGTAACCAATGGTTACACTAACTACTCCATCAGTTATTTAATCATACTCCTCATTTTTCTTAGTTAATAATTAATTTCTTCATTAATCACTGACTAATTGGCCAATAATTTCCATTCTTTCCATTTCTCCACTGATTATGGCATATTAACTTAAATTGCCATATAACACATAATTAAATTCTTTTCCTTCTTCCATGCGCCATTTACCCTTATTTTAGCTCCAAAAATTACTTTGTCACATAATTATGCTAAAATACAAGGTGTTGGACATTTTCAATAATTAATTTGGGTCTCAAATCAACTTTAATTGACAAAATCATTCTCTAAATATTCATTACAACCTTAAAAAAGGTCATTAGCCCTTAATCAAAATTTGGGCATTACAGCCGCAGCCAAAAACCTTTGGCCATAGCCAAAAACAAGTCAGAAACATTTGGGCTGTGGCTAAGAAAATTCCTGTTTCTTGGCTGAACTTCCAAAATTTATAACTAAACCTACAAAAATTGAAATGGAGTGATTTTAAGTCCTACTTAAATATTTTTACGTCCTCTACATAAGAAAAATAAGAATACCTGCCATCTACAATCACAAACATACAAAATTCCATAAATTCCCACGCTGTTCTAGATTACATTCCAGAAACAAGGCACAACTTCAAAAATCCATAATTTTCAATCCACTTGTCAAAATTACTTACAATACCTATCAAATTAAAGCCTAGGATGTCTACTTTAATCCTGGAAAGTTTCATAATATTTGGACTAGGTTTGACTAGCGAAATTCACTATGTAATGCCCCAAATTTTGATTAAGGGCTAATGACAATTATTGAGAATGATTTGTGGATTAAATCTGAATTATTATGTGTTTTGTGGCAATTTCGGTAAATGTGCCATAATTAGTAAAAAGTGGAAAGAATGGAATTATGGCCATAAGTTAGTGATTATTGAAGAAATTAATTACTAATTAAAAGGAAAATGAGAAGTGTGATTAAATGGCTAATAAAGGAATTAAAGTAGTTAATTGGTGACTTATTTTGTGAGGGCCAATGGGATAGCAACACTTGGCAAAATGGTATGATGGAAGTTGTTGGAGGAAAAGTCAAATGGGTATTTTATATTTTATTTTCTCTCTCCTCTCTTCCTTCATTTTTCGCTGGTAAGGAGGTATGGAGGGAGTATTATCATCATTTTTCATCTTCCTCCACACCCCTCCTCATTCTCATTCTCTCTCTCTAAAACCGGCAGCCATTATTGCCAAAGAAAGAGAAAGGAAAAGCTAGAATTTAAGGTAAGTAAATGACCTCCATTGCTCAAACTCTCTTCTCTAAAGTTGTTCCTGTTAGATCCCAAGTTTTGATGATAACAATAATTCAATTTTGAGTAAAACATGTTTTTAGAAGGTTAAGAAAAGATTCCAAGTTACCAAATGCATATTTGGAGTTTGCTGATATCTGCTGTGAAATTGCACTTGAGTGCTCGAGCATGAAATCTGCACTCGAGCACAAATCACTTCTGTACTCGAGCAGGTGTGAGAGAAAGCCAGGAAGTGAGTACCCGAGAACCATTTTCCCTTTGTATTCATTGGATCACTCGAAGCACAAAGTATGCACTCGAGCAGAGAAGTCATTCTCACTCGAGCACACATGCGAGTGAGGGCATGCGAGTGCTTGGCCGAGAGCAAGTTATAACATGCTTCCATCATTCACTCGAGCAAGGCACTGCGAGTGCTTGGCCGAGAGCAAGTAATAGCATGCTTCCATCATTCACTCGAGCAAGGCACTGCGAGTACTTGGCCGAGAGACTTGAAGTTCAGAAAAGTGCAAGTGTGCTCGAGCACACATGTCCATGCTCGAAGTGACACGTCCATGCTTCCGAGTAATATTTCCATCCCTCTCCAGATCAGTTGCGAGTGCTTGTTCAAGAGAGCATATTCCTTGGGAATATGCTTCTCACTCGAGCAGAGGTAAGTGTGCTCGAGTGAGGGCCCATATCACTCGCGAGTGAAAATTCTATCCCTCTGAAATTCTGATGCGAGTGATGGTTTAGAGAGCATATTCCTTGAGAATATGCTTCTCACTCGAGCAGAGGTAAGTGTGCTCGAGTGAGGGTCCATTTCACCCGCGAGTGCAAATTCTCACTCTTGTCAAAATGATATGCGAGTGATGACCCGAGAAGACATTCCTAGTGTAAAGTGCAAAGATCACTCGAGCAGAGTTTTGTGCTCGAGTGAGACCCTTCTTCAACCGCGAGTGAAGATTCTGTCTCTCTGTTTTTCCATGCAAGCACAACCCGATAACAGAGGTATATGAAGGAAAATAAGAGATCACTCGAGGTGAGCCTTTCATGCTCGAAGTGATGCCCTGTTAACCACAGAAACAGCTAAGTATCACAACGTTAATTACGAATATGGTTTATTGTTATTAATTCATATCATCATTTCTTTTTATCTTTGTTTAACATTGTTTTGAATGTTTTAAGAGGATGGTACAGGAATATGAACGTTTGAATTGAACCACATGAGAAAAGTGATACAACGGCAGACAAGATGATTATGAACACGCTGGCACCTACCGCACTCAGATTATTCAAACATGCACGTGTCTGCCATTAGTTTCAAATGTCCCGCTCCTCAAATGAAGAATTTCCAAACGGGCAAAAACTGGAGCAACTATATATATACAGAGACTCACGGAGAAACAAGAATAACGCAGCACATGCATTCATAAGCTCATATCAAGTTTCTGCTATTCATCATTTTTCTCTGTATACACTTTGATCTTCAGTGTTTATTCATTTGCTCTGTAAGAGAGTCCTCATACAAACTCAAAATTATATGTCTGTGTGATCTCAAGGTATTGGGACCTTGAGAGGATAGTTATTCCTTACGAGAGAAGCAGTTGAGAGAATCCCTTGTAGTGTCTTCCACTCATAAGCCTTATAAGATACAAGCAGGAGATAACGTTGTTGTTCATAAGACTTACAGTGGTGTAAGCGGAAGAAAACGTTGCTGCTCATAAGTCTTGTATACATAAGCAAGTGAGAAGAGTCATAGGTTGTTTCTCTGCACATAAGACTTATCGTAAGGGGGAGAGAAGTTTCTTGTTGAGAGAATATTTCTGCTCGTAGTCCATTCAAGGACGATTGTTGTCTTGTGGCGTTCTGAGAGCCCGTTGAATCTTGGAGATATTGTGAAAAGCTCAGTAGGTCTTGATCTCTGAGGACTGGACGTAGGCATTGTTGTTTGGCCGAACCAGTATAACTCTCTGTGTTCAAATCTTCTCTACTCTACTCTATTCACTATATTTACATATCACCACCTCAAGCGAAAAATTTATAACATCACCCAATTCACCCCCCTCTTGGGTGAAGCTTGCCTCTTAGTCTTACATTTGGTATCAGAGCCTCGTCTTCTCCGAAGAGCCTAACAGCTTGAGAAGGATCCGACAAATGGCAACAATGGGTGAAAATATCCTTCCAGACGGTGCTTCAATCACTAGACCTCCTGGGTTTGCTGGAGATCATTTTTCGTTCTGGAAAGCCAAATTCAGAGTGTTTGTGATGGTCAACGAGTACGGATTATGGAATGTTATACAAGATGATGACTATGTTCCAGTAAAGAAAATCGAAGATAGAGCAGTTAAAAAGAGTCCAGATGAGTTTGACGAAAATGACAAGAGGTTAGTAACATTAAATAGTAAAGCCATTTTAATGATACAGAGTGCTCTTAGTCAAAAAGAATATTTTCGTATATGTACTCTACCTACTGCTAAAGATATGTGGGATGCTCTTGAAATTGCTCACGAAGGTACATCTGGAATCAAAGAAAATAGGATCAATACTTTAATAACAGAGTATGATTTATTTCGTATGAAATCTGGAGAGAGTATATCAGAATTTGAACTAAGGTATACTCATCTTGTTAATCAATTATCTGCTCTTGGAAAGTCGTTTGATCAAAATTCCCAGGTAAGAAAGATTCTTAATATTCTTACAAAAGAATGGGAAGCAAAGGTGACAGCCATCGAAGAAGCCAAAGGAGAGTTTATGAGATCCGTAGCTGCTCTCTTTGGTAGTCTTTCCGAATATGAAGGTAAGTTGAGATTCAAAAAGGAACTTGAAGAAGTCGATGATAGAAAGAAAAAGGGAGTTGCATTTAAAGCTATTAAAGAAGAAGAAGAAACTTCCGAAAATGAAGATGTTCCTAGTGATGATGAAATGGGAATGATCGTGAGAAAGTTCAAGAAATTCTACAGAAGAGGACAAAGGAACTTCAAGAATTATCAAGGAGGACCAAGCAAGAAAGAAAACAAAGAACACCAAATAGTATGCTATGAATGTGGAAAACCAGGACACATCAAATCTGAATGCTTCAGGAACAAAGACAAAAAGAAGCAGAAAAAGAAAGCATATATATCATCTATTTGGGGTGATAGTTCGTCAGACAAAGAAAATGACAACGACGAAATAGCCAATCTATGCTTGGTAGCTAAGGAAGAAGAATCAGACTCTGAGGTAAGTGACTCTGAACCCTCTTATAATGAATTGTTATCTGAATATAATGCATTGCATACAGAGTTCATTAAAGTTGCTAAAGAAATGGTTAGTTATAAGAAGAAAGTAAAAGAATTAGAAAGTAATGTCATATCATCACATGAAATGTGTAAGGAGAAAGATAAGAAAATAGAAGACTTAACAAAGATTGTTGAAAAATTTACTAAAGGAAGTAAAACTCTCAAGGTTATCTTAAGTTCACAGAAAGTTTCCTTTGATAAATTTGGAATTGGATATAATGCTATGCATAATAAGAATAAGAAGAGTAGTAGAGACTATCTTAAATATTTTAGGAATTCTGTGCATACATCAAATCCATTTGTGTCATGCAATTTTTGTAATAGGAAAGGACATTATACTTCATCGTGTTATTTCAAAAAGGGAAAGGTTGTTGGAACATATAAATGGGTTCCGAAAGGGACACATATTCCAAATACTAACACAAAGGACCCAAGAAAGTGTGGGTACCTAAAACTTGATCATCTTATTCTAGGTATGTCTCAAAGCATCTCGAGCGAACAAATGGTATATTGATAGTGGATGTTTGAGACACATGACTGGTGACAAAAATAAGTTCACCATGTTTGAACCTAGAGAAGGAGGAAAGGTGACTTTTGGAGGAAATTAATCCGGACGTATTGCTAGAATTGGTGAAGTGGGAAGAACAGATGGCTTTCAAATCAACGGAGTATATTATGTTGAAGGATTATGCCACAATCTCTTAAGCGTAAACCAAAGCACTGACAAAGATAACTGGGTGATTTTCGACTCAAAAGAATGCTTGATAGTAAGTAAGAAAGATCTACTTCTGAACAAAGAAACTATCAAGGCAAAAATCCGAGCTCAAAGGGACGGTAATTGTTATACAATTGATTTAAATTCAAATTCTTCTGAAAACTATTTTCTTAGTCGATCAGAGGAAAGTTGGTTATGGCATAATCGTTTGGCTCATGTCAATATGAATCAACTTGACAAATTGATCAGAAAAGATTTAGTTGTTGGCCTTCCCAAACTCAAATTCAAAGACAACATGATTTGTGAAGCATGTCAAAAAGGCAAACAAACTAAATCCTCTTTTAAAACAAAATATGAAATTTCTACTTCAAAACCTTTACAATTACTTCATATGGATTTGGTAGGACCTGCAAGAGTAAAAAGTTTTGGAGGAAATTTATATACGTTAGTTATTGTAGATGATTTTACAAGATTTGCTTGGACTATATTCATTGCCTCAAAAGATGAAACTTTTGCTGAATTTATTATGTTTGCCAAAAAGGTTCAGAATGAGAAAGGTATTTCTATTGTCTCTATTAGAACAGATCATGGAGGAGAATTTGATAATCAATTGTTTGAAGATTACTGCAACAACGAGGGGATAGATCACAACTTCTCAGCTCCTAGAACACCTTAACAAAATGGAGTAGTGGAAAGGAAGAACAGAGTGCTTACAGAAATGGCAAGAGCTTTACTTAATGAAAAAGAAATGTCACAAGTGTTCTGGGCAGATGCAATGAGTACTGCATGCTATATTTCAAACAGAGCGTATATTCGTAAATCTCTTGGAAAGACACCATATGAACTCTACAAAGGAAGAAAGCCAAATATTGCTCATCTTCATATCTTCGGGTGTAAGTGTTTTATTCACAACAATGGTAAGGAAAATTTAGGTAAATTTGATTCAAAGTCTGATGAAGGTATTTTTCTAGGATATTCTAATAGAAGTAAAGCTTATAGAGTTTTCAATAAAAGAACATGTACTATTGAAGAATCTATTCATGTTGTATTTGATGAAATTGAATCTCAGACAAAACTTAATGATGAAGAAGAAATGGATTCAATCAAGAAAAACAAATCTATTTCAAAGCAGGATGATTTTGAAAATGATCTTCAAAATTTGGGAGATGTTGATGATCATGATCAACCTAAAGCATGGAGACATATGAGGGATCATCCAATTGATCAAGTTATAGGAGATATTCATGAAGGTGTCAAAACCAGAAATAGAATCCTCAATGAGGTAACATTTTCTGCTTTTATTTCTGAGATTGAACCTTCTAATATAGAAGAAGCTTTATCTGACAATGATTGGGTGATTGCTATGCAAGAAGAATTAAATCAATTTCAAAGAAATCAAGTCTGGGATTTGGTTCCTCGACCTAAAGATCATACGATTATAGGGACCAAATGGGTTTTCAAAAATAAACTTGATGAATCAGCAATCATTGTGAGAAATAAAGCAAGATTGGTTGCCAAAGGCTATAATCAAGAAGAAGGTATTGATTATGAGGAAACATATGCTCCAGTGGCAAGATTGGAAGCAATACGAGTACTCTTAGCTTTTGCTTGCATCAAAAGTTTTAAACTTTATCAAATGGATGTAAAAAGTGCTTTTCTAAATGGTTATATTATGGAGGAAGTTTATGTCGAACAACCTCCTGGTTTTGAAGATGAAACAAAACATGATTATGTCTTCAAACTTAAGAAAGCATTATATGGTTTGAAACAAGCACCCAGAGCTTGGTATGAAAGACTAAGCAAATTTCTTCTTGATCAAGGTTTTGTCAGAGGTAAAGTTGATACAACTTTATTCATCAAACATAACAAAAATGATATTCTAATAGTTCAAATTTATGTTGATGATATTATTTTTGGTGCTACTAACGAATCTATGTGTCAAGATTTCTCTAAGATTATGCAGGGAGAATTTGAAATGTCCATGATGGGAGAATTGAACTTCTTTCTTGGACTTCAGATCAAACAAAAGAAGAATGGCATATTTATATCTCAGACAAAGTATTTGAAAGAATTGCTGAAGAAATATGGTCTAGATAATGCTAATGGAGCTGATACTCCAATGAGTTCTACAACATTGCTGGATGCTGATGTAAAGGGACCTAGCTTCAACATCACAAAGTATAAAGGAATGATTGGATCATTACTCTATCTTACAGCAAGTAGGCCAGATATTCAGTTCAGTGTAGGAATGTGTGCAAGGTATCAATCCAATCCTAAAGTATCTCATGCAGAGACAGTAAAAAGAATTTTCAAATATCTAGGAGATACTTCAGAGCTTGGACTTTGGTATCCAAAGAGAGGGAACGAGTACTTAATGGCATATTCAGATTCAGATCACGGTGGATATAAAACTGACAGAAAGAGTACCAGTGGACAATGTCAATTTCTCAGAGGTTCTATAGTGTCATGGTTCAGCAAGAAGCAGAACACAGTTTCATTATCCTCGACTGAAGCTGAATATATAGCTGTAGCAAGCTGCTGTTCTCAAGTGCTATGGTTAAAACAACAACTTCAAGATTTGGGAATTTATTTAAAGGAAATCCTAATCTATTGTGATAATACTAGCACGATAAGCTTGGCAAAGAATCCTGTACAACATTCAAGAACCAAGCATATAGACATTCGACATCACTTCATTCGAGATCATATTCAAAAGAAGGATGTCAAAGTGGAATTCATACCGACTCATCTTCAACTTGCGGATATTTTCACGAAACCAATTGCAAAAGAACAATTTCTCTATATTCGAAGAGAATTGGGAATGGTTAATCCCAATGAGTTGTAAATTTTCTTGTTAAAAAGTTTAATTAAATGTTTATTTTGATGATAACCATACTGATTTTAGCATCGGAGTGGCCAAAATTTGTTTCTGCAGGAGTCTCACTCGAAGCACTGAAAGTACTGCTCGAGTGAGAAGCTTTGTCACTCGAGCACAAGAAGCTCTGCTCGAGCACAGCACTATTCATGATGCTCTGTTTTCTTATAGTTAGAACAGAGGTTAACAGAGGAGTTGAGAACACCAAGGGAATATATCATAAACTACAGTGAGAATTGAACTCACTCGCGAGTGAGGAATTCTCACTCGAGCATGGTATGAACATGCTTGAGGTGAGGAATGCCTGCTCGGGTGAGGAAGAAGAATCTCTGTGCGAAAGCTATCCAAATCATGGTTACTCAAATGATCTTGGAGGATTTGAGTACAGAGATGCAAAATATGTCAGCGAATCAACAATCCAGGTACGTTCTCCTTGTTTCTTTATTTTTCCAGAACATCACTCGAGCACAGATAGAACACTCTCGAGCACAGTATGAACATCACTCGAGCACTAGGGTTCATGCTCGAGCACTGTCACTTATATCAGTTACTGGGGAGCTCAGAACGTCGCACTTCCTCCTCTCACTCGAAGTGCTCTCTCACTCGAAAGACACAACTCTTCATCTTCAACCGTTTTCTCATCATTCAATCACGTCCTTCTGCTTCAAATCGCCGTTACAACCTTTCAATCTTCTATAAGAGGTGATTTTTGTCTTCTGCATTCTTCACTTGTGCCCTAATCTCTCTTGTATTTTTTCTTTCTTTCAAAAACAAGAGTTCTTGTTTCTCTTCCACTTTTCAAATGGCAAGAACAAAGTTACCCTCTATTCCTCAAAAGTCTCATTCTCCTTCTCCTACTCAATCTGCTGCCAGTGAATCTGGAACCCCTAAACTTACTCCTCCATCTCCCAAAAACTATCCCTCACCTTCACCTCCTCCTAAGCCTAAGACCAAAAAGAGAACTCCCGCTAAGAAACCTCACCCAAAGCCTCAAGTTTCCAAGAAAGACCAACCTCCTCAAAAGAAACCAAAGGGTGTGGTCTTCAAGGAACCCTTAATCAAGGAACCCATAATCACCCGGTCTCAATCCAAAGAGGTACAAGGAAAGGGAAAGAAGAAGGATTCAGAGCAACCTCAATCATCTTCGTTTTCTGGGGATACCTTCAGTAAACAACTCAGGGAAGCAATAGAAAAATCCAAATTGGACAAGGTAGTTGGGAAGATTACATCTCAAGCCGGTGTTTCAAGTTCACACCAAGTTAAGCTCCCAAGTGCTTCTGCTTCAGGAGCACCTTCTGCCTCTCAAGCACCAGTGGATGACCAACTCACTAGTCCTCCTGAGGGATTCAATGTGACAGAGCTTAAGGCTTTACCACAGAAGGTATATGATGATGAATTTAAGCATAGACATTTCTGCCCTGTAGTGTATGTTGATCTGGATTATCTGAAAAAGAATTGTCATTTGGACTTGTATCCTTACCTTCAATACTATGCTCCCTGGCTAAATATCCATTTGCCATATTCCCCCACTGTTGTGAAAACTTTTTACTGCAACATGAAAACCCATAATATTATGTCTAGATCTGGCGATTTGATTGAAGAAGTTGTATCTACAACCATTAGAGGGAAATTCATTATGATTTCTGCCAAAATCATTAATGATTTACTTGGTTATGTTGCACCTCCTACTGATCCACCCTCATTCTCTGCCAATGAAACTTTTAACATTTTAAGACCAAAAGACCCAATTGGCCCCCTCACTTTCAAACCTATTGATATGCCTGATAATCACACAATCCTTTATTACATTTATTCTCGGAGCATAGTCAATAAATCCAAAAACTTTACCCACTTTGCTCAAAAGGATTACTATCTATTGGCTTCATTGGTTGCTGGGCAACAAAGGAATGTAGGGGAGATCATTTTTAATGAGATGAGGCGGTTTCGATTCTCTTCAACAAGATCCACAACCATACCTTACCCTCAACTTGTTTCCTTCATCTTGATGAAAAACAAAATCTGGTATTTGGAAGGAAAAGAAAGGGTTCTCATCTCAAGGTTTGGAAAGACTCAGTTAACTCACATGGGTATCAATCTTCCGGTGAGTCGGACCAAAGCCACATTAAAGAGGGAAGCCACTCCATCCAGAGGAGATGAAGCACAATCATCTGCACAAGGTCCTATTCCTCCTCCTTCATTTCTCAATGCCTCTCTTTCCAATCATCTGACAGAGGTAATTAATCAAGCTGTGTCAAGTTTGAAGAAGGAGTTAGTGACTGAATATGAGAAGCTTGTGGAGAAAATGGAAGCACAAGTCATCAATCTGGTAGATAAGGCCAATCTGAATTTTGAACTGATGTTCAAAACTCAGGATGAGATGTCACAGAGGATCACCAATATGGAGACCTTCCTGCATTCACACTTTCCCTCTTCATCTTCCGGGGTGCCTCCTGAGACCACTCCTCCCTCAGTACCACAAACACATGTGCTCTTCACTGATCCTGAATCCAATGTTGATGTCACATTTGATCGGTCGCCTTCACTTCCTCCCTCATCATCTGTACCTCAAGCACCATCTCCCTCTGATCAGCCTATCAACCCTCTCACTGCCATGATATCTTTTGTTCCACCTCCAGAACCCCCTTCTGATGTTGACAAAACGGGGGAAAAGGATGTGTGATGTTTTCTGAGCTTCTGTAGGGTGTATGTAGGGTGTATATGGGTGTTTGGGTAGTTTTTTTTCTGTATTAGGTAGGATTTGAGATGTATGACATTGTCATTTTGCTATTTTGAAGTTATCTTGTGTTGTTCAAGTTTGTTTCTGTTTTCCTTAAAGTTTAATGACATGGTTCAAGTTTTTAATTATCAAAATTTCAATGTTTCAAGTTATTAAGTTCTTATTAAGTTATATACCTCATACTATACTTATCTTGGCTGTTAAGTGTCCAGAGAAAACATTGCAGGAAAACTTGAATTTGGAACTTAAACTTGACATGCATTTTGGAAACATTGAAGAAATTTCAAAATTTTTCAATTTCATTCAATTTCTTTTAAACCTTCATCACAAAGAGTTTTGTCATCATCAAAAAGGGGGAGAATGTTAGATCCCAAGTTTTGATGATAACAATAATTCAATTTTGAGTAAAACATGTTTTTAGAAGGTTAAGAAAAGATTCCAAGTTACCAAATGCATATTTGGAGTTTGCTGATATCTGCTGTGAAATTGCACTTGAGTGCTCGAGCATGAAATCTGCACTCGAGCACAAATCACTTCTGTACTCGAGCAGGTATGAGAGAAAGCCAGGAAATGAGTACCCGAGAACCATTTTCCCTTTGTATTCATTGGATCACTCGAAGCACAAAGTATGCACTCGAGCAGAGAAGTCATTCTCACTCGAGCACACATGCGAGTGAGGGCATGCGAGTGCTTGGCCGAGAGCAAGTTATAACATGCTTCCATCATTCACTCGAGCAAGGCACTGCGAGTGCTTGGCCGAGAGCAAGTAATAGCATGCTTCCATCATTCACTCGAGCAAGGCACTACGAGTACTTGGCCGAGAGACTTGAAGTTCAGAAAAGTGCAAGTGTGCTCGAGCACACATGTCCATGCTCGAAGTGACACGTCCATGCTTGCGAGTAATATTTCCATCCCTCTCCAGATCAGTTGCGAGTGCTTGTTCAAGAGAGCATATTCCTTGGGAATATGCGTCTCACTCGAGCAGAGGTAAGTGTGCTCGAGTGAGGGCCCATATCACTCGCGAGTGAAAATTCTATCCCTCTGAAATTCTGATGCGAGTGATGGTTTAGAGAGCATATTCCTTGAGAATATGCTTCTCACTCGAGCAGAGGTAAGTGTGCTCGAGTGAGGGTCCATTTCACCCGCGAGTGCAAATTCTCACTCTTGTCAAAATGATATGCGAGTGATGACCCGAGAAGACATTCCCAGTGTAAAGTGCAAAGATCACTCGAGCAGAGTTTTGTGCTCGAGTGAGACCCTTCTTCACCCGCGAGTGAAGATTCTGTCTCTCTGTTTTTCCATGCAAGCACAACCCGATAACAGAGGTATATGAAGGAAAATAGGAGATCACTCGAGGTGAGCCTTTCATGCTCGAAGTGATGCCCTGTTAACCACAGAAACAGCTAAGTATCACAACGTTCATTACGAATATGGTTTATTGTTATTAATTCATATCATCATTTCTTTTTATCTTTGTTTAACATTGTTTTGAATGTTTTAAGAGGATGGTACAGGAATATGAACGTTTGAATTGAACCACATGAGAAAAGTGATACAACGGCAGACAAGATGATTATAAACACGCTGGCACCTACCGCACTCAGATTATTCAAACATGCACGTGTCTGCCATTAGTTTCAAATGTCCCGCTCCTCAAATGAAGAATTTCCAAACGGGCAAAAACTGGAGCAACTATATATATACAGAGACTCACAGAGAAACAAGAATAACGCAGCACATGCATTCATAAGCTCATATCAAGTTTCTGCTATTCATCATTTTTCTCTGTATACACTTTGATCTTCAGTGTTTATTCATTTGCTTTGTAAGAGAGTCCTCATACAAACTCAAAATTATATGTCTGTGTGATCTCAAGGTATTGGGACCTTGAGAGGATAGTTATTCCTTACGAGAGAAGCAGTTGAGAGAATCCCTTGTAGTGTCTTCCACTCATAAGCCTTATAAGATACAAGCAGGAGATAACGTTGTTGTTCATAAGACTTACAGTGGTGTAAGCGGAAGAAAACGTTGCTGCTCATAAGTCTTGTATACATAAGCAAGTGAGAAGAGTCATAGGTTGTTTCTCTGCACATAAGACTTATCGTAAGGGGGAGATAAGTTTCTTGTTGAGAGAATATTTCTGCTCGTAGTCCATTCAAGGACGATTATTGTCTTGTGGCGTTCTGAGAGCCCGTTGAATCTTGGAGATATTGTGAAAAGCTCAGTAGGTCTTGATCTCTGAGGACTGGACGTAGGCATTGTTGTTTGGCCGAACCAGTATAACTCTCTGTGTTCAAATCTTCTCTACTCTACTCTATTCACTATATTTACATATCACCACCTCAAGCGAAAAATTTATAACATCACCCAATTCACCCCCCTCTTGGGTGAAGCTTGCCTCTTACAGTTCCTTGAGTTGAGAGCTTCATTTTGATGGTTGTAGTTTCTCCATTGGTGGTGGATTGTTGAATCATGAAAATCTGATAGTTAGAGAATCAATAAGTGTCTTTGGAAAAGTTGAATAGGTAAGTAAAACAAACATATCTATCTATGTTTTGTGCCAAATGAAGAAGTTTGGAATTTCTGGGATTTTTTACCTTATTTTTTAAATTTAGGGTCATTGGTAGTTTGGCATGATATGGTTATAGTAAATTGTATTTTGGTATGTGTTTGGGATAGATAGAATGGATTTGGGATTGAAATGTTAAGTTTGGTGATTTTTGGATTTTGGTGTTAGAAGTTGCCTAGAACCAAAGCATGATAATGGAATAGGAAATTGTTGGTTTTGATGTTTCCATGTGATTCCTTGGGTGATTTTATATGGGGATAGCTTTGGTTGAGATTTTGGGTCCATTAGAAACACTTTGGTAAATTTTGGGAAATGTTGTCAGTTCTCTGCGTTTTTTGGTTTCTGATAAGCATCACTCGAGTGATGAGGGTCTCACTCGAGTGAAGTGCTGCATTTCCTCTGTGTTCCTTCAGCTTTTTGATGCACTTTCATGTGTAAAGGCAAGAGTGTTGCCTCACTTGTGAGTATGGAGGGTTCCCTCTCAAGTGAGCCTCGTCCCACTCGAGTGAAGGAGTTTGAGACACTGTGAACTTGCGTCTCGGGTTGTCACTCACAGCAACTTTTCTAAGGTGTGTCTTAACACTCGCAGGTGTTAGACCATCACTCAAGTGCTCTTGTCTCTGCTCAAGTGATGTTCCCTTCTAAAAGTTCCTTGTGCTCTCAGGTGAGCACTTCCTGAACCTCACTTTGGGGCACTCAGGTGAGCATTAAGCTTCCACTCGAGTGACAGAGGTCATGCTCGGGTGCAGCAAACAATTCTGGTTGCTGTCATTCCTTTCTACTCTCGGGGTAAGCACTTTCTGCACCCCACTTCTTAGGACTCAAGTGAGAGTGAGGCTAACACTCGAAGTGTTGCTTCCATGACTCGAGTGTCCGTACAATATCACTCGAGTGAGGCCATCTTCACTCTAGTGTTCAGTGAAAAATATCAATTTTATGCTTTTAAAAGGGATCTTGGGGGATAGTCTTCCAACCCTTTAGAGCTATTGATAGAGTTATTCATGGGTACTTAAAGAGCAATAATGATAAGCAAATTAAGTGTTAATAAGTCATTAAGAATTGGAATAGAAAATTGACTCTTCATCCCTAATTATGAATTATAGGATACGGCATTTACCCTACTCGGGAGAGACCAGCACCAGAGCAGCACGGAAGGACCAAGGTAGTGACTTTTCTCTCATGTTGTGTATGATGCTTAGTATGCATGACTTATCATTGTTTGTTATGTGAATCTTTGACATGAGGCCATTGTGTTATCTCCCGTACTGCATTACAGCGTGAGCAAATCAGCGTGAGCAGTTGTAGTGGGTGATGGTTATCACACCTATCCCTGTTGTTGTTTCTGCCATTGTAATTGCTAGGGGAGCGTTGTGGAATCGTGGATTCCTGTTTGAGTATCTGGCCAGTGTGGCTGTATATGAATGTGAAATATTTTATA
The DNA here is from genome assembly GCA_963210345.1 of Inga oerstediana. Classification (NCBI taxonomy): domain Eukaryota; kingdom Viridiplantae; phylum Streptophyta; class Magnoliopsida; order Fabales; family Fabaceae; genus Inga; species Inga oerstediana. The sequence continues at coordinate 12,302,683 of OY723404.1, read as the reverse complement.
TGGATCTCAGCTGTGGTGATATATGTGATATGATATGTGATGATGCAATACAGCATGAGCACTTCAGCGTAAGCAAACGTAAGGGTGACATGAGTCATACCTGCCCTTGCCGCTGTAACTACTGTTGTAGTTGCTATGTGTTGTGTGATGATTTGCTTTCATGTTTTGTTGTTGTTCATACTATGAGTGATTTGTTACTACGGGGATTCCTTAGAATCTCACTCTCCCATAAACCAAACTTTTAGATAGGGCTGAAGGATCTAAATGAAAGCGAGCAACGAAGAGTGGATAGAGCTCCTGGCTAGGAGTTTTATTTTGAAAAATTGGTTATCATTTTGTAAATTATTTGGATATATTTTGCTAGGAATTGCATGTACATATTGGATAGTATTTGTATAATCCCCTTGTTATGGGAAACTCTTTGGGCAATTGTGCCTTGTAGACCCTTAATTAGTCAATGAAACCCGAGTGTGTCGGGAATTTACTGTGTACTCTGATATTTATAAATGGAATTAAATTATTCAGGCCATTTGTGTATCGAAATGTGAATATGAGACCATTGTTGACAGGTTTAGAAAAGTTTTTAAAAACCATGTTTTGGGCAAAAGAAAGTTTTACTAAGTCCTAAATCGCATTATGGTCTCTAATTCGACATTAACATGTGTTTGTGAACTTAATCTTCACCTATGGTGGAAGGGGGTTACATACTGTACATTAACACTACTGTAACCCCCTGCCGTAATTAATATCCGGATTACGCGATTAATGTGAAATAGAGACCAATATGTCAAAACAACATTTATAAACCCATCAACCAGACGGGGTTTTCACAATCACATTTCGAAATCACTTAAAACACGATCTCATATTTCACTCCGAATATAATTACTATGCGAAGATAAATTACATTTATACAATTATCAGAGTACGCAATATAAATTCCCGACAATTCCGGGATCATATCTTCGCTCAATAATCATAAGGCATAATAGCCCATACAACTCATTCAATAGGGATTACACAACTTATCCAAATACATTCTCAAGTATTGATCCATATAAACAAATACATAATCCCATTTACACAATGATAACCAACTACTAAGCTCTCACCCAAAACGAGTCCTCTTCGTCCTTGGATGCTTGCTTCATCCTCAATCTTCCTTCCCTGTCTAAAATGTTGATAGGGGAGGGTGAGATTCTGGGGAATCTCAGTAGGAAACAGATACCAATATGCATGTAAGATAAGTATTTAATGCATGACATGCTTGCATCACAATAACTCATGTTCACATAATGATGTATCCGCATGCTCAATGTTTCAACAACATACTCATGGCCATAGCATAACTAGAAACAGAGCTACAATCATTCATACATGTCTCACATAATCACGCAAAGCAATAACATGCATCAATACACAAATACAATTATCAATACATGCAGGAGAGGTAAGTTCCCTACCCTTATTCTTTCCACGTATGCTCCAGCGTCGGCTACTCTCGATCCAAGCGGATATCAAATCATGATCAGGGTAATTACCCAATCCTATAACCAAATCAAGAACATATGGTCATTCTCTTTTCCAAATTCTCACTTTCATAATACTTAGATTTGGTTATCATAATTGACCCTTAAGAGGCCCCAAATGCCTCTAATCAAAGCCCCAAAAGATTGGGAAACAATAGGTTGAAGGTCACTTTTCGAAATCACAAAGTGCTGGAACACAGGTGTGGGCCCCGGCCCACCATTCCTTGGGCCGCGGCCCAAATATGGTCAGAAGGCCTTGGGCTGCGGCCCACCACTCATGGGCCGCGGCCCAGATAAGGCCAGAAAGTCTTGGGCCGCGGCCCAGAAATTTCCTGACTCTGAGCGAACTTCCAAAATTCATAACTAAATCTAGAAATATTGAAACGAAGTGATTCCAAAGCAAAATGAAAGGTATATAAGTCCTCTTTCAAGGAAAAATATAGCCATTCACTGCAAATCACTACACAAATCCAGAATCACCAAAAACTCAAGACTGTCCCAAAACAGAATCCATTTTCGACCTCAAACTTTGGACAGCTATAACTCACAGTAGACAAAACGAAATGGCACAAATTATATGTCCATTTTGAAGCTTGGGATGTGAACTTTAAGACTGGAAAGTTTCAGAATTTTCCAATACCATTTGGTCATTCAAAACGCTCATACAAAATTACTGCGCAAAACAGAGCTTAAACCAACCAGATTTCCAATTTTCTACCAAAGTGTTCAATAACTCCAAAATTAATAACCAAGCTTATTCCCACACAAAATCACTCAAGGAACACAATGGTAACCTCAAAATGACCAAATTCACAACCCATTTATATGCCCTGTTTTGACCAAAGCATAAAACCAACACAAAAAGTGCCAAACTTCATATTTAAGCTTCAATTCAATACCATTCATTCAAAACACTTAACAAGGCACTAATTCCATGACAACAACAATTCAAACACCACAAGACCCTAAATCACGAAATTAGGGCTAAAATTCCAGAAATTTAAGGCCTAACCAATGGCCACAAATCTTATATGAGAAGGAAGCTTTCACTTACCTCAACAACTTTCCCAAAGGCACTTCATGATTCTCCCAAGTTCATATTTTCGTGTGGCCACAAACCACCACCAATGAACAAACTACAACCATAGGATGAAAGCTCTTAGCTCAAGGATCAACTTTAATGAAGGGAGTATTGGCATTAGAGGTCAAGATCTTACCTTAAATGCAAGCTTTTCCTTCTTCTTCTTTGGCCAAAAATGGCGAAAATGGAGAGAGAAGAGAGAGAGAAATGTTTGATGATGATGATGAAGGTGAGGAGCAGAAATTTCTGCCCCCCTTGGCCCCTTCATGCGCATGGGAGAGAGAGAAAAGAGAGGAAGTGAGTTATTTTGTCCTCTAGTGCCTTATCCAAAGGCCTCCACAATGCCACATGTCACCATCTCATCCACTTCCACTATGAGCTCACATAGACACAATGTATAGGATTCCGACCCATCAATAATGAATCTCAACCCTTGATCTCAAATACCACACACATTCATCTCAAATTTACATCATATTTCTCCCAAAATATTTAATTACACAATTTTGTAATTAATCTCAATGCCATTAGTCCTTAATTGAAAATCGGGGTGTTACAACTACCTCCATTGAAACAAGCAAACAACATGTACTTTAAACTTCTAAAAATTCCATATTTGTATATAATCATCCAAAAATTATTCCCACTCATATTCCCACTCAATTTTCCCTTCTAAATCCAATGGAATCATCAAATCAACTAAATTCCAGCTTCAACATGGGAAAAATGCCCGGGATGAAATCTGGAAGTTAAAGAGAAAAATGGATTTTTCTTGATTCAATTCAACTAAACACCTCCTTTTCACTTCTTATCACTGGTTTAACCATTTAAACACCTAATGAACATGATCAATCACAATTTGGGCAGCATTTCCCCTTAAGGTTTCATCTTCCCCAAATTTACAAAGCAAAGCAAAACAAGCCAATCAAACCACCAAACAACCAACAACAATCAATATTCATCAAGATAAATCATATTTCTAAGCTCACCTTGATTTTCCTTTTTTCTCTCTTTAAACCATGGCTAACCTCTCTCCTCTTCCTCTTGATTTTGCCTTGCTACATGGGTGATTCATGAAGAAATAGGGATTAGGAGAGGTTTTCTATGAGTTAGAAGGCTAAAACATGTGAAAATCACCTTCAACTCACCTTGCTTTGCCTCTTGAGCTTCTTGTTCTTGCTTGTTCTTGTCTCACTTTCGTAAATCTCTTTCTCTTCTTGCTTTCTTGAGTTGGCAAAAAATATGGCCTTAAGAAGGGATAATACTCTCTCAAAATATCTTTCATCTACCTTCTCAAAATACTATATTTTATTATAAATCAACACATGCCATATTCACTTGATGTCATCATCTTTTATTTGGCCATAAAGGCTTGACCAAAAAGTGCCTCTTGAAGGCATCATGCATGTACACAAATGTCATTTTCTCTCTGCTTCCTCATGTCATTCATATTATGTCCTCTTGAAGAGAAAAAAGTGGCTTCTTACTTTAACATATTTCTGCTTCCTCACATATCGCTTGTAGCATGAGATTTTTTACTTTTCTTCCTCTTGTAATACTTGGTCACAATTGAGTTCCCTCCTTCCTCTCTTTAAGTGATGTAACTAGTGCTCCCAAAGTGACTAAGCAAGCTTCTTCAATTATCTCTTGGAAGGTTACACATATTAGCCTATAATTGTTGACTTTTCAAATGGAAAAGTGAAGAAGTTTATCATTTAAATTCTCTTTCCTTCTTTCTATGGTATTGAACATTTTTTATCAAGGGAAAAGGAAGGAAAATTACTTCTTCATCATTACCTTTACTTTGCAAGAGCAAATATTAGCCCTTCATTTTGGTTTCCAACTTTAACCTCAAGATCAAGTGGCAATTGTCTCTTATACCCTTGATTATGACAACATTAATTCTTGTGCCATTAATTCTTTTAGTTCTCTTTCTTATTTCTTTCTAGACACAATTTCCATTTTCCTTTGGATCCTGGTTAGGTTCTATGTCATTTTGACACATCCAAAAGGAATCAGGTATTTTCTTTTTACTAAACCGTACTGAAATTCGTACTTTATTTTGGGTATGGTTTCTACAAATTCATTTTATTCCTTATTCATTCTTGGGACTCTTACTAAAATAGGTTTAATAGTTTACTTTATTTAGGCTTATTCTCTAGCATTTAGTCCCAAAATTTAAGATATTACAAGAAGCATTTACTGACCCAAAGAAAGTGACAAAGTCACATGTCCCAACTGCTATGCTCCTATCCGTATTCATGTCCCTAAAGGACAACCTATTGTGAATGAATCTAAAGCACGCCTGAAGCGCGGAAGGCCAATCGACTCGAAAGATAAATATCCTCGAAAGTGAAAATGAGCTAAGAATATGTATATATATATGTGTGTGTGTGTGTGTGTGTGTGTGTGTGTGTGTGTGGTCAAGTAGAGGATATTCAAGAAAAGTTAGTAGCTCTAGAAGAGCCATCTCCTAAAGAGTTATTAGCTCCAAAAGATTCATCTTTTGAAGAGTTATTACCTCTAGAAGAGATATCTCCAAAAGAGAATTTTATAGTCCCAAAGAGACTAAGGTATCTAAAATATGTGAAAATAATGAGATCACAATGAATTATGTTAAGAATAGAATCTGATGGGATTGAAATGAAATCAACGTTGATGACATCTTTGCTTATAATATAACATTTGATATCATGAATGATAATGAGGATTATGAGCCAAAATTCATAAGCATGTGCCAAAAGCACAAGTCCCTTATAGCCCGTTTGGTTCAATTACATGAGAGAGGATTACATGTAATCCTGATATAATAGAGTGATTACATTGTTTGGTTGCACTTATGTAATGTAAACAGGATTACATTTTGTAATCGTGATTACATCATTTGATGTAAACAAGATTACACTGCTATGACCGATGAATGAGGATGCAGACATCCTGTAATCAAGTGAAAATGACACTATTGCCATCATAATTTTTTAAATTAACCAAAGTGCCCACCTATAAATGCTGTTAAATATTAAATAATTTTATTTATCACCAGTAAATATTAAAAAATAATTAATAATATAGAAACTTAAGAAATATTCCCCATTAAAAATTAAAAAATTATATTCCACCTTTAAAAAAAATTAAAACATATCATTAAATAATATTTCCATCATTAAATATTAAAAAATTAACATGAACCCAAACTATACACTGAATAATATTTTTATCATTAAATATTAAAAAATTACCATGAACCCAATGTATATATTGCACAAAATTAAAAAATTATCATGGACCCAATGTGTACATTATTATATATGTAGACATGGGTAATTTTGTCCTTTGTTATATTATTCCCATGTATTTCTCATTTTCAATGTAATCCAACCAAATATTGTTATGTATATATATCATCTTTCTCTAATGACAAACCAAACAAATTATGTAATCATTATTACATTCCATTCCATTACATTGCATTACATTTCATTACATTACCTTCAATTCCGTGAACCAAACGGGCACTTAAGGACTCTAGGTGCAAGAAGTACAAGTCCCTTAAGGACTCCAAGTGTCGGAAGCACAAATCCCTGAAAGACTCAAGGTCCTAGAAACACAAGTCCCTAAAGGACTCAAGATGCCAAAAGCATCAAATGCAAGTTCTCAAGAACTATACTTAATTAAGTTAAATAAGTCCATGTATGGCTTGAAGTAATCAAGGCATATGTGTTATAATCGACTCAATATGTTGAAAGAAGGATACAAAAAATGATCCAATATGCTCATGCATCTTTATAAAAAGATTTAAAAGTGAGTTTGCTATAATTGTTGTTTATGTTGATGATATCAACATCATCAAAACATCTGAAGAACTTCAAAAGGCAATTAATTTTTTGAAGAAAGAATTTGAAATGAAGGACTTGGGAAGAATAAAATTTTGTCTTGGGTTATAGATTGAATACCTGAAAAATGAGATCTTCGTATATTAGAAAGCCTACATAAGGAAGGTCCTAAAGCGGTTTTACATAGATAAGTCACATCCATTATGTACCCCAATGGTTGTAAGGTCTTTGCAAACGCATAAAGATCCATTTAGACCTCGAGTTATTAACGAAGACGGTGATGAAAAACTACTTGGTTTAGAAGTACCATATCTAAGTGATATTAAAGCGCTAATGTATTTTGCTAATCACACATGGCCTAATATATTATTCACTATTAACTTATTAGTAAGATATAGTTTTTCACCAATACAAAGACATTGGAATGAATTGAAGCACATTCTTCCTTACCTCAAAGGCATTATGGATATGGGTTTGTTCTACTCACTACATCATCTAACCACATAGAAATTCTAGTAAAGCATGAAGTGAGTCAAAAATGTATATGGTTAAGATCAACAATACATCACATACAAACCACTTGTGATTTATCTTCTAGTAAAATGATCCTGACACTCATATATGAGGATAATGTTACATGTATTACCTAATTAAAGGAATGGTACATTAAGGGAGATAGAACGAAGCATATTTAACTAAAATTTTTCTTCACTCATAACCCTTTAAAAGGATGGTGAAATAGATATCTAGTAGATCTGTTCCAATGAAAATCTAGTAGATTTAATCACCAAGTCTCTTCCAGGTGCAATCTTCTAAAAGCTTATCCATGAAATTGGTCTTAGCAGACTTAGAGACCTCTACTGATGTTGTCAAGAGGAAGAGTTGATACACACTGTACTCTTTTTCCCTTATCTTTGTTTTATCCCACTGGGTTTTCTTAGAAATATTTTTAATGAGGCAGCACTAGACAATGTATCAATGAATAATGTACTCTTTTTTTTTTTACAAAATTTTTGTCTCATTGGATTTTCTTAGTTAAAGCTTTTAATGAAGCACATTCATACGTAATGGACATCCAAGATGGAGTGTTATGAATATAATCTTTATGTGGATGTCTATATATCTCTGTTATCTAATATTATCTCTTAATCTTACAGTTATTTTTATTCTTATTAAATTTGTTAATGATAGATATAAATACTATTAAAATTGTAAACCCATTCCTATAAATAGAAAGCATGTATATACAAAATATCTTGAATAGTGAATAAAAATTACTCTCTCTTCCTCCTCTCATTCTCTCGTATCTTTCTCTTTATTTGTAACAATTATAACTAATACGGTCATTATCCACCTGTTATTATAAGGATTAAAACGTGAATCAATGCCTCGATGAATTTAGTGATAGTTGGTTTTTTATTATTTGTACTCTCTTTTTTTTCACGGGGACCTCTTTCATCACCTAAAGTCATTGACCGCACTGTATGTGAATCTTTTCATGGTGCATCTAGCATTTGCTTTTTGTTATTTTTTTCCCTTATGATTTAAATATAAGATATATTTATTATATTTATCAATCTTTTTTTAATTTTTTTATTAATACTTCTTCAATAATAATTAAGAAAAAATATAATAAGGAAATAAAAAAAGATGTTGCTTAAGATAAATATATTTTATATTAAAGAATATGAATTTTTTTTTTTTTGGGTATTATCGTCCTTTCCTTCGTTGGCCAAAAAAGTATCATCCTTTCTTGTCCTTTTTGAGGGATCACGTTATCCACGCCACTTCTATTATAAAATTAAAAGTTAAGGTTTGAATTTAATAATTAAGTTTATTTTCGTCTCACATAAATATATTTTGGAAGGGATAAATATAATAATTAATAATTAAAAAGGGTGTAAATTTAATAAAATCATTAAACTTGATCTAATGCCGTTCGGGGTTTTCTTCTCTTATAATTTAACGCGGTTAGGTCAAATTTAATCGTTTTGTTAAATTTGTACCATTTTTAATTATTCATTGTTATTTTTACCTCTTCCAAAACATATATGTGCCAGACATCCCTCAGACAATTCTTCATTATTAAATTTACACCTTAACCATAAAATTAATGACAATAATCAAAATTGACAAGGACCACGCTAAGATCCACAAAAACTAGTTACTGACAAATATTGAATACTCCCTCAATTTCTTTTTATAAATAATATATATATATATATATATTCTCTCAATATAAAAAATAATTTAATTTAGTTTACGGCTTTAAATTATTAAATATATAGATTGATAGAAAGAAGTTATATAAGAAATTTAAAGCTTTTAATGAGGCACATTCATACATAATGGATATCCAAGATGGAGTGTTATGAATATAATCTTTATATAGATGTCTATATATCTCTGTTATCTAATATTATCTCTTAATCTTACAGTTATTTTTATTCTTATTAAATTTGTTAATGATAGATATAAATTCTATTAAAATTGTAAACCTATTCCTATAAATAGAAGGCATGTATATATAAAATACCTTGAATAGTGAATAAAAATTACTCTCTCTTCCTCATCTCATATTCTCTCTTATCTTTCTCTTGATTTGTAACAATTATAACTAATACGGTCATTATCCACCTGTTATTATAAGGATTAAAACGTGAATCAATGCCTCGATGAATTTAGTGATAGTTGGTTTTTTATTATTTGTACTCTCTTTTTTTTCACGGGGACCTCTTTTATCACCTAAAGTCATTGACCGCACTGTATGTGAATCTTTTCATGGTGCATCTAGCATTTGCTTTTTGTTATTTCTTTTCCTCCTATGATTTAAATATAAGATATATTTATTATATTTATCAATCTTTTTTTAATTTTTTTTATTAATATTCCTTCAATAATAATTAAGAAAAAAAATAGAATAAGGAAATAAAAAAAGATGTTACTTAATCTAATTAAATTAGATAAATATATTTTATATTAAAAAATATGAAGTTTTTTTTTGGGGTATTATCGTCCTTTCCTTCGTTGGCCAAAAAAGTATCATCCTTTCTTGTCCTTTTTTAGGGATCACGTTATCCACGCTACTTCTATTATAAAATTAAAAGTTAAGGTTTGAATTTAATAACGAAGTTTATTGGCGTATGACACAAATATATTTTGGAAGGGATAAATATAATAATTAATAATTAAAAATGGTGTAAATTTAACAAAACCATTAAACTTGATCTAATGCCATTAGGGGTTTTCTTCTCTTATAATTTAACGCGGTTATGTCAAATTTAATGGTTTTGTTAAATTTGCACCATTTTTAATTGTTCATTGTTATTTTTACTTCTTTCAAAACATATATGTGCCAGACATCCCTCAGACAATTCTTCATTATTAAATTTACACCTTAACCCTAAAATTAATGACAATAATCAAAATTGACAAGGACCACGCTAAGATCCACAAAAGCTAGTTACTGACAAATATTGAATACTCCCTCAATTTCTTTTTATAAATAATATATATATATATATATATATATATTCTCTCAATATAAAAAATAATTTAATTTAGTTTACGGCTTTAAATTATTAAATATATAGATTGATAGAAAGAAGTTATATAAGAAATATAGAAGAATATTTATCTCATATTTAATAAATACATAAGAAATAATAATAAATATTTTAAATAAAAGTATATTATTTTTATAATAAAGAATAAACCGGTACTTCTATAATAAATATATATTCTCTCAATATAAAAAATAAGTTAATTTAGTTTAAAGCTTTAAATTATTAAATATATGGATTGATAGAATTATTTTTCTAAAAGAAATTATATAAGAAATATGGAAGAATATTTATCTCATATTTAATAAATACAAAATAAAAAATAAAAAATATTTTAAATAAAATTATATTATTAAAAAATCCCTAATAAAGAAGTTTAAAATGCTAAAAGATAAAAAAGTGTTTTAAATATTCATAATCGTTAAGAGATGTTAGGCTCAATTTATCTTTTTTAAAATTAAAAAGAAAATACCAACATCTCTACAGATTATGAATATTTGAAACATATTTTTTCCATTTAACATTTTTAAAGTTCTTTATTAAGGATTTTTCCTACATTATTTTTATAATAAAGAATAAAACTATATACTTCTATTGATTTTTTGTTTAAAAAAAAATGAACCCACCGAGTTGTTTAAGTTTTTCAGATGATCTTCTTGTTGATTTATGTCCCCTTTCACGTGGTCCTCATTGACTATGGCTCCGTTTCAATGGTCCTCGTTGATTATTACCCCACACTTCTTGACTTTGCTCCCTACCACATATATCAAAAATCACAGCATGTTGTATTTATATGCTTATTTCAATTGTTCACACTTACAAATTAAACAAGCCGCCTCGTCTTTCGTTTGAGCTTTGTCAGCAACTTTGAATATATATCTATATACACACACATATGCATGCATGCATTATAGATTCTCATGGGGATGACTCATCAGCTTACGTAAGTATATATAAAATAAACAGCTCACCCTCTTAATTGGTGGAGCTAACCAATTAAGCAACTTCCTCTCCACTTGATTTTTCTACCATTATATTGATTTTTAATGGTTGAGATTTTATACTATATCAAAAATAATATAACACTAAATAGTAAATGATAATAATATTTTTATAGAATAAATCTCAATCATTAAAAGCCAATTTAATAGTAGAGAAATTAAGTGGATATAAGCAATAAATGTGAAAGGGATTTATGATTTTTTTTCAAATATACCCTTGTTTATAGGAAAGGTGTGTTATGAGTGAGGGAGGAAATGAGTGGGACAAAAGATTAGAGAAGTAAATAATGCAAAGACGTGCAATTAAGTATAAAAAATAAGAAAGGACTAGTCATATTAACAAATTGTAATTTATCAAAAGGGTTAAGGTTGTATTTTATTTGGATTTAAGTAATTATAAATTTCTCATACTATCCCCTTGTCGGCAAAAAAATGATTTTTTTTTAATAATTTGTAATGTTGACAAATTATTGGCAAGACACACACGCACACATATTCAGAACATTTACAAGACAAGCTAAAAACATGACTCTTATTGTTGTATTCTGTCTCTTTATTTATTATTTTTAATGTCTTCTATATTTCCAAGATTAGTATTTTTTTTAAATTTCCAATTTACAATGCATTTACATTGATATATTCTTCTTTTATTAACCAACTTTAATTAACATATTCAATGAAGGGAGAATTAAAATAAAGGACCTAGAGAAAATCATATTTATTATAAAGGACCATAAAAATTGTAATTACTTAGAAGGACTAAACTTCATAATATAAATTTAAAATTACTAAATTTCCCCTAACTAAACTTCCTCCATTATTGTATTCATAATTAAAAAATAACCAAAATCAAAATTAAAACCACTCAATTCACATGTCACATGATCAAATCGGTTTTTTTTTTTTACACCAAAATTCATATTCATGTCATCAATACATTATTTAATTAACAACAATTAATTCATATTTTTAAGTTTTCCCCCAAGCTCCATATTCATTTAATCAATATATCATTTAATTATTTAGATCTAATAAATTATTTAGATTTTTTAATTTTATTAAATGAATTTTCTTAACACACATAAATTTTCTTCTAAGAAAATAAATAGTATAAAATTTCTTGGTTTGACATATATAATACATTATAAAAGACCCTCAGTTTTATTAAAATTATATAAATTTTTTGATTAAAATTTTTGTTGCTTTTTGAAAAATTATAATTTTGAAAAAATTAAAGAATATTTTTTTTCCATAGATATATATATATATATATATATATATATGCAAGTTATAAAAATGAAAATTGAGAAAACTTTTGTCTAATTGAGTGAAATTTAGAATTTCGTATTAGTTTTAAAAATAGAATGTGGGAGTGAATATAGGAGGGATTATAAGAGATTTCATTATGGGCATTTTAATATTTTCAATTTTATACTTTTACATTTAATTCTTTTAAATAATTATAATTTTTATTATCCTTATCAATAAATATTTTTTCCTTCACGTCTTTCATTCGAATTTTTCCTTCATTGAATCCGACAAATCCTCGTTTGGTATACAAATACACGAAAAAAGATATCAATCAAATTTACGTAGATGTTCCCGCAAGCTGACGTAAGTAGTAAAGTTGCGTTGCGTTCTGAACATTCTATATCCCAAAAAACAGTATTCAATATCATGAAGTATATTTTTGTAGTACCATCCAATATCCTGAAATATTTTTTAAATAGCATTCAGTATCTTAAAAAAAATTTTAATCCACTTACCACCTTAAAATATGTTTTAATACCACACAATATCTAGCATTCATCGCCTTAAAATATTTTTTCATAAACATTGACTCAGTATCCAAAATAAATTCTTAATTCATTTAGCACCCAAAATATTTTTTCGGTAACACTCAGTGTTTCAAACTAATTTTTGATACTATATTTTAGGGTGTCAAATGTACTAAAAATTAGTTTAGTATACTGAATAAGTGTTTGGGTAACTCTAAAACTAGATATTGAGTGGTATAAAATAATATTTTAGGGTGGTAAGTAGATCAAAAAAAATTTCGTACATCCAATATCCTAAAATATTATCCATTATCTTAAACTAATTTTTAATGCATCCAACATCCTAAAATATTGCACCAAAAATATTTTAGAGTATTGACAACTAAAAAAATACTTCAGGATACTAGATAATATCGAAAAATTATTTTAGGAACTTAAAAAAATATTTTAGAGAACTGGCTGGTATTGAAAAAATACTTCAGAATGTTGAATACTGTTTTTTAAAAAAAAAAACTCATTAGGCCAAAACGGCGCAGTTTTATAGCAAAGGAGGATAGCGGATGCTAAGGGCAGAGGTGAGAAGCCAGTTCCCCAGGAATGTGTATATATAGACCTGCTAGTTCAGGCAAAACAACTATCCCAATATAACCATAACCATAGTCTCTCTTATATTCTCATTTTAGGTACCGCCATGGATCTTGTTCCTGCTTCTTATAGTGTTGCTGAATCAAAAGGAGTAGTGTGGGCTCTCTTGTTTATGCTCGTGGCCTTCATTGTGAGATCAAGAAGTAGTAACAGTGAGGTCAAGAAGAAGAAGAAGAATGAGAAAGCCCCAGAACCTAAAGGAGGGTTGCCTCTAATAGGGCACCTTCATCTTCTGGGAGGTCCTGTGCCAGTTTTTAGGACTCTCTCTTCCATGGCTGAAACTCATGGACCCATCTTCTCCCTCAGGCTTGGCTTTCACAACACTTTGATAGTCTCAGGCAGAGAACTCGCCAGAGAATGCCTCTCCACCTTCGACAAGGTCTTCGCCACCCGGCCTAACATCGCCGCAGGTATATATATTTACTCTCTCCGTCTCTATTATATAAGGCAACTTCTGGAAGGGCTTTGTGGTCCTTAACATAACTCACCTGGAGAGTCATCAAATGTTTTTCTCTCTCTTTCATAACTTCATCAATATGGATAAAGTCGAAAAATATTTTCAACTTAGACATTTAACAAGTTAACTACTCCCTTCATCCTCAACATAAGATAAATTTATCTAATTTGATCATATTAAGGAAGAAAGTAAGTTAAGTTAGTTAATATGACATGTATTTTTCTAAAACATCCTAGTCATCTTCCATAATTCCTTCATTCCCTCCCCTCCTAGATTATTGTTGATGGAGTATAAATAGGGGTAAATTAGAAAAAGATTGATAAATATAAAAATTATGTAATTAATTCCTTAAATATATCTTATATTATCAACCGGACGAAAAATAATTGGGAGAATTACATTGAAGTCCCAAGGAAGAGGAGAAATGAAGAAATGGTCCCTATAGATTGCAAAATGAAAAAATGGTTCCATGGAGTTGTCAATACAGGCTCCTGGAGTTGTCATTAACAACTCCAGGAGCCTGTATTGACAACTCCATGGGACCATTTTTTCATTTTGCAATCTATAGAGACCATTTTTTCATTTTTTTCCTTGCATGGGACCCAAATGTAATTCTCCCAAAATAATTCTTTTGGTTCTAGTCGTTAATGGGAATAATTTGTGGTGGGAAAGCAGGAAGGTACATCGGGTATAACAATGCGATGTTTGCACTGGCACCGCACGGTGAGTACTGGAGAGAGATGAAGAAGATTGCCACGTCGGAGTTGCTCTCGTCTCAAAGGCTTCAGAAGCTGAAACATGTGAGAGACTCTGAGATACTGTGTCTGATGAAGGACTTGTTCTCAACCCATCAACAACACAAAAACAACACTAATCATCATATGGTAGAGGTGCCTATGCGTGATATCTTAGAGCACTTGACCTTCAATATCATCGTCCGCATCATTGCTGGCAAGAGATTCTCAGGTACTTACCACTTCATTCTTTCATTACTCTCTACATTGTTTGATTTAGTTTATTTTAAGTGATTTTATCTTTAGACGTGGTTAATATATGTAAGAGTAGTTCTGTTTTGAAAACACAAAAGTTACTTTTAGATACTATCCCAAACACCCTTTATCTCCCCATCTACATCATCATGATGTTAAGTGAACTGTGGTTTTTAAGTTTAAGCAGCACTCTAATCTAATATGCTAGTCTTACATATCAGGTGTGTTTTGGATACTGTTGTGGCAAAAGTGACTTATTGAATTTAGTAAATAGAAGTTGGCATTAAAGTTAGTTATTGTGATATGATTTATATTTAGATGAGTTTTTATTAAAAAAAATAAGTTTAGTACCAACTTATTTAGATGTTATATTAAAAAATCAGTTTTAAAAAATTCAAATATAAAGAAAAACCTAAAGCGAAAGGTAAAAAAAAGTACCTATGTTGTTTTAACTCCATCTTAACTTTTAGTCCAGAACACTTGGTTTTAAAACTTATTCTAAATATCAATCTTGAATCAAAAGTGGCCTTTTTTTTCAATTGAAAAAGCTAGTTTGGGTCGAGTGATCCCAAACATACCCCATCATTATCTTTGTCGTCATCTTATAATAAAACGTGGTTTATAAGTTTAAAGAATCTTTCTATCATGTCACGGTCACCATCACGGTCACCGCTTGTTGATCAGGGGATGAGAAAACGAGAAGCGACGAAGAAAGCGAGGCGTTCAGGTTGAAGAGAGCGGTGAGGGAGTTCACTTATCTGAGCGGAGTATTTGTGGAGGCAGACGCACTGCCATTGAAGCTGCACAAATGGGTGGACTTTCAGGGACACGTGAGAGCCATGAAGAAGACAGCCAAAGACATTGACTCTGTGCTCCAAGTGTGGCTCCACCAACACCTCCACAAGACTCCTTCATCTGAACCGTCAGATTTCATGGATGTCATGATTTCCATGTTCTCCGATCAAGATGCTCTTATTTTTGGTCATCAACGCGACGTCGTTATCAAGGCCGCAGCTCTGGTACGTTTTCTCTTCTGCTTTTATTTTATTCTCCCTCCGGTTCTAATTATAAGATAAAGTTGATTTTTTTGAAGAAATTAAGAAAGCTAATTAACTTACTTTAGAGTGTTTATATTTTTGTTATCCTTAAATTATATATTAGTTTATTAATCAAATTAATTAGTTTAGAGAAAAAAATAAAAATATAAATACTCTAAAATAATTTAATTGGCTTTCTTAATTTCTTCAAAAAAGTCAACTTTGTCTTATAATTAGGACCGGAGGGAGTATATTATATGCCTAAATACATTTATATATATTGGAATATATCAACCAGTTTTACTTTTAATTATCTATATATATATATATATATATATATATATATGCACTTCTATGATTGCAAGGATTTAAATTAACCAATATTATTTACCTCGGGGAATGTTGAGTTGCAAGTTTACAAATCCTTACATATTTGAAATGGTGTGGATACAGTTGAATATATTTGAATATAGTTGTCTAATTTTGCATACATACATCAATTTAATCAAGGGCTAAGGTGCACCTTAAAATATTTTTTAGGCGATATACTAAAGTATTTTATGATTTATTTAACAACTTGAAGTATTTTTTTTAATTGTGTTAAGCACTTAAAAGTATTTTGTGGTATAATTTTGCTGCTAAAGTATTAATTTTTTTAAGGATAAATTTTGCCCATAAATAATTTTTTCAAGTGTAATTTTAATCTTATTACTCTCTCCGGTTAAAATTATAAGATAAAGTTGACTTTTTTTAAAGAAATTAAGGAAGTTAATTAAATTACTTTACAGTATTTATATTTTTATTTATTTCTCTAAACTAATTAGTTTGACTAATAAACTAATATATAATCTAAGGATACATAACATATGATATGATTAAGTAACTTATTTAGCTTCCTCAATCTCTCAAAAAAATGTCAAATTTATCTTATATTTAGGATTAAAAATAGTATTAATTTCTAAAAAATCATTTAAGTGAAGATGCATCCTGCCTTTAATTTTTTTTTTTTTTCAGTAGTGACTCCAAGATACTAGACGAATCTGAAAAGACACATTATATAACACATGGAAACACCCTTTAAATGCTGGATCCACCACAAAATTAAGAAAGCACCTATGAGAATATTTCTCTGTGCCGGGCCCACCTTAACCCACCCTTTAATATATGTTGTGCCTTTCAATTTGCTCACTTCATTAAGGTATTTGTTTGGAATGTATTATTTTTAGGAAATAAATATTATTATATAAGTTGAGATAAAATTCCTCTTATATATTTATCTCATATATCGTGAATCACGAATTATAAATACGTATTATCTAAAAATAAGTTATTCAAAATAAACATTATAGGTGGGGAATATTTGTCTTGTGCTCCATCTTACTATTTTTTTTTTTTTTTTTTTTTTTGCCAGTTATCTTACTAGTTGAAGTATAGGTTAACCTTTCTGACAGTATATATATATATATAATAATTTAATCAAAATCAAAAACCATATATTTCCTTCGAAAGTCAAGAATAAAAAATTATAAAAAAACCAGGGATTTGTATATAATATTCAAATTATTTGAAGCAGGGCTTATATCCACAGAAACAATAATTATTGCATTGAATGTCGTTTTGTACTTTTGTCTTCAATAATGTAGTCGTGTCCCCCTTGGGCCCATGCGTGGAAAATAAGTCTTGAATAAGTAGGGACCATTGGCTATGATAAATACGTCCAATATGCCCGCGCTGTGGGGACCATTGGCTATGATTAATACGTCCAATATGCCAGCGCTTAGGGATGGGGATGGAAAGAAAGGTTAGAGGATTATGTATTTTGGTTTGATTAGAGGGGTGGATGAGAAAAGTTTGTTAGTGATCCTTTATTTGATTTAAGAAGGGAGGGGAGGGGAAATAATATCTAATTTACTATTTTATCCTTAAATATTAGTTTATATATGAGAGTGTGAGATCTAGTGAACGAGTGAGAGTGTGAGACCGAGCAAGCAAGCAGACAGAAACACTCACATCAGAATGCTAAACACCCACTTCAGAGTGTGAGATTGAGTGAGAGTGTGAATCAACTCACCCAAGTGAGAGAGGAGGCTGAGACGGCATAACTGAAGTGAGAGTGAGAAATGAGGAGGCGGAGGCGGAGGCGGGCAGATCAACGCTGAGATGGCTGATCGACATTCTAAGGCAAAGAGGGCGCAATGAGAGTGTGAGAATCGGAACACTTAGGCTCTGATCTGAGGCTAAGGTTTTCAGAATCAGAATGAGAGCAAGAGACGACTTGGGACGGGAGGGCTCGCGGCTAGGGTTTTCTGAATTCTAAAGCTTTGAGAGTGAGAGACGAGAGTCGAAATTCAGATAAGAGAGTCTTTGTCCCTTAGTGTTTAGTGACCATTAGGTTCTGAGAGTAAGGGCGTAATTGCATGGGCTTGGGCTTGAGGTTGGGTCTTGGGCTTAGGTATGTAGTCCATTTATACAAATTGAAAACAAAAAAATAATAAAATAAAATAAATAAAACGACATCGTTTTAGCTACACTTCGGTTATTCGGTTTTAACCGAATTAATTTCGTAAAAACCGCACCAAAAAGAGAAATTGTGTTCTGATCTAATTTCGGTTTCACGCGGTTAAGATTTGCTCACCCCTAGTAGCATGCATGATTCATGAATAATTAGATCAGATCAAAAAAACACTAGAAAAAAGGAAATAGGAAATTAGTGGCAGAATTTCTATTACAAAACAAACTTGCTATTGCTATTGTTTGTGGCCAGCCAAGACATGCATCATCAAAAACATAACAAGCATACACACACACACAATCATTTCAATGACCATACAATTTATTATAGCTAATAAACATTTAAGCTATAATATAACAACAATAGTACTAACTCATGTCCCTAATATGTATAAGAGCTAATTAGAAGGTCTATTAATTAGTCCAACTTATAATAAACTGATATATAATCTGATATTATATCAAAATATTTTATGGAGATCATGTCACATATGCTTAGACTGATCAATTTATTTCATTTCCTGGATCTACATAAAGTCACAAATTAATTAAATAACTCTTACATTAAAAACCAAAACAAGTCATAAACACTAAATCATCACATGCAATTACTAATGGTGTTTTTTTTTTTTGGCAGAATCTGATCTTAACAGGCACAGGAAGCACAGCAATAACCCTATCATGGGCACTGTCTTTGCTCTTAAACCATCCACATGTCCTTAAAAAAGCACAAGACGAGCTCGACACCAACGTAGGAACACACAAATGGGTACAAGAATCTGACATTACGAATCTTCAATACCTTCATGCCATTATCAAAGAGACCTTTCGTCTCTATCCTCCAGCTCCATTAACTGGAATAAGAGAAGCCATGGAAGACAGCTTTGTGGGAGGCTACTACGTCCCCAAAGGAACTCGTCTTCTCATCAACATCTGGAAGATTCAGAGGGACCCAGAAGTATGGCCAAACCCTAATGAGTTCTTGCCTGAGAGGTTCATGGAGGGTGACCATAAGGATTTGGATTATAAGGGTCAGAATTTTGAGTACATTCCATTTAGTTCTGGGAGAAGGTCGTGCCCAGGAGCCACCTTTGGCCTGCAAGTTGTGAGCTTGACGCTGGCTCGGTTGCTTCAAGGGTTTGACCTGTCAGCGGCAGCGGCCGCCACCACCGAGGACGGTGGTGGTGCAGTGGACATGAGCGAAGGCTTGGGGGTGGCTTTGCCTAGGCTTAATCCACTTCAAATTATGATCAAGCCTCGTCTTTCATCTAAGCTTTATCAGCAACTTTGAATATATTGCATTAATTATTAGAGAGTCTCATTGGGATCGACTCAATTTACCAAATAGATAAAATAAATAGCTCACCGTACCCTCTTAATTGGTTGAGCTAATCAATTACGTCAAGAGTAGTATTTTGTGTGTTAGTATACAAGTGGATATTTATGTATTGTTGGCTATGAATTTTTCCTTTCAATATTTCAATGAAAAATATTTCAGCTTTTTATCTATGAAATTAAAAAATCATGAGTTATTAAAACAATGTTTCTTGTCTCTCGCAATGTAAAGCTTCATTAAATCTCTTTGAATCTAAGATTCAAGTTTTAAATGAGTCTCTTGTGTCAGGAGAAAACATGAACTAGACACCAGATGATAATATGAAAAAACCAATGTTTCCTGTCTATTAATCTACACACATATATAAGTTAAACTCGTATGGCTAATCCCAAATTTAAGTGGGTTTGGGTTTCAACTTTCAAGTATGACGTTATTTTTTAAGGGAAAATCTCAGGTAAAGAACCTGAAAATTGTAAAAGGTTAAAGAGGTACTCCCAATCCATAATAACAAAGAAGGTTTCTAAAATGAGATTTTGAAATTTGATGAAAAAGACAAAATAAGGGGAAAAGACTGAAATACCCCTGGGTTATTAAAAAAAAGTTCCCAAGCACCTCGCCAAAGACCTCGCCTGCAAACAGCCGCCAGCGAGAATAATTACTTTAGCAAGTGGTGCAAATGATTTTCAATACATAATATGCAAAAATAAAAAATATAAGTTAACTCCTTAATTTTGACTGCAACTTATACACAAATGTTATCAAGATATTCCCCACATTTTATTAAATATTACTAATTTTCGTTTCCTAAGTAATAAGTTCTTATTTTCTGGTCATTCACAAGATTTCTTAAAATACTCTCCATATTTTATTAGGTTTTATCAATTTTTATTTACTGAATAATAAATCCACATTTTCAAGTCATTCACATAATTTTTTTTAAGGCTTCCCCCGTTTCCACACATTTCATTTGATGTGCTAACTTTCGTTTATCAAGGCCATCACTGAAACTAAATCCCTGTAGCATGTTGTCATAATGATACAAATACCTCTCTCACAAATGAGAGGTTAAAGTTCGATACTTTGATCCGGTGACTTTAGAGTTGAATGTATTTTTGATTGAGCCCCGTTTGGGTTAGCGAAATGGTTTTTTTTTTTAATCTGTCTTTTATAAATTTAAAATAAGATAAAAATTAGATTATAAATGTTATTTATGTTTGGATTGACGGTGATATAAATAACTTTTTTTTTTAACAAGTCAGACTTTTAAACTTCTACTCATAAGCTACTTTTAGAAGAAGAAAAAAACCCCCAATTATCAAAACGGCAAAACGCCATCCCATTCAAGCACTGAAATGAAAAACGTGAGACACGCATGATTGGATCGCACAGTAGGGTAGGCAGATTAATTAGTCTTCTTTGGAGGAAGACATGTGAAATTAATAAATATTCTAAATTTTATCAGGAAAAATTGGTGATAAGCCATTGTTTAAAAATTTTATTGGGTAGAAGAATCTTATATGTTTTTTATGCATATGTATATAGTACTGATACTCTATACGATTTCATACATAAAAAGTACCAATATTTGCTTTCACTATAAAAAAATGTGATTTAGTAGTGGTTTTAACCACTACAAACAATATTAGTTGTGATTTATAAAACCGCTACAAAATCGTATGTTGCAAGCGGTTTTGTAACGGTTATTTAAAACTGCTACTCAAGCAAAATAACCATTACTTTTTTTGTAGCGGTTCAATCCCACCGCTACAAAATCGCCATAAGCAATAATCGTTTTCTTTGATATTTGTAGTGAAATTTTTAAGGGGGAAAAGAAAAATGAATTTTTTTTTGCTATTTTTTAGTGGTTCATAAACCACTACTAATTTCATCAAAATTCAAAATTCATGCTAATAAATTAATTTTAGTTTGAAAAAGACACGTTAATTAGTAGCGGTTTAGTAACCGCCACAAAAATAAGGAAAATTTTTTTTAAAAAATACAATCATTTGTTTCAGTTTTTTTGATATTAAATTAAATAGTTTATTTTTTTAATAGTTTAGCTAATTTAATTAGCTTTTTATTCAATAGTTTAACTCATTTATAAATTAAAAGGAATAATTTAATTTAGTTGGATATATATAAAGATTGTATTAATAATATTATTAAGGATACATAGGTAACAAGGAACTATTATGTTGTCTACTATAATGTGATTGTGTATGAAAAATAGATGAAAATGAGATAAAGCTCTGAAATATCTGAAAAAAATGGTAAAAATAAATTTTATGCGAAGGAAAGAAGTATTCAAATAAAAAATTTAAAAACTTGTTACCATATTTGATCGTATTGTTAAGCTCCTCAACTATACAAAAAAATTTGTTAATGAGAGAAAATGAAAGAAGGGTAAAATGAAAAGAAATGGGAAAGTGTTTGAAATGAGATATGGTGACGGTATTTATAGGGATCCGCGTAGAATCTGTAGCGGTTAATGTATCCATTTTGTAGCGGTTTTTAATTAGTAGAGGTTATTTTTATTTTTGTAGCTGTTTAAAAACCGCTACAAATATTATTTTATTTCTTTAAATATTTTTTATTATTTTTTTTAAAGACAAAACATAATTTGAATTTGATCACTCATCGTCGCCATTCCTACAGAAGTTGTGTAGAAAAATTATTGTTAGTGATGTATTATTTTGTTTAAAAATTTTAATTTAAATGATGTGAACTTAAAAAAACGCACCGTAGTAGAGGTAAATTGTCATCGCCTTCAGGAAAAAAATTTTCAAAATTGGCTGGTTGAAATGGCTTACTCTCGTAGGCGATGTTATTACCTTCACCCATGTCGTAAAGGTCTCGTGGCTTTAAATGAACGACCATGTGCCAATCCTTGTGCCTCTCGTCCTCGACATAATAAACCTGTTGTGCCTCTAACGCAAGAATATACGGCTCATCATCTTGAAAAATACCAATATGAATTGGCTGATGTGATCCCTAAGTCGTCAATTGTCAGTCCCCAGAAAGTAGTGGTATTTGCCCATAAACACTTGAACAATGTCACGTAAAACAGTCTTGATAATTAAGTTCGACCACATCAATAGGCTTTTCATAGTAAGGGACACCTCCAAACTGCATGTTGGCGTCACTGCTGCTCACATAACTCCTTGTCCCAAATGTGCCATAAACATCCGAATTTTGAGTTTGCAATCCTTGATCCCGTGAAACCGTGCAAAACTTGAAACCACTGATATTGTATTCTGTAAACCTTTTTGCATGATCAAGAGAACCGGTTGCTAAAGCTCTGAAACCTGGTGAGTGTGGGTTGTGATCATTAGTATTCTGCGCGCAAACCAACTCGAGAATTCTCTGTGGACCTTTTTGTCAACATCCAAGAATGTTTGTGTATGGATCCTGAGTTAACGCTTAACATGACTTCTGAATTTCCTGCAATTAATAATGGAAAGGCGATAGTGAAATGAAAGTGAAAAATGTTACGAAAGATATAGAATAACATGTGAGTGTACAATTCTTACTGTCTATAAAAGATATTTCTTATTTCATAAGTTTTTTTTTTACCAATTTTGTATTTTTTTGACTTATTTTCTGGTGATTGTTTTGTTTATATCTTGTGTTGTTTATGTTGTTGACTAATTATAGTTTTCAAGACATATTTATAAGAAGTATTTTTAATTTTGTCAAGTCTTCTCATTGATTATTTGTAATTGTGATATGTAGATAATAGTTTTCCCTTTGATTATGATTTAGTGACTGAGCTTATTTATTGCATGATGTGTACCATTTACGTCCTAATTTTGACAACAATTATGTGTTAAATTAGGACTTTCATTATTGTAATTTAAAAAAAATGCAAAAAAATAGTAAAAATTGTTAAAATAACTTTACCCTTGTAGGGCCAGGTCTGAAAAAATGATTGTTTTTCTTTAGCCGGGTCTAAAAGGGATGACTCTTTTAGGCCCGAGCCCTTAAAGGGCTGGCCCAACCAGCTCTACTATCATACAAAAAATATTATATTATAAGCTTAAAAAATTTATTAGGATCCAGTCAAAAGTGATTTATAGATACCCTTGATTAAATTAAAAAAATAAAAGACCATTTTATTTTTATTTAAATTTGTATTTTTTACTATTTTTTTAAAGTGTATCTGAGAACCCAAATCCTAACATATAATGATGGAGATAGAAAAGAAAGATAAAAATAATAATGGAAGATTCTACAAGATTTGAAGATAATCAAGGATTCTTATGATTAATAAGAGGATTAGAGAATATTTTGTTTTAATATTGATTGAATGCCATCTTTTATCATTAATGTTATTTGCATTTAATTTAGAATTTTATAATGTTTTGTTATCAATTCTGTAATTTCTTTTTACTATATTTTGTCATTAATTTTTAGGGTTAGATTAAGGCCTATAAATAGCACCTCAACTCATTTACCTTGTATGTTTTATGATTGATTAATACGAATTATTGAGTTTGCTCTCTCTCCTATATTTCTCTCCTACTTATAATCCGCCAAGAAGTGGATAATCCTCAACCTGCTTCATTTAACATGCAGACTTCTGACCCACTGAGAGAGGTGCCCACATTTAGTACCGACAGTACCTTGAATAGGATTGCCTCTAATAGGAGTATACATGTGCCTAGCAAAAAACATGCAAACTCCTGGCTGGTAATTAAGGCTAATTGCTCTTTCTTTTTTTGGTATAAAAAAATTTAGGTGAGTTGGATCTCAAGAAGCTAAGATATGCCTCCAAGTTCAAAAGATGTTTATAGAGGTACTTACAGATTACCCAATAATAAAGTCTTTACATCGGTGGGGTTTGAATCTATAACCTTATAATCATGAGTCAATCTCTTTACCAACTGGATCAACCTTTAAAAGTTAATTGCTCCATGTTTATCACCAAGCCATATCTGGCGAGTTGACCGCATTATAACATCTAATTAAGACTGGGTCCCATTTTCAACTAATAATACACTTACTCACTTGAAGTTACGATCAAGAGCCGTAGTCCCTAGTTTAAGGTTTATCAACACCTTTAATTTGAATATGGGAGAGATTCTCGTAGACTTAGGGAGTGTTTGTTTCGACTTTTATGAGGTACTTAACTTAAATAAGTCACACTTTGACTTAAAGAAAAAAGTTTTCATGTTTGGTTGAGCGATGGATGAATGGTATTTTGGTTGCTTTTAAGCAACTTTTAAATAAGCCTAGTATTGTTGCTTTTTTTTGACTTGTAAGTGAAGAGTGTGTAAATAACTGTTATCTAGATGGATTAGCAGCACTAAACTTTTGAGTATGTGTCTTGTGGTAACACTGTCGCCATTGGATGGTTTGGATCAATTTATCACCAAGAATGTCACTTTAACAAATGCAACTTCTCAGGTCCCATTTGGTAATTAAGTTGTCAATGAATTCATTTTCCATAGTTATTCCTTCATTTTTTTCATTTTTCATACTTTTTCCAAAATTTTTCTCTTAAATCAAACAAAAGCTACTTATGCAAAAGCCAAACCAAACATCTTTCACTTTTACATAAGTTACTTTAAGTTACTTATCCAATCGCTCAACCAAACACTCATCATTTTACCCAATCTTACTTTTTTCCAATTTTCAGATTCCATAAGTCTAAGCAAAAATAAGTCACTTATCCAATCGCTCAACCAAACATACCCTTAATTTCCATAAGTAGACAAGACAAGGTAATTAAGGCTTCAGCTAATTAATTACTTATATCAAAGTGAATTAATAATGCTTAGATTGTTTGGCTATTGCACTTGTATTAAGGCAATATCTGTGCTGTTTGGTTTAATTTTCTTTTTTTTTTTAAAAAAAAAAAAAGGTTGTTAAAATAAATATTTTGTCCATAAAGATCAACAAATTATTTTCACTATCCGATACAGTGCTATCCATCCCGTGACAAGTGTTTTTCAATTGTGATGGCTCATGTCAAATGAATTTCTCTCCCATCATACAAAATACATGGTGGGACATTATATTTTCATGACTATTCCTTATATATTACATGCTATAAACATCAATCAAAATCAATAAGTTCTAGAGTGGTAAAAAATCACCAATTAAATGATAAATTGATGATTTCTGAAATTGAATTTTTTTGATAACATGAAATATAAAAATTATATGAGTCATTGGAGCTTAATTAAAATTATAGCAATAACTATGTCTTTGTATCTACTCAACTACAAACTTCACCTTCCAGTTTAAGTAGAATGAATTGAAGAAGAGTCACCCGAAGAATCTCTTATTAATTTATGGGGTTGAAGATGGAATTTAAGCATGAGAGAAATTAGCTCAACAGTAAAAAATCTGGAGTAGAATCTCAAACGATAGTAGGTAAAATAGAAAGGTTTTTTTTTTGGTTGATAAATAGAAAGGTTTTTAATAGCAATACGAGGCTTCAAATCATACCGCAATTTGTAGGGCCGAGGTTGCTTCAAATCAAGCAACACTCCTTCTATTACTCGTTGCAATTGTAGTTTGAGCTTTGATCTCATTTTAAGCATTTACTTAATTGAGAAAATTGGGTGAAATTAGAAGCTTGCGTTTACCATTTTATGTGGCACAAACTCATTCCCCAATAATCCAATTGCAACATTGTTTCAATTGAATATGTCCTAGGTTTGATATTGCCAATTTTCCATGAACCTTTCTGCTCAATGGAATTGTAATAAGTGTCCTAAACTATTAATCTCATTATTTTAAAGTCTTAAATTAAGTTTTTATAGAAATTGTGTTATTCTGTCCATGTTCTCCGTATGTTTGGTGTTAAAACTCAACCATACAATGCCAAGCAGAGAAAAGTTTTTTTGTTATGTATAACTTAATTAAAAGTAAATAATGATAAATAGAGGAGTAGGGTGTTCAGAATCAATTCAAAATGTTTCTGGCCTCTAAATCTCCCTCTATTTTTTTGTTTTTTATAAATATATAAGTTTTTTGATAAAAAATATTATGATTATGACTTAGAATCCAACGTATTGTAATTTGACTATTCATTTAAAAATTTTACATGACAATTTTTGTGAGAAAAAAGATTTTTCTCTTTTTAAAAAATTTGGCTATCTGATTATATAACTAATTTGATCACGATCCCACCCTAATATATATGATCATCAAACTTTTTGGTCTACCACATTATCTCTTAATACCAAAGGGGTCTTAGACTAAATAACTTTACCTAATTAAGAATCAAAATAAACTTTTTAAATTAGTTACAGACTACAGATTAGAAGGTCAACCAAATCTCAAAAATATGTGTTTTACCAGGTCTTACAACTTTTTTGTATCAAAATCAATAAATGGTATGTTATTTCCTTTTAAAATAAGCTCAACATATACATTTATACTATATTAAAAATTGTTTTAACACTTCACCGTCATAATTAGTTGCATAAGATAAAAACAAGCAAAATTCACTTTTATCCAAACATTTCATCAGTGTGCATCTTATATATTAAAGGGTAAAGCGGCATTTTTGCCACGGAATTTTTCACTATGGGGTAATTTTGTCCTGAAAGTTTTTCGGAGGTAATTTTACCTTAAAAGTTTCTAAAATAGAGCAATTTTGTCATGATTATTATCTAAGTTAATTTTAAGCGTCATTTGACTAAATATGTTAAGTTAACTGTCAAACACCTTAATATTTCAATATGCAGAGAGTGTTAAAGGCATAGTTCCCCAAGCATATAAAAATAGTACAAATATACTAATAAGAAATACTTGTTTACATACAGAAGTCTCTCCACAAGGTTTGATAATATATATACAACTTGCCCAAAATATTAAAAATAAACCAAATATAACCAACAGCTCCCTTCTCTTAACCTGCACATCTCAGTTGGCAGTATTTGACGCTTTGCCCTTGGAGTTAATAGCTTCCGCTAGAATATTTTAATTTATAAAAAAGGGTGAGATTCAAACGAATCTCAGTAGCAACAGACAATCTATCATAGCAAATGCAATAATAAATATGACATGTACCACATACGGCAATATTATACTAACACCCAATACAGTTCGGTGTAGTTTAGTTCAGTCGGAAACATTCAGAGCCAACCACTGTTGCAACTCCTACTCGTTCTGTACCTCAGCTAGGCTTGAGGCCACCAACTGGGCATACCAGTGTACCAGTTGGCACTATGTTCAATGTACCCGTTGGCACTATGCATCATACATATTACGGTAAATGGCATACACAAAGCACATAATCATTGATATAATATATGAAAGAAAAAGTTGCTACCTTGTGCCCCTCTTTTATAACAAAAAACAGGTTCATTGAATTTTATGTCAACGGCTCGGCTCAACAGTCGGGTCCTAAAAATTCGAATGTACAAGAATTAGGTTTATTCCCATTCATGTACCACTCTAGACTCTTTCAAAGTGTTTTTGTTGGTTATATTAGTCCAAAACTAAGAAATTACCAAAATGCCCCTAGGGATTCAGTCTAAGCCCCTTTGTACCCAATCCGACCATACTTTTTCAGAAATTTTGAGCCGGGCTATTCTTACATAGTTTTGCTTGCATAATCCATTTTTTACCTTAGTTTTCAAAAAATCACTGTCAAATGACAGTTTTGCTCTTGAAAGCCCCTATTTAGGGTTTTAGGGGTATTTTTGTAATTTCACTTTCTAAGGCTTATCTCACAAAGTGATCAACATCAACCCTACATAATTTTCACTCCCGAGCCCCATGGAACCCTCAGATTCATGAAATTCCAACCCTAACCCCCCCTGATCTCCTCTTGGCCGAAACTTATGCACACAAAAAGGGAAAATGAAATGTTTGATTTTCAACTCCAATAACTTATTCCTTTTCACTTCTAACCACTTGATTAACCATTTAAACACTAACTGAATATGATTTAAGGAAATTTGGGCAATATAACCCCTTAGGGTTTCACATCTCAAATTTTACAAAACCAATAAACAAACCACAAATCACAACCAAATCAACAACAATACCATCACAACATCAAAGAGAAGGAGATTATGGAAGTTACCTCTTGATTTCTCACTTTCTCTCTCCTAGGTGTCACCTCTCTCTCTCTCTC
The DNA here is from genome assembly GCA_963210345.1 of Inga oerstediana. Classification (NCBI taxonomy): domain Eukaryota; kingdom Viridiplantae; phylum Streptophyta; class Magnoliopsida; order Fabales; family Fabaceae; genus Inga; species Inga oerstediana. Next base: position 12,273,826 of record OY723404.1, on the reverse strand, counting down.
TCCTTCCTTGAAGATTAGCTTGCTAAACATGGTGTTTCATGGAAAAGAAGAGATTAGAGAGGGAACTACACAAGTTTAGAAGCTAAATCACTAAGAACATCAAAGCTTTCCTTGAGATTTCTCCTCCTTTTCTCTAGATTTTCCTAAGCCTCCCTCCCTCCCTCCCTCCCTTCCTCTCTCTCTCTCTCTCGTTTGGTCATGCAATTGGGATAAGAAAGATGAAGCAAGGGCTTCATAAAATATCCCCTATTTTCCCCTAATTATTATTTAGTCATAAATCCAATTTTATGACAACTTTTTTGTATTTGGTCTTATCCCTTAAAAACTCTTGTCATAAATTCCCTTCCATTTGAACTAAAATTCCTCCTCTTTACTTGGCCCAAGTTCACGCCTAGATGGGTCCTCACGCAACAATTGGGTTTTCTACAATTATCTCATTCCTTTGGTCAACATAAAATATTTTATTGCAATTTAAACATGTGCTCCAACTTTAGCAATTATAATTAAATCCCTTGCCTTAAAATAATGACACTTGGCATTTGCACAATCAAATAATTATTCCCCCCCCCCTATTTTCTTTATTCCACAATTTACATAATTGTCATTACATTATTTTTTTTCCAAATTCGCAATGGCAATTTTGGTAGATTTTCTGACCAAACTTTGAAAAATCATAACTTATTTGTAGAACTTCATTTGGAGTGATTCCAAAGGCTATGAAACCCTTATTGAGTCTAGTTTCAAAGAAAAATATAGATTGTAGCCAATTGGAACCTCACACTTCCCAGAATTTTTGTTTTTGGATGCTGCCAAGGTTGTTCGCCAATTTCACTAGGCTAATTTCAAAAATTCATAACTCTTTGTGTACAGCTTCAAATAATTCATATGACCTATCAAATTAAAGCTTAAGATGTCTACTTTCATCCTATAAAATTTCATAATTTTTGGTCATCATTTGGTCATCCAGAACCACATGATAAACTCACTACCTCACAATAAATTTCACTAGCAGCACTGTTTAAATTCCAAATTTTCAATGTTTAATTCCTATGATCATAAATATTCACCATTCCATTTTGTTAAATGCCACAAATAAGTACAAGTCATATTGGTGAATCAAAATTTGAAGTGTTACACTAACAGTCCACATTCATCCACTTCATTTTTGCTAAGGTGAAAATTTGCCCTAGAAGTTTTAAATCTAACTTTGAAAAAAACATGAAATAGAGGGCATATGAACTTTCAGTACAAATTAAATGGGATAACGGCTTAGAAAAAATTGCTCCCTTTTCAACATTTCCAAGATGAAATTTCCCCAAAAAAACTTTTGATGCAAAATGGCCCCTCGGTGAAAACTTCTGGGACAAAATTGCTCCTTAACCCTATCTAAATGAAGAAAGTTGTTAATTACTCTATTACAACATATTCAAATTAAATTAAAAAGGGTTAAAAACAAGGTTTGGTGTTTTTTGTTTATATTGAGGTCATAATACATGCATTTCTCTACTCATGCATAGTGGTGGAAATAGGCCAGGCGGCCTGTCAGGGGCCTGTAGCCTGGCCTGTGATTGGCCTGTTCAGGCCTAGCCTGTCAGGCTAAAAGGCCAGGCCAAGGCCTATTGATAGGCATGTTAGGCCTGTCAAGCCGGCCTGAGCCTGTTAAAATATTTTTTTTAAAAAAATCAAATAAGGGTTAAAGGGTAATTTCACCTGAGTCTGTAAATTTCGGCCTGTTTAAGGAGGCTTGTTAAGGAGGTCTATTTTCGGCCTGTGGCCTGTAGGCCTATCGGTTTGCTTAAAAAATTTTAAAAATTCAGACCTCCTTACAGGCTTCAGACCAGGCCAGGCCTAGACCTAAAAATTGGCCTCCAACAGGCCACAGGCCAGGCTCAGGCCAGTTTTTGCCTTAACAGGCCAGGCCTGTTAAGGCAAAAGCATGGCCTGGCCTGGCCTGTTTCCACCCCTACTCATGCATATAATATATTGCTGCACACAAATCTCATGACAGTTTCTTATATATGGCGTCGTTGAAGCTAATTAAGATAATGTTTGGTCTCCTAATTTTCTCTACCTTCCTTGTTCTTCTGTTATTTTCCCTGCTCTTTCTTTAATGTTTAGCAAGAAAACTTATTTATTTAATGTATGACTCATCATATGTTTTTCTACCTCTCATTCACAGTAACATTTCATCATCACTATTATTATAAAAGATAATATGGGGCTAACGTTTGATGCCGAAAACTGGTGAACCACCCATATGTCCTCATGGTGAGTCCTTTAATGGCGATTTCATGAGGCACCGTGTAATACCCCAAATTTTGGGATTGGAGGCTTGGGAATAAGTCAAAATTAAGTGGACTGCTAAGCCCCAGTTTATCAAGTGTCCCAAATCTATTCTCTAATATTTCTTATATCTTCGGGGTATTAAAGAAAGTAAAATGGTGAAATTTTGAGAATATCATTATGTTTTCGGTGAAATTGCCTGTGAGGTAGTGAGCTTGTCATGTGATTTTTAATGACCAAATGATGAGCAAAAATTTTGTAATTTTACAAGATGAAAGTATACATCATAAGTTTTAATTTGACAGTAATATAACTCAATTAGAGCTATATACAAAAAGATATGAATTTTTAAAGTTAGCCCAGAAAAACTGGAAATTTTCTGGAACAACATGCAAAGATTCAAATTCTAGGAATTTAGTGATTCCATTTAGAAAACTTCTATATTTTTTCTTGAAACTAGACTCAATAAGGGTTCTATAGGCTTTGGAATCACTCTAATTTGATTTTTCTAGAATTAGTTATGATTTTTCAAAGTTTGGGCAAAAATCTGCCAAAACTTTGTAAAAATCCGAAATTGGGAAAAATAATTAATTAAAAAGGGATATGATATAAAGTGATCATCTCCTTCCAACAGCCATAATTGACGCCATTTTCAGTTTTAGAGAGAGAGAAGAGTTGAGATTTTTAGAGAGAGAAGGAGGAGGAAAAACTTACAAAGGTAAGTGATTTCTTCTGTAAATCGGTTCCTAATGCATATAACTCCGTTACTAAGCTTCCTTTTCATATGATTTAAGGTTTGGAGGCTCAAATGTGGATGTTGAGAACCTAGGGTTCAGCCATATCAAGGGAGAGCCAATGGGAGCTTGAGGTAACTTCCAAACCTTTGTATATTGACTATTCTGGCTGCTGTGGACAATTTAATTGGTGAAATATTGTCGAATTGTCATTTGTTTCAATTTATGGAAATGGGTTGGCCTAGGTCTTATGCTGCCCAAATTGGTACTAAATGGTAGTTGTAATATAAAGGAATAGTTAATAAAGTGGTTAGGAGTAGAAAGGAATGCGTTTAAGGAGCCGAAATCGCAAAACCCCGATTTTCCCAGGAAAATCCATATATTTCTGTCAAGGCTGTAAATTGGCCTTAGAGTTGGATTTTCAATGATTTGATGGTTCCATTGAGTTCAGGAAGGAAATTAAGTGGGGTTACAGTTGGTCACTTTTTCGGAAAAGGCTGAAAAAGCATAATTACGAAAATGCCCCTGAAACCCTCACGGTGGGGCTGCCTAGGGTAATTTTGTCATTTGACAATGAATTTGATAATTTTAAGTCTGGAAATGGATTCTTTGGGCGAAAATATGTCAAGATAGCCCATGTTAGAATTTCGGGAAAAGTACGGTCGGACCGAGTATAATGGGGCCGGGCCGGGTTCCTATGGGTATTTTAGTAATTTTTCAAAATAGACTCATATAACCCCCAGAAACACTATGATAGTGTCTAAATAGTACATTTGACATTGTAGGATCGAATATGGAGCCCCGAGCTATTTGCACATAGATCGATGCTCACGTTTCGAGGCAGAAAAGGGTTAAGGTAGGGGACTTACCTTATTTGCATGTATTTAATATCTTTGCTTGTGTAGTGTTGTATGTGATTGCTTTATTTGATTATGTAGAGCATACTTGAATAAATGAAGCTCTGTTTCTGTTTTCGTTGTAGCCCTAGTTTTGTTACATGAAACATTGAGTATGCAAAAATGTCATTATGGAGCATGCATCTAGATAAAGCTAACATGTCATACACAGCATCTATCATGCATGCATTATGGTATCTATTTCCTACTGAGATTCTCTCAAATCTCACCCTCCCCTACCAACAATTTAGACAGGAGAAGACAAAAGATTTGTTGAGAGCAAAGAAGAGAACTACATGAGAGGGGATTGCGATAGTGGAACGAAGATTGGAAGATGTCTCCATTTTACTGGGATGAGTTTAGATACCCTAGTAGCCTTGTGTGACTATATTATTTGAATTTATCAGGTATGAACCCATCGGGGGAAATTATGTAATTATGTACATATTATTAGTATTCTTATGCTAATCCTGTATTGCCCACCAAATCGCATATCATTTTCCGCGAATACTTTGGTAAAAGTGAAATTAAAATAAGGGCATGACACACCGTGTTTGAGCTGGTGAGAGAGGGAGGGAACAAAAAAAAGGTTCCTATAATTTTACTCCTAGTAAAATCAAAGCATTTAATTAGGGAAAAAAACACTGATATCAAGTTAAAAATTGAGTGAATGTATAGATACTTGCAAATGAGTTTTCCCTCTTTTAAATAAGATATCATCACCTCTAAAGCTAATAGAGCAATCAATTTGTTGTAAAGATTCCTAAAGCTTATGGTAATAACTCTAAAGAAGTTTCTCGCCTAATTCTAAAAGAATAACAATGGTTGGTTGCATGGAGGGAAAACAAAACAGTTGTTGGCTGGCTGGCTGGGTGTGTTCGATACCCAAATTACTCTCAGGTTTCTGAAAAGTATAGAATATTTACTGGGCTATAAGTTATAATATTTGTTGTGATCTTAAATATAAAGCTCAGTTGACTTTTTTTGAAGAGGTTATTGATGCTAAATATTGCTTCCGGTCCTAAATATAAAACCTAATTGACTATATTTTTGGAGAAATTAAAGAAACAAAATAAATTACTTAATCATATCATATGTTTTGTATAATTAGATTATATATCAATTTGTAATTCAAATAAATTAGTTTGAAAAAAAATGATAAATATAAATACTTTAAAGTAATGTGTTTAGCTTCTTTAATATCCAAAAAAAAAAAAAAAGTCATTTGAGTCTTATATTTAGGACCGGATGTACTATATTAAAAAATCATAATATATGTTGTGTATCATTAGATTATATGTCAGTTTATAAGTCAAACTAATTAGTTTGAAGAAAAAAAAAAAAGATAGATATTAATATTTTAAAGTAATTTAATTAATTTTCTTAATCTCTTTAAAAAAGTCAACTGAGACTTATATTTAGGAGCAGAGCTAGTATAATACTATCTCGATCTCCAATCTCTAATATAAGATCCACTTGCATTAATTTCAATTTCTTCATTTACTGTGGATGTTGCATTAAAGACAAAATTATTAAAAAGGGAGAAATTAGGGGGGGAAACAAGCTTGAACTCGAAAAACTCATCAAACTTGAGGGCCATAGCATCAAAGGAGATAAGGAAGAAGACTTTAATTCACTTAACATAGTCAGATATTTATAGCAGTAGCATCGGGCCATAATGGGGTATATATTTGAAACATAAAACGTTACACCTTAGACAACTAAATAATCAGAATCTTATTTTTCGCTCTATTTATTTGTATTTTTATATAAATATATAATTTTTGATAAAAATAATAAATTATAAACGTATTGTAATTTGACCGTTCACGCATTTGAAATTTTACACGACAATTTTTGTGAAAAAAATGATTTTTTGCTATTTTTCAAAAATTATTCATTTGAATATATAACTCATTCCATCTCGATCCCACCGTGATATATATATATATAATCATTAAACTTTTTGGCCTAACACTTTTAATCGAAGGTCATTTGACTAAAGAACTCGAACTAATTAAGAATATTCAAATGAAACTTTTCAAATTAGTTAAATGTCAGAAGGCCACAAAAACCTCAAAAAAAATATGTACCAGATGAGTTGTATAATATTTTTACAGCTTTATTTATCAAGGTCAATGAATTGTACTAGTATGTTATTTCCTTTTAAAAAAGGCTCGACCGATACTACATTAAAAATTATATGAACACTTAACCGCCTTAATAAGTTGGTTAAGATAAAAAACAATTCACTTTTACCCAAACATTGCATTGGTGTCCATCTTATGTATTATTAAGAAAAGAAAATTGTTAATTACCCAAAAACAACATAGACCAATTAAAAGGATTGAAAAAACAAGATATCATGATTTTTATTTATTTTGAAGTCATGATATATATATGTGTGTGTGTGTGTGTGTGTGTGTGTGTATTTCTCTGCTCACGCATATAATATTGTTGTACGCAAGTTTCATGATATACTTTCTTACATATGGCATGTTGGGAAACATCAAATTTTGAGAATTTTGATCTGTAATCATAAAAATTTTAGTAGTAGACAAGTTAAAGAATCCGTTGAACTAGATTTATATTTAACATGAAATACAAAATTATATGAGATATTGGAGGTATATTAGTCTTCACCAAAGAGTGAGGCTAAATTATCTCATATGCTCTCTAAAAATATATAAACTTTCACAACCATGCCATAGAATATTTTGTATCAAATCCAATACAAGCAGAGAACCTTGTTTATATGCCCAACTATAAGTAGAGATTCAAATTAGTTACATGTCAGAAGGTCACAAAAACCTCAAAAATATATGTACCATATGAGTTGTATAATAGTTTTACAGCTTTATTTATCAAGGTCAACAAATTGTACTAGTATGTTATTTCCTTTTAAAATAAGCTCGACCGATACTACATTAAAAATTATATGAACACTTAACCGTCTTAATAAGTTGGTTAAGATAAAAAAAATCACTTTTACCCAAACATTGCATTAGTGTCCATCTTATGCATTATTAAGAAAAGAAAATTGTTAATTACCCAAAAACAACATATACCAATTAAAAGGATTGAAAAAACAAGATATCATGATTTTTATTTATTTTGAAGTCATGATATATATATATATATATATATATATATGTATGTATGTATGTATGTATGTATGTATTTCTCTGCTCATGCATATAATATTGTTGTACGCAAGTTTCATGATATACTTTCTTATATATGGCATGTCTTCACCACAGAGTGAGGCTAAATTTATCTCATATACTCTCTAAAAATATATATACTTTCACAACCATGCCATAGAATATTTTGTATCAAATGCAATACTAGCAGAGAACCTTGTTTATATGCACAACTATAAGTAGAAAGAAGCAATTTATAAGCATTAATCACAGCTTTCTGTGTACCACTAGTGCTTTCAAAACTATTTGAAAGTTTTCTGGTAGGATTTGAATTTTGAGGGCTTTTTCCGGATGCAATGATCAAATCAGGGTTTAAGAAAGTTCATATATACTTAGATCTATAGTCTAAATTGACATAAGCTGTCTGAGTATTGAAACTATAGTACCATTATGCATGTTCGTAAGCCCTAACAACACACACCAAGGAACCATCAAGCAAAATCTAGAACTTGACAAGATGAAAGGAGAAAGTAGCAAAATTTCATAACAATCCCGCTGAAAATGGCAGTGATGGCCATAGAACCTTATTTTGTGAGTAAAAAATAATTGTATTTGAATATGGGCCTAAGACAGATAAGGTTTGGGCATTTGAAATGGATATTTATATATTAATAAAAATAGTAGGCTGGTTAGTCTTATGATGGAATAGATGCGAAGATACAAATTTCATTTGTTTTGAATATAATTCAAATAATTCGAATCTTATTTGCCCTTCTTATTTATACTTTTATAATAAAAATAATATATTATATAACAATATTGCTATTGGACAATTCATGCCTTTCAAAATTGAAAAATCACAATTAAATCCAGCCGAAATACTAAAATCGAAATTCAGGCATACACTTTTAATAAATTACTAGTTAGAGATTTATTAATGTTGTTAAAATGTTGGAATGCCCCTTCCATAATTAAAATAAATTGAAGGCGGGTATAGTAGCCATGGCTTGTCTTAGATAATGAAATTTCACGTCTGGGTATAGAAAGATAACCAGATCTATTATATAACAATTCGTCACTGCATTTCTACAAAAATATGCACAAATCTTGTAATCATCTATCATATACACGTGTCACTTAGGGTGGTTAATTAACAGATTAATTTTTTTTTATACATATTAACAGATTAAGTTATCCTGGCACGTAAGTTTAACTTATTCAAACATCTTCCCTCAATTTGAACTGCTCTCTTAGGCGACCCTTTACAATTCTTGAGTTTTATTCCTAACACGCAAAAAACAAATGAAAAAGAAAAAATTGGGCTATCTGCTTGCCCAAGACTTGTTTCAGTTTTGAATGAATAAATTGGGTTAATATCAACGGGTTAAGTCTAATGGGATGAGCTAATCTCTCATAATGTGACAAATTAATATCTAAATTCCCGTTAGAAGATTTGCTCATATTTAGTACTTAGCGGTGTTTCGAATTAAACAAGATTGCTTTCGAATAGGAGAATACTTGTACCTAAAAAAACAAAAGGAAAAATTTGACTAATTACCCCATTCTTGCCACAACCAAAAAAAAAAAAAAAAAAAAAAAAAAAAAAAAAAAAAACTAGTAGAAGGTAGGCTAATTTTAACTCTCCCGACCAAACCGTAACCTACGAGTTGACCGCATTATAATGCCTAATTAAGACTGATCAGACCCATTTTCAACTAATAATGCGCACATGTGAGCTTAATTAATCACTTGAAGTTATGATCAAAAGCCGTAAGTCCTTCGTTTGAGTTTTAAAAACAACGTTTACATGAGTAGATAAAACAAAACTGGTGCGGCTTCAGCTAATTAATTAATTATATAGAAGTAAATTAATGCTTAAACTCTTCGGCTATTATGCTTGTATTGAGGTTATTTCTGCGCTTTTTGGTTTTATTTTAACTTTTAGTCTTCTTTTTTTAAGACCCATTTGAAGGTGCCTATACTTATTTTTAAATTTTTAATTTAGTACTGTGTGCATTGTTGTTAAATCAAGAGTTGACTTTCCGAATTTATCATTTTTATGTTTCTATCTTATAAAATCAGGTAGAGTCACGAGTCCGCATTCCAGGCTCATCAGCATGATGAGAAGAGAATTTCTCATCACCCAAACGACGACATTTCAGATAGTGTAGAGATTTGAGTTATTGGTAAGAAAAAATCTTGGCCGTCGTTTTCTCTTCTCTACTCATCGTCCTGTTCAGTTCTTTTTGCAACACAATTCAGTTCTTAATTTGATTTGGCTTGGGCTCAACAGACTGGTCCTAAAAATCCAAATTTACAAGAATTAGGTTAATATCCATTCATGTATCACTTTAGACTCTTTGAAATTACTTTTGTTTGTTATATTAGTCTAACACTGCAAAATTACCAAAATGCCCTTGGGGACCCGATCTAAGCCCCTTTTACCTAGTCCGACCGTACTTTTTCATAAATTTTGACCCGGGCTATTCCATCACAGTTTTGCATGTAAAATCCATTTTTGACTTCGGTTTTCAAAAAATCATTGTCAAATGATAGTTTTGCCCTTGACAGCCTCTAGTTAGGGTTTTAGGGGTTTCTTCGTAATTTCACTTTCTATGGCTTATCTCACAAAGTGGTTAACATAAACCCTACACAAATTTCCCTCTTGAACACCATGGAATCATCATATTAATGAAATTCCAACCCTAACCCCTATTTCCAGCTCTAGCCGAAACATGCTCAAGGAAAAAGGGAAATTGTGATTTGGAGATTTAACCTTTAACGCTTGCTTCTTTACCCTCCTAACCACTTGTTTAGCCCTTTAAACATTCATTAGACATGATTTGAGGAAATTTGAGCAACACAACCCCTTAGGGTTTCCACTTTCCAGATTTACAAAATCAACAATCAAACCACAAATCATGACAAAAACCACAACAACAACAACAACAACAATATACCAAAGGAATTGAAGTTCTTGAGGTTACCTCTTAATCCTTCAACTTTCTCTCTCTAGACATCTCACTCTCTCTCCTCAACCTTGAGATTTTGCTTGGCTACTCATGATTTCCATGAAGAACAAGAGATTAGAGAAGCTACTACACAAGTTAGAAGACCTAACACTTGAAATCACAAAGCTTTACCTTGAATTTTTCCTCCTTGAGCTCCTCCTTCTCTCTAGTTTCTCAAGCGCTCTCTCTCTATTTTGTATAGCTAAGTGTGAAAATGGGGAAGAGAAAGATGACCAAGAGCTTTTAAAATATCTCTCCATTTTTCCTAATTAATTTTATTCATAATTTGGGTTGTATGACATAACTTGGTACTTTGGGCTTATCTTCTTCTAAGTATGTCATAAGCCTTTCATTATATTTGAACTAATTTCCTCCCCCTTGTTGGCCCATAAATGACGCCTAAAGGGTCCTTCCCAAACCAATTTTAGCTCCTCCAATTAGTCCAACTACATGCACAATTAATTATTATTTTAATCTTAATTAACTCTTGTTTAATCCATGGCCATGGATGATGAAACTTGGAACATTTTGGATTCAAATAATTATTTTCCCCCTCCTATTTCTTTTATTTGGGTGAAATTCATGAGGAAAAGGGAAATAATAATTGCTCCAACATTTTCCACAATCTCTTTGATAAATTTGTGCACAGGTCCAACTTTGACTTTTCAAATCTTGATTTATTTGACCACGAATATTCCAAATATATATTCATCCTTTATTTTTCTTAATTAATTGAAATTAATTTCAATTAATTGAAAAATAATTAATCTTATGCTTTGTTGGCAAATTTATGATTTTTGCCATTACATTTCTTGGATTTAATTTGAAGCTTATTACTTTTCTTCATTCATGGCCAAAATTAACTTTAATATTGAGCCAAATAATATGCTTTACTATTCCTCCATTTTGGGCTTCAACATTAGGCTTTTTGGGAAAAACCCAAAATTTAATTTCATAACTTGTTCTAGCCCAATTCTCATGAAAATAAAAATTTACTAACTTCTTAAATTCCAAGCTCATGAATATTTACCATCCCATTTCATTGAATATTTCAAATAATTATAATGCATAATGTGAATAAACTTTGGGGTGTTACAATAATAGTTAGGAATAGGAGGATGACATTATCCAGGCCTCATCCTTGACCGAAATATGGTATGATAAAAGGGACATGACATTGTTGTATGACAGGTTGCATCGTATTAACGATCCTCATATCAATGGGGTATTCATAATGTCTTGCCAAAGGCCACTTGTGACTTGTGGGTTAGTACATTTATTGGCCCACTGCCAACTTCGTATGGGCCTATAAGGTCGCACACAAGAATGGACCAATACGAGACAATATTTAATCTAGGGTGGATGAATTTTATATTTATATGTAATATAAAATTCATAAAAATAAAATTAAAAATATTATATATGCGTGTGTGTATTTTTGAAATACATATATATATATATATATATATGTATGAAAATATTATTATATTATTTTTAAATTTAGTTTTATTAAGATAAATTAAATTTAATAACTAACATAATAGAGATATAGTATCTCAGATTTAATTTATGAAGATAAATTAAATTTGTTGGCTCTTTATTCAAATTAAGTAAATAGGTTAAATTAAAACTGTTGGATAGATTTAATCAAATCGAATTTATTTAATTAGCTCATCAAGATAATGGAGGGTTAATTAATTTCAAAATTAATCAAGATTAATTTTGAAATTCCAATATAGCCCTCATGGGTTATAAAAATGATAGAACAGAAAAACTCATGTGTGCAGATTAGAGTTTAGAGCTGCAAGGAAACCCTAGAAGATATTAAGAGGCGCTAGCATGCTATTCGTGTTGGAGTAGCATTCATATGGATACTGGTAGAGGGAGTTGATCAACGTGTTGGCTCCTGAAGATCAATTACTCAGAACTAAAAGAAATGTATGATTCTTTCCAACTCGGTTTAAACGCCTTTGATAAATCCTTGATTCGGATTTGTGAAATTTTAAATTCTTCCGTTGTGCCAGAAAATCCCAACAGTGGCATCAGAGTCAGGTCAATTGTGTGTTTAAGTTGAGTTTGTGTGCTTATATATGTGATATATAAGTTGTATATGATTTTCAAAGGGTTTGATATAATTTGTTTTATTTCCTTATTACCTTGGAATTCTATAAGTATTGATTTAAAGGAGGAGTTTCTTAGGATTTGAGTACATTATCTCAAAGAAATTCTAAATACAACTTCTTATGTTACGCTAGGTGACACTACTACAAACAAGCAAAGTTGTTGTGCTTATAATTGATTAGCTATATCGTTAAAGAAGTGCTACATATCTGGACGCTACTAAAAGAAGCTGCGGCGCTTGGAAGCGCCACAGCATTTTAAATTTTTTTTTAAAAAAATACCCTCTTGTGGCGCTTGTTGGAGGAAGTGCCACAGGAGGGGGGTCTCCTATGGCGCATGCATGAGCAAGGGCCACAGGAGACTAGACCTCCTGTAGCCCTTGCTCACACAAGCGCGCCACAATAGGGTCCTCATTTTTTTTATTTTTTTTCATTTTCATTTTCTTTTTTTTTTGGTACTTCCTATGGCCCTTGTTTAAAGAAGCGCCACAGGAACATTTTTTTGGGTATTTTTTATTCATATCTCCCATAATTACAGTATTGCACACTATATGGTCTAATAAACATTTTTTATCTATATCCATAGTATAGCAGAATGAAGAAAAGCAAACAACAATGATAGATAACTTTAAAATGATACAAACAGATGATTAAACAGTTAACGTAGTACATAAAATAATTATACAATATATTATACGTGAATGAATTATACAACAAATTCAACTTAAATACATGCATGCATGACACAATAATTGCCAAGAAACAACACAATAAAGGCCAGCAGCTAGTGATGAATTAAATAGTACAGCTACCCAGAGATTTGCCTAAACATATATTCACACTATTCCTCGATCACTTCATTAAGCTGATGGTCAGTCAAAGTGTTACAACGTTGATCTACATAACACTACACATATATACAATCCGCCACAAATTAAAACGAATTAAAATCAGCAAAATGTAATTATCAGGCACTAATTAAATTTAATTAAAACATAATATGAAGTGCAACTAAATGACTTACTTTTTAAGGAATAAATGTCTGATCATGGGTAATTACATCCTTCATAAATTTCATGATGTAATACCCACAATCATTGTCATTGGGTTGGAAAGGGCATTGCAAAAATATAATGCAATATTTAACTATGTTTATGAATAAAAATTGTTTACTAACAAAGTTTGAGTAAATTCATATATCAGTACTAGTATCTTCTTCCAAGAATAGCTAAGGTGAGGGTCAACAACTTTAGAATAGCTTAAGGAGACAGAGGCCCGATACACAGTCAATACGCTAACAAAACAAATAGAAACTGATTACTTTTGGTTATTCAATCACATATGCAAATATTTACACATACGCACGTACGCTTACCTATTGAACAATAGTAACATATCAGAATGGTTTTGTGGAAGACCATCTTTTAGAGGATCCACATGGTAAATGTGAGGGCCTAAAGGTTCTGCTGGATTGATAACTATCAATATCTAATGGCGCCTAAAATATTTTAAAAAATTTGTTTCAATAATCATGGTATGATAAAATTTAAACAATAAAAATAAAAAGGGTTAAGGTGCAAAAATAGCAAAGAACTATTTCGTAAAGTGCACTCAGCACAATTAACTATTTTTGGGTGCAAAACTAGACATTAACAATATTTTTGGGTGCAAAAGTAGACATAAACAATATTTTTGGGTGCAAAAGTAGTAACGCCGTTAACTCAGGATAACTTCCGTTACTTTAATACAATTTTAGAACGGATAAAGTGCAAATTTAGCACCAAACTATTTTCTTATGAACACCAAACACAATAATTTTTCACACGAGCATTTACAAGACAAATATGAGCATTTACACAGGAGCATTTACATTAATGATCTTACTTTATTTTTTTCATAAGAGCATTTATAAGACAGATAAAGGGATTTCAAAGAATCTGGGGAATTAAAAAATTTTGGTCTTTCATATATTTATCTTGTAAATGCCTATATTTATCTTTCCACTGACAAAACCTAACTTTTACTTTTACTTGGCCGAATGGGGTGCAGCAAAATTTTGTTAACTCATTGTATTCTTTTAAATCTCTTTATTTATCTTGTAAATGCTCTTAAGAAAAATAATTGCGTTAGTGCCCATAGGGAAATAATTTATTGCTAAATTTTCAACTTAACCCTTTTAGAAAATATGGGTGCCACCAATTTTCTAATAAGAGAATTTACAAGACAAAATAAAGAGATTTAAAAGAATACAGTGAGTTAACAAAATTTTATTACACCCCATTCAGTCAAGTAAAAGTTAGGTTTTGTCAGTGGAAAGATAAATATAGGCATTTACAATATAAATATATGAAAGACCAAAATTTTTTAATTCCCCGAATTCTTTGAAATCCCTTAATCTGTCTTATAAATGCTCTTATGAAAAAAATAAAGTAAGATCATTAATGTAAATGCTCCTGTGTAAATGCTTATATTTGTCTTGTAAATGCTCGTGTGAAAAATTATTGTATTTGGTGTTCATAAGAAAATAGTTTGTTGCTAAATTTGCACCTTAACCATTCTAAAATTGTATTAAAGTAACGGAAGTTATCCTGAGTTAACGGCGTTGCTACTTTTGCACCCAAAAATATTGTTGATGTCTACTTTTGCACCCAAAAATATTATTGATGTCTAGTTTTGCACCCAAAAATAGTTAATTGTGTTGAGTGCACTTCATGAAATAGTTCTTTGCTATTTTTGCACCTTAACCCAAATAAAAATTGTACCACTAATAACTTAGCCCGCATTGTATGGCACTAAAAATAGTGTAGTTGGTGTCGCTTTTTTTCTAAAGTAATCTTTTAGATTATTAGACTGCGCAATTATATCTACTTTATCCCCATGGTAGCCAAAAAGATAAGGGTTGACAAATACGAATTGGACCATGTTTGTATCCATTAAAATCTCATTGTACAAATGCCTAGTATAAAACAAACAGTGTCATAAAAAATAAAAGAAAAGGAATGAGAAATATTAATTACAGTGATAAACAATAATGGTCAAGTACCTTATCCAGAAGTTGATAGCTATAACACTAACCTAATCACGAGTACATATGTCGTGCATGACCTCGGCAGTAACATAATCAACTAGACCGCCAACATTATAGATATGTCTTTCAAGACGTATTTCCAATCCTCCTGCACCGATCAATTGTGGTGTAATCGATACTAATTGATCGCGATATGAGGTTGGTCTTCTTTTACTCTATTGGCTAGCCTATGCTTTTGACTTGGGTTGTGTTGTTAAACACTTTGAGATCTTACCATAATGTTGGATTTGTTTTTCTCTAGACTATCCACCATGCGAAAATCAGAAAATTAAATCACAGTTTTAGATGAAAGTATGAATGAAAAGTGTAGAGAATTGTAAATGAACGACCTTTTTATATGGCTTGATAAGACCTATTGGCCAAGCAACATAACCACCTATAACATCTTTCACCATTATTTGCTCATCCCTAGACGAGATAAGTAAGAGGGCATCTTCATTCGTGCAGACGTCATCCCTCACTCGGAGTGTGTTGTCGGGTAACGGTGAATTATGCAATGTGTCCTTATCAGAGTTGTAGGCAGCACCCACTACAACCACGTGCTTGGAAACTTGATCGGCATATAACTTGCACTGAAATTCGCCCTATAGAAAATAGAGTTAATGTGTTATAGTTTGCTAAATTATAATGTAACATAAAGTTAAGTAGAGAAGAAATTAACTACCAAAGGAAAAGGGACTTTAGGCATGGAAGTGAAACTATCTCTGACACTTGGGCTATCATAGAAGGGAACCTTTTGTGTTGGCCTACACTGCACTAACTATTGTATTGTGTTGTTAACAGCGCATTCTGTTCTTGCATCAAACACATTTGTTCTAAGAATTGTTCTTCTCGTTGTTCCTTATAGCTCATTTGTTCTTGAAGTTCTTGCATTTGATGCTTGAAACTAGTCATCTCGTCATGCAGTTGGGAAATGTCACTTCTATTGGGGCGCTTCTGACGTCCAAAGTATTCTGATAGGGTGACAGCAAAACCAGTATCCTGAACACAACCATCATACTCAGGTACTTCAAGCGCTCTGCTCAAAAAATCGTCCCGACCAACATAGCTTACCAATGCAGGATCCTCCTGTGTCATTTGTCCTATCACAAAAAGAATTACAACAATATTAGTTATTATAAATCAAGTTAATTTAAGTAAAGCCAATTATTTATTGTACGCATAATCCAATACTTACACAATATTCAGCTACTCTTCTTTCTTTCTCACTACAAATTTCACCTTTCTTATTTGTGACACTGGCTACCCACAGATTATGTCGTGGAACCTGTGTAATATTTGAACTTGATTCTTCTATCTGCACAGCAAATTTAGTTGAAGTCAAATGATATTCATACAATTTATCTACAAATGAAATAATCATTAGTTCGTACCAGTTTTCTTTCTAACTGTGTGTATGGCACAAGTCCTTGTGTGTACCGGTATGCCATGTTTGTCGCGTTAGTTCGATTTTTCTTACTCAACTCCTGTTTAGATCAAAATGAGTCATATTAATATATAAATGTAAATTACAATAACATACATTACAAGTAATACGGAAATTCAAACATATTATATTACCAAGAATTCCTGAGTTGTATGTGTTTTGATAAACTCATCCCACATTTCTTGAGTGATGATTTCTTCGTACAATTTCAGCGGTGTAGTAATGATAATCTCATTATCATCCCTCAAGAAGTATTTCACAAGAACAAAACGAAACTTTCTCATAAGTTTTCCGGCTTTTCTTAGCACGTAGGTCTTCCAATAATCATCAATAATAAAAATGCTCTGTAACAATAAAAAAACATATATAATATGTAAGATTGAAATTAAATGAAACAAAGCAAACCGAACAATAATATAATTATTGTGTTACCTGTACTTCATCCTAGATGTCATCCTCATAATTTTTTCTTACCATTTTCCAGTTTTGAACTGTAATAGGGACTCTGTCTTGAACTGTAGTTCTAATCAAGTTATTTAATGAGGTACTGTTCTCACCGAATGGGTTTCCCTTTTTTTCCACTCTAGTTGTAACTTGATTCCCTTACTTCTCAATTTGATCAACCTTGCCATAACTATCCTGCCACGTCTTACGTTCTCCTCAAATCTTTGTCTACCAATGTTGTTGGGAACATCATCAGTTTCATCATGTGGTGAGTCCATACTCCTGAAAGTGAAATAAACCAAAACAAAACATTAGTGTAGAATGTCAACCATATCAACGAAAGCAAATTATTTTGATATTTATAAAAACGTGCGTACAAGTAAAACAAGTCAAGGTACTCATCATCTTTTCATTTCTCTGGTTCGATTTAAAATTTTATTCTTCAAAATTCATGTTGGATTGAGAATTGTGTTTCTCGTGACCCAAGTTCCCTCTTCATGATAATGTCTCACGTATACGGGTCCATCTCCATCTCCATCTTCATCTTTATCTTCATCTGCATCTCCATCTATACCAATCTTTACTGACCACAAATTCTCAAATGAAGGATCATCATCATTGATGTTCAAATTTTCATTACTTTCAAAATCAACTTGTTCTTGATGATTCTTGTTGGATGGGAGTACAATAGACCAATTTTTTTTAGCAAGATATGGAATGAAAAATGCTTGTTCTGCTTGTGCTGCTAAAATAAAAGAATCATCTTCATAGACCAATTCATTATGTTCTGCTTGCTTTACATATTGGAATATAGAACTTTAAGAAAACTTTATATATGAAACAAATATAGTAAAATTTATAAATAATATATTTGTTAAAAAATAATTTTTATATTAATATATATTATAAAATTTTTGGAAAAAAAATTCAATTGAATAAAATGAACTCCTTATTGTATGTTTTTTCCCTTACGGTTCTAGTTAATATATTTAAAGTAAAACAATATAAACAAATTATATTTTATTTTATTAAATATTAACATTGATATATATTGATATATTAAAGTCATTTTATCCATATTTTAAAATCCCAAAATGAGTTAATGACTCAATACGAATTATTCAATTTATCATCCTGATTTCAATTTTTCCTATTTTAATTGGCTTTATATGGGATTTTCTCTATTATAGTTTAATAAGATAATGCAAAAAATTATTCTGTTAATTTGGATTCTTGATTCTTGAACATTGATAAATAGAACTACAATATACATTTTTTCTACAATATACATTTTTTTTAAGTGTCTTTCATAACGTTCCATCTTCACATATTGATCTCTGTTAGATTACTGAGGGAAAAGCGAAAGGAATTGATGAAAGAGCTACCATTACTACATACCCATCACTAGTGGCAAGTCCATTCATAAGAGAGCTCGTGTTTTGAGCTTTAACACAGTCATAAGGAACATCTCTTTTTAAAAGAGAACATAAAAAATAAAAAATAAAAAAACAAAACAAAACCTCTAACCTCTTTAATATATCCAGTCACATGAAAACCTTGCAAGTTTAAGTTAATGATTTTGTGTTTATATTAACTCTATAAAATGGAACACAAATATATATAACATATATATATATGTGTGTGTGTGTGTGTGTGTGTGTGTGTGTGTGTGTGTGTGTGCGTGCGTGTCATAAAAAGAAAAACAAATCATAGAATATAATCAACATATGTATATACACGTGCGTGTGATAACAAAAATAACCAGAACAACCTGAAAAAAAAGAAGCATGTTGAACTACAGCTTAATTGATTAGTGCAGTGGAGTGGGGGACCACGTTGCCCGTTGGTGACATAATCTTGAGTGAGGAGGAGGAGGAAATTTGAGTAGTTGGGACCAACTGGAGTGGGAACCAAAAGTGGAAGATAGTACAAAGAAAAGGGAAGGGACAGGAGTGGGGATGACAGTTGGAACAAAACAAAGATATAGATTCGATAATGAAGACGTGTGCGCGTGTGGCTGTGTTTTTTAGTGTGAAGATGATAGGAAATGGAGGGAAGGGGTAACAGATCTACGAAGAAGTAGAGATGAGAAAGGGAAAGTTTAATGGAGGAGAGAGGAGGGAACAATTAAGGTGGAGTCAAAAACAAAAGGAAGGGGAGCACGCGGGACCACTACGCGGGAAGTGAAATAAAGAGATAAGGGTTGGGGCGAGGGGATTGCAATTGGTGGAGAGTGGATAGTGTAATCCACATGGAAAAAAATTTTATGTAATGGGCAAGTTTTAGCAGGCGCCACACTTGCCGAATCAGATGTCCAAGCGCCACAACTGATATTATTGGGCCACGTGTGGCCCTTGCCTAGGCAGGCACCACACATGGCCCCACCACCAGCTGTGGCGCCTAGATAGCCAGGCGCCACAGCTGCTCCCGTGAGGGCCAAGTATGGCGTCTGCCCACACTTGGCCTTCCCAATTGTGGCCCCTGACCCATCAGGCGCCATAGCTAGTACCCAAAATTTAAAAATAAAATAAAATAGAAAAAAGGGAAGTTACGGCACCTCTTTAAAGAAGGGCCACAAAATATGTACCACCTTTCAACCTTTTTATAATAGTGTGACTTCATAAGTGCTATTGTGTCACATATTAAGGATAAGAGACTAAGAAAAATCTGACTTGGTTTTGGTACTCTTGTGTTATGAGATTGTTAAATTCAAAATCTCAAGGACAGCATGTTGAGTAGAAACATGTGCAGATCTCTTACATGAAATGTTAAGGATGAATGGATTAAGAAGATTCATAACTGTTCTTGGAAACATGTGATGCCTCTACTACTAGTGTCAAAAGGCTTGAAAATCAAGCAAAATATGACTTGAAGTTTAATGCATGCTTCTCTATACCTTAAATAAGGGTAGAGTTGAGAAATTGTTCCATTCCTAGGCAAAGTTAATGAGTCAACCATTGGACCTTAATTACAGTATGGATGTTAAAGAATTAGAGGTTACTTATAATATTGGTGTGAAAGAGTAGTAATATAATTTACAAATGTGCGACATAAATAAATTAAATAAATATTAATAGTTTGTTATGGTTAACTATTGGTAGTGCGACATAATTACGGTATGGATGTTAATGAATTAGAGGTTACTTATAATTTTGGTGTGAAAGAGTAGTAATATAATTTACTAATGTGTGACATAAATAAATTAAATAAATATTAATAGTTTGCTATGGCTAACTATTGGTAGTGCAACATAATTATAACAGTTATTGCTTTTTATATTGTATGAATTGTTATTTGTTGTAGTTTTAATTTCTAAAGTTGTTTGGATATGGTGAATAATATGGCTCTAGTTTTACAATGGTTGTAATGCCGTGCCTTCCTCTACATAATCTGGATGTACATTCTCTTCTCATATCACTCCCCTCGTATGCTTAAACGAGATTTCTCTCAATGTATTTCTTTTCTTATTTAGAGAAGTCCTCTCATTGGTTTAAGATGATTGTACATTAGGTGAGCCATGTTGTTTCACGTTTAAATTATGCTTTTGATTAGATCATTGCATGTATACTTTTGTGTTTATATGTATTTATTTGTATGAGACATGACCATGATTGAATTCATATAAACAAAACTAATTGATTGAGCCTTCTAAATCAAATATTAAGTCATGATATTGTCAATTAATGAATACTAGTCAAAACCTAGATCGCTCAATTGTAGGAACCACCAAAGTGGATACATTTAAGTTATCTTGGTGAGACAAGCATGAGTAATGGTGCTACTCACAAAGATTCATTATTGTTTTGGCTTAATTGAGATTAACAAAATGGTTTTGGATTTCAAGGCATTGATAGGATTAAACATGCTGGATCATATGATGATCGAATCCCATAAAGATCTAAGAGTTACATGTGATGTAACTGGCAAAGAGGTTACCTACCTAAATAACTTGAATTTAAGCATTCTGTCAAAGTGGACTTAAGTTTAAGCCAAATATGGATCTTAGCTCACTAATTATTATATTGAAGGTTGTTAATTTAATGGGAGATTACTAACTAAACTTTGTATATTTAATTGTAGAATCATGTTGACTAGTAAGGAAAGGGTATGAAAAGGGAAGGGAAGGGCAAATAGAAGGGTAATGGCTCAGGTGGTAAGACCAAAGAGTCAAACAAGCTTGAAACCAAGCTTGCACCCAAGAAGGCAAAGCCTCCAAAGGAAGGAGTCTGCTACTTCTGTAATGAGCCTAGTTATTGGAAGAGGAATTGCAAACTCTACCTCGAAGATCTAAAAAGAACAAGAAGGATAGTGGGGCTATCACTTCAGGTATTTATGTTATAGACATTCATCTTTCTACTTCCCCCCATGGGTATTAGATATTACATGTAGTTCTCACATTTGTACAAATGTGCAGGATCTCAATGATAGTAGAAGGCTGAAGAAGGGCAAGGTAAACCTACGAGTTGGAAACAGAGCAAGAGTTGCTACTTTAGCTGTAGGAACTTATGAATTAGTTCTGCCCAGTGGCCTTTTGTTAGTTTTGAACAATTGCTATTATATTCCTGCTTTGAGTAGTAACATTATTTCTCTTTCTTATTTGAATAACAAAGGTAATACTTCCATTACTGGGAATAGTAAATATTCAATTTATCGTTATGACGTTTTCTATGCTAATAGTGATTTGCATGTTGGTCATTATATATTAAATTTGGAACATCTTAATAGTGGAAATATTTATAACGTAACTACTAAAAGGATCAAGTCAAACGATTTGAATCCGACATACCTATGGCATTATCATTTAGGCCATATAAATGAAAAACACATTTCTAAACTCTATCAAGATGGATTTCTTAACTCATTTGATTTTAAATCATATGATACATGCGAATCTTACTTATTAGGAAAGATGATAAAGGCACCTTTTACTAGGCATAGTGAGAGGGCCATTGATTTATTGAGCCCCATACATACATATGTATGTGGACCATTAAATATAGCTGCCATAGGAGGTTATATGTACTTCATTACATTTATAGATGATTTTAGTAGATATGGCTATATATATCTAACGAAACACAAATCTGAATCTCTTGAAATGTTCAAAATATTCCAAAATGAAGTACAAAACTAACTTGGCAAAACAATTAAAGCACTTTGATCTGATCGAGGTGGTGAATATTTGAGCCTAGAGTTCATTGACCATCTTAAGAGCAGTAGGATAATCTCACAATTAACTCCTCCAGGAACACCACAATGGAATAGCCTTTCTGAATGGAGGAATCGAATACTATTAGATATGGTTTGATCTATGATGAGTCAAACAGATCTTCCACTGTCATTTTAGGGCCATGCCCTAGAGAAAATTGCATTCACACTAAACTTGTTCCATCTAAGGCAATTGAAAAGATGCCATATGAGATATGGATAGGAAAGAAATCCAGTTTATCTTTACTCAAGATTTGGGGATATAAGGTATATGTTGAGTAATAAACCTCAGATAAATTAGCGTCTAGATCTTCAAAGTGCCTTTTCCTGAGGTATTCTAAGGAAACGAAGGGATACTATGTCTATAGTCCAATTGATAACAAAGTGTTTGTTGATCAAAATGTTAAGTTTCTAAAAAGAGGGTTTATCTCTAAAGGAACTAGTAGGAGCAAGGTACATCTCAAAGAAGTTCAAGAGTCATAAGATAGCACAGAACCACAAATGGAAATCAGACAAGACTCACAATAAGTTGATGAGCCTCTTTAAGTAATACAAGGTTTACATATATCTGATAGGACACTGCATCAACCTCAGAGATATAGATTTTTGATAAATGTAAGTTGTGATATGTTGTTCATTGAGCAAAATGAGTTGACCACCTATCGAGAAGCTATAGTAGGACCAAACTCCGAGAAATGGTTGAATGCTATGAAGTCTGAAATGCAATCCATATACGACAATCAAGTATGTACCTTAGTCGATTCACCTGAAGGTGTAAAAACCATCGGGTGCAAATGGGTTATCAAGGAGAAAACTGACATAGATGGCAATGTAAATATCTTCAAGGCATGAGTGGTTGCAAAATAATTCACTCAAACTCATAGTGTAGACTATGATG
Source organism: Inga oerstediana (assembly GCA_963210345.1). Lineage (NCBI taxonomy): Eukaryota > Viridiplantae > Streptophyta > Magnoliopsida > Fabales > Fabaceae > Inga > Inga oerstediana. The sequence continues at coordinate 12,250,575 of OY723404.1, read as the reverse complement.
AAACCTTTTTCCTAGTTATAATGGTCAAATCAATCAGAATCCTTCTTGCCATTACAGCATATTATGACCATGAAATATGGCAGATAGATGTCAAAACAGCCTTCCTTAATGGAAAACTGCTTGAAGATGTGTATATGTCAGAGGACTCTGGTAAAATGTGCAAGCTTTAAAGATCCATTTATGAATTAAAGCAAGTATCCCGGAGCTGGAATCATCGTTTTGATGAAGTGGTCAAAGAGATTAGATTCATTCAAAACATTGATGAACCTTGTGTTTATAAGAAGGTTAGTAGGAGCACAGTTGTATTTATAGTGCTTTATATAGGCGACATCCTACTCATTAGGAATGACATTCCTACCTTGCAGACTGTCAAGTCTTGGTTAGGAAAGTCTTTATCGATGAAAGACTTAGGGCCTGTTTGGTATGCAAGAATTGGTGTAGTGGAAATAGATTTGGAATTAAAATTCATGGTGAGTGTATGTTTGGTTTGCATGAATTGGGCTTCCATGTGGAAATGAAATCCATCAAAATGGGCCAATTAAATTCCAAGCCAAGACCCATGGAAATGTAGTGGGTTCCATGGAGGGCATAATTTTCAGACTAAAATGTCCTTTGTTATGAAATATATTGACAATTTTACCCCTAGCTCAATTTAACCCTAAAATTGAGATCACGACCCAAATCTGTTAGAGTAGAGAAGAGCCACTCTTGCGCACGAACTCGATGGGGAAGAGGGTGGTGGACGTCACAGAGCAAAGCGATTGACGATGCAAGTGTTCGACCGTAAGTGTTTTCTAGTTGTTCTTGCTTTACTTCCAGTACTTCTCTTTATTTTGGCTTTGAATCTAGTCGTATATTCTTGCTTTACAGTTTCTGGTTGTTGTTTGATGAGTGTTTATTTTCTTAGCTTCACATGCTTCCCTTTCTTGCTTTGCTTCAAAAATAGTTTACGGTCTGAGTTATATATATATATATATATATATATATATATGCGCTGAAATGAACAAGGAAGAAAAAGAGGCTCGTCTGATTTTTGTAGTAGAACAAAACAAATGGTTCACAGTTTGCAACTTAGACCAACGTCCTTTTCACCCCATTAATAATTATTTTTAGAAATTCCTCTCTCTCTTTCTCTAGTAGAACAAAACAAATGATTCTTGTTTACCTATGTTGTAGCTTTTCAAAGCTTTGTCTCTCTCCCACATACTCATCAAAATTTGTACTGCTGCTATAAATTTTAATTCTAGGGCTAAGTTTATTTTGTTAGTCAATTTGATCATTAAAGTTTATGAGATACGCATTTTTTCATTTTTATAAGAAATAAAACAAAAGGAAGGAATAAATATGAACTGATGAAGGTTAGCTACTGTTCTTAAGTAGGAGGAATTTAAGAGGAACCTATACCTTGAGTATTGGTTTTTCATTTTTTTCCAATTTTCACTAATGTCCTTTATCGTTCCCTTATGACAGATTTCTCTGAAAAATTTAATTTACTAGGGAGTTTTCATGCTTTAAAGGTTATTAATTTAATTCCAGCTTTCTATTTTATTCATCTGAGGAAAACTAAAAAAAAGTAATAATAACATAGAAAGAGAGGGATGCCAAATAAGTGTAGAGTATGTGATGAATAAAAGCATTATATATGAATGAAAGATTGTAGTTGACTTTTATAAAGACCCACCTATTTGGCACCTTTGCTTTCATTTTCTAATTTATATATATATATATATATATATATATATATATTATATCTTCTGGTTTTGGTATCTATAAAAGAAGAGGCAAACCAAAAACTCAAGCAAGAAATCTCTGTTTGCTGCCCTTAATTTATAAGTGGTCCGCTACAAGATTTCTCTTCAAGGTCATCTCTACTGCAATTCTTTTGATACAATATCATATTCATATATTATATTATTGACAACTTCCCACTATGAATGTCTACCGCTAAACGATTTCATTACTATGAATCTATGATTCCTCTATTCCTTTTGCAATAAATTTTGCTTTCAATTCTGCATGAAAATGATTAATTTTTTTTTTGGAGGTGTCAACTTTATTGAGTAGATGAAGTTAACTCCCCATGCGTATACTTCTTATTCAATTCTTTTGGATCCTGTCTTATATACTTCTTATATGTATACACAGTCATGGATCGTGATAGAAGACAAGTGATTGTACATATCTTGCTTTGGTGGTGTCATGCTCTATTTTCTGTGAACCAATGTTTTATGAGCATATTTATTGCTATTTCTCTTCATAGACGACAAATTAGTCATAAGCCATACACTTTGGATTTTCATGCTAGGAGGGTTCACCTTCGATATTTGATTTATAATAGTGATATAACTTGTTTTAATCAAATTAGAAAGAATAAGATTACTTTCGACAAGCTATGTCTTTTGATTGATATAAAAGGAGGGTTAAAACCTACTAAAAACATGTTAGTTGATGAACAAGTTGCAATGTTTCTCCATATCCTTGCACATCATCAAAAAAAATAAAGTTATATAGTTCTATTTTGGGAGGTTGGATGAAACGATAAGTCAGCATTTTAATTCTGTTTTGATCGCTATGATGCACTTGAGGAACGAGCTTATTAAGAAACCTCAACCAATTCTGAAGGATTCGACAGACACAAAGTGGAGATGGTTCAAGGTATATTTTCATTTACTATATATTTGCAATTGTGATTTTTTATAGCTCATTTGAGTGCACTTATATAACATTCAAACTATTTTTTTTCAAAATTGTTTAGGTGCCCTTGATGGCACACATGTTAAAGTAAAAGTGGCTATTACAGACAAGGGAAGATATAGAAATAGAAAAGGAAATATAGCTACTAATGTGCTAGGTGTCTGCTCACCCGATGCATAATTCATATATGTCCTCACTGGTTGGGAAGGCTCAACTACTGATGGGAGAGTTTTAAGAAATGCAATTCATAGGAGGAATGGAAGCTTAAAAGTGCCTTTAGATTTGGTAATTTCAATAATTTGTGTTGTATTAATGTACAATGTCAATTGGTAACAAGTGTTATTTTTTAATATCAATTGCTAATAAGTGTTAAACTTAAATGCAGGACAATACTATTTGGTTGATGTTAGATACACAAATTGTAAGGGATTCCTTGCACCCTTTCGAGGACAGCGTTATCATTTAAGTGAGTGGAGAGATGGAAGAAGCCCTATAAATGCTCGTGAATGCTTTAATATGAGGCATGCATCGGCTCGCAATGTCATCGAGTGTTGCTTTGGAATGTTGAAACTACGTTAAGCTATCTTGAGAAGTCCTTCATTCTATCCTATTCGAACACATAATCGGATTATGATGGCATGTTGCCTCTTACATAATTTAATTTGCCAACAAGGGTCGGATCCTCTTGAGAATGAGTTTGAGGAAATAGACACGAATGGCTCTAATGTAGATGCTCTACCTATTTCCACAATTGAGCCATCAAATACTTGGAGTAACTTTAGTGACAACTTAGTAAATGAGATGTTTGTTTATTTTAGGAGGCGTAGGGATAATTTAATAGAAGTGTGATGACTTCAATGGAGTGTTTGTAGTAAAATATTTTCATTTAGATTATTTATTATTCTTATAATTGCAGTATTTGAATCTGAAACATAAGTGCTCTTTATTGTGTTAGTTATTATGTTATATTATCAATGTAATGACTATGGTTTTATATTTGCAAATGTTTGTAACAAATATATGGATATATTTTTTTATGTTTTGTTGTGTGTTGATTTAGATCATGATAGAGGATGAAACTACAAAACAAAAATTCCGAGTTTGGAAACAAGAAGAAGATGATATGCTAGTTGCTTCACTGCTGCAGATTCATGAAGAAGGCGGTTTGCTTGTTGAAAATGGTGTCAAGCCAGGGGTACTTAAGTCTTGCATACATTGTTGCATAAAAAGATACCCAGGTGTGATTTACAAATTTATCCCAACATTCAGTCACGTCTAAAGACCTTGAAATTGAATTGGCAAGTAGTAAATGATATGGTCAATGGCACTAACACATCCTGATTTGGATAGGATCCCGAGAAGAAATGTGTCACTACTGAAAATGTTGTGTGGGATGGGTATGTAAAGGTAAGATAATGTTATTAAACTTACCTTTTTTAATTAATGTTTGATTTTGAAATTGAGTTGACATTATGGTTTGGTTATTTTGTAGAGCAACAAGAAAGATACTCAATTCCGTGGGAAACCTTTTCGTCATTTTGATGAACTTTGCATGATATTTGCGAAGGATAGAGCTACTGGACAAGAGACATTAGCTGGTTTACAAGCTGACCTTATTGATAACAATGAAGAAAACCCACATGTGGAAGTTGATGACAATGAAGATGGTCTGAATATTGATAAAGATGTTGAATTTGTCCCATCTTTTGCTGCCATTACTGGAGATACTTTTCCTGCCCTGAGTAGAAATAAGAAAAGGAGAAAGAATAGTCATTCTCATGGTGATTATTTTTTAGAGACTATGGAAAAGATGATGAAAACAACATGTGAAGGGTTCCAAACTGCAGCTGAAACTTTGGGATCTGGCCTTCAAAGGATGGAACATGCATCTATGTTGGATGCAAAACGTGAGGTCCTTTATGAGGAGCCATCCAAGTTGGAAGAACTGACTGACAATGAATTGGAAGATACATTATTGAAAATTAGCAAAGATGAAGAGCTCCTTGTTATGTTCCCAACCCTCCCTTACAAGTTAAAATTGTTGATGGTTCGTAGGCTACTTGCATAGATGTTGGCTGGTTTTAGGTATTTTGATATTAGTACAATGCCATGTGATTAATTTTTTGGTATAAACCAGGGTTAATGTATTGGCCACTTTTGTATATTTTGATATTAGGACAATACCTTGCCATATATGCTTGGTACATGTAGGGGTTAATATGTTGGCCACTTTTATATATTTTGATATTAGGACAATACCCCGCCATTTACATTTGGTACATGCAAGGGTTAATATGTTGGCCACTTTTGTATATTTTGATATGGGGAAGTGGATGATGAACACAGCTGGATGATTATTAGAATTAATATCTTAGAATTGCTTTTGAGTTATTTGGTCTTTTTTACTACAGAGATCAAGGTTTGACATAGTTTAGTTGCTTACAAGTTCAGATTTGTATTATGTAACCTTATTTATTCATGTTTTCTATCTTAGAATTGCTTTTGAGTTATTTGGTCTTTTTTACTACAGAGATCAAGGTTTGACATAGTTTAGTTGCTTACAAGTTCATATTTGTATTATGTAACCTTATTTATTCATGTTTTCATAGTCAAAATTTGATTTTTAGGGTAATATGTTTTAAAGGGACATATATTTGTTCACTATGTACAGATTTTGGGAAAATTCTTGGCAGGAACCATGCAACAGATTTTTCTTATAAATTGATGAATTGGGATCAACAGATTTTTGGAAAGTTGCCGCAGGTGGCTCTCTGTCTAATAGGATCTGCAACTTTGTATTCAATTAACAAATATATAGCCTACACTTTAGGAGCTGTTAATTGAATACAAAGATGAGAGTGTGTGGCAGTGGGGATGGCAATCCTGGAAAAAACAGCTTTTTTATTTGTTCTCTGTAGGCTATATATTTGTTTCACATAAAGCATCTAATATTGAAATGTTTCTGTAACATTCATTAATAAAGATAGGAGGCTCAAAGCTGATATGATCTTTCATTAATAATATCACACAGTGAATCGAACATAGGGCTTAAATAATAACCTTATAACCTGATGAGATTTTTTTTAGGCAACCAACAGCTACATAGTAAAAATAAAGCCTCCAACTTACAACATGAGATATTGATAAGTTAAAATGGGAAATAACAACCTCCAACTACAAAACCTTCCTAAAACCTAAGATCTATGAAATAAGTTGTCGAACAACTTCTTTTTTAACATCATGTGGAAGGTTGATAAACTCAGCAACCTGTACTTTATCTTTAACAAGTTTTAGATAGGCATCATGGCACTCCTTGTCATTAATCCCATCCACCTTCAAAAGTTCATCATATAAAACCTCAAACTCTTCAACAACACACAGTAAACTTGTAATTTGGTCATACTTGTTTCAAAAATCTTGGTAAGAGCCTCAAAATAGGGGAAAGATCTTGAACGGACCATTACAGCTTTCCTGTTGGTCTATAAACAATAATAATGGTCATTATTGTATGTCAAAATAAAAAATCACAAGCAATATGAAAATAACAATAATGCTCACTATATTTTTTTGATTTTTTACCTTGATGTACTCATCCCACATCTCTACTTCTGCAGTTACACACTTTTGATTAGGATCCCACCCAAAACCTGGGTTATTGGCACCATACACCATGTCATATATCATGAGCCAATGTTGTTTCATTGTTTTCACATGAGACTTAATATCAAGCACCTTTATCCCATGTGCAGGTAACATTTCATTCAGCCTTAACTCTATTTGTTTCAACCACAGTGATCCCATCAAAGCTCCTTCTTCATTAATCTCTACCAAGCACCTAATGAGCAAATCATCTTCTTCAGGAGTCCACAAGTACAACTTCTTACTAGCCATATTCTAAAGACAAGCATACAGATTAAGTTACAGTAGGAATAGGACAGATCAACTTTACTATTCTCATGAAACTAATCGTACTAATTGAAAGTGCTAGTACAGGCTTTCTTTAAAAAGTTTCATTGAACTCATAAATCTACAGACATGAAAATTCATATTCATATTATTCTTAAACCTGCAAGTAGGTCACAAAAAATATGGATTCAGAATACAAAGATATCAGACTTTGAAGCAAATCAATTGGAAATGTTGAAAACTAGTTTGGTTTGATTTATTTTCAAGATTTATGCCCCCAACATGTGTTGGTTGTTAATGCATTATGCTTATGCTGTTTTATTTGCAATGTAATCCACGCATTTAATAACCAACAATAATTATTTTACAACACCGAATCAGTTATGTGATTAACAGCTAGTGCAAAATAAATTCTACCACTTACTACTATACCCAATATGTAGAAAAATGGGTATCATTGATTATTCAGAATGTGCATCAATACTGTGAAAATAGATTTAGGAATATTTTCTTCATTTAAAGATTGTCATCGTTTATAGCAGAGAAATATGCTTTCTGCTGTCTAAATTCTGTTATTATGACTACTTTTACAAGTATATTGGATATTATGTTCTGTTTATTGTAGCAGGCCACTGATCTTGGAAATATTTTGAAAAAAAAACAACCAAAAATAATTGACTGCAACATGAAAATCCAATTAGCATTACAATCCCTATTAAATCCAACAACCAGGTTTCATCTTATACGATGTTGATTGGGAGAAAAAACCTACTGCGGAGGAAAAACAAATGGAATAAAGTTTCAGTCCAAAGAACAAACGGAAAAAACATGATGTTGTGAGAAATTGAAAGTTGTGGTGAAGGCGAAAGAACCTTGCCAGATGAAGAAACTGTGCAACACTGAACGGAGATACCTGTCGTCGTCGTCGTCGTAGAATTCTAGGGTTGGGGAAAGTTGCGATGAAGTTAACACCGGAAGAACAAACACTCAAATCTCATCACCTTCAAGAACGATACAACATTCAGCTTCAACGAGAGACCAGGCAGCGAAGAAGTGAACGACTTTGATTCAGATTCAGGTTTATTTGATTTGCTCTATGCCTCAATAATGAAAACTGTGTGAGCTTGTTCGAAGTTTTTGGCTAAATGGGGGGAATTAACTCAATTTATTTTACTACTTTACAATTAGGGGCAAAATTGTCTTTTTCTTATATTTTCATATTTTTAATATACATTCCAAATAAAAATATATATATGGATTCCATCTTCATTTCCATGACATACCAAACATCTTTTAAAATATCCAATTCCATCTCCATTTCCATTTCTATCAAAATCAATTCCACTGTACCAAGCAAGCCCTTACATGAAGCCACCTATATCCTAGGAATTAGGATCTATAGAGATAGATCCAAGAGACTAATAGGCCTAAGTCAGAGCACATACATGGACAAGACACTACATAAGTTCAATATGCGGAATTCAAAAAGGGGTTACATGCCCATGTCTCATGGCATCCATCTTAGCAAGGATCTGTGTCCTAATACACCTGATCAACGAGATCGCATGAGTAAAGTTCCATATGCCTTCACCATTAGATCTATCATGTATGCCATGTTATATATTGGACCGGATGTCTCATTTGACTTAAGTATGGCCAGCAGATATCAACAAGATCCTGGTGAGTGCCATTGGATTGCTATTAAGAATATTCTAAAGTACTTAAGAAGGACTAAGGATTTATTTTTGGTATATGGTGGATTGGATGATGAGCTTTATGTAACTGGTTACACAAGTGCAAGTTTCCAAACTGACCAAGATGACCTTAAATCTCAATCTAGACACGTATTCCTCTTGAATGGTGGAGCAGTAAGCTGAAAGAACTTCAAGCAAAGCACTGTAGCAGATTCTGCAATAGAAGCTAAGTATATAGCAGCATCGAATGTAGCTAAGGAAGCCGTTTGGGTCAGAAAGTTCATTACTAAACTAGGGGTGGTGCCTACCATCTCAAATCCAATAGATTTGTTCTATTATAATAGGGGTGCTATTGCACAGGCCAAGGAGCCTAGGTCACATCAAAGGACTAAGCATATACTCAGGCGATTTTATCTTATTATAATAAATTTAATTTTGAAAATACATCTGAGATACTATAAATTTAATTTCATCTTCATAAATTAAATCTGAAATACTATATCTCTATTATGTTAGTTACTATATCTCTATTATGTGTCATAATATTATTCTACTATTTTTAAATTTATTTTTATTAAGATAAATTAAATTTAATAACTAACATAATAGAGATATAGTATCTCAGATTTAATTTATAAAGATAAATTAAATCTTTTGGCTCTTTATTCAGAATAAATAAATAGGTTAAATTAAAATTGTTGGACAGATTTAATTAAATCAAATTTATTTAATTAGTTCATCAAGATAATTAAGGGTTAATTAATTTCAAAATTAATCAAGATTAATTTTGAAATTCCAATATAGCCCTCATGGGAAGTAAAAATGATAGAACAAAAAAACTCATGTATGGATGAGAGTTTAGAGGCGCTAGCATGCCGTTCATGTTGGAGTAGCATTCGTGTGGATACTGGTAGAGGGAGTTGATCAACGTGTTGGCTCCTAAAGATCGAAAACCCAGAACAAAAAGATAGGTATGATTCTTTCCAATTTGGTTTAAACGCCTTTGATAAATTCTCAATTGGGATTAGTGAAATTTTAAATTCTTCTGTTGTGCCAGCCAATCCCAACAATATTTTCACGACTATTTCTTAGGTAAAGATGTTATTAACATCAATCAAGCTCAATAAGTTCTAAAGAAGCAGAAAATCATCAATTAAAAGATAAATTGATTATTATTGAAATTGAATTTATTTGATAACACAAAATATAGAAGTTATATAAGTTATTGGAGTTTAACTAAAAGTATAGCAATAATTATGTTTTTGTATGTATCAATTTATCAATTCTGTTGTAAACTACAAATTTCACCTTCCATTTCAAGCAGAGAGGAATGAAGGGGAGTAATTACAAGAACCTTTTATGAATCTATTAAGCTTAAAGATGAAATTCAAGTATGAGAGAAATCAGTTCAAAAATAAAAAAGCAGAAGCAGAATAAAAAATGATAATACTATAAAATAGAAAAAATTTTAATAGAATAGTGTATGGTGGAACAAAACTTCAAACCTTATTAAAATATGTGGCGATAAGGTTACTTCAATTAAAACAGCACCATTTCTATCCCTTGTCACAACCCTCTATTATATCTATAGAAAGATTGTAGTAATCATACATACTAACAATGTTAACTTTTTAAATTAGACAAGTGAAGTCATACATACTGACAGTATTAACTTTTTAACCTTGATTAGTGAAGCCAAATGCCATCTAAAGTTTAAACCGTTAAATTAAAAACAAAAAATCACCTCACAAAAGTGTGCAGAAGACATAAGTTTTTTTTTTTTTTGGGGAAAAAAAAGGGCATGAGCTATTCAAGTTTTCATATAAAATTTTAAAATTTTGGGAGTGACTTGAAATTGGTTTTAATATTCTAACAAATTAAAAGTATAAGTCTTTTTTTAGAAAACTGTGAGAAAGATAATTTGGGAGAGAAAAACTACTTAAATATTATTTATGAATTGTTTGGAAAATAAAGAGACAGTTGAATTTTATCTATGAATAGTAAATGTCGATGTAAAGCAAGTACATTTACCACTCAACTATTTTCATATGTCTGCCAAAAAAAATCCAGTTAAATGTTAATTATAAATCGGTCAAAAAGAAACAAGCCACTTAATTTTTAATTGTGTTGGCAACATTTGATTTTCCTCTTCAAGTTAACTATATATTTATGTTGTATATTGTTCCTCTTTATTCATGTGTTAAAGTTCTACTAGAACATATTATTGGAATTTTAACATTAATATTTCAAAAACAAAGTCACATGTTACATAAGGTCAAGGAAATTTTAGTATATACTACTCCCCTAGGGCTTTTTATAAACAACTTTTTTCCCGATTGCGGAAAAGAAATAGGAGGTTAAAATTAGTTAAAAATAATAAATGTGTTAAAAAGGTCATGTCTTTTCCAAATATGCTCCTATTTATGAAAAGAGTATATGAGAGAGAATGGGTAACAAATGATTGAATGAAGAGACAATTAGTGGTTCATTAATATAAAGATATGTATTTAATAGGGGTAGAAAAAGAAAAAGTGGTTTAAATTTTGAAACACAAGAAACAAGTTGCTTATATTAAGGACTAACCCCAAGAGGAAAAAAAAAAGTTACTTATAAATAGGACTAGAGGGAGTAAGATGTAAAATTGAGCTAATAAAAGGGCGAAAAAGAAAATTATTTAGAACTAACCATTAGAGCATTTATGCATTTTGATTACTTGGTTTTATTCTCTTCATTAACCACATTGAATTGCCATAAATCACTATAATTGTGAACATTTAGAAATTGTCATATTTAACAATCATCAAGCCACCTTTAATCAACATTATGGCTCATCAATGGTTACGTTACATTCATTACTTATAAAAAGCAATATGTGGTGTGTAGTCAGTATACACGAAGCTCTATCCCCGGATCTCCCTCCTCTCTCCTCTTGAGTTATACTACTATTAGGGCCCATTTGCTACACTAAAAATGAGGTGATAGACAAGGAAAATTAGTATTTTCCATCATGGTGGGTGCATTTGATGGCCAATTTTTTGGGAAACCTATTCTCTAGCGGCAACTTATTTTCCTTTATACGTGGAATAATGGGATATGGAAAATTTAGAAGACAATTTTACCCTTCGAGCAGATCTCAACAGCTTGAGAGAATTTGTACTTAATCGATCACAAGGCTACCAATGAAGAAGGAAGATGTAACACCGTAAATTTTATTCACCAAAAATATATTGTAATTATTTGAATAATTCAATAAAATGGTGAATATTCATGAATTTGGATCTTGTGAATTTTGAAATATTCATATTTATAAGGAAATGGGTAAATTAATTCAAAAATTGAATTAAATTACAAAGGGGATAGCAAAATCATAATTTTGCCAATTTAGCCCAAGATTAATTATTTTCCAATTAATTAGAGTTAATTTTAATTAATCAAGGAAAATAAAAGAAAATGCATAATGGGATTATTCTTGGTGGAATAAATCAAGAATTGGGGAAATTAAGGGGGATTAGACATAAAATCAATTATGTCAATTGTGGAATTGAGCAAAACAATTTTTCTCTTCCCTCCCTCTCATTATTTTCATCCATGCATGAAAGAAAAAGAAAAAAAATGTTTAATACATGAATCTCTCAATGATGACAAAGGTGGAGTGCACTCTAAGTGAAGACATGTGCATGGTGGTCATAATGAGAAAGTATGGCATAAAGAAGAGGGTATGGAGGGAGGTATGGGAGGAGGAATGGTGTGCATGCAAGGTGGTGTAATCTTGACCCTTGATTATATCAATGGCTAGGAGGAAAGATGAGGGAATTAATAAAGCATGTTCTTTTCCCTTCCCTTCATACACTTCATGCACAAAGCAAAGAGGGGGGGGAGTGAGCTTGGGAGTTCTTGGTGATTTAGAGAGCAAAAGGAAGCAAGAGCTAAGGTAAGAGCTTGTTTTTAAGTGAATAAGCTTTCTATATTATGTAGTTCATCCCCTAATCTTTTGTTCTTCATGGGAATCATGGTTTAGCAAGCTATTCTTCAAGGTTGAGTAGAGAGAGAGAACTTCCTAGAGAGAGAAACATCAAGGATCAAGAGGTAATCTCCAAAATCTCAACTTCTTAGTGTATTGAAGTTGTTGGTGATTGTTGTTTGATTTTGTGATTTTTGGGTTGAGTTGTAAAATTAGAAAAGTCATAACCCTAAGGGGTTATGCTACCCAAAATCCTTTAAATCATGGTTAAAAAGTGTTTAAACGAGTTAATCAAGGATTAAAAGTGGAAAAGTACAAGTTTTGAGAGCTAAAACACAAAACCTCATTTTTTCCATTTTTCCCTAATAATGTTAGCCAGAACCAGAACTGGTACTAGGAGTTGGATTTTCATGAAATAAATGCTTCCATTAGACTCAATGGGCAAAAATAGGTGGGGTTACAGTTGGGCACTTTTTCAGTAAAGGCCGAAAAAGCATAATTATGAAAACGCCACTGAAATCACTAAATAAGGGTTGTCAAGGGTACTTTCGTAATTTGACAGTGAATTTGGTAATTTTGAGCCCAGAAATGGATTCCTTGGGCGAAAATACGTTAAAATAGCCTTAGTCAAAATTTTAGGAAAACGTGCCATCAGGTTGGGTACAGCGGGGTCGGGCCGAGGTCCCAAGGGCATTTTACTAAATTTTCACCATAGACTAATATAACCACAAGAAACACTATGGAAGAGTCTAAAATGATACTTGAATAGGTCTTGTACATTTAATATTTTAGGACCGAGTCGAAAGCCAGAACGACACGCTTTATGAGACACCGTTAAACAGAGGATTATAAAGTGTTGAGGTAGAGACATTATCCTTCATACATTATGCCATAGTTATATGATTGTATGAATGTCAATGTTTGTAAATGCGCTTTATTAATCAACACGATTTGCCTAAAGAGGGGCCAGAAGTGTCAGAGGCACTTACACTGGAGTTGGTGAAAATCCAATCGGTGCAGAATAGTGAGGCTGAGCCCTACTCATGTATACATGCAGATGATATGTTTATAATGTTCATTAATTGGTGCATACATGGCATATATCATATTTACTTTTCGCATTCTCTATGAACGATAGCATGTTTCTACTGGAGTTCTCTGGAATCTCACCCTATTTTTAATAGACACCCCAGTGAGTACCAGTAGGTCTAAGGGAAAAGACATAGACGCTGGAAAGTGAGTGGCACGTGTCTCGAGGTAAGGATATGAACGTGGTTATACCTTAGTCTATGCCTTAATATTTTGGATAATTTGTAAATATTAAGTTTCTGCTGTATTTTCTGTTTTCTGTTGACAAATGACGTTGGGATTGTAAACAAATATTTTTATCAGTATAATTGTACTTTTCTGTATGCCCATTGAATTCCATCTTTATTACTCTTCGATTATCGAAATGGAAACGGGTGCTGACAGAAGAGGCTGGGAAGCATGTAACTATGGTGTAATCGAGATTTGGGTCACAATTATAGATGATAGAGGAGTAAGAGCCGTCATGGCCCGCGGAGAAGGATGGAGTAGATGTTGGTAGGGTGCCGGTGAAGATGGTGATGAAAAGTTGTTGGGCATCAAAGATCCAAGAAAGGAGACTAGAAAGGTTTAAAAGAATTGTGAGAGAAACTCAGGAAGTTTCTACCAATAAATCATCATATTAACAACCTTTTATTTTCCTCTTCAAGTTAACTACAAATTTATGTTGGGTGTTTCTTTCTTTTTATTCAAGTGTTTAAAGTTCTACCGAAACTTATTGTTTGAATTTTAATGTCAATATTTCAAAAACAATTTTTCATAGGGTTGTTAATGGGAGGGGAGATATTGATCTACTTCTAATATATTAAAGGTAAAATTGCACCACAAAATATTTCAAGGTGTTAAATGCCCCGAAAAATATTTCATGCAACTACATACATCTTAACCCAATATTAAATTATTTGGGATTGAAAACGTCAGCAATTAGAATACTATTTTGAAAACAATTTCCTTATGGTGTTACAAAAAATTTCAGATTTAATTTTTGAGAGCACACATAATTATTTTTAATTATTAATTAACTAAAACATAGGAGAACATAATCACATTTCAAGCTACGAGTAATTATTAATTATAAATTAATAGGAAAACTAAAACAATGTCATAGTTAGTTTAATTGCTATTCCATTGGACGGTTGTTGTATTTCCTTTTGGTGTTGTTGAAAATATTCACTATAAATAAATTGACTTTCAATCGCTATTATATTGTAGAAACTATCTTCAAAGCTTTTACCGACGACATTGATTGTTGTTGTTGTAACTCACTTTTGATAGTGGTGTTGAAAACTATCACCAGCAAAAAAAGCATAAACTTCTTTCCATTAATAAAAAAACAACTACTTGGTCTCTGCTTGATAACTTACAACACTTAAAAAGATTAAACTAACAAAAAAAAACTATTTACAAGTGCAACCAATCAAAAAATTTGAAACAATTAAGATAGTTCTCCATGATCTATTTTAAAATTTACATCATATGCACAACCTGTGCATCACTTGGGGAGAAGCTTCTAGTTCTTTCAGATTTGGTATCATCTAAGCATGTACTTTGAGTGAAATTAGAAGTTTGCCTTGATCAATTAATTTTAATTAAGGTTTCTACCCAATGGAATTGTAACCAGTGTCATAAACTATTATATATCTCATTCATCTCATTATTTTAACTGTTTAGACAAAGTTTGATATAAAAATTGTGTTTATTGTGCCCATGCTCTCACCTGTGTCATGTTTGGTGTTAAATCTCGAAGATGCAAAGCAGAGAAAAGTTTTTGTTACGTATATGGACAGTTCAATTAATTATAATTGGGGTACGTTTTAAATGTTAATTAAAGCAAATAGTGATAAATAATTAAATAGAGAAGCAATGGTGTTTAGAACCAATTCAAGCTAATTACACCAAGTCTAACTAAATCAATGTAAATTGATTTAAATTGACCCTTCAATTTTTATATTAGCAAAAATGTTTCTGGCCTCTAAAACTCCCCTATTTTTTTGTATTTTTATATAAATATATAATTTTTGATAAAAAAAAATACATTATAATTATCACTCAGAATCCAACGTATTCTAATTTGACAATTCATTTTACAATTTTACATGACAAGTTTTGTCCCAAAAGGCAAGCATATTGCTTGCAGGTACACGTCGAGCCCGTGAATACTACCACCAAAGGGTGGCTTGCGTGCCATTGCACCAACAAGGTGCTGTTCGCCTATCATTTGTTGGGGGTTAATTAGTCTTATTTTGAGAAAGACATGTGAAATTAAATAATCTGAATCTTATTTTTTTCCCCTCTTTTTATTTGTATTTTTATATAAATATTATTTTTTGTAAAAATAATATATTATAAGAATCCAAAGTATTGTAATTTTAGCTTTTTTTTCTATTTTCTGTTTTTTTCCTAATACAGTTTTATAAAATTGTCTTCAAAAATAAGTTTTGAAAACGAAAAAATAAATATCCTAATTGTGTAAAATGTTTTAACAAAAGTTATGAATGACCCGATAGTATGAATTTTTATTTGATAAATTAAAGTTGTCAACATCTAATAAACTTTGGTGAATTCCTAAATAAAAATTGTGAATGACATGATATATAGTGTGAATTTTTTACTTGGAAAACAAAAATTATTAATGCCTAATGAAATGTGGTAAATTCCTTAACAAATTTTGCGAATGACCTGATAATGTAAATTTTTTACATGGTAAATGAAAGTTGTCAGTAGCTAATAAAATGTGGTAAATTCCTTGACAGAATTTGTGAATGAGCTTGAGTCAAAGATAATATGTTAACTTATATATATTTGTTTGCCTAATATATATTGAATAGGCAGAATAGTATTGGTGGCCACTGAGCTACCGATATTTTTGGCAAACAAGTAGTGGGAGTTCAAATCTCACCCTTGTCAGCTATCACTCTGCCAAATAATTATTCCTGCTAGCCGTCAGAGCTGCGACAGCAATGGGGTTGTGTCGCCAATGACTGACCACTGGTGCTTTCTAGCCAATCACTAGCGAGGTTATTTGTCACGCCCTTATCTCAATTTCAATCTTTTTCAGAGTATTTGCGGAAAATGATATGCGGTTCGATAGGCAACACAGGAATAGCATAACTATACTGATAATATGTGCATAATTACATAAATTCCCCATAGGGGTTTGTACATGATACTTACGATTAAGGTAGCCGCACAAGGCTACTAGGGTGTCTAAACTCATCCCAGTGAAATGGAGACTTCTTCCCGTCTTCATTCCACTACTGTAATCCCTTCGTACAATACTCTGCATTGTTGTTTACATATCTTCTGTCGTCTCCTGTCTAAATTGTTGGTAGGGGAGGGTGAGATTCGAGAGAATCTCAGTAGAAAACAGATACCATAATGCATGCATGATTGATGCTATGTGTATGACATGTTAACTTTACCTAGATGTATGCCCCATAATGACATTCCTGCATGCTCAATGTTTCGTACAACAAGACTATGGCCACAGCGAAAACAGAAACAGAGCTTCATTTATTCAAATATGCTCTACACAATCAGGTAAAGTAATCACATACATCATTACACAAGCAAAGATATCAAATGCATGCAAGTAAGGTAAGTCCCCTACCTCTAATCTTTCTCCTCGATTTGTGTGCCAACAGCTTGGTTCTCCATATTCAATCATACAATGTCAAATGTACTATTTAGACACTTCCATAGTGTTTCTGGGAGTTATACAATTCTATCTTGAAAAATTAATAAAATACCCCCGGGACCCGGCTGGCCCCACTGTACCCAGTCCGGCTGTACTTTTCCCAAAATTTTGACATAGGCTATTATTACATATTTTCACCCAAGGAATCCATTTTTGGATTCAGAATTATCAAATTCATTGTCAAATTACAAAATTGCCCTTGGCAGCCCTACTTTTAGGGTTTTAGGGGCATTTCCGTAATTATGCTTTCTTAGCCTTTTCCGAAAAAGTGCCCAACTGTAACCCCACCTAATTTTCCCTCCTAAACTCAATGGAATCATCAAATTATTGAAAATCCAACTCTAAGATCCATTTATACTGCTGGCCGAAATATATGGGTTTTCAGGGAAAAATCGAGGTTTTTCAATTTTGGCTGCGTAAACGCATTCCTTTCTACTCCTAACCACTTTATTGACTATTCCATTAGGTTACAACTACCATTAAGACCCAATTTTGGTAGCATAACCCCTATATCATCACATTTCCAAACTTTAAAACCAATGACAATCCGGCAAAATTTCGCCGATTAAATTGTCCACAGTAGCTAGAATAGTCAATACACAAAGTTTGGAAGTTACCTCAAGCTCCTACTAGCTTTTCTCAATATGGCTGAACCCTAGCTTCCTTAACACCAAATTGAGCTTCACAACCTTAAATCACATGAATAGGAAGCTTAGGAACGGAGTTATATGCATTAGGAACCGATTTACCAAAGAAATCACTTACCTTTGTAAGTTTTTCCTCCTCCTTTTCTCTCTCTAAGCTCTCTCTATGTTCAGCTGCTGAAACACGTTAGTTATGGCTGCTGGAAGAAGAAGGAATATGCTTTTATAATAGCTTATGTCATATTTTAATCATTTTCCAAAAATTTGGATTAATTGGAAATTCTGGCAGATTTTTGCCCAAACTTTGAAAAATCATAACTAATTCTAGAAAAATCAAATTGGAGTGATTCCATAGCCCATAGAACCCTTATTGAGTTTAGTTTCAAGGAAAAATATAGAATTTTGCTAGATTGAATCACAAAATTCTCAGAATTTCGATCTTTACATATTGTTCTAGAAACTTCATAGTTTTTCTGTGCTGACTTCAAAAATTCATATATTTTTGTATATAATTCTAATTGAGTCATTTGACTATCAAATTAAAGTTTAGGATATCTAATTTAATCCTATAAAATTTCATAATTTTTGCTCATCATTTGGCCATTCCAAAATCACATGATAAGCTCACTACCTCATAGGCGATTTCACCAAAAACATAATTATATTCTCTAAAATTCACCATTTTACTTTCTTAATATCTCAAAGATATAGAAATCATTAGGGGATAAATTTGGGCTCCTGCTAAATTGGGGCTTAGCAGTCTACTTAATTTAGGCTTATTCACAAGCCTCCAATCCCAAATTTTGGGGTATTACATTATTGTTTTTAAAATAATATATATTTGAGTGCATTTGTGTCTTTTTACATGAATTTTCAATATCCCACTTTAAGAAAATAACATCTTATAGGAATATTGAAATTAAAAATGCTAAAAAACAAGATATCATGATTTTTATTTATTTTGAGGTCATGATATATGCATTTCTTTGCTCATGTATAAAATATTATTGCATGCAAGTTTAATGATATCGATTCTTATATATGGCATGTTGCAAAACATTAAACTTAGAAAACTTTAATATGTTACTATAAAAATTTTGTGGTTGACAAGTTAAAAAATCATTTAAATTAGATTCATATTGAACATGAAACACAAAATAATGAGATATTTGAGGTATGTTAGCTGAGTGATGCTAAATTCATTACATATACCTTCAAACAAGAATATGTACTTTCACAGTACATAATAAACAAACAAATTTGATGTTCATGATACTAATACAAGATTTGACTCTTGAAAGCTTCTTCCAGAAAAAGGTTTCAAGAAAGTTCCAAGTAAAAATTGACAAAAATTGTATGAGCCATGATCTAATTGATACTACAATGGCATTAAGCATTGATATCAACACCCGTTTCCATTTCGATATTCATAGCGTAATAGAGACCAAGTTTCACAGGCATACAGAAAAGTATATATATACTAATAAAAGTATTTGTTTATAGTCCAAAGTCAAGATACAAAAGGCGACAATATTTACAACATAAGCTATATATAACCAAGGACTTTAACTTCACCTCAAGACACGTGCCAGTCACTTTCATTTATCTACGTCCTTGCCTTTTGATTCGCTAGCACCCACTGAGATATTTGGTTTAGAAAAAGGAGTGAGATTCCGAAAAATCCCAGTAGAACATGCTATCGTTCATAGAAAATGCGAAAAAGTAAATATAATATATGCCCTGTATGCACCAATTAATGAACAATGAACAATATCATCCGCATGTATACATGAGTAAGGCCCAACCTCACTAATCTGCACCGGTTGGATTCTCACCAACTCCAGTGTAAGTGCCTCTAGTACTACTAGCCCCTCTCTGGGGGAAAACATGTTGATTAATAAAGTGCATTTACAAAAAAATGGCATCCACACAATTATATCACTATGGCATGATGTATGAAGGATAATGTCCCTACCTCGAAGTTCTATAGACCCCTTTTTGCGTGCCTCATGAAACGTGTCGACTTTCTGTTCCCAATTCGGTCCTAAAATATTAAATGTACAAGAAATAGGTCATAACCTATCCAAGTATCATTTTAGACACTTCCATAATGTTTCTTGTAGTTATATTAGCCTATGGTGAAAATTTACCAAAATGCCCCCGGCCTGGCCCCGCCGTACACGGCCTGACGGCACATTTTCCCAAATTTTTGACTAGGGCTATCCTGATGTATTTTTTCCCAAGAAATCCATTTCTGGGCTCAAAATTATCAAATTCAATGTCAAATTACAAAATTACCCTTGGCAACCCTACTTTTAGGGTTTTAAGGGTGTTTTCGTAACTATGCTTTTGCGGCCTTTTCCGAAAAAGTGACCAACTGTAACCCCACATAATTTTCCCTTCTGAATGCAATGGAACCATCAAATCATTGAAAATCCAACTCCTACCCCTAGATCTAGGCCTGACCGAAATTATGGGTTCCTCCGGGAAAAATTGGGGTTTTGTGATTTCGGTTCCGTAAACGCATTCCTTTCTACTCCTAACCAATTTATTAGCCATCTAATTGAGTTACAACAAACATTTGAACTAAAATTGGGCAGCATAACCCTTCTAATGTCACATTTCCAAAATTTACAAACAAAGACAATCCGGCGAAATTTCACCGATTAAATTGTCTACAGCAACCAGAATAGTCAATATACGACGGTTTGGAAGTTACCTCAAGCTCCCACAAGATTTTCCCAAATATGGTTGAAAACCTAAGTGCTCAAAACAGATTTTGAGCTTCCAAACCTTAAAGAACAAAGAGGAGTAGCTTAGAATTGGAGTTATGCGCATTATGAGCTAAATCGTCGGAGAAATCGACTTGCCTTACTCTCTCTCTCTCTCTCTCTCTCTCTATTTAGGTCTATTGCAGCGTGAAAATGGGCTGAAAAGGAAGATAATGATATATTTATCATATATTTTGCATTATTTTATTCATTTGTTTTATTTTCCAAAAATTCCAAAATCAAGTTTTTGCACATAAACCCTATGTACATGTAATCAAACTCATTAAGCCCAATCAATATTTCCTTCCTCTTGTAACATGTAGGAGACACCTAAGGGTCCCTCCCTATGATTTCAATTGGCTTCGCAACTTGTCTAGGTTACGTATACACGTAAAGTCTCAATTTTTGTCAAAATTGCATTTTTTGCTCAAATTTTTCATAAATTCATATTAAATTGACCAAAATATTTCAAATAATTTTCCCCCTTTATTTTCCTTAATTAATTAAAATTAACTTCAATTAATCAGAAAATAATTAATTTATGATAATTTAGCAAAATTACAATTTTGCCATTACCTTTCTAATCCAATTTCTTCTCTTATTTTTCTTTGGCCAATTTTCATCTATTTTTGGACCAAATATTTTCTCTAATATTCCTTCATTTTTGGACCTTAATATTGGGCTTTTTAAATTACCCAAATTAATTCCATAATTATTTTTGCCCATTTTCTCATGAAAATGAATATTTATAAAATTCATAAATTCCAAATTTATGCATATTCACCATTTTATTGAATTTCTCAAACATTTACAATATTTTTTATGAATATAAATTTTGGGGTGTTATAATTGGTCCCAAGTCCTAACAATAGGCACCAAAGAACAATAGAAGATGGTGAGAGCACAAGAACCCTAGTCAGCAAGGCAAGAAAATTCGCTAATGACATACAAAGTTTGGGCATTTGAAATTGATAATAATATATAGTAGGCAGTTATTCTTCGGATATGGGATCTAAAATGTCTTTAATTTAAGTAGAAATGAGATTATCTTTTAAGATAAAGATATTAGTGAAGAATTTGCTAATAGTAGTCACCCCGTTTTTTATTCACTGGACATTTGTATCCCTTCAAGAGATTCATAATGAAAATATATACAAATGATCCAACTACTAATAGAACAGAAGCGTGACAACTATTGAGTATTGTGTTTTTCCTTTGGCACCCTGCACAAATTAAAATTACATTTTGACTAAAAGCAACTACCAAACACAATTACATAACTAAAGTTATTTTAGTTGATTCTCCAATGTCAATTCAAAAATGTCAACTCTTGGGCATAGATGTAGATTATCCTTTGTATTCTGGTTGTGTTTTTTGTGCTTTGAATTCAAGTAAATGGTAGAAGTTCATCATTGCCCTTAATAACTATGGTAGGGCAGATAGCCAACACTTCAATGACAAGGAATGAAAAAAATAACATAAACATTCATGTACCATTACCAGTAATCTAAAAATTGTTAAAGATAGCACCTTCAATGGTACCATTAAAGACGACGTCTTTGCAATAATAGGGAGTGTAAAATCTGATGTGCATTACATTCACGCAGCACCCTTTCCCTTCTTCCTCTGAATTTTCTTCATGTAAAATTCCAGCTCCTTGCCTTCCAATAGGTAACTGCATATCCAGGAATTACATAATATAGGTCAAGAACAAAGCCCAACATGTACAAAGATTCTAACACAAAATTAAGCATACCCATCAGCTCTTCCACATTGACCCGGGCGAGACGAAATGCAAGCCAGTAAACGACCACCGCCAAACTGCTCTTCAATGTGGGGATCGAGCATACGATCTTTTTGGCGCTTCTCCAGTTTTCTCAGGACATGCTTGCTCTTTTTCGTCTCCTCAACCGTGGCTTCACCCTCCTACATAACCAAAAAAAAAAATATTAAACATCAAACTCATAACAAGAGCCAGACTTGTAAATAACATAGCATGCTATATTTCATGCATAAAGCGAATATTTGCAGTAGGATACAAAGTCTACTTTAGGTATTTATTTGGTGTGTGTTTGGGATAGCTGGAGAACAAATGACTTATTATGATTCTGACTTATAGAAAATTAAATTTTTGTAATGTGATTTATGTTTGGATGAGCGATTTATTTTTGAACAATAAGTGCTTATAAATTGTGATATAAGGTAAGTATGTGAGAGGAATTTTATCTCGACTTACGTAATAAGTGACTTAATAGAAAAGCTGTAGTGAGAAGCTTATTTAATAAGTAGCTTATTCTACCCGTGATACAATTAAAATAAGTTGAACCAAACACTGCAAAAACGCAACACTTTTTTATTTGGGCTTATTGCCCAAAAACAGGCTTATTTCTGCCCAATAAGTTAAACCAAACACACCCATGATCAACAAGAAAAAAAACTGGCAGAAGTGAATTAAGATTGGGTCTTTAATTTTCATGGTGTGTTATATGTTACTTAGATATTTGTGCCAGAAAGTTGCCTTGTTTTGCAATATGAATCACAGGTTTTTGCTATACAATTGCGCACAATCCATTCCAAAAGCATCATCACAAATGCAATAACATTTTTGTTAACAATAATGGGAAAGAGTCAAGTCACATTGCCCAGAAACAATAACTAATTCAACAAATCGAGATTAACAAGACTCTAGCGGCTATTGCTATCACTGTGATCAATATAGACCTTTACAACTAAAACTGGCTGATAAACCCAAAAACAAAAAAACAAAAGAAAGAAGGAAAGCAACAAGTACGACAAAAACTAACATCTAAACTTAAATTCCATTACTTTTACTTCTCTAACCCTATTTTTGAATGAAGAGAAAAGTGAGGAGAAAATAAGGAGGAGATTCTAGGAAGGAAAACTTCCATAAATGGTAAAAAAAATTACAATTTTTGGGAGTTTTCCCTCCTAGTTTTCTTTCCCCCAATTTTGTCTCCATCCAAACATAGGGTAAGTTAAAAATTATTTCTATCTCCAGCACCAACATTCGTATACAGTGCCCTGGCTGCAAGACTTAATCAGCTATAATCATAAATGGAAAGAAAAATCGAAGTAAAAATAAATTAAAGATTTGATCATTTACAAATGCATTACCTCCGCTGAATCCTTCTTAGCAGCTGCTTTCTTCTTTCGGCCAATATCAACACCGTAATGTTGCAGATACCACTGCTTAAATGGAGCTGCATCAACCTGCACAATGGCACTCTTCACAAGAGTTTGGGTTCGCACAAGCTCGTTGTTTGAGGCATTGTAAACCACATCTAATATACGTGTTTTGCGTGTCACAGCCTCACTACCCCAGGAATAATTTCCTGTATCCAATCGCAAAGCCCTCCATTTCACATTGCCACCTCTAACACGAACTCTCCTGACTGTCTTGTTACTTGACAGCTTAGTGTTTGCTGGTTGACGACCGAGCTCGTACCTACATAAACCCAGTATGAGTATGATGCGGTAGGATTTAACATAACCATGACATCGTGGCCTATAACAAAGGCTACCAATGATATTAAAGAAAGAAAGGTCGGCATATAAAATATTAAACAGAGTACAAAGTCGTCATCACCATATACAATAAGATAAATAGACACAGGAGTTTCCTTAAATGTAATAAAATTACAAAAAGATCATACATCATAGGATATTATTGTACTTTATAATCACAAATTTAGAACTATCACACCCTAGCTTCATCAGAATGGACAGCAGTAGGGGAAAACTTTCTTTTTTTTTCTGTTTTCTCAGAGCACGCTAATTCATTAACGATCATTCAGGTTGTCTTGCAGATGATTCTCTAGCTGAATCAGAGCGCTATGCTAAATAGGTTTAATTCGATACTTTTATGTGAATTTCCAAAGCATTGAATTTATTTTTCGTTTATTATACAATAATGTAGTTAAGTAGAAAAACTGCAGCGATACTTATAGAGGTCGCGCCAGATAATAACTCGCATTCTTCACTGGGACATCACTATCTTACAAATCAATAATTTATTGGGGACAAAATGCCATAATAGATACAATTTCCGATTTCTAGACTTAGAATTTCTCTACTTCAATGGCAATCGTCGTATATAATCATAGGAACAAGTAACCGGAACAGATAAATTAGTTGATTTCAGTAGGAAGCAGCAAGAGTAATATAGAAACAAAATAAGAAACATACTTTCTCTTCTTCCTCCAAGCCTTCTTCTTGCCACCAGTGGCACGCCTCTTGTGCATGGAATCCCTGGAAATACCTGAGGAAGAAGATAAATGCTCATGAGAGAAAAATCCATAGAGAGATTATTGCCATTGCCAAGAAATTGACAATGAACAAGTCAAATCGTACCCATCTTGGCCGAACTGCACTATCAGCTGTAACGTCCCCTCCGGTCCGCACCTTGTCTCCCCCTTTCCGCCTCTGCCTCTGCCTGTCTTCCCTCTACTATGTTTTTTGGTTCGAAAACCCTCTTCTTCTTAAACCCTAAACGACAATATAATAGTAGCGTTTTGTGGGAAAATCCTACAAAAAAGGGGTTGAAAAAGATAAAATAATATTTCGAATATTTATAATTTCATAGGAAAATGTTAATATTTAATATTTTAAAAATTTTAATAAATATATCTTTTTTTTAAAAAAATTACCCTAGCCGGCTGCGGATGACCTCCCTACTTAGTCGGTAGAAATAATTATTTAACAAAATGGTGGGTCTAGGATTTAAACCCCATAACTTGTTTGTTAATAAATATTGGTGGCCATTACTTTGCTATATATATTATCCAAATATATATATATATATATATATAAATTAACCTTTCTCTTTATTTTAGCTCATTTATAAGTTTTATTAAGAAATTTATGATATTTTATGATTTTAATAACTTTCATTTATTAAATAAAAAATTCACACTGTTATATTATTCATAAATTTTATTAAGGAATTTATGATATTTTATTAGATTTTAATAATTTTTATTTATTAAATAAAAAATTCACACTATCAAATAATTCATAAATTTTATTAAAATATTTATCACACTTTTTTAGGATTAATTTTACCGCGTTAAGTGAATGCAGAACAAAGCTGCCACTATCAAGTAAGTGCCAAGGACCATTTCATCCCCAAAACAGTAAGTTGTCAGACTGTCAGTTGAGGGCCAAGAATGATGGTTAAGCAACATCTCTAGCATGCCCCATTAATTTGATATATTTTTTTAAAAAAATTAGAAAACTTTACTTGAAAATTAATATGCTTGTTTGGGATAGCTTATGCTTATTTTTTAGCAATAAGTATTTATAAATCGTGATTCACGGTATACGAGATAAATATGTGTTACATAATAAACGTAATAAGGACTTATTATCCCAAAATAAGTGATACCAAACACTCATATAAAAGACAAGAATTTTTAAGGTTTTAAAAAGATTAGATGAAATTACTTCATTAGTTCATCATCCCTTCTTGTGAATAACACTGAAAAAAGCATGAGGAAAGTTTCAATTAAACCTTACCCAAGTCCTTGATTTGATTCCCTTGTAACAAAATAAGCTTCATTAATTAACTGGAAAAAAAAAAGATAGGGGAAATTTATTTACTTGTCACCCTAAAAGAAAATACACAATTTCTATGCAATTTTTGAGAGAGTAACAAGCATGACCAAATTTGGCCAAAAAAAAAAAACAAGCATGACCAAAATCTCTTTTTTCCCTTAATTTTTTTTTCTTTCAATCCTACCCCTTTTTGCCATGCTTGCCTACGTGATGGTGAAGCCATCCAATTCCCTTGAAAGCTTTAGTAATTTTCATAAGATTAGGCTTTCCCATCCCCAGATTCATCTTCCCTGTTGAGAATTTCAGAGCCTGCAAGCAACACAATTTGATTCCCTCTTCTTGTTCTTCTTCCTCTTCTTCATCATCTTCATCCTCTGGATCATAATACTTACTCTCAGTACTCTTCTTTGTATTGCTCTTTTCCAGAACCGTCTTCGTCGTCGTCTTCTTCTTCTTGTCGTTGTTCTTGGGTTTGTTAGACTCTGTCTCATATGTCTCCCACAGTGAATCCATGCCTTCACTTTCACTTCCATTAATGTTGTTGTTGCTGATAAAGTTGCTGCTGTTATTGTGTCTCTCTTCAAACAGCTTGCAAGCTAAGGTCCTTCTCCATTCTTTCTCTTTCCTCATTGATCCAAAACTTCCCAAGTGATTTGATTCACTGTAAATCCAGTTGTTCTCTGGACTCCCAAGACTTGCTTCTAGAAGCCTCTGAGATTTACTGCTCATCACTTTGAATCCACTTCTCATCCCTATTATTCTCCCTTTCCTCTCTTCACTTTCTTCTAGAACCTTCTTTTCTCCTTCACCATTATCCATTTTTGTGTCACTCTCTAGTTTCCCCTTGGTCACTTCTTCTGAGTCTGCTGATTTAGATTCCTTTTGATGAACTAAACCTTCAAATTCTTCATCTTTTCTGAACAAATTCTCCAGGACTTTCATTTCTCCACTTGCTTTTGCTTCTTTCTGATGACCCAAATCTTCAAAATCTTCACTTTCATGAAACAAGCTCTCAAGGGATTTTACTTCTGAAACTGACACATTATTCTCAACTGGATCATCAGCTTCTTCAAGGCATTGTAGACTATTTTCATTTTGCTCTGGTTTTGCCTCCAGAGCTTGAAAGATGGAGGCTTGAAACATAACCAAGTAAGCTTCAAACTCATCAAGATACCCGCTTTCCTCATCTTTCTGATTACTTTTTGAGTGAAGCCACAGAACAAGAGTCTGGAAATTAGAAAGAAGAAAGCCCAATTTGGATTCAGAGAATTCAGAGTCATCATTAGTGTCCAAGACAAAATACTTAGGAGATACAGTGAAGAGGGCAAGGAGGAGGAGGGTGGTGGTGATGAAGAGAGGTGAAAGGAAAGAGACAAGCTTGAGAATGTAAGGAGAGAAGAAGATGAAGTAGGAGAAGTAAAGAGGGTGAGAGAAGATGGAGAAGCAGAAATTGAAGACAAGAGAAGACAAGTCACTGGTTTCTTGCTTTGAGAAAGAGAAGTGAGGCATGGTTATGAGGCCAAATCAAAGAAGAAGAAGATGAAATGGATTGGTCAACAATGGTGTGATGAGGGAAATGAAGAAGAAGGAGAAGGGGTAAGTGCTTTTGCTTTTGCTTTTGTAGAAAGGAAAGAGAAGAGTGAGAGTGAGTTATGGGAGTGAGAGCGGCGTGAATATAGGAAAGAGATTACAGAGACACAGACAGAGAGGTTTAAGTGCCGGAGAGGCCGTTAGCAATTAAAATGGGATCATCCCTTGTGTTTATATGCATCCACTATTTATTCATCAAAATATAAGTTAAGTTATTATTATCTTACATAAATATGTCTTATATTAAGGAATGGAAAGAGGATTTACCTAATTTTTATTAGATTAAGGAAGTTAGTTAAGTTAATTAATATGATATGTATTTTCTAAAATACCCTAATCATTTTTCTTAATTCCTTCCTTCTTGGCTTGTGCTTCTTCATTATTGTTGAGGGAGTATCAATAGGGATAAATTAAGAAAATATTTACAAATATAAAAATATGTCTTATATTAATAATTAAAATCAACTCCTTAAAATATGTCTTCCCAAGGGGATACTATAAGTTCCCAAAAAAATGAATGTAAATACAAAAAAATCGCAGAATAAATAAGCAACATGCAATAAAAAATTTCAGTATAAGAAATCACTGTACTTTCTCTTTGCTTGTCATTGAAATTTGGGATAATTGTTGATAAATACTTTTTTAGAAAATTAATTATTGAATGCTATCATGGAAGATCTGTTGCACATAATAGAAGATATTTTACACACAACAGAAGATTGTTTGCACATTTATATGGAAGATTTTTGCACACATGAAAGATGGTTTGTACAAAACGAAAGATTGCTTGCATGTTTGGTAACAATCAACAATTAATTTGACCTAAAAGTATTTTTAGACAATTTTTCCTTAAAAATTTTTATATGTTTCTTCCTAAAAAACTCGTAGTAATCCTCACTAACCAATTTTGTTATTGGGTTTGGGGAAAAAAATATTTTGTTGGACTTGTACAGAGTGTAGGGGATTCGAGGCTAGTTACTATTGGTAATTGTCAACTTTAAAGATCCAAATCTAAAGAATGTGTTTGGGTGGGGGGACAAAAGTGAGTAAAAGGTATAATTTGACATTTAGAAAAAGTGGCTTTAGAAAATTAGAAGCTTTTTTTTCAACCTCTTGCCTTCCATAACCAACGAACGCGTTCCTTTAGCTTTTTTATGTGTATGGCTATAATGGATTATATATGCGTCATGCATAGAGGAGAATCTTTCAAGTTCTTTGTGTCAAACAAGGAAGAAAAACGAGACAGGTGAGTTTATTTTTACCAGAGTAAAAAATACTCACTTAGTAATATTGAGATTAAGTCTAACAGAAGAAGCTAGTTCCTTTCACAATATAGTAAACCTAATATTAGAATTTTTGTTAGGAGATATGCTCATATTAATGTTTGACAATATCTCGAATATGATTGTCTTCAATAAGGAATACATGTGCCTATTAAAAAAAAAATATTCCCTCTAATCCTTATTATAAGACATTTTTTAGAAAAGAATGAACGATCTTATTATAAATCACCGAAGTATGGGATATTAATTATATTTGCTAAGATTATCCTTATTAAAATTTGATACAATTTCCTTTTTTTAATTCTTTAAAAATATAATTCAAATGGTTTTAAATATGGGCATATTTTAAAAAAAATAATTTCAGACAAATCTAATTGTTTAACTCTCCTCCTTAATTAGTTCTAATGAGGTGGTTGAAGGTGTCTTTATAATAAAGACATTGCAGAGGTAAGACTTCTATTTTTATGTGTTTTATACTCTTTGAAATTTTATTTCTAAAGCATTTTAGAGGGTCTAGTTTGCATATCTAGGAAATAGTTGTTTGAATTTAGGAAAAAATAAAGAATGAGTGAAAGATTCCTGCCTTTTTTTTTTTATACATAAAGGAGAAATATCTCAAAACTCAACCTACATCAGTAGAAGTGCGCTGATCTAACTCCAAAATAACCGCTAACTCCGCTGTTGGATACAAGATAGGGTGAAAACCCGTTACAGTTGATAATGCCTCTTTTGCAAGATAGTCAGTAACCCAATTTACATTTCTAGATACAAACTGTAATTCTATTCTCCGTGTTCACGTTACACCATCAAACGAATTCCTGCCCTTTTAATAACCCATTAATTTATGTGGTATCATGGAAATCCAACACTTGCTTTCACATTACATATATTAACGGTTTGCTTTCATGATGATTGATGAAAAGAGGAGCAAATGGAAAGCAGGGTTTAAGTTAATTTGTACTGACATCAACTTTAGTTTCAATCCCATGGTCAAATTGATAGACACTTTTTTTAGCTTTTCATTATATGCAAGCTATGAATATTATGTTTAGAAGAAAATTTGTCCCAGAGGATCTATGGGGAAGAACAAACTCAAATCCACAAATTAGACATTTGCTAACATGAATTAAATTTGGGAAGGAGTCAGAATCTACAAAACTAAAAGAGCTTTGGTTACTCAATTCAATCTTTTTTATAAGAAACTTTTATTTTTATTGCTCAAAACGTAGTAACGGTTAAGATTAATTAAAAACAATAAATGCATCAAAAATATCATATTTCTTTTAAATATACCCCTATTTATGATATGAGTATAGGAGAGAGAATGTATAATAAATGATTAAATGAAAAAGAATTAGTGGTGGGCGTGGGACAATTAATACTCCCTATGGTCCTTATCATAACGCATGAACTAACAATTCTTACAAATCAATAAAAACAGTTAAAATTATTAAATTTATCCTAAAATTTAAGCAATTTTCAATGTTACCCCTACTAATTATACTAAACTCTAATAGCATATTAATTATTACTCTCTCCCACTACCTTTATTCAATGTGGACATACATGGAAAAAATATTTAATGCTCTTTGAAAATAAGCAAGTGCCTTATAAAAAGGATCAAGAATATTTGTTAGTTGATGCCTTATAATAAAGACCAGAAGGAGTATAAAATTATGTATTTAATAAGTAGAAAGGAAAAAAATAATTTAAATTTTAAAACACAAGAAGAAAATTGCTTATAAAATAACCAATCTCAAGAAAAAAAATTACTTATAAAAAAGATCGGACAGAATACTTAAACACGAGATATTGAGTTTCAGTTTGCTTAGATGTAAAAAAATATTTTAATAGAAATTAAATAACGAAGAGAAACTGAAGCAATTTTGACCCACTTCTTTAACAAAGTGGCCATCGTTTTTTTTTTTTTTTTTGGCCGATGAAAGTGGCCATCTTTATATCATAAATGTTACGTACTCCAAGTCCTACGTAGATTACCCTAATGCTAATGTGGCATATATATGTATTAGGTAATTAGTGTATTTATGATGAATAAACAATATGATATAGTAACCTTAGGATTTATGACAACAAAGCACGATCATGTGTCAGTTGACACATGTCAATGATAATGATGGGGATCCATATCCAATTTTTACAGCGGAGAAAGCTTTTTTTTAAATATAAGTCATCTTATACACAAATATACATTTGTACTCTTAATTTATTATTCTGCAAACTGTTACTTTTTTGGACTTTTCATTAAAGTATGTCCTCTTTCTTATTCATAATATAAATTATTTCAACTAATTTACTAAAATAAAAAAAATAACAGTTAACTCATCAAAATTTTCAACTTTACCTATATTAAATAAGGTTTTAAATTGGAGACAAAAAAATATAAACAATTATATGTAAACATTATTTACATAAGTAAAATTGACAAATAAGGAGTAATTACTCTCCAAGTAACTTATATTATAGACCAAATAATTTTTCTAAAAGTAATTTATATTATCAACAAGAGAGAGCATATCAAATATGGATAAAGTTTCAAAGCTATTGAATTTTAACACAAAGTTAATAATGTTTCCTATTTTTCATGGTTATGATAAAATACATTAGAAATGTCTAATACATAAAACTTGAATATTAGTATCCTCGTTAGTCAATTCTGCATTAATTAAATGAACGAGGCACATTTAGGACATCTAGCAATAAGATTTAGAAAAAAGCATTCAACACCGAGTGGCTCAAAAGATTATAAAATAAAAAGCATGAGGCACACGAACGACACACTCCTCAAAAGCATTATTTCATATATAATTTGTTTCGATGTATATAGTATATACACAAAAATTTTGGTTATTCATTTTCTTTTAAATTTTGAAGGATATCAAATATACGATACCCTTACTTTGGCACCCATTACAATGAAGAACCTTACCAATTTATATATATATATATATATATATATATATATGTGTAAAGTAATAAACAGAGAAGGAAATTGTACATCTAAAGTCCTTATTTCAAAATATGTACAAGTGAGTCTATTTATATATATAAGAGTGTATCTTCATAATTAATGCTATGATATGTTTCCTACCGTTACGATATAATTGCCTACTAATTTTGATATACAATCCCTGATTTTGTGAGATATGATTCTAACACTCCCCCTTAAGTTGGAGCGTACATATTAAGCATGCCCAACTTGTTATAAAGATGTTCAACCCGTGTCCCATTTAAGGCTTTCGTTAGAAGGTCTACCAATTGGTCGTTAGATCGTACGTGTCCTGTACATACAATATTCCCTTTTATCTAATTATGAATAAAAAGACAGTCGATTTCAATATGTTTTGTACGCTCATGGAACACAGAGTTCGATGCTATGTGCAATGCTGCCTTACTGTCACACCATAGCTTCACAGGCAATGTCGTGGCAATGGCAATCTCCTTTATGAGTTGAAAGGCCTACACAATTTCCTACATTGACTGGGATATGGCTTTGTATTTTGCTTCTACTTTGGATTTTGATACAACACCTTGCTTCTTACTTTTCCAAGACATCAAGTTTCCACCAACAAATACATAATAACCTGTAGTGGACCATCTTGTGGCCTTTGAGCCTGCATGATCCGTATCGCAGAAGCACTCTACTTTAGTGTGCCCATAATTTGTATAGAGAATGCTACGACCTGGGGAACCTTTCAAATAATGCAAAATATGATCTAAGTTCTAAGGCCTCCCATTGTGCCACTGTTGGGAATGCCATGAATTGACTCAATACACTGATCATAAAGGTTACATTAGGACGAGTTAATGTTAAATAATTCAACTTCCCGATAAGTCTCTTATATCTTTCAAGAAATGCAAATGGCTTAAGTTTCTATAGATCAATCTTCTCCTTCAAGTCATCAGGAAGCTCAGCAAACATGCTATCATTAAGATCCAGGAATAGATTCGGAATCATGGGAATGCTACTTAGTGCAGCTCCAAGCTTCACAGTCTTATTCAAGAGATCAAGAACATACTTTCTCTGAGTCATAAGGAGGCCCTTCTTGCTTCTCATAACCTCAATACCTAGAAAGTACTTCAATAGTTCCAAGTTTTTTGATTGGAAGTGGAAGTTAACGAAGATTTTAAGTTTTGAGATTCCAGAGGTGTTACTCCTAATAATCACAATATCAATTATATACACTACCAGAAAAATTATGCCCTCATCGGACTGTTGGTAAAACACAGAGTGGTCATACTTGCTTTGGCTCAATCC
The DNA here is from genome assembly GCA_963210345.1 of Inga oerstediana. Classification (NCBI taxonomy): domain Eukaryota; kingdom Viridiplantae; phylum Streptophyta; class Magnoliopsida; order Fabales; family Fabaceae; genus Inga; species Inga oerstediana. The sequence goes on along the minus strand of OY723404.1, from coordinate 12,217,399 downwards.
AAACTTCTTGACAACACCATAAAATCTATCAAACTAGGTACGGGAGCTTTGCTTTAGACTATACAATGACTTCCGGAGGTAGCATACCTTCCCATACTCCCCCTAAAGTGGTTGCTCCATATAGAATTCTTCAAGAAAATCACCATGCAAAAACGCATTCTTAACATCCAACTGATGCAAATCCCAACTATAGGTGGTAGCCAGAGAGACAAGTAGGCGAACCTAAGTTAACTTAGCTACTTAGGATAACGTCTTTAAATAATCAATACCATAAGTCTAAGCATAACCTTTAACAACTAGTCGGACTTTCAACCGTTCTAAGGAACCATTAGCTTTAGTCTTAACAACAAAAACCCATTTAAATCCAATAGCCTTCTTCCCATAAGGTAGGTTAAAAAGAGTCCAGGTACCAGCCGGTTTGAAGGCCATCATTTTTTCTTCCATTGCTACACGCCAACCAGGGTGAGCTAAGGCTTGGTGAAGGATAGTAGAGGTGGAGACGGAATCAAGGGCGACAATAAGGAAAGAGGAAGCAAGGGACAAATTCTGGTAGGACACAAAGGAGGAGATAGGATAGACATAGTCAGCATATCTTTTTGGAAGGCAAGGAGTGTGATGACCTTTTTTGAGAGCAATAGGCAGGTCTTCAGATAGGTTAATAGGAGGTAGGCACTATGGAAGCAGCAGTCAGTAAATCAGGGACAAGAATGTTAGGATCTAGGAAATCAAGAGCAAGTGAGTCATAAATAGAATCAGTCGCCAAAGCAGGCATTGTCGAAGGCAAAACATTGACTACATTATCACCATTGATTATAGCAAGGTCCGAAATAGCTTCCTGTATTGGGGAGATAAAGACTCAATAGACCAAGACATCTTCAGGCTCATTAATTGGGGAGGGAGACTCAGACAATACCGAAGACTTAAAGAAAGAAGAGAACTCATAAAAGGACACATTGTGGACATAAAATAATGACAAAGATTAAGATAGTAACAAAGATATCCTTTCTGGACTTGAGAATAACCAAGAAAGACACATTTCAAGGAATTTTGATCAAGTTTACTAACACTAGAACGAACATCCCAAACAAAGCAACACAACCAAAAATTTTTGAATCAATAGCAAACAACTTAGTGTTGGGGAACAAAAGGGAATAGGGAGTGTCACCAGTAAGAACAATTGAAAGCATGTGGTTAATGAGCAAACATGCGGTAGACACGGCATTAGCCCATAATAGTTTAGGAACACAGGAGTGAAATATGAGAGCTTGGGCAGTTTCTAATAGGTGACGGTTCTTTCTTTCAATAACACCATTTTGAATAGTTGTATTAACACAAGAAGATTGGTGAAGGATGTCATTGTGGTGCAAATAATCTATGAATTGGGTGAAAAAATATTCTTTCACATTGTCACTTTGAAGAATTTTCACAGAAGTACCAAATGAGTGCTAATTTCAATATAAAAATTACGAAAATGAGAAAACAATTCAGAATGCTACTTCATTAAGTAAAGCCAAGTTGTTCAGGAATAAGCATCAACAAAAGTGACAATATTGAAAACTAGTTTGAGACGTAATTGAACAAGGACCCCAAACATAAAAATGAACTAACTCAAAGAGGAACGCAACCCGTTTATTAACTCGAGGTGCCCAATGAACACGGTGGTGTTTCGCAAACTGACACGACTCATAATCTAAAGTAGAAACAGGAGAAAACTAAGGATACAATCTTTTTAGGGATGAAAGTGACACATGACTAAGACGACAGTGGACTTCAAAAGGAGACGACCCACCAAAACAAGCAACGGCATGCGGCATCTGATCATCAAGGATGTGATGCCTACTAGATTCATAGCCTTTACCAATAATTTGCTTTGTCGAAAAATCCTAAATCAAATAATGGTCAAGGAATAGTGAGATGAAACAGTTCAAATGATGAGTCAGTTTACTCAGAGATAGAAGATTAAATGTAAGATCCGGAACATTAAGGACAAAAGATATCGAAATGGATGGAGTTGGTGTAACATTGCCTGATCTAAGTAACCGTTGCGACGAATATGGAGGATGGGTTGGCATAAGGGGCATACGATAAAAATAAGTGATAGTTACCGGTCATGTGGTCGATAGTGCCAGAATCAATGACCCACTTCATGGAAGAAGTAGCAAGACCAAAGGACAAATTACCTGCAGTAAGTGCCCCCGCAAATGATGGAACATAATCAGATTGATCAAGTGTTTGTGTAACATTGGCAAAAACATGATGCTGCTTATTCTGCAATTTACGACAATGCCGCTTAATATGACCAGGTTCCTTATAGTAATTGCAGATAATACTTCCAGAAGTCATGTTCAGAGTATTAGTGCCTTGTTTAGAGCCATGACTCTTGTTTTCAAAGGGGTCATGCCCAGCCATAGTACTACCATTCAAATCGCTAAACGGACGAACCAAACTATCATCCCGAAGAACTTGTAAGAACACATCTTCAAGGGATGGAAGCTCCTGGCTAGACAGAATTTGAGATCGGATGGTTTCATAACACGGGTCAAGAGCTTCAAGGAAACTGATGATAGCCTAAAATTCATATTCTTGATACAGGTCTGAAGATCCGCCTATGAAGACATAAATACCTTCATCTCTTCGTATAACCTCTTAAAGTCCAAGAAGAAATCCTTCAAAAGACTAACATGTTGTTTAGAGTGATAGAAGCCTTTACATACTTTGTGAATCCGAGTAAAATTCCCTTTACTAGACAACATAAATTAAAGGTAATTCATAATTTCTTTCACAGTATTGCAGTGACTGATAGAAGACAGAATCTGTGGTTCAATAGAATTCTGAATGTAGAAAAAGAGTTGTCAACACCCATTTACATTTCAATAATCGACGAGTAATAAAGACAGAATTCCATGGGCATATAGAAAAGTACAATTATACTGATAAAAGAATTCGTTTACAATCCCAACATCGTTCGTTAATGAAATATAAAATACAGCGGAAGTTCTAATAATTACAGGATATCCCAAAATATCCAAACATAAGACTAATTAAAACCACCGACTTTGACCTTGCCTCGAGACATGTGCTAATCACTTCTCAGCGTCTACACCTTTGCCTTTCGTCCCACTAAGACCTACAGAGATGTTTATTTTAAAAATAGGGTGGGATTCCGAAAAATCCCGTAGAAACATACGATCGACATATAAAATGTGAAAATTAAATATAAAATGCATCATATTAGGAAAAAATGAAAGTTCAAGTTGATTCACATATAATTACTTCAACTGAGTCATCGACTAAAGCTAGAATTTTTTATAGTATACCTCAACTGAGTTATTGACCACATCTAGAATTTTCGATATACCGTTGTTGGGCACCGAACCACAACTAGGTACTGTGTCTCTAGCACGCAATCATATCACGAAATACAGTAACAAATACATACAATTATTCACATAGTGTATGAAGGATGGTAGTCCCTACCTCAAAGTCTTATCAATCCCTTTTTAATGTGCCTCGTAAAATGTGTCACACCCTTATCTTATTTTTACCTATTTCAGAGTATTTGCGGAAAATGATACGCAGTTCGGTGGGCAACATGGGAATAGCATAAATATACTGATATTATGTGCACGATTACAGAAATTCCCCATTGGAGTTCATACTTGATAATTACAATTAATGTAGTCTCGCAGCGCTACGTAGGTGTCTAAACCTGTCCCAGTGAAACAGAGACATCTTCCAGTCTTTGTTCGTCCACGACATTCCCCTTATACGGTTTCCTTCTTTGCTCTCAGCATAAGTTTTGTCTTCACCTGTCTAAATTGTTGGTAGGGGAGGGTGAGATTCTCGGAAATCTTAGTAGGAAAGCAATATCAATATGCATGCAAGATAAGTGCTTAATGTATGGCATGCTTGCATTACATAACTCATGCTCACATAATGACATATCTGCGTGCTCAATGTTTCAAACAACATACGTATGGCCATAGCATAAATAGGAACAAAGCTTTAATTATTCATATATGTTTCACATAATCAAGCAAAGCAATAACATGCTCAATACACCAGAACAAATATCAAATACATGTAGGAGAGGTAAGTTCCCTACTTCAAGGTCTTATCAATCCCTTTTTAATGTGCCTCATAAAACGTGTCGCCTTCGGCTTCTGACTCGGTCCTAAAATATTAAATGTACAAGAAATAGGTCATACCCTATCCAAATATCATTTTAGACTCTTACATAGTATTTCTTGTGGCTATATTAGTCTATGGTGAAAATTTACTAAAATGCCCCCGGGACCCCAGCCCCGGTGTATCCGGCCTAATGGCACGTTTTCCTTAAATTTTGACTAAGGCTATTCTGACTTATTTTTGCCCAAGGAATCCATTCCTGGGATCCAAAATTGCCAAATTCAGTGTCAAATTATAAAAATACCCTTGACAGCCCTGATTTAGGGTTTTAAGGGCGTTTTCATAATTATGTTTTTTCGGCCTTTTTCGAAAAAGTGACCAACTATAACCCCACCTATTTTTTCCCACTGAATCCAATGGAACCATCCATTTTATGAAAATCCAGCCCCTACTCCCTGAAACAGTACTAGCCTAAAGTTTCTCAAAAAAATGGAGTTTTGTGTTTTAGCTTCCAAAACTTGTACTTTTCCACTTCTAATTATTTATTAACTCATTTAAACACTTCTTAATCATAATTAAAAGAAATTTAAGCAGCATAATCCCTTAGGATTAGGGCTTTTCCAAATTTACAACTCAACCAAAAATCACCAAACCAACAACAAACTTCAACAACAACAGCATACTAGTTTAGATCTAAGGTTTGTGAGATTACCTCTTAAGATCTTGAATCCTCTCTCTCTCCTTGAGCTAAGAATGGTGTCTTCAAGATCATGGTTTCATGAAGAAACAAGGTTTAGAGGAGTTTTCTCATGAAAACTTACAAAGAAAAAGCTTAAGAACAATGTCTTACCTTAGCTTCTAGCCTCCTTAAGCTCCTCCTTCTCTCTAAGTCTTCAAGCTTTCTCTCTCTCTTCTTTCCTTACGCTTGGCCGAAATACACAAAGGGAAGGGAAGAGAAGTGTTTTAATCAATTTCTCTTCTTTCCTCTTGGCCCTTGATTTTCAAGATGGAGTCTTGTGGTGACACTTGTCACAACCATATGTCCACCCATACCTTCTTCCATTATGACATACTTGCCCCATCTAATTCCTATCATGCATTCAACCATGCCTTCATGTGGTGTACACTCAACCATACACTCATCATCTAATCCAATAATGCACTCCACCATTGTCATCATTATCATGTTCATGTAGCAATTTTACATGTGCTCATCCTCATAAATCATAGCCTACTCCCCTCTTCATATGATAATGACACTTGACATCTTTAATTCCATAATTTACATAATTTCTAACACATTTTATTTTCAATGTTCGGAATAATGCCAATTCTGGCAGATTTTCTGCCCTAACTTTGAAAGATCATAACTAAATTTGTAGATATCGTTTTGAAGTGATTCCAAATACTATGAAACCTTTATTAAGTCTAGTTTCAAGAAAAAATATGGAATTTTATTAGTTGGGATCATATCATTCCCAGATTTTCAATATTTGACCGCTGCTCCAGAAACTTTTTAGTTTTTTTGAACTAACTTCAAAAATTCATAACTCTTTGTACATAACTTCAATTGATTCATACTACCTGTCAGATTAAAGCTTAGGATGTCTACTTTTATTCTGTAAAATTTCATAATTTTTGCTCATCATTTGGTCTTCCAAAACCATATGACAATCCCACTGCCTCGTAGGCAATTTCATTGAAAACATTATCCACCTTTCAATTTTTAATATTTAATTCTTTTAGCCTTATATATTCACTATTTTATTGAATATATATAATAATCACAATATACTCTTGGTGAATAAAATTTGGGGTAATACAAAACGTGTCGTTCCGGCTTCCGACTCGATCCTAAAATATTAAATGTACAAGAAATAGGTTATAACGTATCCAAGTATCATTTTAGACTCTTCCATAGTATTTCTTGTGGTTATATTAGTCTATGATGAAATTTTACCAAAATGCCCCCGGGACCCCGGCCCCGCTGTACTCGGCCTGATAGCACGTTTTCCTAAAATTTTGACTAGGACTATCCTAACATATTTTCGCCCAAGGAATCCATTTCCGGGCTTGAAATCACCAAATTCAGTGTCAAATTATGAAAATACCCTTGACAGCCCCGGTTTAGGGATTTTATGGGCGTTTTCGTAATTACGCTTTTTTAGCCTTTTCCGAAAAAGTGACCAATTGTAACCCCACCTATTTTTGCCCACTGAATCCAATGAAACCATCTATTTTATGAAAATCTAGCTCCTACCCCCTAGAACAGTACTGATCGAAAGTTTCTCAAAAAAAAAAGGAAAAATGGAGTTTTGTGTTTTAGCTTCCAAACTTGTACTTTTCCACTTATAATCCTTTATTAACTCATTTAAAAACTTCTTAATCATGATTCAAAGAAATTTGGGCAACATAACCCCTTAGGATTGGTACTTTTCCAAATTTACAATTCAACCAAAAATCACCAAATCAACAACAATCTTCAATATCAACTTCATACAAGTATATATTTGAATTTGGTGTAGTTACCTCTTAAGTTTATTGATTCCTCTCACTCTATGCGTCTTCTCCTCTTTCTCTTGGAGCTAAATGTGTCTTCTAAAACATGGATTCCATGAAGAAGAGGAGTTTAGAGAAGGATCTAAGGAATGCTACAAGAAATTGCTCAAGAGACATCACTTACCTTAAGTTCCTTCTTCTTCTTCTCTCTAACTCTCAAGAGTTCTCCAAGCTTTCTCTCTCTCTTCTTTCTCTTAGTGTGGCCGAAATGCACAAAGGGAAGGGAAGAGGAAGTGTTTTAATCAATTGCCTCTTCTTTCCTCTTAGCCCTTGATTTTCAAGATAGAGTCTTATTATGACACTTGTCAAGAACCATACTTCCACCCATACCTCCTTCATAATTACTCCATTTGGCTTCCCTTAACATTGGACTAGTTTTTTCTCCCTTGGTTAGCCTCACAAAAACCGTCCCCCCTTAATGCTTCCTAACCAAGTTTCTTTTCTCCAACTAAATCCAATCTTGCACTCAACTAGGCACTCAATTAGTGAATTGAGTTTACTCCATGTCATTCCCATCATGCACTCACCCATGGCTTCATGTAGTGTACACTCAACCTTGCATACATGTAGTGTACCATTATCATCATGACTATGTTTATGTAGCAATTAGACATGTGTTCTTGGAAATCAATTATAATTTAATCTCCTCTTCATATGATAATGATACTTGGCATATCAATTTTTCCCTCCATACTTCTCATGTTAGGTGAAATTATGGAAGAGAAGGGAAGAAAAATTGTTTCAATATTTCAATAATTCAATTAAATGAATTATGTATAATTCCCTCTAATTTCACAATTCTTGATTTATTCCTCCAAGAATATTAAATTTATACATTTTCCTTTATTTTCCTTGATTAATTGAAATTAACTCTAATTAATTGGAAAATAATTAATCTTGGGCTAAATTGGCAAAATTATGACTTTGCTATTACCAAAGAAATCTAATTCCTTTCTTGAATTAATTTGCTCATTTTTTCCATGAATATTCACCATTTTATTAAATTCTTTGAATAATTACAATATATTCGATGAATATAAAATTTGGGGTATTACAAAAGTTGAGCATCTGCTCTAGACCAAGCCAAACTTTTCTCATTATCACCAGAAGGGGGTCTTAGGTTAAATGGGCTTCCTTCTCAATACCTAAAATATAAACCCTAATAGTCTTGTTCCAATCATTATAGTTTGTCCAATTCAATTTTGAATCAGTAATCTTAGCGGACATGGGTAGCATGTCATACGTCTTAGATTCAGCCATGGAAAAGTAACCAAAAAGTTACAATAACAATACAGCAAGAACGTTCAAAAGAGGAACCAGCAATCAACAGAAACACCAAACAATGAGTACAATCACTAGACAAAGTCCCAAACTTGCACAAGTCAAAGGCAAATAATAGTTTTAGAGTCAGGAAACCCATTTATGGATGCATGAAACTAGAGCATGATACCCCTAGAAGTAGGCTGGGTGCAACAAGGGGGCAAAGATGAATAGTGACAGCCGTATGAATAGTAACAATGAACAGTAACAGTGAACATTAATAGCGAACAGTATGATGAACAGTACAACATCGAAAAATCAATTTCAGATAGCCCTAGGAGGCTCTGATACCATGTAAAGCAACAAACAGAGAAAGAAATTGTAAATCTGAATTCCTTATTTCAGAACATGTACAAATGAGCCTATTTATATATACAAGAGTGTATCTCCCTAATTAATTCTATGATACATTTCCTACCATTAGGATATGATTGCCTACTAATTTTGATATACAGTCCCTAATTTTGTGGGATATGATTCTAACAATATATATATATATATATATCATTAATAGATATAGAGAAAAAATATGAATATGAATAGGAAAAATGGACCTTAATTATATAAACCATGCTTGTTCATATTATTTTCTCTCCAAACACACACATTCACATAATTATAAGGAAATAAAGATGATCTATTTGTTAGAAATTAAAATATTATCTTAATATTTTCATCCTATACTTTACGGGCTTCAAATTAACTAAAAAGATTTTTCCTAAAATATAAACACGTTACGATCTGCTCTTAAACACGGTTCAAATTAAATATGTCGTTTACCTCAAGCAACTAATTAATTTGGAGAGGTTGAAGAAATTGCAAAATAAATACTACCTCCGGTCCTAAATATAGGACAAAGTTTGTAGTGCAATTTACACTACAAACTTTGTTATATATTTAGGACCGGAGGGAGTAGTTTATAGTTAGCTTTCATAAGTCAACACTAGTTGTTAAGATTCAGGTAGAAAATCAACAAACTGATTATATCTGACTATATAATAATTAAGTGATGAATTATCATAACATATAAACATATCACTCTAGTCCTATTTATAAATATATTTTAATCAAAAAATTTGGCCCTTATTATAAGTCCAATTTTGGAGTAATAAATGCATTTTTTTTTTACTTTTTTACCTTATTAATTGCAATAAAAAAAGAATTTATTCACATTGACTTTTAAAACTAATCATATATAAGGGCAAAATTAAAAATTTAGCTCATAATTAACGAGATAACAACTCTGCTTAGTATGTGGGGTTAGTTAATTTGAATCTATAAATAAAATAGAGTGGTATAAATGAACTTAGTTGCAATTTCTTTTCTGTCTCCTCTCTCTTCTATTATTTTCCAATCTCAAGTTCAAACTCTACTCAATAACCTCAAATTTGTTTTGGATTTTGATTCCAATCCCATAATAAAATCAAGGAAAATCAATTAGGTAAATATACATATATGAATGTTTTTTAAAAAGTTCAGTAAATTTATTTTTTTTTAAAAATAGTTGTGTTTTTGGGAAGTGCATCTTTTAAAATGTTGCCAATTGGCTCAGTAAAAACTAAAAACCAAACTAGCTAGGACTATAATTTTAATGTTTCAGAAAATATAAAGAACTCAATTTTCCCCCAAAAAATAATGCATGAATCATTTCCATTTTTTTTTTTTTCCGATCGAAGCATGAATCATTTCTTCAAACAACCTATTAGGTAGTTATTGAAACCAAACAGCTTGATACCGATCTTGTCAAGAAAAATGTGTTATTACAATTATATAGAGCAGCTGGTGATGAGTCACACTGCAACTTAAAATTGTTTGATTATATCATATATTTATTGATGGGATATCGAACTTAATAATGTCTCTATTACGTAAAATTATCCCCCCAAAAATAATTGTACAAAATTGAATAAATTATTGTGTGTGTGTGTGAGTGAGAGAGTACCTAAATTATACAATATTATATTATACATATAATTTATCATTAATATTTTTTTTTTAATTTAAAATATTTCATTTTAAAGAATATTCTTGTCCTATTTTTATTTTAAAAATTACGTATATTTTCAACAAAAAAAGCCTATAATAAGTTGCATGTTTTCAAACGAAAGGGTTAATTAAGTTACCTAAAGAATTTAAGACCGTTAAAAATGAAAAAAGCATAATTATGTAGTACCAAACACAATAACTAACCGTCATTATTAGTCATAACTCATAAGTGAGTCCCATTAAAAAGTTGAAGATTCTGAGTTGAACCTTAAACCACCACAAGGAAATATGTGAGTAACTAATATTAGAGAGAGAGAGAGAGAGAGACCCACCAAGAAAAATGTGATTAGAGGTAGAATTTATCCGAATTATTCACTATAAGGTAATTGGATTTGAGAAATGATACATGCAATCAAGCATGGTTATCCATTAAACATGATTTTTTTCTATTTGCAAAATCTAACATTTAGCACCCATCGAGTTTAGGTCTGGTGGAATGGATTAGTCTCACACAGTATCGCTAATCAAAATTCAAATTCTCCCTGAGAGTAATATCCAAATTTAATGCCCAACATACAAAGTCTCACTTATTCACAAAAACATATTTGTTTAGGACAATGCCATGAAGCCTCAGAAGTCAATTAGAACTAAAAACGCTAGTTGGATGAAAAAATTATATCTGTCATATGGTCTTGGGAGCCAATTGACTTTTTGCACCAAAAAAAAAAAAAATTACTTTAAAGTTAAATCAATTTTTCCCTGACTTTTGATTTTTCTTTAGATTTAGACTCTCTAAAACTTATTTTTTTTAATATCATCTAAACAAATTTATATCAAACTAATTTTTTTATAAATATTAAATATAAAGCGCATTACACTAGTTGATTTTTATCCCAACTTTAGTTCACAAAAATCAGTTGGAATTAAGGTAAATTTAATTTTTCCGATGTTCATAACGTGGTGAATCAAGAATTGGATTTTCATTGAAAATATGATCACATTTAATACTTGACAGTGCGTCAAACAGATGAATGACTACTGGTTTACAAATTAAAGTCTCTTATATTTACAAGAATGTATATGTATAGTGTGTATTTAATTTAGAGAGGAGACATGAACGCAATGAATCAAGTTGAAACTAAATGTTGGGTTTGGAAGATAAGTAGTCAAAAGGTGGGAGGCCATAATAGAGAGATTATGAAAAAGTAGGATTTGGTGAGGAGGAAATATAATTAGAGAGATAGAAGAAAGGAGGTGTAATTGTGTGCATATAATATAGAAGAGAAGGTGCATGTGCTTGATTGCACATGGGAACCTACTCATTTCTAATAATTCCATGTCCCTCCTCCATATGCTTCTTCTTTTTTTCACCTTACATGGGACCCATCTGTCTGTTGTTACTCTTTTTACTTTTCATTATTATCAATCTTTCATCTTCTTGTCTATTTAATATTTCCATCTTACCCATTGATAGGATACAATTTTGTGTGTGTGTGTGTGTGTGTGTGTGTGTGTGTGAGAGAGAGAGAGAGAGAGAGAGAGTGTGTGTGTGTCTTTTGTGGTTTTGTTGTTGTAACACAATCACATGGAAATTTTATGATTAGTGGGAGGTTGTAGGTTTTTTCTCTGTTGTAACACCATATTGTTGGTGTTTGCCTATTTAAATCTTAAAAAAAGAATAAAAATTTTTCTTGTGAAAAGATTTAATTGCATTAATTTAATTTCTTGTGTATAAATCTTCATACATAAATGCAATTACCTTCACAACTTCTTTTATCTATCCCTTTTTTACCCAGAAAAAATAATTAAAATCCCAATTTCAGGTCACCTTTTAGTTCAGCAGATAAATCATGATATTTTCAAAAGTTAATTGTATATTTATAGATATAACTAATACTTATTTTCAAATGAACCCTTTACATATTTATAAGTATATATAATTAATACTTAATTCTAAAAGTAAATTCTTGACATTATATAGTGGATAAAAATGGAGAAAAAGATCAATTTTCACATAATACATAGATTTTGGAACGTTCTTGATTTGAGTATTTTTCAATGTTCCTGAACCCGGACCGGACCAGCCGGTCCGACCCTGAAACCGGCTGGTAAAGCGGTCCGGTTCCCGGTCCGGGTTCACATTTAAAAAAAATTTTAAATTTTTCTTTAAAATTTCATACTAAAAATTTAAAATTTTCAATTTCTCACCGGTTTGGTCCCAATTTAGCTCCGGTTTGACCCACTGACCCTTAACCCAGTACCCCGATTGGTTCAATACCCGGTCCGAGTTTTAATATCTTGGTATTTTTCAATATCATGACTCATATTTAAGGACGAAAGAAGTACTTATCAACTACTATCATAAAATTTTTTGTGGAAATTTAAAAGTTTATAAGTCTTCAATATAATCAAATTTTTAAAGATTAGGAAATTATTTAAACAAAAAATTCATTTTTTTCAAAAAAAAAAAAGCATATGATTCATATTTTATAATATATACATATTCTATATAGAATTATATAACATATATATAAAATAAAATATTCATAATTCATTTTATGTTTGACACAAAGTACAGGCCACAATTTAGTTTAAATTTATAATTAATTAAATTAAAAACAATAATTTATAGAGAACGTAACTAGTCAAAGATACATAGCTTTAAAAGACTTGCTTTAATTTGGAGGGTGGGGATTGATAATTATGATGGGCTTATCTGTATGTGGGGAAGTGAAGAAGCGTCTCACATTGCAAATGTCAACCCACCACCAAAAGAAAATGATGCTGATCTCATTCACAACACACACACAAAAAAGGAAGATTAATGATCCTAACCATAGGGAAAAATGACTTCAATCCTAAGCAAAACACCCCAAAAAAAAAACTTATGTAGGATACACTGTGTTTCTCATTAGAAGCTGATAATATGGGTTGGGTTCGTGGATTGAATCGGTAAAATAGTGATCCGTTTGGACATGAGTTTTTCTAATCTTCTTGGTTTCGCCCGCATTTCTAACTTTGAATTCTTAGCCGTTGCTGTTGATTTTCGGAGTTTGATGGTGTTTTACAAAAGACTAGCTTGATGCAACTTTGTAAGGACATGGGTCAACAAAAGGTTGAGTTGGAAGTTGATGATCAAGTCTTGGACAAGTTTTATGTGTTGGTCTTCTTTATGTTTACGGATTGTTGTGTCATGTTTATACTTTTTTTTCTAGTGCATTTCTATGTTATTTTATTTGTATGTGTGTACTTAGACACAAGTTAATACTATAACAAGTCTATTAGGACAAATTGGGTATGCTGTGTAATCCTTTCATTTGTGTTAAACCAAGTTTATCACCAATGGAAAATTTGGACTCAAACGCTCTTTTCATGTGCGCCAAACCAATCCCTTGCATTTATGTGAGTGTCATTAGACATAGTTCTAAGAAAATGGGTTGGCTCTTTTGATGGCCTTCGACCTAAAAGGGTCAAGCTTAAAAAACTCATTTATATCAAAAAGACAGTAAAGCCTGACCCTTGACCTCGGGGGCTCAAGGCTGGCATCAAACGGTCTTACATATACTTTTTATTAAAAAAAATAATAAAATGTTAAAACTCATAAATACCTAATTCAAATTATAAAATCACAAGTTATATGAGTTAAAAATACTCCATATTGTCAAGTATATATAATTAAAAAATATTAACACACATATAACATCAATTCAATCATGACCTAAAGTACAAATGAACCCATTTTTTTAAAATTTAAATAATAAACCATTGTTCAAAACTAAACAAATCAAACCATTACATGAAATTCAATTATAAAAAAATAATAATTAAATATTTTCAGCATCATTAACAATGTGAAAAAATAATAATATTAACACCATATAAACAATTTTTAAGAAAAATTAAATGTAGACCTGGCTCGTCCCTCACCCCATTATAGTTGACCTTTATAATAAGCCCATTTGTTATTTGAAGGTCAAAGTCTCGAATCTGTACCTAATAATTTTCGAGCCTAAATTGATTCCATTCCACACATTCTCCCAATTGGGCGGTCTGGTCTGGTTTGGCATTTTTTTTATCTTTTAAAAAAAATACATTTTTTTTATTTTTCTTTAGAATTTCATATTAATAACCTTAAAATCTTCAATTTTTCACCTGTTTGGCCCTAGGTTAGTTTCGGTTTGACTCCAGTCTGACCCACTGACCCTTGATCCAATACCTTGACAGATTCAGTGGCCGGTCTGGATTTAATTGCCTTGATCACAAGTACCCACGGCCACAATCACTTCAGAGAATGAGCACAGATTCAATGCAATGCAATTCATAAGCTTCTCATCTTGTATTTGTCACAATAATGCATAAGATTTCTGGTCTTTTTGTGTGCTAAATATGGGCCACAAAGGCCCATTTCATTCTCAAGAAAAGCTTGAGAAAACTATAGAGTAATATATACCTCGGTACATCTTATGTTATGGCCAACAATGTTGAGAAGCCCATGCCTCATTGCCTCTCGCCCAATCTTTCATGTTCGTTCTTTTTTAATGTGCTCTTCCAACTCCAAAAGCAACATAAAATCAACATAACTGGATAATATATGGAACATCAAAGGTTAAGGTGTAAATTTGTCTTGAAAATTTTTATTGAGGAATAATATTATCTTGAAATTTTTTTAGGTTTAGTATTACTCTGAAAATGTTAAAATAAAGCAATGCTACTCTTTTCCTTAAAAAAGTTAACGGTCAACATCAATTTTTAATAGTCAATGTTAGTTTTTTCATAGTATGGAGTAACATCGCTACGTTTTGAAACTTCCGGGGTAACATTGAATCTTAAAAAACTTTCAATACAATATTACTCCTCAGCGAAAACTTCCCATATAAATTTATACCTTAACCTAAAATCAAACGTAGATGTTGGATTTCGGATCCACCTTTACTTGTCAGTTTATGATGTCATGTTTCAGAATTTAAATGAAGGGCAGGTAGGTAATTTGACCTCATAACTTAAGAAATGACCAGAACAACTAAGCCAATAACCAGTTATTTATGCTTTTGCATTGGTATCTAATGAACAAGAATAGTTTAGCGAATAACAACTTTAATTTGATACTTGTATAATTTGAGCGTTTTTTTTTTTATGATGTTTTCTTTCTTCCTTTTTTTTTTTATGATGTTTTTTAGCGTATTTTTATGTTTTTCTTCCCATGCCTTCTCAAATGACAAGAAAACTGTTGAACTTATAAAGATAAAAATGGAATATCATTTGACATTTTGACTATATACTTTCTCCTATTCTTTTTATAAGAGCTTGAAATTTAAACTATCTTAATCTTTTTTATAAGATCATACTTGATATTGTCTAAGTATTTAAATATGTTTTTACCATTTTTTTTAACTATTTTGGTATGTTCTCGCTCATCATCTTTTCTCCATATTATATTCTCTTTTATATTTTCTATTATTTTTACTTTATTTATCTCTCTTACCTCCGTCTTTATATAAAGGATCGGAGGGAGGAAGAACCTCATAATTTGAACCAACTTTTTTTAAAAATACAGCTTATACAAAGGAACAAGGAGAGAGTATAGTATACCGGACATAATGATTAAAAAGTAGAGTCGGCTATTTCAAATTAGACTAAATTATGCAAAACTCCCTAAACTTTAAATCAGTTGTATATAACCTCATGATATTTTAAAGTCTAAATTTAATATCCCGACCTTTCATTTATTAACTATTAACCGTATGTAGTTAAGTAACCATTATCTTTTTAATGGAAATTGCTACATTAGATTATAAAATGACACGTTGCATCTTATATGGCATCATGTGTAAATTACTAATTTCATAAACCCTCTGAACTTTAAACAGTTGCAGATAACCTCCTGAAATTTGATCAGTTACAAATAACCGCCTTGACATTCAAAATTTAAATTTAACTCCCTTAAAATTTTGATTTGTAATATTAAACATCATGCTATTGCTTTTATCATTTTAATAAATTTATTAAGTTTTTTACTATCATTTGTCAATTAAAATAGTTTGCTTGTACGTAAAAAACTAGAAGAATAATATTTAAAAACTATAAAAATAAAAATGTCATCATTTATATAACATTTACTTATTTTTTTGGGATAATTGAGCATTGATAGTATAAAAATGTCATCATTTTTGTTAAATATATTCTTGAGATGATTAAGCATTGATAGTTTAAATATTACATTTTTGTTAGAAGATAGCTTATGCCCTCATTAATTTTTTATTAATAATGCATTTTCTTTCTTGAATCAAAGGTTCAACGTTTATTTTTATATCTTTTTTGAATATAATTCTTCTAGTTTTTTTCATATAAAAGACTACTAGTATTTTAATTGACAGATGATAGCAAAAGTCTTAATAAATTTATGAAAATGATAAAAAATAATGGCATATGGTTTAATATTATAAATTAAAGTTTTAAGGAAGTCAAATTTAAATTTTGAAATGTCAGGGGGTTATTTGTCTTTGATCAAAGTTTAGTGAGTTTTATGAAATCAGTAATTTATACAGGATGTCACATGTCATCTCATAATTTAACGTGTTATTTTCCGTTAAAAAGATATCAGTTACTTAATGGTAGGGAGTTAATAGTTAAAAAATGAAAGTTCATAAAAGTTAAATTTAAACTTTAAAATATTATGAGGTTATATGCAATTGATCCAAACTTTATGGGCATTTTATATGGTTTTGCCTTTGGATTATAAAGGGGAAAAAGGGTTACCACCCTAATCCTTTTTACAAGTCTAGTTTAAAAAAAAAAATCTATATTATAAAGAGTAATTGATAGCAATGTTACAATGTTGCCCCTTATTAAACGTAACGAAAAAAAAGAGTTAAATGGTGTTGGAAAGAGAGGAGAGATGAGAAAGAGCGTTGACAATATTATTCATAAATGAGGATAAAATTAAGAAAATGTATCAATTTAAGATATTAAAGGACGGCTTATTGTATAAGACTCCCACCAATTGAAGTCTAGGGAGGGATAGATATATGGGTTTGGGTTCTCTCATTTTTCTCTTTCTTATTTTCTTCTCAGAATCTTATATCTATCATCAGAATAAAAAATGGATAGTTTATATTCGATATTTTAAATTATTAAAGGATTCTGAGAGTATCATCTTTTTATATGCAGGCAATCTTACCCTTACAATTAGAGAAGTTGTTTTCAAAATTTGAATCTATGATCTTTAAGTTATATGACAACAATTTTACTTTTACTTTTTTTTTTTTTTTTCCGTTCTAGCATCAGCACAAAAGTCTATTACAAGGCGTCCAAAGGTAGCTAAGAGGCAACCAAGTCTGGCGCCCGCTAAAGAAAAGAGACTCCACCCATAGCATTTAGCGCTTCCTTAGCCAATTGTATCAGCTTAAAATATATCTAATAAAACCATCAAAAAATATATATATCTAATAAATTAACTAATTTTTTTTAACATATGAGGATAAGTCGACGGAACTTGTTAAAAAAGTAGGGAGAATAATATTTAGGTCCCACACAAAAAAAATGGTTCAATTAATAAGTTTAGGAATATCATTAATAAGTTCAGAAACTATTTTTTCATTTTTTTCTCTTATAGGTAGAGCTGGGAATCAGGGCCGGCCCGACCCTTGACAGGCCAGGGCCTAACAGGGCCGTCCCTAAAGGGCTCGGGATCAGGAAAATTGCAGTTTTTCAAAGCCGAGCCCGAGAGCATCAGGGCCAGGGCCGGCCCGCAGGGTCAGGAAGTCTTTTTTACAATATTTAACTATTTTTCCTACGTATTTTCCTTAGAGAAATATAATTAGTAAATAACAACGATTAAAGTTCTAATTTAATACATAAATGTTGTCAACATTAAGATTTAAATAACATGTCTCTTGCAACAAACAAACACAGTTACTAATGTATAATTAAAGGTAAAATCATGTTCATAAATAACTCACACAACAGCAAAAGTATAAAAAGGCAAGAAGCTAAATACTCTAACATCTAAGCAACATGAGTATAACGACTATCATTTTCACCTTCTTCGCCAGTATCATCAATTTCAAGGACATTTAATTGTGTTTCACTTTGAGTAGTAAGTTCAAGTAGTCAAATAATTACAACCTCCATCAAAAATCATACTCCATCAGGAAGAACAGTATATAATATGATTTTATTCTAAATAGGCAGAACAATATACTCAAAAATCACAATATGATTCAATTAGATAAAACAATATACTCAAAAATCATACTCTATACAATATGAGGACAGAGTGACATGTAGATCAATAAGGCAATTCAAAAATGTAACATGGTTCCCTTTCCAAGTAAAAAAAATAAAAGATAAATGGGTTTAAAGGGCCAGTCCGAGGCCCTCCAGGGCCAACCCTTTTAAACCCGACTTCCTTTTCAGGCTACAATTTACAAACCTAACCCTTGAAGGGCCATGGCCTAAAAGGGCCGGCCCGATGGGCCAGGCCGATTTTCTCGGCTCTACTTATGAGACCTAAGTGTTTACTATATTTTGGGAGAATTACATTCAGATTTCCTGAATTTATTAATGACACTTTTAGAGGTGTCAATTGAAATTTCTAAAATTATTAATAAGACCAATTTTTTATTTTTCTTCTCTGAATATAATTCTCCAAACAAAAATATAGTTATAACTATTTGGGCCGGGAGCAGTTTCGTCACTTTCGTGTGAATAAAAAATCCAAGGGATTGGTGATCATATTTTGAACCTCTTCTGCTGGCTGACAAGTTACTACAAGAAGTAACCACTAAACCCACGACTCGTCTCTGTTGCTTTTTCTGTGATCGTCTGCCACGTGTCCCCACTTTTCTGTCTCCCGTCACTATTTAATAACGCCGCTTCTTTTGCTGCCCTGTCTTTTTCCTCTTTTATTTTTGGGATAATTATATTTAGGTCCCAATAAAAGAAAAATATGAAAAAATAGTCTCAATATATTACAAAATAAAAAAATGATTTCATTAACAACCTTGTTAACAACTCTAGGAGCCTGTATTGACAACTCCTTAAGACCATTTTTTCATTTCGCAATCTACAGGGACCACTTCTTCATTTCTCTTTTTTTTTAGGACCTGAATGTAATTGTGCCTTTTTTTTTTTCATAGGCACATGAATCCTCGTTATGTGCACTTTTCTCCATGGACATTCAAACATTAGTGCCACATATTTTGAGAAACAAGCCCTTTCCACTCACTGGTTTTTTCCTCTTGTGTTTTCTCTTCTTCAATTATTAAATACTCCTTCCGATCAAAAAAAAATTATTAAATACTCCTTCTTATCCTATTCTCCCACTTATTATAAATATAATATTTAATTAACTTTTGTTTAGATGTTAAGAAAACTCAATAAATGATTTAATTATATCATATATTATATATTATTAAATTATATATTAATTTATAAGTCATATCGTTAAAATTTTCATATGAGTGTGTATTTTTTTCTTTATTTATTATTGTATTGAATTTTCTTATGGGGTATAATGTTTGTTAAATGAGGATCAAGTTAGAAAGTTGTTAAATTTTAAGGCAACGTTAATAAAATTTAAGGTTTTCTTGATTTATATGAAACATGCTAGAAATCACTTTTAAAAGAATTTTACCCACCAACAAAATCCTAACACCAGTAGTAACTCAGTAATATTTAAACATATGACTTTGTGGATTGTGAATCAATTCTTTACCTACTGAACTTGATTGACATTCAACTGTACTTTTTTATTCAACTAGTGTGTGTAGGTAAATCTCCAAACCATGGTTTGCGCAATCCAAGATCAAACTCTTCTCACACACTTACTTCATAAGTCGTAAAAACTATTAAAAAAAAGCTAATCCAAACACACACTAAAACAGTGATCTCGTTTTATTAGTTGACATTGATCAATTATATACTATGTTTGGTCCACAATAAAGCATAAAATATAAATCATTTATATAATAATTAATGATCTTTTTTAGTTTTATCCCTATAATCATGCCATTTTCTAGCTAGAGAGACACAGATAATTTTTTTCTTTGATTAATGGATTGTCTTTGAAAAAGCGTATGGATGTGAGAGAGTATCAATTGAAAACTCTTTTTTATACCATTTTTCAAACATATTTTTCAACAATGATAAAAGTGGGAAAATATTTCAATTTATGATACATTTAATAAATTAATTATTATTTATTGTTTCCCATGAATTAGTTAAAATGTCTAATATTATAAATTAGAGGGAGATCAATCAATGTCCTTAAGATATTATGACACGTAATGTAAAATAACTTTATAAAGATTGGATGATGTCTTATGTGATTTAGTGTTTTTCTTCCTCCAGTGTGATTCAATGTACTTCAATGTTAGTATTAGTCAAACATTTGCACAAATAATTTTAAGAACACTGATATATTTGGAATGTCAGCATATTTGGTTTCTCCCCTTATATCTGGGAGTTGATATTGATCATAAATATAAGACATAGTTTTTATATTTATCAATATTTTTTTAATTTACCCTATTAATACTTCCTCAACAACAATCAAGAAAGAGAAGGAATGAGAGAATTACTCTATATTTGAATGGAGAGAAAAGTAGGGAGGAAAGAAAATTGAGAGAGAAAACTCTCAAAAATGGTGCAGTAAATTTTTTACTCTTTTTAGATGTTTTCATTCATAGTATTCCTTCATCTCATTTTTTCCTTCACTTTTTTCTTTATTCAAACATAGGAAGGAAGATGATTGAAATGCTTTAGCAAATACTACATATTATATTAACTAACTTCTTTAATATAATCAAATTAAGTAAATATGTCTTATAATAAATACTAGAGTATAATAAAAAGCTCAGTGAAATACTACAATTACTATATATATATATATATAATCATATCAACATCTATATATCTGTATAATACAAAAAGGTAGAACCAAATCAATGCAGCATTTCTAACTAGACACGTGCGATTTTTTTTCATTTATCTTTGATTGTTCTTTCCCCTTATCTTAACCTCCCATCATCTTATTTTTATTTTTAAATTTTAAATTTTAAATTTCAAACGCTAATTCTCAATATATGTACTATTCTCTGTCTATTTGTGCGCGCGTTTATTTATAAGTTAATTAGAGCACAAATCAACATCAGAGTTAAAAATGGTCTTGGTTACAACGCTAATTGATCTTATGATAAATACATCTTGAGAATGATCGCGCAAGAATTTAGGATTTATCAGTATCACGTTCTATTTATAAGTTTTTTTTAATTAATTCTAACATACCAAGAAGAGTTAGTTAACTCATTAATTATGAGCTAAATTTTCAATTTTGCTCTTACCTATGATTTATTCTAAAAGTAAACATGAATAAATTCTTTTTGTTTATTGCAATTAATAGGGTAAAAAAGTACAAAATGCATTATTATTCTGAAAATGGACTTATAAATAGGACCAAATTTTTTTGTCAGAAAGGACTTATAAATATGACCGGAGTGGTATATTCTTATGGTTACAAAACCTATATCTAACATGGAATTTTTTTTTTTGGAATAATTAATCGGTATTCAGAACTACTAATAACCAACTAGTCAGATTTGCAAGAATATAGGCCCACAATAAGGGGAATTTCACTACCTCCAAGTAATTATCGCAGCTACATACGCAGGATTCGAACATGAGACCACTAATTAAGTTAAAACAACTTACCTAATTAATTCAAACATTTAGTGGTCTAACATGGACTTTACATGACTCTTGTTTATCTACATCTGAAGTACTAAAATGCTTGGAGCAATCTAATTCATCTCGGAAATAGTCTCTATCAATATGTCAAGTTTTCTTACAAAAACGAGGGGGGGGGGATATATTTAAGTTAATTAATTAGGATAATTTAAACACTTATTTTGAGACAAATTTAATAAATTATATATTTTTAAAAAATTGATGAAATAGCTAGTCATTAGCGAGCTACTCCCCTGAATCCTAATCCTATTCATAAGTCACTTCTAACATGTTTCATTGGAACTAAGAAAAACTTTAAATCTTATCAATTCTATCCTAAAATTTAATAGCTTTCTAACTCTACCCATATTCAATACATGCAACACCTTATGAACAAAGTTTGTACAACAATAACTATAGGGCACATTATACATTCATATGAAAAAAAACTAATGATGTAATTGATAAATATATAAAGTAAAAAAAATCTTCTCTCTCTACCTTATAAATAAGACTAGATGAGAATATTTAAAATCAAAGAAAGTAATTAAGTGACATGATTTACTTAAACTTTTTTTTTTTATTTTCCTCTTCACTCGTGCATTGAAAGAGACACATCCTATTAATTCATATCATATAGGTGGGTCATTAGTTTACTATTTTTCTATTTCTAACTTATAAAATTGTGTTAACTTACTTTTAAAATAATGCTAGTTATTGTATATTTAGTTGAACTTGCAGGTTTATTCACTTAGTTTTGCGTTTTTGCATTTTTAAATTACAAAATCATGTCAACTTACTTTTAAACTCATTGAATTTTTGAATTTGATTATATTTAGAACTTCTCGGTTCTTAATATAAGAAATATTTATCTAATTTAACTAGATTAAGAAAATTTGTTAAATTAGGTAATATGACATATATTTTCTAAAAAATTCTAGTCATCTTCCTTAATTCTCTTATTCCCTCTCCTTCTTCATTATTGTTGAGGGAGTATTAATAAGGATAAATTAGAAAAAGATTGACAAATATAAAGATTATGTCTTATATATAGGACCAAAAACAATTTTCTAAATATGTCTTATATTAAAGACAAAAAGGGGTAACTTCATTGTAAGAGTATGATACCTATAAATAAGTGAAAGTTGATGGATTTGATTTCAAATTTCTTGATTTGAAATATATTTAAACCAAATTGTTATAACTATTTATATTTTGATTATTTAATAAAATAGTTTTAATCTATTTAATTTATTGATTAAATTAAGTCTCAATCATAAGTTTGGCAACGTTGGAAGGGTGGACCAAAATTTATATTAGGTGGTAGTGTTCACAAGATAGGAAGTTTATCTCATCTTAGACGTTGGACAAACATTAAACTTAGAATCGAATTAGACCAAATTTGGTTGCCACTCGGATCAAGCTTAAATATATATTGTTAATATGTGTATTTATACGAGTGAGTATGTAATAAGTGGTTTGATTTGTGTTAATTAACTATATTAACTAGAGCATGTTTGTTGCCCACCAGAAATGCCTCCAAGAGGTAAGTATATGTTAGGGGTGTTTAAAGTGTCCCGGTCCCGGTTGTCCGGTTCCGGTCCCGGACATCTTGATTCAAGAATTTTCCGTCCTGGCCGGGACCGGGAAAACTGGGACTAGGATCTATTGGACCCGGGATCGGTCACACACCTTGTGATCCCGGTCCCGGTTTTTTTATTTTTTTATAATTTTTTTCTTAAAAACTAAGTTATTATTTTTTATTCCATAATTTAAGTTATCATTTGATAAAATGTATATCAAATATTTAGTTGGAGTTAAATTGTATATATCGTGATGCTAATCCTACTATATAATGTATAAAAATAATAACAAAAATGATGAAGGTGATAATAATAATAATAATAATAATAATAATAATAAAATGTTATTCTTCAATTCTAGGTCAATTTGTGTGATTATTATGGCTTTATTAGGTATTAAATAATTACTTTAAACACTAGATTATAGAAAATTTAACTAATATAATAATATTTTTTAAATTTAATTTCTTTTAAAAAAATCGGGATTTCCCGGTTTGATCCCGGTCCCGCCCGGGATTACCAGGACCGGGACCGGTACCGAGATGCAATTTACATCCCGGCCAAAAATCGAGACCGGGATCGAGAGTGGGGGATCCCGACCCCGGTCCCGGATTTGAACACCCCTAGTATATGTGTTGTTCTGTCAAGGGTAATACTCCTCTGTTTCCAAATATAATGCACCTTCTAGAAGAAATTGTGAGTCTACATGATATAAGTTATTTAGTAGGGCATTAATAAATTTTTTCCAAATATTGAAAAAAAATGCTTCATTTTCAAACAAAATTGACGAGTCAACTTGATTCCTTTTTTTTATAGTACATGAAAAACTACAAACACCTCAGAAGCTATCCTCCTGAGTTTACCTACAATCTCGACCTATTTTGATCAGTAAGTAATAAGCTTGTAATAACTACAGGAGGTGAATCAGTGATATGGAGATCCATCGCTATCTTCCAAGCTTCCTTTGCCATGGCGTCTGCAACTGTGTTAACATCTCGATTACAATGTAACATTCTGACTTCCCAGTCACGATCCATCAACGTGCGAATCTCCATGATAAGATGAAAATCTGGGTGTTCTTGAGACACCATGGCCTGAATCAGTTCCATGACTTCACTACAATCACTCTCAATCAATATTTGTCTGTATCCTTTATCCCAGGCAAGTTTAAAACCCCACAATACACCCCAAGCTTTAGCAGAGACCACCATCCCTTGGCCAATTCGATACATAAACCCCAGCAAAAACTCACCATTGTGATCTCGCAGTACTCCACCATAAGTACACATCCCTAAGTTGTCACTCCTGAATCCATCAGTATTAATCTTCACCCACCCAGATGGAGGTGTTTTCCAATGTGTACAACTCTCTTTCTCATTATGGTTTTTACACATGCTTATATTACCCTATGCTAAGCATGCACGAGCGTGGCCTAAAATGGCCTTTGTGCTTCGAGTATTGTTGTTAAAGCATCGGTCATTAGTACTAGAGCCGGGAATACGGACCGGCCCTTCACTGGCTCAGGCCTAAACGGGCTAGCCCGTTTAGGCCCATTTGCTAAAAAGTACAATATTTTTTAGGCCCTCGGGCCTACAAGGCTGGCCCTTCACGAGCTCGGGCCTAAACGGGCTTAAACTCATTTTAATTCAATTTTTTTTCAAGTTTTACAATTTATTTATTATTTTGCTTTAAATTGAGATACATTATTTTTAAAACTCATAAATTTTTAGTTAAAATAATCATTTAATGTCCAAATTAGCCTATTTTTTAAAGTTTAAATTAATAAATCATTGTAGAAAATAAAATAAATCAAACCAATTAATAAGTGTTTGCCTATTATTAATACTCTATTAGGTACTTAGGTGTCTCTTATATTGATAATTTTATATAATGATATTATATTTATTAATTTATTTTAAAAAAATATTAAACGGGCCTAAAAGGGTCAGCCCTCAGGGCTGCAGGGCCCGCCCTTTTAGGCCCGCTTCTTTTTTTAGCCTCTAAATCATAAGCCCGGCCCTTGAAGGGCTCGGGCCTAAACGGGCCTGCCCGACGGGCTCGGCCCGAATTCCCGGCTCTAGTCATTACGAGCCAACCAGATATACCGGCATAAGACGATAAACCAAAGACGAAACTTGAAACCCTGTACAACATCCTTTCTCTCCATACACCATGCAAGCTAGTCATTCCTATCCAATATGCCAAAAAACAGATCCCGCCAACCCGGTGATAAGAAACTATTTCAGAATTTAGAAATGACCGGACAATCCCGTAGAACGTCGAGTATTGACTCACGTGCATTATGACATACTTCACAAGTACCTGTAGGATGACTACCACGATGGAACCGTGCCATATTCATCATTAAACGGCCATGAAAGCACAACCACAAGAAAGTACGGTACCTTTGAGGGACCTTCATTTTCCAAACACATTTTCCTCGGTATTTAGTGTGACCCCGTGGGGTACCCACCATGTATTTGTAAGCAGAGCTCAGGGAGAAATTTCCATCAGAAGACCATCTCCATGTCGGGAAATCCTCCCCATTTAGCTGACAGATATTGACCCGTTTGATAGTAGTACATACATGTCCTGGGAGTAAGTGATCAAACTTACTCATATCCCACTGTCCGGAGGAAGTGATACAGTCAACTACTCTCCATTTAGTAACATCTCTAGGTAATGCTCGGGTTACTAAACTCTGAAACTTGTCCAAATGTGGCACCCACACATCATTCCAGAAAGAAATATTCACTCCATTTGCTACTCTCCATGTTATACTATCATTGACCTTCTCCCAATTGTTACGAATACCCCTCCCCGTACTTGACTCCGACCAGCGCTTTTCAATTTTAGGAATAATATCATTGCCAGCTTTATACTTTTCTTCCAAAAACCTTACCCAGAACGAGTCTTGTCTATCAATCATATTCCATCCAAGCTTCATCATAAATGCCTGGTTCTGGTAACGAACCTTCCTGAGACCAAGGCCTCCATTTTCTTTACGTGCACACACTAAATCCCAAGATACTAGATGTGGTTTTCTACTTACTGAGCTACTACCCCAAAGGAAATTATGATATCGTTTGTCAATTTCATCTCAAGTTCCCAAAGGTAGAGGCATTGTTTACATAGTATAAGATGGCATAACCGACATTATAGAGGACACTAGAGTATGCCTAGCCGTCATTGATAGCATGTTGGACTTCCAATTGGCTAGACAAGCATCCATCTTATTTAGAATGAAATTATACATTTCCTTTGAGCTCCGTTCATGTAATACAGGCATTCCAAGGTATTTCCCTAGATTCGACGTCAGAGTAAAATTCAAGAACTCGCTGATTTCTTTGCACCTGATGAGATTCACGTTTCTTGAGAAGTAAATTCTTGACTTTCCAGCATTCACTTTCTGGCCCAAAATGTTGCAGAAGTCATCCATGATGGCCTTCACAACCCCTACGTGATCAAGATCTGCTTCTGCAAACAAAATGAGACCATCAGCAAAAAAGATATAAGAGACATGAGTACCTCTTTAGGAGAGCCTAAAAGGTTTCTAGTCACCCTCATCTATTGCTGTTTGGATGAGATACCCCAACCTTTCGATCATGATAACAAAAAGATACGGCGATATTTGGTCACCTTGTTGAACCCCACAGGAAGCACAAAACATATTAGTAGTTTTTCCGTTCCAAAGCAGTTGCATTTGAGATGTTGACATACAAGCTTGAATAACTTTAAGAAGATAGTCAGGGATCTTGAGTTCTCTTAAACAGTTAGAAATAAAACTCCATCTGACTCGGTCATAAGCTTTCTCTAAATCGATCTTAATGGCCATGAAACCCTTTTTCCTCTTTAAGGACTTTATAGAGTGAATGATCTCCTGAACTAGGATAATATTGTCCGAGCTCTGGCGCCCTTTCACAAAACTGCACTGGTTCGGGGCTATCACTAAAGGCATAACTGCCTTGAGTTTATTTGATATAACCTTTGTAACTATTTTGTACATAATATTGTAAAGACTTATGGGACGGAAATCTTTAATCATCTTAAGATGTTTCACCTTCGGTATGAGTACAATTTGAGTGGCATTGATTTGTTGTTTCCACATTGGATCATTAAAGACTTTTTTTAACTTAGTCAATCATTGATGGTCCCACAGTATCCCATTGGCTCTGATAAAATAACGGGTTGAAACTGTCTGGTTCTGGTGCTTTCAGTGGCCCCATATCAAACAAAGCTCGTCTAATCTCGTGATCTTCAATCGATCTCTCCAGAATGCACATATTTACGTCATCAATTTCAAGATAAGTACATCCAAAATACCAAAGATCCACTATATATCTAGGTCTCCGTACATACATTTTCAAAGAACCGGCTTCCATGTTCATAATTTCTGCCACATCATATGTCCACTCCCTAAAGTCAAGCTTTAAATCCTCTATTTTATTCCTTCTTCGTCTGCTCTTAGCCACTAAATGAAAATATTTAGTATTACCATCCCCATCCACATACCAGTTAACTCGAGAGTATTGTAGCAACATGACTTCTTCCCATGTTAAGAGTTTCTCCAGCTCGCCCCATAGCTCCTCTCGTAACTTTTCAAGAGACTCGGAGATACCAATCGAAGTTATATTTGCATTAATCCCATCTAATCGTCAATATAAACTTTCTTTCATATAGGAGATGTTACCGAAAACCTCCTTATTCTATAATCTCAAATTCTCTGTGAACTGATCTATGGATCTGCACCAGTCGTCCCCTACCCCCAGTGACGCTGCACAAAATTCTTGAATTCTTCATACATAACCCAGGGGGTAAAGAATTTAAAAGGCCTTCAATTCTTTGTAGTAAGAACATAAGATTCAGTATCAAGAAGCACCAGACAATGATCGGACTTATATTTTGGCAAGTGTGTCATAGTTGCATTTGGATTCTCTGTAAACCAGCAATTATTCACCAAGGCCCTATTTATTCTACTTTGGCTATTCAAATTGACCCATGTAAACCAAGGTCCACTAAATCCAATATCAAGTAACTCGCTACCCAATAACCAATTTCGGAAGGACCTATCAATACCAGTATTCTCCCTATATTTCTTACTCCAGCGTTCTTCAAGACATGAAACAACATTGAAATCTCCAATCACCACCCAGCCTCCAACAATCGATTATTGAATATCCTCAAGAGTGGGCCATAGCTGGCGTCTAATGAACATATTTGGATTCCCATAGACCACAATAAGAGACCACTCTACACATTTGCCTTTATTAACCATTCCATGAACAAATTGATCACCACAACAAGTCATAGAAAAATGAAATGTAGAATCCTAGAATAACCATATACCTCCACCAAATCCCCGAGCTTCTACCGTGTGCATATTCGTCCATCCCAATTTACTTGAAATTAGCTTGGCTTTCAACCCTCCCTGTTTGGGCTGTAACAAAGCAAGGAAATTAACACTATGTCTGACAACAACATCACTAATTAATCTGTAAAAAGAGGTATCACCAGCACCCCGGGTATTCCAAGTCATGATAATCATTAAAAAATTGATAAACTCAGGAGACACAATGATGTTTGGTCCATTCTTCGTCATCTCCACCTTAATCCTAGACTTCCATCCGTTCCCTCTCCACCATTCTTCTTCTTCATCTGAATAGTCATTTTGCGTCTGATCCTCCACGCATGCATCCTTGTATGACTGTTTAGGTGCTTCAGGTATGGAGGTTTCCTATACAATATCATTGTCACTCATCCATTCCTCTACCCATGGGGCTAAGGATTGCTTATCTGTGAACTCTTCATCATCATCATGAATTTTCTTCCTACTACGCTTCAAGGCCTCCCTCTCTTCTAGCATTGGCGCCAAAACCATTCTCTCGGGATTACGTTCTCTTTCCCTCTCGTTCATCTCTTGAGCATACAACAAATTATTTTTCTTTTCTTTAATTTTCTCTCCTCTCTCTTTTTCAAATCAACAAACTAAGCAGAGAAAAATATGACAAATGCTAAGCAACACAAAGCACCTGGAAACGCCAATTCGAATAGACTGCAGTAGAGCACATCAACGTTACCAGGCAGATGCTTGAATCAACGGAAAGCAAGCTCAGATAGACGGATCTGCATACATGTAAGCTCAGCGTTGTGGACGGCGAAACTTCAGATCAAAGTCAGCACAGATCAGCGTCGAAACGGGAAAGGCAAGCTCATATCGGCGTTGGAAATGGGAGAGCGGCGTTGGAAATGGGAGAGCGGCGTCGGAATGGGAGACGTTGCAGCAGATTGACGTCGATCACAGTAAATTAACGTCCGAAATCAAAGACCGTTGAGAAGCAATAGTCAGAAAAAAACAGAGGAAAGTCGAGCTAGTGTGCATGAGTGGTCTTTATTCACTATTCACACATGAGTCAACTTGATTCTAGTGAGCTAGTTAAAGATAACTATAGTAACGCTCCATCTAATTCAAAATATAATGCACATTTTATTAAAAAAAAATGTTATTGTTCATGATATAAGTCATTTAGTAGGTTATCAATGAACTTTTCCAAATATTATCCTATATATTACCATTTATCAGAGAAAATTTGAAGTCTAATACTCTAATGTAATGTTCCCAGTATTTTTAAATATGAGTAAAGTTAGAAAAATATTTTATCTTTGATATAAAGTTATTGAGTCAACTTGATTTGAAGTACTCTAGTTAGGATTAGCATCCTAAGTATATGAACTAGATAAAATTTTTATTTTAATTATAAATATAAGATATTACAGTAATTTATTTTTTATCTAAGTCTTCATTGCGCAAATTAATTAAGATGTTTTCTATCAATTGGTAGTTCAAATACATGCCGAAGCCACAGGTATTCAAATTGTCCCGGTCCCGACGGTACCAGACATTTTAATCCTGAGAATTTTCTGTCCTGGTCGGGACCGGGACCGGGATCTATTGGACCTGGGACTGGGCACAGACCTTGTGATCCCGGTTCCGTCTCGGTCCTGGTTTTTTTTAAAATTTTTTCTTTAAAAAATAAGTTATTATTTTATTTTTGTATTTTTTTACCCCATAAATTAAGTTATCATTTGATAAAATGTGTATCACATATATATTTAGAGCTAAACTGTATATATTGTGATACTAATCCTAACTATATAATGTATAAAAATAATACAAAAATGATGAAAGTGATAATAATAATAATAATAATAATAATAATGTTATTCTTCAATTCTAGATCAATTAGTGTGATTATTATGGCCTTAATAGGTGTTAAATAATTACTTTAAATACTATATTATAGAAAATTTAACTAATATAATAATTTATTTTAAATTTATTTTTTTAAAAAAACTAGGATTTCCCGGTTTGGTCCCAGTCTAGGTCCTGATCCTGAGATTATCGGGATCAGGACCAAACCGGAACCGGGACTAGGATTTCCCAATCTCGGATTTGAACACCCATAATTGAAGGGACTGTTTTAAGAAAACAAACATATATTTATTATAAATAACTAATTTAACTAATTTTTTTAATGCTTGCAAATTAATTATTTAACTTTTTATATACTTTCTTATTCTTAATATACGAGCCAGTTAACTTTTTAATTTTTAAAGAGATTAAGAAAACTAAATAAACTTAACTTATATTATATATCAGTTGAGTAAATTAGTTAAACAGA
The DNA here is from genome assembly GCA_963210345.1 of Inga oerstediana. Taxonomy (NCBI): domain Eukaryota; kingdom Viridiplantae; phylum Streptophyta; class Magnoliopsida; order Fabales; family Fabaceae; genus Inga; species Inga oerstediana. Next base: position 12,186,420 of record OY723404.1, on the reverse strand, counting down.
AGCATAAATATAACTACTTTACTGTATTTTAATTAATTTTCTTAATTTAAAAAAAAAAAAATCGGCTGGAGCCAAGTACTAAAAGCATGGGAAGTAAAATTGACGCGAGGAAGTATGAGTTGGCGGGACATTATCTAATTGGAGTTGCATAAGGCCGTCCATCCAATCAACGCTTCGTCGGTGCCCCTCCCTTCGCTACCAACCATCTCCCTCCCTCCCATTTTTAACTCCTTTTTCCCTCTTTTGTCCTCCCCTTTTCCTTTTTCATCTTTTCTGTCCCCCTTCCCGTCCTCTATTTTCTCCCTCCCTTATTCCATAATTGCCACTCCTGGCCTCCCATCTATCTATTTCTCCCCCTCGCCCTTAAATAAAATTTCTAATTATAAGCTCTATATTACAATTTATCTCAATATATAATCATGATTCCTTTTTGATGCTATAATTGTAAATATAATGAATTCCTTTAATCATACTCTTTCATATTCTTAATATAGAATTTTATTTGGAGAGTTGATATTGGTTATAAATATAAGACATATTTTTTATATTTATCAATATTTTCCTGATTTACCTTTATTGATGTTCATTCAATAATAATTAAGAAGGAGATGGAATGAGATAATTAAGAAAGATAACTAGAATTTTTTAGAAAATACACGTTATAGTACCTAACTTAACTAACTTTCTTAATTTATTTAAATTAAGTAAATATATCTTATGTTAATCACTGAAAGGAGCATATGTGTACATGTGTTCCTACTATCTTAGCTAATCCACTTACATGTTGAACTCCAATTCAATTAAACACAAAGATAATCAATATGGGTATTTTTGAAATAAAATTAACTTTTAAAATATTTACTACTCCTTCCAGTTCTTTTTATAAGCAACTTCTTTCACTTCCTCCAGTTCTTTTTATAAGTAACCTTTTTCTTGATTGCCCAAAACAAATTAATGGTTAAGATTAATTAAAAACAATAAATGTACAAAAAATGTTATATCTTTTCTAAATATGCCCCTATTATGAAAAGAGTATAAGATAGAGAATTGGTAATAAAAAATACGAGTATATGAGAAAGAATGTGTAGAAAATATGAGAAAGAATATGTAATAAATGATTGAATGTAAGAGAATTAGTGGTAACTGAGGATGATTAATATAAAGTCATTTATTTAATAGGGGTAGAAATAGAAAAATGCAGTTTAAATTTTGAGACGTAAAAAGAAAGTTGTTTATATTAAAGATCAAGCCTATGAGAGAGAAAATTATTTATAAAAAGGATAAGATGGAGTAGTATTTACAGTATTTTTTAATTCATATAATTTAATTTAATTACTTATTTCTTTTATTAGAAAAGGTGGGAGGAGGCACACCTGACATTATCAGCGAAGTCATGCGGCATTTATGTGTAGAGATATATGTGCTCGTTTGGAATAGCTTATTTTTGGGTAATAAGTGCTTATAAATCGTGATTCACGGTATATGAGATAAGTATGTGAGAGGAATTTTATCTCGGCTTGCATAATAAGGACTTATTTGCCCCCAAAACGTGTTTCCAAACACAGCTTATATATAGAAAGGGTGGGTATCCTTTTTTTATTGGCCAAAAAAAAAAAGGCTGAGCTCAACATTGGATCTTGTAAAATCTTCAACTTCGTAATACATAGATAAAAACTTACTCACCTAGTTCATAATCTAACTCACATTCTAAAATAATTATTTAGTCCTGAATATACATTTTTTTTGGAAAAGAATTGATGTTTATATGTCAATTTTATTTTTATAATTAATATTTAAATGCAACTCATTATATTTTTTCCCTTCAAAACTATATTTAGTATGGGTAAAATTTAAAAAAAAATAATAATTTAAGACATTGAATGAGTTAAGAATTAGTAATGTTTTTCTATATTATTAAAAAAATAATATTAACTAATAAAAAATTGATATTGATTATTAAATTTTAATGTTAAGGGGTAACATTAAATTCAAAAAAAAAAATTCAGGATAACAATACTTCTAAACAAAAACTTCTAAAACAAACTTGCAGTTTAACCCCTGAAAATATGTTAAAGGTTGCCTACAGTTCCTAACCAAGAAAATGGCAAGGGTAAAATGGTAAAATGGCCATGTCTCCCTTGCCCCTAAATCCAACGGTATTTGTTGGCCGATCGAAGGGCATCATTGTCATTCAACAACAACCAAGGTACTGCACGCAGTAGCTACGTCCCCCTTCTCTCGTTCAACCCTCTCTCTCTCTCTAAGATTTTCTCTCTCCACACCATCACACCACCTCCTTCACCAGTACGACCTCTCTCTCTCTCTCTCTCTCTCTCTCTCTACAGCCCAAATATACAATGGGAGGAGATAAACATACAAACAAAAAGGTGGTAGTGGACAGATGCATGAGCCACAATTAACAAAATATACAATATCTCAAACCATCGTCACCACCTTCTTCTTCTTCTTCTGCCAAAATTTTCTAATCCCCTCGTGAGTTCTCTCGTCTAGGTTCTGCGCCTTCTCAGCAATTAATTCTCGCCTCATCTCACGCTTTCGGTTCAGGTACAGCCAACAATGACCGACTCTCTTCAATGTCTTCGTGCTTTTCTTTGTTGTCTCTTTCTGGGTTTCTCTTGTTCTTGGTCGTGGGTTCGTGGCCATTTTGCGTTGACGGCTTGAAAGTTAAAACAACTTGGTCCTCCTCCTTGTTTACTTGGTCTCTCCTGAATTTTGGTCTTTTGGGTAAATTCGAATGCGTGTTTCTGGTAAAAATGTTGTTTATGGTCAATCGGGTCTTCCCTCTGCTAAGGTGGTTGGCTGAGTGAGTTGACTTCTGCCCAATCAGGGAGATTTGAAGTTGAGGTTTTCAAATTCCAATTCCATTCAATATTACGCATCTCTGGTGTCTTAATTGTATGTGAATTACAATATCAACTTGTTCTTGTCATCTTTAGTTTCTCTTAAAGAGAGTTTGTCAACTTATCGCCGGCCAGCTTTCACTGGTTAATCATGCCTTCTGCTTTTGTTTTAATTGGATTATCGATTTCTGAGGTTCTTATAGAGGTCTGTTAGACATAAAGGAGACTATAATCATATCATGATCCTGGTTTATCTGTTACTCTAATGTTTTGTTTATATATATAGGTTTGGTTTAGGTGGTCTATGAGTGGAGGCATTACCCATTAATTGCTTTAATTTTACTGCTAGCCGTACTTGTATGAGAATCTCTTTGTTAATGTTTCTTTTTGAGCGTCTTTATCCTTTTTTACTCCCCTATGATACTTTTCCACTTGATTTAGGTTCTTGGACTAGGAGGAGACCGTATATTTATGGTATAAAGCCTATAAGTAGATCTTTTTCAAATGGCACAGTTACTACTCATTACTCATTTGTAGTAAATTATTTTGTAATCACATGTTCTCTTCACCATGTTATACTACATCTTACAACTTTTTTTCAATTGTTTTCTTCCTTCATAGCTCTAACTTATAGTTTTCATCTGCCTGAAACTCTTTGCTTTGTTCGACTACTCTAGCTTCTGTGTCCAAGGAAAAGCTCGGTATGATGAGAAGGCACTTTTGAGTTAAACATTGTGCTATAATGACTTGTTAAGATACTGGAAACAACCATGGTAAGCTTGAGAAGGCGCAGACTTTTGGGACTATGCTCAGGTAAATGTTGGCAAAATTATATCTGTTGTGAACTTTTACTAATGGAAGGAGGAGAACCATGCTTTTGTTTGCTTGAAGTTTACTGTGCTGAGTTGTTAGACTGAAGTAACAATATTTACCGAAGTTCCTGTGCCTTTGCAGGGAACAGCTCCTTTGTCACTCCACTTCCTCTGTATTGTGAGAATTTAACTGCTTATGAACAATCAACTCAGTGTGCGAAACTTAAGAGCTCAAATGCTGTGGTCTCAGATGATACAAGCATCCTGGACAGTGTAAGAACTAAGAACTACAATTCGAAGTAGTAAATGTTGAATGGAAAGATAGAAGTCACTGAAAGTGCTAGTGGTGTGGCTAGGTATGCAATGGAGGATTTTGGTTTGAACCTTCATTTGATCATTTTGGAAGAAAATAATAAAAAAGATAGTATCTGAGGTTGGCAGTCGCTATGATCTCATCATGCCTCTTCTTTTGGTCGGTGTGACATAGATATGAATGAACTACTCTCTTATTTGAAATGTAACCACTCTTCTAATAACTTATTGCATGGCTGTATATCCAACTGAACCATGGGGTTAGGAAGCAATTTTGAGCTAATGAAGCCATCGTGTTTTTTCATTTCAAAATATTTAATATCGGAAAATATCAGAAAGCTACAAATTAGAGGTGCTATGCTCAATTTGGGAAGAAAGCAAGGTTATGGAATCAGATCGATTAGCATTTGATGAACGGACATTATCATAAGGGATATTTTCTTAGTTGATAAGTATTATAAAGTTTTGTTGTTGGAACCCTTTAATTATTTATATCTTCGATGGCTATAAGCTTCAACTGAACTCGTTTAATTTTGTTTTGTAGAATACCATTGTGAAAGAAGAACCAGGCTCATCAAGTGCATCTGGCTCTAGCTCATTGAAGGAGCAACCCAGTGAACAAATTTCAGGTTTGTTGTTTGAGAGACACATCTTTTTCCTATCCTGGGGCATGAAGTTTAGTTTATGACTAATTAAACGAAGTAGTTCACTTATTATCTTATAAGTAGTCTTTTTATGTATTTTGTCAAACTTAATGTATTGATATTCATCAACATGTAATGGACTATAATTTCTTGATATTGTTACAAGAATGTATATCACGTACCAAAAATAGTGGACAGTGGAAGCTTCTATGACCTGAGAAAAATGAGCAATATCCAACGTCATCAACTTGCAGATATTGTGCAGTTTCATTCTATCTCATGTTCTTTTTACATCATATGCCGAGGGGCGAGGGCAACCTCTGGAGATAGAATGAAAATGCACAATTATAACTAATCAATGATCTATCAGCTCACTTTGTGTGATCAACTACAGCTACTGATGAATCACCTGATGGCCCAATGGTCGGTCCATTAAGTTGGCAGACATGTTTTGGGAGTTTACTCGTCTGGGTTCTGTTTTGGAGTTGTTATGTTTAGCCAATTGGTTTTCATCTCTGGGAGAACTTTTTTTAGCTTGTTTATGGCTATTGATTTGTTGGTGATGCCCTCATTGCCCTCATTTTGCAGGACCTCCTATCAAGCGCAGAAAGCGGCACAGGAGAAAGAATTCACATAATCAAGAAGCATGTCTCATGAGAGGTGTCTATTTCAAAAATATGAAATGGCAAGCGGCTATAAAGGTGGACAAGAAACAGATCCACCTGGGGACTGTTAGTTCACAGGAAGAGGCTGCTCACTTGTATGACAGGTAGTACCATAAGTTGAAGCTTGTTGCTTCCTACAATAGCCTCCTTCTGAGGTCGCTTTTTCCCAAGTTATCATTAGAATACCTGCATATCCTTGGCTTCAGCTTGATTAGCTGCTAGCAGTAGTCCAGCTCATGTTCACATTCACTGACTCTCAAAATGTCATTTAAACCTCAACAGTCATAAATCATGTATTTGTTTGAGTTTTTTTTCCTCTTTCTTTTCTTAACCATTATTTAATGAATTTTCCTAATGGATTGGGAAGTTTCTTGGATTATCTCTGTTTGTGTATGGCCGTGTATGGGAAGTGTTACTTGTGATAAATTTATACAAATACATGCATATCATTTTCTATGGTGTGATATCATTTCCATATAGCCATCAGTTCTGCATCAACTATCCTACTCTCAGCACGAAAACCATTAACCTAGCTGCCATATGAATATGTTAAATCCTCATTATGAAAGACAATAATGGGAGGTCTTAAATTTCTAATTTAGGGTGTAAAATCTAGAAGCCAAATAATTTGTCATCTGTTGGAATCAGGGGTTTATATGTTGGATTGTAATGGACTTTCATTTTTCCGTTCACCATGATCTCTGTTGCTTATTTATCGTCAGGGCTGCTTTCATGTGTGGGAGGGAGCCTAACTTTGAGCTCTCAGAAGACGAGAAGCGAGAACTCCGTAAATTCAAATGGGAAGAATTTCTGGCAATGACAAGGCAGGCAATAACCAGTAAAAGTATTCTTCTCTTCTAAAACTGGCTAAATTGCTGTTGCCTGTAGATTAACTTCATATGTTATTTGATCCTTATGGTTCAAAAGTTTATAACTACGCCTTTAAATCTCTGTCGGTGTGCAATTAGATTTTACTGAAGTGGCATGGCCAGCTAAGAGTTTTATCCTCTGTATTTCCTTTCTTTCAATTTTTTCTTAATTTCAGAGAGGCTGACATATTGTTTGAGGCTTGTGTCTCCAAAATTAACAACAAATTGGCAAAAAAAAGTAAAATAAAGGGGATCTAAGCACGGCAGAGTACCATATTGACACTCTAAACAGATGATTTATGCAAATTCATCCAAGCCACTTCAAGAAAGGTGGCATTACTAGCTACGCCTATGAGTGGAGTTCATTGTCATATACTTTTACACATTTTATTGACATAGATCTTACATGTTTAGAGTGACAAGCTTACATTTAGTTGACCATGTCGGTAGAATTTATGGTACATTAACTAAATGCCAAATTTTAAACTACAAGATTAAAAGAAAAATTATGAAAAACTAAGGGGATGAATAAAGGATTTTAACCAATATGCAGATCTGCTTTTTGAAGATTCTGTTCTTACATTTTAATTGTTGTTCTATGCAAATTATTCTAGAACACAAGAGAAGGATTGGCCTGGGCTCACGCAGGTCGGAGCTGCCTCCAGTGCAGAAACATGAATGGGACAGCAAGCAAGGAGCAAGTGGATCCTCTGCTTGTGAAGATGCAGAGCAAGAAGTATCAGTCTCTTGAAAAATTAAAGACTGAACAAGATGCAGCCATAGTTCTAACAAGTTCATTCATAGCAGCTAGTTCCATTTATATATATATATATAGAAAGGCTGTTATATTAGGCCAGACATTGATAGAATTCATTATCCCCCAAGTTAAGTATATTACTACAGCAGTCCAGCCAAATAAAGGGTAACTAAGAAGCACAAATATTACTAGTATTAACATAGATATAAGACACACAGACATATTTGATCCTACTGAAGTGTCTTGTTCTGTTGTATCTAATTCAAGTGACAAGAATGATCAGCCTCCATTTTTTTTCCCCCCTTTTAAAGAATTGGTGTTTCACAAGTAACCATTACTGGTACTGCCTATGCATTTTGAGGTAGTGCAAATCTGTGTATGTTCCAAGTCCAACAAGGACATGATAAACATGTATTGTTTCTGTAGAAAAGTTCTCTCAGCAATTAGTTAAGCTTAAGTTAAACTTCTGGACTGAAGTTACTTTCACTGCTCTTGAATTTTTATTGGTGCACTGATTACTAGATACTGTTGATGGAAATTGGAATGATGTCAACGTTGGGAGAACATCAAAACTTCTCAAAGCATTCATAGCATATTTTTCCCTTCTGCTTCAGAATAATGTATTTTGCACATTTTAGCCTTTCATGAAGGGGGGTTTTATTCCCCCTTTGAGCCTAAACAGTAATGCAAGGGATTGGATTTGAGACCATTTGTATATTATTATCTTCGGTCCTTAATATAAGATTTCGTTTCTTGTGTATTGCGGAAGAGATCTGATATAACTACAACCAAAATCTTATATGATGTAGTATTATTTTCAAGTTTCCTAAATTATTCCAATGTTTGTAGTTTATTAAGCGGTTCTTTAATTGGAAGATCTCATGACAACTATGAAAATTTCAAAGTCTCAAACCCACGTTTCTGCCTTTGTATCATTAAACTCAATTATGGGCAGATTTTTTCTATGAAGTTTCAGGTGAGTTGTATTGTTCATAGTTTATGAAAAATACAAAGGGTAAGGGTTGTTTTGAAAAGTTGTTAAATTTTTTTACACTTAACTATTTTTAACTAATGTATTTTTAATCTTGTGAAAGTTGTTAAAAAGATCTTATATAAAGGATTGGATGGAATAAAATCTATAGTAACTCTAAGGGTCCGTTTGGATTAGCGGTAGCAGAAGTGGTTTTTTTTTTTATTTTTAAAATTTGACTTTTGCAAATTTAAGATAGAATAAAAGTCAAATTGTAAATGTAATTTGTGTTTGGATTAGTGGTAGCAAAAGTGGTTTTTTTTTTAAAACTTAAACTTGCATGGATTATTATTTGAAAAGCAAGTGGAGATAGAAAAATGACTGAAAAGGGTATGAATCTCGTTGAATAATACACACACATATTATTTGTATATATTGTGATAATTGAAGAGAAAAATTAAAATTATGATAAATTGAAACTTATTTAGAGGATAATTTGAAAAGTAAGTTTAAATAAAAATGACTATAAAGGGCTTGAATATTATTAAATAATACAGATATTTTTTAATGGAAATACATACATACATACATACATACATACATACATACATACATACATACATACATACATACATACATACATATATATATATATATAAAATATTTTTATGTTATATAATTTTAATTTTTCTCTTAATTATTTAAAAAATTTGAATAAAATTATAAAAATAAAAATGTAATGTGTTACTGGAAAAATCGTATTTAATGATTTCAAAAAAATTGAATAAAATATTAAAAAAACTTAATTAGATAATAATAATAATAATAATAATAATAATAATAATAATAATTAATTTTTTCAAATTTTAATAAAAAAAAGAGCATTAAAATGAATTAATTTTGGGTATTGCGGCGGTCTGGGGATTCGAGACTTGCATAAGCAAAATGAAGCCTTCATCATGAAGCTTTGTTGGTCGTTGCTAAATAACAAGGATACACTATGGGTCAGGGTTCTCAAAGCAAAATACCAATGGGATCAGACCAATGGTCCATTATATCAAAGGAATTCATCCTTTACCTGGAAAGGTGTATGTAATGTCTGGGATAAATTTAAACGTGGTGTGGGAGTCCAGATCGGTAATGGGGCTACAGCTTCTTTCTGGTATGACAATTGGTCTGAAATAAATAGGCTATTGATCGAGTTAATTCCTGGATTTGAGGGTTTTGTTGACGGTACGGAAAAGGTTCAGGACGACGTGCTTCCTGGGGGTATTTGGGATTCTGCTAAGCTAGGAAGATGGTTTCAGCGCCAGACTATTGATCGTATCCTCTGTGCTTATCCTCCCTGTTCTAACAGAGGAGAAGATAAGTTTTTCTGGAAACCTTCTTCTGATGGTTCTTTTTCGGTTAGCTTTGCCTATCACTTTCTTTTTGCAGGTCCTCATAACTCAGATGATGTGTTTTGGAGAAAGCTGTGGCGGTAGCCGGTTCCTGAAAAGGTGAAGACTTTGATGTGGCTTGTCGCTCACGGAAGAGTCCATAACGCCCAACTCAGAGCTCGAAGGGGTTTAACTGACCAAGGAAGCTGCCCTTTTGGGTGCTCTCAGGAAGAGGATATAATGCATCTATTAAGAGATTGTTCTAATGCTCGAGAGCGATGGAGTTCGATAGTCAATCCAGGCCTGTGGAATACCTTTTCAACCTTGCAGGGAAGGGATTGGATAAAATAGAACTTGACTCATAAAGGAGGAAGGAATTTCACAAAGAAGTTAAATTGGGCTACTCTATTTGGCTATATGTGCTAGGACATTTGGGTGGCTCGTTGCAGGAGGCTATTTGGGGAGGATTCGAAAATTGTCTCTCACGATGCCCAAGACAGTTTCTTCCGCGCCTGCTGGGATACGGAATTTTCCTCCAATTACCAGTTTTATTCCAACTCTTTGAATGCAGGAGGAGGAGTTACTCGTAGTCAACCGGGTTTTATCACCTTGGAAACGGATGGCTCAGTCTTAGATACCGGTAGAGTGGATGTGCTGGTGTCATCAGGGAAGAAGATGGAAGATGGATCTGCGGCTACATCAGCAAGCTTACTCGAGTGCCACCGTGGTGGCTGAGGTTATTGCAATCATTCAAGGACTTCAATTATGCTGGAATCAAGGTTTTAGTAGGGTTTTGGTCCTCTCTGATTGCCTTGAAGCCATAAATCTGCTTACTTGGGGATGTGAAGGATCGTACCCTTTCAGGGATGTCATTGACGATGCTAGACTTTGGATATGTAGGAATTGGCAGGTTCTTCTATGTCACATTCCTAGAGATCAGAATTTACTAGCTGATCGCCTTGCCAAGATAGCTCATACTATTAGCGAAACTTTTATTCTCCTTGATCACCAACCACCTTTCCTTTGTGAGGCGGTCGTTGATGAAGGATGATTAGGCTTTTGTGGTTTTTTTGTTTATTCTTGTAATTGTTCCGTATTGGATTAATGGTATTTAGTTTCTCATTCAAAAAAAAAAATCCAAAACATAATGAAATATGCTAAAAAAATTTTCAACGTGCTTATGCTCCTTCACCTTACGTTTCACCACCCTTCAACCCCTTCCCAAACAGGCCCCAAGTTATCAATAACATGGGCATCTGGAGCATTAGTTAGTTAAATTTGTCGCTACTCCATGGAATATTTTATCAATAAAAATGGTCAGGGTTAGGGTTTTGTAGCTCAACTAATACTAAGCACTCATCTTAAGGGCCTGTTTGGTTGGTGGGGAGGGGATGAGAGAGGATGAAAAATGATCCCTCCCTTTGTTTGGTATAAAAAGTAGGAGGGGAGGGGCCCCAAAAAAGGGGCTCCAAATCCCTCCCACTCCCTCAAATTGGTTCCCTCCAAATTGGGGGGGTTTTGGAGGAAGCCAAAAATCTGGGACTAACTTGCCCTGTGGTCTTTTCATATTCCTAATTATACCCTCCAAAATAAAAATATCACTTTGTCCTAAACAATTATTGGAAAGGTACGATAGAAGAGGTGGATGAGGAGCCCCAGAAAGAAGGTGTTGCTTTTTGTACGCAATGGCTCTATGCTGGGACTAGTTACAGGAGAATGGTGGAACTAGTGGACATAGGTCACCACTACAACGAAGGAGGAAAAGACTACATAAATGACAGAAGATATGAGCATTATAAACTGCTACAGAAGTGGTAGGAAGAAGAACAAAAGAGGCTGGAAGAGATAAGAAAGCAGAGCCATTAAATAGAAAGATTAATGTGCAAGCTATATTGACATGAGATTCTTGCTTTTGGGCACATGTGGAAGGGGCTATTTTATCGTTGACAGCATGCAAGGATGCAAGTTCCAATGCAGTAGAGAAGCAAGAGCAGAGAAGAGGTTAGAGGAGTTTGAAGAGTATGTTTATGGCTTGCTAAAGAATTATACCTTGTTGCCTGACATTTTCTTAGAGATGAGTACCTATATGTGTTGATGGAACGACTACATCAAATTCAAAGGATCTTCACAAATATATAAACTAATGTTTAAGAGTAAAATGGTAAATTAGATATTATCCCCCCTCTCCTCCTCTCTTAAACCAAACAAAGAATCATTAAAAAATCTTTCCCTTCCTCCTCCTTCAACCAAATCAAACAAGGTGATCCTCCATCCTCCCATTCATCCCCTCCCTTTAAACCAAATAGGCCTTAAGACTTTCTTTATGGGCTTGCAAGTTCGAACTCAATATGGAGAATCCAATGGATGTGTGGAATATGACAACTCTTATCAATAAAAAAGATCCTAATGCATATTCTCTCATTTCTCTTCCTATCTTCACTAAGGGCCGTTTGATACAAGGAACATTTTATGAGGAAAATGAAAGGAAGGGAAGTGCATAGAAGGGAAGAGAATATTAGGAGGGAACTTTAAAAATTGGTTTGTTTGGTAGACATAGAAAGGAATCTAGGTTGAGGGAAGATGAGATGTTTGGTTGGAAGAAAAGGGAGTGGTTTAAGTGGGAAGATTGTATGAAAAACCTAAAATACCCCTTATTTCACCAAAAGTTCAAGTTTGAACTTAATATCCCAGTTCGAACTTAACAACCTAGATCAAACTTAAACACCCCAATTCGAACTTGACCTCGTCTTCACTGTTCATCGTCTTCCTCGCTAAGCTCAGAGATTGAAAGAACTCATCTTTGTGCTATGAACGAAGAGGTCGGTGGACAAAGGCGATGTCTTTGATAGAGAAGGTCATAAACTTTGCTTCACCAGAGGTTAATTCTTGTCTTCTTCGAGCAATCAAGTTAGTGGTTCAAAACTTTGATTCGGAGCTTCAAAGCACTGCTGAAACTCATGAAGTGAGACCACTCTCAGATTCAAACTATAAATTACCTTCAGCTCAAATTTCTGGCCTTCAACTTATCCCTCGGCTCACAAATGCTCTGCCTTTCAGGGGCATTTTTGTCCCACGATTTCACTCTCCCGAGAACAATTTAAGATCCCACAATTTTTTGAGAGATATGAAGATCCCATGTTTAAGGGAACATGATAGGAGGCAGGAACTGATATTCCAATACCGTTGGAGCACCAAACGCGTTTTGAGCCAGGGAAGTGTGGCATCTTCCCTCCTCTCGCCTTTAGTTTTGTGCACCAAATGGGTCCTAAGTTAACTTGGTGGGTTCCTTCACTTTCTGAGAAATGAGTCTCTCAACTAACTTATCTTTTCATTTAATATCTCAACTATTTGATCATATTTTTAATGAGTGAGATTTAATCCTATATAACAATATTATAATTATATATTTTTATTATATTTAATATTATAATACTATTTAATATACAACATTAAATCTCACATATTAAAACATAATCCAATAATTGGGACATCAAGAGGAAGTAGAGAGAAGGGCACCCCTCTCCACTCTCTTTGGGCCAGGCTGATTATTCTTCCTCGGCACTTTCTAAATCCAATTTACTGGTCTGGCCCATCAGGTCAGTCTCTGCTTTCGCCGGACACTCTCCCGTCGCCCCACTCAGTACGTCCGTTTCTGCTGCTCCTGCTTTTTGCTACCCTCCACAACAATCTCACAGCAGTGGCTAGTTGGTCTGGCGGCAAAATCAGCTGATCAAAAGAAGTCAGAGTGTTGTTTTTGACTGGGAGGAGTTTAGAATGACGAAGAAAATGGTTGGTGAGGATCGAGGAGCCCCACTTGGACAAGATGCATCTGCTTCGCCTTCGTCGGTTTCATCGTCATATGATTGGAAGAAGCGCGTTTTTATCCCAGCACTTGTAGCAGGTACTCTGTTTATTTTCTCATCTGATTGTTTCTAGGATGATGCCTCCTTCTCGGATTCGATCTTTATTTACTTTGTTTTTGTCTGGAGAAGCAGTTTTTATAGGTTCGAGTTCAGAGTTGGATTTCCCCCCGGATTTTTTGTATTTAGGTTTTCTTGAGGCAATGATATTATTTGTATTTGTTGTGACGGATTCGTTACCATTGGGATTTTCTGAGAGCAGGGATTGTTGGTGGTGGAACTGGGTTAGTTTCGAAGCATCGGAAAACTCTCGGTCTTGTGAACGTTTCTGCTAGCTATGCAGCTAATTTTGCCATTGTCACTGGTTGCTATTGTGGTAAGTTCTTGAATTTGTATGTACGGATGTGATTATATATTTATTTATTTTCTTAAATCTTGAGCTTATGCTGCTTTTAATCCATATTGTCGTAGTGGTTTTGACCATATTTTTTGAGTTGTTAGCTTGTTTAGTTTTATTGTCTGCTTAATTGATCGATAATGTTGTTTTATAAAGAGAATAGGTTGGACTCTTTGTTTGGAAGGAGATTTTCTCCGTTACTTAAGCTTACCCTGAGTGTATTTAAATTAATAATCTGGAGTTAGTCAGTCGTTAATTCTCAATTTTCACTCTTCCCACCTACCTAGAAAAGGTTACCCTCTTAGATGGTGCCTATGAAATGATGTCCTTGACTGTCAGGTGTGTGTTGAGGGCATTCCAGCATAGAGAGTGACCCTTGTATTCTTGCAGTCTTTAAATCCGTTTTCCCTTGTAACTGCATATGTATAATTCTTAACTGGTTGTATGCAAACACGCTGATGAATAGATAGGTAAGATTTCGAAAAGGAAAATAAGATCTTGTCAAACAAATGAAGCACTCCTTCCTGGTCATAGGGATTATGTTTTTGGTGTCTCTGCATATTTGATAAGTGAGCAAAGAATCAAGAACATGTTTGCCATGCATTCCCGTGAGAAATTGATGAATAGATAGGTAAGATTTTGAAAAGGAACATACAAGCGTTAAGTGAAGATCAAGCTGGTATCATTAGATATCAGTATAATATTATAAAACACCAGGGTTTCACTAATTGTTGTTGAATTTCTGAAGGAAAAGCATTTCATCTTTGATTTCAATTATCAATTCCAAGGTTGCGAATTCATTACAGGCAGAGTACATGTTGAAAAGGAGTGTCAAGAAAAGTAGAATGTTGAAAACTATTTTTATCGTTGGATTAAATGACTAAAATGTGTTTATCATGGGAAAAGTTGATGCATTGACAACAATGCTTAAATTAATTTGATGCTCTGAATTGAGCTGGAATGAATTATCTAATTGATCAGGGGCACGTGAATTTGTGACTGCAACTAGAAAAACTGGACCCGATGACCTATTGAACTCTGCAATAGCTGGCTTTGGAACAGGTGCTATTCTAGGTCGTCTGCAAGGTTCTATTCTGCTACTCCTGCTCTCTTGTATATTGATGAGAAACCAACTTTTGTTTCTTCCTTGTCACATAATTTCATTATTGAGCAATTTGCTGCAACCCAGCCTTATCATATATATGTTTTGGACCATATAATAACTAACATGATGCAATTTAGACTGAGACAAAGCCTTGTACAGTAAGATCAATGGTTTCCTTTTTACTTTTCATGTTGATCTATCTTGTGATTTTGTTTTTAAAAAAGTCCCCCCCCCCTTTTTCTTTCTCCTGATGATTCCAAAATTGCTATACAGTTTGGCTTTAGTACCTAGTTTGATAGGATGTTTCATTGTTGGAAATGTTCATGCAAATAAAATTGGAAATCAGCTCAGATGTAACTTCTTCAGAAAGAAGTTTTCAGGAGTAGTATGTCTCATTTTTGTAGACAACATTTTCAGTTTTTTGAAGTGCCTGAGTTTGGTGGAAATTTCTTTGTTGAGAGATATTTAGAATTTGAGAAAATTTGGTAGTTTATAGGAGTTACTACTTCAAGAGATGTGAAGGACTTGGAAAATTTTGTTGGTTTAGATATAGTTGCTTATGGTGTACCCATGATAGCAAGGTATGGATCAGTGTTATAAATACAATAATTGAGTCTATCAATTACACACATATCTTTTCTTGACTTTTAACTCTTTTTTAATCATGTTTTAGTGTTAGATTACAAAATTGCATTACCTGGTTTTGACATGCATGTGCATAAGATCATTTGCCTTCATCTAGTGCGTCTAGAATACTTGGTGGGCTAAACCTATTCGAATTTCATGCAGCCACAAAAATTATTATATATAGTGTTTCCAGAGTAGAAGATAGAGAAGAAAGAAATGACGAATGTAAAGCGGATTCCATTATGGTCATACTCATTAGTATCACTATTTTCCTAAATGCATAACTGTTGAATAATTTGGGACTAAACCTTTTCTTTGTTTTTGAGATTGTAGGAGGTCAAGTTGGTGCAGCTAAATACTCAGCCATCTTTGCCGTTGCGGGTACTGCTATAGATTTTACTTTTCTGAAACTGAAATTTGTGTTGAGAGACTACAATAAATCTGTGAATGAGGATGAAGAGAACTCACAGAAGATCAACAGTAGCAACTGGTTAAGATTGCCAGAGTGGTTTCCAATCCAAGTTCTTGATGAGGAAGCCCTTGCTGCAAAACAGGCTCAGCAAGAGAAGTTCCTTGCGCAGCAAGATAGAATCCGGAATCTGAGAAAAGAAGAATCATGAGAACTGCATATTTTGGTGAGGATGTAAAAGTTGTTCTTGGATTAGGAAATAATGGATTTCCAGCCTGCTTCTCAAAAGCTGCTTGGCAATGGCTTCAATGGAGATTTTTGAATGTGTTGTAACTTGGAAATTGATTTCCAGATTACCATTCATCTGCCCGTGTAGGCATTCTAGAGGTTTTCTTTTCGTTGTAAAAAAAAAATTAAATACAAAACCAGATATGTAATTATTATAAATTTTTTGAATGCAAACCACTGTATCTGGATATTAACAAGACATTATATAGTGTTGATAACGAGATGATAATTTCAAGTTTGAAAAATGGACGGCAATTATAGGGATGACTAAGCACTTGGGACTTCCTTTAAGCATGATGTTGTGAGCTTGATATTCTATGGTTATGTTGGATGTAGGAGTTATGTCGTTAAAAAACTTAAATAGCTGTTTGTGTTGGCTTTTTATGAATGTTTTTACGATGTTTGAAGTAAATATATAAGAGGAGTTTTATCTTGATTTGTGTAAAAGTGTGTTTAAAATCATGGTTTTGGGGGTTCCTTGGACAGGCACCTATTTATTGGACCTTATTGAAGATTCTTATCCACTTTTTATTCATCACATTGATTACACTTTTCTCAAAATATCCTTAATTAATGGTTTTTTATAAAAAAATTAAATAAATTAAAGTCAACGGTTCATTAAATAATTCGAATGTTTTAAGAAAATTATCATAAATTGTTGACACATTAATTATAAAAAATTGGATCAAATTGGGAAGCATAAGTATGTATGCTCAATATTAGTGTGTGAATTATACAAGCATTATAAAATCTGAAATCCTAATATTCATAACTCGTAACAATAATCTGTGTAAACAAATGTTGTATGCAGGATTTGCGGCTATATGGTCTATCATATTTGGAAATAAAGAAATGCACGCATACTCGTAGGAATAAGAACTCAACAATTCAACCTGCATATTGCTATGGGGTTAAGTGAGTATTTGGCATAGTTTATTTTTGGGAAATAAATACTTATTACGTAAGTCGAGATAAAACTTCCTCTCTCACATACTTACCTCGTATACTATAAATCACGAATTATAAGTACTTATAAGTCAAAAATAAGCTATCCTAAACAAACACTAAACCATAAATCTGCTATGAAAGTATTCAAAATATTTGCTTATAGAAGATGTTGTTAATCATAATTTTTGTAATGATTAGGGTAGAGCCCTTGGGGCTGTTGTTTTGATTCATTCTTTATCAAAAAAAAAAAAAAATGGTATTCAAAATAATCTCAACGTTGCTGGAGGTTTTCCGGTCAAAATATCATCTTAATTGTCAACTCTTTAGTTTGATTGAAATAATATATACGACACTTTTACTTAACACTTATTTGTCATTACACGGCCTCATCATCTTTTGTTCTAAGTGTCATATTGAATGACATGTAAGAGTTTTATGTATATTATTGTAGTCAAATTAAAGAGTTAATGGTCAAAATTAATTTTGTTAATTGTGAGGGTAATATTTTTATGTTTTTAAATTTTTGGGGTGTCTGAGATTTGCACCAAAACCCCATCAATATACGTGTGCGTTTGGAATAGCTTATTTTTGGGCAATAAGTGCTTATAATTCGTGATTCACAGTATACGAGGTAAGTATGTGAGAGGAGTTTTTTCTCGGCTTGCGTAATAAGGGCTTATTTACTGTGCAAAAAGCTTAAACAAACATGCACTACATCCATTTTCCTGCATTATATCGTGTATATATATACTCTCTTTGGTCTTTATTTATAAGGCATCAATTAATAAGATTTTTTGGACTTTTTTTATAAAACACTCATAAGTTTCTAAAGAACATTAAATTTATTTTTCTATGTATATCCATATTTAATAAGGATAGTGAAAGAGTCCTAATTAATGTGATATTCAATTTAATATAATTGATAAAAGTAATGTTAAAAATCACTTAAATTTAGAATAATTTTAATGCGCCGGAAAAAGAATAAATTTAATGTTTTAAGCTGCTTTTATTATCGAAACTTTGGTCGTTGATGTGCTTTTATATATATATATATATATATATATATATATATATATATATTGCCATGTGCCATCATATATTATGTGCCTGTGGGTCGAGAAGACCTAGCCAAGTCAGGGAACGCAGCCACGCCGTAGCAGCCACCTTTGTAGGGATTGTCCATCTTCATCACAAATCACTAGCATCCCTCCATCGACTCAAAAGGGTCGTCCCCTGAAAAGGTTTTGGTTTTTTTTTTTGTTTTGTTTTTATTTTCGATTCTCTAAGGGAAGACTGTTTTTGTTTTTATATTATTTTTAAACTCTTTTTTTTGTTTTTTCCAATCGAAATGTGGCGTGATATTATGTAGCTCTGGTTTTTGTTTGTGATTTTGCCGCTGCTTGGTGGTTGTTCTGTTTGTGCATTTGCCATGCGTAAAGTGGGAAGATGATCAACAGGTAAAAAAAAATAAAATAAAATAAAAAGCGCTTTGGAGTTTAAATTGGATTATTAAGATGAAGCCTTGTCTTATTAGGATAATGAGTAGAAATTGAAAAAATGATTTGAAAGGAAGAATCAAGATCTTAAACTCTGCTATTTTGAGCTGAAGAAAAATGAATAACAAGATAGGTCGATGCCCATTGCTTTCTCTACGCTTCTGAAGTTCCTGAAACCTCTATTTTGAATATTTAATCATTTAAAAATGTGGATGAAGAACATACCTACAATTAAAGTTTTGAATATTTAATGATTATGATTGCATTAATTTAGCAGTATGGATTTTGTCAGTGAGTGTTATTTCTGCATTAAACTGCCATATGGTGCTGGGAAATTGCGCAAGGGCTTTGAGTTACATTTTAACCCCACCTAGTGGGATAAGGCTTCTTCTTGTTGTTTCTGCTGTTGCTGCTACTGCTACTGCTGTGTCATAATCATCACGGACAATGAAAAATCTTTCATTGAGATCCCATCTGATGGCAGTTGCAAATGCTTTGACTTATATTTGAGGTTAGAATAAATTCCTGATCCCTATGGTTTCACTAAATCTTTAATTTGGTCGTCCACTCATTATTTTGTTGTATCTTTCATCCTATGGTTGCAAAATTTTTGTAAAACTGGATCTTATGTGGCAATTCTCGTAATCCATATGATTTTTCAAGCCACCAATACATGGCCACATCAGAAAAGAAAGTGGAGAAACCATTATACCCCTTGCAATTCTATCCAAAATCCCAAATTTTACAGCATTTCATGGAACTAGTGTTAGGGAGTATCTGGTCCGAGTTGAAAGAAAATTAAGTGTTGGAACCCAAGTTAAAAATTTGGGGAACTACAAGGACAAAATGTTCTTTGTAACCTACATTTAACGATTAATTTGGGGAACTACAAGGACAAAATGTTCTTTGTAACCTACATTTAACGATTACATCTAACCTCAGCCTTGGCTGCAGATTTTGAAAATAACTAGATAAACCCCTGTGCATGGCATGGAGCCTGAGGAGAATACTTATTTATGGTTTGTGATTAGTGTGACTTGTCTGATATTATTTATATATATATGTATTGATATTGTAGTCTGCTTTCTGCGGAAGAGTTCTTGGATGTGGTGAAGTGCTTCACAAAATTTCCTTTTCCTATCACTTTTCATTGGATTGTTAGATTAGATGTTTTCATCTGGTTGTTTGAAAACCTTCAACATTCAGGTTTTTATCTAGTTTATGGGTATGGTTATTCAGAATGAATTTAAATGTTTAAAGTTTATGCTTACATTAATCAAGCAAGATGGATTCTGATCAGGAGTGGTACATCTGCTTTGAACTGCCAAATGATGCCGGGAAATTGCGCAAGGGCTTTGAGTTATATTTAACTAATAAACAATGAAAAAAGGTTTCATTGAGATCCCATCTGATGGCAGTTTCAACGAGTGACTTATGTTTTTAGCTTATCTGCATATTTACAGTTTTTTTAATCCTTCTCTAGGTTATATTGCTCAGTATTCGGCTCATAGACCTGTCCACTATTTGTCACCTTTCCCCCCTCCTTTTTTCTATATGATTGTGACATATTATTGCTTAAAGTTAGGTATGGACTCTCTCACGCAGACATGCGCACACACCCGTATCACAATCACAGACCCACATTTTCGTTCAATCACAGACCCACATTTTTAGACAATCTAATTATGAGGTTTCACTCTTTACTCTTCTTTTCTTTTGCAGATTGAACGAAAATGAAGCATATTGTGAAGATTATAACATTATTAATGGCCATCACCACAGTATGGGTTGGCCTTTTACAAACTTCTACGATCCCAAGCAGCCATACTTGGTTGGTAAGTGCTCATGTTTTTGTGTGTTTTCTTTATCTTTTGGTCGAATGCATTCTGTGTAATACTCACAATGCCTTGTTTATGCCCTCTGTCCAGCTACCTATCTATTGTGTTGTGTCTTTAGGATGTTATGGCTTATTAATGGTTGGAGTTGGTCTTATGCAATTTCCTACCTGTCCTCAAGAGGCCCTGCTGTTGCAGCAGGTATACACCTTTTCATTCTTCACTGGATAGTTAAATGTCTAAGTTCAACATTATTACATTGACTTTAAAACATAACAAAAACCTTGTTTTCTTTGGGGGTAAAACTGAATGCTTTGCGGGGATAATTAATTTGGAAGTCCTTATAGTTTCAACTGTTTTTTAATTGGGTCCTTAGAGTCACCCCCCTCTTAATCAGGTGTTTTAATTAAGTCTTGTAGTTTTTTCCCCGTATTTATTAGGTCCTTATAGTTTCACTTGATTTTTAATAAGGTCCTTGTTAAAAGAAAAAAACTACAAGGTCTTCATTAAAAGTCAGGTGATGCTACAAAGACCTGATAAAAAGGAAAAAAAATTGCATGGATCTGATTAAACACAGGTGAAACTGTAAGGACCATGTAAAACCCGGGGGGGGGGGGGGGGGGGGGTTACAAGGGCCTAATTAAGAATTAGGTGAATCAGTAGGGACTTGTGGATTAATTATATCCCTAGTCTACTCTTGTTGAATTGTGATGGCTGTATCCTGGTGTTTTTGTATCTATATGATGAGTTAATTGTGGCAAGATATTGCTCCTAGGATGGGATTCTTGATGCATCACACTGTTGCTTAAAATTAAACCTGTTAAATGTTAACGTATATAAGATTCAGGAAAATGATATTCAATTTAATGACTTAATTAATACCATGGTTATTAAATCCGGACCGGACTGGCCGGTTCGGACCGGAAACCGCGAACTGGTCTGGTCCAAGAAGCAAACCGTTTCACCTTTTTTTTTTTTTTTTAATTTCTTTATAATTTCATATTAATAAGCCTGAAATTTTCACTTTCTCACTGGTTTAGTCCCGGATTAGCTCCGATTTGACTTCAGTTTGACCCAGTACCCCGGCCAATTCAGTGACCGGTCTGGGTTTAATAACCTTGATTAATACAGAATGCTTGATTACTTGGGTTTTTGTACAGGACATAATTGAGGCCAAGGGCTATTTGAAGCAAAGAGGAATTGATGTCAGTGTCAGCTGAAGCAATGATCTCATGAACTTGGTTCAGCAAACTTAGAATCTGGCTGATCACAATGATCTAATTGAGAATTATGATAATTCTATTCTAAATTGATAATTGTGAAAGTGAAAATCTCAAAGTAAATTTAGCTGGAAGAAAGGTTAATGTCATTTTTCTTTTGATGGTTCTTGCGTGTGCTCTAATTCATTCTCTACTTAAAATTATTCATACATAATTTTCATTATATTGTTTGATATCCATACTGAGGCCTGAGAAGAGAATTTATATTGCAACATCCTTTGAAAGCTGGACAGCTTAGAAGTTTCCAAGATATGGACCACTTTTACTTCTACTTTCTTCTTCACCACCTTAGGGTCTGTTTGGGTCCAAAAAAAGTCTATCTGGGGATTAAAAACTCCAAAAGCTCATTTGATGTGTTTGGGAAAACTTTTGGGATGACTGAGCTTATGAAGCAAATGGAGCTTTTATGAGAAGTTCATCCAAGTTACTTCTCTCAACTTTTATGAAAAAAAAGTCACTTTTGACACCACCAATCCAAACACAAATCATATCTACAAAACTCCTTTTTTTCTATATGACTTTTCCAAAAGCCCATATACAAAAAAAGCTCCTTCTCTACCGCTAATCCAAACAGGCACTTATTCTTTTTGGACCTTAGTTAACATGGTGAATTTCATGTGCAAGGTGTCAATGTTTTTCTCTCTCCTGCCCTTATAATATGCAAATTGTTTCATTTTTTTGCTTCCATGAAAAAGAAATGTAATTGATGACGTTGTGCAACAGTGGCTTGAACAGAATTTCCTTCATTAGGAGGATATTTGTACTTATAAAAAAAGAAATTTAATTTATTCTACAGACCTTGGCTTCCTTCATCAGCCTTAACCTCTTCAAGCTGTAGTGGTTGTTTTGTTCTTGATTCATCCTGGTAAAGTTCATCTCTTGGGGTTTCACTAGAGAGATTTGAGGAAGAATCTGGCAATTTGATATTATAATAATCGAGATTACTTCCTAGATATGCAGATCATATGAAAAATAGTCTATGATTGATGGAGGATTTGTGATTATAGAAATGGGATTAAAAAAGTAATGAGGAGAAATGAGAAGAGTAATGTAGAGCAGAAACTCGCTGCTCTCTCTCTCTCTCTGTCTGAATTTGACCAAAAACAACTAAATAAGAAAAACAAATGTGAACCTTTGGATTTATTATCTTCTCACTGGATGATTCATCTGCTCCATTATTAATCACTTGGATTGTAATTTCTGGTGTAGTTATAGTTGATGCATCATTGTCATGTGCCCTTTTAGGGGAGAGGCAACTACCTGTTTGACAAATGTAAGAGAAATTTTTAACTCAAAGAAGTCATATTGAATATCATAAGAGTGATAACTGATAAGCATATGACTGTATTCAATCTTAGCTGCAAACAAATAAAGGAAGCTCGATCAAATTAAAGACAACCCTAATATATGCTTATATATTAAAAATCTAATATGGTATCAGAATCATATAATTTGGGATAAAAAAGAAGAAGAAAAATGAAAAAAAAAACAAGAAGATTGTGGGCTTGAGGTAGCATTTGAAACTCAAACATCTGGACCCTTTGCCACTACAGCATAGTAAATATTAGGCATCTTCCCTAAGAAAAAGTTACATCTAGTACCGAAACAAAACAGATTAAGTTGACAAGTTGATCGGTTAATTTAATAAGAAATGGAAGTTAGTATTGGATTTTCTTAATACTCAAAAAAAAATTAGTACGAGGAATATTAGAATATAAGTGTCATCTATCTGGTTCATAAATCTTAGAAATATACTTTATTTAAGATATTGAAGATATATGCCTTATTTTTGTGTCAACTATATGTGAATATCTCCCAACTATCAGTTATATACCTCCTTAAACCTTATTTTTATGTGCATATAAATCTTTCAAAACTTAATTGGTATGTAGACCTTTAAACCTTCAGTTGTGGGCGGATAAATGATATGCAAAATTAATTGTACGGGAGTTATCAGTATAAATGTAAGAGTTTAAGGGGATTCATTGTAAAGTTTCAAAAGTTACGTGGGCCAATGTTGAAAGGGCTATAAAATGTATAATTTAAAGTGTTTGAACTTTGAAGAGTAAAATTATATTTATCACTTTGAAGTATTTTTATAATAACACTCAGTATCTTAAAGTTTTTTTTTTTATGTATTTAGCATTCCAATAGTACCACATATTCTAAAGTACTTTTTGATGCAATTTTATTTATTTTCCTAGTAACAATGAGCACCCTAAATTCTAAGATACTGAGAAGTACTAAAAAAAACTTTAGTGTATTAAACTCACTGAAAATTATTTTAAGATATTAAGTGTTATTGGAAAAATATGCTGGATGCACAAAAAACTATTTTATGATACTGAGTGCTATTAAAAAAATACTTTACGGTGTTGAATGCAACTTAACTCAAGTTTGAATTGCTTGTTATGTCAAAGAAACTGCTAAATATGTTTATTTTTACGTACCTTGTGTTTCAACATTCATGGAACATACTTCTTCAGCTTCCTTCTCTTCCTCTTCCTTCCATTGATTCATTACGCCCTTCATTCTTCACTTTTCACATCCCAAAGCAAAAGAGTACTTTATGCTTTTATGATTTTTTCCCCTAAGCAAAAGAGAAGTTTAGCATAGAAGTAAAGCGTCTAATTAAGTGGGTTTATAATGGACGCTAACCACTCAAAAATTTGTTATTTAATTAATTAAGGGCAAAAAAAAAAAAAAAAAAAAAGATTGCGAAGGAAGGCATTGAATGAGCTAAAAGCATAAATGTGGAGTGTGTAAAATGGACCAAGAGCCTAACCGTAATCGTGGTATTATAGTGAATTCAAGATAAATGGAAAGCGAAGACGTGAGGAGATTATTAGGGTAATACCAAGTTTGGTACAAATTTCAAAAGGAATTAAAATTTATTTCCCATTCCTTTTATTTAAAATACATTATTAATGACTGGGAATCTGATTAAAAACACTTATTTACCCCTATTTCTTATAATTCATCCCATTAACTAAATATTAATGATCGCATGCAACACTTTGGACGTGATGCTTTTAAGATTTTTTTATATATGAATTGGTGTATCATATAGATATTGAAAAATGAGTTATAGTATGCATAATTTATGAATAATTTAGTTTCTATGGATTTTATATATACATTTTAGTTCGGAGGAGGAGGAGGTATAATGACGACTAACGGGAATATGGAGATTAGCAATTTCGACATATAATTATTTTTTAGAAATTTATAAGAACCTTTTTGGACCAAAATTTATACTTTATAGTATCTCGGCGATAGAAAATTGTAGAAGGAAAATAAATTTTAAAAATAGAACTTTTTTGGTTCATGTGTGTTTGCACTGCCACTGATTCATCCTCTAATCAATATACAATAATAAATGTGTATCACCTTAAGCCGAGCCAACTATGAATGTTTGATGGCTCCTCTCTATTTTTACTGTTTAAATGAACAGTACCAGATTCAATACTCTTCTTTGGGCTCCGCCAATAGAATACCAGCATATTTTCTATATGCTTGTTTGGGATAGTTTATTTTTTACTTATAAGTGCTTTTAAATCATGATTTACGGTATACGAGGTAAGTATGTGAGATGTGTTTTGTCTCAACTTATGTGAAAATACTTATATCCAAAAAATAAGTTATCTCAAACATATATCTTTTAGGGCTTGTTTGTCATGAGAGGAGGGGACGCGAAGTGAGCGGAGGGAAAATTTTTTCGAGTTGGATTTTTAAAAATGAGAGAAGTGGAATTAAAAGTTTTAATTAATTTTTCTTACTATTTTATTTTACATCTTCTCAAAATTAAAATTTTATAACCTCATTTCTTTAATTTTCTTAAATCTAACTCATAAAAATATCCCCTCCCTTCCTCTTCCCTCTAAATCCCTCATAAATTAAGGTAATACAGGGTATGGCATTTTGAACACTTCTGGAAGAAGTATGTGGAAAAATAAGCAGTGAACAGTCACAAGCCAAAAGCCATTACTTTGATTCATCATAGGACATCTAAAAATTGTTGTGTTTGCATCTTAAAAAAAAAGAATTGTATTGTTGTATCAATTTTCTATTTACTTTGTACTGTTAATAGCATAATGCTATTGCTGCAGCAAAGGAGAAAGTTGGAAGAGGAAGATTTCATGAGGAAGTTGCAAGAGAGGACAAGGTTAATTATGAACTTGAGTGAAATTGGTGGCCAGAGAAGAAGTAGCAAGGGGTCGTTGCCGCATCTGCTCACTATTATCTGGATGGTGGATGGAGCAGAATCAGCAAGGGGCCATTACCCGCATTTCCTCTTTATGATTTGGATGGTGGATGGAACAGAAGCAGCAAGTAGTTATTGCCCACTCATTACCTATATATGCAGGTATTTTTCTCCCTCCTTCCCTCTATGTGTGAGGGTAAATCATGAGCCGACATATAGAAAATGAGATTTTCTTATGAGAGTTTGGACCCTTGCCAATGCTGCCATTCTTCCTCTTCAATACCTGATGTTGTGCATGCTTTTGTAGATGACACCTCTACTGCAGATTGGTGCAACATGGAACCTGATGAAGCAAAGATCTTGATTTTAAATCTTCAAAGTTGCAATTACACAATACCAAATTTCGTGAAGAAGATGAGAAAACTTGAGGTTCTAGTAGTCACGAATGTTTCCATATTTCTAAATTAAGCATATTTGAGCTGCTTGGTTCTTTATCTAACTTGAAAAGAATTAGATTGGAGAAGATTTCAATACCTTGCCTCCCGAAACTTGGTTGTGGGAAATTGTGATAACTGCATTCTCTCAAAGAAGCAATGGGAGATGTTGGTATATAACCATTCCTCTAAAGATATGTGTTATGTTTCACAAATTTTATGTTTTTTATTTCTTCATGTTGGATGCTTTATCCATTGGATTGCACAGTATACGGATTTGATATTTAGATATTGCCCAAATCCTTATGTTTTGGAGGTACAGACAAGGGATGGGGGCTGAAGATTTTCATTAAACCTACTCCCAATTTTTTTTGTTTCTTAAGCTTTACAGGAAGATTTTGTTTAATATAATCCATTTTTGACAAGAAATGCATATTTTTGAAGTATGTACATTGATAAGGTTTACAGCTTTATTTGTTTGTCCATCTCTTCATGCGTCAACTATTAGATTCACTAGTACACATATTTCTATTTCAGCATCAACCGGTCTATGCCTGGTAGGAACTATTGGCTGAATCTTTTTTTTTTCCCACTTCCACAATCTGTGTATTATGTGATCAATTTCTCCTCTCTGGTTTTGCAGGTTTATTTTATTTCCTATCCAGTTTTTTGTAAGCATATTCGATTTCTAGAAAGACGGATGTCTAATTTATGTATTTACTAGTCCCTTGTTTTACCCACACACAGATGGGAATGTTTACATAGAGATGAAGATGAAATGTTTATCAGGAGTCTCCTACTGAATTATTTCCTACTTCAATGCTTCTAATTGATGAGGAGGTCACGGTTGATGATTAATTATATTTTCAATTTTTTTTTATTATTGTATTAACTTATGTGTTGATTTTTTCTTTCTTCTTCCTATGTAGGAGACTAAGATTTAGGTTTCTATATATTATGAACAAGAGTTTCTTCAAGTAGTTCAAAGCTAGATCCGTTGAAAGGAGGAGTTATTTCATTGTAATTTTGTTGTTTCATTAAACATTAAAGAATATAGGGCTACAAAACATGCATTGAAGATAACCTTGGGCACGCAGACTTTTATAATGGAGCAAAAATCCGTTACGCCATAATACTTTTAATTCTTGAAACAATTTTGTAGTATTAAAAATTACTTGTAATATACCAAATTTTGTTATGCCAAAAATGTGTAAATATGAAAATAGTGGAATAAAATAAATACTGATATTTACAAATAGAGGTAGAGTCACTTTCAGAATTCCTAGATATCTATTGCGGCATTTGCTGAAATCGAGAAGTCAGGCTTGTGAATTATGAATGTAGTCGGAGGAAAATCCGTCGGGGGTTGCAGGGCTTAGAGGTTCCATTTTTGAGATTGAAGCGATTCAAACGTCGTGTGGCATGCCTTGATATGCGTGCTATGATCTCGAGTAGAATTTTGAGTAATGCACGATGGAGCAACTTTATTAAAATAATTTCAGTAAAGTATGTAATGATGGCTCATGATGACATACCTTTGTGGTGGCCAAATAAGGAAATGACAAGTGCCTTAAAATCATTACAAAGTAAAAGGTTTTTGTGTTGGCCAAATGAGGAGGTGACATGTGTCCCTAATCATTACACTCATTTTATACCTTTCGTGTTGTCATCTTCAGAGTGTGTCACCTAGCAGCTGAGTTTAGGAAACCACTGGTCTCCGGCCAGGTCGCGTACTTTACATTTTGAACACCGAACTTAGGAGTCCGGGGAAATTGTCAGGCCCCTTCCTCCCCCTGACCATTGTCCATTGGTGTGCCACCTAAGAGAGAGAAAATGGAAGACCAATGGTTAGATGACACATGCAATCTAAGGCTCCAATCTTGTGACACTTGGCAAGCTAAGATGAGATCACTTTGCAAGATTAAATCTAAACCATTTCCTCCCTTTTTAAGTGCCAAATTTCATCCAAATGGAGAAAGAGGAAGGAAAAATATGATTTTACTACACAAAATAGAAAGAGGAGAGAAGGAGGAGGAATGATGACATTTCCTGAACACCGGAGCCGATTCCAACCCCGAATCGCCGTTATTTTTCGATAAGTCCTTCAGGAAACTTCCTCTATTCACTGTAAGCTTCAATTCTATGGTCTCAAATTTCTCATCTGAGGTGTTTTGTGTTAGTTAGTGTGTCAGATTGCCATCGGAATATTGAACCACTTGTAGAAACGTGAAGAGGTAAGCCTTGGCTTCATTTTGAACCAATTACTTCGTGTTTTTGTTGAGTTTTCTTGGCTTTTGATCTCCCCTAATATTTCAAAGTAAAATATTTTTTGTAATAGAATTAGACCTTTAAGGGTTAAGTTAAGCATTTGGAGTAGCTTGGGCCCATTAGCTACACATTGGGTCTAATGTAGTGACCCTAGTGATAACCAACATAAGAGAATGATTTATGAAAGAATTGGATTAAGTAATAACTCATCGCTCGTAAATTATAATTTATAGGATTTGATATTTGCTCGGGACGCCCAAAGCACGTCAACCGAGATTAAGATTTGGAAAAATCGTCAAGTAGTATCCCTCACATACTTTGTGATATGTTATATGCATGTTTATACCATCGTGAATTTAAAACATTCAGATGAGAAGGGCTTAGTCCTAGTAGAATTTTCCAGCACTGTGATAAGGGACAATTGTCCTTGAATTGATAACTTTATGCTATTTGCATATTGTGAATTTATCTCTAAATGTTGAATGTGTTGCTTGTACTAAAACTTTGGTTGACATGACATGTTATATGTATGCATTTTATCTAAGTGATATCTGTTACTACTGAGATTCATTGAATCTCACCTTATTTTTCCAAATACAAATTTTCAGCTAGGGCGGATATTGAATCTCACCTTATTTTTCCAAATATAAATTTTCAGCTAGGGTGGATAGTTCCCCAGGCAAGAAGGTAAACACAAGTGAATGAAGCGAATGACTTAGAATTTAATTTTCCGTTGGTTATCTATTTTGGAGATTGTACTTAATTTGTATCTAAGTGATGTCAGTCTCGTACTGGCAAGTCTGTAGACATGTAATTAAGCACCTGTATATAATCAAACGCATAGCGGCATCCGAACCAATAGTGGACAGCTGTCCATCTAGGGCCGTTAATTAATTGTAGTAGTTTGGGTTCCAGCTGAGAATGTATTAGTAAAAGCTCTGATATAAGGAAATGTACAAAAAACGGATGACTTAAAATGAATCGTAAAATAATGAGACCAAATTTGAAAACGATTTTCAAAAAGATTTTTGAAAACCCACTCAAGTACAGCTCCATACTCTTCTTACAAAAGATTACTGGTCTCCTTTTTAAAGATATCACTGTATTTGAGCTGTCCATACACTTTGAAAATGAGGGTGTTACATTACTAATACACCATTTAGATTTATCAGGTCAAATAGGTTTTTCTAAGTAAGGGTGATGTTTGCACAACTAACTTTGGTGGATGAAGGATCTTTTATACACTTTTGTTTTCTCAAAAATATTTTTCTGGTACATTGTTTGTTAATCCTTTGATCACTCCCAAGAATGAGGGATATGATGTGGGATGCCTTGTGCGTTGTAGAAAGTTATCTTCCAATGCAGAATGATATCATGCAAAATAATGGAGTGATGGTTAGTCTATAAAAGCTATCTAATTTATATATGGAATAGGCATGATACTGTTATAGATATCACGTCAATATTTTCTTCAATCTTTAATGTCATGAAATCGGTAGGGTGTCCCGATTGAGGGATTTTTTTTGTATATCTTTTTCTTGCTATACTTTTCAATGAGATGTTTCATCATTGCTACATATTTACCCAAAATGTGGAATGCTGCTCTTGCATAAACATCAAAATGACAAACTTTTTATCATTGGAAAGCTTGTAATGTGAACTACAAGACTAAAAAATTTCACAACATTTTGACACCATTTGCTATTTCAAAACCCTATGCAAAGTTGGTTCCTTGCACAAAATTTTAATTTAACAATTTTCCAGAATTTCCAGTTTTTGCACCAAGTGTTTCCATAGGTCAAATTTTCACCCGCAACACTCATCCCACACAATTTTCTAGAAGGAATCCAATGGAAATCTCAAAACACCCAAATTCACATCCCATCTACATGTTCTGTTTTTGAGACACCTTTCAACACAAAACCCAATTTCATCAAACCTCACTTCTAAGACTTCAAACCAATTTTATTGTTCAAATAACACAACCAAACAACATTTCCATCACAACTCACCATGCAATTCATACAATCTTATACCACACAAAATCAGGGAAAAAATCCAGAAATTCAAGGCTCAACTAATGATTACAACATATATGTCAAAATGTTATTTTTACTCACCTCTTTCACTTTCCAAAGCTTGTTTCTTGATTCTTCAACTTCCAATTTTTCTTAAGCACTCAAACACCTTCTCTTGAAAATCTAAAATTATAGAGATGAAGCTCTCATGAAAGTGGTCAAGATTAATGAATGGGTTTTGTGCATTCAAGGTCATTCATAGGGTCAATGTGCAAGAAAATACCTTGAGTTCACTTTCTCTTTCCTCCTCTAGCTATGGCTGAAATGAGAGCTGAAATGGGAGTGAAGAAGATGATGATGATTAGTTTTTTTCTCTCACCCCCAAGCCTTGGCCGACTTTGAAGAAGAGAGAAGGAAGAGAAGAGTTGAAAATTTTGACTTGATCAATGGTCTACGTAATGCCAAGTGTCCAAATCTTGTTGTCTCTTCTATGAGCTCGCACCCATGTGATTCTTCTTTCTTGTTCTCCTTAGCAACTAGTCACACCAATTAATTTTTAAGTTTCTAATGAGTTTTCTCTTCGGTCACTGACTAATTGGTCGGTAACGTTTCTTTTTCCCATTTTGCCCCTGACTATGGCAGTGCCTATTGAATCACCACTTAACATATTTTCTCATTCCATTTCCTCATTCATGCGCCCTCCCTTTCTCTTGTGGTTTATTTTATGCTTTGACACAACATTAAGCTTAAATATAGGGTTTGGGCACTGACCACTGCTCATTCGGGTCATAATTCACATTGTATTCTCCAAAAGTGCTTACTTAACAATAATTACATTCACTTTTGGGTCATTAGCCCTAAATCATATTTTGAGGCATTACACATGATCTCTCTATTGAAGCAATTAATATGATGTCAAGAGGATGTCACATGTCTCATCCTTTTTTTGATGTAATAGTAGATGCTAAGCTTTAACTGTGTAAAGAGTGGCAGGTTCTTGTTAACCATATCCCGAGGGAGGAGAATACCTTGGCTGACCATTTAGCAAAATCTTTCCATAGTCTGGTAGAGAATTTTGTTCTCCTTCATCAACCACCACCTTCCTATTTTGGAGGCGGTGGCTGATGAAAGGAATGTTTATAGTTCGTCTTGTTTTAGGTTTTTGTCTTGTATTGCTTGTTAGCAGCTATTGAATTCCAGTGTTTATTCAAAAAAAAAAAAAACCGAAGGGGTTGACGGGTAAAAATGTGTCTTTATAAAGGAACAAAATACTCAAGCATTAAATGTAACTCAATAACCAATAGTAACAATCATACAAGACAAGAATTAATCTAGCTCCAGGTAAAAACCATAAAGATAAATTTTAGCCTACATGGCTTTATTCAAATCCCCAATCAAATCCTACTTTTTCCACGTAATGGCAACTCTGTTACAGAACAAACAAAATAATAAACATCTCTTCTTACACCATATCACATTCTTTCTCATACTAAACATTGGTACTTAAAATCCAGCAATTGACACAGCACTCTCCAAAATAAACTTCAAACACACAGTTTTTATCCTTATTAGTAAGGTCCAAATCTGGGTTTCTCTGCACTCATCTCAGGAAGGAGAAGAGTAAAACTTGAACTTTTTGTGTCAAACCAACCAAGCTTTTCAATAAGTTCCTTAACTAATTGACCAGCTAAGTAAGAAACAACTGAATTCATAGCACTAGTGCCGAGATATTGAATCACAGTTTTGAGATAAGTGCGATATGAATTTGGCCTTTGGATGTGAGCTTTTGCAATTGAAAGAAGAGTGATGCAAATTACAGAAGCTACTGCAACTGCTGCTAGCTTCAGATCCTTATTGTTGCTCTCAGTCAATGTGAAGGCTAGCGTCAGATCCTTATTGTTGCTCTCAGTGAATGTGAAGGCATATACCAATGGTGGCACTAACCCAAATGTGATGAATGATAATATGGCTATGAACACATGAAGATAGAAGTGTTCTCTCTTCCCCAAGACCTGAGAATATACATTGTTGGTTCTTGGTTGCTTAGATTTCAGGTCCCAGATCTGTAAACAATGCAAGAGCAAGTTTTGAATGTAAGAAACATGTTATATATATGGAAACGTTAATCTTTTGGTTCCGATAGTTTTGACTAAGTTATAATCTTGTTCTCAAACCTTGATTTGGAGTAACTAAGTTCCTATAGTTTTGACTTAGCTAAAGCTCGTTCCCTAAATTTTAACTCACCGCAACTTAGTCCCTATATTTTTAACTAATTGAAAACTTAGTCCCTAACCTTTGTGAGATATATAATTTTTTTTTATAATATATGGACTGATATTTTAAATAGTTAACACTATAGGGAGTAAGTTGTATCGAGTTAATATTTATCAACTAAGTCATAACCGAATTAAAATTACAGGAATAAAGTTCCACTGAGTTGAGTTACGAATGAGTCAAACCTATAAGAACAAAAACATTGATTTTCTCTATATATGTGATTATATTAACTTCCTAAGTTCTAATTAAGTGGCAATCGATACCTCTCTCATTTCAAAGCTACACCTATCTCTTTTGACATTTTGATATATAAAAAATAAGTAGCCATATATATAGCTCCAATCTAAACTTATGATTGTTGTTAAACAAACAGAAATAAAAATGTTGGAAGAAACTCACATTATGAACAGTGATGAAAAGTCTACCAATCAGGTTTGCAAGAGACAGAACTAGAATGTTCACTGCAAATTCAAATTGATTATTAATATCAAGTAATGGTGTAAGCTGATATACTAAATTACCATATTTAGTGGACAATCATATTACTTGTTTAAGTACTAGTTTTTTTATTTTTTAGGTAAAAAAGTTATTTGGTTTACAAATTTTTCAAACCACAAGGCAGGGTAGAAATCAAAGTGAAGACCCTTTTTGTTCATGCAAGATGAATGCTACCAATTGAGCCAACCTTTGTTTAAAGATATTTTAGCCTTCTTGGGATATTGAATTGGGTGAATGACATTTGGATCCTTTGCAAGGAAATTGTTGACATTTTGGTCCCTTAAACAATGACCATTTTGGGATTGGGACCAAAAGGTTAAAACTCAACTGTCATTCTCCCTATTGAGTTATATTAAACAGAAAAGTGACTCAGTAGTCTTGTTGAATAATGATTTTAGAAACAAAAGGAGAGCAAAGAAACAGAGTTTGAGGTAATTAAGATTAAGTCTTACATGTGGTAGCATCTGAACTTGCTGAAGCTGTCACAGTGCCAAGGCTTGCTATAGATTCATCCAGACCACCATACATAGTGCTTTTCAAAATTTCCCTTGTTGTACTACTTTCAAATTTCTGATCTACGCCTAGTTGTGTCTGTACAACTATATTAGTTATCGGAGAAAGACCTGTTCAATGAATGCACCTCATCATTTTATTTCAAGATATTAGAGTTCATAATTCCTAAGTTGTAAAATATTCATCATTTTAAGATATGATTGCAGTATTGAGGAGTGAAAAAGGTGTAAAAACAATTGACAGATGCCCAACTGCAGAATCCACTTTCTTGCACTTTAAGCAACTAATATGAACCACTTTTATTTATATTTTGAAAATTTTTATTTGCCCTTCTTATACTTTTTGAATTATAGTTAACATGAAGAATTCCATATGTTCAAGGTGTGGAAATGGTTTTTTTTTGGCAATGTCCTCATAGTATGACAATTGTTTTATCTCAGATTCCAATCTTGTTATACCCATGTGTGTGCTATAATTATATATCAGGTCAAATAACTGTGAGCAGCCTGCAATACTTGATGAAAATACACTATCCATAATTTTTTAGCTCAAAATACATAATATATCAAGTTATATATGCATCCAATATATCATAGCAAGCAAGAAGTTAATTTACATTCAATCTTATATTCTGTACAGGAATTTATATCATAATATTAATCTATCAGATAAATTCATCAGCTGGTGAGGATTCTTGCAAAACTATAATGCCAAATGATTTATTCATATTTTACTTGCATGAAAAGATGTTATTAATAATAATAGAATAAAAAAGCAATAACTAGTAAATTGACAAGTACTGTGAAAAACAACAAACAATTTACTACTAGTTCCCGGTGGAAAGAGAATGATTTCCCAGCCTGTATTATTCCTACATATCATGTTGAACGAAAAGTAAGACTTCGTGGATACAAGTCTTACAATTGGGACAATAGCATCTTTGTGTGGGTGTCTTCTGAAATAGACCTTCCGATTGGGACAATAGCACATTCTCTGTTATTACGCCAACTCTCTCACTTTCTGTTTGAATGATCTCTTGTTCTTGTTTCAGTCCGGATGACCCATGTGTTTGCTCAGTGGCTGAAACCATGCCTTATATGAACATTATCAACTATATGTTAAAAACAGAGGAAATATGGCTTTCAGATCATAAAGATCATATCAAATCAAGCGTTTCAGATAAACTAGTTGACTTTTTGCTTGTGTGAAACTAGCAAAAAAAAAAAATTAGAAAAAAAAAACTTGAAGCTCAAGGAAGCAAATTCAGGCTTACAGCTGATGAAGTGTTTGAATGTTTGTTTGTAGCAAAGAGACCACTAAATATGTTGGATGTGACATACCTTGTACTTCAAGCTTTGAAGTAGTAATGTTGGTGTTTGTGACCTGCATGTGATGATGAGCTTGGCGTTTAACTAAACTCTCTTCTTCAACCTCTGCTGCTTCCTCCTCCTTCCATTGTTTCATTACGGCTTCCATTCTTCAAACTCTCCTCATCAAAACAAAAGAAATTTGTTCAGCACAGAAGGGACGTTTCAAAGTCAATTTATAAATGGGAATGCAATATATAATATAGTCCATATTACTCAGTCAGAAATTTGTTTTCTATTAAAAAAAATAGTGTGCGAGTTGAGGGCATTGAACCAGTTTAGAATCATAAATGTGTAGTGTGTAAAAAGGTACATGATCAGTAACAGTTAAAAATGCTTTTTGGAGTCACAGAGAAGAAGTGGGCCCATAGGAGCTTGTGCAAGTGATGAATTCGGAGAAATTTTTTTTCTAAGCATAGGTTCTAGTGGAAGTAATTCAGTTCGAAGCATTGTCAAATATTAAATATGGATATTTTTTTAAACAGAGATTCAAACATTAGTTCATTATGTTGTGAGGGTCTAATTCCTTCCACTAAAACCAACCCAATTATTGAATTATAGGAAAAAAACATGTATTTGTGGGTTAGAGATAGAGAAATTAAGTGGTCTGACTTTATTTCTTATGTTTGGTGAGTTTATGAAAATGTACAATGTTTATCGGAGTTTTAGAGGAAAATGAATTAGGTCAAAAATATCATTGGAAGGTCGAGCATATCAGGAATAGATTTTGTTGGTGTGTTCACACGTACTAGCTGTATTTTAGTTAATCTCTTTTATTCCTTTGATAATATATTTGTTTACTTGATTATGTTCTATATAATATTGGATTTGAAAGTTGAAACCACTTGTTTAAGATTCATTTGAGATTTAGAATCGAAATTTAATTAAGTTTTGTTTTTTTTTTGGGATTCGGAGTATTTGAACATAGAAAAACTTGATCTATTTGTGTAATAGAAGAGGGAAATTAGTAAAAAGTCTTTATTTGAACATTTTACTGATTAATAGAACCTGAATTCAAGTATCGGTGCTTTTGTGTATGAAATTGTATACAATACTAATATTTTCTGTATATAAAAACATATTAGATTCACCTAGGCAATAAAATTTTTAAACAGAGACTTTTCACCGATTTTTTCATATATTTATGGGCTTGAAGCAATTATATTAGACATGAACTATAGAGTAGTTAAATAATTAATCATCTAAAAAAAATTAGGGTTCATTAACTAGAATGTCTATTACTCCCTCCATTCTTATTTATAAGAACTTGATAATTGAATTGCACGGTTTAAGAAAACAGTTAAAGTTAGTTAAAAATAATAAGTATGTCTTGTAATAATTTTTTTTTCAAGTATATCCATATTTATAAGGGGTATGTAAGAGAAAGAAATAAAGTAAATGTAAGTATCATTAATCCTTTAATTAATGCAATATATATAATTAATAAGAAACAAATGGAAAAAACTCATTAAATGTAGAAACAACTCTTGTCGAACTTTTAAAAAAAAGACAAAGACAATTTAAATTTTGGGCTCTTATAAAAAGAACTGGAGGAGGTATTAGTTTGATGCATGTTATTAGGTGATTGGGAGCCATAGAATAGCATGATTTGAGCATTAATTAAAATTAAGAGAAAGTAGCCTTCCACTAATTTAAGTTATATTAGTTGTCACTTTAGTTGTCCAAAGGAAATTAGGGCTATTAATTAGAATGCATATTCCTAATCACAGTTGTCAAAATCAATGCTCACATGAACGATAATTTATTTAATTAGTTTTTATTTTATTTCACTTCAATTAATTGACTTTGATCTGATGCCTTGAGTTAAGGAATATATTGACGTTGATACTCAATCAGATTGCTAGCATATCAAATCCTTATAAGAACAATACTCTTTTTTTATTTGGGACCATGATAACAATACTCTGTTTAATACTAAATTTTTAACAAATGCTTGTTTAATAGGAAAATTAGAATCAAAGATCAAGATAAGATAATATTTATTAGGAAGGATGTTAAAAATTGTAATTATTTAAAAGGTCGAAATATCAACATTTAACCTCAAAAATACTAAACTGCCCCCATATTCATTACGAAGAAATAATGGACTCGTATTCTTAGCGAAGAACTCCACTCATGAATCAAAATGACTGGAAACTCAGCTCTCTCTGATCTGAGGCTTCAAATAATTAAAATATGAGAGCCCTCATTCGAAATAGGGAGTAATATTGAAATTGAAAACTGAAGAAGGAAAGGTCAAATTATGGAGAATGAGTAGTAACCCAGGAACAGGAAAGTTCATCGATGGCGTTTTCAGTTTTGATTTTTTGCCTTGTGTGTTGGGGAAGCAAAGAGTTTAGGGGCAATTTAGTAATGTTAATTTTGCATCATGATATTTGGTCTTCTTAAATAATTATAATTTTTAAGATTCTCAATTATATAAAATTTATCAGGTCTTTTCGACCAATAGAATTTTTAATGGGAATTTTCGCCAATTTTTTTTTTTACTTGTGTGGGAAATTCAGTGACTTTTGTCTCAACCTTGATATTATTGGCATTACATACAAGCTACTATTTGCTACAAGTACTTATTTTCCTGAAAACATGTTTATAGCATGCTTTTAAGAATCGGACTGGGCCGAACGGTCCGACCGGCTATTCACTACAAGTACTTATTTTCCTGAAAACATGTCTATAGCATGCTTTTAAGAATTGGACCGTGCCAGACGTTCAGACCGTTGCATGATCTCAACAACGGCCTGGGTGTGCCCATTAAGCCATTTTTTCCTGGAGCCGTTTAGGACCTCTTTTAACTCGCTTTTGGGCCGCCAGCTGCGGATGGGCCGGAACCTAGAGAGGGTTTACAAAAACTGGCTGGGTTAGAAGATGGTTGCTTTAAAAAAAAATTGGGCTGAATTTCTTTTAATTAAGGCATATAAAAGGGTCAGAATTGGAAAATCCCCAAATTGAATCAGGAATCCCCAAATCGGCAAATCCCCTAACCCTTTCGGCAGAGCTCCACCACACCTCCAAGCTTCTTCAGCCATGTCCAGCAAAGCTGGCTACCGTCTGTGGCCATCGTCTTCCGCCATATGCGGCGTCATCCTCTGCCGTCTTCACCGTCATCATCTATCGTGTGTGGTGATGTGATTCATTTTCTCAATCTCAACTTCAAATCATTAGACTCAGTGATCGCTTCACCTCTAACCTCCAAGTTAGCTCATTTTCTTTTGATTCTCGGCGTCAAATCAGATCTCAGTCCTCCTCCGTCTCAACAGTCGGCTTCTTCTCTTGTTTAGTCCGTCTCGGCATCTCCTCATTCAGCCAAAGTGGATCGCTTTTTGGATCGAGGTATTTTGTCAAATATTCCCCTGTGGCGGTGTGGTTTGTGCTCTGATAAGTCTTTGTTTGTATTCCCTTGTGGCGGTGTGAACTAAGCTTGTTGTAGTTCTACACTTGTATTGATATGGTTGATATTTATTCCTAGGATACACTAGATTTGGTCATTTTTCTTGGTACTATAATGCTCATGTAATTAGGCTCACGAGTTCCTCTGAATTAAAAATGAACAAGACCAAGAAAAAAAAAGAGATCTTACAGTGCCTTTCGATGCATAGATGATAGATGGACTGCTTTTGTATATCTTCAGCTGCTTGTTTGGTTTAGAAATTAGAATTGCCAAATCAACAGGGCAACTTATCTCTACTGCTGCTTGTCTGATATGTGCTCTATTGCGGTCAAGTTTGTTTGTAGGTGTAAGTTGTAACTGTGTAAGGGTCAACTTTAAGAAGTTACACATGGACAAATAATAAAGTGAACCGGCTTTGTCTTTATTACATCTAATCAAAGCAGAGCTCAACTTTAAGGCAGTGTCATTGATTATAGGCTTATGTTTGCATCTTTTTGTAATGTTCAATTTTTTTTTTTAAATTTATGATTAACAATTTGATGCGATAAATTGTTTTGAGCTCCCCTATGTTTACACTTTATAGTTAAAAATGAGCTTTTGCAATTTTTGAGACAAGCTTTAATATTTTTATTTAGTCTTTCTCTTTGTTTTTGTTTTTTCGAATCCAACCACTATAAAATATTTATTATGTTAATTAATTAATGAGGTTATTTGAATGATGGGATTAGATTACAAGGGCCTAGTTAGAGCCTTTGGTGTGCAAATAAAGGAAAAGAAATGGATATTGAAATAAATTAGGATGAGAGACAAAGTGTTGTTTTAGCTTTAACTTGAAATTTTCATCCATAAAAAATGTAACCAACAATCAATGCAAGAACAACAGCAACGACCAAAGATCACTAGCTTTCTCATTCCATAAAAGTATGATAACCAAATTAGGAAAGTTTAGGGATCATGAGTAAATACTTTCTGTGACAAAAACTAACTCAACAGTTGTCTTCAGTAGTGGGCACGTGCATATCATTAATGGTTTATAGAAGTTGATTATGACTTTCAGGATTTGTTTGACTGCTGCTCATGTAAGTTTTCTTCATATTCTCCTCAATTCCTCATAGTATCATCTAGTTTTATATTGTAGGAACTAGAAAATGTCATCCCAATTAAAACAAGTATCTACTGTTGCTCCATCCATCCAATCTGTTAGATCAAAGGCCGATCCAATGTGAAAGCATTGTGTTCAAGTGCCAGACAAAAACCCAGGTGGGAAACCTCTCTTGAAATGTATGTATTGTGGAAAGGAATTTATTGGAGGAGGAATACATAGAATGAAACAATATCTTGCCGGGAAAAAAGGGGATATCATAAGTTGTAAAAAGGTTCTGAGGGATGTTTACTTTCGGTTGGAAGAAAATTTGAAAAAAATTGAAGAGAAAAAGGGAAAGAAACAAGATCAATTTGAAGAGGACAATCCATATGGCCCTACATTTGAAGGAGATGCTCAGAATTTGCAAGAAGTTCCTCCTTCACATACCCAAACTTTTAATCCATCTCAACAAAGTGTTCAAAATCCTTCTTCAAGATCATCTGAAGGTTTGAAAAGAAAGGAACATGCAGCTACAAATAACTTCTTTGCCCCAAGAACAATTCTAGGTGCACAGCCAGGAATAAGAAGGGCATTTACAGGTAAAGAAGCTGTGCATAGAGCAGATATGTCAGTGGCTAAGTGGTTGTATGATTGTGGCATTCCCATTAATGTTGTGAATTCAGTTTACTTCTAACCTATGATTGATGCTATTGTAGCTATTGACCCTGGTTATAAAGCGCCATCTTACCATGCCTTCAGACCAAAATTATTGCAAGACATGAAAAAGGAAGTTCAGTTGTTAGTTGATGAGTGTAGAAATTTTTAGGCAGAAAATGGTTGCACAATAATGGCGGATGGTTGGCAAGACCAACGAAATAGGCAATTGATTAATTTTCTAGTTTATTGTCTTAAAGGAATTGTCTTCATCAAATTTGTTGATGCCTCAAACATTGTTAAAGATGCGCAAACGCTATGCAGCTTATTCATGGACATGGTTATGTTTGCTGGTGTGAACAATGTCGTCTACCTTGTTACTGATAATACAGCTAATTATAAAGTTTCCGAGAAGTTATTGACCAAAAAGTATCTATCTGTTTATTGGTCTCCATGTGCTGCATATTGCTTAAATATGATTTTATCTGACATTGGCAAAATGGAGATTGTCACATGTTTATCCAGATGTGCATCTTTAATTTCTAAATTTATTTACAACCATGGATTTTTGCTAGCTTGGCTGAGAAAAAGAGAAGGTTGGACATAAATCATCAGTCCAGGAGCAACACGATTTGCTACTACTTTCATTGCCTTGAAAAGTATTCTTAAGCACAAGCATGATTTACAAGCCTTAGTTACTAGCAAGACATTTATTGACTCTAGAAACTCAAGAAATGATAAGGCAAGAGATGTAGTTGCGGTTGTATTGGATAGTGGATTTTGGAATGATTGTCAGGGCATTGTTGAAGTTGTCAGATCTTTTATAAGACTTTTGAGAATTGTAGATTCTGATGATAGGCCTTTACTTGGATATATATATATATATATATGAAGGGATGAATAGGGACAGGAAAGCTATCAAATGTACTTTTAATCACATAAAAAAAATTACAAGCCATTCACGAGTATCATCAAGAATAAGTGTGATTCTCAACTTCGCCAAGATCTTCATGCAACAACTTATATCCTAAATCCTACTTTTCTTTATGATAAGTCTAACTTCTTTCAAAAGCCAGAGGTAATGCAATGATATCTGTCTGTCATAAATAGGAAAATAACAGCTAATAAGACCAAGTTCTTGCAAGAAGGCACATTATACCAAGAAAGAAGTGGCTCCTTCAGTAATCCTTTGGCTCTTGAATAAGCAAAATCAATGTGACCTTGTTACATTTCTTACTTCTTAAGTCTTATACTATATGCCTTTGAATTTATTTTTTTAAATTTGATTATGTTCAATTTAATATGATAGATGAATGATGGTGGTATTTTGGAGGTAGTTGTCCTAATGTTAAGACATTGGCTATTCAATTGTTGAGTCAAATTGCTTCTTCTTCCGGTTGCGAAAGGAATTGAAGTGTCTTTGACAGAATATACTCTAAAAGAAGAAATAGATTGGAACATCAACGGCTGAATGATCTTGTCCTTATTCATTACAACTTTCGTTTGAGGAATAGGTATATTTTCTAAGCTTTTCACTTTACACTTTATTGAAATTTGTATTGATAAAAAATTAATTGAATGACTACTAATGATAATACTAATACTTTATGTTCATGTGTTTTTTTAGAGTTGTTGACAAGAAAAAAGCTTTTGATCCCATTGATTATGAAAGTATTGATAACATTGAATATTGGATAATGGAAGAGGTTGATTCTACTCCACTTTCAACACTTTCTGCTGAAGACATAGAGGAAGACATCATTTATGATGATGCTAAACTACCAATACCAAAAACTACCATCAATAATGAAGGTTGGATATTTTAAATTTCAGATATGTTAATTTTTTTTAAAAAGTATATGTTACTAATTTTAATAATTTGGTTTGTTGCACACTCTTTTATAAAAATGCTTTTCAAGAGCAAGGCAATGAGGTTCATCCTCAAGCTAACGATGGAATTGAAAGCTCTAGGATTGAAGTT
Source organism: Inga oerstediana (assembly GCA_963210345.1). Taxonomy (NCBI): domain Eukaryota; kingdom Viridiplantae; phylum Streptophyta; class Magnoliopsida; order Fabales; family Fabaceae; genus Inga; species Inga oerstediana. The sequence continues at coordinate 12,144,199 of OY723404.1, read as the reverse complement.
GGCGGTCATGATTTTGGATCTTTTCCTCAAGCAGATAATGATATTTATGGTCCAAATGCTTATCCAAAAACTCATGCTTAGATCAATCAAGAGCCACCAATGTTTGACAAGTCATGAAATCATTTTTGTCCAATGCATTTTGTTAGGTTGGTTGTTGACTTAGTGATCTTCCTTCAACCATATTTTGTGACCTAGTTAACTTTCTATCAAATTAGACCACTAAAGATTAATTGTATAATATATCTATAAATATAATTATAGATATATATATGCATATAATCATTTTAAATTTAATTATTAAGTCACCGGTTCGACCAAACAGCCTGACTATTCCAACCGGTTGAACCTTAACCCGCCGACCTTTCCTGCTCGCTATCCGGTCTGGCTTTTAAAACATTGGTTTATAGGATACCATCTTATTAAGAAAAAGGATAAATTATATAAAACCCCTCTGAACTTTGAGTTAGTTGCATATTACCCCTTAACATTTCAAAGTTTAAATTTAACCCCATCAACCTTTCATTTTTTAATTATTATCCTCCTACTGTTAAGTGACCGTTATCTTTTTGACGGAAAATGTCACATCATATTATGAGATAATACTTGACATCCTACGTGATATTCTGTGTAAATCACTAATTTCATAAAATCCCCCTAAACTTTGAATAGTTGCAGAGAACCCCCTGAACTTTGATCAATTACGAATAACCCTCTAACAATTCAATTAAAATAAAAGAATTTTTGCTGTAATTCATTTTAATTTTTTTTGGACAAATGTAATTCATTTTAATAAACTTATTAAGATTTTGGCTATCATTTGTCAATTAAAACAGTTCTTTAGTATGGCAAAAACTATAAGAATAATATTTAGAAAAATATAAAAATAAATGTTGAACATGTGATTTGAGAAAAAATATGTTTTACTAATAAAAAATTTATGAAGGCAAAAGCTATCATCTAACACAAATGCAATTTTTGGATCCAACTTTGGTCCTTTTCTTTCCCATCCTTTTCTCAATCTGGGCCGTTGGATTAAGAGCTCAACGGTCCATATTTAATATATTAAAAAATATAATAATAATAATAATAATAATAATAATAATAATAATAAAGAAAAAGTCTAGTGTCAACACCCGTTTCCATTTAGATAATCGAAGAGTAATAAAGACAAGATTTCGTAAGCATACAGAAAAGTACAACTATACTGATAAAAGTATTCATTCACAATCCCAACGTCGTTCGTCAATGAGATACAGAAAATGTAGAAATACAGCGGAAATTATAATGTTTATAGGATTTCCCCAAAATATCTTAAACATAAACTAATTATAACTATCAGCCTTGACCTTGCCTCGAGACATGTCCCAATCACTTCTCGGCGTCTATGCCTTTGCCTTTCGTCCCACTGGCACCTGCTGAGATGTTTATTTTAAAAATAGGGTGAGATTTCAAAGAATTCTTGTAGAGACATACGATCAACATATAAAATGTGAAAATTAAATATACAATGCACCATGTTAGGCGAAACTGAAAGTTCAATTCGATTCACATATAATTACTTCAGCCGAGTCATCGACTACAGGTAGGATTTTCGATATACCTTGGCTGGGCACCAAACCACAGCTAGGATTTTCTGATATACCTTCATTGGGCACCGAACCACAACTAGGATTTTCCGATATACGTTCATTGGGCACCGAACCACAACTAGGTATTGTGCCTTTAGTACACAATCATATCACGAAATACAGTAACACATACATATAATTATTCACATAGTGTATGAAGGATGGTAGTCCCTACTTCAAAGTCTTATCAATCCTTTTTTAATGTGCCTCGTAAAACGTGTCGTTCCAGCTTCCGACTCGATCCTAAAATATTAAATGTACAAGAAATAGGTTATAACCTATCCAAGTATCATTTTAAACTTTTCCATAGTGTTTCTTGTGGTTATATTAGTCTATGGTGAAAATTTACCAACATTCCTCCGGGACCTCGACCCGGCCTGGGCCCATCGTACCCAGCCTGATGGCACGTTTTTTCAAAATTTTGATTAGGGCTATCCTAACGTATTTTTGCCCATGGAATCCATTTCCAAGCTTGAAATCACTAAATTCAGTGTCAAATTATGAAAATACCTTTGACAGCCCTGGTTTTAGGATTTTAGGGGCGTTTCGTAATTATGCTTTTCGGCCTTTTCCAAAAAAGTGATCAACTGTAACCCCACCTATTTTTGCCTACTGAATCCAATAAAACTTTATATTTCATGAAAATCCACTCCTTCCCCTAGAACAGTGCTGGCTGAAATTTTTGAAAGAAAATGGAAAAATACTCTTTTTTGTTTTAGCTTCCAAAATTTGTACTTTTCCACTTCTAATCCTTTATTAACTCATTTAAACACATCTTAACCATGATTCAAAGAAATTTGAACAGTATAACCTCTTAAGGTTAGGGCTTTTCAATTTCACAAACTTGACAAAAATCACAAAACCAAACTCAATCACCAACAACACTTCATACTAATATAGATTTGAGTTTCGTGTAGCTACCTCTTGAGCTTTTTGGATCCTCTCACTCTAGGCACCTCCTCTCTCTCTCCTTGAGCTAAGAATATATCTTCAAAATCATGGATTCATGAGGAAAAGGAGTTTAGAGAAGGTTTCTTAAGCAAAATAACAAGAGAAGCTTAAGAGAATCAATCTTCTTACCTTGATCTTCTTTTTCTTCTCTCTAAACCTCCAAATTCCTCAAAGCTCTCTCTCTCTCTATCTCTCTCTTTTCTTTCTCTTGGATGGCCGAAATGTGCAAGGTGAAGAGAAGGAAAATGTGTTTTAATTAAAATGCCTCTTCTCTCCTCTTAGCCCTTGATTTTCAAGATGAAGTCTTATTGTGACACTTATCAAGACCCATGCTTCCACCCATACCTCCTTCATATTATGACATACTTACTTCATTAAGCTTCATTTGGCATTGAACTAGTTTTTTTCTCCCTTGGTTGGCCTAAAAAAAACATCCTCCTCTTATGCTCCAACTAAACCAATTGCTTCTTCCAACTGAATACAAACTTGCACTCAACTATGCACTCAATTAGTAAATTGAGTTCACTCCATCTCATTCCCATCATGCACTCACCCATGCCTTCATTTAGTGTACACTCAACCTTGCATACATGTAGTGTACCATTATCATCATGACTATGTTCATGTAACAATTAGGCATGTGCTCTTGGAAATTAATTATAAGTTAATCTCTTGTTCATATGATAATGACACTTGGTATATTTAATTTCATTCATCAATTTTTCCCTCTCATTTTCATGTGATAGGCAAAAATTTGGAAGAAAAGGGAACTAAAATTGTTTTCAACATTTTCATAATTCAATTAAATGAATTATGTATAATTCCTTCTAATTTCACACTTCTTAATTTATTCTTTCAAGAATATTCTAATTATACATTTTTCTTTATTTTCCTTGATTAATTGAAATTAACTTCAATTAATTGGAAAATAGTTAATCTTGGCTAAGTTGGCAAAATTATGGCTTTGCTATTACCATTGAAATCTAATTCCTTTCTTGAATTAATTTGCTCATTCTTCCCATGAATATTCACCATTTTATTGAATTTTTTGAATAATTATAATATATTCGGTGAATAAAAAATTTGGGGTGTTACATCTAAACTGTTGAGATGTTAATCCAACAGCCCAGATTGAGAAAAAACATAGAAAAGGATGGGAAAGAAAAGGACCAAAGCCGGATCCGTAATATTTAAACTATCAATGCTCAATCATCCCAAGAATATATTTGACACATATAATGACATTTGTGTACTATCAAGTATCAATACTCACTTATCCCAAGAAAATAAGTAAATGTTATACAAATGATGACATTTGTATTTTTACATTTTTTAAATATTATTCTTCTAGTTTTTGTCATACAAAAAAACTATTTTAATTGAAAAATGATAATAAAAATTTAATAAATTTATTAAAATGATAAAAGTAACAACATGGGGTTTAATATTATAAATCAAAATTTTAAATGAGTCAAATTTAAATTTTGAAATGTTAAGGGGGTTATTTGTAACTGATCAAAATTCAGGAGGTTATCTGCAATTATTAAAAGTTTGGGGGGTTTTATGAAATTAGTAATTATACAGGATATTATATGTCATCTCATAATTTGACGTAATAATTTTAGTTAAAAAGATAACGGTTACTTAATTAATTATGTTACACCCTCTTTAACTATGAGTATATTGGAACTACTTATGACAGAATTCTTTTTAATATGACAATAATACGGGTATTTTAAGAAAAATAGTATAAATTTGGTAGATGGAAGTGTTACAATTTTGTCACTATTAAATGTAATGGAAAAATGAATTAATTCATGTAGGAAAGAAAGCCAGATGAGAGAGATGTTAAGAATACCATTAATAAATGAGAATAAAATTGAGAAAATGTATAAATTTAGTATATATTTAGTGAATTAACTAAATTTTTCATATTTAACAATTAAATAATTTGGACTTATAAAATGGATAGACTACAGAACAGAGGATATACAGTATGAAGCTGTCCCTATAATTTGATTAATTTCCAAATAGCCAGAAAAGCACTTGGAAGTTGGATGTTCATACGTACCAAAACTCGTTGCACCCCATTATTGACCTAACTTTCATATTTTATTTCGATTTAGATTTTCAAAGATTAATTTTTTTTAAAAAAAGGTTCATTATAAAACTATTTTCCCCAAAGAAAAAACCCATTCCAAAATAACGGATATGTTAATGTAAGTATGAAAACATTAATTACGGGGTTAAGGGTATTTTACGGGGGTAATTTTGTTTTGAAAGTATAAAAAATGTAATAATTTTGCCTTTACAGTTATTTCAGTAAATTCTGACTGTTTTTTGATTAAATATGCTGAGTTGGAATTCTACATGTCATCTATATCATTTTTATTAAGGTGCAAATTTACACCAGAAATTAAAAGATGAAGTAAATGAGATTTATATATTAATAAAAATGACGTTGATGACATGTGGACTGTCAGTTCCACATATTTGGTCAACTAACAGTTAAAATTAACTGAGATAATGACCAGAGCAAAATGACTCCCTTTTTGCTACTTCCAGTGTAAAATTACCTCAAAAAAACTTCTGGAGCAAAATTATCCCAAAAAACCTTCCGAAGCAAAATTACCCATCGACAAAAATTTTCAAAACAACCAACAAGTGCGGGGATGTAGTGGTAAGGCATCTAACACTTCCCCAGGTGGACGTGAGTTCGAACCTGGGAGAAGCACTTGTTGGGAGGAGGAACTCACCCTTGGTGCAAAGCACCTTATAGGGGTGTACCTTAAAAATGTCCTCCACTCCGGATTAGTCGGTTGCCCCGAGTTACCTGATCAAGTGTTAGAAGGTCAGAGACTCAGGAAAATGCGCCAGATATCGGGGGGAGTTCGGGTTAGGGGGCCAAAGGCCCTGTCTGCCTGTTGTCACAAAAAAAAAAAATTCAAAACAAAATTATCCTATAACTCTTAATTAAATTATTTAATTGTCCTGAAACAACAATATAAACATGTCACACACATTAATTGAGTCCAAAAAAATAGACATACACATTTAGTGTTCGGCCTGTCGCCCTCTAGCCTCTGTTTAATTTGAGGTGAGGTGAGGGGTATGGGAGGGAGGGGAGGAATTTTGTTACACTCTCCTTGATTAGTAAAACAAAAAATTTAAGAGGAGGGAAAATCTTTTGAAATTTTCCCCTCCCTCCCCTCTAAACCTCTCCCCCCAAATTGGGGGGATTTGGAGGAAAAGCTAAAAGCATCTAACCTATTGAACTAAAATACCCATAGCATTTTGTCATTAGCCCAAAAGTACCCTTTGCCATTTTTGACTACACGCACATGTATGACTATAATTATTAAATATAATTTAAAATATATATATATATATATATATATTTAAAATTGTATTAAATATTATGTATAATTTAGTGCATAAAAATGTTATTTATAATTAAGCTTTATTATATATTTAATAGAGTTTGGAAAAAATTATTTATAGCATAAAGGTAAAATTATCCATGTGAAAATAATTTCCCTCCTCTTCCCTCATGAATCAAACAAAGCAATATTAAAATCTCTCTCCTCCCTTTCTTTTTTATCAATCCAAACAAGGTAATATTAAAATCTCTACCCTTCCCTCCCCTCTCCTCCGCCAAACCAAACTGACCCTTGATTGTCCTGAAAAGCATTTAAATACTTACACAAAAATTAATAAACATTTAAATCCCAACTTTTCATAAATGTGTTCGTGAAACACGTGCTCAGTTCACTGGAAAAATAACCGGGCGAGCAGCATCGTATTGCCCAGTCTTCTTAATAATCTCCAGGCATCTAAAAAATAATTCCGTTTTGATGCTTTTTATAAGTAACTATTTTTTATTAGGATAAAAGAACTCACAGTTAGGATTAATTAAAATTAAAAATGTGTAAAAATGTCTTTTTTTTTTAAATGTGCCCTTATTTATGAAAAATAATATAGGAGAGAATAAATAAGAAAATATGAGAGAGAACGAGTATAAAATATAAGTGAGAATGAGTAATAAATAATTAAATGAAAGATAATTAGTGGTGAGTGTGAGATAATTTATACTCCCTCTCATCTATAATATAAATCATTTTAACTAATTCATCATAACTAAATTGAAAGAAATTTTCAAGGGAAAATCATTCTGAGGTCCCAAGCAAGGAAGATAATATCAGAAAGGTCCCTGGGTACAACCCCCAAAGTGCGCATTCACAACATGATGAGTGCGTTTTTACAACCTCAAGGGACCTTTCTGATATTATCTTTCTTGCTTGGGACCTCAGAGTGATTTTCCCAATTTTCAACTCTACCCATAATTTTAGGGCAAAATTGGAAGATAAGCATTAATTGATTTTCAAGTGACTTATATTGTGGACAAAGCAATTTTTCTAAAAATGACTTATATTGTAGATAAAACCATTTTTCTAGAAGTGACTTATATTATGGATCGGAAAGAGTATAAAGATACTTCCTCTAATCTTTTTTATAAGCAACTTCATTTCTCTTAGGATGGTCCTTAATACAAGCAACTTTCTTTTTATGTCTCAAATTTAAACTACCTTTTCCTTTTTTACCTTATTAAATACATAACTTTATATTAACTATCCCCCACTCACTACTAATTCTCTCATTTAATTATTTATTACATTTTTTTTTCATATTTTCTACTCATTCTTTCTCATATATAAATAGGGGCATATTTAAAAAAGATATGACATTTTTTATATATTTATTGTTTTTAAATAATCTTAACCACCAGTTTATTTTACACAATCAGGATAAAAGTTACTTATAGAAAAAACTGGATTGAGCATGCATTCAATAGGGATAGAAAAGAAAAAGTAGTTTATATTTTGAGACGCAAAAAAATTGTTTATATTAAATACCAGTCCTAAAAAAAAATTGTTTATAAAATGGACCGGAAGAAACAGTATTCTCTCTGTCTCTGATCTAAAATGTAAGACGATGACTAATTTATAGTATTCCCTTGCTTCTAATTTAATTTATAGTATTCCCCTTGCTTCTAAAAAAATTTTGGTTTACAATACTCTCTCCAGTCCTATTTATAAGCAATTTTTTTCTTAATTGTATAAAACAAACTGATAGTTAAAAGTAATAAGTGTGTCAAAAATGTCATGTTTTTTTCCATATATGCCCCTATTTATGAAAAGAGTATAGGAGAGAGAATAGTAAAAAGTATGAGACGTAATGAGTATAAGATATGAGAGAGAATGAGTATTTAATAAGAGTAAAATAGGAAAAAGAAGCTTACATTTTCAAATATAAAGTGAAAGTTGCTTATAAAAAGAACCAACCTTATAAAAAAGAAAGTTATTTATAAATATAATTGAGGGAGTATTGTACTCTCTCCGTCTTTGATGTAAAATATAATACATTAATAATTCATATGAATCAAGGAATATTAGTTAATTTATTAAATGTATTTTAAATTAATATATGTATTTATTATCTATCACCCTACTCTCATACAACGTGTAAAAAAGTGACTACCTCATGTTGAAATATAAGATGCAAATAACTAAATCATGCAATTAGTAAAGTTAGTTAAATTTGATTAAAGACATTAAATTATATATAAAAAATAATTTATTTTCTTAAAAATACCTTTATTTATAAAGAGGGTATGTGTGTGAGAGAGAAGACAAGTGAAAAGGGACATGAGAGAGAATGATAGGAAAAAAGAGATGACATAACTCTCTCTCTATATATATATATATAATTAATTAGAGGTAAATTCAAAAAAACATTAAATGATGAGATAAAAATAAAGTATATCTTATATAAAAAATCACACCCCTTCATAAGTTTTGTTCTTATATTTTGAATTGGGGGAGTATTATTTTGTCAACCACTTATATTTTTGATCAAAATTTTCTTCTATAATATGGCTCCTTATATTTTGGATGGGATAGAGTAAATCATTTAGAGAGTAATAAATATTTATTCATCAATTTTACCCTATAATTAATGTGTAAATGTGGCTCATTATATTTTTTTCCTTTATATAAAACTTATTTAATATGGGTAAAATTGGGAAAAATTCAATTCAAGAGAAATTTAATAATTTAACTATCATTTCTTTGTTTTGATGTTTTAATTGAAATGACTTATATTATAGGTCAAAGAAAATAAAGGAGTTCAATCTATTTTATTTCTTAAATTTATATTATTTTGATTCTTATTGGACACTTTTTTAGAAGGTGTTCTTGGTTATTTTTATAGTGCATTTGATGATTTTTTTATTGTTAAGTATATGTATCATTCTATTAAAGATAATTCTATTTGAGATATTATTGAACACTAAATATGAATACATTTTCTAATAGAAAATTAAATCTTGATTCATCACGTTAAGAGAAACTGACCCTTTCCGTTAGATTCAACCTCCATTGTGACATTTGATGATTTTAAATAGAGGTGGTTAAGCGGGTCAACCAGTGGGGTACGTGTTGGCCAGCTGGGCCATAGGTTGTAAAGCCTGCACTTTGCTAGGTTGGCATTTTGCTCTCCCAAACTGCCTAAAGTCAATTATTAGCAACATACTTCCGATCAAAAAAAAAAAAAAAAAATTATTAGCAACATACCATACGGAGCTCTATAACCCTATTTTTTTATGTGTAAATTAGTTGGACCTGACTTGTGCTTAAAATTAGAGTGATAGCACGAGTATTTTTTTTTTTTTTTTATGCAACAGAAATTAAGAAAGCAAAGCAAAAGAACCTAGCCACGCTATGCCTTAGTGCTAATAATTTCTTCTCAACTCTATTTATTCATTACATATATTAATGAGTTTTTCATCGATGTAGTACTAGTTTTCTAATAGAGGTTATTAAAAACGTATTTAAAAAACTAACACATATTTTTTATAAATATCTAACTTAACTAATTTTTTCAATATATGTAAATTGGTTATTCAAATCCTAATACTTAAAAGTCCTTTTTTCTTTTTGCCAATCTAATTCTTAAAGTCAATTACACGTAATATTCACATCACTCAAATTTAAGCCCCAATGTAAAATGAAATAGATCTAGTTACTTCAAGATACTTTTTTTTTTTTGGCCAACTACTTCAAGATACTTGAATCTTTGAATAATAATAATAATAATAGTTATTGTTGTTGTTGAAGATTAAAAGTATTATTAAAATTACATAATAAACTTTATTTCTACATGAGATTTGATATATAAGTAATAAAGAAAAAACATAAGAGGGAGGAGGAAAGCCGCCTTCATCAGAATAATCCAGTAATTAAATAAAACGCGTCCTTGATGGCCCTTTTTTTTTTGGGGAAGCTGATGGTCAAAACAAATAAATAAACACAAGCACGTCCCTCCCATAATTCCATCAATGTTCTTGGCTTCTTGTTCCGCCGGAGAACATTACTATCATTAAACCAAGAAAACAGCATGGTAAGCGTTTTAGATAGTAAACGGCCTTATCCCATAAGGAGGAGAGTACAAATTTAAATCTTAGAAAATGCATTTATTAAAAGAGGTAAAAATTCTTTGTGCTCTAAACCTCGAAAGGGGGAAACCCTTCATGTTATCAAAAAAAAAAAAAAAAAACAAACAAACAAATAAAGAAAACAGCCTGGTATAATGATATGGCCAAATATATGTATACAAGTATATGGTCAAACGATTTATTAAAATGCATAACAGATCTATTATTTTGTTCTTAATATATACTGGATTAAATAAAGGGAGAATTACACTCAGGTCCTAAATAAGAAGAGAAATGAAAAAATAGTCCCTGGAGATTGTAAAATGAAAAAATGGTCCCATGGAGTTGTCAATATAGACCCCTGAAGCTGTTAACGAATTGTCAATATAGGCTCTTAGAGTTGTTAATAGGACAATTTTTTCATTTTGCAATCTCTAGGGATCATTTTTTTTTTCCTTGGGACTTCAATGTAATTCTCCCTTAAATAAATGGGAATCGATCTTGAGGAATCTGCCTAGGTTTATTGGGGCTCAGTTAAACAATTTATGTAATATAATGTTTAAATACCATTATATTACAAGTATATGGTCAAACGATTTATTAAAATGCATAATAGATCTATTATTTTGTTCTTAATATATATTTGATTAAATATATGGAAATTGTCAACACCCGTTTCCATTTTGATAATCGAAGAGTAATAAAGATAAAATTCAATGGGCATACAGAAAAGTACAATTATACTGATAAAATATTCGTTTACGATCCCAACGTCGTTTGTTTACAATTCCGATATTGTTCATCGACGGAAACGAAAAATATAGTGGAAGTTTTAATATTTACAAATTTCACCAAAATATCACAAAATAGACTAATTATGACCACAATCTTGTCTGCGCCTCGAGACACATACCGCTCACTTACCGGCGTCTACATCTTTTCCCTTTGGCCCACTGGTACCCGTTGAGGTGTTTATTTAAAAATAGGGTGAGATTCCGAAGAATCCTCGTAGAGACATAATGTCGTTCATAGAAAATGCGAAAAGTAAATATGACATGTGCCAAGGTATGCACAAATTAATGAACAATATAAACACATCATCGTCATGTATACATGAGTAGGGCCCAGCCCCACACTCTACACTAGTTGGACTTCTGCCAACTCCCAGTGTAAGTGCACTTCTGGCACTAACAGCCTCTCTCTAGGCAAATCATGTTGATTAATAAAGTGCATTTACAAAACAATGGCATCCACACAATCACATAACTTATGGCATAGTGTATGAAGGATAATATCCCTACCTCAAAGCTTTAATATCCCCTTTCTAAATGTGTCTCGAAGAACGTGTCGTACCCGGCCTCCAAATCGGTCCTAAAATATTAAATGTATCAGAAATAGGTCATAAGCTATCCAAGTATCATTTTAGACTCTTTCATAGTGTTTATTGTGGTTTTATTAGTCTATGATGAAAATTTACAAAAATGCCCTCGGGACCCCGGCCCGGCCCGGCCGTACCTGGCCCGATGGCACGTTTTTTCAAAATTTTGACTGAGGCTATTCTGACTTATTTTCACCTAAGGAATCCATTTCCGGGCTCGAAATTATAAAATTCACTGTCAAATTACGAAAATACCCTTGACAGCTCCTATTTAGTGATTTTAGTGGCGTTTTCGTAATTATGCTTTTTCGGCCTCTACCGAAAAAGTGCCCAACTGTAACCCCACCTATTTTTGCCCATTGAGTCCAATGGAACCATTTATTTCATGAAAATCCAACTCCTTGTACCAGTTCTGGTTCTGGCCGAAATATTAGGGAAAAATGGAAAAATGAGGTTTGGTGTTTTAGCTCTCAAAACTTGTACTTTTCCATTTCTAATCCTTGATTAACTTATTTAAACACTTCTTAAACATGATTTAAAGGATTTTGGGCAGCATAACCCCTTAGGGTTATGCCTTTTCTAATTTTACAACTCAACTCAAAAATCAAAAAAACCAAACAATAATTATCAACAACAACTCAAGAAGGCAAGTTCATGAAGTTACCCTCTTTGGCTTCTTGGTTTCCTCTTAATCTAGGCTCCTCCTCCCTTTCTTCTTGATCTCAAAGTGTCTCTTCACCACCATAGATTCATGAGAAACAAGAATTTAGAGAAGGATTTCATGGAAAATCACAAGGAAAATGCTTAAAAGACAATACTTACCTTAGCTTCTCCTTCCTTGAGCTCTCCTCTTCTCTCTATTTCTCAAGCTCTCTCTTCTCTCTTTTTTTCTATGTCTTGGCCGAATGGTGACTTGAAAAGAGGAAGGAGTATGTTTTATTATTTTGATCTTCCATCTTCCTATCCATTGATTTGATCAAGGGCTTCTAATGTGACACTTGTCACACTCTTCTCTTCCTCATAATTTCTCCATTGTCTTGCCATTAATTTAATTCAATTGCTTCCTTTTCTTCCTCCTAAAAATCCATCCCTCTCATCCTTTCTTACAAGACAAGCTAGCTTCTTACATGTAATCAAGTGTCATCTTCCAATCACTCAAGTATTCCACTCCTACACTCAAGCTTCTCTTCATGCATTCACCATACTTCCCTTTTGTGTGCACTCCAACTTTGCCATCATTGAGTTGTGCATGTAGTTTTGTCAACATCACCTTCATCTTGCTTCTTGGATTTACAATTTCCCTCTTCTTTCCATGTGTTAAACGAATTTGAGGGAAGGTAGAGGAGAAAAATGTTTTTCATATATTCCACAATTTATCTAATTGAACTATGTATAATTCCCCCTAATTCCCCAAATTCTTGATTTTATTCCACCAAGAATAATCACATTATGCATTTTCCTTTATTTTCCTTTATTAATTGAAATTAACTCCAATTAATTGGAAAATAATAAATCTTGGGCTAAATTGGCAAAATTATGATTTTGCTATCCCCTTTGTAATTTAATTCAATTTTTGAATTAATTTGCCCATTTCCTTATGAATATGAATATTTCAAAATTCACAAGATCCAGCTTCATGAATATTCACCACTTTATTGAATTATTCAAATAATGATAATATATTTTTTGTGAATAAAATTTGGGGTGTTACAGAAATCGATCTTGAGGAATCTGCCTAGGTTTATTGGGGCTCAGTTAAACAATTTATGTAATATAATGTTGCATTTGATGCTTTCATTTAAAAATTAATTTTCTAATTTTCATCAGCAAATATTGTAACTCACGAGTTTAATAAACCTGTAACATAGATGTAAATTAAGATAGTGAATTCATAAGATTTTACTTCTATAAAAAAAAGAACAACTACTTAGAGTATATGATTAAATAATTAACATACAAAGAATGAAAACATACAAGGTTTAAATATATTTCAAATCAAAATTATTGAATTAAATATATCAACATTCATAATTTATCATACTTAATATAAAAATTTTGATGAAGCTCATATATGAAGTCACTAAACAGAATCAAATTCAAAAATAACAATTATAAATTCAACAAAAATAATCAAATATTAGATTAGCATTGTTCTCATTAAAAGTGTGTATGTTGACATAAATTTGTAAGTTAGCATAAGTTTAAGAGCAAATTATTATGATTTTGCAAGTGAGATACTTTAAAGTGATAAACTCAATGAGTCAACTAGTGAGTTTAACTAAATTTGTAGCTATCACGGGTTTAAAAATAAGTTAATATGATTATATAAGTTAGAAACATAAAAACCTCTGAATGAGTCAATTCGATGTTTGATAAGATTGATAATATTCTCAATTACTCCTATTGAAATATCTTTTTTTTTAAAAATAATCTCTTACTAATGTATCTATCATGGAGTTAGACATGATGAGGTAAATTATTTTAAGGTTGAATTCAATCAAATCTGATATATTTTATTCACCCTTAAATTATATTTTTTAGAGTAAAATATTCTAACATCTCCTGCATATTGTCTTAATTATACTGACATCCTCTCTATTTTAAAAATATACAATTAAGTCCATATGGTTAACATTGTTAAGAATATTCTTAGAAAATATTTTTTTAATTAAGATTTTATTAAAAAAATGCATTCACTAATTTAACCTTCATGATACTAAATCTCTGTTTCAAAAGTTTTTTGCTTGGAAGGATCTAATTTTATTTTAAGGACCTAGGTCTTTTAGGGCATATATGATTGAGAATGAAATGACTAAAATGTCTATACCACGCTACCACACCACTTAGTTGCTCTCACACCATCTTCCTTTGCATCATCGCTCACTCTCCATCTTTCACAAATCATCGGTCACCAATTACCTTCAATGGTTGTCTCTCACTCACCATCTTACTTAGACAGCCATTTCCTTGCTCATGATTGATGTGGGCGACAACAAGCTCCCCTAATAGTTGTGATAGCAGCCTCCTTTGAAAGTGGCAATAACGGCATCCAACAAGATGACAATAGTTTCTTCGGCCTTTGATCTAATCTGGAATTTTTTAACCATCTCCTTCATTTCTTCGTTTCCTCTGCAACCCTATCTCAGTACCCTCAATTTGTCGCTACCTCTCATTTACTACCTGTTCAACCAACTAAATTGTAAATATAAATCTTTGGGTTTGATTTCTAGATGTATGGGCGTGAGTGGCTGGAAGTTTTAAGGAAGAGGAAACTTGGAAAAGTTATTTGCATAATAAAGGAAGGTGGTTTGCATACAAGGAGAAGATTATTTGCACAAAGGAAAGATTGTTTGCACTAGCATATTTTCTCATTTTGGGTTAATTTTGGTACACATGGGAAGACATTTACACATGGGGAAGATGCATTGCATACAACGGAAGTTAAGTTGCACATAGGAAAGATAAATTGAATGTAGGGAAGATATATTATACATAAGGAAGATTGTTTGCACAAAAGAGAAAAACTTTTGCATTAAGGAAAGATCATTTACATAAGGTATAATTTGCACATTATAGCTTAAGATTGGGACAAGGGAAGACATTTACACACAGGGGAAGATTGATTGCATATAAAAGAAGTTAAGTTGCACATGGGAAAGATAAATTGAACATAGGGAAGATTTATTGTACATAGGGAAAATTGTTTCCACAAAAGGGAAGAACGTTTGCACTAAGGAAAGATCGTTTGCACAAAGTATAATTTGCACATTCTGGCTTAAGATTGGGACACAAGGGAAGACATTTGCACATGAGGAAAGATTGATTGCATATAAAGGAAGTTAAGTTGCATATAAGAAAAATGTATTGCATAAGGGAAGGTATATTATACATAGGGAAGATGAATTATTGGTAGGGAATATTATCGTTTGCATATATAATGATTTTCATATTTTGACTTAATTTTGTAACACAAGAGAAGATTGTAATACCCCAAATTTCGGGATTGGAAGCTAGTAAATAAGCCTGAAAGGATTGCCAAACCCCGGTTTAGCAAGAGCCCCAAATTTATTCCCGAATGTTTCTTATATCTTTTGGGTATTAGAGAAAGTAAAATG
This sequence comes from Inga oerstediana, assembly GCA_963210345.1. Taxonomy (NCBI): domain Eukaryota; kingdom Viridiplantae; phylum Streptophyta; class Magnoliopsida; order Fabales; family Fabaceae; genus Inga; species Inga oerstediana. The sequence goes on along the minus strand of OY723404.1, from coordinate 12,128,635 downwards.
GTGAATTTTGTATAATGTGATTATGCTTCTTTTGAAATTTCCTGCGAGGCAGTGAGATTATCTTAGGATTTTGGATAATCAAATGATATCAAAAAATTATGAAATTTTACAGGGTGAAAGTATACATCCAGGGTTTTAATTTGATAGGTCATATGAATCATTTGAAGCTATATACAAAAAAAATATGAATTTTTGAAGTTAGTCCAGAAAATCTAGAAAATCTCTGGAGTAGTGGTCAAAGAAATGAAATATGGGAATGATATGCATCTAACTGGCTAAAGTTCATATTTTTCTTGAAACTAGACTCAATAAGGGTTCCATAGTGTTTGGAATCACTTTGAAATGATGTCTGTAAAATTAGTTATGATTTTTCAAAGTTATGGCAGAAAATCTGCTAGAATTGATATTATTCCAAAAATTGAAAATAAAATGTGTTAGCAATTATGTAAATTGTGGAATTAAAGATGCCAAGTGTCATTGTTATATGAAGAGGGGAGTAGGTCATGATTTATGAAGATGAGCACATGTCCAATTGCATTAAAATAATGCTACATGAACATAGCAATCATGATTGATGATGGTAAGGATTTATCTTGAGTGTAAGGGTGGAATTTGCTTGAGTGTAATGTTGGACTAACTTGAATGCAAGGTTGAGTATACACTAAATGAAGGCATGGTTGAATGCATGATGAGAATTAGATGAAGTAAACTCAATTCACTACTTAAGTCCATAGTTGAGTGCAAGTTTGGATTAGTTGGAGGAAAGTAATTTGGTTAGTGTGCATGAGAGGGGGACGGTTTTGTGAAGCCAACCAAGATGAGGAAAAATTAGTTCAAACCTAATTGGAAGCTAAATGGCATAAACTTGAAGGAAAAGAGGATTGTGACAAGTGTCACATTATGATCCCTTGATGAAATCAAATGGTGTAGGATGAAGGGAGAAAAATTATGAAGCACTTCCTTCCTCTTCCCTTCACATTTTCGTCCTAAGTTAAAGAAAGAAGAGAGAGAGAGAGAGAGAGAGAGAGAGAGAGAGAGCTTGAAGAGCTTTTGAGTTCTAGAGAAAAGAAGAAGAATATCAAGGTAAGAAATCGATTCCTTTAGTATTCCTCTTGTGATTTTACTTAGAAACCTTCTCTAAACCTTTCTTCTTCATGGAATCTATGATTTTGAAGACACATTTTGAGCTCAATGAGAGAGAGAGGAGACGCCTAGAGAGAAAGGATTCAGGATATCAAGAGATAACCTCACAAACCTTGATCTAAACTAGTATAGTGTTGTTGTTGAGGTTTGTGTTTGATTTTAGTGATTTTTGGTTTGAGTTCGTAAATTTGGAAAGTCCTAATCCTAAGGGATTATACTGCCTAAATTTCTTTGAATCATGGATAAAATGTGTTTAAATACCTTAATAAGGAATTAAAAATGGAAAAGTACAAGTTTTGGGAAGCTAAAATACAAAAGAGCATGTCATTGTGTGAATATGAGTTATGTAATGCAAGCATGTCATGTATTAAGTACTTATCTTGCATGCATATTAGTATTATTTTCCTACTGAGATTCTCTCGAATCTCACCCTCCCCTACCAACAATTTAGACAAGTGAAGTTAGAAGCTATGCTAAGAGTAGCGAAGAGAACTGTATGAGGGGAATGCTATAGTGGAACAAAGACTGGAAGATGACTCCGTTTTCCCTAGGACGGGTTTAGACACCCATGTAGCACTGCGAGGCTATATTAATTATAATTATCAAGTGCGAACCCCTATAGGGAATGTCCGTATTCGTGCACATAATAATATCAGTATATTTATGTTATTCCTGTGTTGCCCACCGAACTGCGTATCTTTTTATGCAAATACTTTGAAATAGGTGAAAATCAAGGTAATTAAACCCGGACCGGTCAGTGAACCGGTCGGGGTATTGGGTCAAGGGTTAGTAGGTCAGACCGGAGCTAAACCGGGACCAAATCGGTGAGAAATTGAATATTTTAGGCTTATAGTATGAAATTCTAAAGGAAAAATTTTAAAAAAAAATTTAAACAAATTGACCCGGACCGGGTCACCAAACCGGACCGATTTAGTGCCCGGGTAGCCGGTTTCAGGGCCGGTTCGGCCGGTCCGATCCGGGTTAGATAAACTTGGTGTAAATAAGATAAGGGTGTGACAAAGATATTTGCACATAGGGAAGATATATTACACCTCGGCAAGATGAATTGCACGTAGGGAATTGAAAGGACAATTTAGTCATTTAATCCTTATATCTATTCACCCTAAAGGACCAAGATCTTTCTTTTAACTTCAGGTACCAATGGGCAATAAATTTCATGAACGACCAATGAAGAAAAAACTAATGAGACTTCATTAAAAATCAGGTGATGTTATAAAGAGCTGAAAAAAGAAAGAAAAAATTACATGGACATAATTAAAAATAGGTGAAACTATAAGGACCATGTAAAAAGGGGGGGAATCTACAAGGGCCTGATTAATAATTAGGTGAATCAGTAGGGACTTGTAGATCAATTATATCCCTAGTTTACTCTTGTTGAATTGTGATGGCTGTGTCTTGGTGTTTTTGTATCTATATGATGGGTTAATTGTGGCAAGATATTGCTCCTAGAATAGGATTCTTGATGAATCATACTGTTGCTTAAACTTAAACCTGTTACATGTTAATGTATATAAGATTCAGGAAAATGATACTCAATTTAATGCCTTAATTAATACAGAATGCTTGATTATTTGGGTTTTTGTACAGGACATAATTGACGCCAAGGGCTATTTGAAGCAAAGAGGAATTGATGTCAGTGTCAGCTGAAGCAAAGATCTCATGAACATGGTTCAGCAAACTTAGAATCTGGCTGATCACAATTATCTGATTGAGAATTATGATAATTCTATTCTAAATTGATAATTGTGAAAGTGAAAATCTCAAAGTAAAATTAGGTAGATGAAAGGTTAATGTCATTTTGCTTTTGTTGGTTCTTGCGTGTTTGCTCTATTTCATTCTCTAATTGTTAAAATTATTTACACATAATTTTCATTGTATTGTTTGATATCCATTGTGAGGCTAGAGAAGAGAATTTATATTGCAGCATCCTTTGAAAGCTGGATAGCTTAGATGTTTCCAAGACATTCAAAGATTAATCATGTTAATCAATAATCAATAGTAACAATCATAAGTGACTCAATGTATATGAAATAATATAAGGATGAATCCTAGCCTGTGAGGCTTTATTCAGATCCCTAATTGAATTCTAATTTATCATTATGGCCCTACAAATCACCAGTCGTAATTCCCACATAGTGACAACGTTGTTACCAATAGTGGGAAAAATAATCAATACCTCCTCTCATTTTGGCAATGAAAAAGAGAAAAAAAAAAAAACAGAGAAAACACCTCCTCCCATACCAAATTACACAATCTTTAACATATGAAACAGTGAAACTTAAAAAATAGAACTACATTATTTTTTATATATAATTCGGAATTGACATGGCACTCTAAAACACGCTTAAGCTTTTAGTGTGAATCCTTATTTGTAGGTTCCAAATCTAGGTCTCCCTAAGCTCACCTCAGGAAACAAACAGGAGGGTAAAACTTGAGCTTTCTTTGTCAAACCATCCAAGCCTTTCAACAAATTCCTTAATGGAAAAATCACAATGAGGTTTCAAGGAAGGAATATAATCACTAAAAAGTGTTACAACAAGTGAGTAATATGCAATGATAAGTTCCAATGTAAGAAATGACAACATGTCTATGTTACTCACTTATTGTTGAAACTTTTTGATAATTATATTCCTTCACTGAGACCTCATAGTGATTTCCCCTTTCTTACTTACTATCCAAGCTTTTCAACAAGGTCGAAAATACTGCACCAGCTAAGTAAGAAACTATTGAAGCCATACCCACAGTGCTAAGATTACCAAGCATTGTTTTGAGATAAGTGAGATATGTATTTGGCCTCTGGACATATGCTTTTTTGCAATTGAAAGAAAAGTGACGCAAATTGCAGAAGCTCCTAAAACTGCTGCCAGCTTCAGATCCTCATTGTTCCTCTCAGAGATTGTGTGGGCATATACCAGTGGTTGCACCATCCCAAATATGATGAATGATACCATGGCTATGCACACATGAAGAAAGAAATCCTCTCTCTTCCCTAAGACCTGGTAATATCGATCCGCATTTGCTCTTTTTTTATTGTTGGTTTTTGGTTCCTCAGGTTTCTGGTCCCCGATCTGTCAACATATGTGTGTAAGTTTTAATTTCCCATTGATCCCCAGATCCGAGAACCGTTCTCTTCCAACCCGCCCGATGTCGGAAATGCAAAGCTCAACGTCACCTAGTCTATAGCTGGGAGGTTTTGATTCCTTTTCCACCCTTCCTCTCTTGCCTTCATCATTCATTCCCTTTCTTCAATGGAGGTTGTAGTGACATCTTAGGAGATGGAGAAGCTCTGTAGCTTTATCGTCAATGAAGGCATCTTGATGCCCATGGATGGTGGCTCTAGTATGGGGATAAAAGTCAGCATAATATTTAATTAGAAGAGCTAGGATTTTTGTTTATGATTTTGACTTCTCTTTCTTCGGCCTACAAATTCATGCTTTTGATTAGGAGGTCATGGTTATTAGTTGTATTTTTTGGCTTAATCTCCTGTGTTGATAATGGCTTCTTCATTCTTGTTACTTTTTGTCTACTTGCATTCTTCTTTTTCTCTTTCAACATAGTTTCTGATAAAACAAAAAAGTAGTATTTTGTATTTTGTTTTCTATGTTATGTTGCATCTATTCTCATTTGTACAGCTTCAAATCACTTTTGTGACTCATTGACTTGAGATTCTAATCCACAAACCTGTCTAGAGCCACGGTCCTTTTTTTTCCCGTCCAACGGTGTTCAGCACCGTCTGACGGTGGATGACAATGATGAGCGCTTTGTTTGGCGGTATTCGATGATCGAGTGCGTTAGAACAGAACTAAGGTACGTTAGAGATTTGGTGGACTTGGGAATTAAATCGACAGTTAAGATTATAACCCAATGGGTGGTTGATATGCATTTTTAAAGCTAATGATGTGTCAATTTCTCAACGCTTGGATCATTTGAATGGACAAGATTAAGTGTGTGTTTGGGGAGTCCTTTTAAGCCCAATTGAATACCATAAGCTCAATTGCCAATTGAGAACTCAAATTTGAATGTTTGGAGAGGCCAATTGGCAATTGAACTTTTGCCAAAACCCAATTGGTGAAAGCTCAATTGGGAGAAGTTAGAAAATGGATGATGATGATGAGCGCTTTGTTCGGCAGCATTGGATGATCGGGTGCTTTAGAAGAGAACTGAGGTACGTTAGGGATTTGGCGGACCTGGGAATTAAATGGAAAATTAAGATTATAACCCAACGGGCGGTTGAGATGCATTTTTAAAGCTCATGATGTGTCAATTTCTCAATGCTTGAACCATCTGGATGGATAAGATTGTGTGTGTTTGGATCAGTGATTGGTAATTAGGCTTGTTTCAATTGGACTTTTGGTAATATTACTTTTGGTAAAAGCTAGATTGTGTATTGTGATTTATGTTTGGATTGGCGGTTGTATAAATGACTTCTGTAAAAGTGAAACTTGTTTGGATTGACTTAAGAACAAGTGACTTTTGTGATAATAGTAAGAGAGAGTGGGTGGAAAAATATTTAAAAAAATTAAGTAAATATTTAAAAATTACTTTAAAAATTAGGTGCTATTGGAAAAATATTTTAGAGTGGGTGGAAATCAATAAATCAGTATTCTAAGTTTTTGGTGCTCTTTACTTCTAAAAAAAATACATTAAAGGTAAAATTGTAGTCATTCTCCTAAGGCTGGGTATAACTGAAAAATTATTTTAAAGAATTAAAAGCACCAAAAAATATTTTAAAGTAATTTTTAGAACTAAAAAATTATATTAAGGGTAAAATTGCAATAAGTCTGATAATATACTAGGTACAATTGGAAAAATATTTTAAGGGGTTAAAAACACCAAAAAAATATTTTAAAGTAATTTTTAGAGCTAAAAAAGTACATTAAAGCTAAAATTGCATTCAGTCTAATAACACACTGGGTATAGCTGAAAAAATATTTTAAGGGATTAAAAACACAAAAAAAAATATTTTAAGTGGTTGAAAACACTCAAAAAATATTTTTTGAGTGGGTACAACTAGAAAGTCGGTAAAATTGCAATCATTATGATAACACACTAGATAGTGTATACAACTAGAAAAATATTTTAAGGGGTTAAAAACACTCAAAAAATATTTTTTGATACTACATACTTTTTAAAAAACATTTTATGGAAAAATTTAATATCATATAACTAATTTCTAAACAATCCAATCTAATATAAAATGCCATTAGCTTTTAACAAAAGCTTTATTCTCTAGCTTCTCCTAATTGAGCTTTCACCAATTAGGTTTCGGCAAAAGCTCAATTACCAATTGACCTCTTCAAACACTCAAAATTTGAGTTTTCAATTGGCAATTGAGTTTATGGTATTCAATTAGGCTTAAAGGGGTCCTCAAACACACATTAAGGGCTTATTTGGTCTGAGGGGAGGGAAAGTGGGCGGAGAGAAAATTTTTTTGAGTTGAATTTAAAAAAATTAGAGAAGTGACATTAAAAAATTTTAATTAATTTTTCTTACTCTTTTATCTTATATATTCTCTTTATTAAAATTTTATTACCACACTTCTTCAATCTTTTAAAATTCAACTCATAAAAAATTTTCTTCCTCTCCCTTCTCCTCTAGATTCCTCACACCAAACAGACCCTATGACGCTAAGAGACGCTGAGAATACACTTCTGAGAAGATCCGAACCCAAGAGCCCTCTATTTTCAATGCCACCACAGCCACACACATTGACATTCACCGAGGAAGAGAAACTTTTTTCAAAAACTTGAATTGAATGGTAGCGTCTTTTTAAAATTTTTTATGAATAGATATTGTTTTTAATAGAGATCTTTTTAAATTTAAGATGCTTGTTTATGTTTCTGAAAAAAAACAAAAAGGTGTTTGTTTATGCATTTTTCCTTTATCCGTTGGTTTTATATTTTGGGTATTGTTTATTTTACTTTTATATTTATGTACAATAATTATATGGAGTTGTTAGGTTGAAATTTTCATATGTTTGTAATGTTATTATGCTGACAATTAGAAATTTTATGGATTTATTTTATATATATTACGGAGAATTACAATGAGGTCCCAAATAAGAAATTTAATTACTGAAAAGTTTTAATAATAAGTGAGATGTTGTTATTTCTTATCCTGAAACTTAACATTGTCTCTATCAAATGTCATTGAGACTTATGGGTAATTGAATCCCTTCCTTGGGATCTCATTATAATTCCTTCTATATATTATTATATATATGTGTATAATTAATTGTTTATTAATTCTTATTTAATTATTACGTCACTGACTCGACTAAATGGCCCGACTGAATCAACTGTTTGAACCGTGAGCCGCTGACCTTTTCAGCTCGACATCCAGTCCAGCTTTTAAAATATTGATTAGAACAATATGGTGGATGCACAAAAATCTATTTTATGATACTGAGGGCTATTAAAAAAATACTTTAGGATGTTAAATGCAACTTAACCCAAATTTGAATTACTTCTTATGTCAAAGAAACTGCCAAATAATATGTTTATTTTTATGTACCTTGTGTTTCAAAATTCATGAAACATATTTCTTCAGCTTCCTTCTCTTCCATTGATTCATTACGCCCTTCATTCTTCACTCTTCGCTCTTCACATCCCAAAGAAAAAGAGTACTTTTTGCTTTTATGATTTTTTTCCCCTAACGACTCAAAAAATTTGTTAATTTAATTAATTAAGGGCAGAAAAAAGAAAAGATTGTGAAGGAAGGCATTGAATGAGCTAAAAGCATAAATGTGGAGTGTGTAAAATGGACCAAGAGCCTAACCGTAATCGTTATGTTAGGTATTAGTGAATTCAAGATCAATGGAAAGGGAAAAAGTGATGAGATTGTTAGGGTAATACCAAGTTTGGTACAAATTTCAAAAGGAATTAAAATTCATTTCCCATTCCTTTTCTTTAAAATCCATTATTAATGACTGGGAATATGATTAAAAACACTTATTTACCCCTATTTCTTATAATTCATCCCATTAACTAAATTTTCATCCTCTAATTTTTCAAATATATGCATCATTTTCATTGTACTGGCCATGAAATAGCTAACATTGGAGAATAGAGCAGAAGATGAACTAAAATGCAAAAGTAATATTTCTCTGGTTCTAAATGTAAGACTTATTTATCTAAGTTTGAAAGATTAATGAAGTTAAATAAATTATTTAATTATAACATATATTACATGACCTTTCTAAAATGTTTTTATGTAATATTAGATTATATATATGTTTATAACTCAGGAAGATTAGTTTGAAAAAAAATGATAAACATAAGAGATAATATGGAAAAATATCTTATATTTAGGATACAAATTTACTTTCAAACTAAGTCTTATATTTAAAACCGGAGGGATCAACGGGTAAAAACGTGTCTTCATAAGGGAGCAAAATTCTCAAGCATTAAATGTAATTCACTAACCACTAGTAACCAAGGTAATTAAACCCGGACCGGTCACTGAACTGGCCGGTGTATTGAGTCAAGGGTTAGTGGATTAGACCGGAACTAACCCGTGACCAAACTGGTGAGAAATTGAAGATTTTATGATTATTAATATGAAATTTTAAAGAAAAAAATTTAAAAAATCAATTTTTTTTACAAAAAGGACCCGGACCGGTTCATTGGATTGGACCGGTCTACCGATTTGTTGGTCGGTTTCCGATCCGGTCTAGGTTTGAGAACCTAGCTAGTAACAATCATACAAGATGAGAACTAATCAGGCTTTAGGTCAAAACCATAAAGATAAATTTTAGCCTATGTGGCTTTATTCAAATCCCCAATCAAATCCTACTTTTCCCACATAATGGCAACTCTGTTACAGAACAAACAAAATAATAAACATCTCTTCTTCTCATACGAACCATTGGTACTTAAAATCCAGCAAATTGACACAGCACACTCCAAAATAAACTTCAAACACATAGTTTTTATCCTTATTAGTAAGATCCAAATCTGGGCTTCTCTACACTCATCTCAGGAAGGAGAAGAGCAAAACTTGAACTTTTTGTGTCAAACCAACCAAGCTTTTGAATGAGTTCCTTAACTAATTCACCAGCTAAGTAAGAAACAACTGAAGTCATAGCACCAGTGCTGAGATATTGAAGCACTGTTATGAGATAAGTGAGATATGAAGTTGGCCTTTGGATGTGTGCTTTTGCAATTGAAAGAAGAGTAATGCAAATTGCAGAAGCTACTGCGACTGCTGCTAGCTTCAGATCCTTATTGTTGCTCTCAGTGAATGTGAAGGCATATACCAATGGTGGCACTAACCCAAATATGATGAATGATAGTATGGCTATGAACACATGAAGATAGAAGTGTTCTCTCTTCCCCAAGACCTGATAATATCGATCCACGCGCACGTTTGTTACATTGTTGGTTCTTGGCTGCTCAGATTTCAGGTCCCACATCTGTGTCAACAATGCAAGAGCAAGTTTTGAATGTAAGAAACATATATTATATATATGAAAAAGTTAATCTTTTGGTTATGATAGTTTTGACTAAGTTATAATTCAGTTCTCAAACCTTGACTTGGAGCAGTTCAGTCCCTACAATTTTGACTTAGTTGAAGCTTATTCCCTGAATTTTAACTCACTGCAACTCAATTCCTATAATTTTAACTAATTGAAAACTTAGTCCCTAAACTTTGAGAGATATATAATTTTATTTTTTTTTAAAATATAGGGACTAATATTTTAAATAGTTAAGACTATATGGAGTAAGTTGAATCCAGTCAATATTTATGGACTAAGTCATAACCAAATTAAAACTATAAGAATTAAGTTGCAGCGAGTCAAATCTATAAGAACAAAAACATTGATTTTCCCTATATATATGATTATATTAACTTCTTAAGTTCTGATTAAGTAGCAATCGGTACCTCTCTCATTTCAAAGCTAAACTTGTCTCTTTTGACATTTTGATATATAAGAAATATATAGCTCTAGTCCAAATTTATTAATGTTGTTAAACAAACAGAAATAAAAATGTTGGAAGAAACTCACATTATGAACAATGGTGAAAAGTCCACCAATCAGGTTTGCAAGAGACAGAACTAGAATATTCACTGCAAATTCAAATTGGTTATTAATATCAAGCTATAATGTAAGCTGATATAGTAAACTACCATATTTAGTGGACAATCATATTACTTGTTAAAGTACTAGCTTTGTTCTTTGTCAGGTAAAAAAGTTAGTTGGTTTATAAGTTGTTCAAACCACAAGGCATGGTAGAAATCAAATTGAAGACCCTTTTGTTGTTGCAAGATGAATTCTACCAATTGAGCAAACCTTTGTCTAAAGATATTTTATACTTCAAGGAACATTGAATTGGGAGAATGACATTGGGATCCTTTGCAAGGAAATTGTTGACACTTTGGTCCCTTGAAACAATGAGACCAAAAGGTTAAAACTCAACCGTCATTCTCCCTATTGAGTTATTTTAAACAAAAAAGTGATTCAGTGTCTTGTTGAACAATGATTTTAGAAACAAAAGGAGAGCAAAGAAACAGAGTTTGAGGTAATTAAGATTAAGTCTTACATGTGGTTGCATCTGAACTTGCTGAAGATGTCACAATGCCAAGGCTAGCTATAAATTCAACTAGACCACCATACACAATGCTTTTCAAAATTTCCCCTGGTTGTGTCAGTGCAACTATTTTAGTTCTCGAAAGAAGTTATGTTCAATGAATGCACCTCATCATTTCATTGCAAGATATTAGAGTTCATAATTATATACCCATGTGTGTGCAATAATTATATTAGAGTTCAAGGAAATCGTTTTTGTTTTTTTGATTGTCCTCATAGAATGACAATTGTTTTATCTCAGATTCCAATCTTGTTATACCCATGTGTGCGATAATTATATATCTGGTCAAATAATTGTGAGCAGCCTGCAATACATGATGGAAATACACTATCCATAATTTTTTATCTTAAAATACATAATATATCAAGTTATATACGCATCTAATATATCATAGCCAGCAAGAAGTTAATTTACATTCAATCATATATTCTATACAGGAATTTATATTATAATATTAACCGATAAGATAAATTCATCAGCAGGTGAGGATTGTTGCAAAACTATAATGCCAAATGATTTATCCATATTTTACTTGCATGAAATGATGTTATTAATTCTACACACCTGAGACAAGGATTGATTCACAAAGCGCATCAGGTTGCTGAAGTGAACATGTCTCTGTACATATCTGTGTTTTTTCACAGGATGCACTTGACGAATCATATGAAAAACAGTCTGTGGCTGATAGAAGATTAGTGACTATGTTGGAATTGGATGTCATTTTGGTAATAACAGAATAAAAAAGAAATAACTAGCAAATTGACAAGTACTGTGAAAAACAACAAAGACTTTACTGCTAGTTTCATGTGGAAAGAGAAATATTTCCCAGGCTGTATTATTCCTACATAATATGTTGAACAAAAGAAATTCCTTAGGTAACATAGTTCATGAACATAAAATAAACCATGATTTAGTCTTCACAATCTGACATGTAGGTCCCACCCACGTGAGGATTGAGTTCTTAATAATGTCTTAGCCTTAAACTCTGCTACTAACCATCTAAACTAGATAAATAAATAAGAAAAAGGACTGCCCCTACCGCTGGTTTTATCATCTTCTTCACTGGATGATTTATCTGTTCCATTATTCTTGACATGTTCAGAGGCTTCAACTTCAACTATAACTTGTGGAGTCTTATGTTTAGTTCTTTTACGTCTCAGTTTTCCCTTTGAGTGACCTGGTCGCCGTTGCACCTCTATATTAATTTCAATGGTAAAGGTAGAGAATAAGATATCATTCAAGCATTAGTGATACTGTTAAAACTCATCATAAAGAAGGAGATATTTCATAAGTCTTGATAGCAATGGAATAGTTGATATTTCATAGTCTTGTACCCACCCAGGGAAGAGCCAACTACCTGTTGAATAATGCAGAAGAATTGTAACTTCAAGTTATATTGAACAGAGTGATGAGCATCTGGCTGTATTCAATCTAGAAACAAATCAAGTCACTTGACAGCCTAAAGGGATTGTATTAGAATGTAGTCTCGCATCCACTAACTGAAAGATGAACTAAAGTCATATAGCCTTGAGGCAAATCCAAAGACAGACCTGATATATATACCTAGTTCATTAAATTCAATAGATAACACAAGTAAAGGGCAGCCTAATGTACATAGCTCCAACCAAGTGGAATCTGGTGGAGAGATAGATGTACACAACTTTACCTCTGCAAGCAGAGAGAAAGGGAGAGATTGTTTCCGGTATTTGAACCCGTGGTATTTGTCACATAATAGTAACCTTAGCCGCTGTTTTAAAGCTCAGCCTCAGAACAGATTTGACATTATATGTGTGTGTGTATGCAATCATCTGAATTTTGTTCAGGTTAGACCAGATTTTACCTATTGGAATGCGGAAGCCGAAGCTTGATGAGCACCTGAATGTATCAGGTCGTGGTGGAGGTGGTGCAGGAGCACTTGTTTCTTCCAAAAGTAAGACTTTGTGGATACAAGTCCTACAATTGGGACAATAGAAACCTTGTGTGGGTGTCTTCTGATATAGACCTTCCAAATATAGTTCCTTCAGTTGCTGTACATTCTCTGCTATTACGCCAACTCTCTCACTTTCAGTTCTCACACTACTAAACAAACTAGAATCCACGTGAATTACATGATCCAAAGGATGTAAATTTGTCTTCTTCTCAATGTCACCAGAATTCACTTCTGTTTGAATGATCTCTTGTTCTTGTTTCAGTCCATAAGACCCATTTGTTTGCTCAATAGCTGAAACCATGCCTTATATGAACATTATCAACTATATGTTAAAAACAGAGGAAATATGGCTTTCAGATCATAAAGATCATATATATCAAATAAAGTGTTTCAGATAAACTGGTTGACTTCTTGCTTGTGTGAAACTACAAAATATGTTTTTTAAAACAAAGGAAAAACCTTGAAGCTCAAGGAGGCAAATTTAGGCTTACAGCTTATATTTAGAATCATAACCAATGAATATTGAAGATGAAGTGTTTGAATGTTCGTTTGTGACAAAGAGACTACTAAATATATTGGATGTGATGTACCTTGTACTTCAAGCTTTGAAGTAGTAATGGTGGTGTTTGTGACGTGCATGTGATGATGAGCTTGGCGTTTAACTAAACTCTCTTCTTCAACCTCTGCTGCTTCCTCCTTCTTCCATTGTTTCATTACGCTTTCCATTCTTCAAACTCTCCTCAAAACAAAAGAAATTTGTTCAGCACAGAAGGGACGCTTCAAAGTCAATTTATAAATGGGAATGCAATATAATATAGTCCATATTACTCACTCAGAAATTTGTTTTCTATTAAAAAAAAAATAGTGTGTGAGTTGAAGGTATTGAACCAGTTCAGAATCATAAACGTGAAGTGTGTAAAAAGGTGCAAGATCAGTAACTATTAAGAATGCTTTTGGGAGCCACAGAGAAGTGGGCCATAGGAGCTTGTGCAATTGATGAATACAGAGAATTTTTTTTTTCTAGGCATAGGTACTAGTTAATTTCTATTTGAGGCACTGTCGAGTATTAAATGTAGGCACCTCTTTAAATAGGGATTCAAACTTTGGTTCATTATGTTGTGAGGGACTGATTTCTTCTGCTAAAACCAACTCAATGATTGAATTCAGAGAATTTCATGTTACTTTTTTTTTATAATTGGTTATGGGTTGGTTTTTGATGTACTCAAATGATTAAATGATTAATTTATAGGAAAGAAAACGTGTATTTGTGGGTTAGAGATAGAGCAATTAAGTGGTCTGACTTTATTTCTTATGCTTGGTGAGTTTATGAAAATGTACAGTGTTTATAGGAGTTTTAGAGGAAAATGGATTTGGTCAAAACTATCATTGGAAGGTCGAGCATATTATGAAGGGAAAATTCCAGAAAAATATGTTGGAAATTAGAAAAGGATATATCAGAGCTTCCAATTTACAAAATCCTATATCAGTATAGTGTTAGTACAATGGAGAAATCTGGGATTATAAAATCTTGACAAAAAGATGACCTTGCCCTTGAGCCCTTCATCTTCTTCTCCCTCTCTCTCATCTCAGAATAACAACACTTATATCTATATTAATAATACCATATTTTACATTAACAATTTCATTTTCTTGTTTCACAACTTCATATCTTAAAAACCAACAATACCTAGGGATAAGTTTGAAATTGAGATACAAAGTTATGAAACAAGAAAGTGAAGTCGTTAATGTAAAATATAACGTTGTTAATATAGATACGTGTGTTGTTATTGGCCCCTGAAACTAATTAATTTCATTTTTATTCCTGACATGTGTTGGTTTTTGAGATACGAAGTTGTCAAATAAGAAATTGAAGTCATTAATGTAAAATATGGTATTGTTAATATAGATATAGGTGTTGTTATTAGCCCTGAAACTTGTTAATTTCAAACTTATCCTTGACATTTGTTGGTTTTTGAAGTACGAAGTTGTAAAACAAGAAAGTGAAATTGTTAATGTAAAATATGGTATTGATAATATAGAGACATGTGTTGTTATTGACTCTTGAAATTTGTTAATTTCAAACTTATCTCTAGCATGTGTTGTTTCTGAGATACAAAATTGTGAAACAAGAAAGTGAAGTACTTAATGTAAAATATAGTATTGTTGATATAAATACATGTGTTGTTATTTCAAACTGAAAGAGAGGGAGAAGAAGACGAAGGGCTCAAGGGTAGAAGCATCTTTTTGTCAAGATTTTATAATTCCAAATTCCTCCACTAACACTATACTGACATGAGATTTTGTAAATTGAAAGCTCTTATTTGTCATTTTCTAATTTCCAACGTATTTTTGTAGAATTTTCCCTATTAAGAATAGATTTTGTTGGGGTGTTCACATGTACAACATATATATGTTTTGTTATTAGCTGTATTTTAGTTAATCTCTTTTATTCCTTTGATAATATATTTGTCTACTTGACTATGTTGTATATAATATTGGATTTGACCACATGTTTAAGATTCATTTGAGATATCGACCTTTAATTAAGTTTCTTTTGGGATTTGGAGTATTTGAACATAGAAAAACTTGATCTATTTGTGTAATAAAAGAGGGAAATTAGTAAAAAGTCTCTATTTGAATACTTTATTGATTAATAAGACATAAATTCAAGTACTGGTATTTTTGTGTATGAAATTGTACACAACACTGGTACTTTCTGTATATAAAAAATCTCAGATCCATCTAGTCAATAAAATTTTTAAATAGAGGCTTTTTACAGATTTTCCAATATATTTATGGGCCTAAGGCAATTATATTAGACATGAACTATAAAGTAGTTTAATCATTAATCATCTAAAAAATTAGGGTTCATAAACTAGAATGTCTATTACTCCCCTGTCCTATTTTATAAGATTCTAATAATCGAATTATACGGTTTAAGAAAACGATTAAAACTAGTTAAAAATAACAAGTATGCCTTGAAATAATTTTTTTTAAGTATGTCCTTGTTTATAAGGGGTAAGTAAGAGAGAGAAATAGAGTAAATATAAGTATAATTAACCCTTTAATTATTGCAACATATATCATTAATGAGGGGCACAAATAAGAAACACTCACGAAATGTCGAAACAATTTTTGTCGAGCACTTATAAAAATGATCAAGACAATTCAAATTTTTTACTCTTATAAATGGGACTAGAAGGAGTATTATTAGTTTGATGCATGTTATTACTGTGATTGGGAGCCATAGAATGGGAAATGGTTGTCTCCATTGATTTCTCTCTCCATTTATTTTTTATTGAGTGTATCTACTATTAGATCAACTTTCAATGGTTAAGATTTACCATTATAGATTTTTATTATAATAATATTCTTTATATATTATTAAATTTCAACTATTAAAAGTTGATCTAATAATAGATACTCTCAATGGAGAGAGAAATCAATAGAGACACCCCTCTCCCCCATAAAATAGCATGATTTGAGCATTAATTAAAAGTAAGAGAAAGTCGCCTTACGCTAATTTAAGTTTATATTAGTTGTCACTTTATTTGAACATGTCCTAAGGAAATTAGGGCTACTAATTAGATGCATATTCCTAATCATAGTTGTCAAAATGAACGCGGAAATGCATAAACGATGATTTATTTAATTAGTTTTTATTTTATTTCACTTCAATTAGTTGACTTTGATTCGATACCTTGAATTAAGTAATATATTGATGTTGATAATCAATCAGATTGCTAGCATATCAAATCCTTATAAGAACAATACTCCTTTTTTTTTTTTCAGACCACGAGAACAATACTCTGTTTAATACTCTCTCCGGTCCTAAATATAGGACATAGTTTATAGTGTAATTTACACTATAATCTATGTCCTATATTTAGGACCGGAGGTAATACTACTTTTTTAACAATTGCTTTGTTTAATGGGAAAATTACAATAAGGACCATGAAAAGATAATATTTATTATGAAGGAACTTAAAAATTGTAATTATTTACTAGGGGCCGAATATCAACATATAACCTCAAAAATACTAAATTGCCCTCATATTCACTACGAAGAAATAATGGACTCGGTATTCTTAGCAAAGAACTCCACTCATGAATCCAAGTGGCGAACGGATTCTCTCCTTTGCCAAGAAAGCAAAGGAGGTCCATTGCTTTGCTCTGGGCCGTTGGATCAAGATCTCAACGGTCCAGATTTAATGTATTTTAAAAATATTATTATTATAATAATAAAATATTATTATAATAATAATATTTTATTATTATAATAATAATATTTTTAAAATACATTAAATCTGGACCGTTGAGATCTTGATCCAACGGCCCAGAGCAAAGCAATGGACCTCCTTTGCTTTCTTGGCAAAGGAGAGAATCAAAGTGACTGGAAACTCAGCTTCTCTCTCTGATCTGAGGCTTCAAATAATTAAAATATGAGAGCCCACATTCGAAATAGGGAGTAATATTGAAATTGAAAACTGAAGAAGGAAAGGTCAAATTATGGAGAATGAGTAGTTACCCAGGAACAGGAGAGTTCACCTATGGCGTTTTCAGTTTTATTTATTTCAATGAGAAAAGAGGAGAGGGGTTGAAGATGAAGTTGAAGAGGGGGAAGGTGGATTTGTGAAGGCGGATGGGACCCACAGAGAGAAAAGTAACGGAGATATGAGGGGTTGACCCGTGTATTATTTTTGCCTCATCTAAACGACTTGATATATATATATATATATATTATGTCCAAAAAAAAAAAGATATATATATATATATATATTTGCATTTAAAAAAATATTATGGTGTTACATGTACCTTTATCATGTTTGCACCTTTGCCCTATCATTTATCACTCCATTTATTCATTTAAGAACAGCTTAATCCCAACTTGTCATAATGTGTGCTTGGTTGGGCTTATATTTGGACAATAAGTCCTTATTACGCAAGCCGAGATAAAACTCCTCTCACATACTTACCTCGTATACCATGAATCACGATTTATAAGCACTTATTGCCTAAAAATAAGCTATTCTAAACGAGCACATAAATGTGTTCGTGAAACACGTGTATAAGTTGTTTTAAACAAAAAATTCCGGTGTTTTTAGTGTCTGTTTGAATTAACGGTGATAGAAATGATTTTTTTCTAATATAACTTTTGCATATTTAAGATATAATAAAAGTCAGATTATAAATTTGATTTATGTTTGAATTGGCGGTCATAGAAGCGGCTTTTTTCAAACTGAAACTTATTTGGATGATTATTTAAAAAACAATTTTAGATTGAAAATGATTAAAAAGCATATGAATCTTATTAAAGAATACATATAGAAAATTTTCCCTAATTAATTTCATTTCTGTTTTCCCTATTATTTCTCAAACAAATCCCTAAATTTAAATTTTCTTAATGATTTAATATTGTCAATAGATTTTTTTTCCAAACTTTTCCCTGTTCTTTCTTAAACAAATTGCCACATATTATGATAAATAAAGGTATAATTGTAAATTTATATAAAAAAAGTTTCACTCTAACTTATAAATAAGACTAAAATAAACATTCTCAATATTGTACAAGTAAAAGAAAGGAATATAATAAAATATAATTAAAAAATATTTTTCATTATCATCCCATGTTTTTCTCTCCTTCCTTTTTCTTTTCAATCTTTATACCCCGTTTTGCCTCTCTTCTCTCACCACGTCTCCTCTTCATGTTTTTTTTCTTATGTTCCTTCTCTTTCCTCTCACCAGTCACCATCTCATCTTCTCTTTCTTTATGTCTCTTCTCTCTCTCTCTCTCTTCTTTTCCTCACCATGAAGTAGGTAAGAAGTAGCTCGAGATGATTTCTACGTTATTATGTGTGTGTTTGGAATGGCTTATTTTTATCCAAAATATGCTTATAATTCGTGATTCACGGTATACGAGGTAAGTATGTGAGAGGAGTTTTTTCTCGGCTTGCGTAATAAGTGCGTTTTTTCTGTACAAAACGCTGAAACAAACACAGCTCATAGCTTTTGGCCAATAAGCCCTTCCAACATATTGCTAACCCAAACACTATGCACCAACTCCACCGAGCCTCCTCCCCTTCCTACCGCTTTTTCAAACAGGCCATTAATAATCTCTAATCCTTCTCAAAAAAAAAAAAATTCGGTTTACAATATAGTACTCTCTTCTGTCTAAAATACTCTTCTTGGTCCTATTTATAAAAGCACAATAATCAAATTACCTAATTTAAAAAAGTGATTAAAATTAGTTAAAAGCAATAAGTGTGCATAAAATAAATCTTATTTTTCTAAGTATGTCCTTATTTATGAAGGGCAAGTAAGATAGAGAAATGAAGTAAATTTAGATATAACCAACATTTTAATTAATGCAATTGATATAATAATATAATTAATGAGGGACAAAATGGGAAAAAAAATCATTAAATATTTAGATAACTTTTGTCATCCTCTTTTAACAAGAACCAAGGCAATTCAAATTTTGGGCTCTTATAAAAAGGATCAAAGGGAGTATAAGACATTAAATGTTCCCTTCGGTCTTATTTATAAGAACCCAATAACCAAATTACGTGGTTTAAGAAAATGATTAAAATTAGTTAAAAATAATTATATTGAAAATGACAGAAAAAGAACTTGAAAATTGCAAAATCTCAAATTAAGTATTTCTCATAAAATGAGTTGTGAATTGTTTATCAATTGTAATCATTAATTACCTTAACTTACCAATCATATATAACAAACCTGATTTGAGATTTTCAAAATTGGTTAACAAGTAGATTGAATCCCAATAATACGTAAAAGTCAATTACATGTAATATTCACATCGCTCAAATTTAAGCCCTAATGTAAGACGAAACAGTTTACTTCAGGATACCCGAATCTTAAAATTGTTGTTGTTGTTGTTGTTGAAGATTGTATTCATTTGGATGAGCCATTGGAATGCTTAAAAGCAGCTTTTCAATCATAATTTTCGGCATACGAGATAAATATGTGAGAGGAGTTATGTCTCGATCTACGTGAAAAGCAACTTATAAGCAATCTAAAACAAAGATAATTTATTTCCACAAGTGATTTGATATATAGTAAAAATTAAAAAGAATGTGAGGGAGGAAAGCCTTCATCTGAGTAATCCAGAAACTAAATTAAACGCGTCTTTGATCAGTTTGATGGCCAAAATAATTTTTTTTTTTGCCAGATGATGGCCAAAATAAATAAATATACACCAACACGTCGCTCCCATAATTCCAATTATGTTCTTGTTCCACCCATGAGCATTATATCATTAAACCAAGAAAACAGCCTGGTATAATATGGCCAAATATATAAAGTCTTTGGTCAAACGATTTATTAAAATGCATAACATATCTATTATTTTGTTCTTAATGTTTGGATTAAATAAATGGAAATCGATCTTGACGAATCTGCCTAGGTTTATTGTGGTACAGTTAAACAATTTATGTAATATATTGTCGCATTTGATGTTTTAAAACCCACAAATTTATACAAACATGTTAGCGGGGACGTTGAAGTAAATTGAGAAAATAAATGGTCTCCAGATTTGCCAAAACATGAATCTCAGAAAGATTAAGTTACACACCAACTCAACGGAAGCCTTTCGATTGTTACTCCAGTCAGGTGGGCAATATCATCCCCTCCAGAATGAGTTAGAGGAAGCAAGGCAACAAATCTACAGGGATTGGGAATTAGAGATTACTCACAGTCACCAAGAAGCCATTAGGTGTGCTGATATCTTGGCACGGAAGGCCCTCCATTCGGCAAATGATTTATCTCTTTTGGAACAACCTCCTGATTTTTATTCGATCCAAATATTAGCTGACCTCAACTAAGATTTTGGGTCTAACTAGTATTTTTCTGTACTTAGGTTCAATGTAATGGCCCGTTATGGCCTTAAGAGTTTTCTCTCTTGTCACTTCAATTTAAAAGAAAAAAAAAAGAAGTAAACTCGCTAGATTTTATTTTTCTCAATAAATAACTACTAAGAGTATATAATTAAATAATTAACATACAAGGATGAAAACATACAATTTGATTTAAATATATTTTAAATTAAAATTATTTAAATTAAATATGTCAATATTTAAAATTTATCATATTCAATATAAAAATTTTTATGAAGCTCGTATATGAAGTAGCTAAACATAATTAAATCCAAAACTAATAACTATAAATTCGACAAAAATCAACAAATGTTGGATTAACAATGTTCTTGACCCAAAAAAAAATGTTCTCATTAAAAGTGTGTTGACATGAATTTGTAAGTTAGCAAGGTTTAAGGGCATATTATTATGATTTTGCAAGCTAAATACATAAAAGCGGTATTCGGGAGTCAACTAGTGAATTTAGCTGAATTTGTAGCTAGTACAATTGCACAAGTTTAAATATGAGCTAACATGATTATGTAAATTAGAAATATAAAAATGATAAATTGAATGAGTCAATTTGAAGTTGGGTTAATGTGCAAATTCAGTAACCAACTATTTTTCTATGGGCATTCAATAAAACTAACTATTTTTTAGGGTAAAAGTAGATATAATCAATTTATTTGATAACACTCATAGCAACGCCATTAGTTTAAGTTAACTTGCGTTACTTTTTGCATTGCGGGTCCTACTAGTTTTCTCACTCTTTATTATTTTAATATATTTTTAGAAGGGTTAATGTGCAAATTTAATAATGAATTATTTTCTTATGGGCACCTAACACAATTATATTTCATAAGAATATTTACAAGATATATGAGCATTTATATAAAAATATTTACATTAATACCCTTACTTTATTTTTTATAGAAGCATTTACATGATAAATATAGACATTTATAAGACAAATAAAGGAATTTAAAAGAATCCAATGAATTAAAAAATTTTGGTTATTCACATATTTGTCTTGTAAAGAATTTTTTACTGTACCCTTTAGACTAAAACAAAATTAAGTTTAGTTATTGAAAAGATAATAATACCTTTACTTTATTTTTTTTACATAAGAGTATTTACAAGATAAATATAGACATTTATAAGGCAAATAAAGGGATTTAAAAGAATATATGGAGTTAAAAATTTTGGTTGTTCATATATTTATCTTAAAAATTCTCATATTTGTCTTTCCATTGAAAAACGTAATTTTATTTTCACATAAGGGGCACAAATTTTTGTTTTACAAGATAAATATATAAATGATCAAAATATTTAAACTCCTGTATTTTTTTAAATCATTTTATTTGTCTTGTAAATGTCCATATATGTCTTGTAAATGCTTTTATGGAAAAATAAGTAAGGGCCTTGATGTAAATGCATATATTTATCTTGTAAATGCTCTTATGAAAAATAATTATGTTGGGTGTTCATTGAGATATAGTTCATTGCTAAATTTGTATCTCAACCATTCTAAAAAATATATTAAAATAGTAGAGAGTGAGAAGATAGGTGAGACTCAGGATGCAAAAAGTAACGGAAATTAACTTGAGTTAATAGTGTTACTATAAGTGCTATCAAATAATTTGATTATGTCTAATTTTATACCAAAAAATAGTTAGTTGTGTTGGGTACTTATAGAAAAATAGTTATTTATTAAATTTACATCTTAACCCTTTAAAGTTTAACAATATTCTCAGTTACTCTTACAAATATATCTTTTTTTCCTATAATCTCTTGCTACTGTATCTATCATGGAGTTGGACGCGCTGAGGTAGATTATTTTAAGGTTGAATGCAATCAAATCTGATGTTACGTTGAATCTTAAATATAAGATAAAGTTAGTTTTTTTAGATATATTAAAGAAGATAATTAAATTACTTTAAAATATTTATATTTATCATTTTTTCTCCAAACTATTTTACCTAACATATAAACTAATATATAATCTAATGATACAAACATATAATATATTTAAGTAATCAATTTAGCTTCCTTAATCTCTCTAAAAAAATCAATTATATCTTGTATTTATGACCGGAGGGAGTATATTTTATTGGGAAAATTACTCCTATGTCCCAAGCAAGCAAGATATTATTAGAAAGGTCCCTGGTTACAACCCTAAAAGTGTGTATTCACAATCTGTTAAGTGTGTTTTACAACTTTCAAATGTTTTTTTTATAATATCTTGTTTACTTGAGACCTAGGAGTGATTTTCCCATATTATTCACCCTTAAGTTATATTTTTGAAAGCAATAAAATATTGCCTGTTTTTTTTATACTCCCTTTACCAAATAAAAAACGTTTGTTTGTTTTTATTATTACATAAAAATGTTGTTTGGGTTTGAGTACAGAAAAACAAACTTCCAGGCCCAACTATTTGGCAGGTGAACCAAGTTGGAATTTGGATAATCTTTTGTTAGATGGTTTGATCCAATGTCCAATGGCAGCATTTGAATTAACACAATAATAATTTTGATTGGGATAAAACAACTACTCATGTTTAACTTTTTTTTACCAAAAAACTACTCATATTTAAATTAAAGTTATGGGAAAATTGAGAAAAGGTCGGCCAACAAAGCGTAGGGAAAATATATTATACATAGGGAAGATTGCTTACACAAAAGGGAAGAACGTTTACACTAAATAAAGATCGTTTGCATAAAGTATAATTTGCACATTATAGCTTAAGTTTGGGACTCAAGGGAAGACATTTGCATACGAGGGAAGATTAATTGCATATAAAAGGAAGTTAACATGCACATGAGAAAGATAAATTAAACGTAGGGAAGATTTATTGTACATAGGGAAAATTGCTTACACAAAATGGAAGAACGTTTGCATTGAGAGAAGATCGTTTGCATAAAGTATAATTTGCAAATTATGGCTTAAGTTTGGGACATAAGGGAAGACATTTGCACACGTGGGAAGATTGATTGCATATGAAGGAAGTTAAGTTGCATATAAGGAAAATGTATCGCATAAGGGAAGGTATATTATATATAGGGAAGATGCATTATTGGTTGAGAATATTATCATTTGCATATATAATAATTTGCATATTGTGGTTTAATTTTGTAACACAAGAGAAGATATTTGCACATAGAGAAGATATATTACACCTAGGCAAGATGAATTGCATGTAGGAAATTGAAAGGGTAATTTAGTCATTTAATCCTTATATCTATTCACCTTAAAAGACCAATATCTTTTTAAAAACTTGAGGTACCATTGGGCAATAAATTTCTCAAATAAGTCCTTTTAAATAGTTTCCCTATAAAAAAAATTTGATTGATTCTTTAAATAAATATACACAAACAGCATATGCTTATGAATATTTTAGCGAAAAATTTCACAAATTATATATTATAAATTTTAATAAATTACATAATCTCTCAAACTTAATCCTTTTATACTCCATAATAAAATAAAATATATTTAAAATTTATTTTTATCCATTTAAAATAAACATAAATAAATAATTTTTAATAAATGTGATGAAAAATAAAAAAATTATAAATTTTATAATATAGAAAATAAATAAATTGTATAAAATTATCTATATTACATTTTTTGGGTGTGTACTTTTTTTGAAAAATATAAATTTTTAAATAATTCTTTTGTTAAATTGGGGTATTTTAGTCAAAATCTAAGTTTGAGAGTTAAACTTAACGGTCATCTAACGATTGGATGAATGATAAAAATCCTAAAACAATTTTTATCTGGTTTGCCTGTAATTGGAGAATATTCACACTTTGAATTTTTTTTTCAGATTTTATAAAACAGACCTTTAATATATTATTTAAACTATATTTTATCAAACTGATTTTTTTCATAAAAGTTTATTTAAACATAAATTACAATTTTCACTCAAACTTCAATTTGCAAGATTCAATTGAAATAAAAGTCATATTTATTAATTATCCAAATAAGCCTATATCATTAACTATGCCCGTCCATTTGCTAAAAGACTAAACGTATCAATCAAGCTTGACCCATGGATCGTTTTTTATTCATGAATGACTGATGAAGAAAAAACTACGAGGACTTCATTAAAAATTAGGTGATGCTATAAAGACTTGAAAAAGGGGGGGGGGATTACATGGATATAATTAAAAACAGATGAAACTTGCTCTATTTCATTCTCTAATTCTTAAAATTATTTATACATAATTTTCATTGTATTGTTTGACATCCGTACTGAGGCCAGAGAAGAGAATTTATATTGCAACATCCTTTGAAAGCTGGACAGCTTAGATGTTTCCAAGATAATCAAAGATTAATCATGTTAATCAATAATTAATAGTAACAATCATGAGTGACTCAATGTATATGCAATAATCATAAGGATGAATCTTAGCCTATGAGGCTTTATTCAGATCCCTAATTGAATTCTAATTTATCATTATGGCCCTACAAATCACCAGTCCTAATTCCCACATAGTGACAACGTTGTTACCAAATGCTAAAAATAGTCAATATCTCGTTTCATGTTGGCAATGAAGAGAAAAAGAAAAAAGACAAAACAGAGAAAACACCTCCTCCCTAACCAAATTACACAATCTTTAACATATGAAAAAGTGAAACTTAAAAAATAGAACAAAATTATTTTTTATATATAATTCGGAATTGACATGGCACTCTAAAACACGCTTAAGCTTTTAGTGTGAATCCTTATTTGTAGGTTCCAAATCTAGGTCTCCCTAAGCTCACCTCAGGAAACAAACAGGAGGGTAAAACTTGAGCTTTCTTTGTCAAACCATCCAAGCCTTTCAACAAATTCCTTAATGGAAAAATCACAATGTGGTTTCAAGGAAGGAATAGAATCACTAAAAAGTGTTACAATAGGTGAGTAATATGTAATGACAAGTTCTAATGTAAGAAATGACAACAGGTCTATGTTGCTCACTTATTGTTGAAACTTTTTGATAATTACATTCCTTCATTGAGACCTCATAGTGATTTCCCCTTTCTTACTTACTATGCAAGCTTTTCAACAAGGTCGAAAATAGTGCACCAGCTTTTCATTGAGATAAGTGAGATATGTATTTGGCCTCTGGATATGTGCTTTTGCAATTGAAAGAAAAGTGATGCAAATTGCAGAAGCTCCTAAAACTGCGGCCAGCTTCAGATCCTTATTGTTGCTCTCAGAGAAAGTGTGGGCATATACCAGTGGTGGCGCCAACCCAAATATGATGAATGATACCATGCCTATGCACACATGAAGAAAGGAATCCTCTCTCTTCCCTAAGACCTAGTAATATCGATCCGCATTTGCTCTTTTTTGATTGTTGGATTTTGGTTCCTCAGATTTCTAGTCCCGGATCTGTCAATATATGTGTGTAAGTTTTAAATTCAAGAAACATGTGTATAAGTTAAATAACCTTATAGTCTAGAGGTATGAAAGTTCCCCCGTAAGTGGGTGTTACAGAATTGTAATTCTGTATAGAAAGAAAAAGAGAAAGAAAGGGGAAGGAACCAGAAACAGATGGGTAAAAGAAGTTAGCGTATTGAACGCATTGAAAATTATTTTAAGATGTTGAGTGCTATTGGAAAAATATGTTGGATACACAAAAAATTATTTTAGGATACTGAGTACTGAAAAAATACTTTAGAGTGTTGAATGCAACTTAACTTAAGTTTGAATTGCTTCTTATGCTAAAGAAACTGCTAAATATGTTTATTTTTAGGTACCCTGTGTTTCAACATTCATGAGCATGGAAGGTTGCCCTTCGATGAAACATATTTCTTCAGCTTCCTTCTCTTCCTCTTCCTTCCATTGATTCATTAATTCTTCACTCTTCACATCCCAAAGCAAAAGAGTACTTCATGCTTTTATGATTTTCTTCCCTAACCACTCAAAAAATTGTTATTTAATTCATTAAGGGCGAAAAAAAAGAAAAGGTTGTGAAGGAAGGCATTGAATGAGCTAAAAGCATAAATGTGGAGTGTGTAAAATGGACCAGAGCCTAACCGTAATCGTTATGTTAGGTATTAGTGAATTCAAGATAAATAGAAAGGGAAAAAGTGATAAGATTATTAGGGTAATACCAAGTTTGGTAAAAATTTCAAAAGGAGTTAAAATTCATTTCCCATTACTTTTCTTTAAAATCCATTATTAATGACTGGGAATATGATTAAAAATACTTATTTACCCCTATTTCTTATTATTCATCCCATTAACTAAATATTCATCTTCTCATTTTTCAAATATATGCATCATTTTCATTGTACTGTCCATGAAATAGCTGACATTGGAACAGGGCACAAGATGAACTAAAATGCAAAAGTAAAATATTCCTCTGGTTCTAAATGTAAGACTTATTTATTTACTTTTGGGAGATTAATGAAGTTAAATAAATTACTTAATTATAGTATATATTACATGAACTCTCCAAAATGCTTTTATATAACATTAGATTATATATACGTTTATAAGTCAGGAAGATTAGTTTGAAAAAAAATAATAAATATTTTATATTTAGAATCAAAATTTACTTCCAAATTAAGGCTTACATTTAAAACCAGAGGGATTAACGGGTAAAAATGTATCTTTATAAAGGAACAATATTCTCAAGCATTAAATGTAATTCAATAACTAATAGGAACAATCTTACAAGACAAGAACTAATTTGGCTTCAGGTAAAAACCATAAAGATAAATTTTAGCCTACATGGATTTATTCAAATCCCCAATCAAATCCTACTTTTCCTACATAATGGCAACTCTGTTACAGAACAAACAAAATATAATAAACATCTCTTCTTCTCATACGAACCATTGGTATCCAGCAATTGACTCACTACTCTCCAAAATAAACTTCAAGCACATAGTTTTTATCCTTATTAGTAAGATCCAAATCTGGATTTCTCTACACTCATCTCAGGAAGGAGAAGAGTAAAACTTGAACTTTTTGTGTCAAACCAACCAAGCTTTTGAATGAGTTTCTTAACTAATTCACCAGCTAAGAAAGAAACAACTGAAGTCATAGCACCAGTGCTGAGATATTGAAGCACTGTTTGGCGATATTTATTTGGCCATTGGGTGTGTGCTTTTGCAATTGAAAGAAGAGTGATGCAAATTGCAGAAGCTACTGCAACTGCTGCTAGCTTCAGATCCTTATTGTTGGTCTCAGTGAATGTGAAGGCATATACCAATGGTGGCACTAACCCAAATATGATGAATGATAGTATGGCTATGAACACATGAAGATAGAAGTGTTCTTTCTTCCCCAAGACCTGATAATATCGATCCACCCGCACGTTTGTTACATTGTTGGTTCTTGGTTGCTCAGATTTCAGGTTCCAATCTGTGTCAACAATGCAAGAGCAAGTTTTGAATGTAAGAAACATATATTATATATATATATATATGGAAAAGTTAGTTTTTTGGTTCCGATAGTTTTTGACTAAGTTATAATTCTGTTTTCAAACCTTGGCTCGGAGCAACTCAGTCCCTACAGTTTTGACTTAATTGAAGCTCGTTTCCTGAATTTTAATTCACTGTAACTCAGTCCCTATAATTTTAACTAACTGAAAACTTAGTCCTTAACTTTGTAAGATATATAATTTTAATTTTTTAAAATATAGGGATTAATATTTTAAATAGTTAAGAACCATAGGGAGTAAGTTGAATCGAGTCAATATTTATAGATTAAGTCATAACTGAATTAAAACTATAAGAACTGAGTTGCACCGAGTTTAATTTTAAGGAGTGAGTTACAAATGAGTCAAATCTATAAAAACAAAAACATTGATATTCCCTATATATGTGATTATATTAACTTCCTGAGTTCTGATTAAGTAGCAATCGGTACCTCTCTCATATCAAAGCTACAACTATCTATTTTGACATTTTGATATATAAAAAATAAATAGCCATATATATAGCTCCAATCTAAATTTATGAATATTGTTAAACCAACAGAAATAAAAATGTTGGAAGAAACTCACATTGTTAACAATGATGAAAAGTCCACCAATCAGGTTTGCAAGAGACAGAATAAGAATGTTCACTGCAAATTCAAATTGGTTATTGATGTTAAGTAATGATTTAAGCTGATATACTAGATATACTAAACTATCATATTTAGTGGACAATCATATTACTTGTTTAAGTACTACTTTCGTTCTTTTTCGGGTAAAAAAGTTATTTGGTTTACAAATTGACAATTGTACAAACGACAAGGCAGGGCAGAGAGTGAAGACCTTTTCGTTGATTCAAGATAAATACTACTAATTGAGCCAACCTTTGTGTGAAGATATTTTAGCCTTCTTGGGATATTGAATTGGGAGAATGACATTTGGATCCTTTACAAGGAAATATTTGACTCCCTTGAAACAATGACCCTTTTGAGATTGGGACCAAAAAGTTAAAACACAAATGTCATTCTCCCAATTGAGTTATTTTAAACAGAAAAGTGATTCAGTAGTGTTGTTGAATAATGATTTTAGAAGCAAAAGGAGAGCAAAGAAACATAGTTTGGGGTAATTAAGGTTAAGTCTTACATGTGGTAGCATCTGAACTTGCTGAAGATGTCACAATGCCAAGGCTAGCTATAGATTCAACCAGACCACTATACACAATGCTTTTCAAAATTTCCCATGTTGTACTATCTGCGACTGGTTGTGTCGGTCCATCTATTATGGGTCTCGGAGGAAGTACTGTTCAATGAATGCACCTCATCATGCAAGATATTAGAGTTCATAATTCCTAAGTTGTAAAATATTCATCATTTTAAGATATAATTGCAGGATTGAATACTGAAAAAGGATAAAAACAATTGACAGATGCCAAACTGCAGAATCCACTTTCTTGCACTTTAAGCAACTAATATGAACCACTTTTATTTCTATTTTGAAATTTTCTACTGCCCCTCCTTATTCTTTCTGAACTATAGTTAACATGAAGAATTCCATATGTTCAAGGTGTGCAAATGTTTTTTTTTTAAGATGTCCTCATAGTATGACAATTGTTTTATCTCAAATTCCAATCTTGTTATACCCATGTGTGTGCTATAATTATATATCTGGTCAAATAATTGTGAGCAGCCTGCAATACATGATGAAAATACACTATCCATAATTTTTTAGCTTAAAATACATTATATATCAAGTTATATATGCATCCAATATATCATAACCAACAAGAAGTTAATTTACATTCAATCATATATTCTGTATGAGAATTTATATCATAATGTTAACCTATAAGATAAATTCATCAGCAAGTGAGGATTCCTGCAAAACTATAATGCCAAATGATTTATTCATATTTTACTTGCATGAAAAGATGTTATTAATAATAGTAGAATAAAAAGAAATAACTAGCAAATTGACAAGTACTGTGCAAAACAACAAAGACTTTACTACTAGTTCCATGTGGAAAGAGAACGATTTCCCAGGCTGTATTATTCCTACATATCATGTTGAACAAAAAAAATTCTTAGGTAACATAGTTCATGAACATAAAATAAACCATGATTTAGTCTTCACTATCTGACATGTAGACCCCACCCACGTGAAGATTGAGTTCTTAATAATGTCTCAGCCTTAAACTCTGCTACTAACCATCTAAACTTAGCCAAAAACAATTAAATAAGAATGATTTATGTGCTCCATCATTCTTGACATGTTCAGGCTGCAATATTATTTTTCCGGAATCAGCCGTAGGATTAACTTGATCAGGGGTTTGAAATGTAATTTGTGGGTCTCAGGGGATTGAAAAGGAATTTTACCCTTAACTTCAGTTCTTCCATCACTCGGATTTCCCCCTGAGTAACCTGGTGGCGGTTGCACCTCTACATTGATTTCAATGGCAAAGGTAGAGAATAAGATATCATTGAAGCATTAGTGATACTTTTAAAAAATCATCACAAAGAAGGAGACCATCCTTTAATCTCAATTCAAATAATGAGTTAAATAGATTCAGGAAATAGTTCACCTGGAATAGTTGGTTTTTCTTTGTCTGTTGCCCACCAAGGGAAGAGACAACTACCTGTTGAATAATGCAGAAGAATTGTAACTTCAAGTTATATTGAACAGAGTGATGAGCATCTGGCTGTATTCAATCTAGAAACAAATCAAGTTACTTGACGGCCTAAAGGTGAACTAAAGTCATATAGCCTTGAGGCAAATCCAAAGACAGACCTGATATATATACCTAGTTCATTAAAATTCTAATAGATAACACAAGTAAAGGGATAGATGTACATGGCTCCAACCAAGTGGAATCTAGGAGAGGGATAGATGTACACAGCTTTACCCTTACAAGCAGAGAGACTGTTCCTGGTATTTGAATCTATGACTTAAGTCACATGACAGCAACATCAACCTCTGTTCTGAGGCTTATCCTTAGAACAGTTTTGACATTATATATTTGTGTGTGTGTGTGCAGTCATCTGAATTTTGTTCAGGTTAGACCAGATTTTACCTATCGGAATGAGGAAGCTGAAGCATGTTGAGCATCTGAATGTATCAGGTCGTGGCGGAGGTGGTGCAGGAGCACTTGTTTCTTCCAAAAGTAAGACTTTTTGGATACAAGTCTTGCACTCGGGACAATAGAATTCTTGTGTGGCTGTCTTCTGATATAGACCTTCCAAATATATTTCATTCACTGTTGTTACGCCAACTCTCTCACTTTCAGTTCTCACACTACTAAACAAATTTGTCTTCTTCTCAATGTCACCAGAATTCTCTTCAGTTTGAATGATCTCTTGTTCTTGTTTCAGTCCAGATGACCCATGTGTTTGCTCAGTGGCTGAAACCATGCATTATATGAACATTATCAACTATATGTTAAAAACAGAGGAAATATGGCTTTCAGATCATAAAGATCATATCAAATCAAGCGTTTCAGATAAACTAGTTGACTTTTTGCTTGTGTGAAACTACCAAAAAAAAAAAAAAAAAATTAGAAAAAAAAACTTGAAGCTCAAGGAGGCAAATTTAGGCTTACAGCTGATGAAGTGTTTGAATGTTTGTTTGTAACAAAGAGACTACTAAATATGTTGGACGTGACGTACCTTGCACTTCAAGCTTTGAAGTAGGAATGGTGGTGCTTGTGACGTGCATGTGACGATGAGCTTGGCGTATAACTAAACTCTCTTCTTCAACCTCTGCTGCTTCCTCCCCCTTCCATTGTTTCATTACGCCTTCCATTCTTCAAACTGTCCTCAAAACAAAAGAAATTTGTTCAGCATAGAAGGGACGCTTCCAAGTCAATTTATAAATGGGAATGCAATATATAATATAGTCCACATTACCCAGTCAGAAATTTGTTTTCTATTAAAAAAAAAAATAGTGTGCAAGTTGAAGGTATTGAACCAGTTTAGAATCATAAATGTGACCAATGGAAGTTGGCGCAGATGGGTAGGCATCTGCGCCACACCAATCCGTTCCTGGGTTCGATTCTAGGAAACGGAAGGTGTAAAGAATTTTCATTGGGAGTTCTCTCCCCTGGGGCGTCTCAAAGAGGTGAATTCCTGTCGGGCCTATCAGATTGGGGGTGCCAGGACTAATCGGTTGTCGGGGGCCCATATCGGTAAATCCGGTGTTGGCCTTCAGGTTAACGCCGGATACTTAGAAGGTGGGTACACCGAAGGTCAAAAATGGTCCATTGCATAAACCATAAAAAAAAAAAAAGAATCATAAATGTGAAGTGTATAAAAAGGTACAAGATCAATAACAGTTAAAAATGCTTTTGGGAGCCAGAGAGAAGAAGTGGGCCCATAGAAGCTTTTGCAATTGATCAATTCGGAGATTTTTATTTTCTTCTTCTTATGTATAGGTATTGTTGGAGGTAATTCTGTTCGAGGCGCTATCGGGTATTAAATGTAGACACTTCTCTAAATAGGGATTTAAACATTAGTTCATCATGTTGTGAGAGACTAGTTCCTTTCGCTAGAACCAACACGATTGTTGAATTTAGAGAATTTCATGTTACTTTTATTTTTATAATTGATTATGGATTGCTTTTGGATTTACTCAAATGATTAAATGGTTAATTAGAGGAAAGAAAACATGTATTTATGGGTTAGAGATAGAGAAATCAAGTGGTCTTACTTTATTTCTTGTGTTTCGTGAGTTTATGAAAATGTACCATGTTTATAGGAGTTTTGTTGGCGTGGTCACATGTACAACATATATATAAGTTTTGTTATTAGCTGTATTTTAGTTAATATCTTATTCCTTTGATAATATATTTGTTTACTTGACTATGTTGTATATAATATTGGATTTGAAAGTTGAAATTAACCACTTGTTTAAGATTCATTTGAGATTTAGAATCGACCTTTAATTCAGCTTTTTTTTTTTTTTGGAATTTGGAGTATTCGAACATTGAAAAACTTGATCTATCTGTGTAATAGAAGGGGGAAACAAGTAAAATGTCTCTATTTAAACATTCTATTGATTAATAAGACCTGAATTCAAGTACCGGTACTTTTGTGTATGAAATTATACAGAGGACCAATACTTTTTATGTACAAAAATATCTCAGATCCATCTAACTGATAAAATTTTTAAACATAGACTTTTAACCAATTTTTCCATATATTTATGGGGCCTGAAGCAATTATATTAGACATGAACTATAAAGTGGTTAAAAAATTAATCACTTAAAAAAAATTAGGGTTTATTAACTAGAATGTCTATTACTCTCTCCAGTCTTATTTATAAGAGTCTCATGATCAAATTGCGCAATTTAAAAAAACGGTTAAAATTAGTTAAAAATAATAAATATGCCTTGAAATAATTTCTTTTTTCAAGTATACCCTTATTTATAAGGGGTATATAAAAAGAGAGTAAAATAGAATAAATATAAGTATCAGTAACTCTTAAATTAATGTAATATATATAATTATGAGGGGCACAAATAAAAAAAAACCTATTAAATATTCAAACAATTATTATCAAACTCTTGTAAAAAGTGCCAAGATAATTTAAATTTTAGATTTGTAAGTATAAAAAGGAGCTGAGGGAGTATTAGATTGATGCATATTATTAGGTGATTGGGAGCCATAGAATAGCATGATTTGAGCATTAATTAAAAGGGAAAATTCCAAAAAACTACACTCATAATATACAAAGGACAATTCAGTACATCGAAATTCAAAAAAGACAAATCAGGCGGGTGTCAGAAAAAAGACCAATCTGTCATTTTGAAATTTCGGCCAAATTACCAAAATACCCTTCATGCACACTTCAGAATAACAACATGATCATCGGAATTAACACCTTCGGATTCGGTATTAACAACTGGAATTCTTCTTTGACAATTAACAAATTTCAGGACCAATAACAATACATAACTCGCCATTAACAACTCCGGATTCGTTATTAACAACTCCAATTTCTTCTTTCAACACTTAACAAGTTTCAGGGCCAATAACAACACTCACTTCGCCATTAACAACTCATGATTCGCCATTAACAACTCTGATGTTGTTATTGCAACTGAGGGCTGAAGGGTATTTTGGTAATTTGGTCGAAATTTTAAAATGACAGATTGGTCTTTTTTCTGACACCCGCCTGATTTGTCTTTTTTGAATTTCGATGTACTGAATTGTCCTTTGTATATTTTGAGTGTAGTTTTTTGGAATTTTCCCTAATTAAAATTAAGAGAAAGCAGCCTTACGCTAATAGCTGTCACTTTAGCTGTCCTAAGAAAATTAGGGCTATTAATTAGAACTAGATTGTGCTCTCCCGTGCGTTGCACGGGTGCTTGTACTTATAAAACATTTAAATGCTTAATTATATCATTTTCCTGGAAATAAATCATCGCCTTTCATACTTTAAACACACTATATCATTGATAACATCAATAGCATGGAATGACATTGTGATATTCATAGTCCTACCACAACTAATTAATTTTTCTGAATAAGTAACATAACATGTTTATCAAGAAAATGCAATAAAGCCGCCTATCTTAGTGTGTGCTTCCTCTGCATTGCACGAGAATTTTATAAATATGGAGTTTTTTATATTTTTATTACCATTAAAAAGACAATTCTCACGTAAATGGAATCTAGTTCCTTTAAAATGAGGCCCAACTTTGTAATACATAATTAGGTAATTTTTTAGTTAATTATTGGCACTTCATATTTACTAATTAGCAACAACAAAATGTTCACAGAATTTAGTAATAATTGGTCCAACTCAATAGGATGATGCATCAATATTCCTAAATATCTCTTTGTGCTGTAAACAATATTTGTGTGCTTCCCCACTTAGAGAGATTGTAAATATGGAGCCATTTCATTCTAATTATAATAAAAAGCAACTCAATTGAGAGTTAAGAAGAAAAAGAATATATGATGACCTTGTATAGAAATCCTCCGTTTGTTTTTTTCCTAATTATTTTTCTTATTTATAAATCTAACTTGGAAAAAATAAAATAGATGACACATGAACTCGTTAAATAAACATATTTAATTAATTAACAAACAAAATTAACTTAAAAACTTTCAAAGTGACAATGTTTGTTAGTGAAAATTTTCAAAAAAAAATTTCCCCTTAAATAAAAAAGACGAACTCACGACCTGCTACTAAACTATAAGCGTATTGGCTAACAAATGAGCTTTTTCATATAGCATAAATGAATCTTTTTTTTTTTGGGGGTGAAATCATAAAGGTAACTAAATGAGTGCAGTGAGATAATGAAGCCTAAGAAATAAATCATTTATGAATTGGAAACAGAGGAAATTTTTTTGGCCAACGGAGACACAGCAAGTTGCTATAGATAACTCAGAATATGTGTGTATACATGTACATAGATTGAAAGGATCTTGCATACACGAAGAATACACATCTCAATTGAGAGAAGGGTTTACAAACTCCAAAAATGAGGAGAAAATTACATTCAGTTGTACCCAAAAAAATTCTGGAGGGCAGCAAATGTAATCTCAAAGAAAAATCAGAACCAATATCAGGGGAAGAAAAAAAAACCACCATTACAAGGGGAAAAGAACTTTCGATAGCTTCTTCAAAATATACGCTACTTTCCTATCAGTTTGCGAGCACGCTGGTTGGCACCTTTAACTCGAGAATTCAGTTCGTCCACATCATCACTAAGATTATCAAGAGCTTTATTTTGCCTGGAAAAAACCATTTAGTGTATAAAGCATCAGCGAAGTCTTTTATGAAGATTTTTTTTTATTAATATATTACATAATGTGTAATTATTTGTATATTGCATTTGTATAAAACTATTGATTAAGGTGAGAACTTAAATCTTCTAATTGACAAAAGAACTTAAATCTTCTCATTGACAACCGGATCTAAGCTCATTAGAGTTCTTTAACTATAGATTATAATGAACACTTTTCCTTGATGCTGTTTAGAAAGTTTCTTCAGACGCAAAATAAGCAGACGAACTTTTCCTTGTTTACTTAAATCTTTGTTTTTGGACCTTTTATGATAGTTTTCTATTTTCTTATCTTGTCTATGATATACTATCCCTCATCCTTAATATAAAACTTAGTTAATTAATTTATTGGGGATATCAAGGAAGCTGGTAAATTACTTAATTATAGCATTTACTACATTATCTCTCTTAAATACTTATATGCATCAATATATTATATATCAGTTTATAAGTCAGATAAAATATTTTGGAAAAAAGTGATAAATGAAAATACCTTAAAGTAATTTATTTAGTTTTATTAATATCCTCAAATTAGTACCAGTGTCTCATATTAAGAATCCGATGTAATATATCCCTGTGATGTGAATTGGAAGATTCAATAAAAAAAAAAAACTACTTTGGGAGCCGCAAAAGGCGAGTGAATTTGTCAATTGGGAGCCGCATTCTACAACATAACACTGGGGAGTTTCATTATCACTCTTGGGATGTAATGAGAGAAATTTTCAGGCACCTAGGGAAAAAAAAATCACTTGGAATATATCACACGCTTTAACATCTTCTCATTGAATAATAATGTCATTTTGGGGCTTAATATCATCTTTGAATGTCACTTCCATGAATTGTTGCATCAACTGAGTGGCCCCAAAGCAACAAATCAAAATCTTGATCCATTATTTGAGCAATCTTCAATGTTTAAAAGTTGGGGAAAGAATGAGAATGGTCAAAGCGAATATAATTGCAATGGTTTTGATGATTAAAAGTTGGGGAAAGAAAAGATGTTGGCAATGGCAAGTGAGGACAAAAGAAAAACGCAAAAATATTCCGTTCATATTTAGTCATAGATGGGAGATTAATTAATGGAAAGAAAAGAGAAAAAGAATTTTGAAATTATAAAATCCTAAATTAGATTTGTTATTAAGGGCTTGTTTGGTTTGAGGGGAGGGGAGGGAAAGTGAGCGGAGGGAAAAAAATTTTTGAGTTAAATTTAAAAAAATTAGAGAAGTGGGATTAAAAATTTTTAATTAATTTTTATTATTCTTTTTTCTTATATATTCTCTTTATTAAAATTTTATTACCCCACTTCTTCAATCTTTTAAAATTCAACTCATAAAATTTTTTTCTCCCCTCCCTTCCCCTCCAAATCCCTCACACCAAACAGACTAAGAGTTAAAATGAAAATATGCTGTCATTTCTTCTCTTAATAATCACCAAAAATTTAATAATCAATGATAGGAGATGAAGCTTTATGTAGACAGTCACGTGGAGTGATAAACTTATTTTATTGCCACATATTCTATGCTATTTTATTGTTGTTAGATATTTTTATGGGCTTAAAATATATATATTTTGTGATAATTTCGAAACATATGATGCTACTTTGAATTTTTGATATATGCAAGAGGCAAAGTAGAGAATTGCATGTGATCACATGGGGACCACAAGGAAAGGAAAGAGGAGTCAGCTGTAATGCACTACTATTTAGGAACTATATATTCCATTTCACGTTTTTAACATTGGATACCTAATTTGATAAAAAAAAACATTGGATACCTAATTATTTTGAAACATAATTAATAGCAATATATATAAATATAATTGGAAAGGCATAAAAATTACAGTTAGCATAATGATTTCATTTCAAATGCAAAATATTTAGCTCAATCCCTTTAAAACGAACGACTTCATCCTCTCACCAACACCTCACCTCACCTTCATCCTCTCACCAACACATCTTTCCCACTTGGTGAAAAGATGGTGAAAATTATTTTATTATTAATTTGATAAAAGGTTATTTTGAAAAAATATATAAATCTGTTACAGCATTAGTAATTTAATTTAATTAATCTGATGGGCTATTTGTATTTAGATTTAAAATTAAAGCAAGATGGTCCACTAATTTAGGAGTTATATAAATAATGTGGAATTGTGATCCATATCATTATGTTTCCAACCGATATTTTTTTTTTACTTAATTAAAACATCTATATATCCGGATTCACCTTCTGATTTCCACGCTTAATGTAACATCTTGATTTTTACTTATAAGATATAATTATAATTAGGAAATAATTATTTATATATAAAAAAATAAATTATTTCAAAGAAGAAGAAGAACAAAATAATGATGATGTTAAAAAAAATAGTAAAATCACATAATTTGAAGATCAAAGATACTTTTTGAACAATATTATTATATATTATTTTTCAAGTATACCCTTATTTATAAGGGGTATATAAAAAGAGAGTAAAATAGAATAAATATAAGTATCAGTAACTCTTAAATTAATGTAATATATATAATTATGAGGGGCACAAATAAAAAAAAACCTATTAAATATTCAAACAATTATTATCAAACTCTTGTAAAAAGTGCCAAGATAATTTAAATTTTAGATTTGTAAGTATAAAAAGGAGCTGAGGGAGTATTAGATTGATGCATATTATTAGGTGATTGGGAGCCATAGAATAGCATGATTTGAGCATTAATTAAAAGGGAAAATTCCAAAAAACTACACTCATAATATACAAAGGACAATTCAGTACATCGAAATTCAAAAAAGACAAATCAGGCGGGTGTCAGAAAAAAGACCAATCTGTCATTTTGAAATTTCGGCCAAATTACCAAAATACCCTTCATGCACACTTCAGAATAACAACATGATCATCGGAATTAACACCTTCGGATTCGGTATTAACAACTGGAATTCTTCTTTGACAATTAACAAATTTCAGGACCAATAACAATACATAACTCGCCATTAACAACTCCGGATTCGTTATTAACAACTCCAATTTCTTCTTTCAACACTTAACAAGTTTCAGGGCCAATAACAACACTCACTTCGCCATTAACAACTCATGATTCGCCATTAACAACTCTGATGTTGTTATTGCAACTGAGGGCTGAAGGGTATTTTGGTAATTTGGTCGAAATTTTAAAATGACAGATTGGTCTTTTTTCTGACACCCGCCTGATTTGTCTTTTTTGAATTTCGATGTACTGAATTGTCCTTTGTATATTTTGAGTGTAGTTTTTTGGAATTTTCCCTAATTAAAATTAAGAGAAAGCAGCCTTACGCTAATAGCTGTCACTTTAGCTGTCCTAAGAAAATTAGGGCTATTAATTAGAACTAGATTGTGCTCTCCCGTGCGTTGCACGGGTGCTTGTACTTATAAAACATTTAAATGCTTAATTATATCATTTTCCTGGAAATAAATCATCGCCTTTCATACTTTAAACACACTATATCATTGATAACATCAATAGCATGGAATGACATTGTGATATTCATAGTCCTACCACAACTAATTAATTTTTCTGAATAAGTAACATAACATGTTTATCAAGAAAATGCAATAAAGCCGCCTATCTTAGTGTGTGCTTCCTCTGCATTGCACGAGAATTTTATAAATATGGAGTTTTTTATATTTTTATTACCATTAAAAAGACAATTCTCACGTAAATGGAATCTAGTTCCTTTAAAATGAGGCCCAACTTTGTAATACATAATTAGGTAATTTTTTAGTTAATTATTGGCACTTCATATTTACTAATTAGCAACAACAAAATGTTCACAGAATTTAGTAATAATTGGTCCAACTCAATAGGATGATGCATCAATATTCCTAAATATCTCTTTGTGCTGTAAACAATATTTGTGTGCTTCCCCACTTAGAGAGATTGTAAATATGGAGCCATTTCATTCTAATTATAATAAAAAGCAACTCAATTGAGAGTTAAGAAGAAAAAGAATATATGATGACCTTGTATAGAAATCCTCCGTTTGTTTTTTTCCTAATTATTTTTCTTATTTATAAATCTAACTTGGAAAAAATAAAATAGATGACACATGAACTCGTTAAATAAACATATTTAATTAATTAACAAACAAAATTAACTTAAAAACTTTCAAAGTGACAATGTTTGTTAGTGAAAATTTTCAAAAAAAAATTTCCCCTTAAATAAAAAAGACGAACTCACGACCTGCTACTAAACTATAAGCGTATTGGCTAACAAATGAGCTTTTTCATATAGCATAAATGAATCTTTTTTTTTTTGGGGGTGAAATCATAAAGGTAACTAAATGAGTGCAGTGAGATAATGAAGCCTAAGAAATAAATCATTTATGAATTGGAAACAGAGGAAATTTTTTTGGCCAACGGAGACACAGCAAGTTGCTATAGATAACTCAGAATATGTGTGTATACATGTACATAGATTGAAAGGATCTTGCATACACGAAGAATACACATCTCAATTGAGAGAAGGGTTTACAAACTCCAAAAATGAGGAGAAAATTACATTCAGTTGTACCCAAAAAAATTCTGGAGGGCAGCAAATGTAATCTCAAAGAAAAATCAGAACCAATATCAGGGGAAGAAAAAAAAACCACCATTACAAGGGGAAAAGAACTTTCGATAGCTTCTTCAAAATATACGCTACTTTCCTATCAGTTTGCGAGCACGCTGGTTGGCACCTTTAACTCGAGAATTCAGTTCGTCCACATCATCACTAAGATTATCAAGAGCTTTATTTTGCCTGGAAAAAACCATTTAGTGTATAAAGCATCAGCGAAGTCTTTTATGAAGATTTTTTTTTATTAATATATTACATAATGTGTAATTATTTGTATATTGCATTTGTATAAAACTATTGATTAAGGTGAGAACTTAAATCTTCTAATTGACAAAAGAACTTAAATCTTCTCATTGACAACCGGATCTAAGCTCATTAGAGTTCTTTAACTATAGATTATAATGAACACTTTTCCTTGATGCTGTTTAGAAAGTTTCTTCAGACGCAAAATAAGCAGACGAACTTTTCCTTGTTTACTTAAATCTTTGTTTTTGGACCTTTTATGATAGTTTTCTATTTTCTTATCTTGTCTATGATATACTATCCCTCATCCTTAATATAAAACTTAGTTAATTAATTTATTGGGGATATCAAGGAAGCTGGTAAATTACTTAATTATAGCATTTACTACATTATCTCTCTTAAATACTTATATGCATCAATATATTATATATCAG
Source organism: Inga oerstediana (assembly GCA_963210345.1). Taxonomy (NCBI): domain Eukaryota; kingdom Viridiplantae; phylum Streptophyta; class Magnoliopsida; order Fabales; family Fabaceae; genus Inga; species Inga oerstediana. The sequence continues at coordinate 12,087,623 of OY723404.1, read as the reverse complement.
TTTATAAGTCAGATAAAATATTTTGGAAAAAAGTGATAAATGAAAATACCTTAAAGTAATTTATTTAGTTTTATTAATATCCTCAAATTAGTACCAGTGTCTCATATTAAGAATCCGATGTAATATATCCCTGTGATGTGAATTGGAAGATTCAATAAAAAAAAAAAAACTACTTTGGGAGCCGCAAAAGGCGAGTGAATTTGTCAATTGGGAGCCGCATTCTACAACATAACACTGGGGAGTTTCATTATCACTCTTGGGATGTAATGAGAGAAATTTTCAGGCACCTAGGGAAAAAAAAATCACTTGGAATATATCACACGCTTTAACATCTTCTCATTGAATAATAATGTCATTTTGGGGCTTAATATCATCTTTGAATGTCACTTCCATGAATTGTTGCATCAACTGAGTGGCCCCAAAGCAACAAATCAAAATCTTGATCCATTATTTGAGCAATCTTCAATGTTTAAAAGTTGGGGAAAGAATGAGAATGGTCAAAGCGAATATAATTGCAATGGTTTTGATGATTAAAAGTTGGGGAAAGAAAAGATGTTGGCAATGGCAAGTGAGGACAAAAGAAAAACGCAAAAATATTCCGTTCATATTTAGTCATAGATGGGAGATTAATTAATGGAAAGAAAAGAGAAAAAGAATTTTGAAATTATAAAATCCTAAATTAGATTTGTTATTAAGGGCTTGTTTGGTTTGAGGGGAGGGGAGGGAAAGTGAGCGGAGGGAAAAAAATTTTTGAGTTAAATTTAAAAAAATTAGAGAAGTGGGATTAAAAATTTTTAATTAATTTTTATTATTCTTTTTTCTTATATATTCTCTTTATTAAAATTTTATTACCCCACTTCTTCAATCTTTTAAAATTCAACTCATAAAATTTTTTTCTCCCCTCCCTTCCCCTCCAAATCCCTCACACCAAACAGACTAAGAGTTAAAATGAAAATATGCTGTCATTTCTTCTCTTAATAATCACCAAAAATTTAATAATCAATGATAGGAGATGAAGCTTTATGTAGACAGTCACGTGGAGTGATAAACTTATTTTATTGCCACATATTCTATGCTATTTTATTGTTGTTAGATATTTTTATGGGCTTAAAATATATATATTTTGTGATAATTTCGAAACATATGATGCTACTTTGAATTTTTGATATATGCAAGAGGCAAAGTAGAGAATTGCATGTGATCACATGGGGACCACAAGGAAAGGAAAGAGGAGTCAGCTGTAATGCACTACTATTTAGGAACTATATATTCCATTTCACGTTTTTAACATTGGATACCTAATTTGATAAAAAAAAACATTGGATACCTAATTATTTTGAAACATAATTAATAGCAATATATATAAATATAATTGGAAAGGCATAAAAATTACAGTTAGCATAATGATTTCATTTCAAATGCAAAATATTTAGCTCAATCCCTTTAAAACGAACGACTTCATCCTCTCACCAACACCTCACCTCACCTTCATCCTCTCACCAACACATCTTTCCCACTTGGTGAAAAGATGGTGAAAATTATTTTATTATTAATTTGATAAAAGGTTATTTTGAAAAAATATATAAATCTGTTACAGCATTAGTAATTTAATTTAATTAATCTGATGGGCTATTTGTATTTAGATTTAAAATTAAAGCAAGATGGTCCACTAATTTAGGAGTTATATAAATAATGTGGAATTGTGATCCATATCATTATGTTTCCAACCGATATTTTTTTTTTACTTAATTAAAACATCTATATATCCGGATTCACCTTCTGATTTCCACGCTTAATGTAACATCTTGATTTTTACTTATAAGATATAATTATAATTAGGAAATAATTATTTATATATAAAAAAATAAATTATTTCAAAGAAGAAGAAGAACAAAATAATGATGATGTTAAAAAAAATAGTAAAATCACATAATTTGAAGATCAAAGATACTTTTTGAACAATATTATTATATATTATTTTTTAAGTGATATTTGCAATTTTCTAATTCTATTATTTTCTTTAATCTGGATTGTTTTGGCAAAGTAGGCATTTATAGATGCATCCTTTGCCTTTTCTTTTAAATTACTACCGACATGAACACATAAGAAGCAAGACAGTAGCTTTGATATTTTTTTTTTTGTTCAAAAAGTATCTTTGATCTTCAAATTATGTGATTTTACTATTATTTTTAAATTTTTTTGCTATAGAGAAATTCTGAACTAATATTATTGGTGCTTTCTTTTAAAAAATAAGTTCATAATGGCAGACAAGTCTCTACAGCACCAAAATTACCTTCCGTAGTGTGCGTCCTCATTTCTATGTTCTTTTATCCAGAAACAGAGCCAATGGCAAAACTTCCTCAGGTAAATCATGTTATCATATCAATCAGCTTCCAAAGTTAATGCTAATAATAAAAGGAATCTCATCAAGCATTGTTCCTTTCTCCAAGGCATTCGCTCTAATCCATCACTTTTGCTTTTATCCCTTCCATTCTCACTTTTAATTAATTTTTTTATTCTTTTTTCTTATATATTCTCTTTATTAAAATTTTATTACCCCACTTCTTCAATCTTTTAGAATTCAACTCATAAAAATTTTTTCTCCCCTTCCTTCCCCTCCAAATCCCTCACACCAAACAGACTAAGAGTTAAAATGAAAATATGCTGTACATTGATTTGGATATTAAAAATATTCCAAAAAATTAAGTCAGCTACAAAAATTAAAAAATATTAAATTATCCCAATTTTATTGTCAAATTGTATATTAGAATTGATATATTTGCCATTAATTTTTTTACTTTTTATTTTAAGTAACTGCTACACATAGATTGATACGGTAATTGCTCAGCTTTATTTCCTTTCTTAGCTGTCTTCTACTTGTCTTCTGAAAAGCATGGATTGGTTTGAGCCAAAAAAAAAACATACATTGGGAAGGGAGCTGCAAAAATCTTGAAAAGAATACTTAAGATAATAAAAAAGTGTTAAAGATAAAATACTTTACTAAAAAAAAAAAAGCAACATATCATCGCATGTCAGACACTTTCTTGCATTGGATTAAAGGTGGTGCACAATGGGTTAGAATTAATTCTGAGATATGGGAAAATTACAGAAAGGGTCCCAAAAGATTTGGTTTTCAAGTGCACATTCATTCCACATTATCACAGTAGCATTATCGACCATCATATCAATCACCTTTTTCTTCTTCTTCTTCCTCTCCTCTCGCCAGCGGTGATCAGATCCAGAAGCTTGACTTGAGTATCGCATCACAGCTCCCACTCATAAGCCACTTCTCAGTTCTTACCGGCACCACAAAACTCAACGCTCTACTTTTTCATCCACCACGGTCTCAAGTTGCTACATTTGATGATCCACCGTGGATGGAAGAAGGGAAAAATAACGTGATCGGTAGGCCTTATTTGTTTTTGTTCTTCATTTTCCTTCATCTTCGTCATTATCCCCTTCTATTCCTTCTTTCGTTCTGCTGTGTTGCCGTAAATCAGCGTGGGTCCTGAGTGGAAGAAATTCTAACCGATGTGCAAATCAGTGAAGGACACACCCGTTGGAGCACATTCAAGATCTTCATCGGAAAATGACTACGTTATGAAAGTGAGAGAAAATGGAAGTGAAATAGTTGAAGGCTCAGTTTCATACGGTAGGAGGAAGAAAACAAAATGCTAAATGGCCGTTAGTTGAATCTCACCTGAAGAGGAGAGGGAGGAGGGTCAGACTTCACTTGGTCTGTCGAGGAAAGAAACAATGTGCTGAAACAGCACCCAGCGATAATATTTTGGGAATGACGATCATAGGTTATAAAGCAGTAAAGGGAGTTGATTCTCCAAACCGTACGTATGAAACTACTTGCTTGTACACAAGATATTATTTTACATTACTTGTTAGAAATAACAATTTCTCTATCAGTTTCCATACTGAAGAAGCCCACAATCAGAGAACCGCTTGACTTCGGTCTTTGGAGTACACCACTGTCCAGACTTCATGTAGCAGTGTAGGACACTTCCGTCGAATGACAGACATGGTAAAACTACGTTTCTTCCCTTGATGCACGACGCACAGAAAAAGGAAAATGTAAAGTGAGAACAAAAGGACGTGAAAGACATGAAGGCTAACTGTATACATAAACAGGAGTGAAAAACAGAGGATGTAACACTGCTTAAAATGGGAGTGAAAAACAGAGTAGGGAATGAATGATTTAAAACAACATCAGTTGGCACATACCTAAAGAGGAGACGTATCTGGACGATGTTTGCTTGAAACGGGAGTGAAAAACAGAGGAGGAAATGAATGATGTAAAAGGCAGTGATTCTGCAGATGACCACACACTCCAAACGATTCTGGGCAGCCAGGATATATATGGTTGTTGAAGGTTGTTAGGTTGTCATTGGCGGGATTTTTTTGAGAATTTCTTTTGAAGTTCAAAATTCAAATTCATTCCTCCCTCCATAAGATTGAGAAGCAACAAATGTGAGCAGCCCGAGGAAGAACAAAACGGCTTATGAACAGTGAAAGCAGTCTGAAGCCAAGGAAAAGAAGTGGCTAATGAACAGTATTTTGGGGAAGAGGTTTTATATATATATTGATGATGATGCATATCCCCTAATCATAGTTGTCAAAATCAATGCTCACGTGGTAATTTATTTAATTAGTTTTCAATGGACTCCGCATTCCTAGCAAAGACTGGAAACTCAGCTCTCTCTGATCTGAGGCTTAAAATAATTAAAATATAAGAGCCCTAATTGGACATCAGAATCACATGCACAGTACTCTCACGATTCAAATTTAAGTGACCACGATTTTTTAATGCAAAATGTCACATCATATTATGAGATAATACATAACATTCTATATAATATTCTGTGTAAGTTATTAATTTCATAAAACTCTTTGAATTTTAAACAGTTACAGAGAACCACCTAAATTTTGACCAATTATGAATAACTCTTTGACATTTTAAAATTTAAATTAACCTCTCTTAAAATTTTGATTTATAATATTAAATCACATGCCGTTACTTTTTATCATTTTAATAATTTATTAAGATTTTTGCTAGCATATGTCAATTGAAATAGTTCTTTTGTATAACAAAAACTAGAAGAATAATATTTTAAAAAATATAAAAATAAATGTTGATTATGTGATTAATGAAAAAATATACATTACTAATAAAAATATTAATGAGGGAAAAAGCTATCCTTTAACACAAATATAATATTTAAACTATCATTGTTCAATTATTCCAATAATATATTTGACATATATAATGACATTTTTATACTATCAATGCTCAATTATCCCAAAAAAATAAGTGAATATTATAGAAATGATAACATTTGTATTTTTATATTTTTTAAAATATTATTCTTCTAGTTTTTGCCATGCAAGAAAACTATTTTAATTGAAAAATTATAGTAATAAAATTAATAAATTTATTAAAATGATAAAAATAACAACATGAGGTTTGATATTATAAATTAAATCAGTTAAATTTAAATTTTGAAATGTTAAGGGGATTATTTGTAACTGATCAAAGTTTATGAGGGTTATTTGCAATTGTTCAAAGTTTAGGGGGGGTTTTATAAAATTAGTAATTACACAAAATGCCATGTAGAATGCCATATATCATCTTTTAATCTGACGTGACAATTTTCGTTAAAAAGATAACGATCACTTAACGGCAAGGGGTTAATAGTTAAAAAATAAAAGGTTAGGGGTTAAATTTAAACTTTAAAATATCATGGAATTATATACAATTGACCTAAAGTTCAGGGGGTTTGGTATAACTTAGCCTTAAAAATATTAATTATGTTACACCCTCTTTACCTATGAGTATATTGGAACTGCCTGTGACAGAATTCTTTTTAATATGTACAATCAATAAGGATCTTTTAAGAAAAACAGTATAAATTTGGTAGATGGAAGTGTTACCGTTTTGTCACTATTAAATATAATGGAAAAATGAATTAATTCATGTTGAAAAGAAATAAAAATGAGAGAGATGTTAAGAATATCATTAATAAATGAAAATAAAATTGAGAAAATGTATAAATTTAGTATATATTTAGTGAGTTAACTAACTTTCATATATGAGAATTAAGTAAACTGGACTTATAAAAAGGATAGAGTATAGGACGGGGGAACACAATATGAAGCTAACTTATTTTCCCTAAGGAAAAAACCCATCCCAAAATATCCGATATGTTAATGTAAGTATGAAAATATTAGTTAAAGGTTTAGGGACATTTTTGTCTCGGAAGTTTGTCGGAGGCAATTTTACCTCAGAAGTGTAAAAAATGTAGCAATTTTACCCTTACCGTTATCTTAGTTAATTACTCCCTTTTTTACACCTTCGGAACAAAAATGCTCTTCGGTGAAAACTTTTAGAACAAAATTACCCCTAACCCTTAATTAAATCATTTAATTGTCCAAAAAAACAACATAGACATACCATACACATTAATTGAGTCCAAAAAGCATAGACATACACATTTATTGTTATGCCTGATGTAATTTTTTTTATAAGAAAACATAGAAAAAGTCCAACTCTACGTCACATGCCCATCCCGTAAGCCTGCAACCGACAATGCCCTTGCATCCTTCGTTAACACCTCCTCCAGACCATCAATTGGATCAAGAAAGCGGACGAGCCCCTAAGTCACATCGAGCCCATTCTTAGCCACACGATCAGCATTGCCATTGACCTCACGTAAGCAGTATAGTAACAAAACTTCCCACTCATGTTCCATCATTAAACGAATCTCATTCATTGCTATACCGCCCGCATGTTCTCCTTCTTCCTCGTTCAGAATCCATTCTACCACTGTACTACAATTAGACTCAATCTCCAGCCTTCGGTAACTTGCCTCCCAAGCTAATTTTAGTCCCTAAAGAACCGCCCATAACTTTGCTATATTGCTCCCACAAGGTTCTAATTTAACCATGAAGCCCTGCAAGAACTCACCCCTGTGATCTCGAAACACTCCACCACATGCCGCTTCCCCATACACTTCGGTTAGCGCCCCGTCCACGTTCACCTTGACCCACCTTACAGTTGGGGCAATCCATCTTAGATTCACCTCATTTGCGCCTCTAGCAGAATCTAACTTGACTCTCAGCCAACTCAAGCATGCAAGCGTCCTAGCCTTAAAAGACAAAACGGAGTCCTGTGTTTTTTCAAAAATATACCGGTTGTAAGCTAACCAAATATTACGGCAAGCAATCGAAAAACAGAGGCCCACGGGGCACCATCAACCTCTATACTCTAGCTTAGATTCCACTAAACCCAGCTAACCATATTTGAGTATCGAAAGAACCGAGCTACGAGAGAGGCTTAAATCAATGCCTTCCAACGATCTCTTACACACTCACAGTGGCACAACGCATGAAAGATTGTTTCCTTCTCTCGACCACACAACGGGAAATTATCGTTGGCTACCATTCCTCGATCTCTGCGACCCGCGTTTGTCAGCAACTGGCCCTTTATAGCCAATCACAGGAAAGTCTTGCACCGTTAGGGCACTCATAGCTTCCATAACTTCCTCCATAATCCTATCAACACTCGACTTCCCGTAGACCTGATACTCTCATAAGCCGATTTGACCGAGAAACCACCATGACTTGACAAACGCCACCAGAATCTATCCACCTCATTACTACCTCACAGAACCCGCACCCTCTCGATATCGTTGAGAACATAGGTTAGCAAAGCCTCTTCTAGCAACTCCTATTGCCAGTTGCCTATCTCTGAGACATAATCGACCACACACCAATTACTCACTTCTGCAGAAACTCCGTTAACTGAATGCTATTTCAGCTACTCATAATTAAACAACCATCGGTCCTGCCAGAAATGTATGGTCTCTCCATTACCCACTTTCCACGAGATGCCATCAGTCGTCCTCTCCCAACTATTCTTTATACCTTTCCATGCCTGAGAACCTATATACTTCGTGCTAATAACAGGGAGTATATCATCGCCACATTTGTACTTCTCCCTCATGAATCGTACCTAGAGTACATCACGTCTCGCCACCAAACCCCATCCTAGCTTCATCATAAAAGCGTCATTCTGGTTTCTAGCACTACAAAGACCCAAACTACCTTCATCCTTATTGCGAGACACATCCTCCAACCCAACAAGGCGAGGCTTACAGCTCTGTTTATTACTTCCCCATAGGAAAGTTTGGCACTTCTTGTCGATTTCCTGGAAAATATGACTTGGCAGTAGACATGTTTGCATTGTATAAGACCGTAAAACCGATACTACCGAAGCTATTAACATATGACTTACTACCATAGATAATGATGACGCCTTCCAACTCGATAACCGATGATCTATTCTGTCTAATATAGCTTGGTAAGAGCTCTTCGTCACCTACGCATGATGTAATTGAACACCCAAATATTTACTAAGATCATTTGTGAGGGTAAAACCTAGGAAGCTACTAATATCTTATTTTTGAATATGAGAGACCTTAGCCGATAAGAAAATCCTGGACTTAGTGACGTCAACTTTCTCCCCAGACATATCATAAAAGTCATCCAGACAGGCTTTGACCACCGCTGCCTAATTTAAGGAGGCTTCGGCAAATAAAAATAAATCATCAACAAAAAATAAACATGAAATAACTGTGCCATACTTCCTCAGTCTGAATGGTCTCCAATCCTCTTCCTCCACTACTTGCTGGATAAGATGCGCTAACTTTTCCATTGCAATCACAAACAAATATGGGGACAATGGATCACCTTGACGTAGCTCTCGCGACAGACAAAACCCACCTGCTTTCTCACTATTCTACATTAACTTCATAGAAGGAGAAGAAATATACTCCTTAATCACGTCAATCATCCACGATGGTATTGCTAGCTCCTCAAGACATCGGATAATAAAGCTCCACTTTAACCGATCATACGCCTTTTCTAGATCAATTTTCAAAGCCATAAAATGCTTCTGTCGGTGCTTTTAACTGATAATATGAATTATTTCCTGAGCCAAAATGATATTGTCTGTTCCCTGTCTTCCTGGAATAAAACTACATTGATTCAGAGAAATAATACCTGACATAATTCTCGTTAACCTATTATCCAATGTCTTGGTAATAACTTTATAAATTTCATTATAAAGGCTAATGGCCTAAAATCCTGAAATGTCTTTTGGGCCTTAATTTTGGTATTCCACAACAACATAGCCACACCAGCATGTTTCTCAATAGTGGCAATTCACAATTCCACAACCCATAACGGCAATTGTAGCGGCAGTTACAACGGCAGGGGTAGGTGTGACTTGCATCACCCCCATGACTGCTCATACTGAATTGCTCACGCTACAACGCACAACGACATTTTTCACATCCACATGTTTCAACACATTAATATTTCATATAACATATTTCACAACGACAATACAATGATAAGTCATGCATACAATGTATCATACACAACATAAGAGAAAGGTCGCTACCTTGGTCTTTCTGTGTTTGCTCTAGCACTGGTCTCTCGCGAGCAGGGCAAATATCAAACCCTAGAATCATAATTAAGGATGAAGAGTTATTCTCTAATCCAATAGTTAACTCCATAATACTTAAGATTGGTTAACATTTGAGACCTTTAGGTGGCTACTAGAAGCTCAAACAAAGGCCTAAAGGATTGGGAAGTACTATTTCAAAGACTACCTTACGATAATGAAAAGTTCTAATTTTTGGGTGTTGGCAGCGGCCAAGAATCTTTGGCTACGGCCAAAAATAGGTCAGAAAATTTTAGGTTGTGGCCAAAATCAAGTCAGAGAGTTTTTAGCTGCGGCTAAGGAAAATTCTGTTTCTTAGCTGAACTTTCAAAAATTATAACTAATTATAGAAATATCGATATGGGATGATTCCAAAGCCAGTGGAAAGCTATTTAAGTCCTATGTATAGGAAAAATATGAATCATTGCTGTCTATAACCACAAAAATATAGAACTCAACAATTCTCCTTGTTGTTCCAAAATTGATTTTAGTTTTAAAATCAAATTTTGGAAATTCATAACTCCCAGAAAACACATCAAAATGACCTCCATAATGTATCAAATTAAAGCTTGATATGTCTACTATTAGATGAAAAGTTTCACAATTTTTAGCCACCATTTACCCATTCAAAATGTCCATGTAAACTGACTACTAGCATAGAGTTTTCACTAACCAAAACTTGAAACTTTTAAACCTAAGTTTCCAATAGTTCAAAATTCACATCCAACACTAATCCCACACAATTTTCCATAAGGAATCCAATAGAAATATCAAAACAACCAAATTCTCATTCCATTATCTTGCTCTGTTTTAGGCAACATTCAACACAAAATCCCAAAATTGCCAAACTTGACATTTTAACCTCAAATCAATTCTATCTATTCAAAACACATAACAAGACACCATTTCCATAACCACATCATGTCATACTCTCTAAGACCCTGATTTTCAAAAATAAGGCAGAAAATTCCAGAATTTATGAGCTCAACCAAATGCCACAAAACTTAGGTAGAAATGTTCATCTTACTTACCTCTATAACTTTCTCAAAGGGGTTCCTTGCTTCTCCAATCTCTAGATTCTCTTGAGTGCTCAAAACACCACTAATGGAAAATCTAAAATCATAGAAATGAAACCCTCAACCCAAGGAACAGGATTAAAGAAAGGAGTTTTTACATTTGAGGTCATCTTAAGGGTCAAATAACCTACCTTAATAAAGAGCTTCTTCCTCTTTCTTGGACATCAATGGCTGCACGAATGTGAGAGAGAAATGAGAGATGAAAGTGTGAGGAAGATGAAGAAATGATGGGCTCTTCTCATGCCCACACCATTTTAGCTGAAATTGGGGAGGGAAGAGAGAGAGAAATGCTTAAAATATTGGGTTTTGACTTTTCTACTACTCTCTCTTCATCTCAACATGCCACTTGTCGAAATTCTCTTGTTTCTCATAAAGTAAGTAACCATTTGGTTACTCTAACTAGTTCCATTAACCATTTAGTTACCTCACTAACTCTTTTAGTTAGTAACTAATTTCTTCCTCAATTACTGACTAATTGACTGGTAAATTTTCCATTCTTCCAATTTTTCCCATAATTATGGCACATTCACTTGAATTGCCATATGACACATTTAAATTCTTTTTCCCTTCTCCATGCGTCATTTTCCTCTATTTTAGCCCAATAATAACTTTACCCCATAGTTATGTTAAAATACAGGATTGTGGACATTTCCAATAATTAATTCGAGTCTCAAATGAACTTTATTTCACAAAATTACTTTCTCACATTAATCACTTGCTCAGTAGACGTCATTAGTCCTTAATCAAATTTAGGACATTACACCGAGTCTATGTCTATAGTTTCAAATTGGTCCTCATACACCCCCCATATCTGTTGAAGCTTCATGGGCAAATGATCTTCTCAAATCATTCTTCCTACTAATTTAACTAGGGAGAATTACACAGGGGTCCCATGGAAGCTAAAATATGAAGAAATGATCCCAGGAAAATCTGAAATTACCCTCAAGTCCCAAGGGACCATTTTGTAATAAAATCCAGGTGAGAAAAGTCACAATTGCCCCCTGTCAGACAAACAGTAAAATAGGTGATTAAATGCTGTGAATCACGCACATTACGTCCGGAAGAAGTCTAGAGAAGGCGGGAAAAACTCAGTGGAGATCAGCAGCCATGGTTGAAGATTAAGGTAGGGAATTCATGCCATCCACTGTCTTGTCTTGATTATTGCATCTGACTCACATATTCTGTTTAGTTGGTAAACATAGCTTTAGGTTTTGTTGAGCCATGTTCGTTTTGATCATGAAAATGGAAAAAGTTATCTACTTTTGATGGGTATTGTTCTGTGTATGCTTACAAATTATAAAGGAAGATCTATTAAATGCAATGGATATGGTTTGACAAAGTTTGTATTGTGTTTAGGTATGGTTTTGTATGCTCTATTTTTGGTGTTATTATGCTCTATTTTCTGGTGTATGGTGCTGTGTTTCTATAATATAAGAGGTAAGGAATGAAGATGTGGGTCAAAGGTTTGGGGCTACATTACATGATTTGCGTAGGAAAAAAAGAGTTGTTAATGGCAGCAGCGATAGTTGTCAATGGAGGCTCCATAACTTGTTAATAACAACTAGAGGTCATATTTAAATGTTCCTCCTTTGTGGTGTAATGGTGTTTAGAATGGGGCTGAAAAGTTTGCTATATTTTTCAGTATGTTATGCCATTTTCAGTCATTATAAGTGGGATTTAATGAACAAGGTGTGAAATATGTGTGATTGGCGGTCTTGATTATGTAGTAAGAAAGTGTTGTCAATAGGGGCTGTGTCATTTGTTAATAAGGCTGCTGACATTGTTAATGACAACTTTTTTGTGCAGTAGACAACAGAGATGGCTACGATGTCCGGCAAAAATCTACTATGTTTTCTTCATATAAGGGGAAGGTTTGAAGTCAGTAGAGATGGTGATTTAACATATATTGGTGGAAGCGTCAGATCTAGAACCATTAAGGAAGGAACAAGTTTAGAAGAGTTTAAAACAATGATATCCTCCATTGTGGGAAAAGAGAGCGGTGGACTTGTTATGAAGTTCACATTGCCGTGTGATAGAACAACATTTGTGGACATACTAGATGATGAAGCAATTGAACATTTAATCAATTATAGTGGAGAAAGTGGGCATGTCTATGTAGATGAAGGACAAAATGAAGATGATAATACAACGGCAATAAGGGATGATCGAAGTGATGAGCAATATATGTAAGTTTAAAATCGTTATAAAAAAAAGCTTGTGAACGAATGTAAATGAGCATGTCATTAGTAACATGTTTTACTTTGCAATGTGGTGTAGGTTTGATAACTTGTCAAAAGGTTGGGATGGAGGATCAGCCACTATGTCTATTGAAGATTCACCTACATTGCAATGCGCTGTCCAAATGGTGCCAATAGGAACACCTGAAATGAACTCTACAAAGTGGAAGGATCTTATAATCGGGGAGGGACAAGTTTTTATCAATGTGGATGACCTTCGACAAATATTATACAAGTATGGCATTGCCCACAAGTTTGCATATAAATATGTAAAAAAACAAGGAAAAGATCATCGCCAAATGCATGGTTGATGGATGTCCATGGTACTTGGGAGCATATTCAATGGGTGAACTACAAGATACAAAATTCCTCACTATAAGGACATTCAAAGGTGACCACAAACTTGACGCACAGGATAATCTACTTGTACCTCACTTAAAGAGATCCAAATTAACCTCATCAATAATCGCAGATAGTTTGAGGTGTAACATAGACAAGAATACAAATGAGGTTATGAGAGATATGTATAGATATTACGAGGTGCGTCTAAATTATAGTCAAACGTATAGGGGAAAAGAAAGAGTATTGATGGAAATACATGGCCGCGTCGAAGATTCATACATGACTCTTCCTTGGATATGTGATAGGCTTATAGAGACCGATCCAGACACGGTAGCCCGGTGTGAATTCTCTGAGGGTTACAGATTTGAGAGGCTATTCATTACTTATGGATGCTCGATTAAAGGCTTCTTACAAAGGTGTCGAGGCATACTGTATATAGATGGATGTCACCTTAATGGTCTTTACAAGGGAACACTGGTCTTAGCTGTTTCAGCTAATGCGTATGATGCTGATGATCAATTGTTTCCCTTGGTATATGGCATAGTCAGTGGAGAAACACATGATGATTGGAGTTGGTTTCTTAAGATTGTGAAGGATATCATTAGCATAAGGGAGATCATAATGGTGTCAGATAGGAATCTTACCATCATAAGTACTGTTTGTTGTATATTTGGATCTCAGAGACACGCATTTTGTTACCGGCATGTGAAGGAAAACTTTAGTGCACAATTTGTAAAGCTTAGAAGAGTAAAAGATAGGACTTCTTCGAACAGCAAAGAAGATGCACTTAAAATGCTTGATGCTATTGCATAGGCACGACATGAACATGAATATAATATTGCATTAGGTAGGCTAAAATTGTTTTCTCTGGAGTTAGGTATGTGGGTTGAGACTGAAGGAGATATTGAAAGATGGGCGCAAAGCAAGTTTCCTCACAAAAGATGGGATAAATTAACATCGAATGTTGTGGAGTCATTTAACGCTTGGGTATTGAAAGAAAGGAAGAACAATGTTGATGTTTTCATTCATGAGCATAGAGAAAAATTAGCCAAGAAGATGGTTGCGTGCAAAGCAGTGATGAGAAATTGGAGGAATAGGATTAGGCCGAATATAGAGTCTAAGTTGATGGAACAAGTCAAGGGTGCCGAAAATTTGTAATGTGAATATTATGGTGATGATATGATTTTAGTTGCAACAGTGTGTGATAGCCGAGTCATCCATATAAGTTTTGATCTCATAGGGCACACATGTACTTTCCTGGCATGGCAGATGAGCGGAATCCCTTATCCACATGCATGTGCAGCTATCAAGTTAGTTCATCATAGTGTATACTTGTACGTCGATGAATGCTACAAACTTTGTACCCAAGAAAAAATATATGCAACAGCCATGAGGCCTATAACGATGCATGATTGCCCACATGCTGAAGCCCTTACAGTGACACAGCTGATGACTCAGAATTTATTGCGACCACCACTTACTAGAAGGCCCCCGGGAAGGCCAAAATGAAAAAGGATTGAATCTCAGTTTCAAGACAAAAGGGTTTATCATTGTGGCAGGTGCAATGAAGCTGGCCATACTGTAAAGACCTGTAAGAATCCTAATCCAAGCTGATAAATCATGGTCATTTTGGTTCTTTTAATTTTGGAAAGTGCATGTCATATTATTTATGTAAATATAAATAGATACAAATCCATACTAGTTCTATAGCAATGGTATGTGACTTTTGTCTTACTTGTGCATGCATTTTCAGCTGTAAATGAAGGTTGGATATAATATGGCTTGGTATCCCACTTTCATTTATGGAAAGTTGTAATGAGTTGTAAATTATGTTGTCAATGTATGGACCTAAAGTTGTCAGTGTATGTCCATGGAGTTGTTAATATATATATATATGCAGTTATGTTGACATTTGTGTAACGCACTTTCATGTTTTGCAAGTTTCAAGCTGATGTAAATTATGTTGTTAAGGAATGGACGTGAAGTTATTATTGTAGGCCCATGGAGTTGTCAGTGAACGCCCAAGAAGTTGCTAATATATCTTTATGCAGTAATATTGACATTTGTGTAAACCACTTTCATGTTTTGAATGTTTCAAGCTGATGTAAATTTTGTTGTCGAGGAATAGACGTCAAGTTGTCATTGTAGGCCCATGGAGTTGTCAGTGAACGCCCATGGAGTTGTTAACATATATTTATGCAGTAATGTTGATATTTGTGTAAACCAATATCATGTTTTGAATGTTTGAAGCTGATGTAAATTTTGTTGTCAACGAATGGATGTCAAGTTATCATTGTAGGCCCATGGAGTTGTCAGTGGAGGCCCATGGAGTTGTTAATATATATTTGTGCAGTAATATTGACATTTGTGTAAACCACTGTCATGTTTTGCAAGTTTGAAGCTGATGTAAATTATATTGTCAAGGAAAGGACGTCAAGTTGTCATTGTAGGCCCATGGAGTTGTCTATGAACGCCCATGGAGTTGTTAATATATATTTATGCAGTAGTGTTGACATTTGTGTAAACCACTGTCATGTTTTGAATGTTTCAAGCTGATGTAAATTTTGTTGTCAACGAATGGATGTCAAGTTGTCATTGTAGTGCCATGGAGTTATCAGTGAAGGCCCCTAGAGTTGTTAGTGAAGGCCCCTTGAGTTGTTAATGAACGCCCCTTGAGTTGTGAGTGGAGGCCCCTTGAGTTGTCAGTGGAGGCCCCTTTAGTTGTTAATTAAGGCCCCTTAGGTTGTCAGTGAAGGCCCCTAGAGTTGTTAATGAACACCCCTTGAGTTGTCAGTGGAGGCCCCTTGAGTTATCAGTGAAGGCCTCTAGAGTTGTTAATGAACGCCCCTTGAGTTGTCAGTGAAAACCCTTTAATTTGTTAATAAACGCCCCTTGAGTTGTCAGTGAAGGCCCCTAGAGTTGTTAATGAACGCCCCTTAAGTTGTCAGTGGAGGCCTCTTGAGTTGTCAGTGGAGGCCCTTTGAGTTGTTAATGAACGCCCTTTGAGTTGTCAGTGAAGGCCCCTAAAGTTGTTAATAAACGCCCCTTGAGTTATCAGTGAAGGCCCCTAGAGGTCTTAATAAACGCCCCTTGAGTTGTCAGTGGGGGCCCCTTGAGTTGTTAATGAATGCCCCTTGAGTTGTCAGTGAAGGCCCCTTAAGTTGTTAATGAATGCCCCTTGAGTTGTCAGTGGAGCCCCTTTGAGTTGTCATTGCACGCCCCTTGCATTGTCAGTGGAGGGCCCTTGAGTTGTCATTGAAGGCCCCTTTAGTTGTCACTGAAGGCCCTTTCAATTGTCATTGCAGGCCCTTTTAGTTGTCACTGAAGGCCATTTCAGTTGTCATTGCAGGCCTTTTTAGTTGTCAGTAGAGGCCCCTTTAATTGTTAATGAAGGCCCCTTTAGTTAACACACTTATGCTGTTATGAATTGTCAAGTGTGTGCAACATTGCACTCTCGGGTGCCACGGCACTTGGCCCAAGTGCCATGACACCTGAGAAGTGTGTGCAGCATTGAATTCTCTGGTGTGACGGCACTTAGGCCAATTGCCATGGCACCTTACGCTATTGGAAGTGTGTGCAGCATTGAAGTCTATGGTGTCACGATACTTGGCCCAATTGCCTTAGCACCAGGGCATTCTTATATGAATAAACTACAAGCATATCTTTTCTTTGACCGAATAAAGTAGCACCTTCTTCTTCATTGCATAAACTACAAATTCAACAAGGCCACAAAGTTTCAACAACATACTAGGACCCAAACATTACAGAGAAAAATATTACAAAGCTTCTTTTTCCTTTTACTGAATTAACAAGTAGCTTCTTCAGTGCATAAATTGGAAAATCAATAAGACTATAAAGTTTAACGTTAAGGATTGTAGCTCCAGATAACCAGGCATGTTCTTGAGAGAGTTGACTGCTAACTCCTCCACAAGGGGTGTCTTGTTTAAAAGTCACATATTCAAACTTTTTTTTGCTTCAAATTTACAGGGCATCTACAATGGACCGGGCCAGACTTAGCATTTCAAATGGAGCTTTCTTTGCTATATCTTTCACAGTGAGAGGACAAGAATCAGTCATCCAGAAGTAGGCAAATGCATTCGTGCCTTCTGAAATTAAATTTAATACATACAATCAGATATGTAAAAATATAGGAATTCCACTATTTGCAACATCAAGCAGAGACTCGCCAAGACTTTCAACAGATGTTAAGCTGCAAGTAGATGCAAAAGCATGCATTGATAATACAATTCTCATACACATTATAATTGCTTAATCCAAAAACTCACCAAAATAATTCACCTAGTGAATATCACCTCAACATGAAAAATAAAACATACAAAGGGAATGAAAACTTCAGACCTAAAATAATTTGCCATAGCCACTATGTAAAAATGAACAAGAGAGCTAGAGAGAGAAGCATTATAAGAACTGTAATAACAAAGTTTGGTCTGGTGCAAAATCATCATACATCAGAATGGAATGGAATGAACAATAATTTAATATGTTCAAATCCAGATTCCAAAACTATGAACCAAATGAGTACAAAAAAACTATCTTCCACCAAAAAATAATAAACATAACCTCGAAATGGAATTTGTGCATGCATTATAAGAACAGTAACATGAATCAGAGCTGACAAAGAGGTTTAATGATTACCTAATTGGTTCTCCTCCTCTTATGCATGCCTCGAACCAAAGACATAACTTTGTCTACATGTTTGTTGAGCAGATGAGTAACGAGCCACCACAAGAACCCGACCTTCATTTCTTGGAGCTCCTTGGTGGTATAGTACGGCATGGTGTATCCGTCTTGCCCTTACTCAGTGCCGTCCCACATCTGTAGCCAGGAGAGTACATGCACACCACAAGAATCTCTACACAAACACATTAACAGGCAACAAACCACAGCAGTCATTTTTTCAAAGTGAAACTATGAACAAAAACTATAATGGCAACTCATGTGTTATGTTGTACATGTACTTTTGCCTATGTGAAACCCGTCTCTATTTTGTTCTCATCGACAAACGGTTGTGGCTTCACTCTTCACAGAATTTAGAATATGCAATTTCCCTGAAAATAGAAACACAACATCAGTAAGGGATATGAATGTAAACAGAGTGTGAGGTGTCAGGTGACAAATATTCCATACAACTGCTTGTGCCATGTGTTCCTTTGGGTTAATCTCTCCTTTACGCTTCCTTGTCTTCTTCTTTGGCTCTATTGGTTTATACCCCGATTCCAATTCCCTCTGCCTCCTGCTATATGTCCGTATGTCAACCAAAGAGTGAAGGGCATAGCAGCGCATGGCTTTTGTGTCAACCACATAGCAGAACCAGTGATCATTCCAAACACATGGAGCAAATATGAAATCACAATCCCCAATGTTATATCCCACGTACTTGGGGAGGATTTGTGTTTTATGATCAGCCAAAGACCATCTAAATGGGTTAGCAACAAGTTTTCACATGAAGTCGGCAGTAAATATGTGTCTTGTAACTCTACCCTCATTTTGTTGTTAATCAGCAACAGAGGTCATCGTGACCATCGTCATTAATTGCAGCAGTGACATGAAAAAGTTACCCAACAGAAATATGACAGCAAAGTGATAAAACATAACTTAATACCAGTGGTATACCCTATCATTGATCCATGATCTTGGTCTTATACACTGGTGTTCCCTCCTTGTGAGGAAGTCATCATGCATCTCCACGAACTCCCTGAAATAAAACAAACAGCAAAAAATGTAAAGCATACTATAACAGCAATGTAATACAATTGCAACGTAATACTATAAACTTACTCGTCGCCGTCTTCATCATTACACCGCGTTGTGCACAACTGAAATAAAATATCCTTCTCATTAACTTTTCTCTTTCCCTTAGACTTTCTGGTTGCATCTATCCAGGGAGATTTGACAACCCAACTAGGAGTTATGATCCTTTTAGACCTTCTCACTTCCACATCACTCCCTTCTTACTGGTTATCTCCAAGTTCATGCTATTGGAATTGTTCTTTTACTAGTTCACAGCCATTATGGGCTTCAATTTCAATGATGGCATCATAGTGTTCATCTTCTTCGTCATCCTTTTCCTCATCTATATCCTTCTCTTCACTTTCTGATTCCTCCTCCTTATCATCTTCATTTTCTTCCTCTTCAGTTGCCTTGTCATCATCCTTCTCAAAAATCCTTGAACTTGATGCCTTATAGATTATTGCATCTTCATCTTCATCGTCCTTCTCGTCGTCGACATCGTTGTTGTTTCCATACAACAACCTATTTTGAAGGGCAAGGAGCTCGTTGCCAATAATGCCAACCAACCTAGTGTATGTCCGCTGCAATTCCTGTAACATTAACATACTAATCAAATTTGCTAATTAAGGTATTACCAAGTTAACTGAAATGCAATCTACAACAGTGTACATATTTAAATAGTCATAATTACCGAGTGTGTTGGCATTGTTTTAGGATTAAATGATCTAGATGAAGGGCCATCCCCCTGCCCGACACCATAAAGAAGCCCTTTTTTGCTTGATTTCTCTAGTTGAACTCTGCTCTTCACCCGTTCCTAATTCCAATAAAGGATGACATCTTCATCTTTAATTGCTTTCAGATTGCCCAGAGGAAAATGTTGTAGGCAAAATATCTGCATCACATATGCATGACAATTAGCAATTATACATTCATATTTCTAATTGCAGAAAAAAAAGACAACATAGACACGTACCATGAGGAATTATATACAACCTCCAACAGTTTTCCTGCCTTTAGCGTTCCCTTTCCTCAACTCATTTTGGAAATCCCCAATTGCAACACAAAGTTCTATTAGAATGAAGGATGACCAATTGAACTGACCAAGTGCATCTTTTGTTAGCGTCATCAACTTTAAGACACGGTCACTAACATAAATACTCACACTTGGAGACAATAAGGTTCCTAATGCGAATATGACAAAGAAGAACTCAATTTTCATCTAATTCGCCCATCAACAAATCTCCTGTTTGTTGGTATTTTAAATTTTTGTACACACTCCTAAGGTCCTTGAATATCTGATCTTCCTCGTGTACTTGTACTTGTACATCTAGCCCACCATTAGGTAGATCGAGCAATTGTTGCACAACTTTAGCCTTTAACTCACACGTCTGCCCTCGAAATGAGATTTGGTTGGTGGGAGGGTCAAAACATCGCATGAACTCCGCGCAGATGTGATGATTTATTTGTGGGCAACAAATATGCACCAGCTTGTCAAACCCAATTATCTTTAGCCTTTTCATGGCGTCTGGTCTGGCCTTCAAGTTTTTGCAGATAGCCATAAACTGTTTTGGTGCGCATCTTATTAGAAATGGAACGACATACGTCTTCCCTTTGCTAGGGTCTCTTAATTGTTCAACCCATTTAGCATATTCTTTTCTCTTCTCTTCAGTCAATACATTCCAGGCCTCCCTCACCTCTAGGTTGGCCTTTTGAAAATTTTGCACCTTATTCACCTTTGTTTTCTGTTTGTCCTTCACCTTTCCCTTCCGCTTTTCGTCCTTCCGGCTGAAAAACTCTTCTATGAATAGAGTATAGCTAGAAAAGCTTGCTGCCCTTGTTCGTGTAGGGCTGTTACTTCATTTTTCCTTCTTGGCAGAACTAGCTTTTTCCATCTTCCTTTCCTGTAAACAGATTGTTCAACATAAGCTCCTTAAACACAATACAGATTTGCATCTTTCAAAAGTATGCTTAGCAAAAAGGCCTCCACAAAAATTAAGATTATTGGAATTAATAGCTCATCTCGACAAAAATAAAAACATAAAAAAGGAAAGGAGAGAGCATAAACAAAGAAACATATGAAGGGAATGGTTATATTTTAGAAAAATGCCTCAGCTTTCAAACAACGACCACTCAAACTTTCAAACATAACACAAGCAAAAGAGTACTTATTATAAACAAACACAATCCAAAAACAGCAAGTACAGCATAAAAAGAAACATGTTATGCAACAAAAAGGTAATAGCAAACGAAAAATAAAAAGAGTAAAGAGGAGTGAATTAACCACAAAAACTAAATAAAAAATATACATAAGATCAGAGTCAAGTTTAATATGTCAGAGGTGGAAGCATGAAAATCTCAAAAGAAGCCATTGACAACAAATTCATATCCACCTATTGTTCCATTTGGAGATTAAGAACAAACTAAAAATTCAGAGAGTAGAGAGGAATGAGCTAATCATAAAAACTAAATCAAAAACATATGCATAACATCATAGTCAAGTTTAATGCATTAGAGGTCAAAGCTAGAGTACAGAGTTCAGAGCTTTAGTAACTAATATTTACAAATGACTTATGGTGAAACACTATCACAACAAAACCACCTCAGGATAGCAGGGAATCCTGGAGAAAAAACCAAACCATGATCATAATTGCTTATTACTCTTACAAATGATTAAAAAATGCAGACACATGAAGAACAGTGGCGCAAATAATGTCAAAAACATCTTAAATTGTAGGTAATTGAATATAATTTTCCTATGCCTCTGTGACTGATTTATTTTAACACTATCACCAAAATGAAACATATTACACTAATTCAAAAGAAACATTGAAATAAACCTACGTCATTCTGATTATAGGTCACAGTTCAGCATAATGTCACAAGGTACTAGGCTTATCTTTGCATAAGTATACAAGAAAATAAGAGTAAACAAATAGATTTCACTGCAAAATGCAAAATGCAATAGATTGGAAATACAAGACAATTTCACATTACCCCGTCCCCCAATGATACAACCAGATAAATGTTAAACTTCCTTTTTTATATTTTGACAAAATTCAAGTTGTCACATTTATATTTCACTGTAACAAAAGTTTATACAACCCTATCAAATAGTCAATGAATAAAGCACAAAGGTAACAACAGTAGATATAATTGAGGGAATTGCTTCGATTAATAGACACTCAACATCACAAGCATTTGACCATGATTTAATGACAACACAATGTTTAGCACTCTCTACATGCCAAAAACAACCATAACTATGAGCAGCAATGGTCATCACAGTTCAGCAAATTCTGTTTTACCTACCATGGAAAATCAACAAGTTTCAGAAATAAGTTAAACTCAGTGGCATGAACTGAAACACACGATCATAATTGGTTTCTAATTTGACTAAATCTGCTGGGACATGCATTGGCATTGGGTTTCGTGAGTCAGGATTAAATCTTAATGCTAAAAATGAACAAATAGTAAAAGAAGGCATGGTCTTCAATGTTACGCTTGAATTTCAGAACTTGTAGAGTGAGAGCAGCAAGCCAAAGGACAAGAGCTTTTCAATGCTGCTTGCAACACAGTCATAATTGCCAAAGATAAGACGAAAGTTGTAACTTCTCTGAGCTCTAAAGCTGTTAAGGATGTGGCTTATTCATTCAATGAAGATGAGGAAGAAGAGAGGCCTAATCAAGCTGTAGAACCTAAATATCAAATTCACAACCCTTAATCAAGCTAAATCCTAACAGAAACACTAGTTGACCAACCATGTATGCCCCTGCCTCCGCGTCCCAGTATGACGAACTCAAAGACACAAACTTTTAGAACATTGAATGCAGATTTATACCGCAAGTTCTGTGGAAATCATGCTTATCGAGGTTATCCATCTTTTAAGAATGTGGAAATAAATATGCTAATATGAATATACACAAACTAATGAATCATGAAAATCACAAAGTGAATAATCAAGAAATAAAAAGAAACAATAGGATAAGGTACGAAGAGGAACTTAATCGACCAAATGACACCTTTTGGGCTTCACTCGACTGGCTGCATCTCAGGTAATCGAAGCAGATTAAGCTTTGAAAATGCACACACACCATCGCCAAAGCTAGCTTCCCTTTACTGTGAACGGACAAACACCGTCGCCGATTATAGCTTCCGTTTGCCAAAGATCTCACCTTCTGGGGTTTACTCAAGTGGCCAAATACTAGCTTCCAAACTGCACCAACACCTTCACTGAAGTGGAAAAATCTCAGCTTGTCTGAAGTGGCCGAATCTCAGCTTGTCAAATTAGCCAAAGAAGCTCCAAACTCAATTTGACCTATTTGCAAACTTAAGGGTATTTCAGACATTTCTTACCTAGATTTTATTACAAAATGGTCCCTTGGGACTTGAGGGTAATTTCAAATTTTCTCGGGACCATTTCTTTGTATTTTAGCTTCCATGAGACCCCTGTGTAATTCTCCCATTTAACTATCAGAGTCAACCTCCATCGTCTGACCAATCTCTTCTTTTCCTCCGGTGGAACCACTATATTGGGGCCCTTCACAGTCACCTCCATCTTAAGTCTCTTCTTCCAACGATCCTCACTCGACCAGTCGACCTCTTCGTTCACCTCCTTTTCCATCTCATGGGTAAATGCTTGCTTGTACGTCTTCTATTGCTTCGACAACACAGCCTTACTCTCCTCCATTCTCTTTCTACCTCCTAAACCCTACTCTACACACATGCTGTTACGGGTACTTTTCATGAACATTGATATTCACTTTATTGCCTGATGCACTTTAGTTGTCCTAAAAAGCATTTAAATACTTACACAAAAAATTAATAAACATTTAAATCCCAACTTGTCATAAATGTGTTCATGAAACACGTGTTCAGTTCTTCAATAGAAATATAACCGTGCGAGAAACATCATATTCCCTAGGCTTCTAAAATAATTTTCGGTTTACAATATACTAGTAGCTATTATTTTTGTGGTTGTTGAAGATTAAAAGTATTATTAAAATGACATAATAAACTTTATTTCTACATGAGATTTGATATATAAGTAATAAAGAAAAAACACAAGAGGGAGGAGGAAAGCCGCCTTCCTCAGAATAATCCAGAAATTAAATAAAATAAGTCTTTGATTTTTTTTAGGAAGATGATAGCCAAAACAAATAAATAAACACAAGCACGTCCCTCCCACAATTCCATCAATGTTCTTGACTTCTTGTTCCGCTAAGAACATTACTATCATTAAACCAAGAAAACAGCATGGTAACTCACAAGAGGTCAATTGAAATAGTAAGCGGCCTTAACCTGTAAGGCGGAGAACATAAGTTTGCATCTCAGGAAGCACACTTATTGGGAGAGGTGAAAACTCTTTGCTCTTTAAGTTTCAAAAGGGGAAATCCTTCATATTATCAAAAAAAAAAAAACAAACAAAGAAAATTGTCTGGCATAATGATATGGCCAAATATATATACAAGAATATGGTCAAATGATTTATTAAAATGCATAACAGATTTATTAATTTGTTCTTAATACATATTGGATTAAATAAATGGAAATTGATCTTGAGGAATCTACCTAGGTTTATTGGGGTTAAGTTAAACAATTTATGTAATATAATGTTACAAGCATATAGTCAAACGATTTATTAAAATGCATAACAAATCTATTATTTTGTTCTTAATATATATTGGATTAAATAAATGAAAATAGATCTTGAGGAATCTGCCAAGGTTTAATGGGGTCCAATTAAACAATTTATGTAATCTAATGTTATTTCAAGATGGGGGAGGGGCCCCAAAGGTGGATCTAGACTAAAAGAAAGGGAGGAGCACGTGAAGAAAGGAAGAAGACGAACTTCTTAAGGCATAATTAAAAATTTAAATGATGCATAAGAGGGGGATGCTCTGGAATAAACTAAGATGGCGAATGGACAGAAGGCGGTAGGACCGGCCAAGATCAATCTATTGGATCTACTCTTCTTAGTTTATCAGAGGAGGAGAAGGATATGATGCAGAAAAATGGAAATAAAGCTAAATAATTTTATTGAAAATAAAGTATAAGCACTTACAAGTGGAAGGAGGAAGGAAACTTATCTAGCCTAGTAGAGCGTCTCTCTCTAGATTCTCTCTCTAAGCTGAGCCTAATTGAACCTGTCTCTGAAGTGAGACTGAATTCATTTAAATAGACAGACGAGTTACTATTTGAACAGTGTTTGACCGTTGACCTGTTAGTGACTACCACTATTTGAACAGTTCTGGTTAACACTATTTATATAGTACTGCTTACACTACAGTGATTCTTGACACGTGTGATGCTACAGTACTAATTTGCATAGTTACATCAAAAACTCAAAAATAATTCTAAGCCTTTGGTAGTTTAAATTTTGCTCAAATCTACAACAAATTCTTCTTCGTCATACTCTTAATTGTTTAAGGCTGCTGAAGAGATTGATTGACTTGTTGAATCTGTTTGATCTTATTGTTGTAGGATTTGCAACATTGAGTTGAGTTGGTTTATAAGATTGGTCTTGTCCATAGTTGCTGCCAAGATAAACTGGATCCTTGATCTCTGATTCAGGAATTTGCTTTGTTCCGTCATACAAAGGTGTTAAGGATTTTCTTTGAACCATTTCTCAACTGCTCTTATGTCAACCGTAGTAATGTCAAATTTGGCCTACCATCTTACTGAAGGAAATCAATATTGGCAAGAGGGTTGATCCTTGGTTTGTTTGAGAAAATCTGTAACTCCAGGTAAAAACCCAAGATACAGATAGTTTTGAAAAATAGTGAAGATCAATTGGAAAAGGATCTTCACTGATGTTGAATTTTTGTTTAAATAACTTAAAGGCTTGTAAAACCTTTGGTGGTAAAATTTCCAGTACAGGACTAAAAAATCCCCACCAATGAACAAACCATTAAGGAAAATCATACTCGGTTTTTGTTTTGAAATAGATAAACCAAGTATGTGAAAAAAGTTCATTTTGATTCCAAAAGATATTGGACCATGCATCAACATAATCGCAATAATTATATCCTTTGGGTTCGTATTCAATTTCCCAAAATTTTGGTTTTTGTAAATCTTGTCCCCACTGAGAAAGGGCGAAAACTTTTAAAATTTGGAGAGAAGAATGAGTAATCATAGGTCCAGTCTTCTTATTTGTGTTTCTTTTGATTTAAATGGACTCAGAATGAACTAGAACTAGCTCATAGTACTCTCGTGTCTTTCTTAAATCTGATGGCCTAAAATGTAATCCTGGTGGGAAAACATTTAAAGCCACCTGATTTGGATTTTGGTGGAAGAATTCTGGTTCCACCTGGAGGATGTGTTTTGCATAGCTCTCTTTGTGAAAATAAGGCGTATTCATGTTTACTTGTGTTTGGGTGTAGCTAAAAATTGCTTTAGATGAAGGACGTGCAGTTGTCAGTTGTTTTTGGGTTAGAGGAGCAGAGGGTTTTAGTTGAATCTGTAGCCTGGTAGGTACCTGGTTCAACCTATCATACTCTTGTTTGGTTATAGTTCCTTAGGTAATTGGTACAAGGGCTTGGTTTTTCCCTCTTTTTAATACCTATTCCCAAGTTTGATCTAGAAGTTTCCTCTAGGTATATGCCTGAGCATAGGACTCTAGAGTCTATTTTGTGGAAGCTGCTTTCGTTTGAGATTTTTGAATCAATGATCCAGATGGAGTGGATGACCCCGTTTGAGATTGCTTCTGCTGCTAGGATCCTTGAGTTTGGGATCCATATTGTTGCAGAAGTTGTTGCATGATTGCCTTCAGGCTTTTGTTAGAAATTGTTTGTTTTTGGGCATCCTGTGTGACACCCTTGAGTTTATAACTCTGTTTATCATCAGGATCTTTCTTTTTCCTTGGCATTTTGTTTAGTGGTTTGGTTTTCACTTAGATCTACTACCTACCCTATAAAAACTCACGAGTGAGGAAATCTGGTAAGGAGTTTGAAGTACCTTTGACAAATTCAATGTCAAAATCAAAAACACTTAAAATGACTTGCCAATAGGTAGAATTTTGTTTAAATGCAAGGTTTTTAACATATTTTTGTAAAATGTCTTTTGCTGATTTACAATCAATACGAACTAAAAACCTTTGGTTTAAAAGATCATATTGAAATTTGGAAATGCACAAAACAATTGCCAAAATTTCTTTTTTAATTATGGAATAATTCTACTATGTTGTATTCCAATGTTTAAGAATGCTACCATAACCAATGTCAAAGGCATCAGTTCCAACTATTTTGTAAGCAGAGGGATTAGGAAGGCTAAGATAAGGAAGCTCCTTAACCTCAAGTTTGATTTGCTTAGCAACGTTTGAATAAACATCCATCCACATAGGAGAATTCATTTTAAGACGATGGTGAAGCGGTTTAATGAAATTCCTAAGATGAGGAATAAACTCAACAACATAGTTTAAACATCCCAAAAATCTTTGAAGTTGTGTTTTATCAATGATTTGATCAGAAAATTTATTAGCAAATTGAATTGCTCGTTCAAGTGATTTTATGGATCCTTGGTATATCCAATGACCAAGAAACCTAACGTTAGTTTGAAAAAGACTAATTTTAGGTTTAGAAACTACTAAACCATTTGTTTCTGCAATTTTTATGAAATGATAAACATGTTTAAAGTGTTGTTCTATCGAATGAGAATAGATCAAGACATAATCAATGCAAACAATAATGAATTAACTATAATCATTGAAGATTTCGTTCATGATCCTCTGGAATTCAGAAGGAGAATTTTTTAAACCAAAAGACATAACATTCCACTCATATTGACCAAAAGGTACTGTAAAAACAGTTTATACCTATCATTTTTAGAAATTTGAATCTGCCATAATCCAGATTTCATGTCAAATTTTGAAAAGATTTTTGCAGAATACAATCGTTTTAGTATATCATATTTGTTTGGAATTGGATACCTAATCAATTGTAACGCTTCGTTTAATGGTTTGTAATTAATTACAAGTCTAGGAGCACCACGCTCTATTTCTGCATTCATTTTTACATAAAAAGCAGCACAAGACCAAGGGCTTCTAGATTTGCGAATCAATTTTTTTCAAAAGTTCTTGAATTTCCTTTTTACAGGTTTCAAGAAGTTCTTCCGTCATTTGAATTGGTCGTGCCTTATTTGGTATTTGTTTTTTAGAAAAACTTGTTTTGTAAGGCAAGTCAACCACGTGTTTTTTGCAATTCCAAAACGCGTTTGGTAAATCCAAACAGATAGTTTGATGGATTTTTTCAAGACACGTTTGAATTCTGTTTAACTTGTGTTTGACACAATTGTTTTTCTATATGTTTAAAAGAGATGTCTTCCTTAAAAAAATTAATTTGTTGTTGTTTTGAAGAATGAAGATTTAATTCTTTAACTCTGGGTTTTTGAGTAAAAGGAAACAAAATTGTTTTACCCAGATGTTGTTTTGAAATTCCATTTTCATCAGTCATGTATGGGAATAATAGTCTTGCAAATAGCGCTCCAAGAATGATTTGGGTTCCCATATCTTTAACTAATATAAATGGGGTTTGAATCTGTAAACCTTCATTTTCAATAACAACATTTGAAACTTTGTATCTGACGTCTAGACATGAGCCATTGACGTTGTTAAACCTTTTGGTTGTTTTTTCAAAATATTTTGTAGGAATGATACCTTATTTAAAACAATTAGAATCAGCTCCTGTGTCAAACAAGACAGTTTGTTCCAAAACTAAATCATAATTAATAATGATCTTGGCATGGACGTAGAACTTTTGAATTGATATTTTTTAAATCAAGTTTAAAAATGGTTCAAAAAGATTATCATCTTCTTGACCATATGGTGTTTTTTGTTGCTCTTCAGTTTAAGTTGCAAGTTGAATATCCTGGATTTGGGATATAGTAGTTGCATCGGTATCTTGTTGAAGTTTAATAAGACGAATTTCATTTTTGAGATTATTTACCTCATACTGAAGGTCTTGGATGGTTGTTGGTTTAAAAGAATGTTTGAATTTGTTTAAAACGTCTGTTAAATCATATTTGTTGAAAAGAACAGAAGGTTTGGAGTTTGAAGAACTTGAAGTTTGATTAAGAATTTCTTTTAGTTTGAAAAAATATTCTCCTTTGTCAGAATCTGGGAGTTTGCTAATGATATCAAAAAGTAAATCTTGTTCCTTCGTGATAACATTAATTTCTGAAGAAGAGTTTCTGAAGATCTTTATGCTTTCAGATTCAGATTTAGAAGTTTCAATCAAAAGATTGTTTATTTGCTCGAGAAGAGGTTCTTCAATGCTCTTAATCTTCATTAATTTTTGAGTCAAATGGCAATATTTAGAAATATGACTCAGTTTGCCACATTTAAAATAAGTAACTTTCCTTTGTTTTGGAAAATTAACTTTTGGCTTAAATTGAAATTCCTGTTTGAGTCTATGGGGAGGTGTATTGGGTTTATATTTTTGGTAGGCATGTTTTTTCTTTTTGTGGTAAGGTTTGCGGTGAGGCTTGGATTGTTTACAGGGAGGAAATCCAAATTGTTCACAAAATGCTCCCAATTCTTTCCGACTCGTGGCTTTCTCTTTTGTAAGTTAGTGTTGGATTTTATCGTCCTGACAAATTTTAAGAGCAATTTTTTGGACATAAGAGATCAATTGACTATATATCAAGTGCTCGTAAGGGATGTTGCTATAATTTGGATTTCTAAATTTTTCTCTAACTTTATCACCTAAAGATTTAGGTAATCAAGCTAGGAATTTTTCTTTCTAAAATGGCTTATTGGCATCATCTCTTATGAGTGCTCTGGCTAAAAAGGTATCTTTGTACCATATGAAATCAGATAAAGTCCTGCACTTAAGATTTGAGAGGAGTTCAGCCAATCTATCTTTCTAGATAGAAGGATCTCCAACAAAATGTTTAATAATTGTAAACAGAAGAGTGTTACAGAATCAGAAATAGGTTCACCATTAAAGGTAATAAGTGTTCCATCAGATTCAGTTTTAACATATGTAAAAATGGTATTTTTATCTTCAAAAGAAAGATAATTATCCCACCAACCTTTATGTTGTCCAGTAAACCAGAAACTAAGAGATTAGTGATCATTTCATCTGTAAAATCATTTTGAGTTTGGTATGTGGTGCTTACCATTGACATTTGTTGAAGAGTTTAGAGAATGTTTGATTCACTCTGATCATCTATATTCCACTCATAAATATTGTCAGCATTGAAAGATTTGAAGTTTTGGTTTATTCTTTCTTCAACCAGAATGTTTGGAGGGCTAGCTCTATGATAATAGAGTTTTGAAGGTTTTATCAAGTGTTGATGGTTGATTTGGAGTTGTGACTCAGAATGGTTAGAGTCTGTTCCTCCAATTTGAGAATCTTTTTCAAAATTCATAACATCTTTAGATTTGGATGATGACGATTGAGGTGTCTCAGGGATAGTTGTAGTTTGAAGTTGGCTAATTTGTTGATTGACCTTTCTTAATAAATAAGATTGAGTTTTAGTTTGAAAATCTGACTTAAGTTTAGGGCTAATTTGAAAAGGTTTGAAAAGTGGTATTTCAATTCTAGCTTCAACCTTTTTTGAAGAAATAGGTGTTTGAACAAAATAATCTCCCAATACCTGAAAGTACTGATTTGTATAATTGTTTTGTTCAACAATGTTTTTAATATCCCTTGTATCAATAAGGTTTTCAATATTCTTAAACATGAAAGCTGCAGCCATAATAGGTTGACGTTTGTCGTCTACCGATTGTGGTATCTGTACCAGTTTTGGTGGAAGAAACTCAGAAGAAATAGTTTCACCTTCAGAAGTTTTCCATTGTTTTTTTGTCATATTGATAGTTTTAAGAAAGGATATTCCAAATTTTGACTTTGAGCATAAGCATCAAACAAATAAAAAAATGGAATATTTTCTTATACTTGTTCAAGAAATCTGTAGAATTTTTCTTGAATTTCTTTTCTAACAGATTTTTTGAATTTTTCTAAAAACCATTCTCTCTAAAGGGTATATTTCTTAGAGTAAAATTCCATTTGCAAAGTCTGTTTGTCAATTTGGAAAACATTTTCCAAAACATGTATAACAAAAGGTTCCCCTGGTTCCCCAAGAGATGAATAGGTTGGAGACTCAATTGATTTCAAGTTTTCATCCTTTTCATAACTTGTTTGTGAGATATTTAAAGAATTGTCAACTCCTTGAATTGAAACATTGGTTGGTTGTGGGGCTACTGTTGGTGTGGTAGGTGCTGGCATATAGATGACAGACGGTGTTTGTGGCAATGTTGGTTAAGGAGTTGATGTGTTAGGTGCTGGCATGTAAATGACAGACGGTGGTTTGGGTAACGAAGAACAAGAATATCTTGAAGATTCAGACCTAACAGACCTACATTTTTCATATAATGATAGTTCAGTTCTGATAGTTTGACTACAAGATCTTCTTAGCTTGTCAAAAGATAATTTGACACTTCCATCAAATGTTTGAATGATTTTTCTTACTTGAGACATAGGTTTAGGAATTGGCTTTGTGGCCTTTTCCATTAACTAATCTTCTGGTAAGTCAACATCATCCCACATAATTGTTTTTGGAATGGTCAAATTTGCATTTTCTTGGTTTGATAAAAATACTATGGTTTGGCCATTATTAGGAGGTAATAGGACCATTTAGTTGGATGAATTTAAGACCTTATACTGTATCTTATATGTTAGGGTAGCAGGTATAGATCCCGGTTTCATTTTTAAACCGTTTGGTTTAAGTTTGAATTTAAGGATATCAAGGACATGTTCATCCTTTAAGTCTGCCATCCTATCTGAATAACAGTTAAAGTAAACATGTCCATTATGAAGTCTAAATTCTACTGCCACAAGCAGAAAGTCAGAAAAGGCATAATGTCTAGCATCCATGAGACATACTAAACCAGATACGTTTAATCCTTTTTGAATTAATGGTTTAATGGCAACTTGAACACTTCTGATGTGTAGGAAGTTGTAATCCTTTTTATGTTTTTTCAATTGATTTACGCAAAAGAAGGAAAAGTTCTTCCTTGTCTGGGTGGACAGAAATTGATTCTTTAACTGTTCTGATTATGTAATCAGATTTGGAGAATGTTAGACCCTTTCCTTATTTCCATATATTTTCAGTGTTTTCGAGCAGTTTGGTGGGCAACACAAGAATAGCATAAATATATTGATAATATGTGCATGATTACAAAAATTCCCCATAGGGGTTCGAACATGATAATTACCACTAATGTAGCTGCACAGGGCTACTTGGTGGTCTAAACTCATTACAATGAAACTCATACATCCTTCCCTCTTCATTCCACCATTGCAATCCTGTCGTGTAGTTCTCTTCTCTGATCTCTGCATCCTTCTGTCTTCACATATCTAAATTGTTGGTAGGGAAGGGTGAGATTCAGGAGAATCTCATTAAGAAAAGAGTACCAATATGCATGTAGGATAAATGTTTAATGCATAACAAGCTTGCAATACATAAACTCATGCTAACACAATGACATATCTACGTGCTCAATGTTCAAGTAATATACTTATAGCCATAGCATAATTAGAAATAGAGCTTCAATCATTCATATATATTTCACATAATCATGCAAAGCAGTAACATGCATCAATACACCAGCACAAATATCAAATACATGCATGATAGATAAGTTTCTTATCTTAACCCTTTATGATCCTTAAATCAGCTCCTCAAAATGTGTTCCTCGATTTGCGTGCCAACCCTTTACGAATGCCCCAAATTTTGATTGAGACCTAATGACAATTATTGTGAAATTATTTTGTAAATTAATGTGGATTTGATATCCGAATTAGTTATTGGGAGTGTCCAATACCCTGTATTTTAGCATAATTATGTGATAAAATAATTATTGGGTTAAATCAAGGAAAAATGGCGCATGGAAAAGGAAAAAGGATCTAATTAAGAGATATGTGGCAATTTAAATAAATGTGCCAAAATTAGTGGAAATTTGGAAAGAATGGAAAATTATCGGTTAATTAGTCAGTAATTAATGGAGGAATTAATTACTAACTAAAGAGAAATGAGATATGTAACTAAATGGCTAATGGAGTGGTTAGAGTAACCAAGTAGTTACTTACTTTATGAGAATGCATAAGATGTGGACAAGTATCACTTGATGGATGAAGAGAGATGAGAGGAAAAGTCAAAGTACCATATTTTATCATTTCTCTCTCTCCCTCTCTCTTTGTGCGCATAAGTAGGCATGGGGGCAGAATTTTTATGCTCTTCTTCATCATCACTCATCTCTCTCATTTCTCTCTCTTCCTTCTCTCTCTTTCATGCTGCCATGGGAGCTCAAGCAAGAAGGAGAAAAGCTTGAGATGTAAGGTAAGAAGATGACCTCTAATGCCAAAACTCACTTCTATAAAGTTGTTCCTTGTGTTGAGAGTTTCATCTTCATGGTTTTATATTTTCCATTGGTGGTGTTTTGAGCTCTCAAGGAATTTTGGAGTTTGGAGAACCAAGGAACTCCTTTGGAAAACTTGTAGAGGTGAGTAAGACAAACCTTTCTATATAGGTTTTGTGGCATTTGGTTGAGTTTGAATTTTCTGGAAATTTCTACCCTACTTTTGAAAATAAGGGTCTTAGAGAGTATGACATGTGGTGGTTATGGAAATGCTGTGTTGTTGTGTGTATTGGATAGATATAATTGATTTGAGGTTAATAAGTGAAGTTTGTGGATTTTAGGAAATTGGCATTGTGTTGTTGATCATGCTATATCTTGTGGAAGCAATGTGAAATTGGTTGATTTGATATTTCCAATGGATTCCTTGTGAAAATTTATGTGGGAATAGGTTTAATTGTTGATTTTGGAGCCAATGGACATTTTAGTAGAAAATTGGAATGCTGTCAAGTGTGAACTCTGTTCTAGGCAGTCAATTTGTAAGAAATTTTTTAATGAACAAATGGTGTTTAAAACTTATGAAACTTTATAGTCTTAAATTTCACATTTCAAGCTTCAAAATGGATATATAATTTTTGTCATTTCGTTTTGTGAACTGGGAGATATGATTGTCAAAAGTTTGGGATGGAAACTGGACTCTGTTTTGGAGCAATGTTGAGTTTTGGACAATTCTGTATTTGTGTAGTAATTTCTGGTAATGTCCCATATTCTTTCTATGAAGAGGACTTAAATACCTTTCATTTGGCTTTAGAATCACGTCATTTCGATTTTTCTAGAATTAGTTATGATTTTTTGAAATTAAGAAAAGAAACAGGATTTTTCTTGGCCGCGACCCAAATATTTCTAAAATGTTTTTTGTCGCAACCGGGGATTTTTTGGGCCGTGGCCAACCTCCAAAAATTAGCATTTTGCACTTCTGAAAAAGTGGTTTTTGGTATAATCTTTCCCCAACCCTTTAGGCATTTGTTTGGGCTTCTAGTAGCCGCTTAAGGAACTTTAATGATAACCAAATCTAAGTGTTTTGAAGTCGTTTAAGTATTGGAACAAGTGATAACGTATCGTCCTTAATTATGAATATAGGATTTGATAATTGCCTGGAACGTAGAAGGTTTATGCCTGAACAAGAACGGAAAGAGCAAGGTAGTGACACTTTATCCTATGTCATATTTAATGCATTGCTCATACGTATTTATCATTGAATGATGCTGATTGTGTCCGTGGCCAGTAGCCCAACCTTAAATGTTGTTGCTTGGGTTTGTGGCGGTTAGCCCAACCTTGAATGTTGCTAATTGGGTTTGTGGCGGTTAGCCCAACCTTGAATATTGCCGATTAGGTCCGAGGCGGGTAGCCCGGCTTTAAATAAATGATTGAGTCGCGGCGAGTAGCCCGGCTTTGAATGCTGTGTAGCTGAATTGTGATATATACTTACATGCTTTGTTTAATTATATATCATATTCGTAAACTGTTACTACTGGGATACTTTTGGATCTCACTCTTTCCAATTAACAATTTTAGCCAGGGCAGGCGGGTCAAGGGGCAAGCAGGTGAACAAGGACGACTAGGATTGCCGGTGGTAGTCTTAGTTTCTTTTTGGTTTTTGGTTATCATTTGGATAATTGTATATTTTGGATTGACCATAGATTTGTAATTGTTATGTAATCCCTAGTTTGGGAAACTGAGATGGGCAATGATGCCCTGTAAAACTCTTGGATTAATGATATTATCTCAAGTGAATGTCGGGAATTTTATTAGTACTATGATATTGTATAGTGACAAACCGAATAGGCCAATTGTTTTTGTGAATGAAAGGATGGAGATCTTGTCTTACAGGTTTTGGAAAAAGGTTTTTAATTACTCTCGATCTCTTATCCAATTATAAAATGTGTTTTACGCTAATCACGGCCTTGATTATGACAGGAGTTACACTCAACTTGTCATAAAATGTCAAATGTACGAGAATTAGGTTAAAATTCATTCATATACCATTTTAGGCACTTCCATAGTGTTTATATTGGCTATATGAACCTGTTGTAAAAATTTACCAAAATACCCCTGGGGACCGGCTTGGCCCCAGCCTACCCGGTCCGACTATACTTTTCCTGAAATTTTGTCCTAGGCTATTCTAATATATTTTTGCCTAAGGAATCTATTTCTGGACTCAGAATTATCAACTTCACTACCAAAAGATAAAAATGCCCTTGGCAGCTCCTATTTCAGGGTTTTAGGGGCGTTTTCGTAATTATATTTTTTCGGACTTTTCTGAAAAAGTGATCAACTGTAACCCCACCTAATTTTCCCTCCTGAAATCAACGAACTCATTAGATTATTGAAAATCCAACTCCTCCCCATATTTCCTCACTTGGTCGAAACTTGAAGAAGTAAAAGGGGAAATGCAGTTTTTGATTTTTCAACTCCGAAAACTTACTCATTTCTACTCATAATCACTTGATTAACCATTTAAACATTATTTGAACATGATTTGAGGAAATTTAAGCAGCATAACCTCTTAGGGTTTCACATCCCAAATTTTACAAAATCTTGAGAAACAACCATAAATCAAGCCAATATCATCAATAACCACAACAACAACAACAACATATTAACCAAGATGAATAAAGTTCTTGAGATTACATCTTGATTCCCAACTTTCTCTCTCTAGGGATTCACCTTCTCCCTCTTAACCCTAGAAGATTAGCTTGCTAAACATAGATTCCATGAAGGAAAGGAGCTTAGGGAAGGAGCTACACAAATTAGAAACCAAATCATAAGGAAGAATCAAGATTTACCTCAGGATTTTCTTCTCCTTCTCTCTAAAATTTCGTAAGCCTTCTCTCCCTTTCTCTTGCTTGTTCTTTGTCGGCCAAATGAGATAGGAAAGATAAAGAAAGGGTTTCATAAATATCTCTCATTTTTCTCTTGATTTTCTTTATTCCAAAAATTGACTTTTATGACACGTGTTTTAATAATATCTCATGACACATTCTCTTTCTTCTTTAATCAAGGTTCAATGTAAATATGAGAGAGAGAAGAGAAAATATATGATGATGCCCTTTTAAATATCCCATTTCTCTCTCTTTAAAAATATCTTTGTGTAATAAATTTTATGACACCTTTTTGTTTTTGACCTTATCTCTTCATAAACTTATGCTATGACCTCTTTGACTTGGAATCAATTTTTTTCTCATCGCTCCTTAGCCCAAAAATCACGTCTCCAAGGCCCTTCATGAAGCATTTGGGCTTTCTCCAATTGCCATCACATTTTACTTTCAAATTTGTCACAATTGACAATTTTGATAGATTTTCTAACCGCACTTTAAAAAAGTCATAATTAATTTTATAGATATAGTATTAGAATGATTTTAAAGGCTATAGAACTTTTATTAAGTCTAATTTCAAAGAAAAATATAGCATTTAGCTAACCAAAAGCTCACAATTCCCAGAATTTAAATCTTTGGACGTTGTTCTATAAAATATACAATTTTAACTTCAAAAATTAATAAATTTTTACATATAGCTCCAAAAATCACCCATTACCTATCAAATTAAAACTTAGGATATCTACTTTTATCCTGTAAAATTTTAGAATTTTTGCTCATCATTTGGTCATCCAAAATCACATGACAAACTTATTGTTTCACAGGAAATTTTTGCTAGCAACATAATTACATCCTCTAAAGCTCACCCTTTCATTTCATTGGATAAATTCCAATATTCACAATGCATTTTGGTAAATAAAATTTAGGACGTTATAGTTCTCCCCCACTCAAATACACTCTTCAACAATTATATGGGGTTATTAAGTATATGTCTATCCTAATCGCAAATTAAATCATAATCTAATCCTATATTACTTAATCTCATAACCTAATTAAAATTTCCTTTGTCAAGGTAAATCATAATGCTCAAATTCACATCTAATGATGATCAATCATCAAATAGACATAACAAAGTAAGATTAAGTAACCAAACTTAACATAAATCATAATTAATAAATCATGGAAATAAACTCTAGTTCACTAGTGAGTTCATAGTTTCTCTATATTTAAAAAGAATTAGTCACTCATGGCTAAAACAAAATCCATAATGAAATAAAAAAAATTCAGATTTAAAAAATTAAAAAAAATCAAATCTGTTAAATTTCACTGCTATCTTCTCTACTTCTTCGTTCTTTTTCCTCTCGAGTGTCCGCGCCACCTCTGTTTGTTCGCTCTCTCACATGTATAACATGGCGTGACTGGAGCTATCTGTCTCTTTATCCAATTCTTTATCTAAATATCTTTTTTAATTCAAAGAGATATTATGCGCGAATCTGGAATCTCCTCCATAGATCACAACAACCGACTTTGTCCTTCCTTCACGTGGGGTCCACGTCTTTATCCTTTCAATCCACTTATTGTTACTAGCTCCACGCCTTTTTTTTTTCTTCTCTTTCAATACAATATATATATATATATATATATATATATATAATATTTTTAATTTAATTCCTTTTTATCTCTTTCTTCATATAATATCTCCTGCATAATAAAATAGGATATGAATAAATTTTATATCAAGATTTCTTTTTATCCTGAACTCAATTAAAAGATATAAAATATATAGAAGATAATTAAATACGTATAAAATATCAATAAATTTAATTAATTATGTCCAAAAATCTATACCTATTTAATTAAAAAATATGTATTTATCAATAGACTATATGAGACTCACACAAATGTTGATGCTTCCTTTTTTTAATGCTACCACCCTTACCTTCTAGTGGAAACTCAAGTCAAACAACTGTTACTGCGATTTCTTCTAATTCTTCAGGAAGTTCGTCATAGACATTGTCTCTTGAGACATTCTGTTGCATCTGTTCTTCCAACACCCTCCACAACTTCTCCAAAATTCTATATTGAGTCTAATCAAGCCATTGAACTAGCTTGGAGTTCACAGCATCCTCAAGACTTCTCTCAGAACAAACATCCTATGGTAACAAGAAGCAAAGTTGCTATTCTTAAGCCCAAGCATCCTTTTGTTGGGTTAGCTCATCAGGTCCTTGATGTTGAGGTTGAGCTAAGCACAACAACTGAAGCTCTTTCTAAGCCTAAGTAGCATGATGCAATGCTGGTAGAATATGAGGCTTTGCTGTGTAACCAAACCTGGACTTTGGTTCCTTATATAGGATAGGAGAGTCTTGTTGGATGCAAATGGGTTTTTAGGAACAAATTTAATCTTGATGGAAGCTTGAAACAAAGAAAGCAAGATTGGTAGCTAAAAGGTTTCAACAAAGTCTTGGAGTAGACTATTATGAAACCTTTAGTCCTGTTATAAAGTCAACTACAATAAGGTTGATGCTCACAATTGCAGTTGCTAGAGGTTGGTATTTAAATCAGCTTGATATAAACAATGCATTTCTTAATGCTACATTAACTGAGGTGGTTTATATGAAACAGCCAAAAGGTTTTATTGATAAAGCAAAGCCTAATTACATTGGTAGACTTGACAAAGCATTGTATGGTCTTCGGCAAGCACCTAGAGCTTGGTTTGACAAGCTCAGAAACACCTTATTAAACTGAGGTTTCAAGAATTTAAAGTGTGATATTTCACTATTCGTGTTTAAACAATCTGATTGTATCATGATGGTTTTAGTGTATGTTGATGATATTATTGTCACAAGGAATAATCCTACAAAACTGAAGGCGTTTATTCAAGACTTCATATTGTCTTTGCCTTAAAAGATATAGGTTCATTGCACTCTTTTTTGGATAGAAGGTAAACAAGACTCTTAAGGTTTGCACTTATCACAGACTAAGTATATTGCCTATTTGCTCATAAAAAAGTATGGTATGCTTCATTGTGCTCCATGTCTAACTCCCATGATCTCAAGCAAACGTCTATCAGCCTATGATGGAGAATTATTAAAAGATCCCTCTCAGTACAAAAGTGCAATAGGAGCTTTGCAGTATGTCACTCAAACTCAGCCTGACATTGCTTATGTAGTGAATAGGTTAAGTCAGTTTCTTCACTCTCCAACTCAATTGCACTAGCAAGCTGTAAAAATGATTATTTGGTATCTCAAAGACATTGCAACTCTTGGGTTGTATTTTAGAAAGTGTAAGGATCCCAACCTCAGGTTATTCTACTGCAATAGGGCTTGTTGCCTTGATGATAGGAGGTTTGTAGGAGGTTATTGTGTGTTCTTTGGTCATTCTTTAGTATCTTGGAATTCCCACAAACAGCGAGTTGTTACACGTTCCAGCACAGAGTCAGAGATCGTGCTTTAAGTGATTTAGCAGTAGAATTGGCATGGCTTCAGTCATTACTAAAAGAGCTTGAATTTCCTCTAAGTAGAATTCCTCAAATCTAGTATTATAATACAAGTACATAGGCCCTAGCTAGCAATCCAGGTTTTCACTCGCTAACCAAACATATTGAGTTAGATGCTCACTTCATCAGAGAGCAAATTCTAGCTAAGAAGGTGATAGTGGGTTATGTACCTTCAGCGAGCAAGTAGCTGATTGTTTCATAAAGGCTCTCTCTCACACCAAGTTTTGCTTTCTTCGTACGTACCAAGCTTGGAATTCCAGAAGCACCGCTTCGCTTGAAGGGGGATGTTAGGAAGTAGTGTGTTACACATAGCGATACACGTGGCTTCTGTTATAACTTAATGTATATTTACAGCTACATAGCACTTGCAGCTAACAACTTTCTGTAACTACTTGAGCCCTCTATAAATAAGAATAATCTCACTCAATACATTTAAGTTGCCGAGTCATTTACTCACTTTCATAGTCTAGAGTTTTCTTCTTTCTCAATGTTAGTATGCCAACCCTTTTACTTTCACTTCTCACATTATTAAAAAAAGGAGAGTTCACAAAACTAAGAGGATCTAAAGGCTTTAAAGAATTAAAATTATGATCTCCTCATTGTCACTAGAATTCACTTCTGTTTGAATCCACTCTTGTCCTGTATTCAGTTCACAATACCCATTTGTTATTAGAAAATGAGGAAATGTGGCTTTTGGTCCTTGAAAAATATGTGATCTATCTGGTTCATAAATCTTAGAAATATACACTATTTAAGATATTAAAGATATATGCCATTTTTTGTGTCAACTATATGTGAATATCTCCCAACAATCAATTATATACCTCCTTAAACCTTATGTTTGTGTGCATATAAATCTTTCAAAACTTGATTGATATGTAGACCTTTACACATTCAATTGTGGGCGGATAAATAATATGCAAAATTAATTGTACGGGAGTTATCAGCATAAATGTAAGGCCCTATTTGTTATGCGGAAAGTTGAGGAGGGAAAGGGAAGATTGCAAAGTTCCTTTGCTTTAAACGTGTTTGGCTGCCTAAAGTGACCATAACTGTGATTCCCACTAAGTCGAATCTTCCTTTAAATATGGGAAAGTGAGTTCCCACCAAAAGTGGGATGAACTTGAAAATGTTCCCGGCAAGATAAAATATGAGACAAAAAAGCCCCTGAAAACATATACAATAGATAAAGACGGAGGCACAACGCATTGTAGGCTTTGGTGCACCAGCTTGGTATAGAGTCGAAAGCTTGTCTGGAAAAGGGAAGAGGCAAACGGCGTGCGAAATAGAACTCAGAATCAAGGTAATGTTGCTCTGATTATGTTGTGGATTATGGCGTGAAGAACCCAATATGTTTGCTGTTTGGGCTCTATGTTGAAAAACCAGAGAGATGCGCAAAATGCTATAAGGCTATGTGTATATGGGTTAATTTAGTATGAGCTTATAAATTGGTATGTTTGTGATGTGGGTCGAATTGGATGAACAGATGTGAAAGTAAAGCAAAGTCGAAAGCTGAAACGATGAATAGTACCACGAGGAAGACGATGAACAGTGAAGACGAGGTCGAGTTCGAACTGGGTTGTTAAGTTTGAACTAGAATGTTAAGTTTAAACTTGAAATTCTGGTGAAACGATGAATAGTACCATAAGGAAAACGATGAATAATGAAGATGAGATTGAGTTCGAATTGGGATTATTAAGTTTGAACTGGGTTGTTAAGTTCGAACTAGAATGTTAAGTTCGAACTTGAACTTCTGGTAAAGCTAGGGGTATTTTAGGTTTTTCACACAATCTTCCCACTTAAACCACTCTTTTTTCTTCCAACCAAACATCTCATCTTCCCTCAACCTATATTCCATTCCCATATCTACCAAACAGCTCACTCTTTTAAGTTCCCTCTCAATTTTCCCTTCCTTTCCATTCACTCGCTTCCTTTCCATTCCCTCTTAAAATGTTCCCTGTACTAAACAGGCCCTAAGAGTTTATGGGGATTCATTGTAAAGTTTCAAAAGGCATGAAAGTTATCTATGGGCCAAAGTTCAAAGGGCTGTAAAATGTGTAATTTAATCATATTAAAGTGTTTGAACCTTGAAGAGTTAAGTTATATTCACCGCCTCGAAGTATTTTCTTAGTAGCACTCAGTATCTTAGTTTTTTTTAGTATTTAGCATCCTTAAGTATTTTTCCAATAGTACCACATGTTTTGAAGTACTTTTTGGTGCAATTTTGTCTGTATTCTTAGTAGCAATAAGCACCCTAAATTCTCAGATGCTAAGTAGTACTAAAAAAAACTTTAGTATATTGATCGCACCAAAAATTATTTTAAGATATTGAATGCTAATGGAAAAATATGTTGGATGCACCGAAAACTATTTTAGGATACTAAGTGCTACTGGAAAAATACTTTAGAGTTTTGAATGCAACTTAACCCCAGTTTGAATTGCTTCTTGCATTAAAGAAACCGTTAAATATGTTGATTTTTACTCACCTTGTGTTTCAACAGTCAGGAACATAGATGCTTGCCGTTCAATGAAACATATTTCTTCATTCTTCACTCTTCACATCCCAAAGCAAAAGAGTACTCTTTTAGCTTTTGTGATTTTTCCCCCAACAAGCAAAAGAGAAGTTTAACATAGAAATAATGCGTCTAAGTCGATTTATAATGGATACTAACCACTCAGAAATTTGTTATTCGATTAAGGGAAAAAAAGATTTTGAAGGAAGGCATTTAATAAGCTAGAAGCATAAATGTGGAGTGTGTAAAATCCACGAACTGTAAACGTTATGTAGGTATTGGTGAATTCAAGAGCATGGAAACGGAAATGGGAAAAAGACAGAAAAAAAAAAACTTTGAAATTATAAAATTCTAAATAAGGTATTTCCCAAAAAATGAGCTGTAAATTTCTTATCAAATTTTGTCATTCCTTTATCAACTCTTAGTAACAAATTGATTTAAGATTTTACAATTTTAAAGTTCTTTTTATATCTTTTTCTCAGGGGAAAAAGTGCTGAGATTATGGTAATACTAAGTTTGGTACAAACTTCAAAAGGAATTAAAATAATTTCCCATTCCTTTTCTTTTAAATTTGGCTCAAACCTTTTATCCATTGTTAATGACAGGAAAAATTATTACAAAGACTTATTTACCCATATTTTTTATAATCCATCCCATCAACTAAATATTAATGATCGCATGCAACACTTTGGATGTGATGACTTTATGATTTTTTATATATAAAATTATATATGAATTGTTGTATTAAATAGAGATTGATAGATGAACAATAATATTCATAATTTGTGAATAATTTAGTTTTCTATGGATTTTATATATACAGTTTACTTTGGAGGAGGAAGCTTAAAAAAACAGTTTTCTACAAAATTTATGTTGTCAATAAACTTATAGTAACAAAATTCCATTGCTAATTATTTAGTGATGATGGAATTTGTGACAAAAATTAAAAATGTTGTCACTAAACTCCATCACTAATTCACTTTTTTCCGTAGTAGGTATATTAATATGGAGGGTAACAATTTTGGACCAAAATTTATAATAACTTGGCGGTTGGCAATAAAAAAATGCAAAACGAAACATCTTAAAAAAGGAAAATGTTGGGTGTTCCTCTTCTGCACAATAGAGTGAATAAAATCACTTACTTACTCATTATATATACAGAAAGTTCAAAAACACTTGGCAAGATGGAAAATTCGTTATCTTACTATGGAAGGAAGAACAGTTTTGATGAAATATTTCCTCTCAGCTTCACCCAGTTATCAGATGCAAACCATGTTGTTACCCAAATCAATTCTTTAGGATCTTGAAACAGTCAATCGCAACTTCTTTTGGAATCAAGGAAATGATGGTAGAAAGCTTCATCTTATATCATGGGACCAGATCAAGAAAGGAAAGGATGTAGGGGGACTTGGCCTCAAACACTTGATAAACTAGAATATTACATTCATAATGAAACTTTGTTGGGGTCTCCTCACCATGCCAAATACCTTATGGGTGTAATGTCTTAAGAGTAAATATGGGTATGGAAAAGAGTTATACCCAATGGTTTGTAAGAAACAACAATCATCTGGAGTTTGGCGCAGCATCATTGCAATTTTGAACAAGTTTTATAAAGGTATTAGCCAGGCAGTTAAATATGGGACTACTACTAATTTTTGGTGGGATCTTTGGACAGCTTTGAATAAACCCCTCATACATTTTGTTGAGCATAATTTACACTTTCTTATACTGAATGAAAAAGTAAGGGCATTTGTTATGGAGAATGGCATGTGGAACATACAGGAGTAGAGGAAATTCGTACCTCCTTGGATCATTAATATCCTTGTTAAAATCAGGCCCCGAAGTGAAAGAGAAGAGGAT
This sequence comes from Inga oerstediana, assembly GCA_963210345.1. Lineage (NCBI taxonomy): Eukaryota > Viridiplantae > Streptophyta > Magnoliopsida > Fabales > Fabaceae > Inga > Inga oerstediana. The sequence goes on along the minus strand of OY723404.1, from coordinate 12,043,608 downwards.
AAATTCTACCGGAGATATGCTTCAAATGGTAATTTTAGTGTGCAAGCTGCTTACAAATTCATTTCTACAAATTAAGAGCAGCAAGGGGCGGGACTGTGGAAGAAAGTGTGGTGGTTACCAATCCCTGAGAAAGTTAAGTTTTTTTCTCTGGAAAGTATTTCATGAGAGGCTTCAAACAAACTCATTTAGAGCTAAGCGAGGATTAATAGATAATGATGAGTGTTCATTTGAAAGTCAGAGAGAGGAAAACATATTACACATACTTCGTGACTGTGAGATTACCATAAATGTGTGGGTTCAAATTGTTAAACCTAACCTTCTTTTTAGTTTCTTTGGTTCTAATTTGCAGGTGTGGCTTAGAATGTACATGACTCAGCACTTGAGTAATGCACGTTTTAGCATATGGACGTGGATTTGAGTTTTCAGTATCTTTTCTTGCCTCCTTTGGAAGAATCATTGCAGAGGAGTTATGGAAGGTGTTTGATACCATGCAAAAGAAATAATTCATTGGGGAATCATCCAACTGATGGAAGTCATGTTAGGGGACAATCTCACACACCAAGTCTTCAAGTTATATGGAGAAGAAGAACAGGGCTAGAAACCTCCTCAGCAAGAATATGTTCGGTTGGATATTGATGGATCGGTTAACAATCAGAAAGAAGCAACATATGGTGGAGAAATCCAAGATTCCAATGGGGATTGGATTCTTGGATTTCAACAAAAGTTAGGAATGTTACCACCGACAACAATAGAAATAGTTGCCTTGCTAAAAGGTCTTCAAATTTGCAAGCAACGGTGCCTCCATAAAGTCATTATCTATACAGACTCAATGGAAGCTTTCTATCTAATCCTAAAAGATTGTGGTCACTATCATCCTTTAAGGGAAGAAATTAATGAGTTTAGAGAATTGCTTGTCTCAAAATGTGACTTTGAGCTTCGATTTTCTCCATGTATGACAATTAAATGTGTTAATTATCTTGCTAAGGATGCCCACAATCTCAGGGAAGACATGCTAATGTTGCAAAGTCCTCACCCAGGATGCATTTGCATTTTACGAGAAGATCAGCTCCAAATGCTTCCAGACTAAGTCGACTTTGATGTAATCGACAATTTTCAAGTTTTCTAACTTGCCTCTTGTACTAAAAAATAAAGAAAGAAAGAAAGAAAAGGTCCAGTAATGACTAAAACTAATAATATGTGTGTGTACTCATCCATACACACGATTATTCTTAACTTAATCATGAGATCCTTTTTTTTCTTCCCTTTTTTGATAGAATAATGTCATTTTTATTTTAAAATTTCCTTTGCTTTTGATGGTTCATGTGTGTTTGCGCACTGATTCAACTTCTAATTTTTCAAATATATACATAATTTAAATTGTACTGTCCATGAAATAGCTAACATTGGAAGAGGGTTGAAGATGAACTAACATACGAAAGTAAAATACTCCTTTAGTTATAAATGTAAGACTATTTATTTAGTTTGGGGAGATTAAGAAGCTAAACAAATTATTTAATTATAGCAATGTTACATGACTTCTCTAAAATATTTCTGTTTAACATTAAATTATATATCAGTTAAAGATTAATTTTTAAAAAAATGATAAATATAAAAGATAAAATGAAAAAATGTCTTATATTTAGGATCAAAATTTACTTCAAACTAAGTCCTATATTTAACATGGGAGGGAGTAGCCGGTAAAAATGTGTCTTAATAAAGGAACCAAATTCTCAAGTATTAAATGTAATTCAATTACAAATTGTAACAATCATAAGATAAGAACTAGCTCTAGGTTAAAACTATAAAGATAAACTTTAGCATATAAGGCTTTATTCAAATCCCTAATCAAATCCTAATTCCCACACAATGACAACTCTGTTACAGAACAGACAAAATAACAAACATCTCTTCTCGCACCGTATCACATCCTTTCTTATAAGAACCATTGATACTTAAAATCCAGCAATTGACTCACTACTCTCCAAAATAAACTTCAAGTACATAGTTTTTATCCTTATTAGTAAGATCCAAATATGGGTTTATCTACTCTCATCTCAAGAAGCAGAAGAGTAAAACTTGAGCTTTTTGTGTCAAACCAACCAAGCTTTTCATTGAGTTCCTTAACTAATTCACCAGCTAAGTAAGAAACAACTGAAGTCATAGCACCAATGCTGAGATATTGAAGCATTGTTGAGATGAGTGAGATATGAGTTTGGCCTTTAGATGTGTGCTTTTGCAATTAGAAGAAGAGTGATGCAAATTGCAGAAGTTGCTACAACTGCTGCTAGCTTCAAATCCCTATTGTTGCCTCATCATTGAATGTAAAGGAATATACCAGTGGTGGCACCAACCCAAATATGATGAATGATAATATGGCTATGAACACATGAAGATAGAAATGTTATCTCTTCCCCAAGACCTGATAATATCCACTATTACAAAAAAGCAAAGCTGTGAGGCTTATAATTGATTAGCTATAGCACTAGAGAAGTGCTATATATCTGAACGCCATTAAAAAAAGCTATGGCGCTTGGAAGCGCCACAGCATTTTAATTTTTTTTTAAAAAAATACCCTCCGTGGCGCTTGTTGAAGGAAGTACCACAAGAGGAGGGGTCTCCTGTGGCGCTTGCGTGTGGACCTTTCTCACACAAACGCCACAGGAGGGTCCTCTTTTTTTTTCTTTTTTTGTCCTTTTCTTTTTCTTTTTTCTTTTTTTTGGGTACTTCCTGTAGCCCTTTTTTAAAGAAATGCCATAGGAACTCTTTTTTTTATTTTATTTTTTGTTCATATCTCCCATAATTACAGTATTGCACACTGCAAGGTCTAATAAACATTTTGTATCTATATCCACAATACAGCAGAATGAAGAAAAGCAAACAACAATGATAGATAGCTTTAAAATGATACAAATAGATGATTAATTAGTTAAAGTAGTACATAAAATAATTATACAATATATTGTACGTGAATGAATTATACAACAAATTCAACTTGAATACATGCATGCATGACACAACAATTGCCAAGAAACAACAAAATAAAGGCTAGCAGCTAGTAATGAATTAAATAGTATAGCTACCCAGAGATTTGCCTAAACACATATTCACATCATTCCTCGATCACTTCATTAAGCTGATGTCAGTCAAAGTGTCACAACGTTGATCTTCATAATACTACACATCTATACAATCAACCACAAATTAAAACGAATTAAAATAAGCAAAACGTAATTATCAGGCACTAATTAAATTTAATTAAAACACAATATGAAGTGCAACTAAATGACTTACTTTTTGAGGAATAAATGCCTGATCATGCGTAATTACATCCTTCATAAATTTCATGATGTAATACCCACAATCATTGTCATTAGGTTGGAAAGGGCATTGCAAAAATATAATGCAATATTTAACTCTATTTATGAATACAAATTGTTTACTAACAAAGTTTGAGTAAATTCATATATCAGTACCAGTATCTTTAGCTAAGGATAGCTAAGGTAAGGGTCAGCAGCTTTATAGTAGCTTAAGGAGACAGAGGCCCGATACGCAGTCAATACGCTAACAAAATAAATAGAAACTGATTACTTTTGGTTTTTCAATCACATATGCAAATATTTACACATACGCACGTACACTTACCTATTGAACAATAGTAACATATTAGAACGGTTTTGTGGAAGACCATCTCTTAGAGGATCCACATAGTAAATGCGAGGGCTTAAAGGTTCCGCTGGATTGATAACTATCAATATCCAATGGTGCCTAAAATATTTTAAAAAATTTGTTTCAACAATCATGGTATGATAAAAGTTAAACAATAAAGGTTACACTGGATTGATAACTATCAATATCCAATCGTGCTTGGAAGCTCGATCGGTATATAACTTGCATTGAAATTTGCCCTATAGAAAATAGAGTTAATATGTTATAGTTCGCTAAATTATAATGTAACATAAAGTTAAATGGAGAAGAAATTAATTACCAAAGGAAAAGGGACTTTAGGCATAGAAGTGCAACTATCTCTGACACTTGGGCTATCATAGAAGGGAACATTTTGTGTTGGCCTACACTGCACTAACTATTGTATTTTCTCTGTTAATAGCGCATTCTGTTTTTACATCAAACGCATTTGTTCTAAGAATTATTCTTCTCGTTGTTCCTTGTAGTGCATTTGTTCTTGAAGTTCTTGCATTTGATGCTTGAAACTAGTCATCTCATCACGCAGCTAGGAAACATCACTTCTATCGTGAGAATCTCATTAGGGAAACAGTTACCTTAATGCACGTAAGATATATGCTATGTGCATGATATGTTAGCTTTAACTAGATGCATACCCCATACTGAACTTTCTGTATGCTCAATGTTTAATGTAACAAACTATGGCTACAGTATAAACAGAAACAGAGCTTCATTTATTTAAATATGCTCTACACAGTCAAGTAAAGCAATCACATACAACACTATACAAGCAAAGATATCAAATACATGCAAGTAAGGTAAGTCCCCTACCTCAAGTTTTTCTCCTCGATTTACGTGCCTCGTAATGTGTGCCAACCCTTTAGGCTCTCAATTCGGTCCTAAAATGTCAAATGTACAATTTAGACACTTCTATAGTAGTTCTGGTGGTTATATGAGTCTATATTGAAAAATTACCAAAGTGCCCCCAAGGACCCGTCCCGGCCTCGCCATACCTGGTCCAATTGTATTTTTCTCAAAATTTTGACCTAGGCTATTCTAACATATTTTTGCCTAGGGAATCTATTTCCGGATTCGGAATTACCAAATTCACTGCCAAAAGACAAGAATACCCTTGGCAGCCCCTATTTTAGGGTTTCAAGGGTGTTTTTGTAATTATGCTTTTTCAGGCTTTTCTGAAAAAGTGATCAATTGAAAGCCCGCCTAATTTTTCCTCTTGAACACAATGAAATCATCAGAAAATCAAAAATCCAACTCCAACCCCCCTAAACTAGCCTTGGCCGAAATTCCCAATTCCCAAGAAAAGTTAGGGTTTTATGATTCTGACTCCGTAGACATACTCCTTTCTACTCCTAATCACTTTATTAACTATTTAATTACATTATAACCACTATTTAGATTCAATTTGGGCAGCATAACGTTTAGGACACACCCCTTTCTAAAGTTTACAATCGGAGCAAATACAACAGAAATCCACCGATTAAATTACTCACAGCTGCCAGAACAACCAATATTTGGAAGTTTAGGAAGTCACCTCTTCTTCCTTCTAGCTTTCCCTCTTGTGGCTAAACCCTAACTCCCTTTAACAATGAGATTTTACTTCAAACAACCCTAAATAACATAGAAAAGAAGCTTAAGAGAAGGATTATACACGTTAGGAACGAATTCACCGAAAAAATCAACCTACCTAGTGATTTCTTCTCCTTATCTCTCTACAATTGTTGAACTCTCTCTCAGTCTTCTAGGCCTGTTATGCGTCAGTTTTGGCTAAATGAGGAAGAAGGAAATGATTTATAATATTATCCTTTTTTCCTTTAATTAATTTCCAAATTTTGGATTTAAGCAAATTCTAGAAGATTTTCTCTCCAAATTTTGAAAAATCATAACTAAATTTGTAGACATCGTATCAAAGTGATTCTAAAGGTTATAAAACCCTTATTGAGTCTAATTTTAAATAAAAATATATCCCTTTACCAATTAGAAGCACAAAAATTCCCAGAATTAATTTCTTTGAATGTTGTTCCAGAAAATTAACAGTTTTTCTAGGCTAAATTCAAAAATTCGTAACTTTTTGTATAAAGCTTTAAATGATTCATATGCCTATCAAATTAAAGCTTAGGATTTCTACTTTCATTTTGAAAAATTTCATAAAATTTTGTCATCATTTGGTCAACCAAAACCACATGACAAACTCACTGTCTCGCAAGCGATTTCATTGGAAGCATTATTCACCTTTCTATTTGCAATATTTATTTGTTCAAAATACTCTAAATATATATTTCCCCTTTATTTTCCTTAATTAATTGAATTTAACTTCAATTAATTGGAAAATAATTTATTTTATGCTAAATTGACAAAATTATGATTTTGCCATTACCTTTTCAATTTAATTTCTTTTTTTCTTTTTATTTGGCCAATTTCTATTTATTATTCGACCAAATATTATCCTCTATTATTTCACCAATTTTGGGCCTTAATATTGGACTTTTTAAATTACCCAAATTAATTCAATAATTATTCTAACCCAATTCTCTCAAAAATGAAAATTTACAAAATTCGTAAATTCTAAATTCATAAATATTCATCATTTAATTCCCTTAAATATAAGGAATTTTGGTGACCGAAATTTGGGATGTTACAAGATTTAATAAATATAATGGTTAATCTAAGGTAGACGAATATATATATATATACACACATATTCGAAAAGAAAATTAATAATATTATATATAAATATATATTTATTTTTGAAATACATATATGTATATATATATATATATTATAATATTATCATATTATGTTATTTTTAAATTTAGTTTTATCTGATAAATTAAATTTAATAACTAACACGATAAATATATAATATCTCAAATTTAATTTATAAAGATAAATTAAATCTATTTCCATTGGTTCTTTATTCAGATTAAATAAATAGGTTAAATTAAAATTATTAGATAGATTTAATTAAACCATATTTATTTAATTTGCTTATCAAAAGACAATTAAATGTTAATTTATAAGAAACGGATTTTGAAATTAATTAAGATTAATTTTAAAAATCCAATATCTATCATAAAATAGAAATCCCTAACTAGTTATTTAAAATGGTGAGCTAGGGTTTTTTATGAGTAATGAAAAAAAATATAGAAAGCCGTGAGAAAAGAAAACTCTCGAAAGGGACGTTGATAGCGCTAGCACTCTGTTCGTGTTGGATTCTTATTCGTGTGGATACCGATAGAGGGAGCTGATTCAAGTTGTTAACTCCTTTAGATCAAAAAGAAAAGCTGAACACATAAGAAAGGTACGTTTCTCTACTACTCGATTTAAACATCGTTAACAGATCCGTAGTCAGGATTGGAAAAATTTTTGAATTTTAATTTTCTGTTGTGCCTACCAATACCAACATCAACAACATTACAATGTATTCCTTCTCTAGACCCCTAATTGTCTTCCTAAACTCCCTCCTTCCCTCTTCTTTTTAATTATTGTTGAGGGAATATCAGTAAAGGTAAATAAGGAAAAGACTGACAAATATAAAAACTATATATATCTTATATTTAGGATCAAGATCAACTCCTCAAAGATGTCCCACAAAAACCTAAAGCTCAAGGTGGCAAATTTTGGACTACGGCTTATTAGCAATGATAACCATTAAGTATTATAATTAAAGTTTGAATTATTTAAAACTCCCCTAAACTTTAGATCATATACAAATAATTTTCTTAAGCTTTAAATTTAATAATAAACTTCCAAAAGCTCTCAAGTTTGTGTGAATAACCCCCAACTATCAATTATATGCCTCCTTAAACTCTATTTTTGTGTGTATATAATCTCTCAAACTTTTTAATACATAGATGACACCCTCTAGCCTTTAAGCTGTAGGTAGATAAGTAATGTACAAAACTAATTGTATGGGAGTTATCTGTATAAATATAACAGTTTATGGGGGTTCATTGTGTAGAGTTTTAAAAGTTATAATGGTTTTTTTTTTTTTTTCCTACAAAGCGGCCAAGACGAAAGCTTGGAATAAGAAATACTCTAGACTACATGACCACCAGTCATATCATCCCGTATGTACACTACCCTATACCCCGGATGCACCAGTGGTAACACTACAAGACCCCCCACTATCTGGTGGGCATCCCTGGCCAAAAAATCGGCACATCTAATTGCCTCTCTAGAAGTATAATGCAACTGCGCGTCCCAGCCTGAGAAAAGCAGTTCCCGTTATAATGGTTATAATGGTTTTTTGTACAAGATCCAAAGTTCAAGAGTTATGTATAATTTAACAATATTAAATTGTTTGAAATTTTAAGGGTTAAGTTGCATTTAACACCCTAAAATTTGATCTTGAATAGTAGCAATCAATATCCTAAAGTAATTTTTATTGTATTCAACACCCTTAAATATAATCATTAGAATCTATTTTTTCTTTTTCTTTTTTTCTTTTTGCTTTTTTGACAGAATAATGTCATTTTTATTTCCAAATCTTTCCTTTGCTTTTGTTGGTTCATGTGTGTTTGCACTGATTCATCCTCTAAATTTGCAAATATATGCATCATTTTCATTGTATTGTCCATAAAATAATTATTTAAAAATAATAATGTGGGGCTCACCCAATAAAAAGTAACGGCATTATTCAATATTAATGGAGGTGGCACTTTTGCTCCCTCTTCAAAAGTTTATAGGCATTTTTATACTCAATTAAATAGTATGATACTAGATACACTTTTGAAAAAAGCACATAGGCATTTTTAGACATTTACCCTTAAATCTATCAGCATCATCATCATCATCAAGGAAAAGGAATTACCGTAAGGCTATGAATTCTTTTCTATGCAACGATTTTTATGAGCCTTTTTTGTGCAACAATGGACAAGCGGAGATTAATAATTTAGCTAAGACGGAGAATATTGTTTCTATGTAGGTGATTTGAGGATCTCATTTAGGTCATTTAGAATTAATATGCCTTTTCAATTAATCAGGAGTATGGAGATAAATTGATCCCATATATAAATTCTAATTTAGGTCATACGACCTGATTAATGATTTATTACGTTGAATAACTCAAATTAAAATTTGGTTATTTCAAATGGCTTTTAAAAGGATTTTCCCTTTGTTTTAATGCCATTTTATATTTTAATTTAAATTTAAAATCTACATGACTTATTAGTGGTTGACATCAATCCTCTAATTGAGTCATTAATCCAATTTGAGATTTTAAGATATGGGTAAAATAACTTTAATGTCTTCTCCTCACTCCTTTTTCAAGAGTCTTATTACCAAGGTATTAAAACTCGGACCGGTCATTGAACCGGTCGGGGTACTGGGTTAAGGGTCAGTGGGTCAAACCGGGACCAAACCGGAGCTAAACCGGGACCAAACCGGTGAAAAATTGAAAATTTTAGACTTATAGTATGAAATTCTAAAGGAAATTTTTTTTTTTTTTTTTATGAAAAACTCCAACCCGGACCGGACCGGGAACCGGACCGGTTTTCCGGCCGGTCCGGTCCGGTTTTCATAACCTGGCTTATTACTCTCTAACTTATGTTTTTCAATATGTAAGTATATGAACATTAATATTTAGTAAGACAATATATGATTTATCTATAATTTAAATATATCAACTATCATCATAAGAACAAAAATGCACAATTTTTTGAACAAGGAGTCCAATTATTACCACGAACAATTTTTTACAAAAATTATAATGTATGTACCAATATAAAATATTTTTTTAATAAATATATTAAGTATAAATTTGGAAAAATCCCATTTAAATACCATTTGAAATAGCAAAACCCACAAAAGTCTTTTATAACATCTAAAAGACAGAAAAGTGATATGGGATGTTTCAGGAATAAACTTAAGGCTAAAGCCCAAAATAGCCTCCACACTCATTTACTCACACACACAGATTCCTCACAGGCAAAAATCAGACTCCTAGCCATTATCGTCATCCGCAAATCAGCAAGCATGGGTGGAAGCTGTCCCCAAATTGATGAATGTTTGATCTTCTTCCTTAATCAGAGTGGTTGTCGTTCTCTTTTCTTGCCGCCAACGTCGATGTGATGAGTGATTGGATATTTGGGATCCCGATCTATCTCTCTCTGGTCCATAAATCTCTGTCGCTCTCTGCTCTGGTCTCCTTCTCTGAGATGTCTTCCCTCTATCGACGGTACAGGTGCTTCACCGTCTTGGATTTGTCTTCCCATCTTGCCCAGACGCGGAGAAGAAGATGAATTGAAACTTAATGCTGAGAGAGAGAGAGAGAGAGAGAGAGAGAGAGAGAGAGATCAATACAATGTGGCTCCCTCTGGAACAGCGTGCTTGAATTTCAGCATGTGAAATCATAATGTTAACTTGACATTTTCTAATGTATATTGTAGTTGCTGTCATTAAGGTTCTGGTGTTTTGTGAATTCCATTGCTGCACTTGTCATTCCCATTACAACTGTTGTTAATGGTGACAGTTTATTGTAATTAAAGCATACATGAAGAAACACCTTATTTTAGGTTCATGACTTGTATGGATTGGATGTACGTGGAATGAGTAATGTCAGTTTGCCATTTGATACTTTGTCTATAAGTTGCTGTCATGGGAATGGGAATGACAAGGTTTTTAATGGTTTTAGTGATAATGGTATGAGAATGACAACTTAATATTTTCAAACATTGTGTGGAAGTGTTTGCCCAGAAGGGGGGACGCTGACAAATTAAGTAATGTGATTAATAAAGTTTTTAATGGGTTTGACGACAAGGGTAATGGGAATGACACTTTAATATTTCCAAACATTAAGTGTGAAAGTGTTTACCTAGAAGGGGGACGCTGACAAATTCAGTAATGTGATTAACAAAGTTTTTAATGGATTTGACAACAAGGGTAATGGGAACAACAACTTATTATCTCCAAACATTAAGTGTGGAAGTGTTCCCCAAAAGGGGAGGATGCTGACAAGTTCAATAATGGGAATGACAACGTTAGTAATGATTTTGATGAGAATGGTAATGAGATTGACAACTAACCCTAACCAACTTTGTGAGTGAAAGTGTTGGCCCAAAAGAGGAGAACCCTGACAAGTTCAATAATAGAAATAACAAAATTAGTAATGGTTTTGACGAGAATGGTAATAAGATTGACAAGTTAGCCTAACCAACTTTGTCATTGGGTGGAAGTGTTGACCCAAAAAGGAAGGACGCTGACAAGTTCAATAATGGAAATGACAAGTCTTTTAATGGTTTTGACGAGAATGGTAATGGGATTGACAAGTTAGCCTATTACCATTCTCATCAAAACCATTACTAACTTTGTTATTTCCATTATTGAACTTGTCAGCATTCTCCCTTTTTAGGCCAACACTTCCACCCAATGACAAAGTTGGTTAGGCTAACTTGTCAATTTCATTACCTTTCTCGTCAAACTATTACTAACTTTGTCATTTCCATTATTGAACTTGAAAGCGTCCTCCCTTTTTGGGCCAACACTTCCACCCAATGACAAAGTTGGTTAGGCTAACTTGTCAATCCCATTACCATTCTTATCAAAACCATTAAAAGACTTGTCATTTCCATTATTGAACTTGTCAGCGTCCTCCCTTTTTGGGGAAACACCTTCATTGACAAAGTTGGTTAGACTAATTTGTCAATCTCATTACCATTCTCGTCAAAACCATTAAAAGACTTGTCATTCTCATTATTAAACTTGCTAGCGTCCTCCCCTTTTGGAGAAACACTTTCAGTGATAAAGTTGGTTAGACTAATTTGTCATTCACATTACTATTCTCGTCAAAACCATTAAAAGACTTGTCATTTCCATTTTTGAACTTTTCATATCCAAAAAACGACGGCTTTGGTTTTCGCCTGTCACTCTTCAGATTTTTTTAACCCTTCTGAAGCCTTCCTCCAGTATGAGGAATCCGTGGTTTTCGCCTGTCACTCTTCAATCTCGTCAAAACAATTAATTAATTTGTCATTCCCATTGGAGAATTTGTCGAAGCCCACCCTTTTTGGGCTAACACTTTCACACATTTGGTCAGTACGTTTTGCATTAGTTGTCATTGCCATTAGCCAATTCGTTAAAACCATTAATAACTTTGTCATTCCCATTAGGGAATTTGTCAAAGCCCTCCAACACTTTTATACATTTGGTCAGTATGTTTTGCATTAGTTGTCATTGCATTAGTTTTGGATTAGAATCTCCAGTCAGTAAGTCACAAAAGTGGTTTGAAGCTGTGCAAATGGGAATAGTTGTAACATAACATAGAAAGCAAAATATAAAATACTGTTTTTTTTAATCAGAGACTATATTAGAAGAGAAGAAGAAGAATACAAGTAGACGAAAAGTAACAAGAATGAAGAAGCCATTATCAACACAGGAGATTAAGCTAAAAACTACAACTAATAACCATACAAGTAGACAAAAAGTAACAAGAATGAAGAAGCCATTATCAACACAGGAGATTAAGCTAAGAACTACAACTAATAACCATATCCTCCCAATCAGAAGCATGACTTTGTAGGCCAAATAAAGAGAATCAAAATCATGAATAAAAATCCTAACTCTTCTAATTAAATGCTATGCTGACTTTTCTTCCCATACTAGAGCCACCATCCATGGGCATCAAGATGCCTCCATTGACGATAAAGCTACAGAGCTTCTCCATCTCCTAGAATGCCACTACAACCTCCATTGAAGAAAGGAATGAAGGATGAAGGCGATAGATGAAGGGTGGAGAAGGAACCAAAACCTCTCAGTGGCAGACTGGATGACGATAAGCTTTGCATTTCCGACATCAGGTGGTTTAGAAGAGAACGTAAATTATGTTCTCAGATCTGCATCTCAGATCTGGAAAGAAGTAGAGGGTAGGAGAGACGAAGAGAGAGAGAGAAAGAGAGTGAGAGGATGAAGACAAATGAATTAGAGAGCAGGGCATTTAAGTCTTTTCCTTTAAACTTTGATATTCCAGATTCCTCCCATTCACTTTTCTGTCCTTTCCATTTCTTATCAAACTTATTGGGGTTTTGGAAATTCAGATGGTATTTAATTGTCTTTTTCCCTATAAATTTTACTATATTTGTTTCACATATAAATTTTTTTAAATTTCTATATTTTAATATGTAAAGCATTTTATGAAATTTTAAGTACATTTAACATCTTTTTATCTAAAATATACATAGAAGTATATGAAATTTACACTCCTCTAATTGTAAACAAATAATTCATATTAATAATTTATAGTAAAGAATTAAAAAAATGAAATCTTATCTAAATTATTTTTAAAAAAATTAACATTTATGTTTTAAGGAAAATTATTCATACTAAAGTTAGTTTAATTTTGGTAAAAGTGACCTTGATTTCAATAGATTTTTATAATATGATGTCGCTATGTGTTTTTTTTTTTTTTTTGTCTCACCTGATAAAAATGACTACATTATTTTTTTAAAAAAACTCACATTTATTTTTTTTAATCACTAATATCAATTAATTCATCTTTGAACTAAAAATCATTTAATTGATATCAATAATACTATCATGTGGCATACATTACTCTTTCCTTTTTTCCTTGAATTATACATGATGATATTTTCAGAATAAAAAAAATATTTCCTTGAATATAGCATATATTAATGTTGGTATATAGAGCAATAAAGTCATAAAGTAATAAAACTTTTAAGTTTGGCCAAAACAAAAACTCTTTTAAGATGTGAGAAAATAGAGGATAGGACATTAAAGTCATTTTATCCACAATTTGTTATGCGACTAATGTCAACACCCGTTTCCATTTCGATATTCACAGAGTAATAAAGATCAAGTTCCACAGGCATACAGAAAAGTGCATATATACTTATAAAAGTATTTGTTTATAATTCAAAATCAAAATACAGAATGCGACAGTATTTTCAATATTTACATGATATCCAAAAGCATTCTAAACATAGACTAACTATAACCACGAACTTTAACGTCGCCTCGAGACACATGCCAATCAATTCCCATTATCTACATCTTTACCTTTTAATCCGCCGGCACCCGTTGTAATGTTTGTTTATAAAAAGGGGTGAGATTCCAAGAAATCCCAATAGAAACATGCTATCGTTCATATAAAATGTAAAAAGTAAATATGATATGCGTCATGTATGCACCAATTAATGAACAATATAAACACTTCATCATCATATATACATGAGTAGGGCCCAGCACTACTAATCGTACACCAGTTGGTTTCTTACCCAACTCCCAGTATAAGTGCACCCCTGGCACTAACTGCCCTTCCTAGGCAAACCATGTTGATTATTATAGCACATTTATAAACAATGGCGAACACACAATCATATGAACTATGGCATGATGTATGAAAGAAAATGTCCCTACCTTAAAGCTCTAGCAACCCCTTATCATGTGCCTCGTAAAACATGTCATTTTTCGGCTTCCGACTCGATTCTAAAATGTTAAGTGAACAAGAAATAGATCATAACCTATCCAAGTATCATTTTAGACACTACCATAGTGTTTCTTATGGTTATATTAGCCTATGGTGAAAATGTACTAAAATGCCCTCGGAACCCCGGCCTGGCCCCGCCGTACCCAGCCCGACTATACTTTTTTCAAAATTTTGACTAGGGCTATTCTAACATAATTTCACCCAAGGAATCAATTTCTGGGTAAAGAATTACCAAATTCAGTGTCAAATTACAATATTACCCTTGACAGCCTCGCTTTAGGGTTTTAGGGGCATTTTCGTAATTATGCTTTTTCGGGCTTTTCCGAAAAAGTAACCAACTGTAACCCCACCTAATTTTTCCTCCTAAACTCAATGGAATCATCAAATCATTGAAAATCCAACTCCTTCCCCCTAGAACAGTGCTAGCCGAAACTTTCTTAAGAAAAGGGAAAAATTGCAACTTTGTGTTTTAACTCCTAAAGCTTATTCCTTTCCACTTCTAATCTATTACTAAGTCATTTAAACACATACTAACCATAATGTGAAGAAATTTGGGCAGCATAACCCCTTAGGGTTAGCACTTTCAAAATTTACAAACTCAATTAAAAATCACCAAATCCAACCATAAACATTAACAACAACAACAACATACAAGTATGGATTTGAGATTTGTGAAGTTACCTCTTGAGTTCTTAAATTTTTTCTCTCTAGGCGTCCTCCTCTCTCTCTCCTTGAGCTTAAGATGAGATTGCTAAACCATTGATTTCATAGAGAAAAAGAGTTTAGAGAAGGATCTTATGCAAAATTAGAAGAAAATCTCAAGAAATCACTACATACCTTGATCTTTCTCTTCCTCCTTCTCTCTAACTTGAACTTTCTTAAGCTCGCTCTCTCTCTCTCTCTCTCTCTCTTCTTTTCTCTAGCTTTGGACATGAAAATGGAGCGAAGAAGATGAAGAGGATTTGTTTTATCACTTATCCTATTTTCCTTTGAATTATTTGATTATTTCACTTCCAAAATTACCTACTCTTTGACTTTTGTGTACATACAACATGATCTTAAGCTCAATTGTATTACCACTCATGTTTTCCCTTCTTGCTTGACGTGAAATAACTAGAGGAAAGGTGAAGTATGGCTTCATAAAAATATCCTACCTTACCTCTTAATTAATAAATGCTAGAAAATAGGAATTATGACAAAAGCCTTATCTACTTCCAACTTGTGTCATAAAGGGCAATTGATTTTGAACTAATTTTCCTCTCTTTTCCCTCCAGTCCAACACATCACTTGGGTCCTTAAGAAGCCAAATGAGCTTTCATTCCATTTGTCTTAAGCTTTCTTGAATTAATTTGCTCATTTTCTCATGAATATGAACATTTCTAAAGTTCATAAATTTCAAATTCATGAATATTCACCATTTTATTGAATTTCTCAAATAATTACAATATATTCAGTGAATATAAAATTTGGGGTGTTACAGCTAATATATTGGGAGCAATATCAATTTTTGGCTAAGTGCTTTTTTTTTATGGTGATGAATGTTTAAGCTACCATGTGAGTATGTAATTATAGAAAAACAAGATTTGCCAAAGTTCAAAGCGTTATTGCATATTAATATTTTTTTTATTGAAACCATATTATATAAATTTTACTTTTGTTTTTGTCTTAATGTAACTTAATAAGAAAAGTAGCGACAAGAAGTTTAATGTTAAAAAACTTAGAGGAGGTGAAATTTATTTTCTAAATGTCTGGGCGTTAAATTTAAAGGTGTTATAATTTAGAATTGACTTAAAGTTTAAAAGTTCTGTAGATTAAGTATGTTAAATTTAAATTTTGGTAATGAGGATGTATTACTCGAGTGATCGAGTTCACTCCTACTATGTCTATGAATATAGCATTGGGCAATCTTATGTCAAACCCCACCAACAACGAGCTCTGGAGGTTTTTTTTTTTTTTTTTTTCAATAATAACTGAATTTCATTACAAATTCGTCAAACAAAATACATCAAAAACCCCAAAAAATAAATCAAGCTCCATCATCAACATCCACCTCTCGAAGAAAAGGTGGAGGGTTATCATAGAGATAAAAGTTGCCTTCTAACCTATAAGAATATTTAGCTAAATAATCAGCTATCCTAATATTCTCCCTATGAACATGAGATACTAGCACCTGCCAATTCCTATTTAGAATTAATCTAACTTCATCCACTACATCTTTGAAGGGATGGTCATTATCACACCCTCTAAGAGTGTAATTAATTGCCTCTATACAATCAGATAACAAAATAACTTTCCTGAAACCTTTGGACCAACAAAGTTGTAGTCCATGTATGTACCCAATAAGTTCCGTAATGGCAGGAGGAACTGTAGTGAGTTTGCAGCTGAATCCTCCTAACCATCTGTTATCCTGGTGACAAACATATCCTCCACAACCACTTCTCCCGTTCTCAAGGACTGAACCATCCACTGCTAATCTCACGAAGTCATTCCCAATCATTTGATGCTGAGTTTCAAAAATAGAAATAATGACATTAAGTGAAAATGAATACAAGATTTTGTGAAAGGGGTGTCTCTACTAACCCTTCTATTCACTTCCTCTCTACTTAATGTCTCAATTATTGGATCATGTTTTAATGGGTAAGATTTAATGCTATATAATAACACTACAATTGCAGATTTTTATTATATGTAATATAATAATATTTTTTATATAATATTAAACCCCACTCATTAAAACATGATTCAATGATTGAGATATTAAATAAAAAGGAAGTGGAGACGCTACTTTTCCCAAGATTTTGTCTTGAACATCAACAATTAATTAGATTTATGGGATTATACGTATCAGCCATTACCACCATAAATCCAGATATTTGATTCCTTTTTTAAAAAACTTATTCTATGCCTTCATACTGTAATATAATTATATAGTAATTATGTTATAATTCGTTTACTCTGCCGTATGAACACCAATTCGCTTGCTCTATATAATTTTGCAATAATCCTTTAAGGTGCAGTCTACATTATTCATTGATATTGTTATAATAGATAGACTTATTAGTAAATGTAACTTTCATAAACATATATCACATTGATGCCATGCACTTAAAAATCAGTTAATTATCCTTCAAATTTATCTTAATCGAAGAAAACCAATTATCACGTAAATTATTTGCTAAGTCAACCCTAATTGATATGTTATAATCACAGCAGCTTACACTGCATCTGCCATTTTATAATCATTCAAACACATCTTTCTGCGATAATCTCTGTTTTGTTAGCTTGTGACACTTATTATTAACCTTGACTAACAATATTTACTTTTTAAATCCCACACCTATCAGAGATTTTCATTTCACTTTATAATTACAAGGCCCGTGTATCGAATGGGGTAATCTGTCTAATTAAATGTAATTCAATAACCAATAGTAACAATCATACAAGACGAAAACTAATCTAACTCCAGGTTAAAACTCTAAAGATAAATTTTAGCCTATAAGGCTTTATTCAAATCCTACTTTTCCCACATAATGGCAATTGTATTACAGAACAAACAAAATAATAAACATCTCTTCTCACACCATACCACATCCTTTCTCATACGAATCATTGATACTTAAAATCCAGCAATTGACTCACTAATCTCCAAAATAAACTTCAAGCACATAGTTTTTAAGGAGAATGACAGAAAAATGCTCCAAACATTTAAAAATGACAGATGGGTGATTTCGCAAATCCAGAAGTTAGGAATTCCTTATCACGTTTTGACATTGCCTAATCATCTTTTGACAAAAAAACCCATCTGTCATTTCCAAATGTTTGTAGCATTTTTCTGTTATTTTTCCTAATTTTTATTGTTATTAGTAAGATCCAAATCTAGGTTTCTCTACACTCATATCAGGAAGGAGAAGAGTAAAACTTGAACTTTTTGTGTTAAACCAACCAAGCTTTTGAATGAGTTCCTTAACTAATTCACCAGCTAAGTAAGAAACAACTGAAGTCATAGCACCAGTGCTGAGATATTGAAGCACTGTTATGAGATAAGTGAGATATGAATTTGGCCTTTGGATGTGTGCTTTTGCAATTGAAAGAAGAGTAATGCAAATTGCAGAAGCTACTGCGACTGCTGCTAGCTTCAGATCCTTATTGTTTCTCTCAGTAAATGTGAAGGCATATACCAATGGTGGCACTAACCCAAATACGATGAATGATAGTATGGCTATGAACACATGAAGATAGAAGTGTTCTCTCTTCCCCAAGACCTGATAATATCGATCCACGCGCACGTTTGTTACATTGTTGGTTCTTGGCTGCTCAGATTTCAAGTCCCACATCTGTGTCACCAATGCAAGAGCAAGTTTTGAATGTAAGAAACATATATTATATATATAATATATGGAAAAGTCAATCTTTTGGTTCCCATAGTTTTGACTAAGTTATAATTTTGTTTTCAAACCTTGACTTGGAGTAACTCAATCCCTACAGTTTTGACTTAGTTGAAGCTTGTTCCCTACAATTCAATCCCTATAATTTTAACTACTTGAAAACTTAGTCCCTAACTTTGTGAGATATATAATTTTATTTTTTTAAAATATAGGGACTAATATTTTAAATAGTTAAGACTATAGGGAGGAATTTGCATCAAGTCAATATTTATGGACTAAGTCATAACCGAATTAAAACTATAAGAACTGAGTTGCACCGAGTTTAAGTTAAAGAGTGAGATACAAATGAGCCAAATATATAAGGAAAAAAACATTGATTTTCCCTATATGTGTGATTATATTAATTAACTTCCTGAATTCTGATTAAGTAGCAATCAGTACCTCTCTCATTTGAAAGCTACACTTGTCGCTTTTGACATTTTGATATATAAAAAGTAAATAGCCATATATATAGCTCTACTATAAATTTATGAATGTTGTTAAACAAACAGAAATAAAAATGTTGGAAGAAACTCACATTATGAACAATGATGAAAAGTCCACCAATCAGGTTTGCAAGAGACAGAACAAGAATGTTCACTGCAAATTCAAATTGATTATAAATATCAAGTAATGATATAAGCTGATATAATAAAGTACCATATTTAGTGGACAATCATATTACTTGTTTAAGTACTACTTTTGTTCCTTCTCTGGTAAAAAAGTTAGTTGGTTTACAAATTGTTCGAACCACAAGGCAGGGTAGAAATCAAAGTGAAGACCCTTTTTGTTGATGAAAGATGAATACTACCAATTAAGCCAACCTTTGTTTAAAGATATTTTAGCCTTCTTGGGATATTGAATTGGGAGAATGACATTTGGATCCTTTGCAAGGAGATTGTTGACACTTTGGTCCCTTGAAACAATGACCCTTTTGAGATTGGGACCCAAAGGGTAAAACTCAAGTGTCATTCTCCCTTGAGTTATTTTAAACTGAAAAGTGATTCAGCAGTCTTGTTGAATAATGATTTTAGAAACAAAAGGAGAACAAAGGAACCGAGTTTGAGGTAATTAAGATCAAGTCTTACATGTGGTAGCATCTGAACTTGCTGAAGATGTCACAATGCCAAGGCTAGCTATAAATTCAACTAGACCACCATACACAAAGCTTTTCAAAATTTCCCATGTTGTACTACTTTCAGATTCCTGATCTTCATCTTGTTGTGTCGATGCAACTGTTTCAGTTCTCGAATGATGTTCTGTTCAATGTTTCATTACAAGATATTAGAGTTCATAATTCCTAAGTCGTAAAATATTCATCATTTTAAGATATGATTGCAGGTTTGAATAGTGAAAAAGGGTAAAAACAATTGACATATGTCGAACTACAGAATCCACTTTCTTGCACTTTAAGCAACAAATAGGAACCACTTTTATTTCTATTTTGAAATTTTCTACTTCCCCTCCTTACCCTTTCTGAACTATAGTTAACATGAAGAATTCCATATGTTCAAGGTGTGGAGATGGTTTTTTTTTTTTTAATGTCCTCATGGTATGACAATTGTTTTATCTCAGACCCCAATCTTGTTATACCCATGTGTGTGCTATAATTATATATCTGATCAAATAATTGTGAGCAGCCTGCAATTCATGATGAAAATACACTATCCATAATTTTTTAGCTTAAATACATAAAATATATCAAGTTATATATGCATCCAATATATCATAGCCAGCAAGAAGTTAATTTACATTCAATCATACATTCTGTACAGGAATTTATATCATAATATTAACCAATATGATAAATTCATCGGCAGGTGAGGATTCTTGCAAAACTATAATGCCAAATGATTTATTCATATTTTAGTTGCATGAAAAGATGTTATTAATTCTACAAACCTGTGCTTCCTCCTTGAACTATAACCTCTTCAAGCTGCGATGGTTGTTCTGGCTTTTTTGAAATGTCAATGTTATCTTTTTCCGGTGTGGCAAGGGTTGGAGCACCAAATACAAGTCCCCCAAGTGAAGGTTTGATTTTTGGTCCATCCAGGTCATGTTCATCTTTTGGGATTTCACTGGATGAACTTGACGAATCTGGCAATTTGATATTGTATTCAAGATTAATTCTAAGATATGGATCATATGAAAAACAGTCTATGGTTGATAGAAGATTAGTGACTATGTTGGAATTGGATGTAATTTTGGTAATAATAGAATAAAAAAGCAATAACTAGCAAATTGAAAACTACTGTGAAAAACAACAAAGACTAGGCTGTATTATTCCTACATATCATGTTGAACAAAAAACATTCATAGGTAACATAGTTCATGAACATAAAGTAAACCATGATTTAGTCTTCACAATCTGACATGTAGGTCCCACCCAAGTGAAGATTGAGTTCTTAATAATGTCTCAGCCTTAAACTCTGCTACTAACCATCTAAACTTAGCCAAAAACAATTAAATAAGAAAAAGGACTGCCCCTACCTCTGGTTTTATCATCTTCTTCACTTGATGATTTATCTTCTCCATCACTCTTGTCATGTTCAGGCTGCAAGATTATTTTTCCTGAATCAGCTGTAGGCTTAACTTGATGAGGGGCTTGAAATGTATTTCGTGGGGTCTCAGGGTATGGAAAAGGAATTTTTCCCTTAACTTCAGGTCTTTCATCACTCAGTTTTCCCTTTGAGTGACCTGGTGGCGGTTGCACCTCTACATTGATTTCAATGGCAAAGGTAGAGAATAAGATATCATTCTAGCATTAGTGATACAGTTAAAAAATCATCATGAAGAAGGAGACCATCCTTTAATCTCAATTCAAATGATGAGTTACATAGATTCAGGAAATAGTTCACCTGGAATAGTTGATATTTCATAGTCTGGTACCCACCAAGGGAAGAGCCAACTCCCTGTTGAATAATGCAGAAAAATTGTAACTTCAAGTTATATTGAACAGAGTGATGAGCATCTGGCTATATTCAATCTAGAAACAAATCAAGTTACTTGACAGCCTAAAGGTGAACTAAAGTCATATAGCCTTGAGGCAAATCCAAAGACAGACCTGATATATATTCCTAGTTCATTAAATTCTAATAGATAGCACAAGTAAAAGGCAGCCCAATGCACATGGCTCCAACCAAGTGGAATCTGGGGGAGGGATAGATGCACACAACTTTACCCTTACAAGCAGAGAGACTGTTCCCGGTATTTGAACCTATGACTTAAGCCACATAACAGCAACCTTAACCGCTGTTCTGAGGCTTATCCTCAGAACAGTTTTGACATTATATATTTGTGTGTGTGTATGCAGTCATCTGAATTTTGTTCAAGTTAGACCAGATTTTACCTATTGGAATGAGGAAGCTGAAGCATGTTGAGCATCTGAATGTATCAGGTCGTGGTGGAGGTGGTACAGGAGCACTTGTTTCTTCCAAAAGTAAGACTTTTTGGATACAAGTCCTACAATTGGGACAATAGAATCCTTGTGTGGGTGTCTTCGGATAAAGACCTTCCAAATATAGTTCATTCTGTTGCTGCACATTCTCTGGTATTACGCCAACTCTCCCACTTTCAGTTCTCACACTACTAAACAAATTAGAGTCCACATGAGTTACAGGATCCAAAGGATGTAAATTTGTCTTCTTCTCCATGTCACCATGATTCACTTCTGTTTGAATGATCACTTGTTCTTGTTTCAGTCCAGAAGACCCATTTGTTTGCTCAATAGCTGAAACCATGCCTTATATGAACATTTTCAACTATATGTTAAAAACAGAGGAAATATGGCTTTCAGATCATATATATCAAATCAAGTGCTTCAGATAAACTGGTTGACTTTCTGCTTGTGTGAAACTACAAAAAATTTAGGAAAAAAAAAACAAACTTGAAGCTCAAGGAGGCAAATTTAGGTTTACAGCTTATATTCAGAATCATAACCAATAAATATTGAAGATGAAGTGTTTGAATGTTTGTTTGTGACAAAGAGACTACTAAATATGTTGGATGTGACGTACCTTGTACTTCAAACTTTGAAGAAGTAATGGTGGTGCTTTTGACGTGCATGTGATGATGAGCTTGGCGTTTAACTAAACTCTCTTCTTCAACCTCTGCTGCTTCCTCCCCCTTCCATTGTTTCATTATGCCTTCCATTCTCCAAACTCTCCTCAAAACAAAAGAAATTTGTTCAGCACAGAAGGGACGCTTCTAAGTCAATTTATAAATGGGAATGAAATATAATATAGTCCATATTACTCAATCAGAAACTTGTTTTCTATTAAAAAAAAAGTGTGTGAGTCGAAGATATTGAACCAGTTTAGAATCATAAATGTGAAGTGTGCAAAAAGGTACAAGATCAGTAACTGTTAAAAATGCTTTTGGGAGCCACAGAGAAGAAGTGGGCCCATAGGAGCCTGTGCAATTGATGAATTCGAGAATTTTTTTTTTTAGATGTAGATACTGCTTCCGGTCCTAAATATAAGACATAGTTTGTAGTGCAAATTGCACTACAAATTATGTCCTATATTTAGGATCGGAGGGAGTATTATGAAAGTTAATTCTGTTCGAGGTACTGTCGGTTGGGTACTAAATATGGACACATTTCTAAATAGGTATTCAAACCTTGGCTCATCATATTATCAGGGACTAATTCCTTCAGCTATAATCAACCCAATAATTGAATTCTGAGAATTTAATGTTCCTTTTTTTTATAATTGGTTATGGATTGCTTTTTGATGTACTCGAATGATTAAATGGTTAATTATAGGAAAGAAAACGTGTATTTGTGGGTTAGAGATAGAGCAATTAGGTGGTCTGACTTTATTTCTTGGGGAGAATTATACTAAGGTTCCAAAGAAAAAGAAAAATGACAAAATGGTCCCAATAGATTGTAAAATGAAAAAATGGTCCCATGGAGTTGTTAATACAGGCTCCTGGAGTTGTTAACAAGTTGTTAATACAGGCTCCTAGAGTTGTTAATGGGATCATTTTTTCATTTTACAATCTACAGGGACCATTTTTTCATTTTTTTCCTTCCTTGGGACCTCATTGTAATTCTCCCTATTTCTTATGCTTGGTGAGTTTATGAAAATGTACAGTGTTTATAGGAGTTTTAGAGGAAAATGGATTTGGTCAAAACTATCATTGGAAGGTCGAGCATTTTAAGAAGGGAAAACTACAGAAAAACATGTTGGAAATTAGAAAAGGATATACCAGAGCTTTCAATTTACAAAATCATATATCAGTATAGTGTCAGTATTTGTGGGTTAGACATGGAGAAATCAAGTGGTCTGACTTTATTTCTTATGTCTGGTGAGTTTATGAAAATGTACAATGTTTATGGGAGTTTTGTTGGCGTGTTCACATGTACAACATATATATGTTTTGTTATTAACTCTATTTTAGTTTATCTCTTTTATTCATTATATTTGTTTACTTGACTATGTTGTATAGAATATTGGGTTTGAAAGTTGAAACCACTTGTTTAAGATTCATTTGAGATTTAGAATTGACCTTTAATTTAGTTTTTTTTTTTTTTTTTGGGATTTAGAGTATTTGAACATAGAAAAACTTGATCTATTTGTGTAATAGAAGAGGGAAATTAGTAAAAAGTCTCTATTGAAACATTTTATTGATTAATAGGACCTGAATTCAAGTACCGGTACTTTCGTGTATGATATTGTACAGATTATTGATACTTTTTATGTATAAAAACATCTCAATTCCATCTAACCAAAAAAAAATTTAAAGAAAGACTTTTCACCGATTTTCCCATATATTTATGGACCTAAAGCAATTATAGTAGACATGAACTATAAAGTACTACCTCCGGTCCTAAATATAGAAAAAAGTTTTTAGTGCAAATTACACTAAAAACTTTGTCCTATATTTAGGATCAGAGGGAGTAGTTAAATAATTAATCATCTAAAAAAATTAGGGTTCATTAACTAGAATGTCTATTACTTCCTCCAGCTCTATTTATGCCTAATAATCGAATTGTACGGTTTAAAAAAACGATTAAAATTAGTTAGAAACAATATGTATGTCTTGAAATAAATTTTTTTTTCAAATATGCCCTTATTTATAAAGAGTAAGTAAGAGAGAGAAATAAAGTAAATATAAGTATCATTAACCCTTAAATTAATGTAATATATATATATATATAATTAATGAAGGGCACAAATGAAAAAAATTCATTAAATGTTAAAACAACTCTTGTCAAGCTCTTATAAAAATGATGAAGATAATTTAAATTTTAGGCTCTTATAAAAAGGACTTGAAGGAGTATTAGTTTGAATGTTTGATGCATGTTATTAGGTGATTGGGAGCCAAAGAATAGCATGATTTGAGCATTAATTAAAATTAAGAGAAAGCAGCCTTACGCTAATTTAAGTTTGTATATATTAGTTGTCACTTTAGTTGTCCTAAGGAAATTAGGGCCATTAATTAGAATGCATATTCCCTAATCATAGTTGTCAAAATCAATGCTCACATAAACGATAATTTATTTAATTAGTTTTTATTTTATTTCACTTCAATTAATTGACTCTGATTCGATGCCTTGAGTTAAGTAAATATATTGATGTTGATACTCAATCAGATTGCTGGCATATCAAATCCTTATAAGAATAATACTCCTTTTTTTTTTTTGGACCATGTGAACAATGCTCTGTTTAATACTACTTTTTTAACAAATGCTTTGTTTGATGGGAAAATTAGAATCAACGACCAAGATAAGATAATATTTATTACAAATGATCTTAAAAATTGTAATTATTTAAGAGGATCAAATATCAACATATAACCTCAAAAATACTAAATTGCCCCCATATTCACTACGAAGAAATAATGGACTCGGTATTCTTAGCAAAGAACTCCACTCATGAATCAAAGTGACAGGAAACTCAGCTTCTCTCTCTGATCTGAGGCTTCAAATAATTAAAATATGAGAGCCCTCATTCGAAATAGGGAGTAATATTGAAATTGAAAACTGAAGAAGGAAAGGTCAAATTATGGAGAATGAGTAGTAACCCAGGAACAGGAAAGTTCAACGATGGCGTTTTCAGTTTTTATTTTTTGCCTTGGGGTTGTGGGGAAGCAAAGAGTTTAAGGGCAATTTAGTAATGTTAATTTTATATCATAATATTTGGTCTTCTTAAATAATTAGTATTTTTAAGATCCTCAATTATATAGAATTTATCAGGCTTTTCCAACCAAAAAAAAAAATTAATGGGGATTTTTCCCCAATTTTTTTTTCACTTATGTGGGAAATTCAGTGACTTTTGTCTCAACCTTGATATTATTGGCATTACAGACAAACTACTACTTACAAGTACTTATTTTCCTTGTTGGCAAAAAAACAAAAAGTACTTATTTTCCTGAAAACATGTTTGGAGGACACCACCTTATTTAAAAAAAAAAAAAAAGCTAAATGATACAAAACACCCCCTGAATTTTAGATCAATTGCATATAACCCCTTGACATTTCAAAATTTAAATTTAACCCCCTGAATCTTTTATTTTTTAATTATTAACCTCATACCGTTAAGTGACCGTTATCTTTTTAATGAAAAATGTCACATCATATTATGAGATCCTACGTGGCATCTGTATAAATTATTAATTTCATAAAAACCCTCTAAACTTTGAACAGTTGCAAAGAACGCCTTGAACTTTGATCAATTACGAATAACCCCTTGACATTTCAAAATTTAAATTTAATTCTCTTAAATTTTTTATTTATAATATTAAACCACATGCCATTACTTTTTATCATTTTAATAAATTTATGTAGATTTTTGCTATCATTTGTCAATTAAAATAGTTCTTTTGTATGGCAAAAACTTGAAAAACAATATTTAGAAAAATATAAAAATAAATGTTGAACCTGTGATTCAAGAAAAAATATGCATTACTGATAAAAAATTAATTAGAGCAAAAGCTATCCTCTAACACAAAAGTAATATTTAAACTATCAATGATCAATCATCCCAAAAATATATTTGACACACATGATGATATTTTTTATACTATCAATACTCAATTGTCCCAAAAAAATAAGTAAATGTTATAGAAATGATGACATTTTTATTTTTATATTTTTTAAATATTATTCTTCTAGTTTTTTCCATAGAAGGAAACTATTTTAATAGACAAATGATAGTAAAATCCTTAATAAATTTATTAAAATGATAAAAGTAAAAAAAATGAGGTTTAATATTATAAATCAAATTTTTAAATAAGTAAAATTTAAAGAGGTTCTTTGTAACTGATCAATGTTCAAGGGTTATTTACAACTGTTTAAAGTTCGAGAGGTTTTATGAAATTAGTAATTACACAGAATGCCATATAGGATGCCATGTGTCATCTCATAATCTTATGTAACAATTTTTGTTCAAAAGATAACGGTCACTTAACAACAAAAGGTTAATAATTAAAAAATGAAAAGTCATAGGGTTATATACAACTGACACAAAGTTCAAGAGGATTTTGTATAATTTTGCCTTTAAAAATTAACCATATTACACCCTCTTTAACTATGAGTATATTGGAACTGCCTATGACAAAATTCACTTTAATATGTACAATCATTAATGATGTTTTAAGAAAAACCGTATAAATTTGGTAGATGGAAGTGTGACAATTTTGTCACTATTAAATGTAATAGAAAAATGAATTAATTCATGTTGGAAAGAAAGAAAGATGAGAAAGATGTTAAGGATACCTTTTTTTTTTTTGACTGAAATGCATCATATTATAAACTATAAAGGTAAACCAGTACACTCCATAATTCCAAAGTAATCAAAACAACAAAACAAGAATAACAAAGACGCAACAATTGGAGAACAAATCTTCCAACGCCAGTTGAATTCTAGTGCTCTTCCATAACAACATATGAGATTAAGAACTAGGTAAGGAAGGAAGGATGCAAAGATACCTACCAAGAAACACCGAACGAAGCTGCAATCCAATTCAAACACTATCCAAGAAAAGCCAAGAAGATAAGCACTAGCCAAATATCCATCTTGAGGAGCAACAAACAGATAAAAGAAAAAACTATTAGGATTGGGGGAATAAAACCCAAAAGGCCACAAACCCATTGAACAACTCCTTAGCTCTTTCAAAGAAGCTAAGTTGCAACATTGAGCAACATATTTTTTATGAAATATGTGCTCTTGAAAGAAGCTCCACCAATCACAGCTTAGCTGAACATTTCCAAAGCATAGAATTAGGAACTTTTTATCTTCTAGATTTTCATTCAACCAGTAATTAGTCTTCAAAGCCACCATAGATGCATTCCTTGCTCTTAGTCTATAATCATGATACCTAACATTTACCATAACTTTTTCCTTAAAAACAACTGCATACAAAAGCCATCCAGGCGGCACCCACTTTAAATCATCCTTGATTTTCAGTATGGTCCTTTTGATTGCTACAATGAAACTTAACTTGCCATTAGAATTCCAACACCTCATTACTTTACCAAAGATTGAGACAAACTGAACAAATGAACTACTATTAAAAACACAAATCAATGGAGTCTCCAATCTTCAAACAAACTCTAGCAAGTACTATCTCCATTACAACCAAAGGTTTATACCAAAAACAATTATATCTATAAGAAACCATGGCCATAATTTCATTCCAAAACCACTCCCAAGCATACACTAGCCCAACACACAATCCAAAAAAAGCAATCGGACCATATAGCCATAAGGACGACACACTGAGGCTATTAGAAGAAAGAGCATTAAAGCTTTTTACTCACAAGCCCTAGGCAAATGACTCCGTTAATTTATATCAAAGCACAGCAAAGGCTGTTTGCACATGAGATTCTGCAATTTGTTACCCCTAGGCCTTATAAGGTGTGTTAGACGACTTCCTCCAGAATCAAATACCTTGCCTTCAATTGAATCGACTTGAGGAATCATCCAATTTACTTATAAAACATCGATCTCACCTTCGTCGTCCAACCTTCCTTGTTCGTAATAGATCTCAAATTTCACCATCTCCAAGTCTAATCTCATAGATCTAGATCTCGCCTTTGGCCATTCCACTTTCATCCTTGTCTTTCTTGCATCTATCTGCCATAGTCTCACTATCCTCAGATATATCTCTTTCAAATCCCTAATCCTTATAGCTTTAGATCTCACCGGCAAAATGTCAAACTCACACACACACACTGACTCACTCCCCCACGACAGCAGCCGGGGAGAGGACGCCGATATAGATCGCTCACCAAGGGGCGGTTTAGGCTCTCACCGGGGAGTAGAGTTGGTAATTCGAGCCAACCCGCCAGCACGCAAAATAACACGGGTTTCGATGACCCGTCTAAATTCGGGCTAAACGGGCCGCTCAGCCCATGGGCTGATGCAAGCTGGCCCGCATTATTTTTTTTATTTTTGAGTTTTTTGTCCCTCAAATGCCCTTAGTCTCCCTTATCTCTTTTCATTTGATGATGTGTTTAATTAATTCTTCATACTTTTTATTTGACACTTATTTTCATATTATATTTATTTATTCTACTATTATTAAATTTAAAAGAGATATATTTATATAGTTTTGTGATATGAATAGATGAAAAAAAAAGGAAAATAAGAATGAAATTGACTTCATAACATAAATATATAAAAGAAAAAAGTGTGATGAGTGAGTTCATAACATAAATGTATAAAAGAAAAAAATGTGATATGAGCAAGTGAAAGAGAAAGAGAGTAAAAATTTTAAAAAAAGAATAAAATTTTTTTAAAAAAAAAAAATTGGCGAGCTGGTGGGCTAGCCTGCCAGCCCGCCTAAACGGGCTCGGGTTGGAGGCGGGCTACATCAGCCCGCCCGCTTCAGCCCGCATTACTAGCTCTACCGGGGAGAGAGTTGCTCCTCCTTTGCTTTACATAATTTGCGTTAAGGATATCATTAATAAATGAGAATAAAATTGAAAAAATGTATAAATTTAATATATATTTAGTAAATTAACTAATTTTTTTATATTTAAGAATTAGATAAACTGGATTTATAAAAACGATAGAATATGGGGACGGAGGGAACACGATATGAAGCTGTCCCTATAATTTAATTAATTTCCAAATAGCCAGAAAAGCACTTGAAAGTTGGATGTTCATGCGTACCAAAAACTCGATGCTCCCCATTACTGACCTAACTTTTCATATTTTATTTAGATTTAGATTTTCAAAGATTTAAAAAAAAAAAGGTTCATTATAAAACTATTTTCCGCAAAGCAAAAACTCATCCCCAAAATATCGGATATGTTAATGTAAGTATGAAAACATTAATTAAAGCGCTAAGAGGCATTTTTGCCTCGAAAGTTTTTTCGGGGGCAATTTTATTTTGGAAGTGTAAAAAATGTAGTTATTTTGTCCTTAATGTTATCCCAATTAATTTTGACTGTTAGTTAATAAAAAAATGCTGAGTTGGCAATCCACATATCATTTACATCACTTTCGTTAATATGCAAATTTGCCTCAAAAATTTTAAATCTAACTTAGAAAAAAGATAAAGTAAATAACACATAGACTTTGGTGTAAATTCACGCCTTAACAAAAATGACGTAAATGACATATAGACTGTCAGCTCAGCATATTTGATCAATGTCAAAATTAACTGAGATAATGGTCAAAGCAAAACTACCCCAAAACCTTTCAGAACAAAATTGCCCCTAAGTGAAAACGTTCATAATAAAAGTATTTCTTAACTCTTAATTAAATCATTTAATTGTCCTAAACAACAATATAGACATACCATACACATTAATTAATTGAGTCCAAAAATATAGACTTACAACTTGAGCTACCGCAACTAAGAGTGAGAGCCCCAACCACCGTCGACCACTGCGCACAACACCACCCACAAAACGCACGTCAAGCGACGTTGAAGATCCAATTGCAACAAGTTTCGGCCGGTGAGAGAGGGAAGATCGTGGAGAGGAAGTGGCAAGTCTTCTCTGTGTATGAGATGCGATGTCGAAGGAGAAGATAAGAGAGGAGAGAGAGAAAAAAATAAAGGACTGAACACATTAAATGCTAACATAACGGTAATAAATTATCTAACGCTCATTAGGAAAAGCTCCACTAGAGAGCTTTTGACAAATCAAGCGTATGGGATCAGAAGCTATTTTTGAAATCCATCCACCCAAACACTCAAAAACATTTTTCCAATTGTAATTGAGCTTATACCACTTCGATCGGTTTTTTTAGGGCCCAAATGTCCCAACCAAACACTCACTTATTATTCTGCCTTGACGCGCTTTAGTTGTCCTAAAAAGCATTTAAAGACTTACACAAAAATTAATAAACATTTAAATCCCAACTTGTCATAAATGTGTTCATGAAACACGTGTTCAGTTCCATAGAAAAATAACCGTGCAAGCAGCATCGTACTCCCCATTCTTCTAAAAATATTTTCGGTTTACAATATACTCGCTTGGATCCTTTTTATAAGTATTTTTTTTATTAGGAAAAATAAAACCAGTTATTAAGATTAATTAAAAATAATAAATATGTAAAAAATATCTTTTTTTTAAATATGCCTCTATTTATGAAAAAAAATATAGAAGAGAAAAAGTAAGAAAATATAAGAGAGAATGTGTATAAAACATAAGAGAGAATGAGTAATAAATAAATAAAAAAAGAGAGAATTAGTGGTGAGTGTGAGATAATTAATACTCCCTCCAGTCCACAATATAAGTCACTTTAACTAATTTATCATAACCAATAAATGGTAGTTATTAGTTAATCCATTAAATTCGTCTTAAATTGAAAGAAATTTTTAACTTTACTCATATTAATGAGGTATTAAAGGAAAAAGAGAAATAAAAATAGTCATATTTAAACATTAATTATATAGGCAAAATTGACAAATAAGCATTAATTGTTCTTTAAGTGACTTATATTATGGATCAAGTCATTCTTCTAGAAGTGACTTATATTGTGGATCGGGGAGAGTGTAGAGATATTCCCTCAGTTCTTTTTATAAGAAATTTTCCCTCTCTTAGGGTCAGTCCTTAATACAAGCAACTTTATTTTTTTGTCTCAAAATTTAAACTATTTTTTCCTTGTCTACCTTATTAAATACATAACTTTATATTAATTATCCCTCACTCATCATTAATTCTCTTTTATTTAATCATTTATTACATATTCTCTCATATTTTTAGCTCATTCTTTCTCATATATAAATAAGGGCATATTTGAAAAAGATATGACATTTTTTGTACATTTTTTTTTAATTAATCTTAACCGCCGGTTCGTTTTACATAATCAAGGCAAAAATTGCTTATAAAAAGAATCGAAGAGAATATACATTTAATAGAGATAGAAAAGAAAAAAATAATAATTTGAAGGAAGTAGTTCTCTTTCTGTCTCCAACCTAAAATATAACACGTTAACTAATTTACAGTATTCCCCATGCTTCTGAAAAAAAAAAAAAAAAAATTGGTTTACAATATAGTACTCTCACTGTTTCCGATCTAAAATATAATACGTTAACTAATCCATATAACTCAAAGAAATTAGTTAATTCATTAAATTTGTTTTAAATTAATATGTATTTATTATTTATCACACCCTCTTGCATACAACAGGTAAAAAAGTTACTACCAGCCTCATATTCAAATATAAGATGCAAATAACTAAATTATGCAATGCATAAATTTAGTTAAAATTGATTAAAGGCAGAAAATATGTAAAAAAAAATAACATATTTTCCTAAAAAAACCTTTATTTTTGAAGAGTTTGAGTGAGACAAAGAAAATGAGTAATAAGGAAGATTGTAATATCCTGAATTTTGGAATTGGAGACTTGAAAACAAGCCTAAATTAAGCAGACTGCTAAGCCCTGATTTACCAAGTATCCAAAATTTATTCCCTAACGTTTCTTATATATTTGAGGTATTAAAGGGAATTAAATAGTGAATTAAAGAGTATGAAAAATTTGTATATAAAAATGGAATTTGTTGAGGTTGCAAGTGTTTGCCATTTCATTGCTTCCAATGAGGCAGTGTTGTTGTGCAATGCATTTCATTGATCAAATGATGTTCAAAAATTATGAAATTTACAGGGTGAAAGTAGATATCATAAGCTTTAATTTAATAAGTTATATGAATCATTTAACGCTATATAAAAAGAGTTACAAATTTTTGAATTTTACCCTGCGAAATTGAGAATTTTTTGGAATAGCATGTAAAGATTAAAATGCTGGGAATTTTTTGCTTCTAACTGGAAAAATTCTATATTTTTTCTCAAAACTAGACTTAATAAGGGTTCTATATCTTTTAGAATTGCTCCAATACGATATCTAAAAAATTAATTATGATTTTTCAAAAATTGGGCAGAAAATCTGCCAAAAAATCCAAAAATGAAAAGGAAATATAATGGCAAACTTGTAATTTTGCCAAACAAGTACCAAATTAATTATTTTTCAATTAATTACAGTTAATTTCAATTAATTAAGGAAAATAAAGGAAAAATATATATTTAGAGTAGTTTGGTCAAATAAATATGAATTTATGGAAAATTTGACAAAAATTATGACTTTACGTGTATACGTAACTTGAACAAGTTATGAAGCCAATTTGGATCTAAAGGAGGGATCTTTAGGATTCTATTACATGTAACAAGAGAGGAAAATATTATTTGCATGTAAATTGGGCTCAACGTATCAAGTTACATGAAGATAAGAATTTATGCCTTAAAAGTCATAATATTGGAATTATGACATAAGCAATAAGTTAAATGACATAAGCAAGCATCTTTATAAAGCAAATCTGCATCTCCTTCCTCCCATTTCCATCATATTCGTTCAGCAAAAGATAGAGAGAGAAAGTTTAGAGAGTTTAGAGAGAGAAGAAGAAGAAAACTCGTAAGATAGATCGATTTCTTCGGTGAATTCACACCTAATGCGTATAACCTTATTCCTAAGCTTCTCTTTCATGTTTTTAAGGGAGTTGGAAGCTCAATTTTTAGTGTTGAAAGACTAGGGTTTTCAGCCACTTTGAGAAAAACCAGAAGAAGCGAAAGGTAACCTTCAAACTTTCGTATATTGCTTATTCTGGTTGCTATGGACAATTTAATCATTGAAATTTCATCGGTTTGTGTTTGATTTGAAATTTTGGAATTGACATTGCATAAGGGTTATGCTGCCCAAATTGGGTCTAAATAGTAGTTATAACCTAATTAAATAGTCAATAAAGTGGTTAGGAGTAGAAAGGAATATGTCTGCGAAGTCGAAATAAAAAAACTCCGATTTTTCCCATAGGATACTCATATTTCGGCCAGGCAGAGATCTAAGAGTTAAAGTTATATTTTCAATGATTTGATTGTTCCATTGAGTTCAGGAGGGAAAATTAGATGGGGTTATAGTTGATCACTTTTTTGGAAAAGCCCGAAAATGCATAATTACGAAAATGCCCCTGAAACCCTTAAAGTGGGACTGCTGTCAACACCCGTTTCCATTTCGATAATCAAAGAGTAATAAAGACAGAATTCAATAGGCATACAGAAAAGTACGATTATATTGATAAAAATATTCGTTTACAACTCCGTTATTGTTCGCTAACGGAAACAGAAAATACAACGGAAACTTAATATTTACAATTTCACCAAAATATCACAAAATAGACTAATTATGCCCACGATTTTATCCTCACCTTGAGACACGTGCCGTTCACTTTCTGGTGTCTACGTCTCTTTCCTTTGCCCCACTGGTACCCGCTGAGGTATTTGTTTAAAAATAGGGTGAGATTCCGAAGAATCCCCGTAAAGACATAATATCGTTCATAGAAAATGCGAAAAGTAAATATGACATGCGCCAAGATATGCACAAATTAATGAACAATATAAACACATAATCATCATCATGTATACATGAGTAGGGCCCAGCCCCACAATCTACACCGGTTGGACTCCTGCCAACTCTCAGTGTAAGTGCACCTCTGGCACTAACTGCCCCTCTCTAGGCAAATCATGTTGATTAATAAAGTGTATTTACAAAAAAAATGGCATCCACACAATCACATAACTTATGGCATAGTGTATGAAGGACAATGTCCCTACCTCAAAGCTTTATAATCCTCTATTTAATGGTGTCCCGTAAAGTGTGTTGTTCCGACGTCTGATTCGGTCCTAAAAATATTAAATGTACCAGAAATAGGTCATAACATATCCAAGCATCATTTTATACTCTTTCATATTGTTTATTGTGGTTATATTAGTCTATGGTAAAAATTTACAAAAAGCCCCCGGGACCCTGGCTCGGCCCCGCTGTACCCGGCTCGATAGCACGTTTTCCCAAAATTTTGACTAAGGCTGTTCTAACTTATTTTCACCCAAGGAACCCATTTCCGGGCTCAAAATCACCAAATTCACTGTCAAATTATGAAAATACCCTTGACAGCCCCTATTTAGGGATTTCAGTGGCGTTTTCGTAATTATGCTTTTTCGGCCTCTACCGAAAAAGTGCCCAACTGTAACCCCACCTATTTTTGCCCACTGAGTCCAATGGAACCATTTATTTCATGAAAATCCAACTCCTACTACCAGATCTGGTCCTGGCGGAAATATTGAAGGAAAAATAGAAAAATGGAGCTTTGTGTTTTAGCTTCTAAAACTTGTACTTTCCACTTCTAATCCTTGATTAACTCACTTAAACACTTCTTAACCATGATTCAAAGAAATTTGGGCAGCATAACCCCTTAGGATTAGCACTTTCCAAATTTACAAACTCAACAAAATAACCAAATCCAACCATAATCATCAACAATAACCACAAACTAGCATAATTTTAGGATTTGTGAAGTTACCTTTTTGAGTTCTTGAAATTTCTCTCTCTAGGAGTCCTCCTCTCTTTCTCCTTGAGCTCAAGATTTGCTTGCTAATCCATGGATTTCATGGAAAGGAAGAGATTAGAGAAGAGTTTATGGAAGATTAGAAGGAAAAAGCTTAGGAAATCTCCACTGACCTTAATCCTTCTCTTCTTCCTTCTCTCTAGAGCATGAAGCTTTCCTTAAGCTTTTCTCTCTCTTCTTTCTTGTTGCAAGTTTTGATAATGAAGGCAAGAGAAAGATGAAGCCAAGCTTCATAAAATATCTTGCCATTTTCCCCTTAATTAATAAATGGTAGGAAAATAAATTATGACATAAGCCTTGTACTTGAGTTTATCCTCTTCCAACTTGTGTCATAAGCCTCCAATTGCAATTGAACCACTTCTCCTCCATTTGGTTAGCCCAAAAATGTCCTAAGGGCCCTTCATGCACACCATTTGGTCTTTCATTCCATTAATCAAACTACATGTGCCAAGAAATCATATTTTAATCCAATTTCCACATGTGCTCATATCTTAGTAATTCTTATTTAATTGTTTGGCATTGGATGATGCCACTTGGCATGTTTATGAGCCAAGTAATTATTTTCCCATCCTATTTCCTTATTCTACAATTCTTAATTTATTCCACCAAGAATATTCAATTTATACATTTTCCTTTATTTTCCTTAATTAATTTAAATTAACTCCAATTAATTGGAAAATAATTAATCTTGGGCTAAATTGGCAAAATTATGATTTTGCTATCACCTTTGTAATCTAATTAAATTCTTGAATTCATTTGCCCATTTCCTTATGAATATGAATATTTCAAAATTCATAAGATCCAAATTCATGAATATTCACCATTTTATTGAATTATTCAAATAATTACAATATATTTTTTGTGAATAAAATTTGGGGTGTTACAACTGCCAAGGGTAATTTTGTTTTATGGCAGTGGATTTGATAATTCCGAATCCAGAAATGGATTCCTTTGACAAAAATATGTCTGAATAGCCCATGTCAAAATTTTGGAAAAAGTGCAGCCGGGTCGAGGTCCCTAGGGCATTTTGGTAAATTTTCACCATAGGCTAATATAACCACATTAAACACTATGAAAGTGTCTAAAATGGCACCTGGATAGGCTATAGCCTAATTCTTATTCATTTGATATTTTAGAACCGAGTTAGACTCCTGTAGTTGGCACGTTTCACGAAGTTGACCGTTCAATACTAGAAAAGGGATCAGGTAGGGACTATTATCTCTCATATACTATGTGACCATTTGTATGATGTGTGTTACTATATTTTGTGATTTGAACGCGTGCGGGAGGCACATTACCTGGTTATGGTTCGATGCCCAGCTAAGGTACACTGGTATTGCCTAGCTATAGTCAGTGACTCAGGTGAGGTACACATAGGGGTTTCAACTGGATGGTTGGCCCTGAACTTTGTGTACACACACGGATTTATGTGAATTTTCATTTTACTTGATACGGTGCATTGCATATTAAATTCTCGCATTTTATATGTTGATAGTATGTTTCTACTGAAATTCCCTGGAATCTCACCCCTTTTTATAAATATAAATATCTCAGTGGGTGCTAGGCTGCTAGCAACTCAAAAAGCAAGGACGTAGATACGGGGAACTGATAGATACAATTCTCGAGACGAAGCTCATGGTTATATGTAGTATTTAATTTTGAATATTTTGGATGAAATGTATGTCTTATCAAACCCTGTGGGGAATATCTCTATGTAATCATATACTATATATTAGTATTTTGCTGCTATTCCTGTGTGCCCACCGAATTACGCACAAACATTCTGAAAATATGAAAAATAAGATAAAGGTATGCCAGAAATGAAAGAGAATGAGTAGAAAAAAAAAAGAGATGACATAACTCTATATATATATATATATATAATATTAGGGGTAAATAAAAAAAAAGTACTATATGGTGAGACAAAAATAAAGTATATCTTATATAAAAAAACCACACCCCTTCATAAATTTTGTTCCTATATTTTGAACAAGAGAGTATTATCATGTCAACCTCTTAAATTTTGGACCAAAATCTCATTCTATAATGTGGCTCCATATATTTTGGACGGGAGAGAATAAATCATTTGGAGAGTAATAAGTGCTTATTTGTTAGTCTTACCCTATAATTAATGTTTAAATGTGGCTCATTGTATTTTTTTTCTCTTATATAAAACTCATTTAATATGGGTAAATTTGAGAAAAATTCAATTCAAGAGAAATATAATAATGTAACTATCATTTTTTAGTTTTGATGAATTAGTTGAAGTGACTTATATTGTAGATCGAAGAAAATAAAAGAGTTCAATCTATTTTATTTTGCAAATTTATATTATTTTAAGTCTTATCATAGGATATTTTTCTAGAAGGTGTTCTTGGTTATTTTTATAGTGCATTTGATGATTTTGTTTTTCTAAATATAGGTATCCTCCTATTGAAGGCAATACTATTCGAGTCACTGTCGGATATTAAATGCGGATACCTCTGCCAACGTGGATTCAAACTTTGGTTCATCACATTATGAGAGACTTCACCCTTCTATTAGATCTAACTCTCATTGTCGCATTTACTGGTTTTAAGTAGAGGTGGTAAAACGGGTTAACCAGTAGAGTACGTGTTGGCTAGCGATGGGCCATGGGTTGATAAAGCCTATAATTTGCTAGGTTGTTATTTTGCTAACCCAAACCCCCTAAAGTCGGACAGTTTAACCCTCTTTATTTATGTGTAAATTAATTGAAATTGACTTATACTTAAAATTAGAGTGATAGCACGGTTTTTTTTTAATACTTAAAACTCATTAATATATTTAATGCCAGAGAAATTAAGAAAGCAAAGCAAAAGAACCCAGCCATGCTATGCCTAAGTGCTGATAATTTCTTCTCAAGTCTCTTTATTCATTACGTATATTAATGAGCTTTTCATTGACGTAGTACTAGTTTTCTAATACAAGTTATTAAAAAAGTATTTAAAAAACTAACACACATTTTTTTATAACTATCTAACTTAATTAATTTTCTTAATATATATAAATTGATTATTGAAATCCTAATACTTAAAAGTCTTTTTTTTTTTTTTTTTTTTTTGCTAATCTAATACTTAAAAGTCAATTACACGTAATATTCACATCACTCGAATTATGAAACAGATTTAGTTACTTCAAGATTTTTTTTTTTTGCCAACTACTTCAAGATACTTGAATCTTTAAATGTTGTTGTTGAAGATTAAAAGTATTACTAAAATTACATAATAAACTTTATTTCTACATGAGATTTGATATACAAGTAATGAAGAAAAAACAAATAAATAAACACAAACACGTCCCTCCCATAATTCCATCAATGTTGTTGACTTGTTCCGCCCAAGAACATTACTATCATTAAACCAAGAAAACAATAATAATTAATAAATGGTTAGTTGAGATGATAAGCAATCTTATTTCGTAAGGAAGAGAAAACAAATTCAAATTTTGAGCAACGCACTTATTAAGAGAGGAAACCCTTCATATTATCAAAAAACAAAAACAAATAAACAAAGAAAACGGCCTGATATAATAATATGGCCAAATATATATACAAGTATACGGTCAAACGATTTGTTAAAATGCATGACAGATCTATTATTTTGTTCTTAATATATATTGGATTAAACAAATGGAAATCGATCTTGAAGAGCCTTCCTAGGTTTATTGGGGTTCGGTTAAACAATTATGTAATATAATGTCGCATTTGATGATTTAATTTAAAAATTGACTCCACAATTTTCATAGCAAATTTTGTATCTCGCGAGTTTAAATAAACTTATAACATAGATATAAATTAAGTAGTACGCTCATAAAGTTTTACTTCAATAAAAAAAAATAACTATTAAGAGTATATGATTAAATAATTAACATACAAAGAATGAAAACATACAAGGTTTAAATATATTTCAAATTGAAATTATTGAAATTAAATATATCAATATTCATAATTTATCATACTCAATATAAAAAATTTTATGAAGTTTATATATGAAGTCACTAAACATAATCAAATTTAAAAATAAAAATTATAGATTCAACAAAAATAATCAAATGTTGGATTAACAATGTTCTCATTAAAAGTGGGTATGTTGACACAAATTTGTAAATTAGCACGAGTTAAAAACATACTATGATGATTTTGCAAGCGAGATACTTAAAAGTGGTAAATTTGAGGAGTCAATAGGTGAGCTTAACTAAATTAATAGCTATCACAAGTTTAAAAATGAGTTAATAGAATCATATAAGTTAGAACATAAAAAGTTGAATAAGTCAATTCGAAGTTTGATAAGAATGATAATATTCTCAATTACTCCTACTGATATATCTTTTTTTTTAATAATATCTTACTAATGTATCTATCATGGAGTTAGACACGTTGAGGAAAATTATTTTAAGGTTTAATTCAATCAAATATGATATATTTTATTCACCCTTAAATTATATTTTTTTAGAGTAAAATATTTTCACTTCTTCAACATATTATCTTAATTACACTGACCTCTCCTCTATTCTAAAAATATACAATTAAGTTTAGATAGTTAACACCGTTAAAAATATTATCAGAAAATATTTTTTAATTAATATTTTTATTTAAAAAATTTTATTCACTAATTTAACCTTCATGATACTAAATCTTTATTTTTTGACTAAAATTGTTTTGAATAATTTAATATTATTCTTTTTTTCCTTAATTTTATTTTTTTTATTTTTCAAATATATTTAATATTCTTGTCATATTCAGACATAAGTTTAATTAATTTAGTCAATGTAGATATAAAAAATTTGATTGATTCTTTAAATAAATAAATACAAATTGAATATGCTTATAAACGTTTTAATTATATATTATAAATTTTAATGAAGTACATAATCTCTCAAACTTAATCCTTTTATACTCCAAGATAAAATAAAATATATTTAAAAAATATTTTTATCCATTTAAACTAAATATAAATAAATAATTTTTAATAAATGTGATGAAAAATAAAAAAATTATAAATTTTATAATATAACAAAATAAATAAATTTTATAACATTATCTATTATAAATTTTTTGGATGTATAATTTTTTTGACAAATATAACTGTGTAAATAATTCTTTTGTTAAATTGGTTTATTTTGATCAAAATCTAAGTTTAAGAGTTAAACTTAACAGTTAGCTAACGGTTGAATGGATGGAAATAAAATTTTAAAAATACAAAGAAAATTTGTGTAACATGCATTTTAATTTTAAGGGAGATTTATATGAGTTTTCAAAATAGAGGGAGGGTTTTTGTAATTTAGGTAAAATAGAGGGGTAGTTAATGTCCTTTGCAAAAAAAGAAGAAGAAGGGTAGTTAATGCATTTTACTCTATTTTTTAAAAATAAAATATTGCTGTTTTTTTATAATCCCTTGACCAAATCAAAAACGGTTTTTTATTTTATTAATACATAAAAATGTTGTTTGGGTTTGAGTACAAAAACAAAATTCATAGCCCAACTATTTGGTAGGTGGGCCCAAGTTGGAATGTGGATCATCTTTTATGAGATGGTTTGATCCAATGATAGCATTTGAATTAACACAATAATAATTTTGATTGGGATGAAAAAAGATGAAAATTGTTGTAAAATACTAATTAAGGTGGATGTCCATGAGCTCCCAACTCTTGACCTTTCATTTTCTACATCCCATAACCTCTTCAATGAATGATCTTTAGGAGTTTTCATGCCCATAACTCAAAGGTTATAATGTGTGCACTCATGAGGATTAAAGTTTGCCATTTACTTTGTATAACTCTTAGTTGTGGTTGAGGGCCTATAAATAGAGCACTATGTACTACACTTTGTTTGCATCCAAATGAATAAGAATCACTCCCTTCTTGCTCTCTATTTCTCTCTTGTATTTCTTCATTCCCTTCATCTCAATCTCTTATACTTTCTTAATTTTATAACACGTTATCAGCACGAATTCGCTCAGAAAACCTATGGTCTAGTTTTCTATCTCTTCTACTCTCTAACTTTCTCATTTCCATACTATGAGTATGTTGTATATTATTTTTATGCTATCTATTTTTATCCATCCTTTTGTTATATTTTACATATATTTAAAATAATCTAAGTCATTATATACAATTAAATGGACTCTTTTACCGATTGTTTTATATATCGGGTTCCATGGCTAAGATTTGAGATTATTGTTGCTTTATTATCCTTCACAAGTTTTTCTTTCCTTTCACTTTTATGTATCATTTTCCGGTAATCTCTTATTAGACAAAATTATATTTCTCTATTTTATATTCTAGTATTCTTTACATTTTATGTTATATATTATTGCTTGTTTCTTTATTTTATGTCATTTATTTCATCTTGTTTTATTGTTATTTTATTTACATTTCCTTTATTTATGTTAATACATTATTGTTATATCATTATATCAATCTTTTATTTTCATTTGTTTATTATATTACATTAACATATAATAGTATTATATATGAGCATGTAATGTGGTCTATATGATAATGGGCTTGTCTATTATTTATATTTGATTATGAATTTGAATTTATTTAATTTATTTTCTAGTATTTTGATTTTATCGAGAGGCCAGAAGTCATAATATTTTTAATTTCGTGATCAGATGATCAGAAGTCATATCACTTTTGTAATAGCTCTTATGAGAAAGAATGCTATTTGTTTCATTAAATTGCAAGATTGACAAGAAAAATTTTGGCACTTTTATGATTTAATTGTTACAAATATCAAAGTCCTGAAGGCTAAATATTCAAATATCAAACTAAACAAAAAAAAAAAGCTTTGTAAGGTTTTTGCTATGGTCCTGAAGACCAATATTTGGAGAAATTGATGATGCTATTGAAAGTAAAGAACATATGTAAGAGTGAAAATAAATATGATCACATTGCATTTGTGGAATTGATAGTTGAAAGCTAAGAATACTTTGTCTTAATTATTGAATTACAATCGTGGAAATAATAACATTTTTAAGGTGATTAAAATTATAAGCAAATATCATATTATGACTAGAAGTCATATGGATAGAAAAAAAATGGTATAATATGACCAGAAGTCATATAGACTCATATGTATTAATTTATTGAAAATAAAGATCAAAATGGTTGTAAAGCCAGAAAGACCATGAAATATTGTGAAAAATATTAAAAATAGTTATGATGCTTAAATCAATAAGTTACGGAGAAAGATGATAAGCTTGTATAGCCAAAAGAAATAATTGTAAGCCCTGAAGTTTATATGATTTTGATTCTTTATGTTTAAATTGAAATTGATTGTGATTAATTTGTGAGAGAGAAATTATTATTTAACATTGTGATATCAACATGAGTGATATATGAAATCAAATAGATAAAAAGGTAATGATTGGTCATTTTAAAATTTCAGTATAGTGCCAATTTATTTACAAATTTAAACATTATTGATAATTATTGATATATTTTGATTTCATGGTCTTTTAGGATTCTAACTACCTCATGGTTAATCCTTATAACTCCTATACCAAATGGTTTTCAATATTTATTTATATTACCTTCAATTATAAAGTTAAGTTGTTTAATTACCTTCTTTATGTATAATTGTACAATTTATTTGTAATTTTAAGTATATTGTGTATGTGAATACTATTCATACATCAATGGAGTTTACCACCTCTATTTTCTTCTTGGGACTTGTATTTTTCTGTTGCACCAAAGATTTCCCAACAAACATTCAACTCATATACCTCAACATCAAGGTATTTTCTTTCATTATTAGTCATATTTTTCATTTTAGCCTTGTCTTCCATCTCTTTTCTCTTCTTGAGCACTATTATGTTGCCTTACATATATATGCAATTTTTCTTAGTTCCAAACTTTCATTATTGAAAGGCATACAAATACTCTTCAATTTGTATTTTATTTTAGTATTAATAATTTATTGCCTCCTCTCCCAAGTCATTGTATTATATTGTATGACTCACACTTGAGGAGGAGATTGTTAGAATATAAGTGTGAGTTAATATTGAAAAGTTTTACTCATATACTTCCTCATAAAACCTATTAATCTCCGAAAAATGGATGTCA
This sequence comes from Inga oerstediana, assembly GCA_963210345.1. Classification (NCBI taxonomy): domain Eukaryota; kingdom Viridiplantae; phylum Streptophyta; class Magnoliopsida; order Fabales; family Fabaceae; genus Inga; species Inga oerstediana. Next base: position 12,000,102 of record OY723404.1, on the reverse strand, counting down.
TATTGACATTTTATATCAATACTTATGGAAATTGAAAAGTTTGTTGTTGGTTAAGCAACATGTTACAATAAACTAGTAGTTTACTGATCCAAACAAATTTATGTTGGCATGACTTGTTTGATTCATCCGAGTCATATATAAAAGATTACATTTGACATCCGTTGCAGAACTAGAAGATTTTTCATGAATAGCCAACATATTATATAATTCAAGAATTATCATGTGCTGCTTGTTTTCAAAGAAATTTGATTATGAGAGTATCACAAGTTATGATTTGGAATGAATCTCTATATTTCTGGAAATATATCAAGCTGATATATGGGCTCATTCAAATAACATGTAAACCATACAAGTATTCAATGAATTTGATAGATGCATCTATAAGATGGTTACATGTGATATTACTATTAGTTTGCAACCTAAAGTTTGCAAGAACGTTTGAATAAATTATTATGTTAAGCACGATTTCCAGATTATACGATTCATTCATTGAAGCCTCCATAAATAGCTAGATTGATACTTATGAGAACAAAATTTATATTTTAGTGTTGGCATATTTGATCTTACGTATTGCAGCACTTATATTAGCCAACCAATTCTCCCAATATAATTGGCTTTTAGTCAGGAGCCAGGTATATTCCATCTTAAAAAGTTTGAATGTTCATTCCTATTGATTCACCACAATGCACATAGATGGATATTTAAAGGAAGTTAAGATAAATGTTGGGTAAGAACCTCCTTATTTTTGTTTGTCTCTAAATGAAACAAAGGGATGTTTCTAATAGAAACAAATGGATTTAGGAGACTTATACTGCATGATTAGTCGATTGTCATTTGACAAAGTTTTCCTAACATGAGGGGGAGAAATTAAATAGCTGGAAAAGAAAAAAAAAAGAATGCATTATTACTATCAAATACAGATCCTCAAATATAACAATATAAACCAGAAGTTCATTTGGTTTGCATTCATGAAATATTACATAAAATTTGCTAGATGCAATTACTGACCTAAATGGGAATTACTAAATCTCATATTCCAGCTATAAATGGTCTAATCAGCATAAATGAAAGTGAGACATGCCCGAAGTATGAGAGAATAATCAGTTCCAAAAGAAAAAAGAAAGAAACAAATAATCAAGATAATCATATTAAAGAGACAGACACTCTAGAAGAGGTCAATACATAACTACTTGCAGAACCCTCAAAAGAGGTTCATGTACCTGAAAGTAATAAAGAGATCTCAATGAATTATGTCACAACAAGAAAAATGGAATTGAAAAGATAAAGTTGTTGACAACAGTTTTAGTAATAATATCACGTGATCAAATGAGGATCTTATACATAAATATGTCGGTAGAAAAAAAAAGGTGATTGGCCAACTGAAAAAGGGGACAATACGAAATGAAAAATGTTCTTTCAGCATGTGAAATTTATGGACCTGTAGTCCAAATATGGACCTGTAGTCCAAAACATTTGAAATATTAAGTTATTTGTGATATATGAATATTCATGTGAAAATAAAGATTTTCACAAGGTTTAATGATGATTATGATGAGATACAACATTTGGTAGTAGATACAATAATTGTTGCATATATTATTAGTTTGACAGTATATGCAAACAAAATAATGCGTCTATTAGATATCATTATATATAGCATATGCAAATGGATAGTGAATATTACATGATAGTCTTTGAAGAATCTAAAATGCCAGAAGCATATACAAGAAAATCATTCTATATATAAAATATTGTGCGAGTTTGAAAATAATTCAAGCATATATAATTGATTGAAAAATATATTGAAAAATGAGTAATTTTACATTTTACTTGACTTGTAGATCAAGTTATCAAATGCATCAATGGTTTCAAAATCACATATTTTTACCATGGTGAATTTTCTTATAAAGATACATTGAATTTAATGGTCTAGAAGTATCTTATACTTTATGAGAATATTTTTGTATTATGCTAATATTGTATCTATTATGATTTTATTGATAGAAATTAGTTCTTGCAAGTGCACAGTGGATAACAAAAATGAGATTTGGTGTGATAGTCCTATTAACATATTATATAATATTATTTTGTTCAAAACAAACTGAATATGTGGATGTAAGATATATTTTGATGATTTTTAAAATAATTTTTCTTTATTGTTTTCACGATGAATAAGATAAAGGCATAATATACTGATATTTTAGTATATCCAGAAGATATGTAAGAGGAATACATCTAACATAATATTTGGTGACAATGTATCATTCATAGTTTGGTGGCTAAAAGAATGATATGCTCAACAATACATTAGAAGTGATGTTCTTATCAGGGAAGTAAAACTGATGTTATTATCAGGGGGAGTAAATACGATATTATCATCGTGTGAAATAGAGACCATGCTGTACTCTTTTCCTTAATCAAGGTTTTGTCCCACGGGGTTTTCCTAGTAAGGTTTTTAATGAGGCAGTTTTGATTTGTATTGTGTACTCTTTTTCCTTCACTAGGTTTTTGTCCCATTGGGTTTTTCCTAGTAAGGTTTTAATGAGGCACAATATTTTTTTTTATGGACATCTAAGGGGGAGTGTTGTAAAATACTAATTAAGGTGGATGTCCATGAGCTCCCAACTCTTGACCTTTCATTTTCTACATCCCATAACCTCTTCAATGAATGATCTTTAGGAGTTTTCATGCCCATAACTCAAAGGTTACAATGTGTGCACTCATGAGGATTAAAGTTTGCCATTTACTTTGTATAACTCTTAGTTGTAGTTGAGGGCCTATAAATAGAGCACTATGTACTACACTTTGTTTGCATCCAAATGAATAAGAATCACTCCCTTCTTGCTCTCTATTTCTCTCTTGTATTTCTTCATTCCCTTCATCTCAATCTCTTATACTTTCTTAATTTTATAACAAAAATATATTTTTCCTTCCAACAACAGCTCATATTTAAATTAAAGTTATGGAAAAATTGGGAAAAGGTCACCTACAACTTTTATTGGCAAGAAGTACTAGGTAGGTTTTTTAGAATCGAATGCAGAGAATGTTTATAGAAGAGCGACCTCAAATTGACCCGGAATGCTCCAATCATGTCCATCCAAGTAGTCATGTAAAAATAAGGGTAAGAAATTAAGTTAACGCACGTTTAATTAAAGGCAACGTAATCTAAAAGCTACAAACAGAGACCGTTAGCCCAAGACCTTGTTCAAGAAACTTAATCCCAAATAACAGTTAATTACACTGTTACACAATAGATAAAACCAAATCACAAACATGAACAAAAATACATAAGCCAAATTGGAGCTTCATATCTTTTCATCTTCATTCACTAGTAAGATCCAAATCTGGGCTTCTGATCAGTGCTCACATCAGAACCAAGCAAACTCATGAAACTTGAACTCTGAGAACCAAACCATCCATGTTTTTCCAGAAACCCCTTAACAAAACCACCACATAAGTCGGAAAGCACAGAGCCCACATATGCAATATAGAGATAGTAAAACACTGTTTGGAGATAAGTGAAATAAGTATTATTTGGGTTTTGGATGTAAGCTTTTGCAATGGAAAGAAGAGTGATGCATGGTGCAGAAGCTCCTGCAACTACTGCCATTGCCACATCCTTATTGTTGTTGCTCATGTAGAAGGTGAAGCCGTAAATTAATGGTGGCACTAACCCTAGTATGATGTATGAGAGCATAACCATGTACGCATGAAGAATGTAGTTCTCTCTCTTCCCCAAGACTTTATAATATCGATCCTCACATTCATTTGTTTGATTGTTCCCTCTTGGCTGCTCAGATTTCATGTCCTTGATCTGCAAGTATCCATGCTTTTATATGTTTTAGGGGGTACTAATCATGCCGTAGTATAAGCTATAAATAGTACAACTCACTTCAAAATTTGTCCAAAGCACAGGTCCATAATCTGGTCATAAACCACTGGTGATCCTTTTTTTAGTGTAGTTATAGATAGGATGGGGGCCCACACTTGGAAGGAACTTGTATTTAAGTCATGAATAGTACAACTCATTCCAATGATCCTATAGATATGGTTATAAATAGGATGGTAGCCCCATGTTTATAAAATATTAATATATAAGTCATGAATAGTACAATTTAATCTGTCAATAGTATGAGTTGCCAATTCTTGGTTTTACCCTGTTGAGGAAACTATAGATATACTCCCTCCGTCCTTTATTATAATCTGCAAGTTTGTGAATGAGTGTGTCCTAAAAACTATGCTTCATTTTAAATTTGTCTAGACATTTATTACTTTTTTCCAACTTTACCCTTTATTGATTGTATTTATATCATTTATTCTCTCTCACTTATCCTTTTTGCATATAAGTTATAAGGACATAGTTAAAAAAATAATGCATATTTATTATCCTTAACTAATTTTAACAGTTTTATTGATTATGTAAATCAATTATTTGAAACTTATAATGAGAAACAGAGGGAGTACCTGTGATGCATGAATAATACAAGTCATTTCCAACTTTATGCAAAACACAGGTTTATAACATAGGTGCCAGATCGTGGGGGGTGTGGGCCCCACTCTAGAGCTAGCTGCCCATTGGGTTACGTGGATAAAATTTTGTAAAAATCACACCAAGGTTCCAACTAAAAAAAATAATATAGGAAGAATCTCATGATTTGTCAATGTTAAGTAAAAGAGATCATTAATAAGTTATGAGATTTTTCTGATATTATTTTCCTTAACTACGACCTTGGTGTGCTTTTCCCAAAAATTTTCTTCCTCAATTAGACAACCAACCATCTAATTCCAAATTCATTCAAAATAAATGTATGGTGATGAAACTAACATGAAGGTCAAGGATGAAAAGTCCACCTAGCAGGTTTGCAGCAGACAAAGCTAGAATGCTCACTGCAAATTCAATTTGGTGAAAAGAAGAACATCATCATTAGATGAAACTCGCATGAAGGTGAAGGATGAGAACATGTCATATTTTAAGATTGTTATAACATGTTGCCATAAGTCTCTTTACCTGTGGTAGCATCAACACTTGCTGCAGATATAACAATGATAAGACTTGCAATGAACTCAATTAAACCACCATACACAATGCTCTTCAGAATCTCCAATCTCTTGTTACTTCCTGCTTCTTGAACTTCACCTTCTTGTATAGTTGTATTTTCTTGAATTTCTGTTTTACAATTTATAACACATCATTTGATTGCAACATATTATACTGCTTAATTTCCAAGATGCAAAAATAATAGTAAAACATAAGACATGTTCAAATATATTATCCAGCATGTAGAGGATATCAAGGAGCTTTAAGCGCTTGTTTGGTCGGAGGGGAGGGGAAGGAAAGTGGACAGAGGGAAAAAAAATTTCAGTTGAATTTAAAAAAATTAGAGAAGTGAGGTTAAAAATTTTAAATTAATTTTTCTTACTCTTTTATCTTATATTCTTTTTATTAAAATTTTATTACTCCACTTCTTTAATCTTTTAAAATTCAACTTATAAAAATTTTCTCTCCCTTCTCTTCCCCTCCAAATCCCTCACACCAAACACACCCTAAGGGTCTGTTTGATTCATGGAGTTAGAGGGGATGTAATAAAATATAATGATAGAAATGTAATGGAAAGGAATGATATTTACAGAGCATTTGTTTGGTATGCTATTAAAGATGCATGAAGTGAAATTTATATTTTATCTACAAAAAATAAAAAATAAATGTGAAATCATCTTTTCAACTTTATTAGGACAAAAAAATGAAGGATATAAATATTCATATGCTAATTTATATAAAGCTTGAATTCGAATTATACAGCCAAAGCTATGTAACTGATTTGTTATAATTAGGATTACATTGGATTACTTTACTACACCAACTAAAGACCTTAATCAACAAAATGAATGAGGATTACTACTAATCCTTAAGCATGAAATTGAACCAAACGTGCTATAAATGAATTCTGAAAGCTCATTCAAGAAGTCAAATAAGTATGTGTTAAAATAGATTCAAGAAACTCTTCACCTTCAATAGTTTCTTCCCTTACTGTATCCAAAATCAAGACTTTCTGGATACAAGTCTTGCAATTAGGACAATAGAATCCTTCTGAGGGAGCCTTCTGATGTAGACTTTCCAAATATGCTTCTCTCACTAACTGCACATTCTCTGTCATTAAACCAAATCTTTCACTTTCATTTTTCACATTGTTGAGAGAATTTGAATCCCCAGAAACAATAGGATCAGAGAAAGCTGATGTTCTGTTCTTCTCAACATCATTGCAATCCTCCTCTATTTCAGAGTTCCCTAGCCCTGCGTGACAATAAGGAAATAAGGTTTTTTTTAACCCCTGAAAAATATGTTTCAACCATTTTTTGTTGCTCATCTGTGAGAGAAACGTACGATAAGTTGTGGATAATTATTTTCTAATCTGGTTCTTGAATTTTAATGAATTTTTGTTTGTATTTTAGTAATTCTTTGAAAAATTGAAAACTAGTATTAATATCCTTATAGTGGCATATTAGAAACTTTTTGTTTTTCTAAGCAATAAAACCCACTTTTTCTTCACGATAAGAAAGACCATCAACCAAATTTTGCAGATGAACTTTTGCAATTCTGCTTCTGTCAAAAAAAACTCCTAGATTTGATGTTCCCAACAGGGCAAGAACAAGCAGAAGGAACAGAGTTATAAATATTATTAATTTTTCTATTGAAAATTTATTCACACAATCACACCCATTAAGAAAATAAAGCATGAAAGAAAAAGAAAAACTTCTAAACATGTTTAGATAATTCACACGTGAATGACTTTATTAAAACTAAAGTTAATGGTATATATATAGGTCCATGAAGGTTCAAATCTTGTGTGGTAATTATGAAAGTACCTTGTTCATCAAGCTCTGCCTCTGCCTCTTCCTGCTCATTCCTTTGCTTCATTAAGTCTTCCATTCTTGACACTTCACAAACCAATGAAAATGATAAGCCTTTTAGACTTTAGAGTTGTGTCTAAAAGTCAACTTGAATAGCCATATATTAATTACATAATATAATAATAGGGAAAATTGTCCATATATACATGTTTAGAAATTTTATAACTCACAAGGGCATGGCATCTTGCTTGTATCAGTCAAAATTACATAATTTTAGGGGTAAATTTTTTAGCCACTTGAAGAAGCTATGACTACTTCAACTTGAATTTGTATATGTTTGGATTGGGAAAAAAACAGAAGAAGTGATTTTGGAGACCAGTTTTTTTTTTTTTTTTTTCAAAAAGTGATCAATTCAACACTTTAACTTCGCCTCAAACCATGGTGTCTGGTTCATTAATGACTTTTTGATTTTTGTCTCGGTGTTTGGATGAAATCACACAAAACCTTTGTTTTGCTTGAAAAAGTGTTTTTAGCCAAATCATGCAAGTCTCTTGATGAAAACCTTTTTGGAGAGTTATCCTAAATAGGTTAGACAAAAAACCGTTTAATCAAATCTCGTGGTTTGAAATGATAGTTAAGAATAATAAATATATCAAAATTGTGTCCATTTTTTTTAGTTAAAATACCCTTATTTACGAGGAAATAAAGAATAAGAGAGAAAATAAGAAAATTATTATAATACGGAGGATTGTAGAAGAGAAAGAATAAGAAAATAAATATGATAAAAGCAATAGGTTTTTAGGGGTTGTGAAAATTTATTATATTGATATTAAATAAGGGTCATTAACAAGGGTAAAATGGGAAAGTAAGAAGTAAATAAATAAAACATTCTCTGAATGTTTCTTATAATTTAGAACAAAATATGTGTGACAGTTGTTTCTTATAATATGGAATGGAGGGAGTCCTGTGTGTGTGTATTATTAAAATTAGATTTGAATAGTTGAGAATCATAACAAAGATGAGAGGATAGAAATACAACAGAAAGAAACTGAACTTATACACGAATGCATTGCATTGAAGCGCTACAAGAAAAATTAGTTTGTTCACAAGGACAAGATAGGCGATGGACTTTTGAGATGGAGTTATTGTATGTTTAAGGAACAATAAAACCATGATTTTAGAAATTTTTTTTCGTAAATAGATACAAAATTTTTCTTATATACTAATTTTATAAATTGTATAAGCTATTTTTAAAAAAAATAATTCAAACATGCACAAGCATAGTTAGATCTTTGAATATCCTGAAAAATAAACCATAAATATTAATTTAAATTGTTACAAACAGGAATCTCAAATAAAAACTGAAAGTTACCTTTGAAACTTAAACACCTTATTTGCAATTTTTTTTGCCTCTATCTTATTTGCAATTGAAAGTCCTGAATATAACTATTGGAATCAATACTTGCAACTCGTTTTTTAAAACAATTATGGGAGACTTAATTGCTATCAATTTCCTATTTTTGTTTTCCTTTTCCTTAAATAGTGACCATTATATTAGAAAAATGGGTTAATAATTTTTTGTCCATAAAGTTTGACCTTATTTTGGTTTTAGTTTCTCAAATTTCAAACCATGCTTTTGATCCCTCAAGTTTCATTTCATTTAAAACATTAATCCCTATAACTCAATAAAAACTTAAGCCATTTTGTTCATAGAGAGATCAAAACTAAAATGAGAATAAATTTGAAGGATTAAAGATGGTATTAACCCTAACAAATCTGGAAAAAAATGAAACAAATAAAAAAAAAATGCGGGACCCCTGTATGGGTGGGCTTGAGAGAAAACAGACGGTGGTCAATTTGGGTGATATGAAATATTTAACAATTCATATAATATTATTTAAATCAATTTGGGCTACTTAATTGTCAAAATTGACTGTTTCATATCTTTTCCTTTTCCTAATCTTCCTTTCTTTGGCAATCAACCATGTGAAAGGTATAGTTTTCAAAAATCAAAATTTCTTATTCGATTAAATTGGTTTTTATAAAGAAAACCAATTAGAAAAAAAAAAATCTGTTTAATTCATTAGAAAATGTTTTAGCCAATAAAAATTGATTTGAATTAGTTTCGTTTCTTATTTTGGGAAAAAAATTAAAATCATATAATTTATATATTTTTTTTTTATAATTTTGATAATTTTATATCAAACTTGATTCCTCTTTGTGATATATGCAAATGGGAAAAAATAAGTATAAAAAAAATTATTACTTGCTTCTTGTTATAAAAGTATATGTGATAAGAGAGAAGATTGATAGAATTCAGAGAATGAATTATAGAATTTCTAGAGAGAAGTTCAACTAAAACAATTGATTACAGCCCTTTATATAGAGTCAAAAATCTAACCCTGGTTGCATGACCATGGTTATATTTAACCCTGGTTACATGACTATGGTTACTTTATATCTTCTTTATGTCCTTGTCTTCTTTTGCTTTTACTTTGTGTCATGTCTTCTTTTCTTCTTTATGTCAAGTTGATTGGAAGAGTAATATGAGTCAATGGACATCCACATATTTAATATTCATAACATTCACCCTTGGATGTCCATTATGAATGTGCCTCATTAAAAACTTTAACTAGGAAAAACCCAATGGGATAAAAACCTAGCCAAAGAAAAGAGTACATCATTCATTGATACATCGTCGAGTGCTGCCTCATTAAAAACCTTTCTAGGAAAACCCAGTGGGACAAAACCTAGATAAGGGAAAAAGAGTACAGCGTGTATCGACTCCCCCTCTTGATAATATCAGTTGAAATCTTTGAATCTCCGAAGACCAATTTCATGAACAAGTTTTTCAAAGATTGTACCTGGGAGTGACTTGGTGAATAAATCTGCTAGATTTTCACTTGAATTAATTTGCTGGATATCTATTTCACCATCCTTTTGAAGGTCGCGAGTGAAGAAGAATTTTGGTGAAATATGCTTTGTTCTATCGCCCTTGATATAGCTTTCTTTAAGTTGAGCGATACATGAAGTATTATCCTCATATAGGATTGTTGGGATCATTTTGCCAGAAGATAAATGACAAGTTGTATGTATATGATGTATCACTGACCTCAACCACATACATTATCGACTTGCTTCATGTATTGCTAAAATTCCTGCATGATTAGATGATGTGGCTGATATAGTCTGTTTCATAGATCGCCATGAAATAGCTGCACCTCCACATGTAAATAGATTTCCCGTTTGTGATTTACCATCATGTGGATCAGACAAAAATCCGGCATCTGCATAACCAACCAGTTCATGCTTGGATACATTTGAGTAGTATAACCCCATGTCTGTAGTACCTTTGAGATAACGAAGAATATGCTTTATTCCATTCCAATGCCTTCGTGTTGGTGAAGAACTATATCTTGCTAATAAATTAACAGCAAATGATATATCAGGACGTGTGTGATTAACAAGATACATTAGTGCTCCGATAGCACTAAGATATGGTACTTCTGGACCAAGTAGTTCTTCATCACCTTCTTCACTGATTTCTCTGGGTCGGAATGAGTCTTTATCCACCTTCAAAGATCTTACAACCATTGGGGTACATAATGGATGAGATTTATCCATGTAAAATCGCTCTAGGACCTTCTTTGTATAAGTTTTTTGATATACAAAGATCCCTTTCTTGAAGTACTCGATCTGTAATCCAAGATAGAATTTTGTTCTTCCCAAGTCCTTCATTTCAAATTCTTTCTTCAAACAATTAATTGCCTTTTGAAGCTCTTCAGGAGTTCCAATGATGTTGATATCATCAACATAAACAGCAATTATAGCAAATTCACTATTAGATCTTTTCATAAAGATGCATGGGTATATCGGATCATTTTTGTATCCTTCTTTCAATAAATATTCATTAAGACAATTATACCACATGCGCCCTGATTGCTTCAGGCTATACAGGGACTTATTTAACTTAACTGAGTATTGTTCTCGAAAACTTGAATTAGATGCTTCTGGCATATTAAGTCCTTCAGGGACTTTCATATAAATATCATTGTCAAGTGATCCATATAAATAGGCAGTCACAACATCCATTAGATGTAAATCAAGTCCTGCATCTACTGCTAGATTGATTAAATAACGAAAAGTAGTCGCATCCACTACTGGTGAATACATTTCTTCAAAATCAATACCAGGTCTTTGTGTAAAACCTTGGGTTACTAGACGTGCCTTATATCTAGTTATTTTGCCCTTTTCATTTCTTTTTCGTACAAAGACCCATTTGCATCCAACTGGTTTTACATCTTCAGGTGTAAGGACTACAGGTCCAACACTTTTCATTTTGCTAATGATTTTAATTCTGCATTAATGGCATCTTTCCATAGGGGCCAATCTTTTCTTTGTTGGCACTCACTAATGGATTTAGGCTCATGATCCTCATTATCATTCATTACATCATATGCTATATGATAAGCAAAAATGTCATCAACGTTGACTTCATTTCTATCCCATCGGATTCCATTCATAACATAATTTATTGAGATCTCATTATTTTCACATATGTCAGGTACATGGGTCTCTTCTGGGACTATAATATTCTCTTCTGGAGATAATATCTCTTCAGGAGATGGCTCTTCTGGAGCTACTAATTTTTCTTCATTATCCTTGACTTGACCATCTATATTCTTTGCTCCTTTTCTTTTTCAAGGATTTTTATCTTTGGAACCGATGGGCCTGCCACGCTTCAGTCGTGCTTTAGATTCATTCATAGCAGGTTGTCCTTCAGGGACATCAATTTTAATAGGAGCATTAGCAGCTGGAACATGTGACTTTGTCACTTTCTTTGGGTCAGTAAATGCTTCTGGCATTTGATTAGCTAAATTTTGTAAATGAATTATCTTTTGAACTTCCAGTTCACACTGTTTTGTACGAGGATCAAAATGAGCCAATGATAATTTATTCCAACTAATTTCTTTACCCAGTTGTTTGTTTTCTCCCCCTAATGTTGGGAAAAATGATTCATCAAAATAACAATTGGCAAATCGTGCCGTAAATAAATCTCCTGTGGATGGTTCTAAACATTTTATAATTGATGGAGATTCATACCCAACATATATTCCCATCTTTCTTTGAAGACCCATCTTGGTACGTTGTGGCAGTGCTATAGGCACATATATCGCACACCCAAAAGTTCTTATATGGGAAATATTAGGTTCCTGACAAAAAACCATTTGTAAGGGGGAAATCTTTAAATAACTTGTTGGCCTAATGCGAATTAACATTGCTGCATGCAAAATGGCATAGCCCCAAGCAAAAATTGGAAGATTAGATTTCATAAGTAAAGGTCTTGCAATTAGTTACAACCTTTTAACCAATGATTCTGCAAGTCCATTTTGCGTATGAACATAAGCTACAGGATGTTCAACATCAATTCCAAGGGACACACAATATTCATTAAAAGCTTGTGATGTAAATTCACCAGCATTATCAAGACGTATTTTCTTGATAGGATAATCAGGGTAATGTGCTCTTAATCTAATCAATTGAGCAAGTAATCTCACAAAGGCCAGGTTGCGAGAAGATAATAAGCAAACATGCGACCATTTAGTTGATACATCAATTAAAACCATATAGTACCTAAATGGTCTGCATGGTGGGTGTATTGGCCCACAAATATCTCCCTGTATCCGTTCTAGAAATGTGAGAGACTCATTTTCTACTTTGCTTGGTGAGGGGCGAATAATTAACTTTCCCTTGGAACATGCAGCACATGAGAAATCATGGGATTGTGGTATTTGTTTACACTTCAGGGTATGTCCACATGAATTTCCAATTATTTTTCGCATCATGATTGAACCAGGATGGCCTAACCGATCATGCCAAACAATAAATTCATTAGTAAACTTCTGGTTTACATTATCAAACTGCTGGTTTGAATTGGCAAACTTCTGATCTGCATTAGTGAACTTCTGGTTCTTAATAGCATGTGTTTCAATTGTGCTTATACATGTGTAATACAAACAAGAAGAAAAAATAGGAAAACTTTCTAATATGCATTTTCTACCAGCAACTATATTTGTAAGGACAAGATATTCCTGATTATTTTTAGTTGTTGTTTCTAAATGATATCCATTTCTGCGGATATCTTTGAAACTCAGTAAGTTTCTTTTAGACTTGGTAGAATAAAATGCATTATTAATGCATAATTTTGTTCCTTCAGGTAACAAAATATTAACTCTTCCAAAGCCTTCAATTAAATTTATACTACCAGATATAGTCTGAACATTGGCTTCTCATATTACCAAGGAAGAAAAATATTTATCATGTCTGAGTATGGTGTGGGTTGTTGCACTATCAACGAGACATAAATCTTCAAGATTGATGCCAATAGAATTCATTCTTCATAAAAACATAAATAAAATTAATACATATGATAAAAACAACTTTAAATAAAATATAACAGTTCAAATTATATTAAGAAATCTATAACATCCAAATAGTTATTATCTATATCGCCATACTTAGAATTCTCGCCCTGATCAATATGATTAATTTTAACATTTGATCTTTTACCAGTATTTTTAATTGATTCTTGGTAAAGATCAACTAGGTGCCTTGGTGTACGACAGGTACGAGACCAATGGCCCTCACCACCACATCGATTACATGGATTATCAGCATATTTGTTATGCCTACTGCTTTCCCCTTTTTGGTTCTTATCAGTATTTTCCCACTTCTGGTAGGAATTTGAACTACCATGATATCGACCATGGCCAATCCCACGGCTGTAGCCACGCCCACGTCCATGTCCACGTCCACGTCCATGTCCACGGCCATGACCACAATAAAATTCATTTGTTACCACATTCACTTCGGGGAATGGAGTTGAGCTTGTTGGACGGGATTCATGGTTTTTCAATAAAAGCTCATTATTTTGTTCAGCCACAAGGAGACAAGAAATTAAATCAGAATATTTCTTGAAACCTTTTTCACGATATTATTGCTGCAGGAGCAAATTGGATGCATGAAATATGGAGAATGTCTTTTCTAACATATCATCATCAATAACATTTTCTCCACATAATTTCAATTTAGAAGTAATTCTGAACATAGCTGAGTTATATTCGCTTATAGATTTAAAATCTTGCAAGCGTAAATGCATCCAATCAAAATGAGCTTTTGGAAGAATGACCATCTTCTGGTGATCATATCTTTCTTTCAAATTGTTCCAAAGGACAAATAGGTCCATTACTGTCAAATATTCAGTTTTTAAATCCTCATGTAAATGGTGGCGAAGAAAAATCATGGATTTGGCTTTGTCTTGGTTGGATGCCTTATTCCCTTCTTTAATCGTGTCTTCCAAACTTTTGGCATTCAGGTGAATTTCTGCATCCAACTTCCAAGATAAATAATTTTTCCCGGTAATATCAAGAGCCACAATTTCAAGTTTTGCTAGGTTTGCCATTGTTCAAACTAATTAAAGAAATAAATGAAAATAATTAAAATATGAAATGTAAATATGCAATATAATAACTGTAAATTCATAAAGACAATAAATAATTCATAAGGCAAGATAAGAAAATTAAAACATGTATGGCTTCAAGCCATTTAATCTCATGACTTCAGGCTATGTATGGCTTCGGGCCATTTAATCTCAAGATGAGGAATTAACTATTATCTTCAGGATAAAAGTTGTACATGACTTCTGGCCGTACAATAAGATAAAAGATAAAAATATATATATAGCTTCTGGCCATATAATAGAAAATCAAATGGATATGGCTTCTGGCCATATTATAAGAAATTAAAACATTATGACTTCTGGTCATAATTTTAAGAATCAGATGTGTATGGCTTCTGGCAATAATAATAATAATAATAATAATAATAATAATAATAATAATAATAATAATATAAAAGAACTTGTAAATGATATATAAAAACAACACCGATATCCAATCTTAGCCATGGAACCCGCTGTTATATAACAATCGGTAAAAGTATCTCTCTAATTCCATATAGTAGCTCAGATTATCCCAGATCTATAAAATAAAACAACATATATATAATCATTAAAGAAATCATAAGAAGATCATACCTTCTTTTAGAGCTTCGTGCTGATAACGTGTTATAAAAGTATAAGTGATAAGAGAGAAGATTGATAGAATTCAGAGAAAGAATTATAGAATTTCTAGAGAGAAGTTCAACTGAAACAATCGATTACAGCCCTTTATATAGAGTCAGAAATCTAACCCTGGTTGCATAACCATGGTTATATTTAACCCTAGTTACATGACTATGGTTACTTTATATCTTCTTTATGTCCTTGTTTCTTTTGCTTTTGCTTTTGCTTTGTGTCATGTCTTCTTTTCTTCTTTATGTCAAGTTGACTGGAAGAGTAATATGAGTCAATGGACATCCACATATTTAATATTCATAACACTTCTTATATTTTAGTCAATTTTTAAATAGGTTCTTATACTTTTAAAAGTGTTTAGATACACCCCTCAGAATACACACTATTCATGTTATCTGATTTCAAATATATTAATGTCATAGTCTCATGAATCAAGAACATTAAATAATTATAAGAATGATGCCCCATAAAATATCCCAGTTTCTTTCAACATGAGAAGGAAGCACACCTTTTCCACAAGAAAAGTGCAGCGGGGCGGGTAAGGCGAGGCCGGGCCGGGGTCCCGGGGGCATTTTGATAAATTTTTATCATAGACTAATATAACCATAATAAACACTATGGAAGTGTCTAAAATGGTACATGGATAGGTTATAACATAATTCTTGTCCATTTGATATTTTAGAACCGAGTTGGACTCCTGTAGTTGGCACGTTTCACGAAGCGGACCGTTCGAGACTAGAAAAGGGTTTAGGTATGGACTATTATCTCTCATATACTATGTGACCATTTGTATAATGCGTGTTACTATATTTTGTAATTTGAACGTATGCGGGAGGCACATTACCTGGTTGTGGTTCGGTGTCCAACCAAGGTACACTGGTACTGCCTAGTGTAGTCGATGACTTAGCTGAGGTACATATAGGGGTTTCAGTTGGATGGTTGGCTCTGAACTTTGTGTACACACACGGATTGATGTAAATTTTCATTTTACTTCATACGGTACATTGCATATTTAATTCTTGCATTTTATATGTTGATAATATGTTTCTACTGAGATTCCCTGGAATCTCCCCCTTTTATAAATATAAATATCTCAACGGGTGTCAGCGGCTCAAAAAGCAAGGACGTAGATATGGGGAATTGATGGACAAATTTCCGAGACGAAGTTCATAGTTATATGTAGTGTTTAATTTTGAATATTTTGGATGAAATTTATGTCTTACCAAACCCTACGAGGAATTCCTAAATGTAATCATGTATTATATATCAGTATTTTGATACTATTCCTGTGTGCCCACCGAATTACGCGCAAACACTCTAAAAATATGAAACGTAAGATAAGGGTATGACAGAGATGAAAGAGAATGAGTAGGAAAAAAAAGAGATGACATAACTCTATATATATATATATATATAATTAGGGGTAAATTTTTTTTTAAAAAAAACACTATATGATGAGACAAAATAAAGTATATCTTGTATAAAAAAACCACACCTCTTCACAAGTTTTGTTCCTATATTTTGGACAAGAGAAAGTATTATCAAGTCAACCACTTAAATTTTGGACCAAAATCTTATTCTATAATATGGCTCCATATATTTTGGACAGGAGAGAATAAATCTGTCAACACTCGTTTCCATTTCAATAATCGAAGAGTAATAAAGATGGAATTTAATGGGCATACAGAAAAGTACAATTATACTGATAAAAATATTTGTTTACAATCCCAACGTCGTTTGTCAACGAAAAACAAAAAATACAGCGGAAACTTAATATTTACAAATTTCACCAAAATATCACAAAATAGACTAATTATGACTACGATCTTGTCCTCGCCTTGAGACGTGTGCCACTCACTTTCCGGTGTCTACATCTTTTCCTTTAGACCTACTGGTACCCGCTAAAGTGTTTATTAAAAATAGGGTGAGATTCTGGAGAACCCCAGTAAAAACATGCTATCGTTCATAAAAAATGCGAAAAATAAATATGATATATGCCATGTATGCACCAATTAATGAACATTATAAACATATCATCTGCATGTATACATGAGTAAGGCCTAGCCCCACTATTCTGCACTGGTTGGGTTCTCACCAACTCTAGTGTAAGTGCCTCTAACACTTCTGGCCCATTTCTGGGCAAATCTTGTTGATTAATAAAGCGCATTTACAAACATTGGCATTCACACAATCATATAACTATGACATAATGTATGAAGGATAATGTCCCTACCTCAATGCTTTATAATCCTCTGTTTAACGGTGTCTCGTAAAACGTGTCGTTCCGGCTCTCGACTTGGTCCTAAAATATTAAATGTACAAGAAATAGGTCATAACCTATCCAAGTATCATTTTAGACTCTTCCATAGTGTTTATTGTGATTATATTAGTCTATGGTAAAAATTTACAAAAATGCCCCCAGGAACCCGGCCCCGCTATACCCGGCCTGATGGCACGTTTTCCCAAAATTTTGGCCAAAGCTATTTTGACTTATTTTTGCCCAAGGAATCCATTTTGATGCTCGAAATCACCAAATTCACTGTCAAATTACGAAAATACCCTTGACAGCCCCTATTTAGGGATTTCAGTGGCATTTTCATAATTATGCTTTTTCGACCTCTACCGAAAAAGTGTCCAACTGTAACCCCACCTATTTTTGCCCACTGAGTCCAATGAAACCATTTATTTCATGAAAATCCAACTCCTACTACCAGTTCTGGTCCTGGCCGAAATATTAGGGGAAGATGGAAAAAGATGAGGTTTTGTGTTTTAGCCCTCAAAACTTGTACTTTTCCACTTCTAATCCTTGATTAACTTATTTAAACACTTCTTAACCATGATTTAAATGATTTTGGGCAGCATAACCCCTTAGAATTATGGCTTTTCTAATTTTACAAATCAACCCAAAAATCATAAAAACCAAACAACAACTCAAGAGGGCAAGTTCATGAAGTTACCCTCTTTGGCTACTTGGTTTCCTCTTACTCTAGGCTCCTCCCTCTCTTCTTGATCTCAAAGTTTGTCTTCACCACCATAGATTCATGAGAAATAAGAGTTTAGAAAGAATCTAAGGAAATGCCATAAGAAAAACCAAAGAAACCACCTTACCTTGACCTCTTCTTCTTCCTTCTCTCTAATCTCAAGAGCTTCACAAACTCACTCTCTCTTCCTTTTCTCTATGTCTTGTGCGTGAAGTGTGCATGAAAGAGGAAGGAGTTTGTGTTATATTATTTTAGTCTTCTTCCTTCCTAACCATTGATTTAATCAAGGGCCCAAGTTGTGACACATGTCACTATCTTCTCTCCCCTCATGATCATTCCATTAGTTACTCATTAAATTGGAACCAATTGCTTCTTGTTTGGTTCATAAAAAAAAAACGTCCTCCCCCTTTTACTCCAACTAACCCACCTTCCTCCAACTAAGTCAAAATATGCACTCCACCATGCCATCATGTTTCTTATTTCTTCACTCAAGCTTCCATCATCATGCACTACACCATCATTCCATTTTTTTGTACACTCAATCTTGGTCATGATTTCCTTCTACTTGTGACATGTGATTATGTATCAATTAATTTTTCCCCTCTTTCTTTCATGTTGGACGAAAATTAGAGAGGAAGAGGAGAGAAAATTGTTTTGCACAATTCCACAATTCACACAATTGATTTTATGTATAATCCCCCTTAATTTTTCAATTCTTGATTTATTCCACCAAGAATAATCACAATATGCATTTTCCTTTATTTTCCTTGATTAATTGAAATTAACTCCAATTAATTGGAAAATAATAAATCTTGGGCTAAATTGGCAAAATTACGATTTTGCTATCCCCTTTATAATTTAATTCAATTTTTGAATTAATTTACCCATTTCCTTATGAATATGAATATTTCAAAATTCACAAGATCCAAATTCATAAATATTCACCATTTTATTGAATTATTCAAATAATTAAAATATATTTTTGGTGAATAAAATTTGGGATGTTACCAAATCATTTGGAGAGTAATAACTGCTTATTTGTCAATCTTACCCTATAATTAATGTTTAAATGTGGCTCATTGTATTTTTTCCTCTTATAGAAAACTCATTTAATATGGGTAAATTTGAGAAAAATTCAATTCAAGAGAAATATAATAATTTAACTATCATTTTTTAGTTTTGATGAATTAGTTAGAGTGATTTACATTGTAGATTGGAGAAAATAAAAGAGTTCAATCTATTTTATTTAGCAAATTTATATTATTTTGATTCTTATTATAGGACACTTTTCTAGAAGGTGTTCTTGGTTATTTTTATAGTGCATTTGATGATTTTGTTTTTCTAAGTATAGGTATCTTCCTATTGGAGGTAATACTATTCAAAGCACTGTCGGACACTAAATATAGATACCTCTGCCAACGCGGATTCGAACCTTGATTGATCATGTTGTGAGGGGCTCACCCCTTCTACTAGATCCAACTCTCATTGGTGGTTTTAAGTAGAGGTGGTAAAGCGGGTCAACTAGTAGGGGGCGATGGACCATGAGTTGATAAAGCCTATACTTTTGCTAGGTTGGCATTTTGCTAACCCAAACCTCCTAAAGTCGAGTGGTTTAACCCTCTTTATTTATGTGTAAATTAGTTGAAATTAACTTATTCTTAAAATTAGAGTGATAGCATGGGTTTTTTTTTAGTACTTAAAACTCATTAATATATTTAATACCAGAGAAATTAAGAAAGCAAAGCAAAAGAACCTAGCCATGCTATGTCTAACTGCTGATAATTTCTTCTCAGGTCTCTTTATTCATTACATATATTAATGAATTTTTCATTGATTCAGTACTAGTTTTCTAATATAAATTATTAAAAAAAGTATTTAAAAAACTAACACACATTTTTTTATAACTATCTAACTTAATTAATTTTCTTAATATATATAAATTGATTATTCAAATCCTAATACTTAAAAGTCTTTTTTTTTTTTTCCAATCTAATACTTAAGAGTCAATTACACGTAATATTCACATCACTCGAATTATGAAACAGATTTAGTTACTTCAAGATACTTTTTTTTTTTTTTTGGTTGCCAACTACTTCAAGATACTTGAATCTTTAAATGTTGTGGTTGAAGATTAAAAGTATTACTAAAATTACATAATAAACTTTATTTCTATATGAGATTTGATATATAAGTAATGAAGAGAAAACAAATAAATAAACACAAACACGTCCCTCCCATAATTCCATCAATGTTCTTGACTTCTTGTTCCGCTCAAGAACATTACTATCATTAAACCAAGAAAATAATAATAATTAATAAGTGGTTAGTTGAGATGATAAACAGTCTTATTCCGTAAGGAAGAGGCAACGTATTTATTGGGAGAGGAAACCCTTCGTATTATCAAAAAAAACAAATAAACAAAGAAAACGGCCTGATATAATAATATGGCCAAATATATATACAAGTATACGGTCAAACGATTTATTAAAATGCATGAAAGATCTATTATTTTGCTCTTAATATAATTAAACAAATGGAAATCGATCTTGACGAGCCTGCCTAGGTTTATTGGGGTTCGGTTAAACAATTTATGTAATATAATGTCGCATTTGATGATTTGATTTAAAATCACAATTTTCATCAGCAAATATTATATCTCACGAGTTTAAATAAACTTATAACATAAATATAAATTAAGATAGTAAACTCATAAAGTTTTACTTCAATAAAAAAAATAACTACTAAGGGTATATGATTAAATAATTAACATACAAAGAATGAAAACATACAAGGTTTAAATATATTTCAAATTGAAATTATTGAAATTAAATATATCAACATTCATAATTTATCATACTCAATATAAAAAATTTTATGAAGTTCATATATGAAGTCACTAAACATAATCAAATTTAAAAATAAAAATTATAGATTCAACAAAAATAATCAAATGTTGGATTAGCAATGTTCTCATTAAAAGTGGGTATGTTGACACAAATTTGTAAATTAGCACGAGTTTAAAAACATATTATTATGATTTTGCAAGTGAGATACTTAAAAGTGGTAAATTCAATGAGTTAACATGTGAGTTCAACTAAATTTGTAGTTATTATAAGTTTAAAAATGAGTTAACACAATTATATAAATTAGAACATAAAAAGGCTGAATAAGTCAATTCGAAGTTTGATAAGAATGATAATATTCTCAATTTCTCCAACTGATATATCTTTTTTTTAATAACATCTTACTAATGTATCTATCATGGAGTTAGACACATTGAGGAAAATTATTTTAAGGTTTAATTCAATCAAATCTGATATATTTTATTCACCCTTACATTATTTTTTTTTAGAGTAAAATATTCTCACTTCTGTTGCATATTATTTTAATTATACATACCTCCCCTCTATTTTATAAATATACAATTAAGTCCAAATAGTTAGCACCGTTAAAATATTCTCAGAAAATATTTTTATTTAAAAAATTTTATTCACTAATTTAACCTTCATGATACTAAATCTTTATTTTTTGACTAAAATTGTTTTGAATAATTTAGGAGTACTCTTTTTTTTTCTTAATTTTATTTTTTTATTTTTCAAATATATTTAATATTCTTGTCATATTCAGACATAAGTTTAATTAATTTAGTCAATGTAGATATAAAAAATTTGATTGATTCTTTAAATAAATATATACAGATTGAATATGCTTATAAACGTTTTAGCGAAAAATTTCACAAATTATATATTATAAATTTTAATAAAGTACATAATCTCTCAAACTTAATCCTTTTATACTCCAAGATAAAATAAAATATATTTAAAAAATATTTTTATCCATTTAAACTAGATATAAATAAATAATTTTTAATAAATGTGATGAAAAATAAAAAATTATAAATTTTATAATATTACAAAATCAATAAATTTTATAACATTATCTATTATAAATTTTTTGGATGTATAATTTTTTTGACAAATATAAATGTATAAATAATTCTTTTGTTAATTTGGGTTATTTTAATCAAAATCTAAGTTTAAGAGTTAAACTTAATAGTTAGCTAACGGTTGGATAGATGAAATAAAATTTTAAAAATACAAGGACAACCTGTGTAACATGTATTTTAATTTTAAGGGGGAGTTTATATGGGTTTTCAAAATAGAAGGGTAGTTAATGTATTTTACTCTATTTTTTAAAAAAAATAAAATATTGCTGTTTTTTTATAATCCCTTGACCAAATCAAAAACGGTTTTTTTATTTTTATTAATACATAAAAATGTTGTTTGGGTTTGAGTACAAAAACAAAATTCATGGCCCAACTATTTGGCAGGTGGGCCCAAGTTGGAATGTGGATCATCTTTTGTGAGATGGTTTGATCCAATGATAGCATTTGAATTAACACAATAATAATTTTGATTGGGATAAAAAAAGATGAAAATATATTTTTCCTTCCAACAACTGCTCATACTTAAATTAAAGTTATGGGAAAATTGGGAAAAGGTCACCTAAAAATTTTATTGGCAAGAAGGATCTGATAGGTTGGTTTTTTAGAATCCAATGCAGAGAATGTTTATAGAAGAGCGACCTCAAATTGATCCAGAATGCTCCAATCATATCCACCCAAATAGTCATGTAAACATAAGGGTCAGAAAATTAAGTCAACGCATATTTAATTAAAGGCAACCTAATCTAAAAGCTACAAACAGAAACCGTTAGCCCAAGAACTTGTTCAAGAAACTTAATCCCAAATAACAGTTACACTGTTACACAATAAATAAAACCAAATCACAAACAAGAACAGCAATACATAAGCCAAATTGGAGCTTCATATCTTTTCATCTTCATTCACTAGTAGGATCCAAATCTGGGCTTCTGATCAGTGCTCACATCAGAACCAAGCAAACTGAAACTTGAACTCTGAGAACCAAATAACAGTTACTATGTTACACAATAGATAAAACCAAATCACAAACATGAACAGAAATACATAAGCCAAATTGGAGCTTCATATCTTTTCATCTTCATTCCCTAGTAGGATCCAAATCTGGGCTTCTGATCAGTGCTCACATCAGAACCAAGCAAACTGAAACTTGAACTCTGAGAACCAAACCATCCATGTTTTTCCAGAAACCCCTTAACAAGACCACCACTGAAGTCGGAAATCACAGAGCCCACATATGCAATATAGAGATAGTAAAACACTGTTTGGAGATAAGTGAAATAAGTATTATTTGGGTTTTGGATGTAAGCTTTTGCAATGGAAAGAAGAGTGATGCATAGTGCAGAAGCTCCTGCAACTACTGCCATTGTCACATCCTTATTGTTATTGCTCATGTAGAAGGTGAAGCCGTACATTAATGGTGGCACTAACCCTAATATGATGTATGAGAGCAAAACTATGCACGCATGAAGAAAGTAGTTCTCTCTCTTCCCCAAGACTTTATAATATCGATCCTCACATTCATTTGTTTGATTGTTCCCTCTTTGCTGCTCAGATTTCAGGTCCTTGATCTGCAAGTATCCATGTTTTTATGTGTTTTAGGGGGTATAATCATATAGTAGTATAAGCTATAAATAGTACAACTCACTTCAAAATGTGTCCAAAACACAGGTTCATAATCTGGTTGTAAACCACCGGTGATCCTTTTTTAGTGTGGTTATAGATAGGATGGGGGCTGGAGCCGGGAAATCGGGCCGAGCCCGTCAGGCCGGCCATTTTAGACCCAAGCACTTCAAGGGCCGGGTTTATGATTTAGAGGTTAAAAAGGTAAGCAGGTTTAATTTTTTTTAAAAAATAAATTAATAAATATAATATCATTATATCAAATTATCAATATGAAAGACACTTAAATACCTAATAAAGTATTAATAACAAGCAAACACTTATTAATTGGTTTGATTTATTTTATTTTCTATAATGGTTTATTCATTTAAACTTTAAAAAAAGGTTAATTTGGACATTAGATGATTATTTTAACTTAAAATATATGAGTTTTAAAAATAATGTATCTCAATTTAAAACAAAATAATAAATAAATTGTAAATATTGAAAAATATTTTTTTTTAATTAAAATGTTTAAACTCGTTTAGACCCGAGCTCGTGAAGGGCCAGCCCTGTAGAACCACAAACTTAAAAAATATAATATTTTTTAGGAAGTGACCTAAACGGATAAGAATGGAAAGCCCAACTTCCTCCGCCCATTAAATAAGTACTATAGGTGAGCCTGGGTAATATTGTTGAATAAAGACCCCTTCTAGAAAGCTCTTTGCCCGCCCTTCACTCTGTTCACGGTTAGCCGTGAATGAGACTGGGAGTTCAATTTCCTTTATGACTTTCGCCTCGCACCTTACACTAAACTGAATCTCTTGCACGCGCGTATAATAAGGAAGAATACCATGCTGGCTATTCCTTATTCTTGATAGCACAAAACTCGGTTTATCCAAAAGAATAAGAGAAGACCAAGCCCCCAAAAGGTTCACTAAATCTTGGCCCAGAGAGCTACCATGAGAAGGAAAGAATGTCTCTTACAATCAGCTCAGAAATGAAATAGGGAATGTAGTCCTATCTTTATAGTGTAGAAGCAAGATATTATTAACTAATAATCCCCTTTCACCCTTGAGATCAAAAATGAAGTCAGGAGCTTCAGATGAAAGTCAGTCTCCTCCTATTTCTGATTTAGCGCTAAGCTTTTTTGGGAGCCTGTGAAGGGCCGGCCCGTATTCCCGGCTCTAATGGGGGCTTGCACTTGGAAGGAACTCGTATTTAAGTCATGAATAATACATCTCATTTTGGATTTTGTGCAAAACACGGGTCTTTAATCTAGGTTGTAAACCACAGGTGATCTCACAGAGATAGCTATAAATAGTACAACATATTTTATAAGATACGGTTAATAGTATGGGTTGCAAATCCTTGGTGCTACCTTGTTGGGAAACTACAGATATACTCCCTTTGTCCTTTATTATAAGCTTCAAGCTTGTCCTTAAAAATATGCTTCATTATAATTTTGTCTAGACATTGATTGCCTTTTTCCAACTTTGCCTGTTGTTGATTATATTTATTACATTTATTCTCTCTCATTTATCCTTTTTGCATATAAATTATAAGGGCATAATTGAAAAATTAATTCATATTTATTATCTTTAACTAATTTTAACTGTTTTATTGATTAATGTAAATCGGTTATTTGAAACTTATGATAAAAGATGGAGGGAGTAAAAGTGATGCATGAAAAGTGCAAGTCATTTCAAACTTTATGCAAAACATAGGTTTATAATCTAGGTGCCAAATCCATCCCCACTCTATCTCTAGCTGCCCATTGGGACGTGGGTAAAGTTTTGGAAAACTCACACCAAGGTTCTAATTAAAAAAAATAATATCGGAAAAATCGTATAGCTTGTCAATGACAAGTGAAAGAGTCATTATTGACAAGTTATGAGACTTTTTTGATATTATTTTCATTAAATAAGGCCTTGGTGTGATTTCCTCTAAAAGTTCTTCCTCAATCAGACAACCAACCATCTAATTCAGAATTCATTCAAAATAAATGAATGGTGATGAAACTCACATGAAGGTCAAGGATGAGAAGTCCACCTAGCAGGTTTGCAGCAGACAAAGCTAGAATGCTCACTGCAAATTCAATTTGGTGAAAAGAAGAACATCATCATTAGATGAAACTCGCATGAAGGTGAAGGATGAGAAAATGTCATATTTTAAGATTGTTATAACATGTTGCCATAAGTCTCTTTACCTGTGGTAGCATCAACACTTGCTGCAGATATAACAATGATAAGACTTGCAATAAACTCAATTAAACCACCATACACAATGCTCTTCAGAATCTCCAATCTCTTGTTACTTCCTGCTTCTTGAACTTCACCTTCTTGTATAGTTGTATTTTCTTGAATTTCTGTTTTACAATTTACAATACATCATTTGATTGCAACATATTATACTGCTTCATTTCCAAGATGAAAAAATAATAGTAAAACATAAGACATATTCAAATATATTATCCAGCATGTAGAGGATATCAAGGAACTTTAATGGTCTGTTTGATTCATGGAGTTAGTGGGGATGTAATGAAATATAATGATAGAAATGTAATGGAGAGGAATGATATTTACAGAGCATTTGTTTGGTATGCTATTAAAGATTCATGAAGTGAAATTTATATTTTATCTACAAAAAATAAAAAATAAATGTGAAATCATCTTTTCAACTTTATTAGGACAAAAAAAATGAAGGATATAAATATTCATATGCTAATTTATATAAAGCTTGAATTCGAATTATACAGCAAAAGCTATGTAACTGATTTGTTATAATTAGGATTACATTGGATTACTTTACTACACCAACTAAAGACCTTAATCAACAAAATGCATGAGGATTTGTAGTAATCCTTATGCATGAAATTGAACCAAACGTGCTATAAATGAATTCTGAAAGCTCGTTCAAGAATAAATAAATTAAGTATGTGTTAAAATAGATTCAAGAAACTCTTCACCTTCAATAGTTTCTTCCCTTACTGTATCCAAAATCAAGACTTTCTGGATACAAGTCTTGCAATTGGGACAATAGAATCCTTCTAAGGGAGCCTTCTGATATAGACTTTCCAAATATGCTTCTCTCACTAACTGCACATTCTCTGTCATTAAACCAAATCTTTCACTTTCATTTTCCACATTGTTGAGAGAATTTGAATCCCCAGAAACAATAGGATCAGAGGAAGCTGATGTTCTGTTCTTCTCAACATCATTGGAATCCTCCTCTGTTTCAGAGTTCTCTAGCCCTGCGTGACAATAAGGAAATAAGGTTTTTTTTAACCCCTGAAAAATCTGTTTCAACCATTTTTATTTTGCTCATCTGTGAGAGAAACGTACGATAAGTTGTGGGTAATTATTTTCTAATCTGGTTCTTGAATTTTAATGAATTTTTGTTTGTATTTTAGTAATTCTTTGAAAAATTGAAAACTAGTATTAATACACTTATAGTGGCATATCAGTGTCACTCTGTTACTTCCATCTCTTATCTTACTCCATATTTGAATAATAATTGAGGGAATTTAAATTTATATAGAACATGATCCAGTTTAGATAATTCACACATGTGTGGTAATTATGAAAGTACCTTGTTCCTCAAACTCTGCCTCTGCCTCTTCCTGCTCATTCCTTTGCTTCTTTAAGCGCTCCATTCTTCGCAGTTGGCAAACCAATGAAAAAGACAAGCCTTTTAGACTTTAGAGTTGAGTCTAAGTCAACTTGAATACCCATATATTAATTATATAATATAATAATAGGGAAAATTGTCCAGATATACATGTTTAGAAATTTTATTACTCACAAGTACCTGATGTACTTTTATACACATAAAATACCTTGAAGAATTTCATACACAGAAATTGCCGGTACTCGAATTTAGGTATTTATAAGCAATAAAATTTATAAACAGGTATTTATGGAAAAAAATTTTCAATATAATATGCATGGCATCTTGCTTATATAAGTCAAAATTACATTATTTTAGGGGTAAATTTTGTAGCTACTTGAAGAAGCTATGACTTCTTAAACATGGATTTGTATATGTTTGGGTTGGGGGAAAAAAAGAAGTGATTGTGAAGAATAGATTTTTTTTTTTCAAAAAATGATCAATTCAACACTTCAATTTCGCCTCAAATCATGGTCATTAATGACTTTTTGATTTTTGTCTTGGCGTTTGGATGAAATCATACAAAACCTTTTTTTGCTTGAAAAAGTATTTTTAGCCAAATTATGCAAGTCTCTTGACAAAAACCTTTTTGGAGAGTTATCCCTAAATAGGTTAGACAAAAACCGTTTAATCAAATCTCACGGTTCGAAATGACGGTTAAGAACAATAAGTGTGTTAAAATTTTAACCTTTTTTTTAACTAAAATACCCTTATTTATGAGAAGATAAGGAATAAGAGAGTGAATAAGAAAATTAGTATAATATGAACGATTATATAAAAGAAAGAATAAGAAAATAAATATAGTAGAAATAATAGATTTTTGGGGGTTGTGAAAAATTATTATATTGATATTAAATAAGGGTCATTAACAAGGACAAAATGGGAAAGTAAGAAGTAAATAAATAAAACATTCTCTGAATGTTTCTTATAATTTAGAACAAAATATGTGTTACAGTTGTTTCTTATAATATCGAACGGAGGGAGTCCTATGTGTGTGTATTATTAAAATTAGATTTGAATAGTTGAGAATCATAACAAAGATGAGAGGATAGAAATACAACAGAAAGAAACTGAACTTATACACGAATGCATTGCATTGAAGCGCTACAAGAACAATTAGTTTGTTCACAAGGACATGATAGGCGATGGACTTTTGAGATGGAGTTATTGTATGTTTAAGGAACAATAAAACCATGATTTTAGAAAAAAAAAATTTCGTAAATAGATACAAAATTCTTCTCATATATTTATTTTGTAAATTGTAAAAACTATTTTCAAAAAAAAATAATAATTCAAACATGCACAATCATAGTTAGATCTTTGAATGTCCTGAAAAACTAAATCATAAATAGTAATTTAAATTGTTACAAACAGGAATCTCAAATAAAAACTGAGAGTTACCTTTGAAACTTAAACACCTTATTTGCAATTTTTTTTGCCTCTATCTTATTTACAATTGAAAGTCCTGAATATAACTATTGGAATCAATACTTGCAACTCATTTTTTTAAAAAATTATGGGAGACTTAATCGCTATTAATTTCCTATTTTTCTCTTCCTTTTCCTTAAATAGTGACCATTATATTAGAAAAATGGGTTAATAATTTTTTATCCCTCAAGTTTCACCTTATTTCCTCAAATTTCAAATTATAGCTTTTGATTCCTCAAGTTTCATTTCATTTAAAATATTAATCCCTATAACTCAATAAAAACTTAAGCCATTTTGTACATAGAGAGATCAAAACTAAAATAAGAATAAATTTGAAAGACAAAAAATGATATTAACCCTAAAAAATCTGCAAAAAAAAATGAAACAAAGAAAAAACACGCGGGACCCCCTGTATGGGTGGGCTTAAGAGAAAACAGACAGCGGTCAATTTGGTTGATATGAAATATTTAACAATTCATATAATATTATTTAAATCAATTTGGGCTACTTAATTGCGTGTTAAACAAGCAGTCAAAAATTGACTGTTTCATATCTTTTCCCTTTCCTAATCTTCCTTTCTTTGGCAATGAACCATGTGAAAGGTATAGTTTTCAAAAATCAAAATTTCTTATTCGATTAAATTGGTTTTTATAAAGAAAACCAATTAGACAAAAAATCTGTTTAATTCATTAGAAAATGTTTTAGCCAATAAAAATTGATTTGAATTAGTTTCGTTTCCTTTTTTGTTCAAAAAATTTTTTTCAGTCATTTGATCTCTATTTCCAGTAGCATTCCAAAAGTCAGCAACTTGAGATTAAAATTAGAGCCATTGTAAAAAAAGGTGCTTACCAGAAAGAAGAAACTGATGAACTCTCAAGATCGAAGAGTTGAAGACGAAGGGAGGAGCAGGAGATCAAACTTGGAGGTGGGAGGTGCCGTTGACAGTTGCAACGAACAGTGTAGTCGTCAACGGAAAAGGACACAGCGTGAACGGCACGGCGAAGCTTCAACAGCATAGTGAGTCGGTGACAACTGACGACTCAGGATAAGGTGAAGTTGATGACCTTAGGGTTAGGGTAAAGGGAGTTAGAGGCCCATTTTCAGGGACTATACGAGACGAGGAGGTGGATGAAGATTGATGATGATCGATGGGAGGAGAAGGAGATTGAACTTTGAGGTGGGAGGAGGTGATGCAGACGGCGTGAACAGTGACTTCTTGTTGAGGAGCGGGAGGCTAGGGTTGAGACATGGGAGACACAGCACAGGAAAGGAGAGTCTCAAGTCGAGACTGAGCGAGGACTAATGAGACACACGATTCACACTTTGCACAACTATATCAGGAATGAGTTCAAGTGAGGAAATAAATGGGCTCACGGGCCTTTAGCTTTTAATCCAATAAGCCTACATTGTGAGTGTGACTCTGATAAAAGAAAGAAATAATAAATTGATATATTTTAATAAAAATAAAATAAAACGACATAGTTTCAATAAAATTCGGTTATTCGGTTATAACCGATTTTTTTTAAAAAAAACCGCACCGATAACCGAAACACCGATATAACCGAATTTTAAAACCAAAAAAACCGATTTACCGAAAAAACCGAATTGAGTTCGGTCTTCGGTTTCGGTTTGATTTTGCTCACCCCTAGATACATCCCTAAGAATACACACACTATTCATGTTATCTGATTTCAAATATATTAATGTCATAGTCTCATGAATCAAGAACATGAAATAATTATAAGAATCTCAGATGCCCCATAAAATATCCCAGTTTCTTTCAACATGAGAAGGAAGCACACATTTCCCACAAGAAAAGATTTGTTTCCATCAAAGTTTATACCAATTTGATGCATCAAGAGAAAATGAAAGAAAAGGGGAAAAAATTCTCAAGGCTCAATATTCAATTATCAAAGAGTAACAAACAATCCCACTTAGCTCAATGAATTTTAAAAAAAGGCACAATCTAATCTAACTACTACAAGCATAAATCTTAGTCTAATAGAATTAAATCCCTAATTAAAAACCTAATCTCCCTCATTGCCTCAAGTTACAATAATCAATCTCTATTCTCTGAAGCATTCATGCTTTTTATCAGTAGGATCCAAATCTAGGCTTCTCAATCAAACTCATCTCAGGCAGCATCAAGTTAAAACCTAGTGAGCTTTCAGAACTCAATCCAAGCTTCTCCAAAAGTTTCAGCATAAGAACACCAACCAAGTAAGCAATTACAGAGGTTAAAGCACCAGTGCTGAGATAGTAAACCACATTTTTGAGATATGTCAGATAAGGATTTGGCCTCTGAATGTAAGTTTTTGCAATGGACAGGAGAGTGATGCATATAACAGAAGCTCCTGCAACCGCCACGAGTGCCAGATCCTTCTCACTGGTCTCGTAGAAGGTCAAGCCATACGCTAATGGTGGAACTATCCCAAATATGATGAATGATAATATGGCTATGCACACATGAAGATAGAAATTGTCCCTTTCCCCTAGGGAGAGATAGTATCGGTCCACGAGTGCATTCGTATTTTCTTGCTCAGATTTCAGGTCCCAGATCTGCAAATCTATGCGTGAGTTTCAATGGCAGCAAGCTTCTTCTTCTTTCTTTTTTTTTTGGGTGCAGTGCATGAAGTGTGAACTAAACTATCATGGCTTTATATTTTAGGGAAAATTGCCCATATATAACAATTTGGAGAAGTAATTGCCCAATGATTCTAGATAAGTTTTCTTACGCAAAAAGTATTGGTATTTGTTCTAAAGTATTTTATGCCCAGAAAGTACCGGTACTCGAATTCAGGTACTATTGAGTTGTTTGATTTTATTCTCTATTTTTTGTTTTCAAAAACAGTTTTTAGAAACAAGTTTTAAAAATTAAAAAAACAAAAAAATTATGTTTGGATAGTTGTTTTCAAAAATATGTTTTTGAAGTGACGTAACGGTGTGGGCGTCGGTAGTGAAGTGGCAGTGGTTATCATTGGTAGTGTAGTGTCAATAGTGGATAAGTAGCAGCCTAAAAAAATAAAAAATAGAAAAACAGAAACCAGAAAACAACTAAAAACTGTTTTTGTTTTTTAGTTTTTAAAAACAGTTCTTCGTTTTTTTTTTTTTAACAATTTTTTGAAAACAGTTGATCAAACAGGTTTTCTTGTTTTATTGTTTTTAAAAACAAAAATCAAGCAGCCCCTAATTCTCCAAACAGGTATTATTTATGGGCAATTTTCCCTATATATTTTATATCAAATATTGACATGTTGATTGAATAATATTGATATTGACATGGATATAGATATGGATGATAAATAGCTATATAGCTTCAAAGTAAATGTGTGTAGAAAGAAAGAAACTTACATGATGAACAAGGACAAAAAGTCCTCCAATCAGATTTGCAACAGATAGAGCCAGAATGCTCACTGCGAATTCAATTTGGTGGTTATAAGAATATCACTAGATCAAAGTAAGATTTCAGGCTTGATGATTGCATGCAATAATTCCTTGTAGTAATATGCATGCTGATACACACGGTTACCATCTTTAGTGAACAAATTTCATGACTAAACCAAAGCGAAAATATTTAGGAATTAGATTTTTTACCACAAGACAGAGTAAGAACCAAAGTGAAAACCCTTTGGCACCCTTTTTGAGATATTGAATTATTTCAAACAGATTGCCAATCCAGCAGTCTAATTAAAAAAAATGACTTCAGAAGCAAAAGAAAGGAAGAACAAAGAAATGAAGATTTTAAGTCTTACATGTTGTGGCATCTGCACTTGCCGAAGATGTCACAACGCCAAGGCTAGCAATATATTCAATCAGACCACCATACACAATGCTTTTCAGAATGTCCCATGTCTTGCTGATTCCTGGTTCTTGAACCGCAGGTGTCGGAACTGCAGGAGCTGATGTTGTGGGTCCTGTAGGCCCTGTTCAATGAATACACCTCACCATTACATTGCAATTTATCACAGTGCCATATATTCTAAGATGTAAAATAATGAACATAGATGGTTAATAGAAGCATCCACTAGAAGCAACAGTAAATCCTTTCCTCTATATATCTCTATATATAATTAATATAAAAAATGCAGAAAGCTGCACTATTTATAAGCCATAATCATGTAGCTCCCTTAGACTCTATGTAAAGTAGGAGCCCCACAATCAAGTTTACATAAAACCCATTTTAACTACATGTATATGTCACATTAATTTTTGTCTTCAGTATTATGAATTATTTTCATGAATATGAAAACTTAAGTATATGAAGATACCATAAATGCAAAAAAATAATGTTATTATGTATACCTGTCCTTGCTCCAGGTTGTTCAACATCAGGTTTGTCGCTAAATCCACCTGGGACTTCATAAGGGATATCAAGTCGGTATGATGGATCTGGAAATTTGAGTTATTTTAGAGAATACTTCCCAGATAAGCAGATCATGTAATAATATAGTCCATGACTGATGAAAGACTCGTGATTCTGTTGTATATAAGTTTGACAATACTCAAGAGAGTAGAAATTCGGAGGAGAAAAAGAAAATGCTTATTAATTCCTAAAAATAGAAAATGATTTTCTAAGCTATATATTCTCACACATCACATTGAACGAAAAATTCTTGTGTGACATAGATCACAAGTACATATAATTGTGATATAAAAATGAAACCCCTTCTTTGTTTCCTATCTACTTCATCCTCCCTCTCTACATCAAGGGATACAAACTCATTCAGGTCAATGCATATGCATGTACTAAATGGTACTCTGCTTAGTAAGATCATTTTATAGAACATGAATAAAGAAAGGGCCATGCTTACCTGGTCGGTCAGGAGGGATTTTTGGTTCAGGTGGCAACATTGGACCTCCTGGATCAGGGGCTGGAACCATAGTTTCAAGTGTCAAGGTCAATATTTGGATTAGCTTAATAAAGCACTTGTTGGAATAAAAGCCAAAAGTTGAATTGGAAAGGTTCTTTAGACTGATCTAGTGAATTTTACAATTCTACATTGATTTCATTGGGGCAACAGTAAACGTTACTGCCATGTGACTACAAGGTTATAAGTTTAAATCCAGTAAACAATCTCTCAGCTTGTGGGGGATAAGGCTGTATATATCTTACCCTTCTAACCCCACCTAATAGGAGCCTTGAACACTGAGCCGCCCTTTATTTTTTTACATTGATTTCATTGCAAGGGTAAATTAAGACATCCTGGCTCAGTATCAAAGAGATTTACTATCCGTTCTAAAACTTCTATTAAATAATAGCAACATCCCAAAACCCAAGGGATTCAAACTCCATCGAGTCAATGCATATGCATGTACTAAATGGTACTCTGCTTAGTAAGATCATTTTGTTGAACATGAATAAAGAAAGGGCCATGCTTACCTGGTCGGTCAGGAGGGATTTTTGGTTCACGTGGCAACATTGGACCTCCTGGATCAGGGGCTGGAACCATAGTTTCAAGTGTCAAGGTCAATATTTGGATTAGCTTAATAAAGCACTTGTTGGAATAAAAGCCAAAAGTTGAATTGGAAAGGTTCTTCAGACTGATCTAGTGAATTTTACAATTCTACATTGATTTCATTGGGGCAACAGTAAACGTTACTGCCATGTGACTACAAGGTTATAAGTTTAAATCCAGTAAACAATCTCTCAGCTTGTGGGGGATAAGGCTGTATATATCTTACCCTTCTAACCCCACCTAATAGGAGCCTTGAACACTGAGCCGCCCTTTATTTTTTTTACATTGATTTCATTGCAAGGGTAAATTAAGACATCCTGGCTCAGTATCAAAGAGATTTACTATCCGTTCTAAAACTTCTATTAAATAATAGCAACATCCCAAAACCCAAGGGATTCAAACTCCATCGAGTCAATGCATATGCATGTACTAAATGGTACTCTGCTTAGTAAGATCATTTTGTTGAACATGAATAAAGAAAGGGCCATGCTTACCTGGTCGGTCAGGAGGGATTTTTGGTTCACGTGGCAACATTGGACCTCCTGGATCAGTGGCTGGAACCATAGTTTCATGTGTCAAGGTCAATATTTGGATTAGCTTAATAAAGCACTTGTTGGAATAAAAGCCAAAAGTTGAATTGGAAAGGTTCTTTAGACTGATCTAGTGAATTTTACAATTCTACATTGATTTCATTGGGGCAACAGTAAACGTTACTGCCATGTGACTACAAGGTTATAAGTTCAAATCCTGTAAACAATCTCTCAGCTTGTTGGGGATAAGGCTGCATATATCTGACCCTCCTTAGACCCCACCTAATAGGAGCCTTGAACACTGAGCCGCCCTTTATTTTTTTACATTGATTTCATTGCAAGGGTAAATTAAGACATCCTGGCTCAGTATCAAAGAGATTTACTATCCGTTCTAAAACTTCTATTAAATAATAGCAACATCCCAAAACCCAAGGGATTCAAACTCCATCGAGTCAATGCATATGCATGTACTAAATGGTACTCTGCTTAGTAAGATCATTTTGTTGAACATGAATAAAGAAAGGGCCATGCTTACCTGGTCGGTCAGGAGGGATTTTTGGTTCACGTGGCAACATTGGACCTCCTGGATCAGGGGCTGGAACCATAGTTTCAAGTGTCAAGGTCAATATTTGGATTAGCTTAATAAAGCACTTGTTGGAATAAAAGCCAAAAGTTGAATTGGAAAGGTTCTTTAGACTGATCTAGTGAATTTTACAATTCTACATTGATTTCATTGGGGCAACAGTAAACGTTACTGCCATGTGACTATAAGGTTATAAGTTTAAATCCTGTAAACAATCTCTCAGCTTGTGGGGGATAAGGCTGTATATATCTTACCCTTCTAACCCCACCTAATAGGAGCCTTGAACACTGAGCCGCCCTTTATTTTTTTTACATTGATTTCATTGCAAGGGTAAATTAAGACATCCTGGCTCAGTATCAAAGAGATTTACTATCCGTTCTAAAACTTCTATTAAATAATAGCAACATCCCAAAACCCAAGGGATTCAAACTCCATCGAGTCAATGCATATGCATGTACTAAATGGTACTCTGCTTAGTAAGATCATTTTGTTGAACATGAATAAAGAAAGGGCCATGCTTACCTGGTCGGTCAGGAGGGATTTTTGGTTCACGTGGCAACATTGGACCTCCTGGATCAGGGGCTGGAACCATAGTTTCAAGTGTCAAGGTCAATATTTGGATTAGCTTAATAAAGCACTTGTTGGAATAAAAGCCAAAAGTTGAATTGGAAAGGTTCTTGAGACTGATCTAGTGAATTTTACAATTCTACATTGATTTCATTGGGGCAACAGTAAACGTTACTGCCATGTGACTATAAGGTTATAAGTTTAAATCCTGTAAACAATCTCTCAGCTTGTGGGGGATAAGGCTGTATATATCTTACCCTTCTAACCCCACCTAATAGGAGCCTTGAACACTGAGCCGCCCTTTATTTTTTTTACATTGATTTCATTGCAAGGGTAAATTAAGACATCCTGGCTCAGTATCAAAGAGATTTACTATCCGTTCTAAAACTTCTATTAAATAATAGCAACATCCCAAAACCCAAGGGATTCAAACTCCATCGAGTCAATGCATATGCATGTACTAAATGGTACTCTGCTTAGTAAGATCATTTTGTTGAACATGAATAAAGAAAGGGCCATGCTTACCTGGTCGGTCAGGAGGGATTTTTGGTTCACGTGGCAACATTGGACCTCCTGGATCAGTGGCTGGAACCATAGTTTCATGTGTCAAGGTCAATATTTGGATTAGCTTAATAAAGCACTTGTTGGAATAAAAGCCAAAAGTTGAATTGGAAAGGTTCTTTAGACTGATCTAGTGAATTTTACAATTCTACATTGATTTCATTGGGGCAACAGTAAACGTTACTGCCATGTGACTACAAGGTTATAAGTTCAAATCCTGTAAACAATCTCTCAGCTTGTTGGGGATAAGGCTGCATATATCTGACCCTCCTTAGACCCCACCTAATAGGAGCCTTCAACACTGAGCCGCCCTTTATTTTTTTACATTGATTTCATTGCTAGGGTAAATTAAGACATCGTGGTTCAGTATCAAAGAGATTTACTATCCGTTCTAAAACTTCTATTATATAATAGCAACATCCCAAAACCCAAGGGTACCCCATAAACAGTGTTCAGATGGTAAGTTTATTCAAGAAGTCAAATAAGTGTTTTTTTTGTTTTTGTTTTTGATGTATGAGAAGTCCAATAACTTAAAACACATTCATGAAACACTTTACCTGTGGCACCCACCCAACAAGGAAACACCCAACTACCTGCTCAAAAAATGTAGAATTTTTCTTTTTACACTCATGCTCATATCAATATAATTAAGTATAAAATTCCATAACAAGTTGAATTGTCTTGAGTATTTCACCTATTGCGATGAGGATACTGAAGCAAGTTGGGCATCTGAATCTATCATCAATTGGTGGAAGAGGTTGTGCAGGATCTTCAGGTTCTTGTCGTACTGTATCCAAAATCAAAACTCTCTGGATGCAACTCCTACAATTAGGACAATAGAATCCTTGTGTGGGTGTCTTCTGATATATACTTTCCAGATATAGTTCTTTCACTAATTGAATATTGTCTGTTATTATGCCTGCTCTTCGACTGACAATTGTCCCATTGGAGGGCGGAGTTAAATCCCTAGGAATAACAATATCAGAGGAAGGTAAAGTTATGTTCTTCTTCTCAGTGTCACTGAAAATGGGATTTTCCTTCATTTCAAAGGTCTCTTGCCCTGCATTACATGAACTTTGTTAGATATAAAAGTTAATATAATCTTTGATTCATCAAGTTTACCTTTATTTTGATTTTGAGCCCTCAAGGGGTAAAATGGTCCATATTTTTATTTATTGATAGAGATCAATGTTATGGAATAAAACTTGAGACCTCTTGTTTGAAACTTAAGGGACCAAATATTATATTAGTCCTAAATATAATGAACTATACCAGCAACACAAAAACTCATTTTTTCAAGTGTTTGGAAAAAAACTCTGCTTTTTTCACTTTCAATTGTCACATTGTCCAAAGAAGTTAAAACCCTAGAAATAACAGGATCAGAGAACGGTGAAGTTATGTTCTTCTCACCTTCACTGAAACTGGAAGTTTCAGAGATCTCTTGCCCTGCATTGCATATTTACATGAACTTCATTAAACATAAGGACCTATAAAGGCAAAACAGAAACTCATTTTTCCAAGTAGAGGGAGAAAAAAAAAAAAAGAATACCGTTTTCACTTCCAATCATCACATTGTGGAGAGAAGAAAAATCACTGGAAATAACAGGATCAAAGGAAGGCAAAGTTATGTTCCTCTTCTCAACTTCACTGAAACTGGAACTGTCCCCTGTTTCAGAAATCTCTTGCCCTGCATTATGAGTGTTATTGAATAAGGAACTATAAACAGTCCTCCTAATAAATCTGATGTTCCTTGAACCATAAATGCAAAACAAAAAACTCATTTTTTTGTAAGTAGGAAAAAACCCACTTTTCATCAGCATAACAAAAAGCATAAACCAAATGTTGCAGTTACATTTTTTTAATTTCTGCTTGTGATGTTTCTGCAGGAGAAGAACCAACAAGAAAAAAGCAGACGCTGCAACTGGGAAGAGCGTAAGACCAAAAAAGTCATTTAAGTGTGTGTTTGGCAAACACTAAAACCATGGTTTGCGTAATTCAAGACAAAATTCCTCTCACATGTTTATCTGGTAAATTGTAAAAGTTATTCTTCAAAAATAAATCCAAACACACATTTAAAAACGTTATTATTCTAAGGCCCTGTTTCCACAAGGGAAGTAGAGGAGATAGGAAAATTTTTAATTGGTTCATTTTAAAAGAAATAGATAAGTGCGGCCCACTTTTCCAATATTTTTAAATAAAACTCGTTAAAAGTTTCTCTCCTCACTCCTGTCATTTCCCTCATTCCAAACAGACCATATGGAAACCAGTAAATAAATAAGCAAAATTAATCAGTTTGCTAGAGCTGCTAATGATTTTAATATTAACCCTTCTTTTTATTTTGCACTAAACCCTTAAAATGTAAGGATTGGGAGTCTGATGAACAAGAGGATAACACTATTTATCTGTTTCGTAGGGTTATTGTCATACCTTTTGAATAAAAAGGCAAATGTGTGTGTGTCAAAACCTGAATATAAAATAAAATAATATATTTATGGGAGAATTGCTAAAAAAGATTTCATTGGCAACTTATTTGTTAAATGGGACATAGGAAGATATTTACATATAGAGGGAAGATTTCTGCACACGTAGGGAAGATTTTTACACACGTATAGGGAAAATCATCTGCACACCAGGGAAGATATTTTGTACATGTGGAAGATAATCTACACATGAAAGTCCCATTTAGCAAATAAGTTGCCAATGAGGGATTTTTTCACAATGTTCCCTGTATTTATATGTCAAAATAAAATATAGTAATAGTTATTAAATCCATGCACAATGTAAGAACGTAAAATTAGTGGAACTCATGACAACGCATCCTCCAATGTTTTTGGTGGTTCCATGTAAGTATAGGCTTTTCAACGAGAGATTACCACAAGAAACATATCTTGAACATAGGAAAAATACCTTGAACTTATAAAAAGCCTACCTTGTATGTCACTACTTGAAGTAGTAGTAATACTAGCAATCGTGGTGGTGGTTGTGGTGGTGACGACTTGCTCGTGAGGTTGGCGTTTGAGTAAGCCGACTTCTTCAACCTCCTCCTCTTCTTCTTCTTCCTCCTCCTCCTCCTCCTCCTTCCACTCATGCCATCGGCCCAGTCTGGCTTCCATTATTTTCACACTCTTTCTTTCACAGTTCTTGACACAACACCAAGTGCAAAAGGTACACCTATTTATAATATAGAACTCTCTCCACAAGTCAACTAGCAAAACATTATAATAGTAATTAAAAAATTGGAATTATATTGAAGGACATGTTTCTCGTGTTAAGATTAACCTTTTCTCTGTTTTTCTTCTTAGGAAAAGAAAAAAATTGTCTGTAGTGTAAGAATGGAAGCTGTGTGGAGAAGGAAGGGAAGATAGCGTTTATGATTGTAGGGTTTTATGGTTGAAAGTTTGGTGATGAATTTAAGTCCCAGAATTGTTGGTTAGATCTGACCCTAGTGTCCTTGTGACCCGAGTGTCATTGCTACTCAAAAGAAGATCATTGTTACTCCCTCCCTCCCTCTCTAATTTTTATTATAAGACACAAATTAACAATTTTCATAAATCAATAAAAACAATTAGAGTCATTAAATTTGTCCTAAAATTTAAATAATTTTCAATATTACCCCTACTAATTCCACTAAACTCTAATATCATATTATCACTCTCACCCACTATCCTTATTAATTATGGGCACGCATGGAAAAA
Organism: Inga oerstediana; assembly: GCA_963210345.1. NCBI lineage: Eukaryota > Viridiplantae > Streptophyta > Magnoliopsida > Fabales > Fabaceae > Inga > Inga oerstediana. The sequence goes on along the minus strand of OY723404.1, from coordinate 11,960,107 downwards.
AATATTTAATGCTCTTTGAAAACAAGCAAGTGCCTTATAAAAAATATCAAATACACTTATTAGGTGGTACCTTATAATAAGGACTAGAGGGAGTATATTATTTGGACTGCAGCCTTTATGGTCCCAAAACTTACTGGCAAAAAATGGTCCCAAAACTTAATTAATTTTATTTGCCTTTTTTTTTTTCCACCGACATCACGCGATTCATGACTTGGATTCTGGTACCACAAGCAAAGATCGTGTGGGATGTGGAAAATAAGGATGAATTTTGAAGAGACAAATTCGGAGGATGATTATAGAATCATAGAAGGACAAATTCGGGAAAGGGATTTGGTGCTTATTTGAATTAATGATCGTAAAATTGAATTTTATTTTAATTAATTTTTTAAAATTGAAATTGGATAAAAATTAATTAGTATAATATAATTTACAGTAAGATAAAATTTTATATATGAAAAAGTTAATTTGACGTAAACTTATTTTAATGATGTATTAAAAAATAAGTTGCAATTATTTAAAAGAAAAGTCAGAAAAAAAGGTTGTTTTAACTTTAATTTTATTTTTTAGAAAAATAAAATTATTTTATGCACACGCTGGATCCAAACGTCACTTTTGACCATCTAAAAGCCGTGTCAAACATACTAAAGCAAGTCAATCACTACTTTATCCCTAATATAAGATATATATTAAAGGAGCAGATATTAATCTTAAATATAAGATGTGTTTCTCATATTTATTAATCTTTCTTTAATTTACCTATATTAACGCATATTTAACAATAATCAATTAAAAGAGAGATGAAGGAAATTAAAGAACATGAATATGGCATTTTAAAAATATATATCATATTAACTAACTAAAATAACTTTTTTAATCTATTTAAATTTGATAAATATATCTTATGTTAAGGATGAGATAGAGTATTAGGCTAACCCGGATATCTTTAGGGAAATTATCCTTAGGTTCCAAGCAAGCAACATATTATCAGAAAGGTCCATGTTTACAACTCTTCTGCATGTATTCACAACATGTTGAGTGTGTTTTACAACCTCGAGAGACTTTTCTGATAATATCTTCTTTCCTTAAGACCTATGAGTTATTCTCCCATATCTTTATACCTATGACATAGATATGGAGTTTCAAATGTTGCATGCACCACCCCTAGATTATTTGAATTTTTTGTTCGTTCACAATTAGCTTTAGTGCCCGTTTGGATTAGCGGTGGAGAAGTGGTTTTTTTTTCATCTGACTTTTAAAAAAATAAGGTAGGATTAAAAGTGAAAATGTAAATGTGATTTGTGTTTGGATTAGCGGTGGCAGAAATTACTCTTTTTCTAACCTTGAACCTGTTTGGATTAGAGTTTGAAAAGCCCGTTTAGATGTAAAATGACTGAAAAGTGCATGAATCTTGTGTAATACTACATATATATATTATTTGTATATATTTTGATAATTGAAATGAAAAAATATAAATAAAATTTGATAATAAGCTACTTAATTATATCATATATTATGTATCCTCAAATTATGTTAGTTTATTAGTCAAAATAATTAGTTTGGAGAAAAAAATAAAAATAATCTATAATAATTTAATTAGCTTCCTTAATTTCTCTAAAAAAAGTCAACTTTATCTTATAATTAAGGCTGAAAGGAGTAATATATTTCCATCCTTTCGTATATTTCCAGCCTTTCTCTCTCTTCGGCACAGTTTGAGGATTAGAGAAAATTACAGAAAAGTATCCCATGATTTATGAAAATTACAAGTGAATGAAGAAAAGGGATTAGGGAAATCACAGAAAGTGACCCAAATTTTTCATAAATTACAGTTAACCCTACAAATATTTCAACAATTTTCAATTTAATCCCTCCTTATAAATTTTTAAAGTTTGAACAGAAGTCCCTGGTCAAATCTAATTTGACCAAAGCATCTTCTTCCTCCTTGGAACCAGCGAAATAGAGCATCACAGAGGAGCGAAACAGAGCATCTTCTTCTTCCTTCGGGGAATGCGATGGTCACTCTATATATATATATATATATATATATTATTTGTACGACGGTTACACCACCGAAAGCTCTGATTCGAACAAAAGAGAAGGCTTTGTGCATGCACGAATCAACCAGCTCTGATTCAAAATAATGAGTTCGATGAGACAAAATAATGCTTCCAACGGTCTGCCTGCGAGCATTGATTGAAGAGAGAGAGCAGAAGCGTGGGGAGGATCTTAAGAAAGCCACGGGCATGAGCTTTTACAAAAAGCCACGATGATATTAAAAGCGCAGGAAAAAACAACGCTTTGCCAAACATATAAAAAACAACCATCATAGTTTTTTAACTTCAAATGTGTAGTCACAGCAGCCTGCCCCTTTGTCAAACAGACCCTTAAGCTATATAAGGCTTGATGCCAGATCTTTTACATTTAAAAAAAAAAAAAACAAGAAAGAAAAAATCGGTCCTCTACTTTATGTCTTAACAAAAAGTAAGTCTACTTCAATGCTAACATTGAGAGTGCAAGAGAAACGATTTGAATTTATCCCTTTTGGTCAAACAATTGAATATATACTTCTTTCGTACTATATATCGGGCTGAGAGAGAGAAAATTTTGGCCATATTTATAAAACCGAGAAAAATTTTTTATATGAATATATAATTTTATTTTTTATTATATTAATTTTATTCTTATGAGATATAATGTCTACTAAATATGGGTAAAATTAAAAAGTTGTTGAATTTTATGGTATTGTTAATGAAGTTTAAAGTTTTTTTTGAGGAAAAAGACCCTTAAATACTACTTAAACTGTAAAATCTCAAATCAGTGATTTCTCAAAAACTTGAATTATCAATTGTTATAGTCTTTTTATTAATCTCAATGATCTTATTGTCAATAAAACCAGTTTATAATTTTAGAATTCAAGTGATATTTAAATGTTTTTTTTTTCTTTTTCTTACTCTGTATAAAAAATGTTAGAAGTGTCTTATATATAGGATAGAGGAGTACCTCCTTAACGATCAAATTAGAATAAATTTAGAATAATTAATATTTATTTGGGATAACTTATTTTTAGAATAATTTAGACTAAATTCCCATTACATGTAGGAAGAGAAAGGACTGAGAAGCTGGTGAAGGAAGCAGCGCCTCTTGGCAGATGGCTTGATGTTAATAAAGATTTGGCTTCCACAATTATATACTACCTTGGTTTTAAATATAAGATAAAATTGATTTTTTTAAAAGAAATTAAGGAAGTTAAATAAATTACTTAATCATATCATATGTTATGTATTTTTATATTATATACTAGTTTATTAGTCAAACTAATTAGTTTGAAGAAAAAAATATAAATATAAATACTCAAAGGTAATTTAATTAGCTTCCTTAATCTCTCCAAAAAAAATCAATTTTATCTTATAATTAGAACAAGAGAAATGTCTAATTAGTGATGGTTCAAGCTTTATGACAGGAACCACCATTTTCATTGATGGGGCACAGTCTCTGTCTAGGCCTCGATTGCGTTCGGGCATGTTTGTTTGGGTGTTATGATTGCTTATAAGTTATTTTTTATGTAAATCGAGACACAACTCCTCTCACATACTTACTTCGTATACCGTAAATCACTATTAAAAAGCTATTTATAAGCAATCGAATCGTTAAAACAAACATGCTCAAACGGTTGGCTCTGGCTTCCTCGCCCAAAAATTTTAAAAAAAAATGGTAAAGAGGAATGGTTGGCTTTTGCTGATACAGGAATATCGCTGCCATATTCATTTGTTTGTCACCTCTTACATTATGGAAAAGAAGTTTCATGCCATTATTATTTTGAAGGACGGGGGTGAGAAGCACACATATATGGCGGCAACACCATGTAGCAAACTTTTTGTTTTCGTCTGATTGGTGACTGAAGAATAAAAAAGAAAAGTCATTGTGTGATTCTTTTACATAAAATGACATTTCTTTAGGGGTTGGTGTTATGAATTTATTATGATAAAGATGACACGTGACTCCTGGAATGATGTAGCAAGTCACTGAAAAAGCTTAATGGATTGTGATTTTATGATAAAGATGACACGTGACTCATGAAATGACATTTCTTTAGTCAGCTTTTCTGCGTGTAAGAGTCCGCATAGGTTATTTTTTATTTATAAGTATTTATAATTCATGATTTACGATATATAAAATAATTATGTAAGAGGAGTTATATCTCGACTTATGTAATAAATATTTATTTTTTAAAAATAAGCTATTTCAAACACTCACTACGAGATATCATCGCTGATTATGGTAGTGTTTGGATTACCGATTGAGAGCCCAATATGACAATCGAGTGGGCCAATCGAGCTTGTACAGTAATTTCTTCGTTTATCAGTGTTTAGTTGGACGATAGGCTTTCAAAAAAAAAAAACCACAAAAAGTTCCAATAGATATAAACTCAAAATTAGAGCTTAAATGGCTTATAAATGAGCCCATTTGACTATTAGTAACATTTATTACATTTTAAATTTTTCTACCCACCTCTATCTCCACCTCCACCTATCACCTCTCTCTCTCTCATTTTCATTTGTGCGCACCACGTGTTCCATATGGACTCCTCCCCTATCACTATTGAAATCATGATTGTCATTCATATTTTTTAGGAAAAATATCAGTTAGGTCCAAGCTAGCCAAAAAATATCACAAAAGTCCATTTGAAAAGTTAAGTGTCAGAAAAGTCCTTAGGGACTTTTCTGACATGAATTCTCAATGGTCATTTACCAAAATACCCCCAAACAATTTAACCACTGTCATTTATTACAACATGTTATGCTATATTTACAACATCGTAAGTCATATTAACAACATAGTAAGTTACGTTTACAACATGTTACGTTATATTTAATGAGTTGTAAACATAACTGAAGAGGTTGTAAACGCAACACAATCACGCATTTTATATACATGTTGTAAACGTAACTTACTATGTTGTTAATATGACTTACGATGTTATAAATATAGCATAACATGTTGTAACAAATGACAGTAGTTAAATTGCTTGGGGGTATTTTGGTAAATAGTCATTAGGAATTCATGTCAGGACTTTTCTGACAGTTGACTTTTTAAAGGGATTTTTGTAGTATTTTTTCTCTAGTTTGGGACATAGCTGACATTTTCCCTATTTCTTATATTAATCAAATTTACGGAACTGGGGGAAAGATGACGTAACAAAAAATAAATCTGAGCAGTAGGGTCCTTGCTACTCAAAACATCAGTCAGAAGATTATTATTATATTATTTGGACTGTAGCCTTTGTGGTCCCAAAACTTAATTAATTTTATTTGCCTTTTTGTTTTTCCACTCCCCTCACGTGATTCATGACTTGGATTCTGGTACCACAAGCAAAGATCGTGTGGGATGAGGAAAATAAGGATGAATTTTGAAGAGACAAATTCGGAGGATGATTATAGAATCCACACAAGGACAAATTCGGTAAACGGATTTGGTGCTTATTTGAATTAATGATTGTAAAATTGACTTTTATTTTAATTAATTTTTCTAAATTAAAATTGGATAAAAATCAATTAGTATTAATTTACAGTCAGATAAATTTTTATATATGAAAAAATTAATTTGACATAAATTTATTTTAATGATGTATTAAAAAATAAGTTGCAGAGTGTTTAAAAGTAAAGTCAGAAAAAAAAGGTTGTTTTAACTTTAATATGATTTTTGAGAAAAATAAAATAATTTTATGTACACCCTGATCCAAACGTCATTTTTGACATCCACAAGCCGTGTCAAACATACTTATTCTAAAGGAAATCAATTACTATTTTATTTTTAATATAAGACATATTTAGAGAATTAATATTAGTCTTAAATATAAGATATATTTTTCATATTTATTAATATTTTTTTAATTTATCCATATTGATGTACCCTCAATACTAATCAATTAAAAGAGAGATGAAGGAAATTAAAAAACATGACTATGGCATTTTAAAAAAATATATCATATTAACTAATTAAAATAATTTTTTTTAATTTATTAAAATTTAATAAATATATCTTATATTAAACATAAAAAGAAATATTAGACTAACCCGGATATCTTTATACCTATGACATAGATATAGAGTTTCAAATGTTGCATACTCTACCCCTAGATTATTTGAATTTTTTGTTCGTTCCCAATTAGCTGTAACCTATATATGGCTTGATGCCAAATCTTTTATATTTTAAAAAAAAAAACAGAGAGAGACAGAATTGGTCTTTTAATTTATGTCTTAATAAAAACTAAGTCTACTTTAATGCTAATATTGAGAGTGCAAGAGAAACAATTTGAATTTACCCCTTTTGATCAAACAATTGAATATATACTCCTTTACTCCTATATACACGGCAGAGAGGGAAAAAAAATTTGGTGTTATTTATAAGGTAGAGAGAAAATTTTCATATGAATATATAATTTCACTTTTTATTTATTATTATATTGATTTTATTCTTATGAGATATAATGTGTACTAAATATGGACAAAGTTGAAAAGTTGTTGAATTTTATAGAACTGTTAATGAAGTTTAAGGTTTTTTTTAGGGAAAAAGACCTTTAAATACCACTTAAACTTTAAAATCTTAAATAAATGATTTTTTAAAAACTTGAATTATCAATTGCTATACTCTTTTTATCAATCTCAATGTTTTTATTGTCCACAAAACCAATTTATAATTTTAAAATTTAAGTGATATTTAAATTTTTTTTTTCTTTTTCTTACTCTGTAAAAAATGTTATAAGTATCTTATATATAGGATAGAGCAGTAGCTCCTTAACGGTCAAATTAGACCAAATTTAGAATACTTAATTTAATTCATTAATGTGGTGGTTCGAAGAAAGATTTGGCCGTTTGAAGAAAGATTTGGCCGCCCATATGATATTAATATTAAAGCTGTTTGGTCTACAATTCTACTCAGTGTCCTTGTTAAATAAGGGCGTCCAGCTAAGTCATGGGGTCGTCCAGCTCAGTCATGGGTCATAGGTGTTTATTTTTGAGAAAATCTCATAAAAATATAATTAAAAATAAGAAAAGATAAATTGATACCATAAATTTATCAAATTTTAGATTATAATTAAAGTAGGAACATGAGAATTCTAATTCTGATTAAATGATTAAATTATCTTGAATTGAGAATTCTAATTTACCCCTTTTGGTCAAACAATTGAATATATACTCCTTTGCTCCTATATATAAGGTAGAGAAAGAAAAAATTTAGTGTTATTTATAAGAAAGAGAGAGAAAATTTTGATATGAATATATAATTTCACCTTTCATTTATTATTACATTGATTTTGTTTTACATATTGCAAGAGTTTTTACTAACGAGCCTTCGCCCTGTGCGACTAACTTCCCTCTGCTAGGGTTTCCATTCCCCTCCGATTGGGGGTTCTTGCAATGTCAAGATGCTGGTAAGGTTACGCCATCTCCTTCTCATCGTCGAGTCATCTCTCTCCTTCCGATGGGGTTGCTTGATAGGCATATTATGCTTTAGCCGATGGATGTGTTGACACGGAGTGCGTCTGGCGACGGCGGCGACGGCGTGAGGGGTTAGAGGATGGATGGAAGCGAGGAGGCGCTCAAGGCTCAAGATCCGGAGGCGTCCTATGAGGAAGATCTTCGATAGGTACCCCCATAGCTCGTGCGCGGATTGAATCGGTGGCTCTCCCTCCTCTTTAGTAAAATGATGGTCTTGATCGATGATTCAAGGGGTGGGAGTAGGGGGCTTCCTGCAAGAGAGGGCAAACCTGTGGAGGAGTTAGAATACTACTCTATCCGTTTCTTCAATCTCTTTCTATCGTCTTTAGCCGACAGGAATTTGGTGGTGATTGTGGGATGTAACATTAGTCCCAAGGCAACCGAGCAAAGGTATTCTAAGGCATCAACTTGGCGATTCTTCGTTCACAAGGTTAGTGGCTCATTAAAGTTTTTATCTTTTTATGTTGATGGCCTTTTGGACTTGAGATTTGAGATTGGTAGAATAGATCCTCTTGGTGTTGGGTTCCCTCTGTTAATTTTGAATTACTGGTTAGTAGACTTGACTCCTGGTGTCATATGATTTGAAAATCCATTATATCTCTTCACTAGTAAGTGGGTATGAGTCAATATACATTAACCAAATATTATGTTGGTCAGAAGCCTGAGGATTGTGCAATAATAGATAGGCAATTGAGAACCATTATTTTAGGTCTGTTCAGTATGAATGTATGCGCTGTTCATTATTGGCTAAACATGTGCATGTTCAGTGTATTGATCAACATTGTTCATTGTAAGGCTAAACATGTGCCTGTTCAACGTGTATGGTATTACGGTTCAGACTTGGGCTGGAGCTGTGTTCCCGTTTTCTATTGTCTGCTACATTGTGCTTTTTATGATAATATGATAGTTGTTGTTTTCCTTGAGTACATTGTTGTTTCAAGGAACTTGGTTAGGAACCGCTTGTGCAAAGGTGTTCCTATGGAAGCAGATTTGGTAGTCTGGTGGATTGTCAAAGCTTCATTAGAAGAGTCTCGCCCTTTAGATTGGGTATTTCGACTTTCGTCCCAGTTGCAGGCCTATTTGGCATATGGTGTGGATGATGCTTCAGCTTTATTTTTATGTGGTTACTGTATTGAAAAAATATTAAAGACTTGTTTATCTAGTTTGTTTGTTAGGTTTTGATGTTTATTTTTTAATCCTGTTAGATTTGGGTTATATGAAAGTATGAAACATTGTAGTTTTTATTTCAATACTACTAGTTCCTTTACAGGCAAAAAAAAAAAATATTGATTTTGTTCTTATGAGGTATAATGTATACTAAATATGAATAAAGTTGAAAAGTTGTTGAATTTTATAGAACTGTTAATGAAGTTTAAGGTTTTTTTAAGGAAAAAAACCTTTAAATACTACTTAAACTTTAAAATCTAAAATAAATGATTTCTCAAAAACTTGAATTATCAATTGTTATACTCTTTTTATCAATATTAATGCTCTTATTGTTCACAAAACCAATTTATAATTTTAAAATTAAGTGGTATTTAAATATTTTTTTTTTCCTTTTTCTTACTGTGTAAAAAATGTTAAAAGTGTCTTATATATAGGATAGAGTAATACCTCCTTAACGGTCAAATTAGATCAAATTTAGAATACTTAATTTAATTCATTCATGTGGTGGTTCGAAGAAAGATTTGGCCGTCCATATGATATTAATATTAAAGCTGTTTGGTCTACTATTCAACTCAGTGTCCTTGTTAAATGAGGGCGTCCAGCTAAGTCATGGGTCATTGGTGTTTATTTTCGGGAAAATCTCATAAAAATATAATTAAAAATAAGAAAAAATAAATTGATGCCATAAATTTATCAAATCCTAGATTATAATTGAAGTAGGAATATGAGAATTCTGATTAAATGATTAAATTGCCTTGAATTGAGGACACAAATTTCAGAGGTCAATAATAACATCTTTATCTATAATAATAACATTATATTTTATATTAACAATTTCACTTTCATATTTCACAACTTCATATAACAAAAACCAACATATGCCCATGGATGATTTTGAGAGCACAAGTTTTAGGGGTCAATAAAAACATTTGCATCTACATTAACAGTATCAATTTTATATTAACGACTCCACTTTCATATTTCACAATTACATATCCCAAAAACCAACACATGCCCAAGAATAATTTTGAAATCAACAAGTTTCAGGAGTCAATAATAATATATGTATTTATATTAACAATATCAAATTTTACGCTAATGACTTCACTTTCATGTTTCACAACTTAACTCAGGACAATTTGATCATTTGGATAGAATTAAAAATCTCATATTCCTATTTTAAATATGATATGAAATTTGATAAATTGGCAGCACCAATTTATTCTTTCCCATTTTTAATTATATTTTTCTGAAAATTTTCCTTTATTTTCCTATCAACCACTGTTTGACACATCACAGTGTGAATTATGTAGGTTTCAAACTACAAGTTATGATGTGCTTAATATCTTTAAAGATTAAGGGATAAAAATACTTATAAATTTTTTTCCAATATATCCCAAGCACCATAAACTTTTTTGAAAAAATAACCATAAAATTTTTAAAATGTGAAAAAAAAGTCCCGCATGTTATTATTTAAATAATTATTAAAAACACCTCATGTCACTCTTTCTCTTCCCCTCTTCCTCTTTTGATCTCTAGAGTCGGTAATTTGGGCTGGACCCGTCAAATATAAACGGGTTTCGGCGGCCCGTTTAAAAACGGGATAAATGAGTTAAACCCGTTTATCCCGCGGGCTGGCCCGTTGACCCGCGTAATTATTTTTTTTTTAAGTTTTTTGTCACATGCACTTAGTGTCTCTCACTTATCTTCTTTCTTTTGATAATGTGTTTAATTAATTCCTCATATTTTTTATTTGACACTTATTTTTATATTATATTTATTTATTTTACTATTATTAAATTTAAAAGAGATATGTTTATATAGTTTTGTGATATGAATAGATGAAAAAAAAAGGAAAGTAAGAATGAAATTGACTTCATAATATAAATATATAAAAAAAGAAATATAATATGAGAGGGGGAAAGAGAAAGAAAGTAAAAATTTAAAAAAAAGGTGAAATTAAAATAAAAAAAAATTTTGGCATCTACCGTCACAACCCGCAGCCCACGCGAGTTGGCTCGCAATCGGCGGGCCAGCCCGCATTCCCACCACTACCATCCTCCATCCTCCATCTCTCATTCTCAACTTTCTCTCTCCAACTCTACGTAAAGATTAGTTTTTGAGAATAATTTTTACGATTTACGAGGTAAGTGTATAAGAAAAATTTTATTTCGGTTATGCAAACCTAAGTTTGAAACCTAGGTTTCGGATCTTCCCAAACACTTACTAAAAAAACCAATCAGTGCCACTACCTCTGTCCCGTTGTTTTCTAACGTCGGTTGTTGCTTTCGAGAAGCCAAGCCTTCTCTTTTTGAGGAAGAAGAAAATAACACTCCTTCTCATTTATCTTGTACTCCAAAAGTCCTACCCTGGAGGTTTCTTCTTCTTTCTTCGATGGTCATGGTGTTTGAATAATCCCCTGTTTCCGCTGTTTCTATACAATGTCGGCATCTGCGAAGGTTCGGTTGGTTTGCTGTCCCAAGTGCGATAATCTCCCTCCCGAGCTTGCTGATTACTCTGTTTATCTATGTGTTTATCATGGAGGTGTTGCAAACTTCATGTTTGGAATTTTCAGTGCGTTTTTTCTTCATTTAATCTTAATCTCTCTCTCTCTCTCTCTCTCTCTCTCTCTCTCACTCACTCACTCTCTCACTCAACTCCAAATATACAGAAGGTTAGAAGGATCATTTGAGTTGGAGGCATGGAGACTGAGACATAGAGTTGGAGAGAGAGTTGAGAATGAGAGAGGGAGAGTTAAAAGAGGAGTTCTTTTTATTAAAATAATTACTTAAATAATAAAATGTGAGGCACAAAAAAAAAAAAAAAAGTAACAGCAATTAATCCCATTTAACGGAAGTGATATTTTTACACTATTTTAAAAATTCTACGGGCATGCTTAACAATTTGAGGAGAACTTTGTCATTTTATAAGATCCATCTCCTAAATGTAATGCCTATATGGCCTAATGTCAGTATTTGAACTTCTTTTGTAATCTCCAAGATTTTCTTGGCCGTCTGTAATACAAAAAAAAAAAAAAAAAAACTCTACAGGCATTTTTATACGCATGAAAAATTTAGAGAGAATTGTTAAAAAAGACCTCATTGACAACTTATTTGTTAAATGGAACCGGGGAAGATATCTTACATATGGAGGGAAGATATCTACACACAGATGGAAGATTTCTGCACACGTATAAGAATTTTACACACAGGGAAGATCATATGCACACCAAAGAAGATATTCTGCACACGTGGAAGGTAATCTGCACACGAAGGTCCCATTTAGCAAATAAGTTACTAATAAGAAATTTTTTCACAATTTTCCCAAAAATTTATGGTGCCTGATGCATATAGGAAAAATATTTATGGATATTTTTATTCTTAATTCTTTCTTAAATGTACATTTCTCATTCCTGTTTGACTTTTTTAGAATATGCACACATTTTGTCTTATTTTAGTAGCTAAAATAAGACAAAAACAAGTTAGTCTGTGAACAGCCATCCATCATACCGTAAAAATGGGATAGATTTTCTCTATGGTTATTGGGGCCTCCTAAAATAAAAAAATAAGCACTTATTACGTAAGTCGAGACAAAACTCCTCTCACATATTTACTTCATATACTGTGAATCATGATTTATAAGCACTTATTGCCTAAAAATAAGCTATCCCTGACGAATACTATATTAGATTCATTGAGATGTTCCAAAGAATAACACGGCAAAACGGCTGGTTATTAATGGAATTCCTTGTCAGAGAGCATTAGCCAGCTGCGCACTCTATTACAGTACCCTCTAATGGCGCCAATGCTCATTCATTGCAGTACTTCTATTGAAAGCAACTATTCTTATTAAACTGGCCTTTTTGCCCACTCTCGCGAGTCGGGACCAGATTCTGAGATCTCTGGCACAAATTCTGCAAACTTCTGATAAACAAAACTAAAAAGGCCTCAAACCCAAGTTAAAGTACTCACCCATGTTCTTAGACCCAAACTGGATCGATCTATAAACTGGCCGGTAGACCAATCCGATTTGATTTCTTTTTAAATCGATTTTTTTTTTTAAATTTTATATTAATAATCTTAAACTCTTTAATTTTTCATCGATTTAACCCCGGATTAGCTTCGATTTGACTTACTGACCCAATACCCCGATCAGTTCAATAGTCAGTCTAGGGTTAATTACCTTAATATTCATGCAAGCTTAAACAAAACTCATCTTCCGCTCTATACTTATACACCACAAATTACTATAATTAAAAAACTACTTTTGAAGGTTCTAACCATCATTTCATACAAACCCTACCTAATGGATCAGAATAGACAAAATTGAAGGAATGAGTGTAGAAGCAATATAAAGGTCACTACAGCTACCATGGCTCTGGCCTTGAGTCCATTGGTGCAACTTACACTGCGTGTACCACAGTGGCAAAACAGCACTCACAGATAGTCACACAACACTGTAGAAGAAACTAGTATTGCTACAAAAGCAAGACTATATATTACACTGGACCATAAGAACAAGCCTAAATTCAAACTGCTTTAATCATTTACTAAGATCTCTTCTCCATACAGAGAGATATAACTGTCTTAAAATTCAACAGGGTTTGATTAACGGTTCAATAGAAGATATTCCTTCAATATGGTAAAAGATTACAACATACACATAACAGATACTCCTGGGTTTATTCGAAAAAGGAGACGCTCATTAGGTTGACTATCTGCCTTGGGAGAGCAAATCATGGATTTTGGAATACATCAGAATCTGAGATGGGTCACCACCGCTACTCTGCGAAGCTCGAGAACTCTCCTGCAATTTGATCTTCTCATAGAGATATTGCTTCTCAGCTTCAGCCTCACTTAATCGTTGTTTCAGGTAGTTGCTAGTATATTCTTCCTCTGATTTATCCGATTTGGCAAGAGCAATCCTCTGAAGCCTCTCAGCCTCTCGTTTAGCCTCATTAGCCTTAAGCTGGAACATATCAGCCTCTGCAGTTTTCAGCCTTACAATTCTCTCCAGTTCTTCAATCTGTAATTTCTTTTTTTGCCTGTCCATCTTGAGTTCTGCTGCTTCCCTTGCCTTATCTGCTAATTCTCGATCACAAGAGTCAAGAGCCAAGCGAGCCTTCTTGAACATTTTCATCTTCTCATCAGCTACCAATTCCATTTTTCTTATAGCCTCCTGCACTACATCAGCAATTCTATTGCATGCCTCCTGTGGAGCAATCATCCTTCCACTTTCTCCATTGTCAAGGCTCTTTGGAGAGTCCACCTCAAGCTCTTCATTAAGGAAAATCATTAGTTACAACAGGTGGAAAAGTAAATGCATAGAAAAAACCCCAGGGAAAATTAAAAGACAAAATTTCATTGTATCAATTAATTAATCAATGCCCCTGGTCAAAAAAATAATGAATACCTTTAATTATTTGTTTACTTATTTATAGATTTCTTGGATCATATCTCTTACTGTCCATTTCTACCCACATGTTTCATGTATACCATGCTTCTAGCTAAACTCATTACACCTTTTCGTAACATCTAGCTTTCATGCATTGTAAATACTTGTTTGTGGCATCAGAATGAGATCATGTTTTTTGACATTATCAAACAAAATACAATTTTTCCTTTTATTTGGCGTCAAGCATAAAAATGTATTCTTTTACAATGTATAAGCCCAAGCAAAGTCTATATTAAGGCAGAAATTGCAAGATTCAACATCCAAAGAACAAAGGAATCATTCTTACCTTGGAAAAACATCAATATTGCACTGCAGGCAGCACTTGGTTCCACTCTTCCACTTTTCATTTTCTCCCTTAGATCATCACACTTCCAGAATAGTTTTCTCCCTCTGGGGTCTTTACTACCGTGAAAGATCCTACCAACAAAATCAAGTTCCCTCATTAAAGCCTCCCCATCCCAAGATGGCGCACAATGCTGAAAAACATCTTTAACCCAGCCCAACAGCTCTGAAGTCCTCTTGCATGCATGGCACCTGAAAACCATTTCACTGGGTCCCGTGCCACTCTTTGCAGAAGGGCCCATGCAAATAAGTTGATCACGAATGGCACAATCTGTATGAGTCCAATGAGAGCATAAATCACACCCAATCCAGCGGCACGTATTTACTTCAAAGTCGAACTTGTTGCAGATCACACACATGCAGAGATTGCAGAAACCATTTCTGCTGGTGCATATTTCACAGGTACAGTCATCAGCAGGAAGCAGGTTTTGACAGGCTATGTTTCTGCATCTCTTGTACACAAAGATCTCAATGAGGGAAGTTTGTGAGAGACTGATGTTGGGATGCAAAAATGCCTGAATTCCAGTGTTAATAGCAACGAGGATTTCAAGTTGCACACGATGTGCTCTAATCAATGTCTTGGCTGTTAAATCAGTTCTACTTTGAACAAGCCTCTGCAAATTGAAGAATTCCTCCCTGTGCTGTGAACCATTCCCTCCCTCAAGGATCACTCTAAGACTGTTCTTCAGCTCTTCTAAAAATTCTTCAGGTAGATGGTGCATCTTTTCAGAGATCAAGTCAACCCTTTCTCTTCCTATGTCCTGAAGAGTGATTTTGTCAGCACTAGAAACACGACGGATGACTGACTGTTCAGGGAAATCATTCTCAGCCTTCCCATTATCCGTCTTCTTTCCTGCAGTAGCTTCAGCAGTGGGCCAAGTTTCTCGTGAACTAGCACTTTCGGTAGGGGATTCTCGAATATTGTCAGAGTTTGATCTGGGTTCCTCAGGAGAAAGACGAGGATCTGAAGAAACGAGGGATAGTGAAGTTTGCAGTCCTCCAGCACGAGATTGTTGACGGGGAGGTAGCATTTTAGAAGCAGATTGCTGGTTGATGTTGGAGCCAGATGACACATCCATCAAAAGTTTTACTTTGTCAGTGACTGTGGCAGCAGTGATTATATGCAATATTATTAACCACCACACTAAATCATAATACCTCCACTGTAATCATTCTCATTTAATTCATAAAGGATCAATTTAATGCTAAAATTTACAACAGATTAGGGATTCAAACAAAAAAGTAAAGTACACAAATCTCTATCTATCTTATTTCCGGAAAAAAAAATCTCTATGTGACGAGCATAGCAAAAGCAAGAAAGACCAAAAAACATTGTTTATCTTCAAAGAAAGTTCAAGAAAAGAAGGGTGATAAATTATGGAAGAAGGAAACGCACCTGGAAATGGCGGGATAGTTTCAGAGTGGGTGGAGGAGGAGGAGGAGCAACGGCGGTGACCCAGAACCACGAGCGAGAAAGCCGGAACGACGACTCAGAACGTCGATTCTAAATCTGAGATGAATAAGGAACAACGAGCACGGGGCGAGATCTTCCGGAAACGGAAGAAGATGAAGAAGAGAAGGAAGCCGCGTGATGCCGTGAACTCTAAATCTGATTTCTGCGACTGATTTGTTAGTCTGTGAGAGGATCGAATTCGACTAGGGTTAGGGAATTTAGCAATTGGGGAAAGCTAACTCTCAAACTCTGATGGCCCGTCTGGGTGTAGAGGAAAGTTGGAAGAAAGAGTCAACGAAGAAAAGGTGCAAAATTTATATACATTTCCTTGTATTCATTCCCTCATCTTGCCATGTTTTCTATTTTATTATTAATTATAATCTTCAAAATTTTAAAATTTTATTAATATAACTCTTATTATTAAGAAAAGCTCATATGCTAAGCTTTGATTAGGTAATTCAACTTAAATTTTGTCATTAATATTATTAAAAATATTGTCAAACTCATTAGCATTCCTTTTTTTTTTTTTTTTTGCTAGTATATTAGTATTCCCCTAAGCTTACCATTTTCATACTTCTATGATCTACCTTCTAGCTTATAAAATTATACTAAGTCGTTCTTAAACTTATGTGATAGTATATACACATTAGAATACATGAGTTTACTTTTTTTTTTTTTCAAACATTTCTAATTTATAAAATTGTGTAAACTTGCTTTTAAACTTGTGTTGTTTTTTTTAATTTGAATTTGTTCAGATGTTTCATGTATGAATTTTATAAAAAATAATTTATTAAATATGATAAATTATGAATATTGATAAATTCAATTTCATTCATTTAAATTTAAAAAATATTTAAAACAAATTATTTTTATTTTTATATTTTAATTATTTAATTATCTACTTATAATAGTTATTTATTGATAGAAGTAAAATTCTAAGCTATTTATTGATAGAAGTAAAATTTTATCATATTACTATTTTAGCTTATAATCCAAATTTACATAGCTGTCACCACCAGCAAACTTGTGAGTTTAAAAGCCTTAATTATAATGATTTCTATATACATATTATATGTCGCTTTTATCAAAATAAATGGAAAATGAAATTTACATTAAAATTAAATTGTTTGGAAAAAATATTTTTTTTTATGTTTTTTAGTTTAAAACCAAAAAACATGGTAAGAATATTTTTTAATTTAATAATCAAATGGGATCATTTTTAAATATATTCCTCTCCATTCCGACAGTTTGTGTCCAATCTGGGGAATTTTATTTTTTTCCTTTGGCCGGACAAATCTGCCCCAGATTTTCTGGGAATAAGACAAGGTGTAGTTAATGCGCTCATGCATTTAGAGTAAAAATGCATAGTCCAAAGTCCTTTACAATGGTTGGCCCAAAAACAAAAAAATTCCTTCACAGTGGCCCGCCTAGGGGAGTTCCAAGGCGAAAAGATGTTGGTAAAAAAGGATTAAAAGAGGGAATTTGGTTTTACTTATTTGATTTACTTGTAATTTTAATAATAAATTTTTTCATCATGAGCGTATGATATAATTAAATTTTAAATGGTGTAAAACTAGACAAAATCTTTTAAAAAACGGAACAATTTTAACAAATTCGTTAAATTCGTTTAAATGTCCGACTCTTTAATAGAACTGCTAAAATTATACTCCCTCCGATTTTAATTATAAGACAAAGTTGACTTTTTTTAGAGAAATTAAGGAAGCCAATTAAATTATTTTAAAGTATTTATATTTTTATTTTTTTTCTCCAAACTAATTAATTTGACTAATAAACTAATATATAATCTAAGGATACTAAAAATATAAACACTCTAAAGTAATTTAATTGGCTTCCTTAATTTCTCCAAAAAAGTCAACTTTATCTTATAATTAGGACCGGAGGGAGTAATGTTTTTAAACATTGTGTTTAGTTTTACATCTTTCAAAATTTAGTTGTGTAATTGCACATTACCGAGTGGTTTTGTGATATGCCATATGAATGTGGGAAGACTTTTATCCCATAAAATATAACAAATTTTTATCTTTTTAATAAAGTGGATACAAAATTACTACCCCGGTCCTAAATATAAGACAACATTGATTTTTTTGTGTGAAGGGATTAAGGAAGCTAAATAAGTTACTTAATTATATCATATGTTATATATCCTTAGATTATATATTAGTTTACTAGTCAAATTAATTAGTTTAGAGGGAAAAAATATAAATATAAATATTTTAAAGTAATTTAATTAGCTTCCTTAATTTCTTTAGAAAAGTCAACTTTATCTTATAATTAGGACTGAAGGAAGTACAAACAAGCAATGAGAAAGAGTTCCGATAAAAACGAGGGGTAAGTCAGGAATAATCACTTTCTTTCTAAAATCCCTCCACACATACAAATTGGAGAGAAAACTTGTGGGGAGAAATGGTGAGATTCACGCCTTATTTTCTCACTTATTTTTTCCTTTCTTCTAGTTTTCTCCCCTTATTCAAGAAAGGTAAAATGAGTTTCCTATTTCATTTTATCTTCTCTTATCTTATCTTCCCATCTAAATGTGATAAAAAGGGATAAAAGTCAATAAGATTTAAGAACATTAAAAAAAATAAAAGGTTCAGTATTCAGTATTCGGTTAATCCAAAAAAAAACCTCAAGTTGCAAAAACAAAAGTAATGGCTCGTTTGGTACAGTGGAATTGATTTTGATGAAAATAGAAATGGATATAGATATAGACATGAGTTTTAAACATATATTTGGTATGGCATGAGAATAAGACATGATTTTTTAATTAAAATATGTATTATTTGTATTAAAAGACCGGAAAACCCTTTACAATTTTTTCGATGTGAAGAACCTAGATGACCCATCTTTGTCACCAATCACCATCTAAGCTCCAAAAAACTCTTCTCCCATTGAAACTTCGAGCTCTAGCCGATAATGTCCTTCACCCTCCGTACAATGCATTGAAGGTTCAAAAACCATCAACAAGAAGAAAAAATCGAAATTCAGCAGAGCACTATTGTCAAATGTAATAAAGGCACTTTTCATTATAACATGAAAAAAATAATTGAAATTTAAACCCAAATTTGAAGCTTGCCATTTCTTCTCATCCTCGTCTTTGCCAGATCTCACTACCTCCCCCACTATCATCGTCGTCTCCTCCCTAGATCCTTGTTGATGATTTTAAAAATCAATCTTGACTTGAGAGAGCTTGGTTGATGATTTTAGAACATTTGAGTAGCATATAGACTTATTTAACCAACATAAGTGAATAGTTGCATAGTTTCAAGAAATACAATAGGGAAGATGTAATACCCTGAATTTTGAAACTTGAGGCTAGAGAATAAGCCTGAGATAAGTGGACTGCTAAGCCCCGGTTTAGCAAGATCCTAAATTGTGATTAAGAGATAATGACTCCAAAAGTGGATGTGGTTAGTGATAAATAACCTTTTTGGAGAATTCGATGTGATTTGAGTTTCGGATGTGATTCGTATGTGCTATGAGCAGCGCCGAAACCCTGTATTTAAGTTCAATTATGGATTAACCTATAAATTGACTTAAAATAGAGGGAGGGCGCATAATGTGGTAATATGGAAAGATATGAAGTGTTTGGTGGTGATCCAAGAGAGATTACCATAATCAGGGGCAAAACGGTAAGTTACCGACCAATTGATCTGTTACCGATGAGAACACTCCTTAGTAATCAAGATCAATGGCTAGGATTGAAAGAACAAGAGGTGGAATCCTATGCATGCAAGTTTATATGAAATCATAGTAGGAAGTATAGGATGGTGCCAAGTGGCAAAACAAGGACCCTTGGATTAAAGTTAAGATTTCTAATCATTTTTTCTCTTCTCTCCACTTCTAAATGTCGGCCAAGTGACTTAGCTCATCTTAAAATAAGACTTTCTTTATCATTTTCCAGCAGCTCACTTCATCTCTCTTCTCCACCATTGATGTCCAAGTTGAGCAAGAAAGAGGAAGAAGAAAACCTAAGGTTAGTGCCCTAAATGACCATGAATGCCTAATTCATCTTCACTAATATTATTCATGAGGTTGAGGGCTATATTCCTATGGTTTCAGAATTTTGATTGGTGAAGTTTGAGAACTTGTGGAAATTTGGAAATTGGAGAGTTGAAGAATTGGCTTTAGGAAGAAGAAGAGGTAAGAATTAGAAGCATTTTGGTATAGTTGTTGTAATCATTGGTTGAGTATTGGGAATTTATGAATTTGCCCTGATTTTGTGCAATTTTGAATGGTATGAATTGGCTTATGTGCTGTGTAGAATTTGGTCTTTTGTTGAACATTTTGGCCATTGGAATTGATTTGGGAATCATTTGGGATCAAATGTAAAAAATCTGGAAAATCTGTCCAGTGTAAGTTTGTTCTGGACAGTCAGATGGCGTGGACGTTTTGACTGGGCAAATGATGTTGGAAAATTATGAAACTTTCCAGTCTTAAATTTCACATCTCAAGCTTCAAAATGGACATAAATTTTGTGTCATTTCACTTTGTGAGCTGGGAGTTTGAACTGACCAAAGTTTGGCATCCAAACTGGACCCTGTTTTGGCAAGTCTGTTCTGGACAGTCAGATGACGTGGACATTTTGACTGTGCAAATGATGTTCAAAAATTATGAAAATTTCCAGTCTTAAATTTCACATCTCAAGCTTCAAAATGGACATAAAGTTTGTGTCATTTCGCTTTTTGAACTGGGAGTTTGAACTGACCAAAGTTTGGTATCCAAATTGGACTCTGTTTTGGCACAACGTTAGATTTTTGGTAAATCTGGACTTTTTTGGTGATTTCTAGTAATGGCCAATATTTTTCCTAGAAATAGGACTTAAATAGCTTTCATTTGGCTTTGGAATCACCTTATTTCGATTTTTCCTGAATTAGTTATGATTTTTGGAAGTTCAGCCAAGAAACTGGATTTTCTGGGCCGCAGCCAACCCCCATTTTCAGCATTTTGAGATTTTGAAAGGGTTCAGTATTAGTTTGGTTCGCGAGTAAGTGGAGCTGGAGCATACGTGGAAAGAAAAGTGTAGGGAACTTACCTCTCCTGCATGTATTGATATTTGTGTTTGTGTATTGATGCATGTTATTGCTTTGCTTGATTATGTGAAACATATATGAATGATTGAAGCTCTGTTTCTATTTATGCTATGGCCATGAGTATGTTGTTGAAACATTGAGCATGCAAATATATCATTATGTGAACATGAGTTATTGTGATGCAAGCATGTCATGCATTAAACACTTATCTTGCATGCATATTGGTATCTGTTTCCTACTGGGATTCTCTAGAATCTCACCCTTCCCTACCAACATTTTAGACAGGTCAAGTGGCTCAAGGAAGGAGCAAGTGACTAGGGGCGGCGAGAATCCCTTATGGGTATTTGTATTTGGTAGTTGGTTATCGTTATATGCTGGGATAATTGTATATGTTCAGATGATAGTTGGGATGTATATTTGGATATTGTATTTGTATATTGGATGAGTATTAAGTATGCATGTATGGAGTTGAGATTTGTGTAATCCCCGTTTGAGGAATTGTAAAAGGGCGAATGTGCCCTATGAATTCTATGTAAAGGTATGAACCCGGGAGTTGCCGGGAAGTTATTGTTGTACACTCTGATATTTTTATAAATGTGATATTCCGCGTAATGTAATTGTATTCGAAATTGAATATGAGACCAAGTAAATTATATTTCGAAAGTTATCTGTGAAAACCCTGTCGTGAAGATGGGATTTTAAATAAGTTTTGTTTCCTATTGGTCTCTATTTCATTTTTATTGAGTATTTCAGATATAATTACGGAAGGGGGTTACAAAAGAAGTAATCCTAAGTTTATCCTCTTGAAGTTAAACCCAATTTCTCAATTTTCACTGTTTTGCTTTATTGTTTTTATAAAAAATATTTATTCAACTTGATCAAATTCAAATGAATCCATTCAACCTAATTAAAAACATGGTTACATTAGTTAACTCGCTTTTATCATAGTCCTTGTGGAATGATACTCTTTTTCTCACTAATTTATTACTTGTGACCTGTGCGCTTGCGGTAAGCTAAACAGCGAACAAGTTTTTTGGCACCGTTGCCGGGGACTATTGACTAAAGCCTTTTGAGTTAATTAGGGTAATTGTGTGCTTGATTACGCTTGAATCCTTCTCCTCTTCTTGTTTTACTTTCTTAATATGCTTTGTTTTTAAGTATAGTTATATTTATAGTTCTTTTTCTTGTTTTTCTTAGTTTAGTCCTTTTTGTTGATAAGATTGATACTCATTATGGGATTTTTGACTTGTAGGTACTCTTGCTCCATAAGCAAATTGATTTGGAGTCGTTCTTGACAGAGTTGTTGGTTGGGCAGACTATCAATCCCACAGCACATTACAACTCCTCAAAAGAATAATGTTATTGATGAATATTTAACATTAACTTTTTTGTGGCAGGCAAAGGTTAAGGAAGGAAAACCTGTAACACCCTAAATTTTATTCACCAAAACTATATTATAATTATTTGAATAATTCAATAAAGTGGTGAATATTCATGAATTTGGACCTTGTGAATTTTGAAATATTCATATTCATAAGGAAATGGGAAAATTAATTCAAAAATTGAGTTAAATTACAAAGGGGATAGCAAAATCATAATTTTGCCAATTTAGCCCAAGATTAATTATTTTCCAATTAATTGGAGTTAATCTTAATTAATCAAGAAAAATAAAGGAAAATGCATAATGTGATTATTCTTAGTGGAATAAATCAAGAATTGAGAAATTAAGAGAGATTATACATAAAATCAATTATGTGAATTGTGGAATTATGCAAAACAATTTTTCTCCTCCCTTCCTCTCATTATTTTTGTCCAAGCATGAAAGAAAAAGGGGAAAAATTATTTAATACATGATCACATGCCATATAAAGAAGGAAATGATAATCAAGGTTGAGTGCACACAAAATGGAAGTATGGTGAATGTATGAAGGGATAGCTTAAGTAAAGGAAGGGAGATATTTGATTGCATGATGAGAATAGCTTAAGTGAAGGAATGAAAGAAATTGAGTGCTTGGAAGAGGACAAACTTGATTACATGAAGGAGATTGCTTGTCTTGTAAGATGAGAGGGGGTAGGGACGGTTTTTTAGGGGCAAGCAAAAGGGAGATCATTAATTCAATATAATGGAATTAGGTGGAGAAATTATGAGGAGAAAGGGAATGGTGACAAGTGTCACAACTTGGGCCCTTGATTGAATCAATGGTTAGGAAGGAAGAAGACCAATTTATTAAACACAAACTCCTTCCTCTTTCATGCACACATTCGGCCAAGACAAAGAGAAAAGAGAGAGAGTGAGCTTGGGAGTTTTGAAGACTAAGAGAGCAAGAGGAAGCAAGACATAAGGTAAGAATTGTTTCCAAGTGATTTAAGCTTCCTATCTTGTGTAAGTTCATTCTCTAATCCCTTGTCCTTTATGGAAATCATGACTTAGCAAGCTAATCTTCAAGGTTGAGGAGAGATAGAGGACATCCTAGAGAAAGAGACACCAAGGATCAAGAGGTAATCTCTAAAATCTCAACTTCTTTGTGTATTGAAGTTGTTGTTGGTGATTATTGTTTGGTTTTGTGATTTTTGGGTTGAGTTGTAAAATTAGAAAAGCCATAACCCTAAGGGGTTATGCTGCCCAAAATCCTTTAAATCATGATTATGAAGTGTTTAAATGAGTTAACTAAGGATTAGAAGTGGAAAAGTACAAGTTTTGGAAGCAAAAACACAAAGCTCCATTTTTCTATTTTCCCTTCAATATTTCGGCCAGAACAGAACTGATACTAGGAGTTGGATTTTCATGAAATAAATGGTTCCATTGGACTTAGTGGGCAAAAATAGATGGGGTTACAGTTAGGCACTTTTTCGGTAAAGGCCGAAAAAGCATAATTACGAAAACGCCACTGAAATCCCTAAATAGGGGCTGTCAAGGGTATTTTCATAATTTGACATTGAATTTGGTAATTTTGAGCCCGGAAATGGATTCTTTGGGTGAAAATAAGTTAAAATAGCCTTAGTCAAAATTTTGGAAAAATGTACCATCGAGCCGAATACAGCGAGGCTCGGCCGGGTTCCCGGGGGCATTTTTGTAAATTTTCACCATAGACTAATATAACCACAATAAACACTATGGAAGAGTCTAAAATGATACTTGGATAGGTTATGACCTATTTCTAGTACATTTAATATTTTAGGACCGATTTGGAGGCCGGATACGACACGTTCTTCGAGTCACATTTAAAAAGGGGATATTAAAGCTTTGATGTAGGGACATTATCCTTCATATATTATGCCATAGTTATATGATTGTGTGGATGCCAATGTTTGTAAAGGCGCTTTATTAATCAACATGATTTACCCAGAAAGGGGCCAGAAGTGTTAGAGGTACTTACACTGGAGTTGGTGAGAACCCAATCGGTACAGAATAGTGGGGCTGGGCCCTACTCATGTATACATGCAGATGATATGTTTATAATGTTCATTAATTGGTGCATATATAGCATATATCATATTTACTTTTCGTATTTTCTATGAACGATAGCATTTTTCTACTGGGATTCTCCGGAATCTCACCCTATTTTTAATAAACACATCAGCGGGTACCAGTGGGTCTAAAGGAAAAGATGTAGACGCCGGAAAGTGAGCGGCACGTGTCTTGAGGCGAGGATACGATCATGATCATAATTAGTCTATTTTGTGATATTTTGGTGAAATTTGTAAATATTAAAACTTCTGCTGTATTTTCTGTTTTCGTAGACAAACGATGTCGGAATTGTAAACGAATATTTTTATCAGTATAACTATACTTTTCTATATGCCCATTGAATTCTGTCTTTATTACTCTTCAAATATCGATATGGAAACGGGTGTTGACAAAACTCACCCTCCCCTTCTTTAGACCTTTAGAATCGATTTTCAAGCATGGCTTAGCACAGGCTTCTGTTGTTATTAAAGAAATATATACTCTATTCATGAGTGAAATAGAAAGACCTACCAATCTTATACACAAAGCAAGCGAGATCTGTCCAAAAGACTTTCAGACTCAAAACAAATAATCAATAGAATTAATAGAGGAATAAGAATGACTATGGTGAACATACAACATGATGAACAGACACCATAAATATGATAAGGTTGAATAACATAATCTGTCTACTATAAAAAAGAAATGATAGCAGAGTAACCTAGGTTTTCCATGTAGCTTCTCGAAAAGTGAAACTACCTATTACTGCTCACGCGCTCCAAGAAAAAAGAGTCAGCTTGCAATGTGTTTTTTTTATAAAAGAACAAATTGACAGTAAAACCAATTCATATTAAGTTCCAGATATCAATGCAAATTCAAAGACTTCAATAACATTAATTTGGTTAGATGTCTAGGGCAAGTTAAAGCATGGGCATTTAAAATTTACAAACTGACAGTAAAACCAATGCACATTAATCTAACTCTATAATCACCTTAGATAACTCCTATTAGACAACTTGAAATAAAGAAGCCCATGACAGGAGGTTCTGATATGTTTCACGAGAACATCATAATATTTTATACAAAACTGTTTTGCAACATATATATAAATAGAGTCCATGCAAGAGTTTACTGAGCTCTATGATTTGCACCAAATGAAGAAGTCCACTTTAAGTAGCACTAATAAAATATTGCTGAGCCTAAAGTTATACTAAAATATAGAACAAAAATTGAAAGTTTGCAAGTGTTTACAAAGTTCTCCATCTGATGTTTAAGAAAGCAAACACACGTGAGGAAATAGAAATGAAAACACACCTTTCTTTCATTATAGACATAGCTATCATTTACAGCTTAAAAATGTCCCATTGAAATAAACTGACCAATCCAATATTTCCTAGTATTCTTAATAAAAATAAATTGTGAAGAATCCAACAAATTTTGTCCCATTATTACTTAATTTGGGATATGGTAAAAAATAAGTTAATTGAACACAAGTTAGTCAGCAGTTGTATTTTGCCTTTCTTGATCTAATGCATGGTCCTTTTAAAAATCATAAAATACAAAAGCAGCAATATATGAGGAATAACACATAACACAGACGTTCAAAAACTCTTCAAATATGCTTAATAATATTTAGTTTCAATTATCAATTAATGATTCTAAAATATGTTTTCTATATATTAGCATATATGACATTTCAACACGAATGAATCAAAGAAAATGTAATACCATGTATATGAAAAAATTCATATAGTAAAAATTTCATGATGTGGTCAAATAAAAAAGTTTGAAGAAGCGTTTTACTACATATTGAAGTGTTGAGTTAATATTGAAGTTATTTTCACTAAACTAAAGCTAGATTTGATAGAAAACATAACTACTTCATCTTAACCTAATCTTCAATGACTCCTTTCTGCCAAAGTCACAACAGCATTAACAATACCTTGCTCCCTTGTCCCCTTAAAGCTATCTGATTTCAAGAAGTAGTTGGCTTTCCTTAGACAATGGAATGCTCTCATGTTGTATATGGAGCTGCAATCTATAGATCTACATTCACCAATAAAAAAGGAAACAACAGGAGTCAAATGTCAAGGAATAACTGCAATAAAGGAAAAGGATCAAATTTCTCAGTAAGAGAACTTGAGAAACAAAACCTACAATATCGTTCAATTCCTCCTCAGATGAGCATAAATTATCCCAACCTGCATTGTTTGGTGTCCACAACTTGCTCAGTGCCTATTGTAAAGGTTTAATCTCTTCTTTTTTTTAAAAAAAAATCCAATACACTTCAAAATTGCCTATTCTTCCAAAGCCAATGTTTTCTTCGAAGAAAGAAATTAAAATCATCAAAGATATAGACAAAACAACCACTTGAACAATATAGTCCACAAAAAAATAAACCCATAATAACTTAAATCCAAAGCCAATGAACAGAGCCATCCCTAAGTGAACAAGCAAATATTGCATCATCAATAGATGAGATTACTCCATTTATCGAAAAGAATCCAACAACCAACTTTCGTCTGTAAACCCCAAAAAATCCTTCACAAATAAATTATAAGTTGGGAGAAGAATTTTTCACCTGCAAATATACACTTTGCTTGTCTCTTTATCTCAGCCATGTGTTATTTCTTCCTCACTTCAGATCACTTCTTAGAAAGTCTGTTTGAATAGTATTGTAAACAAATAAGTATTCAAAGTCTTAAAAGATGGGGTTCTAACAAAATCATCGCAGAAAAACAAGAAACTTGACACCTTGAAAAGAATTTTGAATTGGAACAAAATTTCAAAAGTACAAAATTCAAGACTGAAACATATATTAGTCGAGCCTCAGGCACTCTATGTTTCTCGTTGAATTTGTCTAGGACTTGAGGTAAAAAAAATTGCTTGGTCTTCACCATGAGTACTTGAGTAGTCACCACCTTCGATGGATTTGGTATTCATCAAGATTGTCACTGCCTAAATGTTAAGAAATTGCTTGGTCTACTCTTGAACTAAATCATAACTGGAAAAGGAAATAAATCCTAGCTCAAATTAAACTTGCAAAAGAGAAATCAAAAATGAAAGAAGGGAATCAGGTTTCAACAAACAAAATCAATACTAGAAAAGTAGAAGGCATGAGTGAGCCATATCTGAAATCCAAAGCCCTTTCTCCATAAGAAGATGAAGAGAAAGGTTATGGAAGTAGGGAACAACAAAGCAAACGAAGGAAAAATGGAATGTTTGAAAGAGAAAATGAATTTGGGTTTGAGAATGCTCCTTGTGTATATTCTGCCTTACAAATGTCATTTGAGAATTTGAATCAATGAAAGAGGATGAAGATTTGAATGCAAGCTCAGCATGTCAGATAAAAGTGAAGGAACTAGCTTGATTAGGAGGGGTAGGTTTGTTTTATCCTGCCATCATTAATTTTTTGTGAGTTTTTTTTATTAAAGTCATCTTAACAAAACTCCACCCGTGACTCCCTTCAGATTGCTTTATGCCAAAAGAGACCATATTTTAATCGATTGTCTAGACTGGAATGGTGCATTGGAAGCCCGAGTAGCTAATATTATGTGTGCAAGAAATTATACAGGCTTGTGAACAGTGAATTGTATCTTGAGCTGTAATAAAGCCGATGTAGATACAACTTTAGCGAACAAATTTTTATGATATAATGATATTGATTGGCCTATTTGGCTTCCATATAGAATTGGAATTGAGATCCAATTCCATCATACCAAACAAATCTCTTCATGGAATTTTCCATTTCCACATTCCTCAATTTCTATCATACCAAACAAGCCCTAAAATTTTTCCGAGTCTAGATTTATAATTTTAGGAAAATTGTACTAAGGTACCAAGCAAGAGATTATACTACTCCTTTTGATCAAGATGAGACCCCTTTGATCAAGAGAGATTATACTACTCCAAGATCCCTTGAAATCTCCATTTTGCAGGCAAGTCTTGTGGGGCATTAGTGCAATAAAATCAAATTGTGAAAAGATTGGAATAGCCTTAGTAAAGCTGAGATAGGTTCTTCTTCCTCTCTGTACCTAATAGCTTCTTTTTCTTTATGCTCTATAGCCCTAGGTCATCACCCCATCAAGCTCACCTTATCGCCTTGTCCATCTCCATCGCGTGTTGTTCTCCATCGCTATAGACAAAACGTTGCGTCTCTTTCCCAATAGTCGTAGTTCATCGCCCCACCAAGCTCACCTTGTCGCTGTCGCCATCACAATTTTTATTCTTCTTCTTCAAATTTTGGGAGCTCAAAGCTAAAGGTATCCATTTCACTCCCAGGCTTGTTCATACTTCCAATATAGTCTCAAATTTCTTTAATTTTAATTTTTGTATTTACTCATTCTTAGCTTTTTCGTTGAGCGACCCATCGACCCTAATATCTTCGGTGTCTGCCTCTCTTCCACCGTAAGGGTCATTGATTCTGTCCGCCATTTGCTATGTTTTTGGGTATATTGTGCTCTGTTTATGCATTAAAAGTGGAAATTAATGAACATAGTGTGAAAGTTTTGTGGTTATAACTCCTAGTTTATGAAGTTAGAATGTATTGTTAAAAAGGGTAGCGATTGTTGTTAATATGTGTTGTAAACTTGTTAATAATAAATGTATTGTGTAGATTAACAGTTGTGATGGTTAGTATGTCTGGGAAAAATCTCATACATTTTCTTCATATAGGGGAATGATTTGTAATTAGTGGAGTTAGTGATATAACATATGTTGGGGGCACGATGAGATCAAAACCATTAAGGAAGGCGCAAGTTATGAAGAGTTCAAAACAATGATATCATCTATTGTGGGAAAAGAGAGTAACAGAGTTATTACGAAATTCACATTGACATTTGATACAACTACATTTATAGACCTCCTAGATGACGAATTACCTTGTAGATGCATTTGAAGATGTAAATGAAAGTTGGATGTAAATTTGTATTCTGATGTAAATGCAATTGTTAATGGATGGATATGAACTTGTCAAAACAAGCACATGAACTTATTAGTGCAATCTCCTACACTTGTTAATATATATTCATATAGGTTTACACAATGTGGTCAAACTGCTATCAGGTTATGAACAAGTCAAAATTTAATATTTGTGTGGACATATTTATAAACTCCAATTGTTATTACAATTCATATTAATTATATGGATATATTATTTAGACAAACAAAAGAGTTGTTATTCTCAGCTGCCTTACTTGCTAATGTAGGCACATAACTTATTAATGGACACCCATGTATTTGTCAGTGCACGTCCATGAACTTGTCAAATGCTTTGATAACAATACCCAATTATGTGCAAAAATATTGGATAAGCTTAATTGATCACTAATATCAAGTCAATATAATGAATAACTAATATTAAGTAAATTGAGTTAGAAAATACATTTCATGAATGCATCCTATAAATCCTAGTTACAATCGAACTTGTTTGTCTATTTTGTTCTCTTCCTTTGACTACACCCTTGCACGAAAGACATCACTTTGTCACCATGTATGTTGTTCGGATGAGTCACAAGCCACCACAAGAAATTCTACAGAAGCCTTTGTATGTTGTCAACCTGCACAATGCAGTTGTCGTTAACAAGTTTAGAATCCATATTAACAACTATCGCTGCCCTTATTAACAACACATTCTGACTTCATATTTCCAAGAGTTCCAACCATAAATCAGTTGTCATCAACAAGTTTACCACTTATATTAACAACTATTTCTGCACTTATTAATAACACATTATAACTTTGTACATCAGGAGTTACAACCACGAAACTTTCTCACCCTGTTTTTTAATTACCACTTTTAATGCATTAAAAAGCATAATATACCCAAAAAAACATGGCAAATAGAAGACAGAATCAACAACATTTGCCGATGGAGATAAGGAGATGACAAAGTTATTAAGGTCGATGAGTCACTTGACGACAACACTAAGAATGAGTAAATACAAAAATTAAAATTAAAGAAATTTAAGACTATGTATGAAGTATGAACAAGCCTGGGAGTAAGACGGATACCTTTAGCTTTGAGCTCCCAAAATTTTCATGAGAAGAACAAATTTTGCGACGACAACAACAAGGTGAGCTTGATAGGGTGATGAACTATGACTAATGGGAGATAGGCACAACGTTTCCTCCTTGGTGATAGACAACCAATCGTGACGGCCACAATGACAAGCTCAACTTGATGGGGTTATTGAGCATAGAGAAGAACACACTATCGGGGAGAGAGAAGAAGAACCTATCTCAGTTTTACTAAGGGTATTCCAGTCTTTTGACAAATTCAATTTTATTGCACTAATATCCCATGTGACTTGATTACAAATTGGAGATTTCAAGAGATCTTGAAGTAGTATAATCTATTGCCTAGGACCTCAGTATAATTTTCCCTAGAATTTTAGGGTTTATTCAAGCTATTTCGTGGAGTTTGACTTAAATTATTGACTCCATAAATGATGAAACATATATTTTTGACTATGATTACTAAATAGCATTATGGTCCATCACTTTTTAATAATCACTTTTGACCATATTTTTAAATATGTCATGTTTACACAAACTAATTTCTTATGTTGATCTGGATACTAATGGCTTGGTTAACATTCAACACCACGTCTCGTGTGGATTAGAGGAATGGCTATTGGGATTTCAAAATATAGCTGAGATTTATCCAATCAACGTCTGTATTTGCTCTATTAACCAAACTCTAAGTATGTTAAAATCATGGTTTCATTAGGGTCATTGCTTACCACTTTGATTCTTTTTATAAGTCTGGTTTGAAAAGAAAATTTTGATCCTTATGATAAGTTCATCCAGAAAATACTTAATGGAAGTATTACAGTTTTGCCCTATTAAATATAATATAAAATGAATTAATTCATGTTGGAAAGGAAAAAAAAGAGAGAGAGGGTTGAGAATATATAAATGTAGAGAGAAGAAAGATGTAACATCCTTATTTTTATTTTTAGAATGTAATTATAATTAGGAAATAAGCATTTGTAAAAAATGGATTTAGCACGTAATTGTTGGAATAAAAAGTTTTTAGTAAAAAGGGTTAAGGTGCTTAAATAACATTTAATTTCTCTGAAAAGTGCAAAAATAACTATAAATTATCTTTTAAAGTAAAAGTAACAATAAACATTATAAAAAAGGGCAAAAGTAACCATAATGTTAACGTTCGTTAGTGTGAACTTTTTAATAAAATGCTAAGGTGCTAAAATAGCCATTAACTAATACCAAAAGTGCAAAAGTAACCATAAACTTTTTTTGGATACAAATGTAACTAAAAAGTGATTTCTTGAACATTAATTCCTAAGTTTTGTTTTAGATTTTGTGTTATGAGTGTTTTATCAATTTGGGGATTGAAATGATAAAAGTCAAAGAAAAACTTATGAATTTATGTTTAAGAAGTCACCTATTTTTTAATCTGACGAGAATGAATAATTGGAAGAAACTTGTCACTTAACCCCAAAAGCTAAAATCCCTAACATGAATCATTGGCCTTAAGAAAATTAATTCATAAGTTTCTTTTTAGTTTTTAGAGTTAGGGTGACAAGTTTCTTTCGTTTCGTCATTCTCATAAGAATAAAAAAAAAAAAGCAACTTCTTGAATATTAATTCATAAGTTTTGTTATTTTAATGCCCAAATTGATAAAACACATAATACAAAAAGCCAAATAAAAACTTATAAATTAATGTTTAAGAAGTCACTTTTTAGTTAATTTTGTATCCAAAAAAAGTTTATTGTTACTTTTACACTTTTAATATACGTTAATGACTATTTTAGCACCTTAACATGTCATTAAAAAAACTCACATTAACGTCCGTTAACGTCATGATTACTTTTGCTTTCTTTTATAATGTTTACGGTTACTTTTATTCTAAAAAATAATTTATGGTTATTTTTACACTTTTCAAAAAAAGTTGAAGATTATTTAGGCATCTTAACCCTAATAAAAATATGATTTGTAATTAAAAATAATAATAGTAAAAATAAATAAATAAATTTTAAAAAATAGAAGGGCACGTGGCCCCTTTACTTATCACAGGTGGAGGTATTAAATATACCCCCACCTCATGCGTTTTAGTGAGTGTTTGGGATTGCTTTTTTGGTGAAATAAGCCCGTTTTAGCCACAAAAAGCCCAAATGTAAATGGGTTACGTTTTGGTGATGTTTGGGATTGTGTTTTGAAAAAAACAAAAAGCCCGAATGGAGCCCGATTTCAATAAGCATAGATGAGAAGCTTTTTACAACACGTTTTGGGTGTAGTCCAGTTAATGGCCTGCCAATGCATATGTACGAATTGCATTTTATTATTTTCCCACTGTCTTCAGGGAGGGGCCCACCTCTGAAGAAGAGGAAGATCGAGTTCAAGGATAGTGAGAATCGGTCATCGTATAAAATGGACTTGGGACTTGCGTTCTCGGCTTGAATCAATCAAAAAAAAAAAAATTGAAGTAGTCCAGTTTTGTCTTAAATCAGATTTTCAGTGTGTTTATTTTAGAGAAGAGAAAACGTAATTTGTTTCTTTCTTTGGGTCCTGTGAATTTTCTGTGAGGTACAAAAATGGTGGCTATGTAGAGAGAAAAATTAAAGGATAGTGGAAGAGGGACTGAACTGAAAATGAAATATTTGAAGACTATACATATATGATCTATCATAATAAACTTCCAGGCCCAAATGATATGTTACTGTTGGATATCGCATATATGATCTATCTAAAATTTGAAGACTATACAAATGCCCTTCAAATTTGGATATTTAGTAAGTTTTTAATTAGGAATAATGTTGTCTTAATTTTTTTTTGGTTCAAAGTACCCTAAAAGTGTTAAAATAGAATAATATTATCCATTACCTTTAAAAATAGAATAATCTTCAACCCGTATGAATCACATTCATGACATGATTAGAGATCGATTTGTACGGGACATGTGATCCAATTAGTTATGTAATATTTTTATGTGAAATTATGTATTTTGGCATCACATTTTCTAACTTCAATTTTTCCACTAATTTTTAATTTAAAAATTAAAAATTAAAAAATCACTTATTCAGATATCTTCCTGGGCCAGATGATATGTTACTGTTGGATATCGCATATATGATCTATCTAAAATTTGAAAAATATACAAATGCCCTTCAAGTTTTTACTTTTAAAAACGCACTTATACAATCGTTAATCCAAACACATTTTGAGACTTATGAGAAATCACTTATTCAACCGCTCATCCAAACATAAATCACATTACAAATATTGACTTATTTATTAAGTCATTTTTAATAAGCCCGAATTATATAAGTCATTTTTTCTACCGCTATCCCAAACACACCCTTACTTACCACCGTCATTTGGAGGGAGGGAGAGAAGAGCGGTCGGTGTTCTAGCGGGGCACCGTCCTAGTATAGGGCACAAATTTTGAGGATAACTTAGGTAATCAAAACCACTTTTTTTTTTTAACAAATTCCCTTTATAAAAGTTATTTTTTGTGTTTTTCTCTTCCTAACAACGATAATATTATATTGATTAGTAAAAATTTTAGGTTATGATTTTGGGAGAGTTTTTAGTTTTGACAATAGATAACTATAGGTATATAGAGAATAATTAATATATAATTTTAATCAGTTTAGATTTATTGTTTGGTTGTTTTATGATTTTATAATCAATTTATTTTATAAACAGATCATAAATTAGTTTCTATAGGGTTTTTTTTAGGGTTAAATTTGGTTTAAAAAATTTATTTGGGTTATTGGAGGTATTATTGAAATTTTAATTGGTTTACTTCGTTAGATTTTGAGTCACATGAAATTATAAGTTAGAATTTGATATTTGAGTTAAAGTTGGATATGATTTGATTATGTAGAGGTTTGAAGAGGTGTTTAATAATTGGGTAATGCTCATATAAGTTAGAAAAAGAGATTTGATTGGCTAGGATGTTGATATTGATGATTTTATAACTATAGGTGTGTCAGATGTGAAGTTTTAATTTATAAAATTGAGTGATTGATGTAAGATATGATATAGAAGTTATTTAAGGATTTTATTGAGTGAAATAGAGTTAAGAAATTTTAGGATTTGTGATTTAAGAGAATCATTTTGTGGATAAATTATAAGTTTGAGTGGATTTTCTATTTACAGAGGAATTATTGTGAATTTTTGAAGTGTTTATGGAATGAGCAATTTGGACACTATTTGGTTAAGGAATTATTTCAATTAGAAACTTTAGTTAATAAGGGACAATTAAGTGGATGTTGGAGGTTTAGTTACCAATTGTTAACCATTGCATTCGTTGGCTATCATCTTATTGATGAATACTCACATTTATCATGTAAACTCTTCTTAGTTGTGGTTGAGCACGGGGTATCACAAGAGTTGTTGTATTCTTTATTAGCTTTGGTGAGAAGTAACCACTTTTCAATTTATCTTGTATGCTTGAAGGGGTGATTATAAGTGTATGTTAGTATTTTTAATTGCTATAAATATGTTATAGTATTTTATATATGAAAAATGTATAATGACTATAAGAATTATGTTTTTAGTAAATTTGTTAGTTAAGTGGGCCTAAATAATTTATTTGAATGATTAATAATGCATAGCATTGAGTATTAATTATGAGAAAAACATGATGATGTTGAATTTATAATGTTGAATTGTTGGACTGCATATCGAGTTGTGTTGGATTGTATAAAGTTGTGGTTGTGGGAGGTTTGATGTTATTATATCACGTGGTATAGCCGCCCTTGGTGCCCAGTGGCTAGCTTTGACATTCTTAGGGCCCTTGGTATCACCCTTTCCTTTGGCCGGGATAAGGGTCAGCTCAAGGAACATGTGACATCTTTCCATATTCAACGAAAAGGGAACCTATTGCCTGATATGAGTTCTACAGCTTTTGGCCGGGCTACACCTTATTATTAGAGAGCTTGGTGCAATCTTGTCAAAGAGACTAATCTTATTATGTGTTGTAGCTTATAGGTTCTGTCAGCATTATAAGAAGGTTATAAGGATGATTAAGGAAGTTCTATGCATATTGAATTGTTCTCTTAAACTACTAATATTTTTGGAAGATTATTTAAACTTTATGTTATATGAACGTATATTTTACTAGCTTAACTATCGTGTAATCATTCCCTGCATATTTGTTAAAATGGAATTGTAGTTACTAGCTCCATGTGACTCACCCTGTAGTTGATTGTTATTTTTCAGGCAAGGTTCCTCATGGGATATGTTCAGGGAAGGCACTTGAGATTTAGGTTTGCAATTGTGCCTTGTAAACCCTCCTTTTGGTACTTATGTGTTGACTGAATATTGTCACATAGGGCTCATTCATACTCTAATATAACTTATAAAATTATTTTGAGAAGTAAATAAAGGAGGCATAAGGTAATGGGTTATAAATTATGACTTTTAATCATGGATTTATTTTTGTGTAGGTTTTGAGAAAAATTATAGTTTTATACGAAAATGGAATTATTCTGGAAAGTCATGAATTGTGATTATTGAGAATATAGTTATGGGAAATGATTATAAGACCCATTGATAAATTGTGTTATCGTGCTTTGAATGCTCAATGCCTAATTATCATACATTTGACTAATTTGTGATTTTGAAATAATATATTCAATACTTTTTAACCATTGTATACCAAAATTTTTCTTTCTATCATCCTTATTCTTTAAATGTTTGGTCAAATCTTTTATGTTATGGCACACCGTTGTAATTGTTTTTTTTCTCTTTTTGTATCATAGTATTATTTAATATTTTAATAAGTTGTTTAAAATAGTTAATTCCAAGGTAATTAAGGAGGTTGTTACGAAAGAGATGAAATACAATGTAAAGAATATATCTGTGATACCTATTAATAAATGATGATAAAATTGAAAAAATGCATCAAGGACATATTTAATAAGTTAACTAACTTTTTTTTGGTATGTGAGAATTAGGTAAATTGAACTTAAAAAAGCATCAGGGTGATACTCCTCTAGTTCATAATATAGGGTTAATTCATGAGAAATAAAAAGTGACAGCTAGCTTATTAAATATGTCTTAAATTGAAATTTTTTTTTTCATTTTTACCCTTATTCCAAAATGTGTTTGTAAAATTTAATAAGTAGACAAAATTGGAAAAAAGCATTAATTACAGGGATAAAATTGAAAAATGAACATTACTTATCTTCAAGTGATTTATATTTTAAACCAAATTATTTTTTTAGAAGTGTCATATATTACGGATCAGATAAAGTATATGGGTTCTTTAGAAGTCTTTCAGAAGGAGGACATCTTGGTCTTGCACCCACTCACCTTCGGTAGATTTGTCTTCTTTGGGGCTATTTGTGATATCTTTATCTTGTCCAACATAAAATTATTTAAAATAATATTAAGTCAAACACACACTTGTTCATTTGCCCGGCTTAGATTGGTTTTTTATGACTCAAGTTTGACTGGTCTTTGTGATTTTAGTGTTTTATTAGCAGATATATGTACTGGGTATAATATTGCTTTTAGGAATTGGTGTTGGTGTTCGTTTGAAATATAGTTTATTTTTTATTTATAAGTGTTTTTAAATCGTGATTTACGGTATATAAGGTAAATATATGAGAGAAATTTTATCTCGACTTATATAATATTCCGTAACCACTTATTTTCAAAAAAAAAATAAAATCCAAACATAGCTTTAACCTTTATGCGGTTTGATCCCATGTCTTTTCTATGTTAGAAAGAGAGACCAAGTTGATATCTTTTTTGTCTCTTAATATAAAGTAGGTTTATTTAAGTTAATATCGATATTACGAGAGAAACTAGGAGATAAACTTGATGCAATTTGCATATACCCCTCCGTTCTATAATTAGACCAAATTCAATTCCTGGTAGGGGTGGCTAAACTTTGCCCCTTTTATAATTTTTTGTATTACTCTCTATAGAATATGAGTTTCTTCTCTTTCAATGGCTTCTTTTTTATAACACCCCAAATTTTATATTCGCCAAATATATTGTAATTAGTTTAGAAATTCAATAAAATAGTGAATATTTATGAATTTTGAATTTATAAATTTTATAAATGTTCATATTCATGAGAAAATGGATAAAATAATTATGGAATTAATCTGAATAATTTAAAAAGCCAAATATTAAGGTCCAAAAATGAAGAAATAATAGAGAAAATATTTGGTCCAAAAATATATGGGATTTGGCCAAAGAAAAATGAGAAAAGAAATTGGATTAAAAAGGTAATGGCAAAATCATAATTTTACCAAATTATCACAAAATTAATTATTTTCCAATTAATTGAATTTAATTTCAATTAATTAAGGAAAATAAAAGGAAAAAATATATTTAGAATATTTTGGTCAATTTAATGTGAATTTATGGAAAATTTGAGCAAAAAGTGTAATTTTGACAAAAAATGAGACCTTGCGTATATACGTAACCGGAATAAGTTGTGAAGCCAATTGAGATCATAGGAAGGACCCTTAAGTGTCTCCTATATATGACATGAGGAAGGAAATATTAATTGGACTTAATAACATGGTTACACCAAGTTAAGGGTTTATGTACATAAAGTTTAATTATTGGAATTTTTGGAAATTAAACAAATGAATAAATAACATTAAATATATGATAAAAAGGCATCATCTCCTTCCTCCAAGCCTCCAAAATGACGTGATATTCAGCTTAAAGAGAGAGGAAGGGTTAAGAGCATTTAGAGAGAGAAAGAGAAGAGAACTCACAAGGTAGGTCGATTTCTGCGATGAATTTGTACCTAATACGTATAACCTTGTTCCTAAGCTTCTCTTTTATATTCTTTAAGGTATTGGAAGCTCAATTTTGAGTGGTAAGAAGGGTTAGGGTTCAGCCATAAAAGGAAAAAGTCAGAAGGAGCTTGAGGTAACTTCCAAACTCTTGTATATTAACTATTTTGACTGCTGTGAACAATTTAATCGGTGAAATTTCGCCGGATTGTCTTTAATTTAAAATTTGGAAATTGAATTGGCCTAGGGGTTATGTTACCAAAATTGGTACTAAATGGTAGTTGTAACCTAATTAAATAGTTAATAAAATGATTAGGAGTAGAAAGAAACATGTCTGTAAAGTTAGATTTCGAAAACCCCAATTTTTCCTGGGAAATAGGAGGATTTCGGCCAGGGGTATAAATGAGCCTTAGAGATGGATTATCAATGATTTGATGGTTCCATTGAGTTCAGAAGCAAAAAATAGATGGGGTTACAGTTGGTCACTTTTTCGGAAAATGCCGAAAAAATATAATTATGAAAATGCCCCTAAAACCCTTAAAGTAGTGCTGCCAAGGGCAATTTTGTCTTTTGGCAGTGAATTTGGTAATTTCGAGTTGGGAAATGGATTTCTTGGGCGGAAATATGTCAAAATAGCCCATGTGAGAATTTCTGGAAAAGTATAGTCGGACCGAGTATGGCGGGGCCCGATCGGGTCCCCATGGGCATTTTAGTAAATTTTTATAATAGACTCATATTACCACTAGGAACACTATGAAAGTGTCAAAATGGTACATTTGGAATTGTAGGATCGAATTGAGAGCCCGAATTGTTAGCATGCAAATCGAGGCATACAGTTCGAGGTGTGAAATGTTTAAGGTGGGGAACTTACCTCTCCTGCGTGTGTTTGATATTTGTGCTGATGTATTGGTGCATGTTATTGCTTTGCTTGATTATGTGAAGCATATATGAATGATTGAAGCTCTATTTCTATTTATGCTATGACCATAAGTATGTTGTTTGAAACATTGAGCACGCAGATATGTCATTGTGTGAGCATGACTTATGTAATGCAAGCATGTCATGCATTAAGCACTTATCTTTGCATATTGGTATTGTTTTCCTATTGAGATTCTCTCGAATCTCACCCTCATCTACCAACAATTTAGACAGAAGGTATGCTGAAAACAAAGAAGAAAACCGTACAAGGGGATTGCAGTGGTGGAACGAAGACGGCAAGATGTCTCTATTTCACTGGGATGGATTTAGACACCCTAGTTGCCTTGTATGGCTACCTTAATCATAAGTATCATCTACGAACCCTTATGGAGATTTTCTGTAATCATGCACATATTATCAGTATATTTATGCTATTCCTCTGATGCCCACCGAATCGCGAATTAATATTCCGCTGCAAGTCAAAATAAGATAAGGGGGTGACATTTTTCTTCACCGTTGTTCATACTATTAGCTTAGTATATTTGATCAACTAACTTAACTTAGATGACGATCAGGGTGATGTTGCTGAGATTTGAAAACTTCTAAGAAAATTTTGCTCATGAGTGAAAAAGTTTGAAGCAAATTTGCGCTTTAACAAAAATGATGAGGATGACACATGAACCTACAAACTCAGCGTATTTGGTCAACTAACGGTCAAACTTCACCGTGTAATAGCCAAAGTGAAATCGCTATGATTTGGAAACTTCCAAGGTGACATTGTTTCCCAAAAAAACTTACGGGTAACATTGCTATTACGTGATAATTTTCTGGGTAAAATTGAACCTTAACTCCATTAAAATTACCCTTTTGAGTTTTGCATATTTTAAAGGCATTCTAGTGGAATTTTAGTAATATGTAAATATTTATAAATTTTAATGTGAGATTTTTTATTAGCCATGTTAAACTTTTTAAATACACATTATAAAATCAAGAGATTAAAATAAAATTTTTCTCTTTTGTCTTTTGGAAGAAGAGCAAAAGAGGGGAGGGGGTACGTGACTAAGAGAGAAGCACGTGCCGTATTCCCACAAATTCGAGATATGTCGTTCTCGCACGGCATCGCACTAACCGATCTTCCATGATCGTCAACCACAGCACAAAGCAGCTATAGCTAGATCCATTCATGGCACCTTCGTTATTTTCTCCATTCTCAGTGGCATTTCCCTTCCTTCACTTTCCCTCGGTCTCATCGACCACGTTTCTCACCCTGCTTCCTCTGGTCTGAGTCTGCGAAAGCTTACAGATAAAAACACGTTCTCAGAGACGCAGACTCGGTGCACTCCTCTCGAAAAGTCTGCTGAATCCGAGAAAGAGGGAGAGGCAGAGAGAGTTTCCCATCGGAAAATGTTGAAGATTTCTTGTAATGGGACAGATCCCATTCAAGCTCTAGCTCAATGCAGATTCAATGCTCCGCCCAGGCCATTCTTCACTCGCCGGAGGAGCGAAGTTGTTTTGTGCTCTCGCGAGACCAAAACGTCGCCGGTTCTTGCCGTCATGTCGGACCGTGGTGGCGTTGGGCTCGATTGCGCTGTGGCCCGAGTTGAACCCGGTTCGGGAACTTTGGCGGACCGCTTGCGGCTGGGGAGCTTGACGGAGGATGGATTGTCTTATAAGGAGAAGTTCATTGTAAGGAGTTATGAAGTTGGGATTAATAAGACGGCCACTGTTGAGACCATTGCCAATCTCTTGCAGGTTTTGCATCATCTCTATTTTCTTCTTTTGCAATGCATTTGGGATGTTTCATTGTTATGATCGAATATAGTGTTACCTGCTAGTTGTTCCGCTTTTCTCCAGTATATTGTCTGAATTTTTGTACTACCGATGTGTATCTTCGAATTAGACTGGAAACGTTTCGAAAGTTCAATGTCTATTTTTTTGGGCATTTCTTGTCTAGAATTTTGTATGCGAATAAAACTGGAGTTTAAGGTGAAGATTTTGGGCATTTGACATTCCTCCTTCTCGCTCTTCCTTCCTCCAGTTGCATTGCATTTCTATTTCGATTGCATTTGTGAACAATTCAATAACAGAGTTCGGCAAGTATAGAGGATAAGGTTTTTGGGATGTTGTTGAGATTATGTGTTCCTTATTGTTTCCTATTGAGTTGTTTAGGAACTGAACTTGTCTGATAGTATATGACATTTTGTTTGTTTTCTAACATTAACTTTGTGATTACAGGAGGTTGGGTGTAATCATGCTCAGAGTGTTGGATTTTCGACAGATGGTTTTGCTACGACCCCTACCATGAGAAAATTGCGTCTCATATGGGTGACTGCTCGCATGCACATTGAAATCTACAAATACCCTGCTTGGTGGGTTTTGCTCTTAACCAGACTGGTTTATGTAGAAACTTAGTGAGAAAAATATTTGACTTGAAAATTCCAACAGGAGTGATGTAGTTGAAATAGAGACGTGGTGTCAAGGGGAGGGAAGAGTTGGAACCCGACGTGATTTTATACTCAAGGACTATGCTACCAATCAACTGATTGGAAGAGCGACCAGGTGAGATTCTTTCATAATTGGGCAATTTTTCCTAATCATAGATTGGATGATCAATTATATGCTCTTCTTTTCTGATTTCTGGTGTGGCTCTTTCCATGCGCTTTGCGTGAGGATATAGTGAAAACCTTGAGGATTGGTAGAATTTGTTTACTTGGAAACTTTGTATAGTACTGGGCTGCATTTTAGTTGTTTCCTTTATA
Source organism: Inga oerstediana (assembly GCA_963210345.1). Lineage (NCBI taxonomy): Eukaryota > Viridiplantae > Streptophyta > Magnoliopsida > Fabales > Fabaceae > Inga > Inga oerstediana. Next base: position 11,918,281 of record OY723404.1, on the reverse strand, counting down.
TAGATAGTCTTTTGAGGGATTCGAAGTGATGAATTTACTCCCTCTTATTGGAACTTCTATTCTTTGTCAATCATAATGCACATTACTTTCTATCTTTCCAGTAGTGTATATTAAGTGCTTCACGCCATACTTTAAGGTTTGGCTAAGTTCTTTTGAATTTTTGAGTGCTTCACGTCTTGAAGTACAACTTTAACAAACCTGTCCAATAATTATGACTTGTGAAATCCTGGTCACTAGGATGTCAGGAATTTTATTACTCCTTTGGTTCTAGATCTTATATTAAGGACAAGGTAATAACATTTAGGCTTCTGTTGTATAGTTGTGGTCAGAAAGAGAAGTGCGAGGGAGAAGAGAGAAGCACAGAGAGAGAGAGAGAGAGAGAGAGAGAGAGAGAGAGAGAGAGAGAGAGAGAAACTGAATTTTCCATTAACTGTAGAGACACACCATCTTCTCCATACACTCCCTTTTATAGCCACTGCCATTCCAATGGCTATAACCCACCAACCAAAATTACGAGGCATGCACATGTCGCCTAATAATTTACAAGTTACACACCAGCCTCATAAATAATATTATCCATCCATAAAATCTAGAGTTGACAGGAAACTATCCTATGGTGCAATTTGAGAAAATTTAACAGATAATTCCTAGCTGCAGTCTCTGAAATGTTACTGGCCTGTAGAATTGATGTTTCTCTAGATTTTGATGTCATGTATGCAACTGTCCTAAACTTTTTTGTGCTTTAGAGTTTAGATGCTTCCATAAAGCTCACAATTTGCATTTATTCCTTCAGCAAGTGGGTAATGATGAATCAGGACACTAGACGACTCCAAAAAGTCTCTGATGATGTCCGTGAGGAGTATCTGGTTTTCTGTCCACGAGAGCCAAGGTATGTTGCTTTTTTTCTACCTTATGTTGACATCATTCCTAGTTAATAATATGTTGCACAATACAATGTTGGGATCATTCCTAGTTGATAATATGTTGCACAATACAAACCAAGAACTTCGGTGAACAAAAAGGGAAGGAAACAACCAGCATCACATCAGTGTGAAATGGTTCGAACTTCTTGAGTGTCTTTGCTCATGAGGAGAATATTAGAAGTAGCTTGGCTGAAGCATCCTGGTCCATAGTTACTTTCATTTTCATATTTTTGTTGTGTGGTTTTAGGTTATCATTTCCTGAGGAGAATAATAATAGCTTGAAGAAAATTCCTAAACTGGAAGATCCTGCTCAGAACTACAGGCTAGGACTTATGGTATGATCATTTTGCTCATACAACCTTTTTTCTTTTCTCAATTTTCCCTGGATAACTTGTAATTTGCTACATGTTTAAGGTTCCATCTATTGTCTTTTCTGATCTTGTTATGGCTGTAATACTTTATCTTATGAGGATATCCTATTGCTCTTTCATGTATATTTCTTTCCTCTTGATATGATTTCTTATATTATGAAAAGAATATCAAGATCCTGGCGCTCATACTTAACTTTCAAATACTGCAGCCTCGAAGAGCAGATCTAGACATGAATCAGCATGTTAACAATGTCACTTATATAGGATGGCTGCTTGAGGTACTTAGAAACAGTCTACATTTGTTCCAATTCCTTAGCAATATATGTATATGTTCTATCCATACAAGTGCATATTTATGTATGCGTGCATTTTGGTTGATAGTGAGGGGCCCAAAGATCAAAAGATCACTTAAAAATCACATGGAACACTCTTAAGTTATCTAACTTGGTCAAGATTTGCTCCTGATGCTATGTTGTCTATAACTTTGTATAAAGCTTCTGTTAGTTACTGTAACAACTTCAAACTCTGGTGAAGAGTAACTTTCACAAAATTACTTTGAATTTTGCTGAAGCTACAAGTATTTGCTCTATATTTTCAATAGAGCTGTAAACCTCTCCAAGAGGGTTGGGGTGAAGTAGTGTGTAGAAAATCAGCTAAACTTAAAGAAGAGACATGCTTAAGTTACTCTCTTTTTACGTGAGGTCTGTGTAAGTTTTGAAAATTGATTTATGTAATTCTTAACAAACTGCAGAACATACTTGTAATTTACTTTATGTTTAAAAGTAGATTTTATAGATTTTGAAAATATACAAGGTATCAGTACCCTAGGAGGTTTGTATAATTTATTCTTCTATTTTTTTATGGCATACACATTTGCATCCAATTTTTTATGTGCCATGCATACATGTGCCTATGCAAATAGACTGCAACCTGATTCATCAGTTCCAAATCAAAATGAGTCCTTTCCTTCAACTTTTCATGTCTTGGTGTCATGAACTGACAAAAAAGTTTTATGGCAGAGCATGCCTCAGGAAATTATCGACAAGTATGAGTTGCAGAGTATAACATTGGATTACAGACGTGAGTGCCAACAAGATGATATAGTTGACTCCCTCACAAGCTCAGAACTGGCGGAGGGAGCCGAGGTAGTTGCAGAACTCCATGGTACAAATGGATCCGCCACGGCAATGGAAGATGAACAAGATTGCCGGCAGTTTCTACATCTACTTAGGTTGTCTAGTGATGGACTGGAGATCAACAGAGGACGAACAGAATGGAGAAGGAAAGCTCCAAGATGATCGTGTATTCTCTGATCCTACCTTTGCTTGAACCTGATTCTCTATATATGTCTCTTCGGCATTAATGATTTTTCTTAGAATTCGCAAACTTTTTCTACGACTGTATAATTCTACATGTTTGTTCTCAAGTTTGTAAAACATCACTGTAATTTGGAAAGGTTTTTTGCCTGCTTTCTTAAGGGATCAACATTTTAGTTCTGAGTTGCAAGGAGGATGCAGAATTTATAATTGTAATGGAGGATATTTTAATTGGGGGAAGACTTTTTGCCTGCTTTCTCAAGAGATTAACATTTTAGTTTTGTTGCGCGTTCTTATTAGAAAAATTTTGTTTACAGATTGAAATTATAGGAAAAATCCTATTTTTTATCTTTATTAAAGTGAGTTATGTGCTTTTATATCCAAATAAGTTCACATTGTTTATAACCAATGTTGTTAATAACTTCCAAATATTGTGATTTCCAACTCATGACTTGTAAATAGTGACTTTTTATATTTTATATTGATGCTAATACTAGTAGATGCACTACAAGTTGATGATATTCTATTAACTGGTCATGAATTCCACGAATATTATTGTTGTGCTTTGCTCAGGAATTATGAACACATGTTTTAATATTACTTAGAATGACAATTGAAGCCTTTAGTAGCAGTAGCTTTTCAATCTAATTTATAATATATCATATAAGTATATGAGAGGAGTTTCGTCTATGTGCTTTTGATAAGAATATTGTAACACCTCAAATTTTATTCACCAAAATTATATTGTGATTATTTTATATATTTAATAAAATAATGAATATTTAATGCCAAAGGAATTAAATATTGAAAGTTGAATAGTATTTTTAGTGAAATCGCCTGTGAGGTAGTGAGTTTGTCATGTGGTTTTGGAAGACCAAATGATGAACAAAAATTATGAAATTTTACAAGGTAAAAGTATATATCTTAAGTTTTAATTTGATAGGTCATATGAATCAATTGAAGCTATGTACAGAAAGATATGAATTTTTGAAGTTAGTCCTGAAAATCTGGAAAGTCTGTGGAGCAGCTGTCAAAGAAATGAAATCTGGTATTGATATGCTTCCAACTGGCTAAAGTCCATATTTTTCCTTGTAACTAGACTTAATAAGGGTTCCATAGCCTTTTGAATCACTCTGAAATGATGTCTAAAATATTAGTTATGATTTTTCAAAGTTAGGGCAGAAAGTCTGCCAGAATTGGCATTATTCCAAAAATTGAAAATAAAATGTGTTAGCAATTGTGTAAATTGTGGAATTAAAGATGTCAAGTGTCATTATCATATGAAGAGAGGATTAGATTATGATTTATGAAGATGAGCACAAGTCCAATTGCATTAAAATAATGCTATATGAACATGGTAATTATAAGAAGGATGGGGGAAAAATTAATTTCCAAGAGCATATGTCTAATTGCTACATGGACATAATCATGATGACAATGGTACACTACATGTATGCAAGGTTGAGTGTACATTATATGAAGTCGTGGACATAGTGATTATGATAAGTGAAGGTAAGGGAATAGCTTGAGTGAAGGGTTGGATAAACTTGAGTGTTTGGTGGAGTATGAAATTGGTCTAGTTGGAAGAACACTTGGTTTGGTTGGAGCAAGAGGGGGAGCACGTTTTTTTGGCCAACCAAGGGAGAAGAGAAGTGGTTCAAACCTAACGGGAAGCTAATGGAGTAAGTATGTTATAAACATGAAGGAAGGGAGGCTTGTGACAAGTGTCACAACAAGATTTAATCTTGGGAAAATCAAGGGCTAAGAGGAAAGATGCAGCAATTGATTAAAACACTTCCTCTTCCTTTCATTTTGTTCATTTCGGCCAAAAGAGAGAAGAGAAGAGAGAGAGAGAGAGAGAGAGAGAGCTTGAAGAGGCCAAGGAGTTCTAGAAAGAAGGAGGAGCTAAGAGGAAGAGAAATATCAAGGTAAGCTTGAGATTTCTTAAGATTTGTCTTCCAAACTTGTGTAGTCTCTTCTCTAAACTCTTCTTCTCCATGAAAACCCATTGTTTAGCAAGCAAATCTTGAGCTTAAGGAGAGAGGAGGAGGATACCTAGAGAGAGGAAATCCAAGAAGCTAAGAGGTAACTACATCAAACTCAAATCTATACTAGTATGAACTGTTGTTGGTGTTTGTTGTTGATTTGGTGATTTTTGGTTTAGTTTGTAAATTTGGAAAGAAGGGGTTATACTGCCCAAATTTATTTGAATCATGATTAAGAAGTGTTTAAATGAGTTAATAAAGGATTAGAAGTGGAAAAGTACAAGTTTTGGAAGCTAAAACACAAAACCCCATTTTTCCCAATATTTTGGCCTGCACTGTTCTAGGGGAAGGAGCTGGATTTTCATGAAATGTATGATTCCATTGGATTCAGTGGGTAAAAATAGGTGGGGTTAGAGTTAGTCACTTTTTTGGAAAAGGCCGAAAAAGCATAATTACGAAAACGCTCCTAAAATCCCTAAACCGGGGTTGTTAAGGGTATTTTCGTAATTTACACTGAATTTGATGATTTTGAGCCAGGAAATGGATTCCTTGGGCGAAAATATGTCAGGATAGTCCTAGTCAAAATTTTGGGAAAACGTGCTATCGAGTCGGGTACTGCGAGGCCAAGCTGGGGTCCCAGGGGCATTTTGATAAATTTTTATCATAGACTAATATAATCACAAGAAACATTATGGAAGAGTCTAAAATGATACTTGGATGACTATGACCTATTTCTTGTACATTTAATATTTTAGGATCGAGTTGGAAGCCGAAAGGACCATGTTTTACGAGGCACACTAAAAAGGGGTTTAACGAACTTTGAGGTAAGGACTACCATATTTCATACACTATGTATATAATTGTATGTATTTGTTACTGTATTTCATGATATGATTGCATGCTAAAGGCACAGTACCTAGTTGTGGTTCGGTGCCCAACGAAGGTATATCGGAAAATCCTAGCTGAGGTTCGATGCCCAGCCAAAGTATATTGAAAATCCTAGTTGTAGTTGATGACTCTGCTGAGGTAATTATATGTGAATCAAATTGAACTTTCATTTTTGCCTAATATGGTACATTGCATATTTAATTTTCACATTTTATATGTCGATCGTATGTCTCTACGGGGATTCTTCGGAATCTCACCCTATTTTTAAATAAACATCTCAGCGGGTGCCAGTGGATCGAAAGGCAAAGGCGTAAACGCCGAGAAATGATTGGCATATGTCTCGAGTCAAGGTCAAGGCTGGTATAATTAGTTTATGTTTAAGATATTTTGGGAAATCTTGTAAAAGTTAGAATTTCCGCTGTATTTCTGTATTTTTCGTATTTCATTAACGAACGACGTTGGGATTGTAAACAAATACTTTTATCAGTATAGATGTACTTTTCTGTATGCCCATGAAATTATGTCTGTATTACTCTTCGATTATCGAAATAGAAATGGGTGTTGACAAATATAAGTCCAATGCCTTCGGGGAGAAATTCTTTCTTAGTTCATATATAATTCGTATAGAGAGTTATTTATCTTATGTCATTTAATAACTTTGCTTGAAAATTTAGTAATTTTTAATTTTACCCCTATTTAATATACATTATGCCTTATGAGAATAAAATTTACACAATAATAAAATAAGAACCTTTTCCCTCTTCCTTATAAATAGGAATAAATGAGTATTTATTATCATGTTCTAATTTTACCTCTATTTATTGATGGCATGTATTGGATATCCAAAAGAGGAGAGATGTAAGACAAATTTAAATAGGGGCAAAGCTGAAACATTTTTTCAAGAAAATTTGAATGAGTTAATCACTTTAGATGTGATTGAAAATAACTCATATTTTGGATTGAAGCCAGAGCAATAATCACAAGAAAGTTTCTACTAATTCATCCAATTGAATGGGCACAACTACCAATTCCTCCCAGATATGTACAAATTAAGGTACCCTATGAATGCCTTCACAAGTAGGCACACACCAATGAGCATATTACCTAATTGCACACATTCCTTATCTGAAGAAAGGAACATGTTAACTAGAAAATGTAGAGAATGCTCATTAATAATCACAAGTAGCTGAATTTTGTCAAGCACTACAAAGCAGAGCTTTAATCTAGTTTCTCTTCTTTCTGCTCACTTGGGATTATAGTTATAGTCCCACACTTGCCACCTAATTCATGGCCCATCAAATTTAACACCGTAATCAAATACTCTACTAATTAAAAAGAGGCATGTAATTAGGTAGATTCACTAAATTCAACATAAACTAGGCATAACGTGTAGCAGGAAAAATGACTTTGTTACAGTTCTTTATAGTCTAACACTCTTATCATTGTTACAAGTTCATTTCAACTAATTTTCACATGCCAATAGATGAAAGTTAAGTCATTAAATATACCTTAAATTCATAAAATTTTTTAAGTATGTTCTTATTAAAATTATTTCTCTATATTTACAAATCATTCTTATATCTCCTCTTTCTCTCTTCCCATGATAGTTAAATAAGGGCTAGGTTGGCTTGAAAAATGATCCTTAGATACCCTACATTCAAGTGACTTATATTTAGAATAAAAATTTTCCTCTACAAGTGACTTATAATAAAGACCAAAATAGTATTACGCCCCGGTTATGCTTTACTTGAGAAAACTTGAATGTTAATTTAGTGTTTCTCTATACCCTTAAACACAAGCAAAGTTGGAAAAATGTTTCATTTTCAAATAAAGTTAACGAGTCATTCACTTCTCAATGATTTTGGTGAGGTAGTCAAAAGAGACTTGTAATATTGACGGAATGGGATGCGCGCGCTTGCTTGTAAGACGACCAAATTTAATTCCTCTCATTAATCAAATCCTTCACGGAAAGGCAAATTTAATTTGATTCCTTCTCCAATATTCCCTTATATCATATCAGTAAAACCAGAAAATTATGAGAAGGTCCCATTGTCACTCTCACCTGAAGCATTATAAATTAGGGTTATTCAGAGACAATTCTCAGCATGCAAAACCAAGAGAAACCTCTTCACAAAAAAACTTGTTCCATGGCCAAACACACTTGTGCTTTGCTGGTTTTGGCTCTCATAGCCACGCCATTTCTGAATGCCATGGAAGCTTCCGCTGCAGGAAGAAGTGTCCCCCCCGGCGAGAAGGACGTAAACGACAGGGATAAGCCGTATGGAGGCTCTAAGTTCTTCTGGGTGGGGATAGTGAGACCTTGGGGAATAGGTCTGCTTCATCCATGGCTGTGGGGTCCTCCTCCCTTTTGGTGGCTCAAAAATGGCAAAACCACAAACCCAAATAACCCCAAAGTTTCTTTTTCTTCTGCTTACAACAATGGCCATGACACTACCTCTGAAGTTGCCAACTTTGCCCCTACTTCTCAGTCACCATGATGGTGTATATATTATTAATGCATGAAAAAGCTTAATTATTTGTGTACGTAGGTACGTACGTGTGTGCTTGTGGGTGTTGTGTGACAGAAAAGTGATATTTAGGGTTTGCATGCTTGTGCCCTAATATCCTAAATAATTTGCATGCATTATGAATTTGGCTTGAATATTGGTTGTGATGTTATAATACATTAATGAGCCTGCTAATGGCTATGTGATTTACTGCTTTTTTTGAATTAATAAAAGGAAAATCATTGTTAGGTCCTAAGGAAGAAAAATATTGTTAGAAAAATCCCTAGAAAAATTGAAATATCTGAAAAGTCCCTAGGGACTTTTCAGATATTATTTTCAAAAGTCAAATGACACGCATGCCACTCTTCTATTATCTCTCTATCTCATTTGTTCTGCGTTTTCTCTCTCGGATGTGATCTTTTTTATTTAGATCCCTGCGTTCTCTCTCTGCAGCAATGGTGGTGATGGTGAAGGCCAAAGCTTTGAAGTGGTGAAATATTTGTGGGATGGGATGTAAGATAGAAGGAAGAAGAAGATGGAAGGAAGGTGGTGAGATTTTTTTGATCTCAAGCTTCCGCCATTTTTAAAGAAGGAAGGGATGAAGGTGATGATGATGATGAATAGTCCAACCCATCCCCCTTTTCCAACAACATTGTGCTGTGAAAACGCTGATATGGAAGAAAAATAAATTGTAAATAGCTCAATTTGTCATTGTAAACGCTGATATGGGACATTGTAAAATGAACTCAAAAGGTTGTTAATACACGTTATACGAATTGTAAATAACTCAATTTGTCATACTTAACGTGAGGAAACATAGTGTCAGCGAGAAACGTGAGGGATGTTGTGAAACGAATTCAAAAGATTGTAAATATACGCTTTACGAGTTGTAAATACACGGCTTACGCGTTGTGAAACGGATATGAGGTGATCTCGGTTTTGTTTCGCTGTAGCATACCGAAAGCAAACACGGTCAGAAGAGGCCATTTTTTACATCATTTTACTTTTGTTTCGTTATGGCAAAGCAAAAGCAACGGGCCACACCGTTAAGTTGTAAACTGAACGCAACAGGTTGTTAATAAACGCTTTCAGCATTGTAAACACAACATTTTCCATACGTAACATTACAAAACTTCGTTCCAATCAGAAACGTGTGGCCGGTTGTTAAATACATTCAACATGGTGTTAATAAATGCTTTACGACTTGTTAAATACACTACTTCCTCTGTTTCCTTATTACCAACCACTACTGTTATATTAATAACTACTACTGTGCAAATTAACAACAATTTTTTTTCCATATTAGCATTTTCATAGCATCCCACCACTTCAAACACACCACTTTCTCTGTTTCCTTTACCAAAAATAGAGCACCATGGCACCAAAACGTCATTTTTCGTATTAACAACTACTACTGTGCGAATTAACAACAATTTATTTTTCTTCCATATCAGCATTTTCATAGAACCCAACCACTTCAAACACACCACTTTCTCTGTTTCCTTTCCCAAAAATAGAGCACCATGCCATCCAACGTCATTTTCCGTATTAACAACTACTACTATGCGAATTAACAACAATTTATTTTTTTTTCATATCAACGTTTTCGTAGCACCAACCACTTCAAACACACTACTTCCTCTGTTTCCTTTCCCAAAAACAGAGCACCATGGCACCCAACGTCATTTTCCGTATTAACAACTACTACTGTGCGAATTAACAACAATTTATTTTTCTTCCATATCAGCGTTTTCATAGCACCCAACCACTTCAAACACACCACTTCCTCTGTTTCCTTTCCCAAAAACAAAGCACCATGGCACCCAACGTAATTTTCCATATTAACAACTACTATTGCGCAAATTAACAACAATTTATTTTTCTTCCATATTAGCGTTTTTATAGCACCCAACCACTTCAAACACACCACTTCCTCTGTTTCCTTTACCAAAAATAGAGCATCATGGCACCCAACGTCATTTTCCATATTAACAACTACTACTGTTATATTAACAACTATTACTGTGCGAATTAACAACAATTTATTTTTCTTCCATATCAGCGTTTTCACAGCACAATGATGTTGGAAAAGGGGGATGGGTTGGACTATTCATCATCATCATCACCTTCATCCCTTCCTTCTTTAAAAATGGCGGAAGCTTGAGATCAAAAAAATCTCACCACCTTCCTTCCATCTTCTTCTTCCTTCTATCTTGCATCTCATCCCACAAATCTTTCACCACCTCAAAGCTTTGGCCTTCACCATCACCACCATTTCTGCAAAGAGAGAACGCAGGGATTTGAATAAAAAAGATCACATCCGAGAGTGAAAACGCAGAACAAATGAGATCGAGAGATAATAAAAGAGGGGCATGTGTGTCATTTGATTTTTGAAAATAATATCTGAAAAGTCCCTAGGGACTTTTCAGATATTTCAGTTTTTCTAGGGATTTTTCTGACAATATTTTACTTCTTTGGGACCTGACTGTGATTTTCCCATTAATAAACATTCTATAAGAATTTCCTATCCCTGTTAACGTTGAGTTTTCTTATGTATATATTGTTGAAGGCCTGCTAAATATATATTGTGGTCCACAAATAACAGAATTTATATATCTTTTCTAATTAGTTCCCTAAATCGAGACCAGAATATAATATATGCTTCTCTCTCTGGAATAGATCTTTGATCAATTTGTGTCCTCCTGAGCAAGATCTTCTGATATAATGTTGTTCAGAAGAAAGGGTGTGTAGCTCATCCAAGAATATTTTAGACTTCAACCTCTCTCTCTCTCTCTCTCTACTTTGAGAATCAGTATATTATATCTCTATCTCACTTCATTTTTGTAATCTAGGAGAGTGAACGAAACCAACCTTCTTATACAATAATGTTTATTAGCGACTTTAGCGTGTGAAAAACCTACTTGTACCAAATCTACAAGAAACTTATCCAATGGTTTGCTTGGTGGAGTGTAAAATTTTTTGAGTTGAATTTAAAAAAAAAAAATCAGAAAAGTGATATTAAAAGTTTTTAATTTATTTTTCATACTCTTATCTTAGATAATCTTTTTATCAAAATTCTATAACCCCACTACTTAAAAAAAATTTTCTCGGATTCAACTCATACAAATTTAATTTCCCCACTTCTCATACCAAACAGCCCCTTAATCTTTTCATTTTTAGGCGCTTTTGAGTTCACATTTTTTAACCCCTTTATTTTTTTCATTCCATGAATGTAGCGAAAGTGAGAAACTAAATGTGATTTTTTCCCAATTGAAAATTTTATTGTTGTTGAGGACTCTAAAACAATATTTCTTTGTGCATAAAAAAATTTCAGATCATTCTCTTCTCACCAATAAAATTTCCGATGTGAGACTTTTCCCAATTTTCCTTTTTACCTTTTAAATTAAAACAGACCCAATGAACAAGTAAAGCAACACAATTTGAGAGATAGCAAGCTACGTTCCATCTATACTAGCAACACGTTTCTAGCAACAGAGTCAACAATTCCTACATTACAAGTCTTCAACCCTAATCCACAAGAGATTTGATGATCAGGAAAAAAAATAAAGTGCTCAACAAAAAAATATGAGCTAAGGAAAAAACTTCATTAAATGAAGACACATAGCCACCGAAGTATGATTATGATAGGTGGGTCAACAAAGAACAGCCACGCTGATAACCTTCCAAGTCCCCAAAATATCAATCCATAAACCCTGTCATATGGCAATTCACATTTAGTCACCCAAAGGCCCAAGATATATGAAATGTATGATCTTATTAAAAAAAAACAATGAATTTATATTTGTGCTTTCTTTCTCCTTGCCATGGTTGATTATTTTGTGTTGAAAGCCATAGATTTGATCTATTCCAAAATTCTAACACATACCGCGTCTATTGACAAATGTTTAGCACTCAATAGTAGCATCGTCAAAATTATATATGATTAATTGTTGCCTTCTAATTGGTTAATTCTAAGAATAATTTTGTGGATAGTTCTCTCTAATAATTGTGTAATTTTATGAATAATTTTGTCGATCTTTTGACATAAAGATGCCGCAAACGATTTTGTACGAGAGGTCAAGTTGAAACATATCCATAAACTGAGGGATCAAATTGACAAAGCAATTATATGAGGAACCAACTTGAGAAACAGCCCATTTGAAAGACATATAACATTGAGAAAAATTTCATAAGCGATCAAATTTAGAAATACCTTATTTGTGAGTCACAGATGTGCTTGCTATTTCCCCCCCTGGTTCTAATATAGTGCAGTTTACAAAAGGCAAAGAGAAGATCCAAGCAAGTGGGGCATCACTAAAGAGAATGGAAACCTTTTTGTTTTTCCAGCGTACATGTATTCTCTTACTTGAGGCAATCCTATTTGAAGGACTGTCAGGCACTAAATATGAATACCTATTCCCAATGGAGTTCGAACTTTAGTTCATCACGTTGTGAGGGACTAACCCTTTCCGCTAGACCCAACCCCGTTAGTATGAGAATGGAAACTTATTTACCCTTATTTGATTCTGTTAGCTGGATCCAAAGAAGAAATTAATTCTAAACTTGAGATAAGGATATGAACTCTGGAGTTGAAGGGCTTTCATCTGAGTAAGAGCAAAACTGAATATATGCATTGCAATTTTGATAAGAGACAAAGTAGAAGTAAAGTGAAGTCAAATTGGGGGGCAAGTTATTCCACAAGTGACAAAGTTCAGATATTAGGATCAATTATATAACAAGATGGTGAGATTGATGAAGATGTTGATCACAGAATTCAAGCTGGCTGGTATAAATGAAGAAAAGCTACTGGAGTTATATGTAATCGGAAAGTACCTAATAAGGTAACAGGGAAGTTTTATCGCACTGTTAAAAGACCAACAATACTATATGATAGTGAGTGTTAGATTTTAAAGGGATAACATAAACATAAGTGGGAGTAGCAGAGATAAAGATATTAAGATAGATATGTGATCATACAAGAAAAGACAAGATTCGTAATGCTCATACATGAACAAGTTGAATTGGCCTCTATTGAAGGAAAAATGGTAGAAAACCGTTTGAGGTGGTTTGAACTTATTCAAAGAAGGCCATTAATTGCATAAGTGAGGAGCGTTGATCAAACAGTATAGAGTCTTATAAAAAAAAGGTCAAGGTCACAGAAAATACTCAATGAGGTTATAGAGAGAAATCTTTTGGTTAATAATATATCTAAAGACCAAGTTTTCGACATAACACAATGACCTCATGTGATATATGTAGTTGACCCCACATAGTGGGATAAATGCTTTGTTGTTGTTGTTGTTGATTGGTTATGAACCTCTAGTCCGAATAAAAGAAAAAAAATAAAATGGGATCGAGGGCCACTATCATTTCTTGAGCCCATCAAATTTACAGTAGGCCCTTTTGGATTAAAGTCCCCAGAAAGTCTAGACTATTTTTTTTGGGTCAATAAGAAAGTCTAGTCTATTAGATGAACTATTGTTTAAAAAACAATAAAAATACTTGTTTCCTCATACCTTCAACTAGTTGATGGGAGCAACAAGCTCTTTCGCAGCAACTTTAACCAAAGGTAATGCATTTATCCTGTGCATTTATTGTATAGCTTTAGTGAAGTTGTTGCAAAAACATGTGACCATGCCCTGCCAACCTCTCTGTTAAAAAAGGGTCCATAACCATATATTGAACAGTTAAAACAGCCACCTTTGGAAGTTCAAGTGGTTAACCCTCTGAAAATGAACTATTCGAGTCATGAACTAAAAATTCTGTAACCCTCAAAGCCTTCTATCAAAGAGACTTCTCTTTTAAGGCAGCGAATTAACTATCAAAGGTAGCTAAAATTTCAAATGAATTGAGGTCAACCAACCCAAAAGAAAGAAAGCATGGAGGGCATACTTTTTGTCACCAAGAAATTCAGATTCAGAAATGACAAGCAACGGACTGAAAAGTATAGCAGAATGAAGAGCATTGACATATCTTCTTGACCACGCACCCTATTTTAAAAATCAACCTTTGATAGAATCATGAATATTACATGTTCCACATATATATTACTGGAAAAATACAAAATTGAATTCATATAATTTACACTAATGTTTCATCACTTGTGCTGAAAGTCAGCAGGTAGTAGTAGCATTATTCAAATCTACCACTTGTTGCACCTACAAAGTTAGAAAACAAGGAAGCACTTCAACCAATTTATATAAGTTGTTTCTGGCCATACCTTCAACTAGTTGCCGGCAGAAACACCCTTCTAAGCTCTTTCACAGTAACCCTTTTCCTGCAGGAGGGGCATTTGCTTTGCACTTTTATTGCAGACCTAATGCAATTGTTGCAAAAAATATGACCACATTTTGTTGACATTTCTTCTACCAATGGACCCATACATATTGGGCAGTTAAAGACAGGATTGACTGGAGGTTCTGGTGGCATTCTTGTGTTTTCCGTCTGTAAATGAAATATTTAAGTCAGCAATTTGAATTCCTAACCATTTTCAGTCAGCTACTGAATATATTTAAAGACTGTCTCAACACAACCAATCAAATATTATTTCAAAAAACTACCAAATCGTAACATTTTTTATCTTCCTCAAATGATTTGTGGTAAAATTAAAGCATACAAATATCAAAGCTAGGTAAAATTTCTTTAACTTGTTCACTATTTTCATGCTCATGCAACAATTGGGTAAATTCCTACACTCCACACCTCAGCCCTGTCCTGCTCCCCAGCATGCTTTACCCTCACTCCTTTCATCTAACTCCTGTGGATGGTCAATGACCTAGTCATCACTTCATCACCAGACCACCACGAGTACCCTGGCATTGGAATCATCACACCTTCCCAAACTCTACTCCATTTCTGAATCTGGGAGCATAAATTTCTGACTTTTTTTCCTCCCATATAACCAGAAATTTCACTATTGGTCTTCTCTGACACCTGAGGATGGCATATATGCGGATTTTAATTCTTCTGGTTGATTCTGATATGATTTGTGTTGATATGATTTCGTTGTATATTATTACGATTGATTGTAATTAATTAGGATATCATTTTGTAATCATAAATGCATTGTCTTTTATCCTCATTACAAATAAGATGCTAATGCAGATTAATACTCACTGGCTACATTTCTCCCATTCTCTCTAGCTCTCTTCCTCATATTCTTTGTCTTCCTCCAATTTCTCCCTCATATTCCATAATTCTCCTCCCTCCCTCTCCCTCTCATAATCGTTAACTGAGATAATCACTTTCATTGATCTAGGGCATGAATAGCCCACATTAAAAATCACGCATTTTAGGGCACAGTTCCACTATGGGACCAGTGACCCCAGTACTACTGCTACTTGTGAAGAGTAGAGAGTGTACTGATGAAATGATGAACAAACTTAATGTGCAGAGTAAAAATAGTGAACTACTCCGGGACACCCTATTCATAAACAGCGACAGAAAGTATGCAGGAAAATAGCCAAATGTTCAATACATAACGTGAAGTTAAAAACTTTCACTTTAGAAGAAACCAAGAAAATTTATCTATAAGAACATATGATGATAAGCATTAATTTCAGCACCAATGACATGAAAATGTTACAATAGGTTGCGGGTCGCATCAAACAAGATAACAGGAATGTACTTCAATTAGAATAAACCATACATTACATTCCTGATGATCAAGGCTTAATGGCAATAGGAAATAGGAGATATTAAAATCAACATATATACAGTAAGAAAACAGAATACAATCATAAGTTATGCATCAGGAAAAAGAAGCACAGAACATAAAGTAAAGGATTGATTACCAAAGAACTGTTACTGGCTTCAAGGTTGACATAAAGATCACAGTTAATAATTGTTTGGTTTGAGGAACTTCTTCTGCGTTTGTTGCGACCATTATTGATTCCTCCAGTCCATTCTTCTGTAATAAACATGAACAACTATTGTTGACAAAAGTATGAAATACTCTCTTATATTATTACAATGAATATTACAAAGCATATATATAGGAAGAGAAGCATAGTGCATAACGGTAGGAAATAATAAGTAATGATAATGAGCATAACGGTAGGGAAGATAAAGCAGAAGATGAAATCATGGGCGGATCTTTTTTTTTGGGCTATGATTTCCAACACTCCCCCTCAAGCTGGAGAGTAAATGTCAAACATTCCCAGCTTGCGTCGAAACTCTTCAAATTTAGATCTGCTCAGTGGTTTGGTCATTACATCTGCAATCTGTTCTTCAGACCGTATATAGGACAAAGTCATAATTCCTGCTTCAACTTTCTCTTTAATAAAGTGCCTGTCTACCTCAACATGCTTTGTTCGATCATGATAAACAGGGTTTCTTGTCATCTCAATGCTGGATTTATTGTCACACCAAACCTGCATTGGACCTTCATACGGAATTCCTAATTCCTTTAGTAGCCGGATAACCCAAAGTCCTTCACATGTTCCGTCATTTACAGCTCTTAATTCTGCTTCAGCACTGCTCTTTGACACAACATTTTGCCTCTTGCTTCTCCATGTCACTAGATTTCCCCACACATATGTACAGTAGCCCCCTGTTGACCTTCTGGTTTCTCTGTCTTTTGCATGGTCTGCGTCAGTATAGATTTCTAGATTTCTAGCCGTGCACTTTTCGAAGAAGATTCCTCTTCCTGGATTGAATTTCAGATAACTCAAGATCCTGTAGACAGCTGCCAGGTGTTCTTTCTGTGGTTGATGCATGAACTGACTTACTATTCCGACAGCATAGCTAATATCTGGGCGTGTGTGGATCAGGTATATCAGCCTTCCTACAAGTCTTCTATACTGTTCAGAATCAACCGGGACACCATTTTCTTTGATTTCTAGACGACAACCTTCTTCCATCGGTGTTCCCTCGGGTTGTGCCCCTAGCATTCCTGTCTCATGCAACAGGTCTAGGGTATACTTCCGCTGGGATATGTTGATGCCCCTCTTTGTTCTTGCCACTTCCATACCCAAGAAGTATCTCATTTGGCCGAGATCCTTAACCTGGAATTCAGTGGACAGATCTTTCTTCAGTTGAGCAATAGAATTTTCATCATTTCCAGTAATGACTATATCATCTACGTAGACGATCAGGATAGTGATTCTTCCCTCGTCATGTTTGATAAACAACGTGTCGTCTGCTTGCCCCTGGGTATACCCAAGTTTCTTTATCGCTTTGTTGAAGCGTCCAAACCATGCCTTTGGGGATTGTTTTAGTCCATACAGTGACTTTTTAAGTTGGCAGACTGACCTGTTTGGAGCAAGAACTCCATCTGGAACCTCCATATAAACCTCTTCCTCCAAGTCACCATTCAGAAATGCATTCTTTACGTCTAGCTGATGTAGTGACCAATCTAAGTTAGCCACTATTGACAACAATACTTGGATTGTGTTGAATTTGGCTACTGGGGCAAAGGTCTCCTGGTAATCGATTCCATAGGTCTGTGTATATCCTTTTGCAACTAGTCTTGCTTTGTACTTGTTGATACTGCCATCAGGATTGAATTTCGGGGTAAAGATCCACTTACACCCAACAGGTTTCTTTCCAGGAGGGCAAGGTATGATGTCCCACGTCTTACTTTCCTCAAGTGCTTTTAACTCCTCTTCCACAGCCTGTTTCCACTTTGGGTCAGCCATGGCTTGTTGGAAGGTGTTAGGGATTTCAATCTGTGCGCTGTTGACAACAAAACTCTGCATCTTGACAGATAGGTTACCATACGAAACAAACCGTTGAATTGGATGCTGAGTACAAGACCTTACCCCTTTTCTTAGTGCAATAGGCCAGCCCATCTCTTCAGGATCTACTCTCGAGTCAGATTCATGGTTGTTCCTTAGAGTGGGATTGACGCTTCTCTCTGCCTCCTGAGATTGTTGCCTGGTATCTCCCTCTGATCCATCTTCTGTATCCATCCTAGTCATGATCTCAACTTGTGTTTCCGGGTTATTAGGATTGGTATTAGGAGGTGTAGAAGGTAAGGGCTCAGGAGAGAGAGGCAGAGTATCATTGGCTTCAAGGAAGTGAGGTAAGGTATCAAGGATTTCTGGGATAATAAGTAATACGTCAGTGGTTTTGGAAGTTGATTCATGTGAAATTAGCCATTCAATATTTGAGTACTCCCCCTGAATGGGTAATTTAGGGTAGTAAGCGTCCTCCTCGTAAAATACAGTATCTTTTGAGACATACAACTTCTTGGAAGTCGGACAATAACACTTGTACCCTTTTTGGGTGGAGGAGTAGCCAAGGAAGATGCATTTCCGAGATCGGGCATCAAACTTACTTCCATCAGAGGTATGGACAAAGACGACACACCCAAACACTTTTGGAGGTAAGGAATTGATGAGAGGGCAATTGGGAAAGGTGCTAAGAAGGGTTTGAATAGGGGTGGCATAGTTGAGGACTTTGGATGGCATTCGGTTGATGAGATAGGCTGCAGTTAGAACTGCATCTCCCCAGAAGGTCGTGGGTACATTTCTTTCCATCAGCAGTGTTCGGGTGACTTCCAACAAATGACGATTCTTTCGTTCGGCAACCCCATTTTGCTGAGGGGTGTAAGGACAGGAGGTTTGATGGTGAATTCCTTGCTGATCAAGGAATTCTTTAAAGGTATGACTGAGGTATTCTCGACCATTATCACTCCGAAGCACTTTGATAGATGATTGAAATTGGGTCTGGACAAATTTGTGAAAGTTTTGGAAAACTTGAGCCACCTCGGACTTTTCTTTCAACAAGTAAACCCACGTGAGTCTGGTGTGATCATCAATGAACGTGACGAACCATTTTTCATTTTTCTTGGTGATTGTTCTGGCTGGGCCCCAAATATCACTATGGATGAGCTGGAAAGGAGTAGTGGGTTGGTAGGGTTGTTTTGGATAGGAGGATCGGGTTTGTTTAGCCAATTGACAAGTTTCACAGTGAAAAGGAACAGAATCTTTATTGAATAAACTTGGAAACACATGTCTCATATAATCAAAACTAGGATGTCCTGAACGACAATGCCATAAAAGTACATCTTTGTCTTGAGAACTTGAACTGACTAGGGCATGTTGTGCATTCCATTTTGCTTTATTCGCCATCTTTGATCTCTCCAGGTAGAAAAGTCCATCCCACTCTTTAGAAGTCCCAATCGTCTTTCCCGAGTGTAAATCCTGAAATAGACACATATCAATATCAAATATCACTCGGCATATATGTCCTTTCGTTAACTTGCTCACAGAAATTAAGTTACAAGTAAGCGCTGGGACAAATAGAACATGGTGCATGCAGAGTGAATCGGATAGTGTGATGGTGCCAATTCCTTCAACTTCAGTAAATATCCCATTAGCAACTTTGACACGAAGGGACTCCGGACAAAGTTTAAGAGTTGTGAATAATGTTCGATTACCCGTCATATGATCAGTGGCTCCTGAATCAACTATCCATGCATCATTGCTAGTCCGTATAGTATTGAGGGCTATGATAGAATTACCTGATTGGACAAGATTAACACTCGGCAAAGAGTTGGACTTATTCTGTTTTTCAAGTATCCGGCGTAGCATTTGCAGCTCGTCTTGACTTAGTGAAGTAGTATCCTCAGTCTTCTGTTCAGTGGAGGTGAGATGACCCTGTGGTTTGCTAGTGAATGGTTTGCCGTGCAGTTTCCAACATTCCTCCTTGAAGTGACCCTTCTTCTTGCAATAATTACACCATTTTGTTTTCCGTTCCTCCTGTGGTCCTCGTACTGTAAGTGCTGAACTCTCAACAAGACTTGGGCTGCTGCGATTCAAGAGTTTCCGACTTTCTTCAAATTGTACATGATTAACGACATCAAAGAGGTGTGGTAGGGGTTTGATTCCCATTATTCTGCCCCGTATGTCCTCAAACAAATCATTGAGTCCGAGAAGAAAATCATAAACTCTCCCTTCGTCTACAATCTTCTTGTATAACTGAGCATCTTCCACATTTTTCCAAGGGTGCACTTCAAACAAGTCCTGCTGTTGCCAGAGTTTGATCAATGCATTATAGTAATCAGTAACTGTCAGGGTACCTTGTCTTAAATCTCTAAGTTGACGCTTCAGATGAATCAAAGCAGCAGTGTTATCAAGAGAGGAATAAGTTCTTCTGGTTGCATCCCAAATCTCTTTTGCAGTGTTTGCCAGGAGGTAACCTTCGCTGATTTCAGCATTCATAGAGTTACATAGCCAAGTCATAACTTGGTTATTTTCAGCAAACCAAGTTTCAAAGGTTGGGTCATCCGGAGCTGGTTGTGGTGCTGCTCCATTGATATATTTCTCCTTTCGCTTTCCACGGATATACCTTAACACACTTTGGGACCATTGAAGGTAATTCTTTCCATTAAACCTATGGTTGATGACCATACTCTGAGGTTCTGGAAATTCTAATCCCATAAGGGTGCTGTTGATGGTGGAAGATGAGTGGTTGGAAGAAGAAGAAGAAGAAGAAGAAGTGGTAGAATTGGTACCGGACATGAGTGCAATAGGATGAAGACCATTTTTAGACGAGTTTCCAGGGATGGAGCCGAAAAGGGGAGGGAATTCAGATGGATTCATGGTTCTGGAGAAAAACTGTTCGCCGGAAAGCTCCTGGACGGCGGCGCGTGGGGCTCACGCGCCGTCACTGTGGTGGCGCGTGGGGGTCACGCGCCGCTCCAATCGCAGTCGCCGCTCTGGGATCCGCCGGTCGGCGCCGTGCGGTGCTGCCTGTGGTGGCGGTGTAACACCACGCGCCTTCGAAGTCCAGATCTGAGAATCCCGATCTGGTCTCTCTCCCTCTCTCCGCGCGGTGCTGTTCTCACTGTCGCTGATCAGGTTTACTCTCACTCTCGGTTTCGCTATTCTCTGATACCATATTGTTGACAAAAGTATGAAATACTCTCTTATATTATTGCAATGAATATTACAAAGCATATATATAGGAAGAGAAGCATAGTGCATAACGGTAGGAAATAATAAGTAATGATAATGAGCATAACGGTAGGGAAGATAAAGCAGAAGATGAAATCATGGGCGGATCTTTTTTTTTGGGCTATGATTTCCAACAACAACAAAGAGATATTAAGTATTAACAACTACGATAATTAAGAAGGGAAATCGAGAAATTTCACAGATGATTGTCTGTCAAATCCACATTGTATTTTCTGAAAGCTTTCTGAAGCTTTGCAAAAAGAGTTAATTTTTATTTGTGTTGTCAACACCTTTACAATCTTGGGTCATAGTTACCAGTCCAGCCATTAAGGTGAAGTGTGATACATACTCAACTATTCATGCCAAATGCACCACACAAAAACATAAAACCTAAGCAAGTTCTTACAAAATGCCATTCCCCAAAATAACTTACCTGATTTCCTGTCCCGTCCTCCATGAACCACATATTTAGCAAAGTGATTCATCAGACCCTCCACCCTCACCACAACCTAGAATCATTTGACATTCTAGGTAAAATCTAAGTCCTAAAAACCTTAACGCCAGTATGACTAACAATTGGCTTTCCTTGGCAAACAACTAATCCACAAACATGGAAGAAATCATGATTAGTATCAATCCCATTCCTCTGAGTAGAAAACAGACAGAGCTCTACCAGTGAAAACTCACTGCCCCACAGTAATTTATATAGAATATGAGCGAGAGCTAGTGAGAACGTGAGAAATGTAGTCAATGAGTTATCGCTTACATAAACTTCTTAGTATTAATGAGAAGCCTAGGAAAATATAATAATGGTTAATGATTATACTGACAGAGTTTAGAAAAACAATGGGACAACACTTAAAACAAACGCTCAGCAACCTAGCACATGAGAATTTGAACACCGCACCATAGTTGTCAAAAACGTGACTTAGCTCCCCAATTTAAGAGTCACCTTTTTTATGTCTTCATAATGAGTTAAGTAGCTAGCAAACTCGTCTGGATTCCAAACTCATTAAATTGAGTGACTCACATAAACTCTATCAACTCGACGTTTCCAAAGCAAGTAGGCCGAGTAAACTTCAATAAAATTGTTAAACCAAAAGACAGGGCATTAAGAATCAAAACCCAACTTCACCTCTTCTACACTTCCACCCCACTCCTTCCTTTCTTTATTTTCTTTTCCTATTTTCTTCTTTTTATACACAAAAGACAAACAAAACAAAGCAGCACTATCGTATCTCAGAAATGAGCTAGTTATTCCTCCAGAAAACTAAGAAAATCCATCTATGAGTAAACTCAAAAAAACCTGGGAAAACAGATAAAGCGTGCTTAGACAGATGATCAGCTGCTTCATTGCCTCTCCACTCCTTTTGGTTCTTCTATAATATCCCAGAGATCTATCAGTAGGTCACAGGGACAGCAGAGTGGAATGAAGCATAGCACAACAAGGAGTAGACTGAATATCATGCAGCGTACATAACATACTATCAACAGGTGAATCCAAACAAACTACCACATTCATAGAGCTTAAATAGAAAAGCGGCACAAGAAGATAAACTAAAGCAAAAACTGATTTCAAAAAGAATAAAAAAAGAAATTCTTGAAGGGTTATTATAATTCATTCAAAAAAGAAATATCAGATAATGTTTGAATCAAGAAAACACATTTAACGAAAGGATTGCCATGTTACCTAAATCCACATCAACTATAGTCCTCCTACGGTTTCTTCTCAAATTGTTTTTAGCCTAGATGAAAGAAAATTTGGAGAAAAGATTAGTTTCCGTCATATGAATCAGATGCAAAATTTAAGATAAAATAAAATCAGAGTACAGAAGGTTGCAGTCATGCCTCAGTAAAAGCCCTGGCACTGGATTCAACAACCTCGTCATCTTCAATGGCCTCCACATCAATCATCACAGGTTGTGCAACTGGTAGTTGCTGGCCAGTTTGAACTTCTTGAGGCACATGTTGAGTTGAAGGTCCCCCCTGTTCCTGATTCTCACCTGGTGGGAAACAGTTCAGGTCCAAGTTCAAAACTGTCTTCCTCCTTCGAGCACTTCTGAGACCAGACCCCCTGACTGCTGGAGTGCTCATTATGAAGTATATTCCCGTATTGAAATTATGAAACCTGAAAATCCTGATATTATAAGGCATGAGGTTATTGTTCTGAATGATGATAAATCGAAACAGCCAAAAAAAAGGTAAAAACTAACAGCTGGAAACCAGATCAAACATGAACTGGCAAAAAATTAGAAGTGCTGAAAACTCAAAAAAGAAACACTAGATACATAATCAAAACTAATTATTGCCATCCGCTCAACTCTAGAGAAGTTACGAATAGAACAGCTTCAAAAGGTTTCAAGATTTATTGGGGGCAAAAAGTAGAAACAAATCAACACAAAATCTGTAACTCAAACATGTCCTTATTTCAGGCCATAAAGTAAGTATAACTACTCAGAAAACTCTTCTCCTATATTTTCAGCAGTTGAACATTAAAATCACACATTTCAGCAAATTCTACTCTACACGAAATAACAAAAATGAAAAGGAACCAATCAGAGGAAGAAACTTCTTCAAACAAGAAGGTACACAAGCCAAGTACAGTAATCACCAGATGATCAAAATTCGAGAGCGCCGGGAGATTATTCAGAGAAATAAACCACAGGTCAAGGATAATCAATGATAAATCATTCAGAAATAGCAGCCGACAAACAAGACCAAATTTGACCAACGAGCTTTATATATTCAACAACTTAGAAAAAAACTAAATATTCAAAGAAAGACCGGGCCTTTTTCGCTCTAGATGGATATCGTACGCTAAAATCAAAACAAAAAATAAACACGGGACGCCCAAAAAAAAAGGATAACAATACACAGAAATTGAGACGAACAACAAGTAATGCAAAGCGTTGATCAAATGCACGAATTGAAGCCGAGACGGAGAAATCAAACCAAGCATTCAGAAATCGAAACCCAAGCGACCGACCTAATCAACCGACTAATGCATGGAAAACGAAAACGCATCAAGAAACAGAAGTGAGCAAACGAACCTTTTCAATCGAAGAAGCAAATCGGAGCGGCAAAGAGCTTCACAGAAGGAGAATCGGCAGATTCTTCCCTTTTGTTTCGATTCGAATAAGGAAGATTCAGCGAAAGATCATAAAGGAACAGAGAGGGGGGGCAAGGAAGACGGTTGTGGACGGAGAGCGTGTCAAATAACCCAGCGCGTCAACAATGACGAAGCGGGTTTTCCCACGTGGCACGGGTTTTCTTTACGCACGTTCTATAAAATCTAAAGCACTTCCACAGTTGAGTTCAACAGTTGAGATCAACGCGAATCCGGTAAAATGCCATGGTTTTGGTAGCAAAACAATATTTTTTTAATTATAATTTATGATATATGAAGTAAATATGTGAAAGAAATTTTATCTCAATTTACATAAAAAATAATTTATAAGTCATCTCAACACCATAACATATATATACCCAAAATCATTTCAAAAAAACACCGTTTTATAGGATGAGCTCTTAAGCTGAGCGCGTAATGCACAACACTATCCCAACATCAACAATTTAAGTTGGGGTAAAGTTGAGATTTTACTCAAAGTAACGTCAATCACCATTTTCTTTTTAAGAAGAAAAAAAACACCAATGAATATTTAAGATAAAAACAAAAATATCATAACTGTTAAATATAACCTAACACCATTATTTTTTATAGTGGGGCCTATGTTATTTTTGTATACATATATATAAGAAGTTGGATTATATTTAACTGTCCTAATATTTTTACTTCCATTTTTAATATTTATGAGTATTTTTATACCTCCAAAAAATATATGGTGTAAGGTGCACTTTTTGATAAAAATTCATATTTTGGTACATTAATTCTTTAAGTTACATATAATCAGGGTAATGAAACCCGGACTGGACCGGCCGGTCCAGCCCGGAAACTGGCGAACCGGCCGGTAAACCGGTCCGGGTTATCTATTTTAATTTTTTTTTTATTTTTTCTTTAGAATTTCATACTATAAGTCTAAAATTTTCAATTTTTCACCGGTTTGGTCTTGATTTATCTCCGGTTTGGCCTCGATCTGACCCACTGATCCTTAACCCAGTACCCCGACCGGTTCAATACCCGGTCCAGATTTTAATACCTTGCAATAGTAGTGCTACTATAGAGTAACAATATTTAGCCTTAAGCCATTAGGTGCAATTTTACGTTTTTTTAAGTATTTTTTTTTAGTAACATTTAGTAATTTGAAATAATTTTTGTTAGAATATTTTAAAATGAAAAGATGTGTTTTTAGTAAAATCATGTCCTGATAAATTAATAGATTTATATGAAAAATTATGTAAGAAGTTATAACGCTAAAAATCAATAAAGTCATGTCTCTTTAGTTTTTAAAGACACATGCGAAAAATTATAACCAAAGGCTCTTAGTAAAAGGTCTTGTTGTTTTTTTTAATAAAACTCTACATTCCAGAAATGTATAACTTTTCGTATGTCTGAATCAACACATAGAATCATGAATCTAATAAATAGTTATGACTTTTAATTAAAAAGATATTCCTTCAAAATGCACTATATCAAAACGTCACTTTATTTATTTATTTATTGCCAACCAAAGCATCACTTTATAGTCTCTAATACCCTACCACATCACTTCATTTGAAAACATATAATATCATATCATACCACACATCAAGTGATTAAACTCATTGCTTTTGGATTTGTTCGAGTCGGCGTTTGAGAAGCTCGTTCATGTAAGTCGAGACAAAAGTCTTCTCACATACTTATCTTATACACCGTAAATCACATTGTAAAAGCAGCTTCTACTACTAACTCAAACGGGCACTTTGTCTTTAAATGCATACATAGATAAAGTCAAATTATTACTTTGTAAAACCCATTATTATCTTGGCTTGAATGTTGAGAGTACAGTTCATATTCAAGGGTCTTTGTTGTCTCTTGCAAGAAATTCGTTTGTCAATCTAACTCGCACCCTATTAGATAGAAATAGGTGGGGGTAAATTAAGCCTAAGGGCTTATTTGGTTTGAGGGGAGGGGAGAGAAAGTGGGCGGAGGGAAAATTTTTGAGTTGAATTTAAAAAAAATTAAAGAAGTGGGGTTAAAAAATTTTTAATTAATTTTTCTTACTATTTTATCTTATATATTTTCTTTATTAAAATTTTATTACCCCACTTCTTTGATAGTTTAAAATTCAACTCATAAAAATTTTTCCTCCCCTCCTTTCCCCTCCAAGTCCCTCACACCAAGGGTATGAGGGACTTGGAGGGGAAGGGAGGGGAGGAAAAATTTTTATGAGTTAGACTTAAAAAAATTAGAGAAATGAGGTTACGAAATTTTAATATAGAGATTATGTAAGATAAAAGAGTAAAAAAAAAAAACTTAATTAAAAACTCTATACACCACTTCTCTCATTTTTTTAAATCCAACTAAAAAAAATTCCTCCGTCCACTTTCCCTCCCCTCCCCTCATACCAAACAAATTAAGGAAAGTGATGTCCATGTTTTGAAGATATTGTGCATTACTTTCTTCTTCATCTCCACTTCTTGTATTCCTGAGAGAACCAGCCTCACCAACAATTTTCACACACATAGAGATATGTGTGTGTGTGTGTGTGTTGAAAAAATTCTTAGGAGTAATTTTTTGCTAAATTATACTCAGCCTTCTTCCTCTATATTTTTAGCACCTTTTTTTTCACAATTTGTTATTGGGTAATTTTGCCCAATTCGTGAGGTTAACGGACATTGTGGGAATTAACAGCAAAATTAAAATTGTACTGGTTTAAAAGTGGGAGTGCAAACTTGTTATTAAAAAAATACTTTAAAGACAAAATTATACCAAAAAATCACTTTAAAGTTGATGATGCCATCAAAAAAATATTTTAAGAATAAAATTATTCTCAACTAATAAAAGACGGGAGAGGTAGTAGCCATTAACAGATACAATTGGCTTATCTACCCATAATGGACAATTTCGAACTATTCCCTTGTTGGGCAACTTAACCCTATTTGAAATGCACCATTTTTATGGAATTTACTTGAGGATAACAATAAAAAGAAAAGAAAATAATTTTTCCATTACGTAGATTTATGTTTTTTAAAATTGCGACCTACATTCCGGGACCGAGACAGTATAAAGAAAATTGAGAACGAAAAATTGTTTAAAGAAATCAACCCCCAAGACCAACATCATCAATAATTAATATTTTAAATACAAAGTATAAAAACATTAAGGAAATAAAACTTGGGACAATTGCTCAAAAATACTTTGGAGGCAAATTAATTGCTGATTGCTACCATGTGTGCAAGCGATTTTCTGTGTGTGCAAGCGATCTTCCGTGTTGTGCAAACCATCTTCCGTGTGTGTAAAAGTCTTCCATATAAATGTGCAAACAATCTTCTGTTATGTGCAAAATATCTTCCGTTATGTACAATGGTAGCATTCAGCAACTAATTTACCAAAAAGATATTTATCAGCAATTCTCACATGAAACTTTTGGTTTGCTGACCATTAGCTCAATTATCGATTTCATCCCTATAATTTCATCACTATTAATTTCATTCCAAAAATTTAAATATGTTAGTATAATGTTAATCGTCAGACATTTAAAACGAAATTTGGCCATTAGATTTAAGCTAATGTGTAATAGAATAAGTGTGTGTTTGAAACAGCGATTGAAAAAATGGAGTTTCTCAATTTAACTTTTGGTAATCTTATTTTTGGTAAAAGTCCGATTGTGTAATGTGATTTATATTTGGATTGACGATTGTATAAATGACTTTTGTAAAAGTAAAACTTGTTTAGATTGACTTAAGCACAGATGACTTTTGTGATAATAGTAAGAGAGAGTGGGTGGAAAAATATTTAAAAAATCAAGTAAATATTTAAAAATTACTTTAAAATATCAGGTGCTACTGAAAAAATAGTTTAGAGTGGGTGAAAATCAATAAATCAGTATTCTAAGTTTTGGATGCTTTTTACTACTAAAAAAATACATTAAAGATAAAATTGTAGTCAGTCTCCTAAGACTGGGTACAACTGAAAAAATATTTTAAAGGATTAAAAGCACCAAAAAATATTTTAAAGTAATTTTTGGAACTGAAAAAGTACATTAAGGGTAAAATTGTAATCAGTCTGATAGCATATTGGGTACAGTTGAAAAAAATATTTTAAGAGTTAAAAGCATAAAAAAATAGTTTAAATTAATTTTTGTAGCTGAAAAAGTACATTAAGGGTAAAATTACAATCAGTTTGATAGCACACTGGACACAACTGAAAAAATATTTTAATTATTCACTCTCATCTCAAACGCTCAATCAGAATAAGCTGGATTTTTGAGCTTATGGGTAAAAACTATTATGATGTGATAAGCTTAATTGAACAAAATGGCTCCCAAACACTCACTTTTTTTTTCCTCAATTGCCAATTGAGTCCCCAAACACACTAAAATGACTTGGCATTACAGGCTTCAATTATCCCTCTTTTCCCCAAGATGTTAGAGATCAGGTCAGCTTAAAGAAAAGTGAAGCACTGTCTCAACATTGAATATATGTTTCTCCTTTCCTTGAATAGAACAATTATAATATAATGGTAGCTAACTATAATAATGATTAAATCACTATTGTTCTATATGACTCGCTTTTTTAAGCTTCCTGGAGCTCTTTTGATCAAAATAAGTTGCCACATTGA
The DNA here is from genome assembly GCA_963210345.1 of Inga oerstediana. Taxonomy (NCBI): domain Eukaryota; kingdom Viridiplantae; phylum Streptophyta; class Magnoliopsida; order Fabales; family Fabaceae; genus Inga; species Inga oerstediana. The sequence goes on along the minus strand of OY723404.1, from coordinate 11,889,669 downwards.
AACCCAAAATAAGACAATATGAAGTTCACTGCCGAACGTTATAAGCATATCATAAGCTCATAATTTGATCAAAAGTAATATTACCTTCAGTCCTTAATATAACTCACTTCATAGTTTAATTTCTTCATTAAAGTGGATGTTATATTAAAAATCAGATGGTGTAGAATTTCACAACAACAATTTTCACTCACTCTTTCACCCTTCAGCAGTAGAAATTATGCTTTATCAAAGCCTAATTACAACAAGTAAACTGATGCGAATAAGATGATGCTTGGAAGGGTAATACAAGAACCAAATCATAAAGTGATTTCAGCTGTGTTCTGAATAGATTACTCAGGATGAGATTACTCAACAGTCAAAATGCAAGTTCAAGACACAGTTGAATCTTAGTTTTTGTCTTGAAGATGCAAGTAAAGGATATTAAATCTGGAACACCAGAGAACTATCAGACGCCAAAAAACTTGGCAGTTTGCAATAAAAGTAGTGCAACAGAGATTACTTATTCAACTTCAGACAGTTCATGAGCAGCAATATGATAACATCAAGTTTTCAAAGACTCTCCAGCTTTTACCAGATCTTGAAGTGCCTTAGAAATCTGCTCCTCCGTCAAACCTTCCAATCTGATGCCTTTCTCAACGCCCAAGTCTGTGACCAACAAGTAACAAAGACAAAATTACTTTGTGGACTTTTACCTAGCAAGGATGCAATAACGCAACCAAACATCCCTATGAAAGATTACAGATAACTGATCCTAATGTTAAGTCAATCGAAGAAAATGACAATGTGATTTTGCTTATGCTGATTTTGTCGCTAGTATGCTACACTAGACAAGCATCATTATTAATTTAGTAAATTGCGAAATACAGTAAGATAAGTGGAATTTTAGAAGGACTTGCTCCTGTCGCTTCTCTTCCAGAATATCTCGATTTCTTTCATTCAAACAACCACCCCCCCCCCCCAAAAATAAAAAATCCTACACAGAGAGAGAGAGAGAGAAGAAAGGGGGCAGGGAGAGATATGCAAAATATAATTCAAAGTATAAATATCTTTGACAAACAATCATTCTACTTCTATTTTTCTTTCAAAGAAAAAGGGCCCAGATTAAAACTCTAACAGTTTGAAACATCATATGTCTCTCAGGGGATAGAGAACTTAAATGCACATCCTAAGATTCATAGTCTTAAAACTCAACTGGTGAAAAGAAATCAAAACAGAAAGTTCAAAAATATTATGTTAAAACATGGTTACAAATAAACACGATATGCCATTCTACAAATTTCAAAGCAAGCATACCTTAGGTCCCTGTAAACTAAATAGACAGAGCACCAATCAATACAGGACTACACTGGATCAATAAATGAAGCTATAATAGAATGTAACCCCAATACATTAGACTTCCTTTCTCAAGTCTTGAAAATACTGATAAAAAAATTAAGGGTACAAGAGGCATTAGAATAGTGCCATCCAAAGGGAATACACAACTACAGCGTGTGAAACACAAATCACCAAAAAACATAAAATGGGACTTATGACAGGTGATACCATATCTTGCCCACAATTGGGGTTCAACCCCACTGCATTCACGGATCAATATTGGCAATTTGGGGTTCAATGTCTTTAGCTCCTTGTAATTCTTTTCCACAAATGACCTGGGATAACAATGTGAGCTTGTATCAGACTTAGATACATAGAAGGCATATTTAAGTTTGATTGGTAAGCACATCGGATCTATATGGTTAGAGAAGCCATGAAAATTTAACAAGAGAGAGTGTACTATAATTATGACCTTGTGGTTGAGCTTGCAGGTGATGTCTGGCACATCAAAAACCGAACCTCCTTCAGGTACTTTGAAAGATTTCCTCTCCATGCCATTGCTAACCTGAAGGCACAAATCTAGAGAATGAGAAATTAAATTACCTCCTCGCCAGGAAAACAACGAGGAGGCAAAGCCAAATATAGGACATATTAAACGATCAAGACATTTAAGACATATGTTGTAAATCCAAATGTCGCTGGGAATATTAAATTATACTGGCCAAATTTTTGTTCTGCAATAATGTAAATGAACAATCAAGTCCTCAAATTTCATTTGCTTCAGAAATAAAACATAGACAAATGAATACACCATCAGAAACTAAAAAAAATTAGACCAAGAAGAGAAATCATTATCAGAAATCAGTATCCAGCCAAATATTAAACAATAGATACCACAGTGGTGACTGGGAGCAGCTCTGCGCTTCCATAGTGGGATAATTAGACAGACCGAAGAGAATAAAACTAATATGATATTGCTGAAATTAACATGAAAAAAGAGATATAGAATAACTGGGATAGAGAGAAGAACAAGCTCACACCGTAAAGTTGCTCCCCGTCTCTCCGACGACCACCGTCTTTCAACCTCCTCCTCAGATCTCTCGATAAGCACCGGAGAAAAGGTTGTGTCCGGACCGTCTCTGCTTGTGCCCCGATAGACCTCTTCGTCCCCTCTTTGGATACGACGCCGTTTTTATGAAGCTTTGGAATTTATTCGATATCTCTTTTTTAACTCCTTAGACAAAAATATTTTTTGAATTAAAGGAGCAGACATTAATAGCCTGAAGTTATAAGCGGGATGGAATCCATGACCATCCATTTAGAGGGGATTCTTATATCACTAGGTTATAAGGTCTTTGATTTGGAGAAAAAATAGGGAGAATTAGGGAGAAAGACCAAGAAAAAAAATATTTATTAATAAGAATATTAAAAATTGTAATCATTTTACAGGATCAAAAATTAAAATATAAAATTTTAATTATGAAATTAACTTTTCCTAACTGTTAGTTATCAAATTTAATGATATCTCCATGTATATTTCGATAAAAAAATATTTATATGCAACTCAATAATTTTATGATATTCTCTCTTGTATACCTCAGATTTTAAAAGTTATTTAAATTAAAATAGCTTCTAAACTCTATAAATACTTAGAAATCTAACTCTTTCTATATTTTGATTATTTCTTTAAACTTAAAAAAACAAAAAAACAAAAATCTTATAACATATTTCTTTAAAAAAAATATGTGCATTTTCATGGGAAAAAAGCTTAAGCTCAATATCTAAATAAAAATCAATTTAATTTAAAGACGCTTTTGAGGAGGGAACATCATGGCCAAATAATTGAGTTGTGATTAGAGAAAATGTAGGGAGTTTAATCAAGGGTAATTTCATAATTAAATATTTATTTTTTATTTTTTTAATCTTTTAAAATATTTATAATTTTTAAGGTCCTTGTTATTAAATATCTCTTTTTCTGAGTCATTGTCCCTGATTTTCCCAAAAAAAAATATTACCCCAACAGAAACCCATCTTCAGCTCTTCCCGGCCGAAAAAAAACGGAAAGCATCTCTCAATTTAGATACTTGTAATTTAATTCGTATGTTTTTTTCCTTAATTTAATGATTTATATCCAAATATTTGTCAATTTTATTCTTCAAATTTAAAGATAAATTCTAACATTCTCTTAATAGTATCTATCCTTAATATAAGACATATTTACTTAATTTGATTAGATTAAGATAGTTAATTGAGTTAATTAATACGATTTATATTTTCTAAATCACTTTAGTTATCTTTCTTAATTCCTTAGTTCTCTCTCTTTCTTGATTATTATTGAAAGGGTAAATTAAAAAAAAGATTGACTAATATAAAAATTATCTTATATTTAGGATCAATATTAACTCTTCACTTTTTTTTTTTTTTTTTTGCCAATATCCAAATACATCTTATCTTAAGAATCGGAGGAAGTATTATTCAATACCAAGCTGACATAAATTAAATGTTTCTAGTTTCAATTGAATCAGGAATAAGGAGAATTTCCACATTGACCATAATAAACATGAAGCTCCAGCAATATTCGAAGACTTGCAGCTATAACTAATAAATGGATGAAATAAGCAATAAAAAAAATTGTAAATAAATCCATATACTATGGGTTCTTTTTCTGTTTTGGGCCTACAATTCCCCCATACTATGAATTGAGGAGTTGGCGTGGGTAAATAAGTGAGAAATTTTAATTGATATACATTCACAATTATAGTTATTAAACCTGGCCGAGCAGTTTGGGTAAAAAATCGACGAACTAGTCATTAAATCGGTCCAGTCTGGGAAATGCTTTTTTTTTTTTTAAAAAAATAAATTTCTTTATAATTTCATATTAATAAACTTTAAATCTTCACTTTCTCACCATTTTAATTCTGAGTTAGCTCCTGTTTAACTCCGATCTGACCCATTGACCCAATACCTCGACCGATTCAGGTTTAATAAACTTGTTCACAACAAAACTTTCCCCCAGAAATAAATAAATAAATAAATAAAGATATTTGACCATTCAAATAAAACCGCGACACACAAGAGATCCATTTGACAACCCACCACTTCATTAGGAAAGAATTTACATAATCTATATGGTTCAAGATCTCAGCTAAATAAATATAAGTTGAAATTTAAAGCAAACAATTACACAACAAAAAGCTAAAAAGGAAATGACAGAAAATCATAATCTTGCCTGATTGGTAAGTGCCTTTATTCAACAAATCATATATATTACATATAAGTACATTTTGGTCTCGATAAAAACATCCGGTTTCAGTTTGGTCCCGTAAAGTAGTCACCATAAATGCATTTCATAGACTTTTGCCGCAGGATGAGATCCTTGGTTCTTGAATATTTACAACCTCATGATCAATCACAATAATACCTTTTCTCTCTCTTTCTGTTCATAATCAAATTCATCTCTTTCCAGAAATCATTATTTGAACCAACCAAAGCAGCAACTCTGAAGAAACCAGATTTAAAGATAGAAGCATCAGTCCAGGGGAAAAAACTACAAACTTTCAAAACTATTCTCAATATAACACAAGCACAGGTAGGTATAGGTTTCACCATTTTATCTGACGTGGATACCAGACATAGCAATTATTTCAAAGCATAAGCTATGGTCACATCCAAATTCACCATATAAATAAAGAATATTTATAATATACATCAATTCTCATGATAATAAAAGTACATTGTAAACCTTCTAGAGTAGATAATCAACCAAAATAGCAGCAATCCAAGTTTCTAACATGTTTGCAAAGTTCATTAACTTATATTAAAAGTAAACCAAAGTAATATACAATAACCAAGTTTTTCATACAACTCTGTATACAGTTACATTAATTTTTGAGTTGGTAAGATTACATTTCAATATTTGAAGAATAAGTTTGTAGGCGCACTTACAATTTATTCAATATGTAGGTGTGCCTATAAAAGCCCAAGAGGTTCATAATTTGAAGTTTCAAGTACCCAAAGAATGTCGGTAGAATATGTATCCGTGCAACTTGATTCTACCCACAACATGCATCATACATTGTTAGCATACCTTTGCTTTGTCATTAGCATCTTGATTCCGGACAACATATGGCCTCTGGGTGCCGGGCGCTTGTGTCCATTGTATATGAAGATTGAAGATTGAAGATTGATAAATAAGCTACTATATATATAATTTAGAATTAAGGTGTAAAAATATACATGAGATTTTTTTAAAAGAGTGTCAAACACCAAATGTTTTTTTAAGGGGCAAAAGTGACTACGAACTTTTAAAATATGTGTAAAAATATACATTGACCATTGGTTAACAGTTGATGAGACAATGTTTGACTAAAAATTGTGATATGGATGTTGATATGGGCATTAAAGTCCTAGCTGGCAGATTTCATTATTGACCAAAGAGGGAAAAATGAAATTGACTAGAGAAAAGAATAAGGAAAGAAGGAAGAAGCCGCTGATAATAAAATTTAGGGTCGACCATTGAGAGCACAATCACGATTCACCAGAGAGATTTTGTCGTCGGTGATGCGAATGAAAGATGGCAGACGACGGATAACATCCTCTCCCCTTCGATTTGCAAGCTTTGCATCGTCTTCTCTTTCTCCTACTTTGATCTATGATTTCTGCTGCCTCTTCCCATTGATCTGCAATGTGAGCTCTTCTCTTCCCTCTTCCCTTCGATCTACAACTTTTGTGGTTTTGATTTTAGATCTGAGGGCAATCAATGACTTGATTCTTTTCTTTGGTTGTTGTTCAGATCTTCAATAATGATAAAGGATGAAGACATTAGAAGAGGCAATATTAGATATATATCAGTGAGCAAAGCTAGAACTGATTAAGTGATTACATGTCAAGTTGTTATCACATGTGTCAGGTTGTTAGTATTCTGTTATAAGGGCTTTAGCTTATATAAACTCAATTACCAATTGCAATAATTCAGATCAGAAAATAGAACTAGATTCATTTTCTCTCTCATTTCTATTTCTTTGTATTTAGCATGGTATCAGAGAGACTTCTACCTCCAATCTAAAGCAGATTATCGGTGTTGAACTGATCTCCTATTGTTGGATTGGTCGTTTGACAAAACGATGGCGACATCTGGTTCAGATCTTTCCAACACACTCAGTTCGGAATCCTCAGAGTCACGAACTCCTAATTTCACCAATAAGAAGATCACGGTGAAACTTGATGAGTCAAACTACCTTTTATGGAAACAACATGTTACTTTTATGGCTAAGCAACATTGCATGAAAGGCTATCTCACTGGTTCTGTACAAGTTCCTCCTCCTACGATTCATTAATCTGATGGCTGTGTTGTTGATAATCCTGAGTTTAAAAATTATGAAGCAATCGATTTTGCTTTAGCGTCTTGGCTCCTCTCGTTGGTGAGTCAACCACTTCTTTCTGAGCTTATAGGGCTCGAGTCGTCTGCACAAAATTAGGCCAAGCTGAATCTACTATACTCAAATAAATCAGCCTCTACAATTCTGTACTACAAGAATCTTCTTGCAAATCAAAAGAAAGGAGAGTTGAAGATGCGAGATTATCTCTCCACAATCAAAACGTATTTGTGATCACCTTGCGCTACTAGAAGAACCAGTACTGGATGCATAACATATTTCGCACATTCTTAGTGGTTTAACTGTTGAGTTTGAGCCTGTAATTGCCGTCACAAATGCTTCTCCGACTCACTTTGATCTGGATACAATTCATCAATTATTGATTGATTTAGAGGCTCGACAAACAACTTTTATTTAGAACATTGTTGCTTATGCCAATGTTGCTTCTCATCTGCCTTGGATTTTTTTTTTTTTAATTTGATCCTGACATGATCTAAGTATACTAGTTGGTATGAGATTAGGGATGGAAATAGGTCAGGCCCCTACGGCCTAATCTACATAAAGCCTAGCCTAGCCTATTTAGTAAATAGGCTAAGCTCAGGCTTAGGTCTATTGCCAAGCCTATTTAGATAAATAGGATAGGCTAGGCCTATTTTCATAAGGCCTAGCCTACAAGCCTACAGGCTTGGCCTATTTAACTTTTTAAATTTATACTATAATATAAGAATATATAATTTATCTAAATAATTGTATAAATTATTTATAAATTTACCAACTTAACCTTAATTCTAAGTTTCACATTTCATCGTCATTACTCTTCAACCCTCACTTTCACATCAATCATTAACCCTCACCTCTCTTATCTCCGATCACTTGAGATGACAATGCTAACTCACTCCCTCTCTCTTGATTTGTGCCGTCCACTAAAGCATAATAATTTGTATGAGTTTATTTTAGTGCCAAATAAAATATTATAATCTTAATAGAAGGAGTTTGTCCCAATTTATGTGGGAACAGTAAAAGAGATAAAATCTAGTTTTACATGTTTCTTGTTATACTTGGTCAATTTTAGAAAATATATCTTAGTAGTCAGCATACATTAGTTTTTTTCATTCCTATTTGCTCGAACAATTATTGTCATTAGAGATTCTTTTCTTTTCCTTACTAAGCCTTTATGTTACAACGAGAATGGATGCTAAGCTTTTAAGACATAATGTAATATTTTAAATAAGCGTGAAAGCGGTTATATATAAATTTTGATGCATAGGTTTTAAAGGCTATTTAAAGGCCTATATTTTAAGTAGACTTTTAAACAGGCTTCAGGCCTTATCAGACCTTTTGAAGACTCAGGCTCAAGCCTTAAAAAAAGCCTACATACAGGCTCAGGTTTTAAATTTCTATTGTAGGCCCAGGCCTATTTAAGTAAAGCCTAGCCTAGCCTAACCTATTTCCACCTTTATATGAGAAGATATTGCTCAACTAGTTTTTGACTTCGTTTTTGTTGATTTATCATTTGTTTATGGTTAATGAATTGATGTTGGCTGTTGGGGAGAGTGAGTGATGAAGAAGATGGAGAGTTTCTGGGAAGGGGGAGGGCAATGTTGTCTATATATTATATTAATACTCTCTTATGCATGTTTTAAGTTCTTTACCCAGTCAGCAACTTATTCTTTCAAGTTGTTTCTTCGGCATCCACGTTATCCTCTATGCACCCGCTTTCAATTAAAAAAAAAAATGAAATTAACGGTCAATGTATATTTTTGCACCTAGTTTGGAAGTTCATAGTCAATTTTGCCCCTAAAAAAAGAATTTGATGTTGGGTACACTTTTGAGGAAATCTCATATGTATTTTTGCACCTTAAACATATAATTTATAAATAGTAAAATTAATATAACTTGTTATGAATTTTATATTATACATTTTTATATTTTTTATTATCAAAGTTCCAATTACATTACAATACAATAATGTAAAATTATTAATTATAGGACAAACATATGATTTTCACATAATAAGGTCTTCTTTCCTAACTAATTAGTAGTAATACTATGTATTTGAAAGACTTGCCCCCATTTTTGGGAACCTATTTCAATGCTCATCATGATGATGAGCACTGAGAGCTCTTTACTACGGTTTACGGTGCATCATTTAGATCTAGTTTGGATAGTTTATATTAAATTTTTTGTACTTTACTTTTTAAAAAAATGTATTTCAATATGTACAGAACTTAAAATAAACACAATCTTATAACTATTAGTTTTTTTTTTAAAAAAAAGTTAAAAATCATTACTGAAAAATTTCAAATCTAAACCGTTAAAATTTTATTTGAACTGTGCAGATTTCACCACAATGAAAAAGCTCTTTGTGCTAATCATTACAATGAGCACTAAAACTAGTTCTCCGTTTGGGGTCTAATAAAACTTGAAACACTAGACATTAGATGTTAAATAAAAATGTTCTAAAAATCATAATCTTATATAGTTTTTATGTGATCCTTGTTCAAATTAATATTAAAAATGCCGTGGGAATAATGAGAGGAATTTTCTAATTGAACTAAAGACTTCAAAGCATATGGCGAGGAGCATATTTTGTGCCCAACCTTAGAAGACTAAACTATATTATTTACTAGTGAATAAAAAAAAACTAAATTATTTACTATTAACTTTCTCATCTGTATCCTCTTCCAAATCAAACAGCAAAAATTCATCAAATGTGACATAACCTGCCACTCTCATTTCAAGATCCAAATTATCTAAAACATAAACAATATTCTTATAAAGATGGTGACTCTTATCTTCCATAACAAAAGCATGTTGCCTTCCATTCACCTCAACCACACTATATCCAGGGACCTTTTTAACTCTTGACACATTCATGATCTTCTTCACTTCAGCTACTTCATCCCACTTACATGCCTTGGCGAACAAGTTAGAGATTAAAGCATATATTCCAGGATCATCTGGATTCAACTCAAGAACCTTCTTTGCCACCTTCTCTCCAATAAAAAACTTCTCATAGTTACAACAACCAGCAAGTAAAGCAACCCATATAGCAACTCCAGGGTTAGTTTTCATTGAATCTATAAGTTTCAGAGCTTCTTTAACTTGGCCTGCACGAGCCAGGAGATCAATCATGCAAGCATAATGCTTCTCATTTGCAGGTATCTTGAATTTATTGATCATAAGATTTAACCAGTATCGACCTTCTTGCACAAGACCCGAGTGGCTTAAAGCTGACAAAAGAGCAGCAAAAGTTGCATGATCTGGTTCTGTGTTTGTTTCTGTGATCATCTGCTGGAATAATGATAAAGCTTCCTTTCCATTCCCATGGATTCCACACGTGGAAATCATTGCATTCCAAGAAACTGCATCCTTAAATCTTATCTGATAGAAAAGGGCACGTGCAGAAGAAAGTGATCCACATTTGGAATACATGTCAATAAGTGCAGTTCCTGAGACTCGTTCGCAATCTAGTCTCTTGATAAGATATCCATGGACAGATTTTCCCAACTTGAGACAACCAATTTGTGAACAAGCAAGAAGTGCACTTACAAGACAAACAAAGTCAGGTTTATAGCCAAGACTCTGCATCTCTACCAACAATTCAATTGTGTTTCCTGCAAAACCATTTTGAGCTAAGCCTGAAATCAAAGCAGCCCAAGATATGATATTCTTATGAGGCATCATTGAGAAAACTTGAAAAGCAAGTCCTAGATTTCCTGTTTTAGCATACATATCTACAAGACTAGTTTGAATTACAACACCCATTGGTATATTTCGCCGGATTAAATATCCGTGTACCGAGAGACCCAATCTCGAGTCCCTTAGATTTGCAATAGCTTGAACCAACCCCAGCATGACAACTTCATCTCTATCCATTCCTTCTTTTGGCATTTTTCTGTAAACATCAAGAGCTTCCATTGCTCTTCCACATTGAGCATAACCAGATATTACAGTCGTCCAACAAACTATATCCTTCCTCGGCATTTTATCGAACAATTCCATTGCATCATCCATCTTCCCACATTTTGCATACAAATTCAACACAGAACACCCAACAAAGACGTCATTTCCATACCCAAAATCCAAAGCTTTGCTCCAAATCTCCTTCCCCATTTTCAAATCTAACAACCTAGTACACGCCTTCAATGCCACTGTGAAAATGGAACTATCGGGTCTAATTCCTTCCAAAATCATCCTATCGTAAAGATTCAGAACTTCATCTGTGTAGCCTTTACGAGAATTGGCAACAATCATAGCGTTCCATGCTTTGATGCCTCGTTGAGACCTTAGATCGAACACTTGGCGTGCCAATTCAATATCACCAATGCGTGCATACGATGCTATGAGCTGCCCGTCGATGTTATTTTTTTGGGTGAAGTTGCCGGTCAAGATTATCAAAGCGTGAAGCTTCACAATTGAAGGCTTTTCTTGACATGCCGAGAGGAGAAGCTTGAAGTGATTATTAGCCCATGGGCGCAGCAATCGCATGTCGAAGTGTGTTACAGTTGCTTTTACTAAGAACGAAGAGCATTAAAGAACAAAGAAGAATGTAAGAACAAATTTCATAGAACAAATAATCGGGCCAAAAAAATTTAAATACAAGATAGTTATTAACTTATTGTCCTCTCGTGTTTTTACCAGTCTTGGACGAAATTACCCAGTAGTTAACAAACTCCACATTTCAATTTTCTTAATCTTTCATAAACATATTCTAATTATTAGTACAAAATAATAAAGGTATAATTTAGATTCACAGGTTTGTATTGCTTAATGTGTAATGATTTGTAATAAATTTCATTTTATAAATTAACATGTGTTTTATTTTAACAAATTTTAATGTTTAATATATGACACCTTATTTTGATCCAAAAAAATATATTTGCACCTTATAAGATTTAAGAAATATGATATATCGCTCTAGTCCTATTTATAAGCCCAAATTACTTTATTCTTTTTTTTTTTGCCATGGCAAATTACTTTATTCTTACATACTAAGAAAAATTAGTTAACCCAATAAATATGAATTAAATTGATAGTTTTTTTTAATTTTACCCTTATTTATGAATGATAGGGGCAAAATTGTAACACCCTTCATTTATTATTCTGAAAGTGAACTTATAATAAGAACAAAATTTTTTTCCCTTAGTGATATTCCAGCCTTTGCTTGTTTTTGGTCCAAAGATGAAATTCTTAATGATAGTTGGTTGTATTCACCAATTTTTGCAATAATAGCTTGTTTCATAGCATGATTAACTGTTATTTGGTGGTTAAGTTGCTAAGTCTGCCCAATTACCCCTTCGTTTATGGTTACTGGACACTATGGAAGTGCCTACCCTTATTTCCACTCTTATCCACGCTGTTACGGTAGCGGCGGGAATTTTTCTTGAAGCTTGCCTCCTTCCTCTTTTCATAACTATGCCTTCCATAATGAATGGAATAACTTTCATTGGGATAATATCAGTAGTAATAGAAGCTATTTTAGTTCTTGCTCAAAAAGATATTGAAGAGAAGTTTAGCCTATTCTATAATGCCACAGTTGGGTTATATGTGTTAGCTCTAGGTATGAGCTTTTATTGAGCCACTCTATTTCATTTGATTACTCATACTTGTTCAAAAGCATTGTTGTTTTTAAGATCGGATCCATTATTCATTCAATGGAAACTATTGTTGGATATTCTTCAGATAAAAGTCAAAATATGGTTCTTACGAGCAGTTTAACAAAACATGTGCCTATTACAAAAACTGACTATAAATAATATAGCCTGTGATAAATTTCATATTATAATTTTTTTTGCCCATTCATATTATAAATTAAATGAAAGGGCATGTTATACTTTGCATATGATTTTCTTCTTTTATATACGGGTGTGCCTCTCTCGATGTAAAGGATTATAATCCTCTCTTGTTTCTTTGCAAAAAAAGTGAAATTATTTTGATATTTATAAATTAGGGTTAAGGTGGAAAAATGCACATGTGATTTTTCTGAAAGTGCGCCCAGTAGCAAATGCTTTTTTTAGGTGCAAAAGTAGCTGTAGTTAAAAAATAGGTGCAAAAGTCATAGTATCTGTTACAAAAGAAACGTTGACCATTAAAAACAAGTTCTTGACTAACTGTAATGACATGGATGGTGACTAGGCAGGTGAAGTTGCTGACTGGAATAATTTACTGTTGAAAAAAAAGAAAAAACACTCTCAGTTAAAATGTGGGAAAAGGACATGAGGATGAAAGGCATCAATTGTTACTGGGAAAAAAAATTAGAAACAGAGTCGGACGAAAGAGACATCGAACAGAACACTGTGACGGTGAAATAAATCGAAGGGCGAACAACAATCATTAACAAATCAAAGAAAGAAGGAGGTGAAATCAAATCCGAGGGCGAAGAAATGGCAGCATCTTCGACTTCGACTACTGGAAGGTGCAGAAGAAGGGTTGTTTTGATGAGGCAGCCAAGTCACGGGAGGAGTACGAGGATCCGATGAGACAGTGCCATCACAGCTTTCTTGCTCCACGGTGGACGTCGTGGACGGAAGGCAACCCAGGTAAGAGGTTCTACGATTGTTGGAATTACTACAAGGTGAAAGTAGAGAATAAAAATTGAATCTTCTATAGTTCTTGTTTATGTTAGGAATGACTTTTATGTGGTCAACTTAATTCTTGTTACTTGCCTTCGTCTGGATTGGATTCCTTTGTCATTGTTGAAAGGTTTGTCTAAAAGCAAAGAAATTTTGACAGGTCGCTTGGAAACTGGAAGTTGTCACAATCTTTGAAAGCTTTCTGTGTAGAACACAATTTAGTGATTACTTCTTCTACTATTTGTGTGAATTGTCTTTTCAGGTATATGTAAATGTGCAGCATTTTCAAACACAAACTTGTTATAACTGATATGTTATTGAATGTTAATAGGATGGGGGCTGTGGCTTTTTTGCCTGGCATGATGGTGAATTGGGGGAAAAGGCAAATGAAGTGATAAAAGATTTACTCAATGACATAGACAAGCTATTTGATGAAAGAAGACAACTTCAAAGAGGGAATGATGCTGAGAAGTTATATGAAGAGCTTGTTACAATCCATGGTGAGGTGAGAAAGTTGAAAGCCTCATATGGGAAGAGAAAAAGAGACCTATAAAGCGTGGAGATGAAGTTCAAAGTTGCAATGGTTATATTGATTATCACTTGGGTGTGGTTGGTTGTTTTGTATGCCCATTGTATAGGGTGATTTGTGATTGAATGTGAAGAAAGAAAGAATGTTACTAAGTAAGACTGAATGTTTTATGTATTTTGTCAACACCTTTACAATCTTTGGTCATAGTTACCAGTCCTGCCATTAAGGTGAAGTGTGATACATGCTCAACTATTCATGCCAAATGCACTACACAAAAACATAAAACCTAAGCAAGTTCTTACAAAATGCCATTCCCCAAGATAACTTACCTGATTTCCTGTCCCGTCCTCTATGAACCACATATTTAGCAAAGTGATTAATCAGACCCTCCACCCTCACCACAATCTCGAATCATTTGACATTCTAGGTAAAATCTAAGTCCTAAAAACCTTAACGCCAGCATGACTAACAATTGGCTTTCCTTGGCAAACAACTAAACCACAAAGATGGAAGAAATCATGATTAGTATCAATCCCATTCCTCTGAGTAGAAAAACACATAGAGCTCTACCAGTGAAAACTCACTGCCCCACAGTAATTTATATAGAATATGAGCGAGAGCTAGTGAGAACGTGAGAAATGTAGTCAATGAGTTCTCGCTTACATAAACTTCTTAGTATTAATGAGAAGCCTAGGAAAATATAATAATGGTTAATGATTATACTGACAGAGTTTAGAAAAACAATGGGACAACACTTAAAACAAACGCTCAGCAACCCAGCACATGAGAATTTGAACACCGCACCATAGTTGTCAAAAACGTGACTTAGCTCCCCAATTTAAGAGTCACCTTTTTTATGTCTTCATAATGAGTTAAGTCGCTAGCAAACTCGTCTGGATCCCAAACTCATTAAATTGAGTGACTCACATAAACTCTATCAACTCGACGTTTCCAAAGCAAGTAGGCTGAGTAAACTTTAATAAAATTGTTAAACCAAAAGACAAGGCATTAAGGATCTTCACCTCTTCTACACTTCCACCCCACTCCTTCTTTTCTTTATTTTCTTTTCCTATTTTCTTCTTTTTATACACAAAAGACAAACAAAACAAAGCAGCACTATCCTATCTCAGAAATGAGCTAGTTATTCCTCCAGAAAACTAAGAAAATCCATCTATGAGTAAACTCAAAAAAACCTGGGGGAACAGATAAAGCGTGCTTAGACAGATGATCAGCTGCTTCATTGCCACTCCACTCCTTTTGGTTCTTCTATAATATCCCAGAGATCTATCAGTACGTCACAGGGACAGCAGAGTGGAATGAAGCATAGCACGACAAGGAGTAGACTGAATATCATGCAGCGTACATAACATACTATCAACAGGTGAATCCAAACAAACTACCACATTCATAGAGCTTAAATAGAAAAGCGGCACAAGAAGATAAACTAAAGCAAAAACTGATTTCAAAAAGAATAAAAAAAGAAATTCTTGAAGGGTTATTATAATTCATTCAAAAAAGAAATATCAGATAATGTTTGAATCAAGAAAACACATTTAACGAAAGGATTGCCATGTTACCTAAATCCACATCAACTATAGTCCTCCTACGGTTTCTTCTCAAATTGTTTTTAGCCTAGATGAAAGAAAATTTGGAGAAAAGATTAGTTTCCGTCATATGAATCAGATGCGAAATTTAAGATAAAATAAAATCAGAGTACAGAAGGTTGCAGTCATGCCTCAGTAAAAGCCCTGGCACTGGATTCAACAACCTCGTCATCTTCAATGGCCTCCACATCAATCATCACAGGTTGTGCAACTGGTAGTTGCTGGCCAGTTTGAACTTCTTGAGGCACATGTTGAGTTGAAGGTCCCCCCTGTTCCTGATTCTCACCTGGTGGGAAACAGTTCAGGTCCAAGTTCAAAACTGTCTTCCTCCTTCGAGCACTTCTGAGACCAGACCCCCTGACTGCTGGAGTGCTCATTATGAACTATATTCCCATATTGAAATTACGAAACCTGAAAATCCTGAAATTATAAGGCATGAGGTTATTGTTCTGAATGATGATAAATCGAAACAGCCAAAAAAAGGTAAAAACTAACAGCTGGAAACCAGATCAAACATGAACTGGCAAAAAATTAGAAGTGCTGAAAACTCAAAAAAGAAACACTAGATCCATAATCAAAACTAATTATTGCCATCCGCTCAACTCTAGAGAAGTTACGAATAGAACAGCTTCAAAAGGTTTCAAGATTTATTGGGGGCAAAAAGTAGAAACAAATCAACACAAAATCTGTAACTCAAACATGTCCTTATTTCAGGCCATAAAGTAAATATAACTACTCAGAAAACTCTTCTCCTATATTTTCAGCAGTTGAACATTAAAATCACACATTTCAGCAAATTCTACTCTACACGAAGTAGCAAAAATGAAAAGGAACCAATCAGAGGAAGAAACTTCTTCAAACAAGAAGGTACACAAGCCAAGTACAGTAATCACCAGATGATCAAAATTCGAGAGCGCCGGGAGATTATTCAGAGAAATAAACCACTGGTCAAGGATAATCAATGATAAATCATTCAGAAATAGCAGCCGACAAACAAGACCAAGTTTGACCAACGAGCTTTATATATTCAACAACTTAGAAAAATACTAATTATTCAAAGAAAAACCGGGCCTTTTTCGCTCTAGATGGATATCGTACGCTAAAATCAAAACAAAAAATAAACACGATACGCCCAAAAAAAAAAGGATAACAATACACAGAAATTGAGACGAACAACAAGTAATGCAAAGCGTTGATCAAATCCACGAATTGAAACCGAGACGGAGAAATCAAACCAAGCATTCAGAAATCGAAACCCAAGCGACCGACCTAATCAACCGACTAATGCATGGAAAAAGAAAACGCATCAAGAAACAGAAGTGAGCAAACAAACCTTTTCAATCGAAGAAGCAAATCGGAGCGGCAAAGAGCTTCACAGAAGGAGAATCGGCAGATTCTTCCCTTTTGTTTCGATTCGAATAAGGAAGATTCAGCGAAAGATAGGGTGTGTTTGGTTTGAGGGGAGGGTAGGGGAGGGGAGGGGAGGGTGGAGAAATTACCATTTTGGACAAAAGAAACTTAAAATTTACCCTCTCATTTTTTTAAATTTTGGTTTCCCGCCTAAAATTTACTTTCTCATTCTTTTTAAATTTTGGGCTCCCGCCCAAAATTTAAATTCTTTCAACCCAAAAAGGTAATTTACCCACTCTCTCATTCCCTCCCCCTCCCCTCCCCTCAAACCAAACACACCTAAAGGAACAAAGAGGGGGGGAAGGAAGACGGTTGTGGGCGGACAACGTGCGAAATAACCCAGCGCGTCAAGAATGACGAAGCGGGTTTTCCCACGTGGCACGGGTTTCCTTTACGCACGTTCTATCAAATCTAAAGCACTTCCACCGTTGAGTTCCACAGTTGAGATCAACACGAATCGTTTTACTTGCGCAGTTTACCCATGAGTCTAGAAGCTAATCCAGTAAAACGGCGTGGTTTTGATAGCAAAACAGTTATTGAAATGCTTAAAAACATGTTTTCAATTATGATTTATAATATATGAGATAAGTATGTGATAGGAATTTTATCTCAATTTACATAAAAACGACTTATAAATCATCTCAACACTATAACAAACATGTCCAAAATCGTTTCAGAAGGACACTGTTTTACAGGATGAGCTCTTAAGCTGAGCACCTAATGCATAGCACCATCCCAAGATCAACAATTTAAGTTGGGGTAAAGTTGAGATTTTACTTAGTAATGTCAATCACCATTTTCTTTTTAAGGGGGCAAAAAGCACCAAGAACATTTAAGATGAAAACAAAAATATCATGACTATTAAATATAACCTAACACCATTATTTTTTATAACATGACCCATTTTATTTTTGTATATATATATATAAGGAGTTGGATTATATTTAACTGTCCTAATATTTTTACTTCCATTTCCAATATTTATGAGTATTTTTATACCTCCAAAAAGTATATGGTGTGAATTACACTTTTTAATAAAAATTCATAGATATTTTGGTACATTAATCCTTTAAGTTGCATATAATAGTAGTGCTACTATAAAAGTAACAATATTTAGCCTTAAGCCGTTAGGTGCAAGTTTACTCTTTTTTAAGTAATTTTTTATTAACATTTGGTAATTTGAAATAATTTTTGTTAGAATATTTTAAAATGAAGAGATGTGTTTTTAGTAAAATTATGTTCTTATAAATTAATAGATTTATATTAAAAATTATGTAAGGAGTTATAACGCTAAAAGTTACTAAAGTAATATCTCTTTAGTTTTTAAAGACATATGTGAAAAATTATAATCAAAGGCTCTTGGTAAAATATTGTGTTATTTTTTTGGGAAAATCGTTAGTAAATATCAAATAGTGAAGTTAATTGCTATTTGCCACCAACAACCACAGGGTATTAAATTGTCATTAATATTGAACATAAAAAGACCAAAAAGCCCTTTGACAAGACGATTTTAGGTGGGAGTTTGGAGAAAATGCACGAATGCTCAGCGTTTTGCAACCTTAAGGCTATGTTGATCCCTTATTTATTTGTTTGGTGAGAAATTTCAGGCAAAACCCTTCTTCCTCTTCGGATCTTCAGCGAATCCCTTCTTCCTCTTCCATTTTCGGACCTCTCTTTCATTTTCGGCATTGTTCAACGTCTCCTCAGCCTGCCGTCAAGCTCGTGTCGTTCGGCAGTGTCGTCTTGGGCTTCTCCTCCAGCGGTAGCCGCCGCCTAGTCCTCAAGCGACCGTCGCTTGCTCCTCCAACCTTACTGCCTCCCTCATTCAGGTAAGTTTACTTCCTTTTCTGGAGATAGCTTTGATCAATGTTTATTCCAATGTTAGGGATACGTACTGGAGCAATTAGATAGATGTCTTGGAGCAATTAAAAATACCTGCAACTTGAACTTGATTTCTCTAACAATGTCGAAAATTTCCCTATAGGCAGACCTTAGAATGTGAAAGGTCTAAAGCAATCAATGACTTGAAAACAGAACCTGAGAATGTGTTGTTTGTTGTTTTGGGGGAAAAATTGGACAACTATTATTATACAGGTTTATCACAAAAATAGAAAGATTACAACATCATATAGGAGATACGTCCTGGAAGTTTTATATAAATAGGAACATAAGGTGGGCCCGTGAAATAATTTTCATGCACCCCAGAATGAATATTCTGCATAAATAAATTACATCATTAGTGGTTTTGGATAACATCTGTTTGTACCAAGAAACAGTTTACTGAAATAAAGCAATATTCATTAATTCTCACTTCTCAACCTAAAACTGCAAAAGTGCAAAATAAAATTTAGACTTCTCACAGTTCAGGTGCAATATACAATTTATCTAAAGGATGTCAGCGTTGGAATTATCAAATTTTTACTTGAGACTTGTATTATCCCCAATTGCTGAGCTCAATCACTCTACTTTCAAAATGAGAGAATCATACTGATTCTGAATACTAAACATACAAGTTTGGCATTTGAGTTCCACTGGATGGATTGTCTACTTGGGATTTTCTGAAAAATTTTGGCACTTCTGTGATTTCTACCCATTCATTGCTATCTTCATTATTTCTTTGAGTTTGTAAGAGTGCTAAACTCTTGACTTGTTTAGAGCTTACTAGTGCATAGCATACTTCTCCAACTTGGTACTTGAACTTG
Source organism: Inga oerstediana (assembly GCA_963210345.1). NCBI lineage: Eukaryota > Viridiplantae > Streptophyta > Magnoliopsida > Fabales > Fabaceae > Inga > Inga oerstediana. The sequence goes on along the minus strand of OY723404.1, from coordinate 11,870,160 downwards.
CTTTCTCACATCTAACTGTGTACAACATTTATGTTCAACTTATTAATTAGTTGCTAATTGTGTACAACATTTATTTTTTAGGAAATTCTGTTGTGTGGGAATTACTGCATATTACACAGTCAAATAGATTCATAAGCAAAGTTTTAGGTGTAGGCAGTTGTTGAGTGCATTTTCAAGTTCATGTGTTTTGATTTACCCCTGTCGCTTTAAAAATATGTACGAAAGCATGGCAAAAATAATAGGGGGAAAGGAAGGAAGGCAGGGAAAGATGTGAAGCCAAGGTTGAATGAAGCATAAGTGTTTAAGGGAGAGTATTTTATTCATTGCTGCCCAATTACAATTCTCCAGGTGGCGCATATGCACTGTATGTACTACGGGATAAAGGATACAAAGTGGTATTGAAACTTGCATCTTTTCAAACAATCCAATTGGTTTATTGTCATCCACAAACTTACTGGCTCTCAAATTTGTAATTTTTCATAGCAAACATTTTTGTGATTTACTCGCACACCTGAATCATGATCTCTATGGACACAAGCCTGCATTTGATTTTAGATTTGGTGTTGTTCAACAGCAGAGCAATGGGTGAGTTAGTGAAATTGTTGGGCACTCTTGTATGTATGAATGTATATATCGTATGTTAATGTTTTGCTATTTTATTTCTGTGTAGATGAGACTGTGGAATGTATGTGATATCTTGGCTGCAAATGTGGGAAAATATTAGGAGGCCTGAGTGGAATGGTTTCACAATGCCTAATATGAGTAAATTTTTACATTAAATGTTACAATATGATTGGATCTAACTTAAATCTTTTATGTTCAGGAAGACATGGATAAAAAGAGAGTGGATGTGGTGTGGTGGCTAGTTACCCATACGAAGAACAAACAACGGGAAGCGATAATGTGTAGCATTGAAGCTTGGAGATCTAAGAAGAAGACAGTGGTTTTTTTTCATTTATGCTGTAACTATAAAGTAGGGACGTTTGTATTTCATTTTGCAACAAAGTAAACTATGTCTATATATATGACTTTGTTAAATAAGAAGTTGATGTGCAATGTAAACGTTACAAACTAGATCATCCAAATGTTGATAAACTCTTCCATACGTGCAAAACATGTTCAATTAATCTTCCATGATGTGTGATTCAACTTCCGTTGTGTGCAATTGATCTTCCATGATATGCAATTGAGCTTCTGTTGTGCGTAATAGATCTTCCATGATGTGTGATTGAGCTTTCGTTGTGTGCGATTGAGGTTCTGTTGTGTGCCATTGATCTTCCATGATATACGATTGAGCTTTCGTTGTGTGCAATTGATCTTCCGTTTTATGTAATGGATCTTTTCCTTGTATTCCCAATGATCCGCGATATGTGCAATGTATCTTCCATGACGTGTGATTGATCTTCCGTTGTGTGCAATTGATCTTCCATGAGATCTTCCGTTGTGTGCAATTGATCTTCCGTTTTGTGCAATAGTTCTTTCCCTTGTATTCCTAATGATCCGCGATATGTGCAATGTATCTTCCATGACGTGCAAATGATCTTCCTTGTTGGACAATTACTCTTCCATGATGTGCAATTTATCTTTCGTAAAAAGAGCGATGTATCTTTTCCATACGTGCCCAATGGTCATCCACGATATGTGCAAAGGATGATCCAGTATGTGCCAATGATATTTCTTTTTGTGCAATTAATCTTCCGTCTTGTGTGATGGATTTTTTCCATACGTGTCTAATGGTCATCCACAAGGATGAGCTATTATGTGCCAATGAGCTTCCATTTTGTGCATGGTGCAAAGAATGTTCTATAATATGCAAACGATCTTCCCTGATATGCAAACAATCTACCCTTTGCATTATATCTTTACCAACATTATTGAATACCCAATATTTCACACCTAATGTAAGTGACCATAATAATGCAAATTATGTTGACACCGTATGGTAGAAATATAAAGACGTTCATATTATGTCATATATAGTAGTTCTTTTACAGAGAGTGAGCATAAGCTATGGTGCTACTATATATATACAAGATTAATATTTACAATCACAACAAAAAATAAAGTAGATGGTACCCAATTACATCCAAAAATTAACAAATTGGGTAAGCATTTACAACATTTACAAAATGCATCAAACCACTGCATTGCGTTCCTAATTTAAAAATACTTGACAAGCCAGATAACGATATGAATATTTAGTCATTTAAAATCTAATTTACTCACTAATGATGCAAAGTCATTAGTATACTTAAAGAACACAAGGTCAATATGGATTTGGGTTCCCGCACCTTCTTCTAGTATGCCCTTCCTGCCGCACCTAGAATGGTATTTTCATCTAATGTTGACAATGTGCACCTTAAATGCAATGCTTTACCTTTAATACCAAGACATGAACATATTATTTTTCTAAGCTTATTGAGCGACATTCATTCTCTTACGATTCTTCCATTTGCTCTCCCACTCACATATTGAGTCCTCCCTTGATTGGTGACAATCTTCCCACCTATGTGGAAGAATCAATATATTTCCTTTTTGTATTCTATTCATCACATTAACTCTAGACCTGCAAAAATATAGTTTTAATGTCAACTAATCTGAATTTTACAATATGTTTGACCTATAATAAACTAGTCAATATGTAATTATAATTTCACCTATACTAAACTAATATGCAATAAAACATACATAGTCGAACTGCTTCATTGAAGATTTTTTTCCAAAACATTCAACACCGCAAATATAGCATTACACAATGCCTTTAAACTCAATTTCATCAAAACCAGCGAGCAATATTACCCAAACAAAGAAAAGAATTATTACTTCCAGCAATAATCGGGCAACAATACCATATATGAAAGATCAAATGCACAAAACGGAAGATCATTGGCACATAATGGATCATCCTTTGCGCATATCGTGGATGGCCATTGGCCACGTATGGAAAAGATTCATCGCATAAAAACGGAAGATCAATTGCACATAATGGCTATCATATGTGAATCTCCATTGCAGCATTATTACTTCCACCAACAATCAGGCAACAATACCTAATACGCAATACACGATACACGATACACAATATACAAATCCCCATAAACTCAAATAAAAAACTTCACAATAATGGCCAAACACATAATATCTAGGGAACCCACAGTTATATTTACTATTTCCTTACTCATACACAGAGCAATGCACAATACTAAGTTCCACAACCAATATATAAATCATCACCTCCATCAAAAACTGAAATATGAAGGGCTTCAGAGTGATCGACCGACTCCACTATGATTGACCTCCAACGGACTCCACAGTGATCGACGGCCACAACAACAGACTGAAATTACCGCACTCCGCCAAACATGATAGCACAACAAGCCACTGCGATCAATTTTATCGTTTGCTTCTGCTTATAGTGTCAGCTTTCCAAACTAAACTAAGGGCTTTTTGGTCTTTTTATGTTCAATATTAATGACAATTCAGTACCCTGTGGCTTTTGGTGGCAAATAGCAATTAACTTCACTATTTAGTATTTACTAACGATTTTCCCTTAACATTATAACTTATATATTTAAAAAATACAATAAATTACATTTATAGAGTGATAAATAGGGTAGTTACCTTCTGAAATTTTGTCCCATGCATAACATCCCACCAAACTATATATACAAGCCAAAAATATAATAATTAAGTATTAGTTTAAGAGGTTCACTTCCTTTTTCTTAAATCAACTGCGTCATTTAAAACAAAAAAGAATGAAAATTAGAATCTAAATTCTAATAATCAGACCAACATAAGTAGCATCTAATTATGGATTGTTAAGACTCCACCAACATTCATTAGGTGAGTGAATTAATGGAGCTTGAATAATTTACACTAACTATTGTCAGATAATTAAAGTTACTTTGTGAAATTCAATCCTCTTATTCTTTCATCCATAATTATTTTAGCTTAGCTCAAACTAGCAAACCTCTGCAGATTCTGCAATAAATTTGAAGGAGTAAAACAAAACAAAAAACGAAATAATTTCAATATTTTTATAATATAAACAATTACTAATTTTATATGACTTGACAAGAACAATTCATGCTAATGACCTTCTTCTTCTTCTTCTTCTTCTATTCCTTTTAACTTCAATTAATTGAAGGAGGTTCCAATAGTGAAAACAAAAGTCAATGCACAAAGTTCCCAATAGGTGTATAAAACTTCCAATAATGATATTTACAAAAATTTATTGTTTTCAATTCTTAATATAAGAGTCAGTTGATTAGTTTGAGAAGATTAAGGAAACTAAATAAATTGATTTAAAATATTTATATTTATCGTTATTTTTCAAAATAATTTACTTTGGATGATACACATAAATCTTTTATAAAGATTATGTAACATATGCTACAATTAAATAATTTATTTAATTTTCTTTATCTCCCTAGTCAAAAAGCAAAAATATCTATTATCTTTTTCAAAAAATGCTACTAGCATCATAAACAAATTTTGTATACAAAAATATCGATGACAATTTTTAAAGAGCCCTAAAACTGAACCCCTTTTCCATTTTTCATTTAACATCATAGATATATTTGCACGCAAGATTTGTTTATGACACAAATAGCACTTTTTAAAACAGATAAAAGATATTTTGGCCCCACTACCCTTACTTTATATAGTCAAAAGTTTGATCCAATAAAAATGGAAAAATTGGGGGAAAGTCCTCCATTACAAATTTTATTGATATGACATAAATCAAAATTCCAATACCCTATATCTTGATAAAAATTTATCAAGACTAATCACATATTTCAAATAAAAAAGCTAGAGAGTCAAGAACACCCCTCATCCAAGGAAAAAAAAAATCACGAGAACAGTAACAAAGCCATGAATATCAGGCTTATTAAATAATATATGATATTACCTCCGGTCCTAAATATAAGAACTCATCCCTATATAGGATCAGGGGTAGTATATTGATATTCATCCAAATCTCAGCTAACTAAAATTACAAGTGGCGGAATAAAAAGAGTGGACACAAATGAGAGAACTCTAGCAAGCATCTTCCAAGTTTCTTCCACCCAGATAAATTTCTCCCTTAGATAGCTCACAGTGTATTTACATTTCTTTCACCTCATTGGACACATCAAATCTGGACAAGCATATCTTCCCAGAGGATAAATAACACTGGGATATTTAACTGATTGGGAAAAATAAAGCAACAGAGTGCTGTGAAAATCACATTACTAAGGGGGGAAAAGCAATGTGTTTAGCTGTACCAATCAAGAAAGAGGACAGAAAAAGTGAGAACAAAAAGAAACAACAAAAGAAATGTCCTGCTGCTGCTATTCCGCTGAATGGCTTGTGATAGTTCTTTGTTACCAAGCTCCACATTCTTGGTAGCTTCAACAGCCTGCCAGGATGCGAAATTAAGAACTATTAATAATACATCTCATAAAACTTCGAAATAATTGTGAAGAACCAATACGCCTGTGACCAGACTAAATCTAGTGGAATTTACCATCGCCTTTAACATACATGTGACCAGACTAAATCTAGTGGAATTTACTATCGCCTTTAACATCTGGGTATAAACCATATTCCAGCAGTCATTAAACATCAAGGACGAATATTTAAATTTTAAACTGCCGAATCTGGTGTCATTTTAGACAGTGTGGGGGTTCCAAAATTGTAAGATTAATTATCTGAACTTGAAAATGAATTTCGAGTTTGGGATACTACCAATAGGTAAGTTTGAAGCTTATAAGATTAAAGAATGCCCGAGTTCAAATTGTCTACAATAGGAATTTAGAAGCCATAGCAGACTTTGGGACCTCCAAGCACAGGACTGCTAGAACCAACGGGCATCATATACAGCCAAAATCGAGTGCTATTTGATGGCTAAGTCTGAACAGCGATACATGGAAAGTAGCTCAACGCACTTCACTAGTAAAAGATAGAATGGGGGGAAAACCAACTCAAAAACCTTCATAGACAACTCATACTCTTGTCTCCATTCTATGAATTCACTTGAGTATAAGAAGCAAGAGATTTAAATGTTCCCTACTGGAAAAGTAAAATCTCTCAAACTTTTAATTAATTAATCAAGCTGCTAAACGAATAATCAGGCATCCAACAAATGACAGCACATGCAACTCCTACAGAAGCCAGACAACGGAGTTATCCTACTGACAATAAAGACCTGGAATTTTACATTTTTGCCTTGCAAATAAAATCCCTCAATTTTTTCAGATATGAGAAAAGAAAACTGAGCTTCTATTCCATCTTTCATTAAAGGAATACAATGGGCGCTTAAATAAGGTGAAGCACCGTCCTTCAAAAGGCAGCTATTAAAGTGAAAACTAACCCACTTAATTACCCCATCAAACAGCCAATAGTATTCAGTGTAGGACTTGGGGCATTCTATAACACTTTAGTCTCCATTGACATATGAAATGGCATACTTTGGGTTTAAGATTAAACATGCTGGCTGTTTACGTTATTCATCCATGAACCTTGAAATGATAGAAGGGATGATAACTCCACTTATCAACCTACACCTTGAATACATGAATCTAATTGTTCTTTTTGAAGACTATATAATCTATTTGTATTGCAAATACAGGATGTACTTATGGTGATCATATTCTCTTTCTCCATTAGGGGAGGTGTATTTACAGTAAAAAACAACCCTATATCTTAAACGTAGCATCCCTGAGTCTAGAAACCCAAATATAGTTAAGTCAATTATACTCATTTCAAGTGCAGGCTGAATTATCAAAGTCTCCAAGTTATATGCAAGGGACAGAGTTAAACAAGTAAAATATTCAAGCCTGAGTCTTTCCATCATTCACAAGAGCAACAAGGTTCTCTTGCACTTCTTCAAGTAGCCTGAATTGTTTCAATTATCAAATAGAAAAGCCTTAGCTTATGAAAGCTGCATATTTCCACTCTACTGAGGAAGAAAAGAATAGACAGAAAATTCAAGCTAGAGATATAAAAGATAGAAATAGGAGGCAACTATGGCTAACAAGTGACAATGATCCATGACACCGGATAAACATAACACCACACACCCCTAAATAGCTAAATAATAAAGTAAAAGAGGGACAGCAATGTGGCATCTAACCTGCTCATATAGGAGCTCAATTTGCTGAGCTTGTTGCAAAACATTGGTAGTTAATAAGTGATTTAGAGCAGACATTTCCACCATCTTTGTTTCAGTCTCTTGAACTGCATCTAAAAGGCTAGTCAATTCCACCTACAAGAAAAGAAACCAAGCAACGGGTTTCTGATGAGAATCTCAAACAATCACAAGACAAGTGTGATAGGAAACATGGGGAAAAAACTTATAGGAGGAAACCGGGGCCTTTCATCAAGTAAGGGCTTGTGATAACGCTCTTGTGGAACTAGGCTCTCCTAGATATATTTTTATGTTGGCTAAGCAAGTTGTAAGTTTCCTTCCTGTGAAGGAAATTTTACAAGTGGATTCACACACACACACATATATATCCTTTCATATTATGAAAACCAGATTCGGACGATTGTATTTTTTACTTTGCTAACTGTGAAATTCGGAGGCACAGCTCCTCTCCCTCTCATTCACTTTTTCTCCCTCCCTCCCTTTGTTCTGTATCTTCCTATTATATCTTTCTCTATTGTGCCAGTGGCTGCGTGTAAATGACAGATGAAGTCCAATACAAACTCATAAGAAAGTAAAAAAGAAAATTCTGATAACCTGAAGAGCACGTGTTTCATCATCCAAGAGTTGCTGTTGGACTCTTAGAGGCTCATTGCGTGATTCGTCAGTTTCTCTAAGCTCCATATTGCCTGAGTTTGAAGCCTCTGCAGAATCCTTTTTGGTCATACGGTTAAGTTTTCTTCGTGGTATAGCTCTATTAATAGCATCCTGGAAGCGGACAGCTCTGAGCTGATCAAACTGAGCAGTTACTGAATGGAGTCTCTCACTCAGAATTAGGACCTATAATATGTATAAAAAAAAAAGAATTAGAACCTATAATTCAAGAAAGTAGCAAACAAAAAATTAATACCCAAAAAAAATAATTAAACACTTCAGTTCATGCAACATTTTAGCATAAAACAAATTCAACATAATACTCAAACTTTGACTGGTGTAGAAGATGGGAGTGCTAGAACTACAGACAAGGATATCAATTGAACAGCTTTTAATCCACATGAAATGTCTATTGCAGATAAATATTCAAAACCCATTTAAACAACTTGCACAAATGGATAAGAGCTCTTCTCCTTCTTTAGGGTGCTAAAAATTGATTCATTCCTCAACACAATCAACTTATAATTGAACTAAAAAGGCAAAAATAAAGAAAAGTCCTTACCACCCCATGTTTGTGGGCTATAGTGTCGGCATTAGACTTTGCAGCTGCAATGCCAAGCCAACCTTTTGAGTTCTCCTCTTCATCATTAATACTGTTTTTGAGAACATCAATTTGCTGTTGGCAAGTTTTAATAAAAGCACTGACCTGGACAAATAAAATAATCATGTCAAAAGTCTATACAATATATTTTCAAAGATGAATAACTAATTTTATATACAAATAAAGGGCTAGTGTAATTTTCTAACAGTGATTTAACGTAGTCCAATGCATTCAACAACTTGAGGAACTAATGCTCATTGCAGAATTGAGTTGAAACTCTCGACTTGGAGATATTACTGAGTCAAGAAAAATCCAGACGGAATGGAAGCAGATTGACAGAACAAGCTTGATCTAATAATGGTATTAGTCAAAACAGGACAATTAATCCCTGTTTGTATTCTCTAAGTGTTAATGTATATACAATACATCCAATATGATCAGAAACTAGTTTTTCAGGTCGAATCACATGGCTTACTTCATGTTCTATGCTATCTCTCTCCTGTTCAGTTGTGCGGTGCAGATCTGTATAATCCTTTCTGTGCTTCAGCAAGAACTGGTCCAATTCTCCAATACTCTCAAGCTAATAAACAAAAAGAAAACGGGAAAAAAATATTAAGGTGAAAGATAAAAAATAATTTATTTAGATGCTAAATGTAGCATTGCTTTCTTTTCCTAGTGGATAATAAGACAATAGCAATACAGCACATTGTCTCTACAACCATATCGCAGCAGTGCTGATTATGTAATGAATACATTCCCAATAAAATAAGGAAGAGGGGGGCTGGCAATGTAAAGTCTACCGTCTTTAATGCAGCTTTAGTAAATGGTAACCTTTGCCGAGGTTTGTGAATAATAAAAGAAGCCATGACTGATGCCAATTTGGCCTGACAAAAGAATCAAAATATATAAGATTAGGCAGTAACATAACAAAGATTCCCTTTGAAAAAACCTTCATCACTCAAAAAGATGCCTCAATAAGGTAAGCAGCAGATCCAATCCAGATACATATGATGTGTTGACGCTAAAAGAAAAGGTTAAATTAATAACAAGGGGAAAGAAAAAGGACCGTGACACCATTAAAATTGACTAGCCTTGCATATATAGACCCAATGAACAGCACCAGAGAACAATGATCCAGCAACAATAGCCAATTACAATGCAACCACTCTCAAGATTCCTGACAGATAATTTATTTGAAATAAAAATTTTACTTGACCTCAGTAGACTACGTTAAAACTTAAATTATAATTTATTAGCAACAGAATTTATGGGCATTCAGAATAAGAGAATCAAGGGAGTAAACTAACCTCATCATACCCCAAAGAGCGAGCACTCTGTCGTACAGCATCTTTAAAATCCTCCGTTCTATCTCTTACCCTTGCCATCTAAAACACCAAGCCACAGATATCTGCTATAGCAAAGCCACCAAATACTTAGTGAGCTACTCCAATCAAATCCTGAACAAGGTGCAAACCAAACAAGATGGACAGAGCAACCTTTCTTAAAGGATGAGCTGTTAGTTTATGACTATCAAGGGCTAAAATTGTGTGAACCAATTAATAGAGTGCATAAACTATACTACAATTGTGTAAATCTGTCATGCCCCAACCTACTAAAGCATGACTAGCACAAAGTATAGAGTAACCTCACTTTGTAAGCCCCTTTTTTTTTTCAAAATTTTATATTTACAATCGGTAAGATCTACTTCATTGATATAATGTCAAGTGCAATTATCATAATCATTAATGGACGTTGTATAAACATTTAACAAAGATAGTACTTGCGAAAGATTTTTTTTTTCTTTTTCTTGCTGTGTAAATCAACCAATTGTTTTTAGAGTACGTCACCTTGTCGTAATCTGGTCAAATATATAAATAAATTTTCAAAAAAATTTTAAAAATAAATTTTCCAACCTCCTTTCAAATGCGTTACATTCCTATAGATTGAAGAGAACAAAGCAAGACATTATCATGACAATACAATCATATTATTTTATCACTATATACTATGTTTTATATCAAACCTTTAAATTTCTCCCAAAAGAGACGTAGAGTGTAATCATATTCAGATGATTTTCTCCCGAAAGAAATTTAAAGGTTTGATATAAAACATAGTATATAGTGATAAAATAATATGATTGTGTTGTCATGATAATGTCTTGCTTTGTTCTCTTCAATCTATAGGAATGTAACGTCTTTGCAGTGAAGGATTCTGAGATCTCTTTCCACCCATTTTTGTTAAAGCTAGTGCTTTTACGTGTTCCCTTCGCAACTTGGTCTATGCATAGGTCAATAAAAACTTTTGTGCTCTTCACATCCCAGGATGCTTTTTCCTTACCCTTACTCATTATGGTTTCACCTTAAACAAACAGAAATGTAGATTTGACGATCATTCACAGTCCAATCATTGCGTTCTAACCAAACAGAATTCTAAAGCAAATGATGACAGACATTGCATTATAACCAAACAGAAATATATTACAAGGATTTCCAGTCATTGCATTCTAACCAAACACAAATCTATGCTTGACGATGATTCTCAGTCCAGTCATTGCATTCTAACCAAACAGAATTCTAAAGCAAACAAAAACAGGCATTGGATTCTAACCAAACTGAAATCTATTACTGTCATTGACTCATCGAAGCCTAATGACAGATTTTCAAACCAATATTCGTGTATTTTTCCAATACAGAATAACAAAAATGAAATCAATGTCTCCACAATCACAAATCTTAACAGCTCAGTAAGTTTTATATACCAACTACCATTTTCAAAACACTAACCGGACAGAGGTTCTTTGCAACGTCATTAACCAATATCAATATCAACAGAGGTTCTTTCCAGGACAGAGGTTCTTTGCACCAGATTTTCAAACCAATATCAATGTCATTAACCAATATTTTGTTGCAAAGAACCAATCTCCCTCAACAGAACAAACAGACAGCCATGCATTCTAACCAAACAGAAATATATGGTTAACATTATGTTGCCAAAAAACAACCAAACCAGTGCTAAGCTAATTCAGTTCACAGAAGGGAATCAAAGACACACAAGAGGTTTTCAAAAAACATAGATATTCAATCATTTAAGAGCCTCAATGAAAAAATTTGTGTTCAAGACAAATAACTATGAATAAAGGAAGCAGTAATGAACATGAGAAATTATGACGGAAGCGAAAATCCGAAGTCGCAAATTCTGAAGCAACAATTAAAAAAAAAATGAACTTGTGCGAACCGAAGGACTCACCAGACAGCTTTTGCAACGCCGAAGAGGAGAGGGAGTTTTGAGTTGTTGAGCACTGACAGACGCACCGGCACCGACCACCACCATTCTCTCTTTTCCGATGGACGACAGAGCACCACCACGCACCACCTCCTTAGATCGGTCCTGATTTGTAGCAGATAGATGGCGAGAAATGGGGACCGTTTACAACTCGAAACTCCTCCACCGTCCACCACTAGCCAGCCACGGTTTCCAAATAGGGCGCCAGCTGACCCAAAACGCCGAAGATGGGGAGATCAGACGGGAACAATCCGTCGACGGAATCTGGAAGAGAAGGAGCCAAAAATGTCAGCTTGGACGGGAACTGGGAGAGAAGGCCACGGATGAGTTTCGACGGGAATCAAAGCTGAAGGGAAAGACGAAAATGGCAAGATGGAAGACACACAAGAGGAGCAAGCGATCCTGAGGTTCAGAGGAGGAAAATATCGAGCAAAAGACAAGGGAAAAAGGAGGAATGTCGAAGGAAAAAAGAGAAGGGAAAGAGAAAAGAAAGAGAGGGTCAGAGGGTAATAATTGCATCACAACGGTCATAAATTGCTGCACAATCACGAAAAAATAAATTATCACCAAACCAAGGTTTGGGCCTCTCAAACCATGGTTTCAGTTAGGGCTGTGAAACGGGCCCGCGGCCCGCCCGTTTATCTTTACACGGATACGGGGCGCCCATACCCGTGTCTCTACCCGTAAAAAAACGGGTACGGGGGCAACCCGTGAAAAAACCTGAAATTTTTTTTTTTTTGGTCGAAAAACCTGAACTTTTTTCAAAAACAGTGATGTATCAAACCGGTGAAAAACCTGGATTAAAATACCATTCATAAAAAAAAACAGCAAACATGAAACAGCAATGCCAGGTGACAGCAGCAAGCATGAAACAGCAAGTGTATCATTCAATTAACTACAAAACCTCCATAAAAAGAGAGTATTAATTACTAAAAGCTATGCTTAAAAAAAAACAGCAAGCATGGACAGCAAATCAGCAATGACAGCAGCACATAATTATTAAAAAGAGAGTATTAGTTACTTTCATACATTGCATTGCAGAACAACAAGACAAAAAGTACTTTCAATCAGGAAACATTGAACACAGCAAAATGCACAATTGCTCATACATATCCTCAGAAGAGGAGATTAAGTTCTCGACCATAGTAAAAGCTTCATATGGTTAGGCATTAATATGTGGAGAACTTCTATATGAAAATCTAGGCTTGGTTAGAGCGACTTGAAGGATTATTTTAGCAGTGTAGGATTCTAAGTTGTATCTGAAAAGGTAAATTTCCTCATCATATCTACGACGCAATCTGATGTATTAGCACAAGGATAAGCCCAACTAATACATGAGATAAATGAAACTTTGACCTAAAATCCCCCCCCCCCAATTTATAAAGTACTCCCACAACATTTGAAGTCACAGATGTAACTAGCATGAGCAGAAAAAAAAGAAGATAAACAAATCAAACTAACATAGCATACGGAGGAAATCAAGACAAAATCCATTCCATTAACTCAACAATTTGAAAAATTTCAAGTAGAAAACCCTTACAGATTTTAGCTCTTGCCGATGGGAATTGGGAACTGGGAATGAGAGCGAGGTTGGGGCCGTGAGAGTGAGTGCGTGCGTCTACCGTTCAGGGCTCCCAGCGTTTTGAAATCAAGGTCTGTGGCTCAGGGCGATTGCGATCGAGAAGGAGCACTGGAGCAGGGAGGGCCGGACCGCCGGAGGGACTGCTGGACCTCGATTGGGTGTGGCCGTGTGGGAGGTAGTGGGAGTCGTGGGATCGCGGCGCACAGGGAATCGCCGGCCGTGTCTCGGCCGTCGGGGACTCGGTCTCGGGGCGTGGTGCAGTCGTGCGGCGCTGAGTGGGGGCCTGGCCGCCTGGGGGGTCTGTCGGGCTCGGGGGAGACGGGGAGTGAAGCACCGTGCTGGTGTGGTGTGGTGTGTGCGAATTGGGGATTTGGGGGGGTCTATGCGAATTGCCATTTGGGGTCTGAGTCTGACGCAGATGATTAGAAAAAAAAAATATATATATATTATACACTTAAACGGGTAACGGGCGGGAACGGGTTACCCGTAGCCAAACCCATTCCCGCCCGTTATGTTTAAACGGGTAAGGGGAAACCCGTTTCCCGTTCCGGACCATACACGGGCAGGCCTAAACGGGGAAAATTCCGTGGGTTGCGGGTGGACGGGTGGGTTGCGGGTGTTTTGCTCAACCCTAGTTTCAGCTGAAGAATGGATTCTGAAAAAATTTTGAGTGTTTGGATGATTTTTTCCCAAACCATAGTTTTAGCTCAAAAACAATTTTTTTTAGTGCATCCAAACACTCCCTAACAAAGGGTGTGTTTGAATTGGCGATTGGATAAGTGACTTATTTTTACTTAAACTTATGGAATCTTAAAATTAGAAAAAAGTTAGATTGGGTAAAATGATGAGTGTTTGGATTGGTGATTGGATAAGTAACTTATGTAAAAGTGAGTGATGTTTGGTTTGGCTTTTGTATTATTTAAGAGAAAAAATTGTAAAAATTATGAAAAATGAAAAAATGGAGGGATAATTGTGAAAAAATACCTCATTGGCAACTTAATTGTCAAATAAGACCTGGGAAGATATCTACACACGGAGGGATTTTTTCACAATTTTCTCAAAAATTAATTTTGAAAATTTGGTGATGGTACAATTTTAAATAAAATTATATCAAACTCTAATTTAAATTGGTACACTCCAAAATTCTTTTCTACTGTGCACCTCAAGTTTAAATTTTATAAATTATAACAAACTCTAATTTAAATATTAAATCCTAACTCATATTTTCACATAGCTCAAAATCTAATAAAATAAACTGATTAAAACCTCAATAATATCTCCAATAATCCAAATAAATTATTTAAACTAAATTTAATGGGTAAAAACACTATATAGAAACTAATTTATGACATTTTTATAAAAAAAAAATTGATTATAAAATCATAAAACAACTAAATAATAAATCTAAACTGATTAAAATTAATTATTAATTATTCTCTACATTTCTACAGTCATATATTAACAAAACTCAAAACTTGCCTCAACTCTTATCCCAAAGTATTCTCTAATTAGCAGAAGATTACTATCTAAAGAAAGAGAAAATTATTTAGAACATTTTTCATAAAATAAGTTTTGTGATTAGAAGTGATTTGAGTACCTCATTGATCCCTAAAAATATGAAAATACTACTATAAATATTATTTTATTCACACACGCACATAAGCTCCATTTTGAGGCTTATGACTTTTTCTAATTTTTACTTTTTTTCACCTTAAATCCAATCACTCAACTAAACAGCCATTGGCTAAAATACTGTTCAAGTCCGTTTTATCCTGCAAACGTGAAAACAAACAACCTGAAATACAATTGGCTTATCTACCCATAATGGACAATTTCGAACTATTCCCTTGTTGGGCAATCTTAACCCTATTTGAAATGCACCATTTTTATGGAATTTACTTAAGGATAACAAAAAAAAATAAAGAAAAGAAAATAATTTTTCCGTTACGTAGATTTATGTTTTTAAAAATTGCGACCTACATTCCGGGACCGAGACAGTATAAAGAAAATTGAGAACGAAAAATTGTTTACAGAAATCAACCCCCAAGACCAACATCATCAATAATTAATATTTTAAATACAAAGTATA
The DNA here is from genome assembly GCA_963210345.1 of Inga oerstediana. Classification (NCBI taxonomy): domain Eukaryota; kingdom Viridiplantae; phylum Streptophyta; class Magnoliopsida; order Fabales; family Fabaceae; genus Inga; species Inga oerstediana. The sequence continues at coordinate 11,854,823 of OY723404.1, read as the reverse complement.
AAAACATTAAGGAAATGAAACTAAATGGTTTGCTCACCCTTAGCTCAATTATCGATTCATCAATAATTAACATTTTAAATACAAAGTATAAAAACAATAAGGAAATGAAACTTTTGGTTTGCTGACCCTTAGCTCAATTATCGATTTCATCCCTATAATTTCATCACTATTAATTTCATTCCAAAAATTTAAATATGTTAGTATAATATTAATCGTCAGACATTTAGAACGAAATTTGGCCATTAGATTTAAGCTAATGTGTAATAGAATAAAATGACTTGGCATTACAGGCTTCAAGACAGGTAAGCCTTTTTAACTTTATCCCTCTTTTCCCCAAGATGTTAGAGAGCAAGCCAGCTTAAAGAAAAGTGAAGCGCTGTCTCAACATTGAATATATGTTTCCCCTTTCCTTGAATAGAACAATTATAATATAATGGTAACTAACTATAATAATGATTAAATCACTATTGTTCTATATGACTCACTTTTTTAAGTTTCCTGGAGCTCTTTTGATCAAAATAAGTTGCCACATTGAAACCCAAAATAAGAGAATATGAAGCTCACTAGCATATCATAAGCTTATAATTTGATCAAAAGTAATATTACCTTCCGTCCTTAATATAACTCACTTTGTAGTTTAATTTCTTCATTAAAGCGACCCAACTTCACATCAACAATTTTCACTCGCTCTTTCACCCTTCAGCAGTAGAAATTATGCTTTATCAAAGCCTAATTACAACAAGCAAACTGACGCAAATAAGATGATGCTTGGAAGGGTAATACAAGAACCAAATCATAATATGATTTCAGCTGTGTTCTGAATAGATTACTCAACAGTCAAAATGCAAGTTCAAGACACATTTGAATCTTAGTTTTTGTCTTGAAGATGCAAGTAAAGGAAATTAAATCTGGAACACCAGAGAACTATCAGATGAGAAAAAACTTGGCAGTTTGCAATAAAAGTAGTGCAACAGAGATTACTTATTCAACTTCAGACAGTTCATGAGCAGCAATATGATAACATCAAGCTTTCAAAGACTCTCCAGCTTTTACCAGATCTTGAAGTGCCTTAGAAATCTGCTCCTCTGTCAAACCTTCCAATCTGATGCCTTTCTCAACGCCCAAGTCTGTGACCAACAAGTAACAAAGACAAAATTACTTTGTGGACTTTTACCTGGCAAGGATGCAATAACACCACGAAACGTCCCTATGAAAGATTACAGATAACTGATCCTAATGTTAAGTCAATCGAAGAAAATGTCAATGTGATTTTGCATATGCTGATTTTGTCGCTAGTATGCTACACTAGACAAGCATCATTATTAATTTAGTAAATTGCAAAATACAGTAAGATAAGCGGAATTTTAGAAGGACTTGCTCCGGTCGCTTCTCTTCCAGAATATCTCCATTTCTTTTATTCAAACAACCAACCCCCCCCCCCCCAAAAAAAAAAAAATCCTACAGAGAGAGAGAGAAGAAAGGGGGCAGGGAGAGATATGCAAAATATAATTCAAAGTATAAATATCTTTTACAAACAATCATTCTACTTCTATTTTTCTTTCAAAGAAAAAGGGCCCAGATTAAAACTCTAACAGTTTGAAACATCATATGTCTCTCAGGGGATAGAGAACTTAAATGCACATCCTAAGATTCATAGTCTTAAAACTCAACTGGTGAAAAGAAATCAAAACAGAAAGTTCAAAAATATTATGTTAAAACATGGTTACAAATAAACACGATATGCCATTCTACAAATTTCAAAGCAAGCATACCTTAGGTCCCTGTAAACTAAATAGACAGAGCACCAATCAATACAGGACTACACTTTAGTACCACAAAATCTGGATCAATAAATGAAGCTATAATAGAATGTAACCCCAATACATTAGACTTCCTTTTTCAAGTCTTGAAAATACTGATAAAAAAATTAAGGGTACAAGAGGCATTAGAATAGTGCCATCCAAAGGGAATACACAACTACAGCGTGTGAAACACAAATCACCAAAAAACATAAAATGGGACTTATGACAGGTGATACCATATCTTGCCCACAATTGGGGTTCGACCCCACTGCATTCACGGATCAATATTGGCAATTTGGGGTTCAATGTCTTTAGCTCCTTGTAATTCTTTTCCACAAATGACCTAGGATAACAATGTGGGTTTGTATGAGACTTAGATACATAGAAGGCGTTAAGTTTGATTAGCAAGCACATCGGATGTATATGGTTAGAGAAGCCATGAAAATTTAACAAGAGAGAGTGTACTACAATTATGACCTTGTGGTTGAGCTTGCAGGTGATGTCTGGCACATCAGAAACCGAACCTCCTTCAGGTACTTTGACAGATTTCCTCTCCATGCCATTGCTAACCTGGAAGCACAAATCTAGAGAATGAGAAATTAAATTGCCTTGCCAGGAAAACAATGAGGAGGCAAAGCCAAATATAGGACATATTAAACGATCAAGAAATATGTTGTATATCCAAATGTCACTAGGAATATTAAATTGTACATGAACAATCAAGTCCTCAAATTTCATTTTCTTCAGAAATAAAACATAGACAAATGAATATATCATCAGAAACTAAAAAAATTAGACCAAGAAGAGAAATTATTATCAGCAATCAGTATCCAGCCAAAGATTAAACAACAGATACCACAGTGGTGATTGGGGGCAGCTCTGCGCTTGGATACTGGGATAATTAGGCAGACCGAAGAGAATAAAACTAATATGATATTGTTGAAATTAAGATGAAAAAAGAGAAATAAAATAGATGGGATAGAGAGAAGAACAAGCTCACCTCGTTAAGTTGCTCCCCGTCTCTCCGACGACCACCGTCTTTCAACCTCCTCCTCAGATCTCTCGATAAGCACCGGTGAAAAGGTTGTGTCCGGACTGTCTCTGCTTTTGCCCCGATAGCCCTCTTCGTCCCCCTTGGGATACGACGCCGTTTGTATGAAGCTTTGGAATTTATTCGGTTTCGCTGTTTTTATTTCCTTGGGAAAAAATAGTTTTTGAATTAAAGGAGCAGGCTGAGCTTATAGGCAGGATGGAATTGGAATCCATGACCACCCACTTCGAGGGCTCTTAGTGTGTGTTTGGATTAGCTTTTTTTAATAGCTTTTACGACTTACGAGGTAAGTGTGTGAGAGGAGTTTTGTCTTTGAAACCATGATTTGGAGGATATCCAAACACACACTTATATCAATACGCTGCAAGACCTTTGGTTTGGAGAAAAAATAGGCAGAATTATGGAGAAAGACTAAGGAAAAAAATATTTATTAATAAGAATCTTAAAATTTATAATTATTTTAAAGAATCAAAAATTAAAATATAAATTTTTAATTATAAAATTAACTTTCCCTAACTATTAGTTATCAAATTTAATGATATCTCCATGTATATTTAGATAAAAAAACATTTATATGCAACTCAATAATTTTATGATATTTTCTCTTGTATATTTCAGATTATTTTAAAATTTATTCAAATTAAAATAGCTTCTAAAATCTATAAATACGTAGAAATCTAACTCTTTCTATATTTTGATTATTTCTTTAAACTTAAAAAAAAAATCCTATAATATATTTCTTTAAAAAATATGTGATTTTTCATGGGGAAAAATCTTAAATCTCAATATCTAAATAAAAGTCAATTCGATTTAAAGACTCTTTTGAGGAGGGAACATCATAACGAAATAATTGAGATGTGATTAGAGAAAATATACGAGTTGATCAGGGTTAATTTCATAATTAAATATTTATATTTTAATTTGTTATCCTTTAAAATAATTACAATTTTTAAGGTCTTTATTAATAAATATCTCTTTTTCTAGGTCATTCTCCCTGATTTTCCCAAAAAAATATCACCCCAACAGAAAACCATTTTCAGCTCTTCCCAGCAAAAAAAAAAAAAACAGAAAGCCTCACCCAATATAGATGCTTGTAATTTAATTCGTATATTTTTTTTTTCTTAATTTAATGATTTATATCCAAATATTTGTCAATTTTATTCTTCAAATTTAAAGATAAATTCTAACATTCTCTTAATAGTATTCCCTTTAATCCTTAATATAAGACATATTTATCTACTTTGATTAGATTAAAATAGTTAATTGAGTTAATTAGTATGATTTGTATTTTCTAAATCACTCTCGTTATCTTTTTTAATTCCCTAGTTCCCACTCCTCCTTGATGGGGTAAATTAGAAAAAGATTGACTAATATAAAAAGTATATTATATTTAAGATCAATATCAATTCTTCTTCTACTTCTTTTTCTTTTTTTTGCCAATATCCAAATACATCTTATCTTCAGGATCGGTGGGAGTATTATTCAGTACCAGGCTGACATAATTCGGACTTAGAAAAAGGATCGGTGTGTTGGGGATAGCGGTAGGAAAAATGACTTATATAATTCGGACTTATTAAAAATGAATTAATAAATAAGTCAATATTTGTAATGTGATTTATGTTTGGATGAGCTGTTGAATAAGTGATTTTTCATAAGTCAAAACGTGTTTGGATTAGCGATTTATATAAGTGCGTTTTTAAAAGTAAAAACTTGAAAGATATTTGTATATTCTTCAAATTTTAGATAGATTATATATATGATATCCAACAGTAATATATCATCAGGACCAAGAAGATATTTGAAAATGCAATAATTATAACTTCTTCACCTAAGTGCATGAGAAAAGGAACAGAAAGTCTTTTTAATTATAGATTTCTGGCAATTTATTTCTATTTATTCAATAATTTTTCTATATATTTAATGAGATTTAAATTTAAATGTTAAAAAGATGACGATGAATACAATTTATAAATTACTATTAATAATTGATTTTTTTCCTTATATAATTTTACCGGGAAATATGCTACAAGACCCCTTAACTAAATAACGAAACCATCATAATGGTAATAAATTCATGTTGCTAGGTTTGGACCAAAAAAAAAAAAAAACGCTGCAACTTTTTTTAAAAATAAGTAGGTATCTTGGGTTTAAAATATAAGCTGCGTTTTTTGATTTTTTTCAATAAGCTATCCCAAACACATACAAAACAGATTGCGTTTCAGTTTGGTTTTTTTAAATAAAAACGGGCTTATTTGGGCAAAATAAATCAAACCAAACACCCACTAAATGTTATTGGTTTCAATTGAATCAGGAATAAGGAGAATTTCCACATTGACCATAATAAACACCAGTAATATGCGCAGACTTGCAGCTATAACTAATAAATGGATGAAATAAGCAATAAAAAATGTTGTAAATAAATCCACATACTATGTGTTCTTTTTCTGTTTTGGGCCTACAATTCCACGTACTACGAATTGAGGAGTTGGCGAGAGTAAATAAGTGAGAAATTTTAATTGATATACATTCTAACAAAGCTTTCCCCCCAAAAACAAAATAAATAAATAAAGATATTTGACCCTTCAAATAAAACCGCGACACACAAGAGATCCATTTAACAACCCACCACTTCATTAGGAAAGAATTTACATAATCTATATGGTTCAAGATCTCAGCTAAATAAATATAAGTTGACATTTAAAGCAAACAATTACACAACAAAAAGCTAAAAAGGAAATGAAAGAAAAATCATAATCTTGCCTGATTGGTAAGTGCCTTTATTCAACAATCATATATATTACATATAAGTACATTTTGGTCTCGATAAAAACATCCAGTTTCAGTTTGGTCCCGTAAAGTAGTCACCACAAATGCATTTCATAGACTTTTGCCGCAGGATGAGATCAATCCTTGGTTCTTGAATATTTACAACCTCATGATCAATCACAATAATACCATTTTTCTCTCTTCTGTTCATAATCAAATTCATCTCTTTCCAGAAATCATTATTTGAACCAACCAAAGCAGCAACTCTGAAGAAACCAGATTTAAAGATAGAAGCATCAGTACAGGGGAAAAAACTACAAACTTTCAAAACTATTCTCAATATAACACAAGCACAGGTAGGTATAGGTTTCACCATTTTATCTGACGTGGATACCAGATATAGCAATTATTTCAAAGCATAAGCTATGGTCACATCCAAATTCACCATATAAATAAAGAACATTTATAATATCCATCAATTCTTATGATAATAAAAGTAGATTGTAAACCTCAGAGTATATAATCAACCAAAATAGCAGCAATCCAAGTTTCTAACATGTTTGCAAAGTTCATTAACTTATATTAAAAGTAAACCAAAGTAATATACAATAACCAAGCTTTTCATACAACTCTGTGTACAGTTACATTAATTTTTGAGTTGGTAAGATTACATTTCAGTATTTGAAGAATAAGTTTGTTGGCGCACTTACAATTTATTCAACATGTAGGTGTGCCTATAAAAGCCCAAGAGGTTCATAATTTGAGGTTTCAAGTACGCAAAGAATGTTGGTACACTATGTATCTGTGCAACTTGATTCTACCCACAACATGCATCATACATTGTTGGCATACCTTTGCTTTGTCATTAGCATCTTGATTCCGGACAACATATGGCCTTGGGGTGGGCGTGCCGGGCGCTTGTCCAGCACCGGCTCTCTCCTCCCTCACTCTGTTGAAAAGCTGAGTGAAGCCATCAGCCGATGCAGGGTTATTTTCATCCCACTCACCAAATTTGGGAACAGCAGCAGCTTTGTCAGGCTGCAAAACCAGAATGCTAAAGATTAGAATCTAATTCCAAGGTATAAGTTTATTCAATAAAACCATTAAGGAAGCCAATTGGGCTGTCTCTGATGACCAAAATGTGGTTTTACTCTTGGTGTGATAAGCATTAAGATTCTTCATTCTTAAAAACACATGTTACAATAAGACAGCAGGACAAGAGAAATAAAGAACTGACAGATTCATCTCCTCGAGTAGGTGTTCTCAGTCGGGATCTGCCTGGTGTACCATGGCTGCTGTCATTGGAATTTTTTCCTCCTTCCAAAGAGGGACTATCTCTGCCTGGGGTCTTTGCTAGACGATGAAGTGGGGAGCGATCAACACTATACTCAGACCCAGCACCTTGTCTTGCAGGTTTTTGATGAATGTCAGCAGAACCTACTCCCTGACGATGTGTAGAATCATTGCCACTTCTATTGCCCATATTGTCATGACGAGCTGGAGAGTCAGTAGAAGGCTTAGGAACAGCATCATCCTTGCCCTTTTGTAGTTCAAGTGACGATCTCACTGATCCTTTTCTGGTTTGATCCTCTGAATTAACCATGGGTTCAGTAGGCGGGAGATGGGAAGAAGATGAATTATTATCATGAACTAAATCTGGATTTCCCTCGGAAGCATTTGGATTCATCCTTGAGCCAAATCTTGGTACTTGGGTACGTTGCTGTCACATTGACACATTAAAAAGAGCCTGTTAATCTACCAGTAAAATATCAATAAATAGAACCCAAAATGCAAGTTTAAAGGGAAAATGATTTTTCTTCAACAAATCAGGATATGAGTCACCAGTGAAAAAAATGGTGAAGAAAAGAAAACATTTGAAAAAGTAGCTCGTTTGTCTTACCTAGTAATGAAGATTAAATTTTGGCACAAAAAGGAGTTTGATTTAGAATGCCAAAAAACAAGGGAAGGAGAGAAGGGGGAGGGCAAAGTGGTAGAAAGAATACGAGGGAGAGGACAATATTTGAAGTTCTTAATATTATTCAATGGCAAAGGCTGTACAAATGAAGAGTTTTAGGACATATTCATAGAACCCAAATATTCTTTAAAAAAAAAAGAAACAAATGTCAATTTAAATAGAAGTTGACCTAATAATCTAAAAGGTTACATATGTTTAAACAAAACCCTAAATCAAAACAGGATATAGAGTCAAATATCCTTCTTTCTCTTACAAGCAACCAAAAAAAGAAAGACGGAAAGACAAGAAAAGAAAAGATTCAACATATTCAAGATTGCTTCCAAAGAGATGTCGACGAAGATTGATGATAGAGAGCCCAGTATTGGAAGAATTTATTTAAGATCCTTCTCTTTCGGCCATCTTGTTGCGAAATTGTACAGTAAGTATTAGCTTATAAAATGCATTTTTGTGCATAATCAAATGAACAATGCGGCCATTTGAGTAAAAAAAGTGTGAAAAGTGGCAACTTTAACAACTGCTGGCAGTGGATGAATTAGAATCCCGTAAAGCTTAATCTTAAGTCTATGGCATTTCATACGATAGTTTTCCTCATAAATTAAGAAAGAAAATCATGCAAAACACCACAACAAAGCCAACATGATAATCTTTTCCAATGAATGAAATATTAGATATTAGACTTCAAAAGTCATGCATTTCTCCAACTAAGTACGGCAAATTACTGCAAACATGGCACATTGTAATCAGAGAGAAAGAGGTGTGTGCTCGAAAGAAATATATCTTATATTGAATACAAGAGAAAACACCAAAGATCATAAGGTTTTCCATAATCCTCAAACACTAGGTAAAATATATCTTTGATCCTCTAACTTTAAACAAAAGTCCTTAATTACATGAAGTACCACTAGAAGACCAACGATACACTCTTGTCAACACTTATAACTAGAATAACGTGGTTTTAATGTTTTTTTCCTAATCCTCACCGAAAAGTTATTTCACAAATTCATTTAAAGACATGAAAGGGGGGTGAAGAGAAAGAAATGAGTCTGGATTCATCATGTTTAGCATAACTTAAACACTGCGAATATGGTATGATTATAAAAGCAGCTGCCACTTAACCAGCATAATCCAATAAAACTAAACATCACAAGATTCTAATTGAATATGCTCGATCTGGCTGTCAAACAGAATCTAACTTAGTTCAACTTGATCAAGGCATCATAAGATGAAGAAATAGAGATTCTCAACTTGGGGAGGGAAAAAGCAACATAATGCAGGTGATTGAAACTCCGATTTCTCCCTCAATACAGAGAGATAAAGCATGACAAACCTAAGAAAAGGAAAACTTGCCCAATAGAATAAAAAGAGAAGAAAAAAAACTTGCCGCCATTTCTTCCTGAGCTGAACTCGCAAAGAAACTCGGAAATTGCAAGAAATTAAGCTTCACGGACCAGACCACGTAGAGAACTCAACGTAAGAAGCCCCTCCGCAAAATTGAAGGACCCAGCAAGAGAAAAAGACGAAGAGCGAGCGAGAGGTTTTACTCCCATTGACCGGTGCCACCGGTAATGTCTGACCATTCTCTTGTTCCCTTTCTCTCTGTAAATTCCGAGTTTTCTCGTAGTTTCAGAGCTCTTTCCCCGCCAGGTCAAAAAAAAGAGCTTTTTCCCCTTGGTTACGATAGTTTGGAATAATTTAATTTTAAAGAATAAATGTTTATAGATCGTAATTTATAGTATACAAAATAAATATATGAGAGGAGTTTTATTTTGACTTACATAATAAACATTTATTTTCAAAAAATAAGTGTTTCCAAACATACACATTATCGTAGTCATAGTCTTTTACTCTCTTGTAGAAATGTTTATTTCTATTAAAGTTGAAATTTCTGCAGAAAAATATTTTCTTCTCCTGACGATTTATCCTTTATCAAAAATTCAATTGAGTTTGGCCGTTGAAATAAATAGAAGTTTTGTTGCATAATTCAAAATTCTCATTAATATTGGTTATTTCATTTCTTCAAATTCAAATTGTATATTGAAATAGTAATAATAATATATATATATGATTTATCAACTACTCCCTTCTTTAAATATAAAATATAATTGACTTTTTTTTAAAGGATTTAAAAAAATTAAATAAGTTATTTAATCATATTATATACTATTATTATATATTATCAGATTATATATAAGTTTATAAGTTAGATAAAATAGCTCGGAGAAAAATTATAAATATAAATTCTTTAAAATAATTTATTTAATATTTTTAGTATCTCGAAAAAAGCTAACTGATTTTTTTTTTTTTTGGTAAAGAATCCACTCCTCCTCTTATAAAAAAATTAGTGAAAAGTTCATATTTAAAAATTTTATTACCAAAAGGAACTTAAGTTAATGTATCGATACTATATGCGCATGAAATTATATTAAAACAATGTAATTGTGAATTAATCCTAAATCTAAGGTCTATTCATGAGTTTTTGCTTAGTATTAAACATAACATCCAATTCCTGTTTGTCTCATATATTAATTGTTTCTTTTGTTTTTTTTTTATAAATTAGATAAACACATACAATATTTAGGAGAGGAAGAAGTAATTGTCAAAAGTATTATTAATCTCAATAAGCATAACATCTTTGGTCAAGTTAAAAGATACTCTCCAAATCCAGGTCTTCAAGTAATACAAATGAATATGAATATAAATATAAATAAAAGTCTAATTAATTATTCCTTCCTTCTCCCATGGTTATAACAAGGGACTTTCTCTGGTACATTATTTATCACTCGTAACATCCTACATGTAGTATTTTTGTACTATTATGAGTAACATAGAGACAAAGAATTAAAAAAATAAATCTCCATTTCATTTATTTACACTAATTTTGGATATTTGAGCTCTTCATACAATAAATCAACCGACCGAGAATTTGAGCTCTCATAAAATAATATTATATTACATATACTCACATGACTTTGTGCATTCCATTTTGTTTTTTGAAAAAGTAAATAAAAATAATAATAAAAAGGACCATGTTACTGTTAGAGACCGCGGAGCATGTTCGCTTTGTCGGCTGACTGGTTTAGTATTGACTGACTATTGGACCATTCCCAAAATCTTTGGTCTCCTTGGTTTGAAGATAAACTAACGTAATCTTTTTTTTTAATGAACATAAACTAACCTAATCACATATTTGCATTGATTAATTTTAAGAACTAGATAACTAATTTATAGGGATTAAAAATTAATTAAATTGGTTATGTGTTGTTCTTTTTAAAGTACTCCATCCGGTCCTAATTATAAGACAAAGTTGACTTTTTTGGAGAAATTAAGGAAGCCAACTAAATTACTTTAGAGTATTTATATTTTTTTTTCTCCAAACTAATTAATTTGACTAATAAATTAATATATAATCTAAAGATACTAAAAATATAAACACTCTAAAGTAATTTAATTGGCTTCCTTAATTTCTCCAAAAAAGTCAACTTTATCTTATAATTAGAACCGGAGGGAGTATTTATTTAATTATTTATATTGAAGGTTGCCTCTTAATAAAAACTCTTTTAATATGTGTAAGTAATAGGAATTTCTTGAAGAATAATTTATATATTTGAAAGAGAAAACAGATTATGATATTAAATTTAGGATGAAAAACACTAATTAACTCCTACATTTAGGATGGGAGAGGATATTTAAACATTAAACTCTAAGAATGAGCTGTTTCCCACTTATCAGAATGGTAGGTTGATATTCTTTCAAGATAGTAAATAAATAAATGAGGTTGATATAATGTATTGTTAATATTAAATATTTATGATACGTTGATATTTAATTAACACAATATTAGTTATCAAATATCCAAATATTAGACTATGAAATATGGGGAAAAAATAAAAGGAGAGAAGAAAGGATTCATTTTGAAGTTGCTGCTTTTAATTTTAATTCAATTTTTTTGTTTAATTTAATTAGAATTTGAGACATATTTGAATGAATTACATATACAAAATCATGTGAATAGTGTGTGTCCATTGTATATGAAGATTGAAGGTTGAAGATTGATAAATAAGCTACTATATATATAATTTAGAATTAATGTGTAAAAATACACATGAGATTTTTTTAAAAGAGCGTCAAACACCAAAGTTTATATTATACATTTTTATATTTTTTATTATCAAAGTTTCAATTACATTACAATACAATGATGTAAAATTATTAATTATAGGACAAACATATGATTTTCACATAACAAGGTCTTCTTTCCTAACTAATTAGTAGTAATAATATGTATTTGAAAGACTTGCCCCCATTTTTGGGAACCTATTTCAATGCTCATCGTAATGATGAGCACTGAAATGTCTTTACTACGATTTACAGCGCATCATTTAGATCAAGTTTGGATAGTTTATAGGGAAAATCCCATTTAAATACCATCTGAAATATCAAAACCCATAAAAGTCCATTAAGACTTGTAAAAGATAGATAAGGGTTGAGGGGGGAATCTGGGATATTGATGTTAAATACAAAAGACCAAAATGCCCTTTTTAATTGGTTTGACTTACCCTTCACATTCTCTGATTGAGTGAAATTGCGCTCTCTGTTCCGACAAAAAAAAATTGCTTGTTGCAGCGATCGGCAGTGGACGATACCTCTCATATAAGTAAGTTTCTGAAAAACATAATCTTTTTTAAATGAATTGGACAATAACCATCTTATTCTCATTGTTCATGCTGGTGGGTGTTGGGTGTGGTTTGGTGGCTTTGATGGTGTATGAACAGTATAAAGCTGGGGATTTACATAGGGTGTGGGAGGTAATTTATTTGGGGTTGTCAATAAAGGCTAAGAACAATGACGATGGTGCTGCGATTGTAGGTTATTTATAGTAATTTTGGTTGTAGGTAAGTGGGTTTGTAGGTTGAGGCGGATTAAAGGTTCGGACTTTACGTAATTACGACGGCATCGACAGTGTGGTGTTGGTTATTTATACATTTGCTCTTGTTAGCTTTGAGAGGGAGTATAATGAAGAGTTTATTGATTTCAAATAGGTAGCATTGAGTATATTGAGTTAATGTGGATGACTGACTGTTTGGAGTGAAAAAGTGAGACTAGGATGACTAGTATATGGTAGAGAAGCATATCTGTACGTTCATAGTAGTTGCTGTCATTACCATATATTGTTTGTTGTCAACGCCATTGCAAGATTTGTCATTACCATAACTCTTTTTGTCAGGACTTAACGATTGTGTGAGAAACATTACAGTATTTGTCAACAGCATTACTGGTTTCATCACAATAAAATCTTGACGTGTCTCACGCTTGAAGTACTACCTTGAAATCATCAATTATCATTGATGAGGTTAGAAATCACTAAGACAAGCGTGCAAATGAAATAAGGAAGAGTTTGGTTGGAGATTATGGTTTGCAATTGACATATGAGCAAGCATATAGGGCAAAGGAAAAGGCAATTGAGGAAATTCATGGCAGACCTGAACAGACATATATGTTAATATCATGGATATGTGATCGGTTAAAGGAAAGTGATGACAAGACTTGTTATGGTAGTTGCTGTCATGAAGAATCTGGTGTTTTGTTAATTCCATTACTGTATTTATCATTTCCATTACAACTCTTGTTAATCATGTCAGTTTGTTGTAATTAAAGTAAACATGAAGGAACACGTTCTTTTGGGTTCATGACTTATGTACATTAAGTGTAGATAGAATGAGTAATGTTAAATTGTCATTTGACAATGTATACGGTAGTTGCTGTCATGAAGAATCTGGTGTTTTATTAATTCCATTAATGTACTTGTCATTTCCATTACTACTCTTGTTAATCGTGTCAATTTGTTGTTATTAAAGTAAATATGAAGGAATATGTTCTTTTAGTCCATGCCTTATGTACATTAGTTATAGGTGAAATGAATAATGTTGAGAAGCCATTGGAGTATTTACTTGATACTTGTTGTCATGAATTTTTGTGGCTTTTGTCAATGTCACAACAGAACTTGTCATTACCATTATAAATCTTGTCAAAACCATTGAAAACTTTGTCATTCCTATTAGTCAACTTGTCAGCGTCCAGCCTTATTGGGGCAACACACACAAGTCCACAACTATGCATCAATATATAAGATAGGTGATCAAAATGATCCTCACTATGTCACCTCAAAATTCAAAGCTTGGTTACTAAGTTAAACGACATGTGTCAATCTCCTTACAACAATGATGAATTCCAAAAAAAAAAAAATTCTAACTTGAAGACCAAAAATTTACATTAAGAGCGTAATTTTGTCAGTCATTTCCTCTTGATCAGGGTCATTCATGAAGTCACCAGTCTCAATGCTTCCTCTCTCTTGCTATTCATTTCATGGTTAACCATGGGAAACAAAGTGTAACCATTCCTCACATCTTTTTTTTTGTATATCCACTTTATCCCCCACTCTTTCATGTGACTCCATATCAATGTTCTCCGCATAGACTGCTTTTCTCTTCACACCAACCTCTTCATGCTGACCCTCCATGTCTACATCATGGCATGCAATCTCTTTACTTGTCATTGGATAAGAGTAGCTAACTTTCACCTACAGAACAATGTCACAGTTTAATTTAAGCTATCTTTGATTGAAACAACGTAACAATTGGATGAAAATGGTAATTAATTTAAATATACTAATTAAGTTATCTTTGAAATATATTTGAAGTTCTGACTACGACCTTAAGACCTTTTGAGTTTTGAATAATTCGGTTCAGAGTCCAACATCAAAGTTTCTTAAAGATTTTCAAAATATTTATATTTATCCAGTGCATATAAGTAACTTTGCAATCACTAATAAATTATGCCATCTACATAACAATCTCTGTGACAATTAAGTGATAAACAAATAATATAAATCAAGGAGAAGTAAAAACAACCAAACCAACTTCAATTAAAAAATACAGCCTCATTTCATTGCATTTCAGTTATAACCAGTTTTTGTAATAACCAATCAAATCAAACCAAGTAAATAGCTAAATAAGTTTATGCATAAGATTTTCAATCAAATACAAGCATTTAATTCCTGAAATATATCGTTGAACAAGCACATGAAACTGAAATAAAAAGTATGCTATCAAAAGCACATCCGCATGTTTACTATTTCTTTCTTTATTTCAATTTCTTTTTCAATAACAACAGGTGATCCCATGAAATTCACCCCAACTTAAGGTTTCCCAGCAAACAGTTAAAACTCAATAAGAATACCCCGACATGAAAAACTTCAAAGATTCCATGAATCATATATAACACACCAAAAAATAAGCATCTTGTTGACTGCAGACCTATCATGATTTAGAAGTACCTGCATACACTTTTCCAGCAATTTGACACCTTCTTCAAAGGTCAAATTTTCATTCCATTCATCATAAAGAATTGGCCTTGCAAGATGGTTGCCAAGCCTAGTTGCCACATGGTTGTCATCAAAATTAATGCCAATCATGTTAACCTGGAAACAATTCACAAAAAAACTGAGTAAAAACTAAATCTTAGAGGCAACTCACTCTTATATTGAAATCAAAGACAATAAACTAATGCATAACATGCCAAGGCATTTCTGTCCATTTTTCACACCACCAATTACAAGTGAGTTCCACAATGGATTGAATTTATTACATCTATTATACATCACATGAGTCAAGTAGTTGTGCACCTCCTTTGGACCAAGTGTTTGCCCAAAGGGGGGATGCTAACAAACTTTATGTGGCCAAGTGTTTGCCTAGAGGGGGGATGCTGACAAATTCACTAATGGAATTAACAAAGTCTTTAATGGTTTTGACGAGAATGGTAATGGGAATGACAAGTTTCATAATGGTAAAGACAAGTTCTGATGACAATGACAAAAACCACCAATGTTTATCACAGCAACTACCAAGTAAAGGGTTCAAATGACAATTTAACATTACTCATTCCATCTACACCCAATGCATACAAGCCATGAACCCAGAAGAAGACGTTCCTTCAACTATAATTAAATGGTTGGAAGCTATCACCATTAACAACTGTTTCAATGGAAATAACAAGTACAGTAATGGAATTTACAAAACACCAGATTCTTATTGACAGCACCTACCAAAAACATTGTCAATAAAAAATTTAACATTACTCATTCCACCTACACCCAATGCATAGAAGTCATTAACCCAAAAGAAGGTGTTCATTCATGTGCACTTTAATTACATCACCTGTCATCATTAACAACTGTTTCAATGAAAATGACAAGTACAATAATGGAATTTACAAAACACTATATTCTTACTGACAGCAACTACCAAATACATTGTCCAATGACAAGTGAACATTACGATTCCACCAGCACCTAATGTTTTCTTGTCATTCCCAGGGTATAGCCTATTATTTTAACAAAAAACAGTACTTACATAAAGCACATCATATATGCCATAACCCATCTAACCAAAATATCTGAAGGGATCCAAATCATTGTACATAAACCAAAAGATGACTTGCAAAATAGCTACTCCCAGATCTGCACACCCAGGCTTAAGTTCAGTTTTCTGGAGCCCCTCTCCGACAGAACCGAAAGGAACGACAGAAAATCCTTCTGCGACAGAACCAAAAGGAACGACAGATGAGTGATTCAGTTTTCTGGAACCCTTCTGCGACAGAATCGAAAGGAACGACAGGGAGTGATTCAGTTTTCTGGAGGTGAGTGTAAGTAAATGAGTTAAGGGGCATTTTGGTCTTTAGCCTTAAACTTCAGTAACCCAGATTGGTCCTTGATCACCTATCTGTCTTTTCCAAGTTATAAAAGACTTTTGTGGGTTTTGACAATTGAAATGGTATTTACCCTAATTTATACTAAATTTTTTGTATTTTACTTTTTCAAAAAATGTATTTCAATATGTACATATAACTATTAGTTTTTTTTTAAAAAAAATAGTTAAAAATCATTACTGAAAAATTTCAAATCTAAATCATTAAAATTTTATTTAAATTGTGCAGATTTCACTACAATGAAAAGCTCTCTGTGCTAATCATTGCAATGAGCACTAAAACTAGTTCTCCATTTGGGGTCTGATAAAACTTGAAACACTAGACATTAGATGTTAAATAAAAATGTTCTAAAAATCATAATCTTATATAGCTTTTATGTGATCCTTTTTCAAATTAATATTAAAAATGCCGTAGGAATAATGAGAGGAAGTTTCTAATTGAATTAAAGACTTTTTTTTGTTCTTTGTTTTTTTGACCGGGGACGAAAGACTTCAAAGCATATGGCGAGAAGCATATTTTGTGCCCAACCTTATAAGAGTAAACTATATTATTTACTAGTGAATAAAAAAACTAAATTATTTACTATTAACTTTCTCATCTATATCCTCTTCCAAATCAAACAGCAAAAATTCATCAAATGTGACATAACCTGCCACTCTCATTTCAAGATCCAAATTATCCAAAACATAAACAATATTCTTATAAAGATGGTGACTCTTATCTTCCATAACAAAAGCATGTTGCCTTCCATTCACCTCAACCATACTATATCCAGGGACCTTTTTAACTCTTGACACATTCATGATCTTCTTCACTTCAGCTACTTCATCCCACTTACATGCCTTGGCGAACAAGTTAGAGATTAAAGCATATATTCCAGGATCATCTGGATTCAACTCAAGAACCTTCTTTGCCACCTTCTCTCCAATCAAAAACTTCTCATAGTTACAACAACCACCAAGTAAAGCAACCCATATAGCAACCCCAGGCTCAATTTTCATGGAATCTATAAGTTTTAGAGCTTCTTCAACTTGGCCTGCACGAGCCAGGAGATTAATCATGCAAGTATAATGCTTCTCATTCGCAGGTATCTTGAATTTATTGATCATAAGATTGAACCAGTATCGACCTTTTTGCACAAGACCCGAGTGGCTTAAAGCTGATAAAAGAGCAGCAAAAGTTGCATGATCTGGTTCTATGTTTATTTCTTTGATCATCTGTTGGAATAATGATAAAGCTTCCTTTCCATTCCCATGGATTCCACACGTGGAAATCATTGCATTCCAAGAAACTGCATCCTTAAATCTTATCTGATCGAAAAGGGCACGTGCAGAAGAAAGTGATCCACATTTGGAATACATGTCAATAAGTGCAGTTCCTGAGACTCGTCCGCAATCTAGTCTCTTGATAATATATCCATGGAAAGATTTTCCCAACTTAAGACAACCAATTTGTGAACAAGCAAGAAGTGCATTTACAAGACAAACAAAGTCAGGTTTATAGCCAAGGCTCTACATCTCTACCAACAATTCAATTATGTTTCCTGCAAAACCATTTTGAGCTAAGCCTGAAATCAAAGCAGCCAAAGAAATGATATTCTTGTGAGGCATCATTGAGAAAACTTGAAAAGCAAGTCCTAGATTTCTTGTTTTAGCATACATATCTACAAAACTGGTTTGAATTACAACATCCATTGGTATATTTCGCCGGATTAAATATCCGTGTACCGAGAGACCTAATCTGGAGTCCCCCATATTTACAATAGCTTGAACCAACCCTAGCATGACAACTTCATCTCTATCCATCCCTTCTTTTGGCATTTTTCTGTAAACATCAAGAGCTTCCATTACTCTTCCACATTGAGCATAACCAGATATTACAGTCGTCCAACAAACTATATCCTTCCTCGGCATTTTATCAAAAAGTTCCATTGCATCTAGAGCCGGGAATACGGGCCGGCCCTTCACGGGCTCGGGCCTAAACGGGCCGGCCCGTTTAGACCCATTTACTAAAAAGTACAATATTTTTTAGGCCCTCGGCCCTACAGGGCTGGCCCTTCTCGGGCTCGGGCCTAAACGGGCTTAAATTCATTTTAATTCAAAAAAATTTATTTATTATTTTGCTTTAAATTGAGATACATTATTCTTAAAACTCATAAATTTTTGGTTAAAATAATCATATAATGTCCAAATTAGCCTATTTTTTAAAGTTTAAATTAATAAATCATTGTAGAAAATAAAATAAATCAAACCAATTAATAAGTGTTTACCTATTATTAATACTTTATTAGGTACTTACTTTATTAGGTACTTAGGTGTCTCTCATATTGATAATTTGATATAATGATATTATATTTATTAATTTATTTTAAAAAAATATTAAACGGGCCTAAAAGGGCCGGCCCTCAGGGCTGCAGGGCCGGCCCTTTTAGGCCCGCTTCTCTTTTTAGCCTCTAAATCATAAGCCCGGCCCTTAAATGGCTCGGGCTTAAACGGGCCGGCCCGACGGACTCGGCCCGAATTCCCGGCTCTAATTGCATCATCCATCTTCCCATATTTTGCATACAAATTCAACAGAGAACACCCAACAAAGACGTCATTTCCATACCCAAAATCCAAAGCTTTGCTCCAAATCTCCTTCCCCATTTTCAAATCTAACAACCTAGTACACGCCTTCAATGCCACTATGAAAATGGAACTATCGGGTCTAATTCCTTCCAAAATCATCCTATCGTAAAGATTCAGAACTTCATCTATGTAGCCTTTACGAGAATAGGCAACAATCATATCGTTCCATGCTTTGATGCCTCGTTGAGACCTTATATCGAACACTTGGCGTGTTGATTCAATATCACCAATGCATGCATAAGATGCTATGAGCTGCCCGTCGATGTTATTTTTTTGGGTGAAGTTGCCGGTCAAGATTATCAAAGCGTGAAGCTTCGCAATTGAAGGCTTTTCTTGACATGCCAAGAGGAGAAGCTTGAAGTGATTATTAGCCCATGGGCGCAGCAATCGCATGTCGTAGTATGTTACAATTTCTTTTACTAAGAACGAAGAGCATTAAAGAACAAAGAAGAATGAAAGAAAAAATTTCATAGAATAAATAATCAAGCCAAAAAAATTTAAATACAAGATAGTTATTAACTTATTGTCCTCTCGTGTTTTTACCAATCTTAGGGTGTGTTTGGGTCAACTTATTGGGCAAAAATAAGACCGTTTTGGGCAATAAGCCCAAATAAAAACATGTTGCGTTTTTACAGTGTTTGGTTCAGCTTATTTTAATTGCATCACGGGTAGAATAAGTTGCTTATTAAATAAGCTCCTCATTACAGCTTTTCTATTAAGTCACTTATTACGTAAGTCGAGATAAAACTCCTCTTACATACTTACCTCGTATACCGTAAATCACGATTTATAAGTACTTATTGTCCAAAAATATCGTTCATCCAAACATAAATCACATTACAAAAACTGACTTTTCTGTTAAGTCATTTTTAATAAGTCAGAATGATAATAAGTCATTTTTCCTATCACTATCCCAAACACACACTTGGACGAAATTACCCAGTAGTTAACAAACTCCACATTTCAATTTTCTTAATCTTTCATAAACATATTCTAATTATTAGTACAAAATAATAAAGGTATAATTTATATTCACAGGTTTGTATTGCTTAATGTGTAATGATTTGTAATAAATTTCATTTTATAAAGTAACATGTGTTTTATTTTAACAAATTTTAATGTTTAATATATGACACCTTATTTTGATCCAAAAAAATATATTTGCTCCTTATAAGATTTAAGAAATATGATATATCGCTCTAGTCCTATTTATAAGTCCAAATTACTTTATTCTTAAATACTAAGAAAAATTAGTTAACCCAATAAATATGAATTAAATTGATAATTTTTTTTAATTTTACCCTTATTTATGAATGATAGAGGAAAAATTGTAACACCCTTCATTTATTATTCAGAAAGTGAACTTATAATAAGAACAAAATTTTTTTCCCTTGGTGATATTCCACCCTTTGCTTGTTTTTGGTCAAAAGATGAAATTCGTAATGATAGTTGGTTGTATTCACCAATTTTTGCAATAATAGCTTGTTTCATAGCATGATTAACTGTTATTTGGTGGTTAAGTTGCTAAGTCTGCCCAATTCCCCCTTTGTGTATGGTTATTGGACACTATGGAAGAGCCTACCCCTATTTCCACTCTTATCCATGCTGTTACAGTAGTAGCGGGAATTTTTCTTGTAGCTTGCCTCCTTCCTCTTTTTATAACTATGCCTTCCATAATGAATGGAATAACTTTCATTGGGATAATATCAGTAGTAATAGAAGCTATTTTAGTTCTTGCTCAAAAAGATATTGAAGAGAAGTTTGGCCTATTCTATAATGCCTCAGTTGGGTTATATGTGTTAGCTCTAGGTATGAGCTTTTATTGAGCCGCTTTATTTCATTTGATTACTCATACTTATTCAAAAGCATTGTCGTTTTTAAGATCGGATCCATTATTCATTCAATGGAAACTATTGTTGGATATTCTTCATATAAAAGTCAAAATATGGTTCTTACGAGCAGTTTAGCAAAACATGTGCCTATTACAAAAACTGACCATAAACAATATAGCCTGTGATAAATTTCATATTATAAATTTTTTTTTGCCCGTTCATATTATAAATTAAATGAAAGAGCATGTTATACTTTGCATATGATTTTCTTCTTTTATATAGGGGTGTGCCTCTTTCGATGTAATTTTTTTTAATCAAAGGATTATAATCCTCTCTTGTTTCTTTGCAAAAAAAGTGAAATTATTTTGATATTTATAAATTAGGGTTAAGGTGTAAAAATGCACATGTGATTTTTCTGAAAGTGCGCCCAGTAGGAAATGCTTTTTTTAGGTGCAAAAGTAGCTGTGGTTAAAAAATAGGTGCAAAAGTCACAGTATCTATTACAAAGGAAACGTTGACCATTAAAAGCAAGTTGTTGGCTAACTGTGATGACATGGATGGTGACTAGGCAGGTGAAGTTGTTGACTGGAATAATTTACTGTTGAAAAAAAGAAAAAACACTCTCAGTTAAAACGTGGGAAAAGGACATGAGGGTGAAAGGCATCAATTGTTACTGGGAAAAAAATTAGAAACAGAGTCGGACAAAAGAGACGTTGAACGGAACATTGTGATAGTGAAATAAATCGAAGGCAACCCAGGTAGAAGGTTCTACAGCTGTTGGAATTACTATCAGGTGAAAATAGAGAATAAAAATTGAATCTTCTATAGTTCTTGTTTGTGTTAGGAATGACTTTTATATGGTCAACTTAATTCTTGTTACTTGCCTTCGTCTGGATCGGATTCCTTTGTCATTATTGAAAGGTTTGTCTAAAAGCAAAGAAATTTTAAAAGGTTGCTTGGAAGATGGAAGTTGTCACAATCTTTGAAAGCTTTCTGTGTAGAACACAATTTAGTGATTACTTCTTCTACTATTTGTGTGAATTGTCTTTTCAGGTATATATAGGGGTGGAAACAGGCCATGCTAGGCCAGGCTTGTACCTTAACAGGCCAAGCCTGTTAAGGCAAAAAATGGCTTGAGCCTGGCCTGTGGCCTGTTGCAGGCTTTTTATTAGACCTAAGCCTAGCCTGTATACAAGCCTGGCCTGGCCTATGGCCTGTTAAGGAGGCCTGGATTTGTAAAAGATCCCAAACAGGCCGACAGGCTGGCATCCTAAATAGGCCAAACAAGCCAACAAAAATAGGCCAAAAATAGGCTTAGTTACAATTTTTTTTATAGAAGACGCCATTGTATGAATCAAAAATAGCATCCACATAAATCAGTCATTGTGGATCATATGCTTGTACGTGGGCTTAGCCCTCTTTTGCTTCTTTAGCATCCTTGCCTTCTTTGGGTGGCGGCAGAGGAATCCATGTGAGGAGGAGGCTTCTGTTTAAGCTTGGAGATCATTTGTCGCATTCTTGAAATATCAGTAGGTTTCCCTGGCTTTGGACCCTGAATCACTATGACTGAAGGCTTATTGTTCTCAGCTTGTTTTTTACCTCTTCTCTTCTCAATATTAGGGACCTCACGAGGAATGATTTCTGCTATTGCTTTCCAGTAATGTTTGTGAGCTTCTTTGTGAAATTTATCTTGGTTAGCCAAGTATAACTGCATAGATGCTCCTTGTTATTATTTTTCCCAAGAGCATGGCAATACACATAAGAAAAGTAGTGAAGAAGTGGGAATTGGGAATCAACTTAACTTTAGTAATTCTACCTTCTCTCTTTCCCTATTGTTGCCTTTATTTGTCTCACAATTGAGTTTCCTTTTCTCATAGAAAGCTTGCTTGTATTCCTCAGCTTCTTTAATAATCTGATTCCGTATTTCTTTCTCTCTTTTCTCCTTTTCCTCAACATATATTGCATTTTGACTGTAGCGGAACCCAGGAAGATTGTACAATCAGAAAAGCAAACCCCTTGAATATGATCAGGAATAAAAAATAGTTTGTATGACAACAATACTATCTTCATTACAATAGAGATCAAGTTCCAGCCAGCATTCTGAAAGGCCTCATAATTAAATGTAAGAACTTAGACATATACTTTCCTATAGTACAAGGGATCACACATTGAGACCAAGAACTATGCTACAAAAAAAATTACTGATGTGAAACAAGCCACAAGAGTAAAGTGATCAAGATCACAAAAAAAAAAGAACTAGATAGTGAAACAAGCCACAAGAGTAAAGTGATCATATTTTACAATTTCAACAAGTATTTTCAGCTATATTGTTATCCTTCTTTATGTTTACAATTTCAACGTAGCAACATTCAATCTGATCTTGAAATTAGCTCAGGACATACATATATTCATAAAAGGGCGTGAAGCATAGGGGATGACAAAAAACGCCAAAAAAATCAGAACATGGGACGAACTGAAGCACAGGACATACATATATTCATATCTACAGGATAATCAGTACACAGCTTAAGCTTAACAAGTTCAAGCCTTGAATCAGAGCATATTTCAATAATAAACAAACAAAATAAAATACCCCATACTTACCTAATGCCTGAACTAAAACCCAACGAATGTTCTTCGGTGGACTGCGAGTCAATCTTCGACGACGGAGAGAGTAGTATTGCTGAGGGTGAGAGACAACGACTGAGGGTAAGAGATGATGGAGAGAGTCTTCGACGATGGACTGAGGGTGAGAGACGATGGAGAGAGGACCACCGATCTGACGGACTGAGGGTAAGAGACGACGGTCAGACTGGGAGAAGACAGAGAGAGGAGCAATGGTTGTGAACTTGTGGTCAGCCGCTTGCTCACGGTGGAGCAACAAAAGTCGGGCGTTGGGCGAAAGGAAAGGGAGGTCCGGAGGGAGTCACGACGCGCGATTCGCAATTTCAGAATTTCATAAATGAACAAATGAGTTTTGAAGATTTAGGAATTAGGGCTAGAGAATTAGGGAAGAGAACAATGGCATAATTGTAATTTTATTTTATTTTTAGATTTGTTTTAATAAAATCTTAACAGGCTCAGGCCGGCCTGATAGGCCTGTCAATAGGCCTTGGCCTGACCTGTTAAGGTAAATAGGCTTCCAAATAGGCCTTTTCCTGGCCTTTTAACTTGATAGGCCAGGCCTGAATAGGCCTCTAACAGGCCAGGCCGTAGGTCCCTGTTAGGCGGTCTGGCCTGTTTCCACCCCTAGGTATATGTAAATGTGCAGCATTTTGAAACACAAACTTGTTATGACTAATATGTTATTGAATGTTAATAGGATGGGGGCTGTGGCTTTTTTGCCTGGCATGATGGTGAATTTAGGGAAAAGGCAAATGAAGTGATAAAAGATTTACTTAATGACATAGACAAGCTATTTGATGAAAGAAGACAACTTTAAAAAGGGAATAATCCTAAGAAGTTATATGAAGAGCTTGTTACAATCCATGGTGAGGTGAGAAAGTTGAAAGCCTCATATGGGAAGAGAAAAAGAGACTTATGGAGCGTGGAGATGAAGTTCAAAGTTGCAATGGTTATATTGATTATCACTTAGGTATGGTTGGTTGTTTTGCATGCCCATTGTATAGGGTGATTTATGATTGAATGTGAAGAAAGAAAGAATGTTACTAAGTAAGACTGAATGTTTTATGTATTTTATTATAAAAACTCTTTTTAATTGTAATATTAGTAAGGGAAGAAAAAAATGCGTTTGTTTTTTTTTTTGGATATAAAGGTTAAATGCAAATTCATTCTTAGATTGCTTATTATAAAGGTTAAATGTAGATTTATCTTTACTTATATTAATGTCATTGCCTATCCTCAACTTCAAAAATATACTGGCAAAAGTTTGAAGAGCAAAGTAGGGAGACTACAATTAACCTTCATCTTTCCTTATATCAATGCACATATTAGAGTGTGTAAATATTAACAACCTGGCATAAACCTGGTAGAGTGCAATTTACATGTTAACAAAAGCTACATAAAATTAGACTTGAGTGTTTGAGTCTCACCCATACATGTACTCAAAATAGCCTTTACATAAGGTGTTAAAAGATAACTAAAAAACATATTGTGTCAAATGACATTTACAAAAGTGCTAAGAATACACAAGAAACTACATAGATGTCTTCTTTGATTTGTCTTTGGTCTTTTGAATTTGACTCTGTCTCTGTGCCAAGAGTTATCTTGTTGTGACACATGGTTGCCCCAGCCATTGTAGACCTCATGGTTGAAATGGTAATTTTGACGATTGAGGATCAAATTGAATCAACCTTAAACCTTTTGGTGCACTAGAGCTTGCATCCCTTGACATTCTCAATTCCTTTTCATTGAGAATAGGGAATTTTGTTTGTGGGTCTACATAATGATGTATATATTCTTGTGCTGACCCCCTTCAAGCACCACCTTAAATGAGAGTCCTGGCTGCAAAATGAGAAAGACAAAAATATCAAAATAGCCTTGCATTCATTTTTGGACAATGTTTGATTAAGTACTTAACATCATTGTCATAATCTTATATTGTAAATAGTGCGACCAGTGCTTTCTTCATATTGTATACCAAACCTATATTGAGCCCTTGACTATAAGAGCACTTATTTGCTATAGATATTCATTAGGATGAAGGAGTGGGGTTAGGTGTGAGAAATCTGTGAAAGATTTCTTGACTATTGAGTTGGTTGGGATGGTTGTGGGGGCTCTTAGGTTGGTTAGGATGGTGGTGTGGGCTCTTAGGTGGTAAAATTTTTTTTTGCTTTTATTTCGAGGTCTGCTGGCTGAAGGAGCCTGAAGAAGGTCAAAGCATATAATCATTTAGTACATACTCTAATTGCAAGAACCTGAACATTTGAAAGCTAAGCTTTGTCCTATAATGAATGGAAAGGAAGAAAATAAAATCATCAAAACAAAGCACATTTTTAAATGAAAGTGAATACAAATGTTGAGTTGATGCCACAAAACTAATGTTAGCCTTCGCTTTGGCAAAACTACATCTATAAGTTGTTAGAGAACTAAAAACATTTTTAAATGAAATCACAGCATAACACCATAAGAGACAAGTTTGAACATTGTTTCTCTTCTACTAGAAGTGGAAAATGAAATATGATTTAAATAAGCAGTATGTCAACACTCCTATCATGAAAGCAAATATAGTGATCAGAATTTCATAAAATTAATGGCAAGCACATAAAGTAAGCAGAGCATGTCAACTAAGAATTATCATGTTATCCTTTTACACTTATCGGCAATGGGCAGATTTACTCAATTTTGAGGATCTCACAAACAATCAAAGTATAAAACTAATAAGATGACATGAAATAATACTCAACACGTAACATGACATACTCTTAAACCTGCTCTTGTATTTCCACTAACCAACTTCAATCAATAAAAAATGAATAATCACAACTAGTCATAACATGGAAAGAGACATTGCTATATTACATAGACCGAAAATACAGTGGAAGACAACCTAATTATACTAGAATAAAACTGCAGGACACCAATAATGACTTACCTCCTTACAAGTACTCTTATTATGTCTCTCTTGTTTGCACATAATGTACTTGTGCTTCTTTCCTGCTCTAGTCAATCTTTCTATTTGAGGTTGAGTCTAAGCTATCCCTTATGCATTGTGGATAGATTTTTTCCTCCTTCTTTCTGCTTCCTCAATTCTAACCCTTTTTTAAGAGGTCTTCCAGGTAAGTTGCTTATAAGCGGAGGTTGCATTGGGAGGAATGTTTTAGTGTCCCAAAATTGCTTCTCCCTTGTAGGTTGTAACTTTGTTCTGTAGCTAGCTAGATATGTGTCCTTGTGATAGTAGTGGAAGATTTGTTATTTAGGATCTATTTTAGCATGAGACATAGCACATATCACATGTTGACATGAGATTCTTGTTATATCCCAAGCCCTGTATGTGCACATTGCCCTAGATAGGTTAACAGAATGCCTATCTGGCCCCTCTACCACCTCATACCCTTCATCCTTATTAAAATGGATTATACATTTCGCAGCAAGAAACCTATTAGCCTTAAATAAGTCAATACATTTTGAACTATATTCACATTTCCAATTCCTTACATTTATCTCACTCTCAGTCCATTTTCCCATCATTTTCAGTCTTATACCATCAACATCCTAATTATCGGAAGATACTGATACTCATCTATCCATGCATATAGGGACTCACTCATATTGTTATCAACAACCCAAGACTTACTTCTACTATTGAAATATACTCTTGCACATGAATTGTGAGGATAAATCAACGCATCTTGTGATGCCTCTTCCTTCAACGAGCCAAGAGCAGTTAAATTGTCTTTGAACTCTTGTGGGAATGTACTCCATGCATAGGTGAAGAATTTTTTCTTAGACTCGTTGCCCCTCTATTTCTTTATGCAATTAGTGTAAATATGGCGTGCACAAAGTCTATGTTCTGCCCATGGAAGAACCTCTTTTACTACGTGAGCCAATCCCTAACGTAATCAACAAATGACAAGAGAAATGCGTCAGGTACGATATCAATAAAAAAACCCTAACGTCTTCACACAAGCAAGTTGCCTTTCTACCTTTGGCATATCAGACATGAGTGTTATAGTTTCATCCACACCTAGATCTAGTGACTTTCGAAGCCATTCAAGGAACCAAGTCCAGTGAAACCCATTCTCTTTGTCAACTAGCCCATAAGCAAGTGGGTATAAGGAATCATTACCACCTAAAGCCACCACAGTTAGTAAAATGTCTCTTGATTTTCCTTTTAAGAAAGTTCCATCTAACCCAATTAAAGGTCTACATCCTTTTTTCCAGCCAACCTACACACAAATTAAACATTTAAAACACAAGTTCATGACATGTATATTAAACTTCATATTTGAAAGGAAAATATATACCTTTGAAGCATTAAAGCACATGTACATTCTTTTGAAAATTCTTCTTCCTTGTTCTAAAGCTTCAATGCTCAACTCAATACTCATGTCCAACTCGGGGTTTGATACTCTTAATTCATTGCAATATGGCTCCAGCTTTCCAAATGCATCTTTGAAGCTTCCTTCCATTTCTTGCATTATCTTTCGCTTGGCCTTCTTACACTTGTGTAAGCACACACTCACCATGAATTTGTTAGAGCAAGCGTTTCACCCAAGAGGGGGGTGAATTGGGTGATACTAAAATTTCGTTGCAAATATAAAACCTTTACGGTGAATATAAAGCAATAAAGAATAAGGAGAAATATCACCGAACTGTACACTGGGAGTTATACTGGTTCGGCCTCAACCACTTTGACCTACGTCCAGTCCTCAGAGCTTCTCTGAGAGTTTCACTATAACTTCCAAGATTCAGCGGGTTCTTGGCACCTCAGTACAAGCAAGTTCCTTCACTTGGACACTCACTCCCCCTTACAAGTTGTAATCCAATCCCAACTCAAGGTTCCACACCTTAAGTTATCTCAATAACAAATATTGAGTTTGAATGAAATATCTCTCTCAAAGAGTGAATAAGAATCACTGAAGCATAGAAATACAAATATGATATAAAACAGAGTTATGAACTTGATGATACGTTCGTATGTGTGCTTGGTTGTTCTTCTCTGTTTGGATGTTCCCATATATATAGATATGTTGGTGATGACCGTTGGAACATTTTCTTTCGTCCGTTGGAGAGTGCACAGCTACTATTGACTTTTCAAGTTTTTGAAAAATATCCGTTGGCGATGGTTGGCATTTGAACGTTTGATTTGACTTCCCTTTCTTGATATGATTCCTTCATTGTTTATCTGTAAATATACTTGTAATACTAACACAATGAAAGATTAATCATATAGGAAACAATTTAATGAACGTTTGAATGATTTCTAAATTTCTGGGTTTGCTTACTCGAGTATCACATGAAGTTTACTCGAGTACTTACTCGAGTATCATCGGGAAATCTTTGATTAACTGCAAGTTAATGAACAAGTATAGGATTACTCGGGTAGTGCATGGAGTAAACTAAATTTCAATCCTTTGGAAATAGTTATTTACTCGGGTACCTACTCGAGTAATGCACTCACAACTTTATGAGTTACTCGGGTACCAACTCGAGTAAATCTTCAAATAAACTTTTGGTTACTCGATGCTCTACTCTAGTAATGTTGGCAGGATTTCAAGGCCGAGAGCACTTACCTTATTACTCGGGTATGGACTCGAGTAATGCACCCATTTTTGCATAGGTTACTCGGGTACCACCTCGAGTAAATGAGATTTTTGTACATGACTTACTCTGGTAATGACTTGAGGTTTACCTTGAAAAGATTTCTGCATACTCAGGTACTTACTCGAGGAATCTACTTAAAATACAACATTAGATACTTGCATACTAGAGTAAGGACTCGAGGAAAATGAGATAAGATTATATCAAGTTAATCGGGTACCACCTTCAAGTTTTAACTTACCTTGGTGCGTTACTCGAGTAGCTCCTCGAGTAACATTAGCAGTAGTACTAAGTGCCGAGAGCTCCACATTTTCAGAAACAGAGTTACTCGAGTAGCTCCTCGAGTATCATTGGCAACTTGAAGGCAACTGGAAGTTTCTCACATGGTTACTCGAGTAGCGCCTCGAGTAACATTGGCAGGCCGAGAGCAACTCCAAGTTTTTTACCTGGTTACTCGAGTAGCTCCTCGAGTAACATTGGCAGGCCGAGAGCACCTTGAAAATACTTACACTATTACTCGAGTACCTACTCGAGTAACGTTGGCAGGTTACTGGAAGTTGTCTCTGGTTACTTCAAGTTTTGTCTCATTACTCGAGTAGCTCCTCGAGTAATGACTTAGAAAATTTGCTTCTGTTGAAGTTCCTCAGCATTTTCTCTTGGTCTTTCTTCATTACTCCAATGCTTACTTCAAGTAATACTTGTTCCTGTCATTACTTAGTTCAAACTTGTTTATTAATGATTTCCTTTTCAAACCATACTTTTGTTATCATCAAAACATGAGATCTAACATTCTCCCCCTTTTTGATGATGACAAAATTTGGTGATTTTGAACATGGTTTTTCAAATTAAATTCTCAATTAAATATGTCTTATTAAGTTTGAATTTATAGCATACTCCTTGCATACACAATAACTTCATTAGTCCACAACATGTATCATAATTTAAAGCTTAAATGAACTTAAAATAAAATCATAACTTAAACACACTTGCATTAAACTTAAAATTTTCAAATTACAGAATAAAGTTTAAAGAAATTCAAAATGCTCCCTAAAAACCCATGTACACCCAAATACCCCAAAGTAAACTAGGACACATCCACAAAATCACTCTCAAGCTCTTCTCCCCCTTTTTGGCTTCATCAATCAAGTGGAGGGCTAGGAGGCTTGACCATGGAAATGGGTGTTACTGGAAGGACCGTAGAGTCATCTGAGTCTAAAGAATCAAATGAGCTAGAGGGTACTGGATCAGGCAGATGAAGTGGAGGGATATGGATGTCATCAACGGAAGGAGAGGGTTGGAAGACAACCATAGTAGAGGTTTCTCCTTCTGGAGTGGTCTGAAACTCAGGAGTGGTCTCAACCTCAGGAGTATGAAGATCAGGAGAAGATGAGGGAGATATTTCCTCTGTTTGGGTAGGAGAGGGAATAGGTTTAGGAGCTGTTTCCGGCTGAGGTTTGGGAGGTGAATCATCAATTATGATATGTGTGGTCTCATGGGTTTCAGGATCATCCACTGTGAATAGAATATCTTTTCCTTGGGGCTCAAGTGGATCAGAGACCAGAGGGGTGGATGGTTCATCCTCAGTGATAGGAGTGTCAGAAGGAGGGTTCACAGGAGGTGGTGCAGAAGAGGAGGGACCGGCAGAAGGTCTGGGACCCAATGAGTCCAGTCGTGCCAGAATCAATCTCAAAGTTTCTCCCTGGGCATGTTACTCTGCTAGCAACTCCTCATGCCTCTTGTCCATTCTATCAACCAACGCACCCATCTTGGTATACATGTGGGTTATCAGTTCGGCATTTGTGTTGGCGATGTCCACATGGAAACCTCTGAGTATGTTCTCCATGAAGTGCTGGAGAGTGGCATTGAGGAAGGATGATGATGTGGTAGCAGCTGGAGCCGATGACTGAGTGTCATCCAACTTGCTGGTCTCTGCCTCAGTGGTCTTCCTCTTCTTCTTGGACCCAGACTCCAGAGGGCCTTTGAGAGGGATTTCAATGTTTAATTTTCCAATTTGGTTTCTCCCAACCGGAGTCAACCTCTCAATGGGCTCCTTGCTATCCAGATACCATATCTTGTTCTCTTTCAGGATTAGAGACACAATCTGAGGATATGGCATTGGAGTTGTAGCCTTTCCATCCACTTTATACCTTTTCATTTTTGAGAAAATATACTCTCCCAGATCCTTCTGTTCCTTCAAAAGCAGTGAAGCAAACCACCTAAAGTCCCTATCGGAGAAGTGGGTATAGTTGTTGGCCTTGTTAACTAGGGATCTGGAATAGATGTACCAAAGGACCCTATGATGATCACACATATCACTGGGCTTAAAGTTTAGAGGGCCAACTAGCTCACCGGGTTTAAGGATAGTGAAGATTTCATTTGGCTCAAGTTGGGAATAGATATCATCTGGGGGGTTTTCAATTCCCAACCATAAATTAATCCTAGAGGGAGATATAAGTATCTTTTGGCCTCTTACAGTGGTGGTCATCTCTTCCTCAACTGAGGTTCGGTTAGGCTCATCTATGATCTCTAAGTTACAGTAGAAATGAGTGATTACCTTTGTGCAAAAAGGCAATCTAATGGATAACCAAGGCATAAAAGGATCTAAATAAGAACTTAGGTCATGCTTCACTACCTCTTGAAGTAACTTTAGATCAACATAGTGTGTCTTGCACACTTTCCTTCTGGAGAACTGAGACAAGTACTTCGGAGACTCCACCAATTTGCTAACATTGAATCCCTTTGGTGGGTTGGTGATCTCTTCTTCCGGCACTTTGGACTTCTTGGAAGATTGTCCTTTCTCCATTTGATCAATGATCCCAGCCATAGCCTTAGCCACATTCTTGTCATACTTTGGCTTTTTGATAGGCTTTGGTGTGAAAGAGGGGGTAGAGGAATCAGAGGGAGGAGGTGAGGGAGATTTGGCACTTTTCTCTCTTCCGGTTGAGGTACTCTTTTTGGATTGAGCCCTTGTAACAATAGGCTCCTTAATCACAACTCCTTTGGGTTTTGGTTGAGATTGAGGTTGAAGAGGGATTTTAGCTTTTGGTCTCGGGGTTAACTTTCTTCTCTTTTTGGGAGGAGTAGAAAGGAGATCAGGGTTTTGTTGTGAATCAGAGGAATCTGTGAAGTTGAGATTCTTGGTTCTAACCATCTTGAAACACAGATATTCGAGAATCTCAGAAAAACAGAGTCACGGTCGCGAGCTTAGGGCACAGAGATTTTGAACAAAATAGGAAGTTTTTGGACTTGAAATCAATTGGGTTTTGACGGAAATGAGGCAAGGAATCGATTGAGAAAAGATTTTGTGAGGGTGTATAGTGATTTACTCGAGGAGATTTTGTGGAAATGACCGAGTTTGCGCAAGATAAAGACCTAAAACCCGACTTTACTCGAGGCCTTACTCGAGTAAACTTCAAGTTTACTCGAGGCCTTCCTCGGGTGTTCATACAGAAAAATTCTAAAATAATTCATTTAAATTGCGTACCTGGCATGAATAATGTAGTAATTATCCACGGATGTTCCCTCGATCATTTATAACCCATTTTGATCAGATTTGAGTCATTGTTCATCAATTTGAGAATCTGAACTCCGACATTACTCGAGGCCTTACTCGAGTAAGCTTCAAGTTTACTTGAGGCTCGCCTCGGGTAAGCTGCTTTTCAACTTCTGACTCTTCATTTCTTTGAAAACTGAACCGTTAGATTTAAAATTCAAGTAACTTGATCCATTACTTCCAGTTTTGGGGGCCATTACTTGAGTACATACTCGAGTAAAGTGTTACTTTACTTCAAGTTGTTCCTCGGGTAATGCTTCACTGTGAGTCATTACTTCAAGTTGGTACTCCAGTAATGGTGTCCTCTGATAACCTCTGTTTTTGTTTCTCAAAACAGAATTTCTACCTTCCTGCAAAACAATTTTCTATACACTCCGATGCTTAAATTAATAATCATCAAAACATTATCAAATGACTTCATCTAATATTATGAATAACTTAAATAACTTACAACTCATTGGGATTTACCATTCCCAATTCTCTTCTAATGTATAGAAATTGATCTTTTGCAAGGGGTTTTGTGAAGATATCAGCTAGTTGAAGATGAGTAGGAATGAATATCACTTTCACATCTTTCTTTTGGACATGATCTCTGATGAAGTGATGTCTGACATCGATATGCTTGGTTCTAGAGTGTTGAACTGGATTCTTTGCCAAGCTAATCGTACTAGTATTGTCACAATAGATTGATATTTCTTTGAGATAAATACCAAGATCTTGTAATTGTTGTTTCAACCATATCACTTGAGCACAACAACTTGAGACTGCAACATACTCGGCTTCCGTTGACGAGAGAGACACAATATTTTGTTTCTTGCTAAACCATGATACAAGTGATCCTCCAAGAAATTGTCCTTGTCCGCTTGTGCTCTTTCTATCGGTTTTGTATCCTCCATGATCAGAATCTAAATATGCAACAAGATATTCACTTCTTTCTTTAGGATACCACAAACCCAATTCGGGTGTGTCAGCAAGGTATCTAAAGATCCGTTTGACGGTTTCAGCATGTGATTCCTTTGGTGCCGATTGATATCTTGCACATATGCCAACACTAAATTGGATGTCTGGTCTGCTTGCTGTGAGATAGAGTAATGATCCAATCATTCCTCTATATTTTGTGATGTTGTAGTCTTTTCCTTTGACATCAGCATCAAGTAACGTAGTTGAGCTCATAGGCGTGTCCGAGCCATTTGCTTCATCCATTCCATACTTCTTTAATAGCTCTTTTAAGTACTTTGTTTGAGATATGAAGATTCCATTCTTTCTTTGTTTGATTTGCAAACCAAGAAAGAAATTCAATTCTCCCATCATTGACATCTCAAACTCTCCCTGCATTATCTCAGAAAATTCCTTACACAGAGATTCATTAGTAGCACCGAAAACAATATCATCAACATATATTTGGACAATTAAAATATCATCACGTTTTCGTTTTATAAATAGTGTTGTATCAACTTTTCCTCGTACAAAACCTTGATCGATAAGAAACTTGCTGAGCCTTTCATACCAGGCTCTAGGAGCTTGTTTTAAACCATATAAAGCCTTTTTGAGTTTGAAAACATGGTCAAGTTTAGTAACATTCTCAAAACCTGGAGGTTGTTCAACATACACTTCTTCCATGATGTAACCATTTAGAAATGCACTCTTTACATCCATTTGATAGAGTTTGAATCCTTTGATGCATGCAAAGGCTAAGAGTACACGTATGGCTTCCAATCTAGCCACTGGAGCATACGTTTCCTCATAATCAATCCCTTCTTCCTGATTATAGCCTTTGGCCACCAACCTTGCCTTGTTTCTGACAATTATTGCGGATTCATCGAGTTTGTTTTTGAATACCCATTTAGTTCCAATGATCGGATGATCCTTGGGTCGGGGCACCAAATCCCAAACTTGATTTCTCTCAAATTGATTTAGTTCTTCTTGCATTGCTATAACCCAATCATTGTCTGACAGGGCTTCATCAATGTTAGAAGGTTCAATCTCAGAAATGAATGCAGAAAAACTTACTTCATTGAAAACTCTATTTCTAGTTTTGATCCCTTCATTCACATCTCCTATGACTTGATCTAAGGGATGACTTCTATTGTATTTCCAGGCTTTAGGTTGACCTAGAGGTTGCTCTTCTTCCTTAGTTTCATCAACTTCTGGAATAAGAAACTTAGAAATAGACTAACCATTTTCTTGATTTAAAACAACTTCCTGTTCTTCATCAATGATTTTGTCAGAGGATTCAAATTCATCAAATACAACATGAATTGATTCTTCAACAACACATGTTCTTTTATTGAAAACTCTATATGCTTTACTTCGGTTAGAATACCCTAGGAAAATTCCTTCATCGGTTTTAGAATCAAATTTTCCTAAGTTATCTTTACCATTATTATGAATGAAACACTTACAACTGAAGATGTGTAGAGGAGCAATGTTTGGCTTCCTTCCTTTGTATAACTCGTATGGTGTCTTTCCAAGTTTTGTTCTAACATAAGCTCTATTTGAGATATAACATGCTGTACTCATAGCATCAGCCCAAAATACTTGAGACACGTTCTTTTCATTCAACATTGCTCTAGCCATTTCAGTGAGCACTCTATTCTTGCGTTCCACAACTCCATTTTGTTGAGGCGTCCTTGGAGCAGAGAAATTGTGATCAATACCATTAGTATCACAATATTCTTCAAAGGCTTGATTTTCAAATTCTCCACCATGATCGGTCCTAATACCTGCAATGGACATACCTTTCTCATTTTGCACTTTCTTGGCAAAAACAATAAATTCTTCAAAGGTTTCATCCTTTGATGATAGAAAAATAACCCATGTAAATCTAGAGAAATCATCAACAATAACCAATGAATATAAGTTACCACCAAGACTCTTTACTCTTGCTGGACCAACTAAATCCATATGTAATAATTGTAGTGGTCTATTTGTTGAAATCTCATTTTTCAATTTGAAAGATGATTTAGTTTGTTTACCCTTTTGACATGCGTCACAAATCAAGTCATTTTTGAAAGTTACTTTGGGTAATCCAAGAACTAAATCCTTTTTGAGTAGTTTGCCTAGTTGATGCATGTTGACATGAGCCAATCTCTTATGCCATAGCCAAATTTCATCGGTATTACTCAGAAAACAGTTTTCAGATTCATTTCTACTAATATCTAGAGTATAGCAGTTACCTTCCCTTTTTGCTCTGAGTTTTGCCTTGATATTTTTCTTATCAAGTTGTAAGTCTTCCTTATTAACAATCAGACATTCCTCTGAATCAAATATTATCCAGTTGTCTTTGTCTGCACTTTGACTTACACTCAGCAAATTATGACACAGGCCTTCAACGTAATATACATCTTTGACTTGTATTCCTTTGTCATTTTTGATTTCACCAATTCCTGCTATCTTTCCGGATTGATTTCCTCCAAATTTTACCTTTCCACCTTCCTTAGGTTGCAATGTGGTAAAACTTTCGAAATCACCGGTCATATGTCTAGAGCATCCACTGTCTATGTACCACTTATTATTTTTGGATGCTTTAAGACATACCTGCAATCAAATGACTAAGTCTTAGGTACCCATTTCTTTTTGGGTCCTTTTGGGTTAGTACAAATGATTTTATGAACATATGAACCTTTAGGTACCCATTTGTAGGTTCCTATGTTTCCTTTCTTCTTATGAATGCATGAGGAGGTATAATGACCTTTTCTATTACAGTAATTACAAAATGCAAAAGGATTTGATATATGCACAGAATGCTGGAAATAATTCAAATATGACTTACCTCCTACTTTCTTTTTACCTTTCTTTTTATCTGTTTTTGGATCATATCCAATACCAGATCGGTCATTTACAAAACGTTGTTCTTTTAAAATCACACTTAGCATCTCACTTCCTTTGGTAAACTTTTCAAGAGTTTTTGTGAGATCAATGTTTTTCTTTTTCAACGAAGAACAATTTTCACAATTCTTTTCTAAACTTCCTTTAAGTTCAATTTCAAGAGCTTTGTTTTTCTTTTTGAAAACAATTAATTCTTTAACTACTTTGATGAATTCAGAATGTAAAGCATTATATTCAGAGAGTAATTCATCATAGGTAGGATCAGAATCATTTACCTCTTCTTCTGTCTCTTCTTGAGCAACAAGACATATATTGGCTACTTCTTCTTCATCACTTTCTTCATCAGAGGAACTATCTCCCCATATAGCAGATACAAAGGCCTTCTTTTTGTTAAAGAATTTGCCTTTTCTCTTCTCTTTGCTCTTTTGATTCAGTTCTGGACATTCCGATTTGATATGTCCTGGTTTTCCACATTCGTAGCAAATGATATGATCTTTGCTGCTAGTTCCTCCTTTTTGAAAGTGTTTGAAGCCTTGACCTTTCTTGTAAAACTTTCTGAATCGTTTTATGATTAAGCCCATTTCATCATCATCAAACTCCTCTTCCTCGTCTTGTTTTTCTTCTTTTGCTTTTAGTGCTAGACCTTTCTTTCTTTTGTCACCGATGTCATCTAGTTCTCGTTTGAACTTTAATTTGCTTTCATATTCAGAAAGGCTTCCAAATAGAGAAGCAACTGATCTCATTGATTCTCCTTTTGCCTCTTCTATCGCAGTGACTTTGGCCTCCCACTCTTTAGAAAGAATATTCAAAATCTTTCGTACTTGGGTATGTTGATCATAGACTTTCCCAAGTGCTGCAAGTTGATTAACAAGATGAGTATATCTAAGTTCAAATTCAGAAATCGACTCACCTGATTTCATTCGAAGTAGATCGAATTCAGTGACCAAGGTGTTGATTCGATTCTCCTTCATTCCTGAAGTTCCTTCATGAGCTATTTCCAGAGCTTCCCACATTTCCTTTGCTGTTGGGAGTGTGCAAATTCTGAAGTATTCATTTTGACTCAAAGAACTTTGTAACATCAGAATTGCCTTGCTGTTGAGAGCGATAAGTTTCTTGTCATTCTCATCATATTCCGCTGGCGTCTTTGGAATTATCTGAGAATCTACAGTCTTTGTAGGTTGATAGTTTCCACTCTCAATTACATCCCATAGCCCATATTCAGTAGCCATCACGAACACTCTGAATTTTGCTTTCCAGAAAGAAAAGTGTTCTCCATTGAAACCGGGAGGTCTAGTGATGGATGCTCCGTCGGGAAGAATTCCTTCACCCATGCTTGCCATTGGATCCTTCTTAGGTTGTTATACCTTAACAAGAAGACCTACGCTCTGATACCAAATGTTAGAGCAAGCGTTTCACCCAAGAGGGGGGTGAATTGGGTGATACTAAAATTTCGTTGCAAATATAAAACCTTTACGGTGAATATAAAGCAATAAAGAATAAGGAGACATATCACCGAACTGTACACCGGGAGTTATACTGGTTCGGCCTCAACCACTTTGACCTACGTCCAGTCCTCAGAGCTTCTCTGAGAGTTTCACTATAACTTCCAAGATTCAGTGGGTTCTTGGCACCTCAGTACAAGCAAGTTCCTTCACCTGGACACTCGCTCCCCCTTACAAGTGGTAATCCAATCCCAACTCAAGGTTCCACAACCTTAAGTTATCTCAATAACAAATATTGAGTTTGAATGAAATATCTCTCTCAAAGAGTGAATAAGAATCACTGAAGCATAGAAATACAAATATGATATAAAACAGAGTTATGAACTTGATGATACGTTCGTATGTGTGCTTGGTTGTTCTTCTCTGTTTGGATGTTCCCATATATATAGATATGTTGGTGATGACCGTTGGAACATTTTCTTTCGTCCGTTGGAGAGTGCGCAGCCACTATTGACTTTTCAAGTTTTTGAAAAATATCCGTTGGCGGTGGTTGGCATTTGAACGTTTGATTTGACTTCCCTTTCTTGATATGATTCCTTCATTGTTTATCTGTAAATATACTTGTAATACTAACACAATGAAAGATTAATCATATAGGAAACAATTTAATGAACGTTTGAATGATTTCTAAATTTCTGGGTTTGCTTACTCGAGTATCACATGAAGTTTACTCGAGTACTTACTCGAGTATCATCGGGAAATCTTTGATTAACTGCAAGTTAATGAACAAGTATAGGATTACTCGGGTAGTGCATGGAGTAAACTAAATTTCAATCCTTTGGAAATAGTTATTTACTCGGGTACCTACTCGAGTAATGCACTCACAACTTTATGAGTTACTCGGGTACCAACTCGAGTAAATCTTCAAATAAACTTTTGGTTACTCGATGCTCTACTCCAGTAATGTTGGCAGGATTTCAAGGCCGAGAGCACTTACCTTATTACTCGGGTATGGACTCGAGTAATGCACCCATTTTTGCATAGGTTACTCGGGTACCACCTCGAGTAAATGAGATTTTTGTACATGACTTACTCTGGTAATGACTTGAGGTTTACCTTGAAAAGATTTCTGCATACTCGGGTACTTACTCGAGGAATCCACTTAAAATACAACATTAGATACTTGCATACTAGAGTAAGGACTCGAGGAAAATGAGATAAGATTATATCAAGTTAATCGGGTACCACCTTCAAGTTTTAACTTACCTTGGTGCGTTACTCGAGTAGCTCCTCGAGTAACATTAGCAGTAGTACTAAGTGCCGAGAGCTCCACATTTTCAGAAACAGAGTTACTCGAGTAGCTCCTCGAGTATCATTGGCAACTTGAAGGCAACTGGAAGTTTCTCACATGGTTACTCGAGTAGCGCCTCGAGTAACATTGGCAGGCCGAGAGCAACTCCAAGTTTTTTACCTGGTTACTCGAGTAGCTCCTCGAGTAACATTGGCAGGCCGAGAGCACCTTGAAAATACTTACACTATTACTCGAGTACCTACTCGAGTAACGTTGGCAGGTTACTGGAAGTTGTCTCTGGTTACTTCAAGTTTTGTCTCATTACTCGAGTAGCTCCTCGTGTAATGACTTAGAAAATTTGCTTCTGTTGAAGTTCCTCAGCATTTTCTCTTGGTCTTTCTTCATTACTCCAATGCTTACTTCAAGTAATGCTTGTTCCTGTCATTACTTAGTTCAAACTTGTTTATTAATGATTTCCTTTTCAAACCATACTTTTGTTATCATCAAAACATGAGATCTAACATAATTCTCTCTACACCTCCTTCTTCATGTCACTTGTTTTAAACTGAGGCATCTCTTGCACTTTCTCTTTCAAATATTCAACCAACCAATTCATTGAAGCTCTAGGGTTCTTATACACACGAGCACAGTTATGCTCATAAAATAGAGTCTTCACTTGGAAACCTGCATTTAACCCGTATGTGGATGCATAAAGGTTAAACGGACACCCCTCTTCACATACTACCTGATATGTCTTCTTATCACTTCTCACTATTCTAAGCTTAACTCCACGACTGATAGCATATTTATCTACGGCCCTCTTTAGCTCTTTTTTGTCTGTATAAGTTATTCTAATCGTAAAAAAGGGCCTAGTAGCCGACCATTTAGCCTCATCAAGGGCTATCAACTGTTCAAGACGCCCATCATTGTCGTTTGGGCCCATTTCATCATCTTCATCATCACTTCCATTTTCTGAATCCGCCTCCCCTACTTCAAATTCATCAGACATACTCTCCTCTGTATCACAGCTCCTACTTAATCCCAAATAGCTCACACCATCACTTTCATCCTCACCACAACTATCTTGAACTTCTTTACTGTCATCTCTAGCTGAACTTGCCATTCCTTGTTTCCTTTTAGCAACACAATGACTATAATCATATTCACCTTCCTCACTCTCCATAACCTCATCCATATCATCAAAGTTAATGTCTAACTCTCCAAGGTACTCAATCGTATCATCATCATTTTCCACTTCATTAACCATGTCCGTTTCCTCTAACCCTCTCTGATTTTGACTTCCCCCATTTCCTCCAGCAGCTTATTTACTCTCGACCACAGTGCTGTGAACCTCTTGCAAACGACATTTAGTTTCTTCCCAACTATTTTTTCCCAAATCATAAAGTTTGCAAGCCTTTTGTACTGACCTCTTATGCTTTTATTCAACTGTTTCTGTCTCGTCCACTCCGATTACTTCCTTGTCCCCGCCATCTGATGTCATTGACACTACAATATGGAAAACAAAACGTTTACCGAAGGGTTTCATGACATTTCACTATAGCCACAACAAAAAAACAAAGATTTATGGGTCCCAATCGATGCTTCCTGGGGTTGCTTTTGTCTTTTTTTATCTAGAATGTTGCTCTATACAAATCTTTCCTCACATTTGATTCCTCTTTCCTTCTGGCACACGTTCTCCATTCCCAAACTTAGAAACCATACATTGTTCAACTCATTCTGATAATTCCATCTAGAAACTGTAGGTTCCAATTTCCCCACGCCATTTCTTCGCCCTTGGATTTGATTTCACCTCCTTCGCCCTCCGATTCGTTGAGGATTGTTGTTCGCCCTTTGATTTATTTCACCATCATAGTGTCCAGTTCGACCTCTTTTTCATTTGACTTTGTTTCTAATTTTTTTCCCAGTAATAATTGATGCCTTTCACCCTCATGTCCTTTTGCCCATGTTTTAATTGAGAGTGTTTTTTCTTTTTTTCCAACATTAAATTATTACAATCAGCAACTTCACCTGCCTAATCACCATCCATGTCATTACAGTTAGTCAACAAACTTGCTTTTAACTGTCAATGTTTCCCTTGTAACAGATGTTGTGACTTTTGCACCTATTTTATCACCTTATAATTATTTCTGCACCTAAAAAAAGCATTTGTTGCTGGGCTCACTTTCAGAAAAATCACATATGCATTTTTGCACCTTAACTCTATAAATAATGTAGGAGTATTTTTTAAGGATAAAACTTAGATCCAATTCCTTAGGTTCATTATGTCCAGTTTGCCAATCAGAAACTGGCACCTAGATTATTTTTCCACATCAGCCCTTAACCCCTTAAACTACCTTATCCTACTGAAAAAAATGAAGCAGAGTAGCTGCGACGCGATAGAAAGTGAAATCTAAGTTCCCAACAACATCAGCAACCTTTGAAAATTCGGATGGCTTAGCTTTATCAAAGGAAGGTCAAGATCTAGTCAATTGAAGTACTGAAAAGTAGAATAATATGGATATTGAGATGCTCATGGTGTGGAGGAAGAGACAACTATGTCAGAGGAAGGGATGACCAAAAAACCAATAAAAGCTGTTTTAAAGATTCTTCCCTCAATTCCAGGTCCAAAAAAATATGTATATATATATATATTCTTCCCTTGATAACCCTCCTCCTCTGTCCTTTAGCATCACTCTTAGGGAGTAAAGCCATGAAAGCATAGTTAGATTATGATGAGCAGGTGACATAATGGTTTCTGGAGGAAAAAAATGGACCTAAAATACGTAGAGGAACAACAGGAGATGATTAACTTTAACAGGCTAATTGATAATAATAGAGTTTTATTGATATCTAGTTGGATTCATAGACTTTCGAGGTTGTCATTGCCATTGTTAGGAATTCCTTCACCTCCACTGACTTTGCTTCCTCTAGCACTCACTCTTGCCGCAACTCCTCTGCTTTTTTTCCCAAAACTTTTAGGGCTTGTTTGGTACAAGGAACATTTTAGGAGGGAACGGAAAGGAAGGGAAGTGAATGGAAAGGAAGGAAATATTGAGAGGGAACTTAAAAGAGTGAGCTGTTTGGTAGACATGGAAATAGAACATAGGTTGAGGGAAGATGAGATGTTTGGATGGAAGAAAAGAGAGTGGTTTAAGTGGGAAGATTGTATGAAAAACCTAAAATACCCCAAAACTTCACCAAAAGTTCAAGTTCGAACTTAACAACCCAGATTAAGTTCGAACTCGACCTCGTCTTCACTGTTCATCGTCTTCCTCACTAGAAGTTCAAGTTCGAACTTAACATTCCAGCTCGAACTTAACAACCCAGATCAAACTTAATAACCCCAGTTCGAACTCGACGTCATCTTCACTGTTCATCGTCTTCCTCACCAGAAGTTCAAGTTTGAACTTAACATTCCAGCTCGAACTTAACAACCCAGATCAAACTCGACCTTGTCTTCACTGTTCATCGTCTTCCTCATGGTACTGTTCATCGTTTCAGCTTTCGACTTTGTTTTTCTTTCACATCTATTCATTCAATACAACCCACATCACAAACATACCAATTTATAAGCTCATACTAAATTAACCCACACATTTTCGGAGTTCTATTTCGCACGTAGTTCGCCTCTTCCCTTTTCCAAACAAGCTTTCGACACTATACCAAGCTGGTTCACCAAATCCTTGCGCGTGTTCTGCCTCCGTCTTTAATCTTTATTATATGTTTTTAGGGGCATTTTTGTCCACATTTTATCACTGCCGGGAACATTTTGAAGTTCATCCCATTTTTTGTGGGAACTCAATTTCCCATATTTAAAGGAACATTTACCTTGGCGGGAATGTGGGTTGCTGGCACTTTGGACAACCAAACGTGTTTCAAGCTGAGGAACATTGCAATATTCCTTTTCCCTCCTTTATATTTCGAGTAACAAACAAGCCCTTAGGGGGGCTAACGACAGTTTCAGGGGTTAAGGGCTGATGTGGGAAAATAATCTAGGTGACAGTTTTTGATTGACAAATTGGACATAATGGATCAAAGGAATTAGACCTAAGTTTTGTCCATTTTTTAATAAACTTTGACGGTGTTTTTTTTTATTAAATTTTATATTGATTATTGATTAATATACTTTTAAGCATAACATTGCTTAGAAGTATGCGTAACGAAGCCAATTCCCCTAATGAAGGAGTCATTTGCCTGTACATTGCTAACCGGAAGTTGATCGATACTCCAAATTGAACAGTAGTAACGAAGCCAATTCGAAGTCACAGAAACTTTAGTTGCTTGCTGCTGCTGCAATGGCGGAGATCTCTGAATCTCCGTCACAACCTTCCGAAGAGAACAGCCCACAGACTCAGATGTCGGAGCCACACGAATCCGATCCCGACTTCGACCCTAAGACCATGCGAAAGACAAAACCTGGATTGAAGCGCCTCATCCTCACTCTCTCTGTCCTCTTCTCCTTCATCCTCGGTCCACACACACTCTCTAACCCTGTGTTGTGTTTGTATGCTTGTAATTTCTATGACTGATTGGCGTGTCTTTATTCTTTGCAGGATTCCCTCTTCTGTGGAAATCCATTGAAATCTACCGTGCCCCACTTCCATTCCAAAGTATTGAGTCGTTTTCAGCTCAAATCGAGTCCAGCCCGTTGCTATTTCCATGCCAATTCCAAGCAGTATTTGTTGGCTTTGATTCTAAGAGCTTCAGAGTAAATGAGCTTGAATCAGCGATTGAGAAGAGAATGTTTGAGTTGAACTCCAAAGCTTCGCAATGTGGCACTTGTAATGACAACTATACTGTATCCGTGGTTGTGGATTCCGGGTCCGATTGTGAGGAAACAAAGAATCTGAAATCATCATACTCTTGGAAGTGTGGTACAATCAATAAATTTGATTCTTTTGGGAAGTTGAAGGATAATGACGAAGAGGCTGACGAATTGCTGCAGTCTATGCTAGGACCTTGCCATGATTCTGGGTTTGGTGGGAGGGTTTATAGTGTTGTTGTGGTGAACGCGGAGGAGGAAGTGAGAGCCGTGGTTGGGAAGTATCGCCATGCATGGATAACTGGAAGCATTTCTGAGGAGGAGGCAGTGTCAAGGATAGCTGAAATCTTTGTTAAGGTGTTTGTTAACGGTGGGAAAGAAGAAGGCTCGATTCATGGGGAGTTCATGCCTGTGGGTGCTGATGGGAAGATTGTTCTGTCTTTTAGTTTGCTCAATGCAGACCCACGAGATTGGATATACGATTGGTATGAAATTTCAAATATTTTTGGTTACATCGAGTTCGTTAAAATGATTTCCAGATGTTCATTTTCTTTTTTTTTAATTCTCTTAAAAATGAGATACTTTGAGGGACTAAGAGCATTCGTTCTCTGGTCTTGTGGTTAATGTCAACACATCATTTTTCTGGTTGCTTTAAGAAATATTGATATATGAAACCCTATAGATCCATTATGCTAACCCGATTAATGTTGGATTGTTAAGGTTAGATTTAGGGCTTTAACTTATACAAGAATAAGAGATGTTGAAGGCCTATTCATTATCTCAGAACTTCACTTGCGCCGAGGGATATGTTGGGGATAATTTTTTCCTTTTTTCATTTTTGCCCCTTTTTTCTATGCCAAATTCTTGAGTTTGATTTGATGGATGCAATTATCATTGTATATTGAACTTAATATGAAAGATTATATGACTTATATAAAATTTTAAGTTGGATCAGTATAGAGTACATTTGCTACTAGTTGGTCAAACCTTATTCTAGCTGATACTTGCCTAATTGGTATATAAAAAACCTTAATTTCTGTG
Source organism: Inga oerstediana (assembly GCA_963210345.1). Lineage (NCBI taxonomy): Eukaryota > Viridiplantae > Streptophyta > Magnoliopsida > Fabales > Fabaceae > Inga > Inga oerstediana. The sequence goes on along the minus strand of OY723404.1, from coordinate 11,809,867 downwards.
TATTTTTTTCCTTGATAAATAAAAAATACACACTGTTTATAATGTGTAGTAGCATGAACTTGATGATATTATATAGTTCTCACCATGACGCTATTGTAGGAATTTTCATGAAGTAGACGAGGCTTTAGTGCACCCTGTGATTGAGGCTTTGCAACCTATTGCTAATGTGACAGTTGAAAGCCAGGTAAGTGCTTGTAAGTCTAACAGTGATGAGACAAACTTGATAATTTGGATATGAATGACTCTAATGTTCGTCATCATTGGCAGGTTCTATACTACACGCCGAAGTCTTCCTTATCTTTCTGGGATGATAAGCGTGGCAGTCATATATTTAGTGCCAAGGACCTTCCATTCTTTGTACGATCCTTGTCTAGTGCTTTACAGCCCTTATCGAATAATCTGTAAATTTAGAAAAAAATACTCATTATTCAATATGTGTTTCCGTTTAGAGCCCTGTAGATGTTGCAAAACATGATACAAAGGAAGATGTTTGATGTTCACTCATTTGTTCACTTTTTTCAGTTCATGGCAGAAACATGGTTATGAATTCTTTGTCACTGTTATGCTTAAAATATGCAAGTCTATTGTCCTGTTTTCCTCGTTATGCAATGTTACTATGATCTAGACTATTATTAAAAGTTATTTTTGTTAAGTCAATATTTCTCGTTAAACAGGTTAATTCAAATGAGTGGCACTTGGATACTTCAGCTGCTGCTGGCGGGAGGTCAAAGATATTGCAATTTGTGGTGTATATTCTTTAACTCAATCTTACAGTTAGTCTTTATTCTCATATTTAATGAGATAGGAGTTGTTGACTAATATGATAAGTGCATCTGAAGATAAACATTTTAATGAAAAGTTAAAGAATGATTTAGAAAGATAGAATGACAGGACACAGGTTTCTCTCCGAAAGGAAAGAAGGATGTAAACAACCTAGACTTTAGCTCAAAATAGCCTTCTAATCCTTTTGAAGATCTCGAAGGAACAAATCCCCCTCCTTTCTCAATCCAACCCCCAAAAGAAATCTCTTTAAAAAAAAACTTATCAGAAACCCATGAGAAGGGCATAAAAATAATACTCTCCCAAAGATGGTGTGGTGGAAGTAACTGCTAATTACACACTAGAGTATTCTGCTCTAATCAAAGACATCACAAATCAGCTGAGACTGCGAAGTGCCAGAAATATTTATACTCCTTTGGCCTGCATCTGAGATGGATATTTAGTTTAGATCATTCTATTTATAGCCTTAGCATCAGAGAAAAAGAAAAGCTCCATATAACTTTTCTGACTTTATCTCTTCTCTCTCTTGGCTGATATATATATATATATATATATCTTCTCAAATGTCTTCTTTGTCTATTATATCAGGTATATACCGTCTGCTAAGGAGTGTCCTCTTCAATTGATACTTCCAAATGGAGAGATATCTGAGACAAATGGTTTTATATCACCGGTTAATCTTCACAACTTTAAAATTGCATCACCTGTTCTTTGTATTTTTCCCCTTATGAAATTGCCAAATTGCTTAACATTGAAGTTTTCAATCTGGAATATTGTAGATGTGGGGAGGTGTTTTTGTCTGGAATCCCAAGAGCTGCGTAAAGGCATCAGATACTAAGGATGTAGTCAGGAATATGATTTCTCCAGAGGTTTTCTTTTCTTCATTGATTAGAGTGTTTATTTGTTTCATATTTTCCATATACCAATCCGTTTAACATTTTATTGTATCTGCAGCACGTGGACATAAAGTAATCATTTCTACAAATGGATATCTGGAATTTCATTTTGTTGGTTTTTTGAAATGCATCCTTTAATTTCCATTGAAAGAATTTAATGACACCTGAACACACACACACTCACATTTTGCAGATGAGCATGCTTTATTTTCCTCTATATTGAAGCATGCATATTTTGAAACAGGATCTCCACAAGCTTTTTGAAGTTGTTATGGGGCAGCTGAGGCAACTTTTTGGCCTTAAGTCAACTAACCTCTACGTTGGTCTATCAGGAACATCCATCCTCCTTGGGAGTGAAAGAGGTTTCACAGAATGGTAAAAATAATTGTTCTTCGTAACTTTCATAATCTTTTGGGATAACTTTTGAAAGTGTGATACCAACTGCATAACCGGTGCTGAATGACCATCTTATTTCAAATCGATATAGTGAACGTATATCTGACTACTGAAGAGGCAAATGTTTTGAATTTTCATTTGTAATTGTGCAACATCCCAAGTCCCCCATTGAAATGTTGGTTGACATCCAAGAAAGAGGTCCTACTATTGAGTAATTTGTGGGAGCTTCATGGTATTTAAGTCATGAGTCTCACTCAATTAGCTTCTTGGGATGCTGCATATGGAACCCATTTACGTTACATATTATGTGCATATACTTTATATGGGTGGGTTTTCTTTTTCCTGCTTCCTGACTTTATAAAAAGACACTGAAAGAATTATTGGCTGCATGTGCAGGGAGTTGGATGTTTTATCCCGGCATCATTCATGCTTTAATCTTCATTCATGTGCTACAACGCTTGGATCTCTTTCTAGATTGGTATTCGTTATCAATGATACCCTTTCTTTATGTGACGGGACATGTGCATGATTTAGCTTGCTATTATTTACTAAAGCTCAAAATTTGTCATAGGTACAATCGTTGCCTAGGATGATTATCAAGGATGAAATTGGAAAACAAGTGAGTTGAAATTTTTTCTGGGGAAAATATAGATAGACAATGCAATTTAGTTTCTAGCAATGATCTGTAAGTTATCGTAGCAATGCAATTTTCCCGTTTGCATCCAGGTGTAAATATCTCAATTATATGTTATGCAATTGCAAAATATGTTCAGAAATTGTGTGTTTCTTTATAAATCACGATATTACTGATTTTTCAATATCACTTATGCCTAATTAATCGATATGCTAATTTTTCTAAATCACTTATTACCTTGTAAATATGGATTTAGATTTCCTCTCTCTCATCCCCTCAATATTGTCTTTGAGCAGGTGAAATTTTCTCTAGAGGCTGCAAAATTGGCTCAAAGTAATGCGTCTTTTGGTATATATGATGCCTCAGCTGGTAATGTTCTTCCTTGACTTTAACATCGATATCAAATCTTGTTGCTGGTTTTGGTACGGATTACTTTTTAGATTGCTTGTTGCTAAATTACAATTAATATCTTTGATTGTCAGTATCCTCGAGGCAGTCAAGGTCTTTGGCAGAGGATGCCTTTTATCACCCGTCAATCATGTCAATCAGCTATTATTCATTTGAGCATTGTTTTGCCGTCTATTCGGTTTGCCTCTCAACTCTTTCTATTCTAAATTAAACTACAAACGTGACCTATCTGTTTACACTATATTGACTAGAATATGTTTTAACTTTATGCACTCATGGTTATTAGGGAATGTATGTGGTACATTAATCTTTCATTTAAGCATAATTCCTCTTTAGTTTGATTAGATCTTTCTCTTGAAAAGAGAAAAAGAAAAGGAAACCATTAATAAAGTGGAAGAACCATACTTTCTGAAAAACGTCAGATTATTGTTGAAAATGGCTCAGGATGGTTGCATTTCCCTTACAAGACAAGTTGCAGTCTAAACAGTCTTGAGCTGGAAGTTGTGAGTAAATTATTGTCTTATTTCTTTCTTTTGTTGCAGCCGTTCTTTCTTCCAGTTTTAATGCATGTAATCCTTGCCGCCTTAAGAGAATGGAAAAGGTACAAACAAGAAAATAAGAAGTACTTGGCATGGAAGACCAAAGCAAAAATTACGTCTTGATTCCCTTGGCTCAAGAGGGTTTATGTGAAGTTTCCACTGTGAGTGAGATTTAGATGAGGGGTGAAGCATTCTAACTCATGTAAAATCCTTCCCCTCCTGAAGTTTTGCTGCTTTGTTTTGTTTTGTTTATATAGAAATTAGATGCTTTCTCCAAGACATTTTCGGACTTGGCAATATTTCTGTTGACAAATTTTTTCTTTGGGGAAATTATAGTGAAGTCCCAGACAAGAGAAAAAATTAAAAAAAAATAATCTCCTCAGATTTCAAACTGAAAAAATGGTTTTAAAAATTTGTCAATGACACCCCTGGATTTGTTAATGACCCGCACCTGGAGTCAATGAACTCATTTTTTTATTTTAAGATCTGAACAGATTATTTTTTTCATTTTTTCTCTTGTCTAGGATTTGATTGCAAGTTTTTCTTTTTTTTGGCCTTCAATATTTCTGTTGTCAATTGACAGTTGAAACGGCAAATTTTGTTTTGACACATTCCCAAAGGGGTCTCATGATAATTTCGATACAGGAGATACGAAGTGCCATATTCTGTTATTTTACTTGTCAGCTTTCTTCGTGGCTATTAATTAATTCTGATTTCTGACCCATGGAAAAAGGGTGGCAAAAATAGGAGAGTATTGGCAAATAGATTAATACGGAATATTGAAGAAATCCCCTGCAAAATGTTAACTTCTGCAAAATCAAATAAATTATACCACCAATTTTCACACATGTAAGTTAAACCTGAATGGTTCATTCTTTGCAGGGATGGAAATGCGTCTAGGGGTTTGGTCTAAGCTGGTTTAATTAGTAAATAGATTAGATTCAGGTTTAGGCCTATTGTCACCCCTACCTCTCGTCTTTGAGATGACAATATTAACTCATTCTCTCTATCTGATTTGAGTAATCATTCATCAACTAAAGCATAATAATTGCTATGATTTTATTTGTGTCAAAAAAATATTTCAATCTTAGTAGGAGGAGTTGGTCCTATTTACATGGGAAAAGTAAAAGGTAAAATCCAGTTTTAGCTGTTGCTTGTTATGCTTAATCGATTTTAGAAAACATCTCATTAGTTAATAGACGCTTGCTCGGACAACTACTATCATTAGACATTTTTTTCTTTTCCTTATCAAGCTCTTATATTATAATCAGAATGGATGTTAGGCTTTTAAGACATAATATAAAATTATAAATAAACTTGAAGAGTTATATATAAATTTAGATACATAGTCTTTTTTTTTTTTTTTTTGAACAATGATACATAGTCTATTCAAAAACCAACATTTTAAGTAGGCCTTAAAATAGACTTTAGGGTTTGTCATGCCTTTTAAAGGCATAGACTCAAGCCTTAAAAAAACACCTATATATAGACTCAGATTCAGGTTTAGACTTTAAATCTCTATTACAGGTCCAAACTTATTTGAGTATGGCCTAACTTAATCTATTTCCACCCTTATTCCCTTGAACTAGGGTTTTCCCCCTTTTAAGAAGCTTCCCTACATCGACGAAGACATACGATTTAATGTAGCATTTTCATTAGTAAAATAAGTGTTCTAGCATCGTAACACTTCTTTGGTAAAGAGATATCAATATTGTTAGTAGGTTATAGAAATAACAACTCTTGGCGTGTCCCTTCTAAATATTCAAAGGAATTGGAATGATCCTGAATTAAAACTCTTTCTTTTAGATTTTGCTTGCGACTCAAGACATTTTATCATCCAGGGTTTGGGCACTTCCGTATATTTTTCACTTCTCATAAAAACTCATTTATTCTTTAAAAAAAATGCAATCAGATACTGCCTGAAAAGCTAACCCCAACAAGATCAAAAGTGGGAGCTGAAGGAAGGGCATAAGACAAGCCACACTACTAAAAAAAACCAGGGAGCTATAATCAATTCCATTGGATCAGATTTGAAGTTATCTAATATCAAATGCATGATTCTGCTACTAATAATCAATGAAACTCGAGGGGGAACAAGGTGGAGGATTGGTTATAAAAGCATAAAAAGACAAGCCAAGAGAAAGGGTGGTTAGAAACAAGGTTAATTAAGTATAAACATACGCCTCGAAGCACGAGTTATCTCAGTAACAATATTACACTAATACCAAACGAAGAAAAATATCACTCCGTTTTCAATTGTCAACCCTTTGACTCTAAAGCCAAAAGTATCTTCTTCCTTGGCCCCTGAAACCAACAAAGCAAATTCAGAATGAGACGCACCAAAGCGAAAAAGGGAAATTAAAGACAATTAATCTTTTAAAGTGAGGGCATGATTGGCAGAAATAAGAGGAATGGTGAGACTAAAATATAAATATAATACTAGTCTGAAACCATCGCATCAAAATGATCCACAACAGTGTGGTATTGGTCTTATTTTTGGCCAACGGCATCGAGAAGACAGTATTTCGAATGGAAAATTGTTATTCCAAGTCACTTTAGTGAAAGAAAAGAATTGCTTTCAAGGGTGATATTAAGTCCCATAACCTTGAGACCTTCATGCTAGAGGAAAATCTGTTATAGTAGGACACAAGTTGCATAAACTTGAGTAATTAGATATAGTAGTGGCGGCCCAGTGCACAAGACTCCCATTAAGTGGGGTTTGGGGAGGAATAGATGTACTCAGCCTTACCCCTACAATCAGAGAGGCTATTTCCAGAATTTGAACCTGTGACATCTAGATCACATGACAACAACCTTACCGCTGTGCCAAGACTCACCCTCTTGACTAATTAGATATGCTACACTTAAATTGCATACAGACATTGATTGCAAACATTGGCAACTTCAAGTCATTAATAGAGTAACCATCTCACAGCAACGTTAATAGGAACATAAGCTTCACAGTCCGGGATTTCAAGCAAGCATGGAGTAGTTATTCACTAGTAAGTGATAATCAACAATTTTGAATGGATCACAAGGGCATTTTCCTATTCAACATGCTCGATTCACACACAAAATATAGCTGCAGGAAAACAAAGTATAGTGCAAGGACCTCAATTACACTCACCATTGGTATACCCATAACCTTGAGATCATCATCAGTCATGTGCATGAGAGCTGTCATATCAACCTGCAGAAACAAGTTTTACAGATGAATGCTGACTCTGGATTAAAAAAAAATGAAATCCCAATAGCATTGACCTTGCAACTAAAGGAAAGTGAAAAGAAAGATTTGTTAATGAGCTACATACTTCTTCAGCTTGAAAAATTACGAGATACTTCTCTAGACCCAGGGAATGCAAAAATTCATCCACTGAAGTACCAGCCTGTAAAGCAAGAACAATAGTAATAGTGAGGAAATGCAAACTACATCAAGTGTTTTGGAAAATAAGGGGGAGAAAACATATTTAACAAAATTGATATCCTCAAGCAAATTATGTGAAGATGATACTTCTTGGACAAAAAAATAAAAAATTATAAACAAAAAAGCTAAAATATAAACACAAAATGACTACCAAAATAAGCACGCTGTCACCTACCACAACTATGATCTCTGGTCAATCAAAATGGGTTAACATACAAAATTAAACCTATCATATATCTGATTAAACAGTCAGCCTGTTAGCATTACATAACCCATCAATGCTTCACCCACTTTCACCTTCTTCCACCAGCAATTTCAAATACCACAAACACAACATTAATGTTTGATAAATAATAATCTTGTCATTATCATTATTACAGCACATCTGCAATAGAACATTGTGACTGCATTACAATGGCAGATCCTCCTTATATCATCAAGTTCACTTAATTGCAATTTCCATAGCTGCTATGATATTCAATTAATTGATGCCTCTTTATTCATGAACCTCCTAACAAAAATAATAATTATGCTCCTGCTCTTCAATGATAAATCACCCTAAACTTCTAATAATTTTTACCAAGATCTGAAATCACATGACAATTGATCATAGCTACACGGTCATTATTCTCCAAATCATATTCTATAAATTCTCCAAAACTTCTATCTTATGGCAAAGTATATTTACTTCTACACATTTTATCTTACCTTCAACCAAAGTTTAAAAAAAGAAAAAAAGAAAAAGAAAGAAAGAAAAAGAATATCCACAAGCCCTTCCTATCTCTTACCATGTTACTATTCCTCTATTTCAACACCAGCATCTCCATTACAACTTTCCAGCCCCACATAATTTTTATTTTAAAATAAATCTCTGACTGGTAGAAATATAATATAGTGAATATTGACAGCACTGTGCCAGAAAATGGATCAGCTAGCAGAACCAGATTTTATGCTTCAATTTCAAAGGAATACTCAAGCAGCCAACAATTCCTGATTCATTTCATTTGATCCAGTGTTGCCACACTTAATGATCAGCCAAATGAATCTGATTCTTGGGCTAGGTTCACCATATTATAATTCCCAAAATCAAGTGTTCAGAAGCCCTCTCAAGGGTTGGTTCGAAGAGGGGAGAATATGGGAGTAATTCAATGGCAGCGGCGCAACAGATGATCTCAAAGCAAGCTATTCAAAGGGCCTTGAAGCCTTCAATGGAGATGGCTAAGTTAGATACCAAGCATCTCTTCCTTCAAGCTTATAATTTTTAATTGAAGAAAGAGGCAAATCTTCCCCAACTCCCAAATAACCTATCCATCATTTTCTATTATTTTTAAAAATAAAGATTTCTTTAAGTTTAAGCCCCATTCTTCTAAATATATCTCCTCCCTCTTTTTGTGATTCACAATATGATATTTTTAACTTTTAAATAAAATAGAAAGAGGGACCACAAAGCTTCCCTGAAAAATGATCCAGAAAAAACCAAATCATCTAGGTTTTATGCACCCCTCTTATGGAACCTAGTGAAACTAAAACATGCAAAGTTTCCAAGACAAGAGAACTGAAAAACTTAATAGCCAAACAAATAGTTCTCTTTATCTCAGATAAAACACCAAAAAGTGAAACTAAAGCAGATCCAATTCATCAATATAAAGCAGACTAAAGCACATTAATGTAATAACACAATTTAAATTACTATGCAGTCATCCTCCATGTAAGACACAACAGGGAAAGCATAATCCAGTAAAAGCTGGTGTTAAAGCATGATAAACATTAAGAATGACCAAACAACACACTTAGTTTATACCAAATTACCAAATAGATGGGAAAAAAAATACTTAACCTTTTGTGATGTCTTCTTTTTGGGAGCTGGGTTAGTTGCTCTTTTAGTATTTGGTGCAGAAGCCTCAACAATGACACCTTTACTGCTTGGTTTAACAACTTCCACTTTCGACTTCGGTGGATCTGAGTTTTTAGGCTGTTGAGTCATCGTCCCAGATAACTTTTCACGCAGATCACGCATGCCTGGAACAGAATTCTTTCCACTCTGGGCAGCTGGTTGAAGGCCCTTTTTCTGAAGCTTCAGGCGAAGATCTTGACCACCAACTTGGCGTTCTTCACAAGTCATTAAGAATATATCAACACCCAAAACAAAGAAATAATGGCATTCAACAAGATCAGCAACTTATACTTGCATATGTTAATAACACAGTTAATCCATACTAGAAACTCGTTGTTCGCCATCCTCAAAAAGATCGTGCTCCCATTTGTCATCTTGTCTCTGCCTGCAAAATATATGCCTCTTAACTAAATCTTCAAAATTTTTATTTTCAATAATCATTTCAACATTCAAGAATGTGGATGAACTTGCCACATAGGAGGGGCATGCTTATTTGAAACATTATGAACATACAACCAACTCTAGGGTACAAAAACACAAGCTAGGGCAGTAATTCATTAAGAGATGATGCTACTCCAACAGACAAGAAGTAAATAATCCAACGTAAGAACCCAGTGGTATGCAGAATTGATTTTGATGGAAATGGAAATGGATATGGAAATGAAGTTTAAAAGTGTGTTTGGTATGTCATGGAAATGAGATATAATTTTTGTATGAAAAGACCAAAATACCCTCTATAAATTAAGAAATAAAAAAATCTCCCACAAAATTCCATCACCACGAAATCGCTGTGCGGACCAAATTAATCCAGATCTCTCTTTTTTGCTGTGGACTACCCAGAAAAAAATGAGTTGTGGAAATGAGGTTTGATTGTAGATCTTTCATATTAAAAAGCTTCCATTGAATATCCAAATCGAATCAAGCAGTCAAGCTCTCTATTTGTTGTTCATTCTCGATCTCTCTTTTTCTCTCTTTGTTCTATTCATTCTCATTCTCGATCCAAGGACCCATCTCTGGTGCTCGCTTGCACAGGTCACCATCGGTGGTGCTGGGGTTGAAGATGAAGGTCAGCGATGGTTCATCAATGGAGGTTGGGGAAAAGATGAAGAAGACGAAGTTGAGGAAGGTCGATGGTAGGTGCGGTGGGTGGGGAAGAAGGTCGATGGTGGCTGGGGAAGAAGGTCGCCGGCGGTGGCGGTGGGTAGAGAAGAAGGTCACTGGTGAGGGCAGAAGAAGGTCGCTGCCATCGGTGACGATGAATCATGATGCGATGGGTTGGGGTTGATGAGAAAGGGGAGGGGCAAAAATGATCTTTCTAATGTGGAATTGTCAAATCTGAGGTTTTGATATGGAAATCATTTCCATCAATTTTGATGGATTTGGCCTCCATATGGAAGCCAATTCCATACTCCTAGATTTGTACCAAACAAGACAAAAGTATGGAATTGGCCTCCAATTCCATTTCCATGAGGCTAATTCCAGTGTACCAAACAGGCCCAATGAAGCGGTAGAAAATTATGCTGTCTACAGAAGAACTTCTGAAGAGATAACTAAGTCTAAGAACATCTGCTGTCCCACAAAGAAATCTTTTTCCCATCTTTCCCTACTACATGCATAACAAAGCACAAAAGAGTATGTCTCATTGACTAACAGAAATTAAAAAGAAAATCCTAAAAATCAGATTCCATGTTCTGAAAAATACAACGAGCCACACGTGACAGGAATTGACATAATAAGAAAAGTAGGAAATATTATCTTCATGCCACAGCAAGTAGTTCAAGAACCAAATTGCAGCTAGTGGACTACAGTTCATTCATCAAATATCATAAAATGCCTTGCTACTGAGCTGAGAAGAATGTGCTGTGATGCCACTCAACAGGAAGATCATGGTAGAATAATCATAGAAAACAGCCCAAACAGCTGGAAAATATAAAAAGTGATTCGATACGACACCAATACAATGAATAATTACTCCATATTTCATCAAACATTTCTTTCCAAGTAAAAATGCAACGGAGAACAAAACCGGGGGACAGAAGGTTGACCTCTTTCCAGTGATTTGTCGCGGGCGGGTAGAGTCACTAGCAAAATTTCCATTAAGCCGTTCCTTTACTGACCTCCTCGCTCCAGTCTCCACCCGATCAGAATACATCTTCAACTGCTAATTCGAAATGAAGCAAAAACCAACACTGATCCTAAACCCTAACTTGACAGCACCAACAAAAAGAATGTACCAGGCAAACGCAAAATTACCGAGATGCTGAATGCCCCAAGTCCAGAAAGGATCAGAGAATATGGGGGGAAAAGCAAAAACCCTAGCCCTCTTAACCTTACAAAAGAATCAAAAACTCAAAAGGCAAAACAAACAAAAAGGAGTATAAGGAAAATTCGAATACGGAGAAAAGCGAGCTTGATAGTGTAAACGCTGTCGCAGTTGAAGAGCAGAGAAAGAGAGAGGGAAGAAGGTTGTTCGAAGGGAATCAAGAGAGCAGCCGGTTGAGGGTGGAGAAGGGCCGATGGGGTTTTTCGGGGGTCCGGTTTGGCACCCACCAGCGAAGCAGACTCCTCATTATTTACTGTCGTCCAGCCATCAGAATTCAGATATAGCAATATGACACGTTAAATGGAGCCCTAATCCAATTGAGCCCTCTTTTTTATTTTTGGGAAAATTTCACCTACAATCCAAACAAAAGAAAACACTATACAAAAGTCTATTGAAATCTTAAATTTGTAATGTTATGAAAACTGGACTGACACAGAAACCGGCTAATTGGTGGTTTGATCAGTCTGGTCTGATAGATAACTCTGGTATAACCGGTTTTTTTGCTGTTTGATTGGTTTTTTATTTTTCTTTTTAATATTTTATTCATAATTTCATATAAATAATCTTGAAATCTTCACTTCCTTACTGGTCTAGCCTTGGGTTGACTCCAATCTGACTCACTGACCCTTGACCCAGTACCCCGACCAATTCAGTATTCGGTCTGGGTTTCAGAACCTTACAAATTTGTAATGAAGTCCCGTAAAACATTTGTGAAATATATTCCAAATGTGAAAATTCCAAAATACCCTTAATGAATACACAATCATTCGTTCTCTCTCTCTCTCTTTAATCAATAGGGTTATTTTGGACTTTGCACATTTAAAATATATTATAAAAATATCTTACAGGACCTCACTGAAAATTTGAGATTTTAAGGGAAATTTCTATCATATTTTATCTTATTCGGGACTTAGGTGTAATTTCCCATTATTATTATAATTATTATTTTTTTGTATGGCCATAGTGCAAAACCAAAAGTCGAAAATGTTAATTAAGCATGGTATAAAGAATGTTAATTTTTTTGGTCAACGTAAAAAAATGTTAATTAGCTTATGTCGTCAAATTTTTTGACCTGAAATTTGATTGAAATAAAAAATATTATTTATCAATTTAGTTGTAATCAGATTATCATTCTGTCATTAGTTTGGCCCAAAAAATATTAGTATGTTGACAGAAAAATATGTATTAATGTATTCCTTCGGTATTATATTTGTAAGTCACTCCCAACATATTTTATCCCAATCGAAAAATAAACCTCAATAATTTTGCTTTAAAATTTAACAACCTTTTAATTTTATCCTTATTTAATGTACACTATAACTCATAACAACAAAGTCTAGATAATAATATATGGATGGTAAACTGGTGTGTTTACATGAAAAATTTGATAATATAACTTATACATAGGACAAAAAATCTTCGTTCTCCCTTATAATTACGATGAGAGGAATATAATATTTCTTCCGGTTTTTAATATAAAACTTATTTATCTAATTTCATAAGATTAAAGAAGTTAGTTGAATTAGTTAATATAACATATATTTTCTAAAACATTCTAATTATCTTCTTCAATTCGTTCATTTCCTCTCATCGGTGATTTTTGTTCATTGGGTTTTAATAGGAGTAAATTAGAAAAAGATTACCAAATTTAAAAACTTTATCTTATATTTAAGACTAAAATCAACTTTTTAAATATATTTTATATTAAATATAAGAAGAGTATAAAAACTCTAAACAATTCTCCCCTCATGAATTCGCTTTTTAAAAGGAATAAATTTGGCCGCCTTGTTTGTTATGCTTAGTGCTTCTTGTTTTTATCCAACCCATTCAAAATTTGATACCAAATACAATTAATCTAGACTTTAGAGAAAATCAATGAAAACAATTCTTTTTTTGGGGCCCGCAATGAAAACAATTCAAATAAATTACGCTAAAATATATACGTTGGATGCTTTTAAGTTTATATCAAGTTTCAGTTTCATCCATTGGTTAAAAAAGTTTCAGTTTAAAAAATGCATTTTTAGTTATTTAATCTTCATCCTATTAGTTTCATTTAAAAGTAAATGTTGATTCAACAAATTTTGATACTAAAGAATTAATATTTAAGCATATTTTGACAACAGTTAACTATAGAAGCACCGTTTAAATTTGTTGAATCAGCATTTACAGTGAAATAAAACTAATGGTATTAAGATTAAACTATTAAAAGAGCATTTTTAAAACTTAAGGGACCAAATTGAAATTTGATATAAACTTAAAGGACTGAATGCATATTGTATCTAACAAATTTTTGCCACTATCAACCCTTAATATAAGATTCACTTTCTACCAACAGAGAGTTGGCCTTGTAGTCCAAAAAAATAAAAAAACAAAGAGTTGGTCTAGTCGTGTAAGATTTCCATTAGATTCCTCTCAATCTTGAGTTCGAATCCCAAAGAAAACACTTATGTTAGGAGGGGCAATCACGAACCTCGAACCTGTTATCGGATAATAATATTAAAAAAAAAAACTCACTTTCTAGTTAAATTTTTTCTTTTAATTAAAGTGAGTCCTTAAGCACCTGGGTGATTATATTAGCATAGGCAAAAAATATCATAGTATTACTCTGATCATTAATATAAAACATTTTTATCTAACTTGATTAAATTAAGAAAGTTAGCTGAGTTAGTTAATATGACATATATTTTTTAAAATATCATAAACATCTTCTTTAATTTCCTCATTCTCTCACCTTCTTGATTATTGTTGAGGGAGCATCAATAGAAATAAATTAAGAAAATATTAATAAATATGTAAACTATATCTTATATCTAAAATCAATATCAACTCTCAAATGTTATCTTATAATTAGAACTGAAGGAGTATAAGTGTTTAAAGGAGATAAGAACTTCAGAGCCTCGTACACAAGATCTTAAATGAAGAGACTTTAACTAATATCCTCCAAATTTCATAAAGGGTAATAAACTTTTCTTTGGCTCCGTTTAATAATCAAAATTCCCCTAAAAGGCTAAAACCAACAAAATATAGCTCTGAGAATCACAAAATATTTTGGTTCCAAAATACTTACAAAGTAATAACTGAAAGAAAAAAAACAAAATCTTCCTCAATGTATAACATAAAACAGCCGAAACGTATGTAACAATTTATCAAGGAATTAGCAGTTATTTTTTAAAATGCAATTTTCTCTTCCATTAAGTCCTAACTGAAGAGAAATAACTTAATGTAACAACTCTTTCATTAATTGGACATAAATATGCTTCTCACACTGTTACAAAAACAATACCGTATTTAGCCACTTTAGTCGAAACACCATCAAACATTAGAAAGTGCATTAGATTCTGATTAATTTGTGATTAATTAGAATTATCAAACATGAAGGCAACTATGGATGATATAGAACTAGTTGAGAAAATTGTGATTTGTCCAGACGAATCCAAACCCAATAAGAGAATGTTCTTGTCAAACATTGACTTAACCCTTGTTGCTTATCAAGATTCTGCTTCCTTCTTTGATCCTCCAAGTAGCCACATGAGTTTTTCTGAGATTTGTAACAAGTTGTATGGTGCTCTACGCCAAATGATTAATGTGCATTACGACTTCATGGCTGGCCGTCTCGTGCCAAGTTCTGAAGGCGATGATCGGTTCGAGATCGACTGTAACGGCGCCGGCATTGTTGTTGTCGGGGCAAAAACCGATAAGAAGTTGAGTGAATTTGGTCAGATGTCAGTGACTAACACAAAGTTGAAGCAACTTGTTGGTTTCTTGTATGAAGAGGATGATGATGAAATTGACTTGAAAGATAGGCCTCTTACGTCTTTACAGGTTCCTAATTCTATAATTCTGATCTACATATTATTTTCTGTTGCAACACGCACACTCACACACATTTTTAAGGTAGATGCATTTTAATTGATCCGATTTTGTTTCGCTGATCCTTTTCTAGTAAGAAAATATTAATTGCAATACACACTTCTTTGAAATTGGGAAAATTACACCTAAGTTCTAAGAAAGAAGGAAAATGAAAATATGGTCTTCTGCAATTACAAAATGAAAATATAATCCCATTGATAACTTCAAGAGCGGGTCATTGACAACTTTATAGGACCATTTTTTTATTTCTTTAGAACTTGAGTGTAATTTTCCCTTTGAAATTTGAACAATTCCACAATTTTGTTTTGATTAGCCTGGCTTCTTATAAAAAGTGTGGCCTAATGCATTAAAGCTCACACTAAGTGGGGTTTGGTTTCTTATAAATTAGGAAAAATTAATCTGCAAGTTCTTAAAGTTTCACTAAATTTTTTAATCAGGTCCTTATACTTTTTTCTTTTTATCATATTCTTAGTGTTTCACCTAATTTTTCTTACAGATTTTTTCCTCTAAGAAAAAATTTATAGGAATTTGATTAAAAGTAGGAAACTACAGGTATTTGCAAATTAATTTTTCCTTTGAATTATAAATATATATATATTGATTAATAATGAATTGTTTTGCCAATCCTTTACTAGAAAACATCTGTTAATTGCAATACACACTAATATATACTTTTTAATTTAATATAATTTAAACACACACACAAACAAATAAGTTAAGGTTGAGTTCAAATCTAGGACCTCATCCAAACATGGCAGGTAGCATTGCCACTAGGACAACTAGCTGTTGAACAATACACACTTATATGAAATTGGAACAATCCATGAATTTTATTTTGAATGCTTCTTATAGATTATAATATATATATATATATATATAGAGACTATTTTTGCACAAAAAGATTTGCTTACAATTAATTATTTTGTTGGTTATGACAGTTAACTCAATTTGGATGTGGAAGCTTAGCTCTAGCCTCTCACTACAACCACTGCGCACTTGATGGTGTAGCAATAAGTGACTTTGAGAAGAACTTAGCTGCCTTAACAAGAGGTGATAATTTCACAGTTATACCTAATTCAGACAGAACATTCCTCAAAGCAAGAAGCCCTCTAAAGATTAATCATCCTCATTATGAGTACTCCAAAACAACAAACAATAATCATGTGTTCACTTCTCGCGGCATCAAAATCACCACAAAACCAAGATCATCCATGGCAGAAAGCAGAGTTCATGTGCTTCATTTATCACCACAACAAGTTTCCATCTTCAAGAAGAAGATCAGTAATACCTTAAAGAAGATAAGTTCCTTTCAAGTAGTTGCAGTGAGAGTATGGAAAGCAAGGAGCATTGCGATGAAGATGCCGGAGGAGGAGATATCGACGATGCTTTTCCCGGTCGAAGTGAGGAAGTGGATTGTGCCAGAACTAAAAGAAAAAGAAGTTTTTGCAGGTAATGCATTGGTACCTGGATTTGCTAGGGCTACAGTGAAGGAATTGAAGGAAGAAGAAGATGATTATCTGATAAGGAAAGTGCAAGAAGGGATTGAGAGGATTGATGAAGAGTATGTGAGGTCAGGGATTGATTGGTTAGAGGAAAACAGAGGAGTGCCCTGTTCTGAAAACAGTTTTTCATTGGTGGCTTGGTGGAAATTAGGGTTAGAGGATCAAGAATTTTCTTGGGGAAGAGTGAAATGTGCTACACCACTTGAACTTAAGCCTGGTTTGGTTATGATGTTGCCTGGAACTGAAGGTGAAGGAGGAGGTCTTAATGTTTGTCTGGATTTACCTGAGGATCAGATGCAAGAGTTCTGCAGAATTATGCGTCAAGTATGAACTTATTTTACCTCTAATATGATAATTAAAGTATATCTGAGTCTTGGATTTAGAATCTTCTTGTTTGTTTTTTTTTCCCTCAATAATCTATGAGACAATGTATGCAATGATGTTTTCAATAACATGAATTTTCATGGGCCTTGTTAGGATTCAACTATATGACAATGCCAAAAAGGTTCAATGTGTTGGTTATTTTGAGAATTAATGGTCGTTTCAAAAGGAATTGTTACACTTTTAATTATATTAATTATCATAACCCATCCATGTTCAAAGTTATTAATTTTGTAACTAACATTTAAAACCAACGTTTCCCATTATTCTTATTAAAAGGGGCAACTGTGCAGCAAATAAGGCCAACTGTTATGATAGTTTAATATAATATATATAGTTTTTAGTGACTAGTGAAGAAAGAGAGCAAAATCTATATATATATATAGTGCCCTAGCCCTAGTTTCTAAAAGAAGTTTATAGATAGTATTCTTCCTTCTCTCATTCTTTTGGTTATAATATCCGACCCTATGTAGTTCTGTTTAGTTGATATTCTTTAGGAAGGGTCTGATTAATCCCTGGGCCGTTTGTGTAAGTGGAATAGTCCTCAAGAACATTTTCTTTAGGCACAACTCAGATAATCTCAAACTCCTATTCCACCAAAACATTGGTCAAGAACAGAGGTAATACTATAATAGTGTAATCCGTTTAAGGACTTGAGCAATGATGCCACATCAATAAAATCAACTGTATTCATAGCCACGGTACAACATGGTTTCTTTATTTGACATAAGTGAGCCTAAAACAGACACTCCGGCTCTAAACATAGCACTACAAATTATGTTTAACATTTAGAATTGAAGGCAGTATATCAGTTTCCATACTAGTATCAAGTGTTTGATTTGAAGATCAATAAAAGATTAATTATAATAATGTCCGAGTGCTAAAAAGTCCAAAGAAGGGATTTGTAATAGCAGACTTCAACACAAATCCAGCTGAATTTAGTAGTGTTATGTCCAACTTTTCCTCAGGAAGACACAAAAAGTCACCCATTCTCTCAAACCCACATAGTTCAAGAAATTCCACACCTCCATTCAAACTCCCAACTCTATCCTGTTCAAAAAGAGAGGAAAAAAATAAATGAAAGATAAAACATAAAAAACTTAATCTACTTCGTTAGATACAAGAAATCCACAGCATTCCCCAAACTTTCACCTTGGAGCCATAAGCAAACAACTTGTAATGGCTCAGCTTGAATTAACTATTTAGAGGAATAAAGATATTAGAGAAACTAAAGTCTTACCATTGATCAAAACATTGTGTCTTACCTGGAATAATGGGTTGCCCAATCGGATCTTCCTGTATTTTTCCTGGTTGGGATTCTTGACAACATTTCCGACATAAATTAGAAGTGTTTCAAAGGCCCTTCTGACTCTTGCATGCTCTTCCTATAGAGAATTTTAAATAAGAGAAAGAATTAGAAAAACAGCTACTATGATTAACTTCCATACCATAAAGCTAATGCAAGACTGGCGAATAAAGCATGTTATATGAAGCTCCTGATATAATTGTGATGAAAGTTTCAGAATTTGTAGACCGCTTCTTGTGGATTCTCATGAGATAAGGTTAAAACTATAAATATACATAAAACTTCAAAATGAACCATCCAATCAAAACTTAGGTATGAATGTAAAGCTTAAAGAGGAACGACTGAATGACATAAATGTTTCTCAGTCCATATTTTTGTGTGGATAAGCTGATCACTACATCTGTAATCTAGAACACGTATGTGAAAAACTGTACCTTGTCTTGAAACAACATGGATTGAGAAGAAAAATGCTTTGTTCTAATTGGGGGGAAAATCTATGAACCAAAGACAAAAAATCTATCTAAGCAAGAATGAACATGAGTAAAGGTTCGTATAGGTATCTTGTTTACTGAACAGGTTGGGTGCACAAATGACTTGGATCACTCAGTAAAAAATGAGTACTGTAAGACTTTTTTTTAAAGTTTTATCCTATCTTACACGTCAAATGAGCCTATATCTACCTTATAGAAGGATTCCATAACACTTGTATAATTAGACAAATAAGCAGAATTAAAAAAAAAAATTCATTAACCTGGTGGTTACGCTTGAGGGACCTCAAACATTCTCTCAAGAGATCAACTTTTGTAACGGTGTAAACAGGCTTTGGATTCTGCAGTTTCTATTGAAGCAATGAAGTGTTTAAAAATTTGATTTTCATTGATGCAATGGAAGGGTAAAAAATATGATAAATTTCATTTAAATATGAAATACATAGATCTTTAAGTTCAAAGTAAGAGAAAGCAGACATACTACCTGTTCTTTTTGTACTCTTGTAGCTGAAGTTTTTACCGTTGCATGGCCTTCTAGGGGCAACCCAATTTTAGACCTTCTGTTTAACTGTCAAGATAGACAAACTTCAAGCCTTCTCAATGATACTCACAATAAATGGAACACATAATCAGGTATAATAGATCCTCCTCAGTCAGGTGTTCAGAAGAGAACTTCTGAAAGTACATGACAAGGCAATGCATATCTATATTATTTTTCCTATCTTTGACTGGAGTTCAAAATGGAAACAGGGTTTAGATTCCACGGACTGACATAATCACTGTTCTTAGTGATGGAGGCATTTTATAAACTATGATGGAGAAATTTATCAAATTCATCATACTAAATAAAAAAAGTTGTTAAAAATTTGCTGTCAAAATATAGATATTAAGTTCTCCCCACCTTATCCTGTTCTAGTTTCTGTATGACTTTTTCCCTTGCTCTTTTCTCTTCTTCTTTCTCTGCTTTCCGCAAGGCTATATTTCTGATAACCAACATGCATCAGGGAAACCACCTAACATCGTTATAGAACCAGAATTAGAATATAGAGCTCAATTATTAAATATGAACATACCTTTGCCTTTCATTCTCTTCAGCAATTCGCTGCATCTCATTGAGTTTCTTACCTGTTTGGATTCTCTCCTGGAATGAGACCAGTAAACGATTACATAAATTGATGTTGCCATGGTTAAATACTATTGCAAGACATAAACACAGAACTAACGGAAATCCTAACTTCTTTATGATTCTACCAAAATGGGTTTGAACTAGTAAGAAAAATTATTCTGATCTTAACAAATATTTGAAGTTTATTGAATTGGTGAACAATAAGTTATTGCATAGTTGAGAAATTATTAAATTAAAAGCATGTACCTTTTCCCTTTCTATCTCCAATTTCTTTTCTTTCTCTTCTTTCATCTTATGTAGTTGTTCCCTACTGAGAAGCGATGGTAACAGGAACCAACCAGAAGAAAGGGAAACGATGAGTTTAATATTTCCAGTATTTAAACTAAGTTATAACACCACATGAAATATATCATCTATAGTGGTAAATAATAATTAGATCAAGTTAATTTGTCACAGCAACTTCTTGTTTGAACAGCTGTAAATAAACCTTAGCTTCTGTTCTTTGATTTGCGATTCTTCTGTGATAGGGAATGAATGATTAGAACTAATCTTCCTTAGCTTCTGTGCTTTGATTTCCATTTCTTCTGTTATAGGGAAGGATTGAGAAGAACCAATCTCAATATCTACGTCTACCTGGGAGAATGTGAACAATGATACAATGAGTTAGCCCAACCATAGCTACCAACCAGAACTTGTATCCATCGAACTGAAGAATTTTGGCAAAACACTCTAGTATAACTTAATTCTGTACAAGAAGAAATATCAAAGTCTTAAAAAGCAACTGAAGTCCATGTAATTAAAGTTATAAATGAAAACTTAATTCTGTTGTGATGGTGGTTTTTGCTTTGGAAGGTGAGAACTTCGATCAGCTTGTCACACAAACGATATTTAAAATTATGAAAACAGTCATACAAAAACTTACCAATGGAATCTCATCAATATCAGGATCATTCTCATGATCAAATATCCAATTTATAGCTTCATCTACATTATTATTGCCTGGAAAAGAGAAACATCTTGGTTTAAGTAAATATAGCACAAATTAAAAACAGCCAAAAATAAACTAGCTAGCATAAGGAATGACATGTCTAAGAAATATCGTTATAATGATAAATAGACTAACCAGAATAATGGAGAGCTCGAGTTGCCTTTGCATTTGGAAATCCCATAGCTTCAAGTTCTTCAAGCATCTTTTTGTCCACTTTTGGAACAGCCATTTCAATGGACAAAATAAGACACTGAAAATAAAAACATGTTATTTCCCAATTCCCTCCATTACAGATTCATTATTAGGGGAATTTTAATATGAAAATAAAAACAGCAGCTAAATATTCCCCAAACTTCAGGATTCAGGTCCATTTCTGGATGGGGGAAAAAAACTCCAATTTTTTTTTTTTGGCTCGTTTTATTATCCGCAAGTTTTCATCAGCCAAATGTAACACACAACAGTGATAAAAAACCAAGATCCAAAGGGGCTAGATCAATAAGAAGAGATAGTGTTTCTCCATAACAACCTGAGTTAAACTTCTTAAAACGTATTTTATGATTAATAATCTTAAATGCCCAGGCCCCAAAATGAAAAGATTAAAAAATATAAATACCTTCTCCAAAAGGAAAGTAAGATGCTCGGCTCAACGGGGAAGGAGAAGGCGATCGAGGAAGCTTTGAAATATCAATTAGGGTATGTAAAGAGTGAGGTATAAATTTCTTGAAATTCTTCGAGCGCCTTCAAGAAAACCCACTATGGAAGCAACAAGAATGATCGGAATGATAGGGATTGAGATTCTTTTTCGATTTCCATCCAACATGAGAAGAGAAATCGAGAAAGCCACCACCACCCACTTCTGGGTTTCTCTTACCCTCTTTCTTTCTCGCTGTGTTTCCTTCAGCATTCTGATGCTTCGAGCTTTTGGTTTGCTTGTACGTGAATTAAAGAACTTCGCGCTCATTTATTCTGTTTAAGCGCCATCTAACGGTAACCCGTAACCACAAGCTTTGGAAAAATGACAGTTAAGTAGCTCAAAACCTACCAGGCACTTTTAATTACTACCTCCGTCTTAAATATAGGATAAAGTTTGTAGTGTAAATTGTACTATAAATTTTATCCTATATTTAAGACCGGAAGGAGTATTTTATAGGAATTGAAAACTAATTCATAGTTAAAGAGATTTTAAAAATAGGAAAAAGACAAAAAAATATTATTACTTAAACTTCAAAATTTCAAATTAGTGTTTTCATATTAAAATGAGTTGCTAATTGTTATATTTTTTCAGTCAATACATATACTTTTCCTACTTAAATGAGTTGTCAATTATAATACTCTTGTAATCAATACCTATATTCTTAAAAATAATCAAATTAATTTGGGATTTTGAAGTTCAAGTGTTATTATTTTATCTTTTTTTCCAAAATTATACATATATTATGGCAAAAAAAATGGAAAATTGGGGAAGGTCTCCCATTGAAAATTTTATGAGTGAGAAGTACTTTACAAATTTTGTATTGTGTTAAATGTTAAAAAATTATTTATACGAATAAGAATTAGTATAGTGTTTGTTTTAATATTATTTAAAAATAAATGTGTGTTAATTTTCTTAAAATACTAAGAACATTAGAAAAATGATATTTCTACGTTATTAAATATGTATCTTAAAAATGATTTTCAATATAATATTTTAATCAACTTTATCTTCCAAATTCATAACAACAGTTGAAAATCACATGACAATTTATTTCCAAGTAGCCTATTAACTCATAATTTTTCATTTATAAAATACACAATAGGTTATCATACAATATTCATTGATTCTCCTTCTAAGCCTACTATTAAAAAATATTTGTTGTTTTCAAGTTCATCTTTGGCCACCATTATCTACAAACTTGAATACATTAGGGGTTGACAATGTTCTGAATTTGGGTCTAATTCTAGTGCACGGACATATGCAGAAAAGATGCAAATGTTGAATGCAAGTACCAATGAAGAGAAGAAAAGTGCGATGAAGGGGATTATTGTAATTCTCCAAATTTTAGCGAGGCTTGATGTTACAATGCAAGATATCAAACGGTTTTGTAATTACATGAAAAACTTGGTACTGACTAAAGGAGTGGTAGAAACCACATTATTTCCTTAATAGGGCCGCCAACACTATGAATTTTGAGAGATTAATAGTCAGCGTTATTATCGCTTCAAAGCTAAAGAATTGTTTTAATTTTGGAGTGATCATAACTTTTGAGCATAATCATATTCATTTGAGCTTTGGCTATTTCGTGAACCCGCAACTAGAGCTGGGAATTAGGGCAGGCCTTTGATTGGCCAGGGCCTAAAAGGGCTGGCCCTTTTAGGTTCGAGGTCAGAAAAATTGTAGTTTTCAAAGCTCGACCCGAGAGCATGCGGGTCAGGGCTGGAAAGTCCTTTTCATAATATGTAACTATTTTTCTGGCATTTTTTTTCCCAAAACGATATAATTAGTAAATAACAATGATTAAAATTCTAATTTAACACATAAATATTGTCAACATTAAAATTTAAACAACACGTCTCATGCAACAAACAAACATAGTTACCAATGCATAATCAAAGGTAAAATCATGTTTATAAATAACTCATACAAAAGTCAAAGCATAAAAAAGACAAGAAGCTAAACACTCTAACCTCTAAGCAATATGAGTATGACAACTATCATTTTCATCTTCTTTGCCACTATCATCAATTTCAATGACATTTGATTGTGCTTCACTTTGAGTAGTAGGCTCAAATAGTCAAATAATCACAACCTCCATAAAAAATCATATTCCATTAGGCAGAACAATATAAAATATGATTTTATTCTAAATAGGCATAACAGTATACTCAAAAATCACAATATGATTCAATTAGGTAAAATAGTATAGTCCAAAATCATACTCCCTACAATATGAGAACAGAGTGTCATATAGATTTAATAAGACAACACGGTTTCCCTTTCCAAAAAAAATATATATATATAAACGGGTCAGTCCTTTTAAATCCGATTTCTTTTTGAAGCTACAATTTGCAAACTAAACTTGCCAGCCCGACAGGCTCGACCCGTTTTCCCGGCTCTACCTGCAACCCAGTCTCTCAAGTTTGCCATCATTCAGGTTGAAGAGGCGCCCATTGTTGAAACCTTATCATCAATGCCCCTAAACGAGAAAGAGGTAAGAAATTCTCAAATTTTGTGGCACTTTGGTGTGTAGGTATACTCCCTTTTGGCTCATTCATGAAGAAGCATCACCATTGTAGTCACTTAGTCATACCTAAGTAGTAAAGGGAAATATGTTGGGGGTTTGAAAACAATTTATTAGTTGGTTTGCTAAAAATAGATGCGATGATCAAATTCAAAATTTTACAATATTAAGAAAAGCCCGACTGGTAAGAGAATTGAAGGTATACAATGTTGATATGTATTCTATAATATTGAATGAAAATATTTTATTAATAGGACAAATATAATTTATTAATAATTGTAGACTTGAGCGAATTGAAGGTATATAATGTCTAGGGGTGAGCATGGTGCCCAGTGGCCCGGTGTGCCCACCCTGGCCCTGCAAAAAATTACCCAGCCCAGCCCTAAAAAAGTTGCCCGAAAAAATTTTGGGCAGCTTTGGGCGGGCTAATAACTGGGTAGGGCCGGGCATTGGGCAAGGGGTGCTGCCCTGCCCATTTGGCCCTGCCCTGAAAATTATTTTCATTTATTTAAAATATAAAATTTCATATCAATTAAATATTATTTCATATA
This sequence comes from Inga oerstediana, assembly GCA_963210345.1. NCBI lineage: Eukaryota > Viridiplantae > Streptophyta > Magnoliopsida > Fabales > Fabaceae > Inga > Inga oerstediana. Next base: position 11,785,143 of record OY723404.1, on the reverse strand, counting down.
TATATTTTTATTTAAAATATATATTGTCTATTGTATAATACTCTTCTGTTACTCTCTTTTTTACCCTAGCCACTAAACACTATTTACAAGTAGATTTCTTCATTTCTTCTTTACTTTGTGATGTATTAAATTATAGTTGCTTTTTATATATTTTTTTTCCAGATGCTTCATCATTTGATCAACTTTTGGGACATTGAATTGATGCAAACTACTTTGACTTCACGTCTTTAATTACAATTGTTTTGTTTCCTTATTTATAATGGATTATGGATGTTGTTTAATTTTTAAAGTATGGATATTTGTTAAGACATATGGTATTTTTTAAATTTCATGACTCAAGTTGTAGACTTATTTTAAAATATCCCAAAATGTGGAATCATCGAATGCATTTGAAGTTTATATTACTTAGGGCGAAGTTAAGATATATGGGATTGGTAACTATAAGAATGTTTATGAAATTTATACGGAATTATTTTTTTCATATGTGAACAAAACAAGATATTATCGCTCGGGCAGGGAAGCCCACCCTGCCCAGCCCACACTTGCCCGGCCCAAAATGGTTAGGGCTTTTAACGGGCAGGGCCGGGCATCGGGCTGTAAAATGCAGCCCGGTCATCCTTTGGGCAGGGCATCGGGCAGAGGTCTCGCCCTGCCCAACCCTGCCCATGCCCACCCCTAAATTAATGTCTAGGTAAACTCCTTCAAATTCACTTGAACTACTTTTATAGAATTGGTTGCTTGTTGTGCTTCATACATATGGAAAAGGAACCCACCTCCTCATAATCCTACGTCATCAATCAACTATTCCATTTGGCTGCTTTTCCCCTTCATCATAGGACCCAGGAACATGTAGATTTTATTTTCTCCCTCTTATATACTAAATTTATTTAGACTATTTTTATTTAAATGTTTCTAGATATTATATTTTTTAAGACAAATAATTTACAATATTATTATATAAAATTATTTATATTGGTCTGATTAAAAAAGATAGTGTAAAATGTAATATAATCTATTAGTTCTTAAAAACATAATTATTTGCTTGAATAGGCATAAAATACAATAAAATTTAAGTAGAAAAATAATTTTAAATCATTAAAACCTTTGAAGCAAATTCATCTAATAAAATGCTTTTTGTATGTGATACATATCAAAGGCCTTTTAATATAAACATCTTTTTACTGAAAAAAGGTTAAATTATAACGCAAGTATTTCCCAAAGAGGTTCAATGAGCATACAACAATAGATGAAGATAGGTTTCCAACAGATGAAGATAGGTTTCCAACATATAGGCGAAGGGATGATTGAAGAACAATTCAGTTAAAGGAGGTCCCTTTAGACAACCAGTACATTGTGCCTACAATCCTGTTCTACTACAAATGTTTCAGCCACACATTAATGTTGAAAAGTGTAACCAATCAACTGCTATTAAATACTTATTTAAGTATATTAGCAAAGGGAACGATAAGGTTGTTGTTGGATTATTTAATGACAACAATGACAAGATCAGGAAAAAAGTTATTGATGAGATACGACAATATTATAATTGTCGTTATGTTTCACCATGCGAAGTAGCTTGGCAAATTTTTGGCTAGGTACCCTACGGTTGAAAGACTATAATTTCTCAAATCAACAATTTGTTATTTACACAAGTACCGATGATGTCTCAAAGTTGATGGACAAACCACGAGTTTATGAATCACAATTCCTATAATGGATGAAGATAAATGCTGATGACACTTATAACGTGTTCTTTCTTTGAGTGATTATGTTCTTATGGTCTTAAACAACATCTTCTCCTTAACTACCAGGTGTGCACATATTTGCATATGATAAGCAAGAGGCTACACAAAAAGAAATTGATGCCCTCCTATGTTTAAATGTGAAGAGTTTGCATGACTTTAGCAGTCTTCCAATTCCAAGTAAAGTACCAACTATTGATGTCAGCAGCCACTTGATCCTACAAAAGTTGAGTTATGTCAAAGAGAGATGTGTACAACAAAGTTATGGCATTGTTGCAGTTGCCTCACGGAGGCTTCTTCTTTGTTTATGGGTTTAGAGATACTGGCAAAACCTTCCTGTGGACTATACTGGCCTTATGTCTTCGTTCAAAGGGAGATATTGTGCTAACTATTGCCTCAAGTGGTATAGCAACAACATTACTTCCATCTAGAAGGAGTAATGGACATCTCATTCCCATTTTGCAATACCAATTCAAATTACTGAATTTTCAGCATATTCAATTTGGCAGAACTCACCGCTAGCGAATCTGATTAAGAGCACCAAGTTAATAATATGGGATGAGGCGCCTATGGTTCAGTGTTACTGTATAGAAGCATTTGACAGGACTTTAAAGAATATAATACATTCTAATATACCATTTGAGGGCAAAGTCGTTCTTATGGGTGGTAATTTCAGACAAACATTTCCTGTAATTCTTAAAGGTGCACGAGCTGTTATATTGAATACTTGCATAAGTTCTTCTCACTTATGGCAACATTGCACTATTTTCCAATTGACAAAGAACATGCACTTGAATCAATCCAATGATAGCAAAAAGGATGTGACATGGTTGTATGACAGGTTGTATCGTGTTAACGATCCTCATATGAATTGGGTAGTCATAATGTCTTGCTAGAAATTGCTTGCGACTTGTGGGTTAGTAAAGTTATTGGCCCACTACCAACTTCGTATGGACCTACAGGGTCGCACTCAAGAATAGCCCAACACTAACTATAATGTCTAGGTTCATGGAATCTAAGATGTGTCTAAGATTCAATGAATACAATATATAATATGGGGTGGACGAATTATATATATATATATATATATGTATGTATGTATATATATGTATATGATATAAAATTCGTAAAAGAAAATTAATAATATTATATATACACATATATTTGTATTTTCGAAATACATACATATATATATAATATTATATTATTATATTGTGTTAGTTTTTAAATTTACTTTTATCAGATAAATTAAATTTAATAACTAGCATAATAGATATATAATATCTCTGATTTAATTTATCTTTATAAATTAAATCTAATTCTATAGGCTCTTTATTTGGATTAAATAAATAGGTTAATTAAAACTGTTGGATAGATTTAATTAAACCGAATTTATTTAATTGGCTCATCAAAATAATTAATTAATTGATTTCAAAAATAAATTAAGATTAATTTTGAAAATCAAAGATAGCCCTATCAGTTATAAAAGAACGAATGAGCAGAATAATGAGAGCACGGATGAGAATTCAAAGCCACAAGGAAACCCTAGGAGACATTGGAGGCACTAGCACGCACTGTGTTGGAGACGCTAGCACGCACTGTGTTGGAGACGCATTCGTGTTGATACCGGTAGAGGGAGCGGAACTGAAGTGCTGATCCTAGAGATCGAAAACCCTAAATTAAAAAAGGTATGATTCTTTCTAACTTGGTTTAAATGCCGTTGATAGATACGCAATTGGGATTGGCAAAATTTTAAACTTTTGCTATGCCTGCCAATCCTAACAGAATCTTGGCACCAATCATTGAAATGGTTGCAAAGATCAATGATCACGCATGTTCCTTGCAACCAGATGAGCCATATGAGTTCTTAAGTTATGACTCAGATTGCAAGTCCACTGAAGATTTTGACTCTTTTGACAACATTTATACAATAGAACTTCTCAACACAATCGCTTCTTCTGGTTTGCCACCACATAAACTTGTATTGGAAGTTGGAGCACCTATATATATTGTTGTTAAGAAAAATTAATCAAACATCAGGATTGTGCAATGGAACAGGTCTTTGTGTAACTATGGTTGGACAGAAAGTTATTGAGGCAATCACACTAAATGGTTCAAGATCAAACGAGAAGGTTCTGATATATAGAATGTATATGAATCCTTCTGAGTCGAGATGACCATTTTGCATGCAATGGAGGCAATTCTCAATTACACTTTCATTGCCATTACTATCAACAAAAGTCAAAGGCAATCTTTGCGTCATGTTGGATTGTATTTGCCAAAACTAATCTTCACCCATGGTCAATTATACGTTGCACTCTCTAGAGTGAAAAGCGTGGATAATCTAAAGATTGTTGTGGGACTAGATGCTTCTAGGTCCATAGGGATTACAAAGAATGTTGTGTACAAGGAAGTCTTTAGAAATGTTTATGTGTGACTGTACATGGGTGACCTAAAATGTTGAAGGAAGTGCAATGTTATTTGTTTGCATGGAAATACTACTGGTACAACTTGCTTATATTATGGCGATACTTTTTGAACGAATGCATGCACGCGCATAAAAATCAAATTTGGCATGTCATGTACATCTTAACGATAGTTTTGGATCAATATGTATTTTGTTAATAAACTATGAACAAAAGATATATAGAAATGTCCACATAATTGCAACCTTTTTAATCAACATGAGCTCTATTGTGTATACATCCTGTGTAACGCAGGGTAGCACATGCTCGTTCATCTAATAAAATGCTTTTTGTACGTGATAGATACCATAGGCCTTTTAATATAAGCATCATTTTATTGAAAAAAAAGTTAAATTATACAAAGTTCCCCTAAACTTTAGGTTAGTTGTATTTAACCTCCTAACATTTCAAAGTTTAAATTTAATCCCCTTGACTTTTCATTTTTTAACTATTAACTCTTATCGTTAAGTGACCGTTATATTTTTAACATAAAATTCCACTTCAGATTATGAGATGACACGTGGCATCCTGTGCAAATTATTAATTTCATAAACACCCCCCCCAAATTTTGAACAGTTGCAGAGAACCCTTTGAACTTTGATTGGTTACAAATAACTCCTGACAATTCAAAATTTATATTTAATTTCCTTAAAATTTTGATTTATAAAATTAAACCACATACATTTACTTTTATCATTTTAGATTGCATTTATTAAAATTTTTATTATCATTTGTCAATTAAAATAGTTCTTTTGTATGGTAAAAAGTAGAACAATAATATTTTAAAAATATATAAAAAAAATTCAACATTTGTATAACATTTACTTATTTTTTTGGCATAATTGAGCATTGGAGTATAAATTTATTAAGATTTTTACCATCATTTGTCAATTATTTTTGTTATTAGTAATGGAGATTTTTTTCTTGAATAAGAGGTTCTACGTTTATTTTTATATTTTTTAAATATTATTCTTCTAATTTTTTCCATACTAGAAAATTAGTTTAATTGACATATGATAGTAAAAAACTTAATAAATTTATTAAAATGATAAAAGTAACAACATGAGGATTAATATTATAAATCAAAATTTTAAGGAAGTTAAATTTAAATTTTGAAATATCTAGAGGGTTATTTATAACTAATTCAAAGTTCAGGGGGTGATTTACAACTTTTTAAAATTCAGGGGATTTTATAAAATTAATAATTTACACATGATTTGACATAGAATACCATGTATCATTTCATAATATGATGTGGTATTTTTTATTAGAAAGATAACGGCCACTTAACATCGGGGGATTAGTAGTTAAAATATAAAATATCAAAGGGTTAAATATAAATTTTAAAATATCAAAAGATTATATATAACTAACTCAAAATTTAAAAAGATTTTATATAATTTAGCCTTCAACAACAATAGTATAATTTAAGCGTCTGGCCGTCTGCCATAAGGCTGCCGGGCAAAGTGCAAGGACCCGATCTGCTTACCGGACCCAAAGTTGTTCGGATCCGGGTCCACTGTGAAAGCCAGTTCCCGGGACACTTCGGGAAACCGTTGGAACCTAAAAAGAGAGAGATAGATAGGCACAGTAACGGTAATCCTTCGACAGCTTTACAAATTAGCTTCACCGTTTTCTCAGAGAGATCATTCGTCGCGATTAGAGAAGAGAAAAAAATGTCAGCTAAGAAGCCAACAGCGATCAAGCTGCTATGCCCTTCACTGTCGAAAGTAGTTCGGCTGCTAGTTGCTTCGGATGAACAGAGAATCGACCTTGGATCCATAGCTCGAGCTTATGGGCTTGAACCTTCGACGATCAAGTTGAATGGTCACTTTATAAGTAGAGGCGTCGACCTCGTTGCTTCCTCTGTTACTTGGAAATCTCTTCTCTCTTTCTTCTCTGCTAAAGGATTGCCCACCGGGAAAGACGACGGCGATGCGCTTGATGTCACCGGCAAACTCTGTAAAGCTGGAAAGAAGCGTAAGTCTGTGTGCTATCTATACATATATAGACACATAAACGTTTCAACTATTCGTTTCTTATTTGATTTCTTAAAACTGTGACGATCAATGGATATGCCTCTCTCAGATTGCGAATGCTTCGTCTTTCTCGGAACACTTTAGTTAGAAGAGGGAAACAGGCAATACTATGTTTGGTTGATCTTAAAATGTTGTGCCATATATCTTAATGACTATTGATTTGTTTGTTTTTATAGGAACTTTGTTATTTGAATGATTGCAATAACAATTTGGGTCGGTTGGGATTCCCCATTGTATATGGGAAATTTTGAGTTTGTATGATTCTTGAAAGAATTTGGTGCCTGGTTCTGCCTACATGGCTTTAGCACAAAAGTTTGTGGATGTTTGAATTTTGAAAAGTTTGTGGCCTTGAAATTTCTTCTTCTTTGCATTGTGGCCTTAGCTTGATCACCTTCTTTATCCTAGCTAAGAGTGATTATTGTACCAATGGGGTTGGGTTTAGAAGAAGATGCTAGCCTCTCATAATATGGTGAATTGAGATTTGAATCTCGTGGAAAGATGTGCTTACATTTAGTGACCAACAATGATTTAAACAAGATTCTCTCCGGTAGGAAAATACCCGTGGCTAGAAAAAAGAAAAGAAAAAACATTATCTTATTGTGCTGTGTCTTATATCGGTGCTAGTATTAATGCTTCTGAGGCACCTCATTATTACCAGGATTGACGAGTTGTGAGCTTCTGATTTTGTAGGAGGGCATGACTCACAAGATGCTGCAAATGTGGTTTGTAAAGAGACGGAAGGTGGGAATTTTGGCATCAGCAGAGAGACGCAGCTGGAAACTATTGAATTGCCTAAGAATAAGAAGTTGAGAGAAAGCAACCCAGGTAAATGTTTTTATGCAATCTTTTTTACATGGCTGGTAATCTTGTTGATTTGTGAAGGCTGAAGAGTATATATGACTTATATCTGATTGAATGTCTCCTAGAACCACGGATATGACAAGTTCAGATTGTGTGCTCTATATTCGAATTTGTGCTATAACAAGTTCAGAGCATTTTAGTTTAAAAGGCAATAGATGATAAGCTCAGAAACATTTTGCATTATTCATTTTGGTATATCTGCAACTGCTTATGTTTCTTCATAGCCAGTCCCTAATCTTTGATGAATCTTTATGACATGGATCATTTTGGTATATTTGTATTGCAGAAATCATGAATCTGGGCTGCAAGAGAAAGCAACTATTTGAAGATTTTAACCTATTCAAGAAGCTAAAGACAAATGATGGTACGACAGGCATGTTTTTGTTCTAATTCTCATCTCAACATGCTCTCTTCTATTGATTTTCTTGCAAGGATCATGGTTATTTGACTTGGATTGAATTTCTGGATTGGTCCGTTATCCGATTCAGCTTTCATTTTTGAAAATGTTTATCTGTTAATACTTCTGAAAGTCGAGATTGTGGCATCTAATTGTTAAATATGTGAATGTTTCCTTTTTATTGGAGAATTTCATATCAACAAAACCTAAACGTTGAATGGAATCACAGGTAGTCAAGATAAAGCTAGTCTTATTTCCAGCGACATTTCAGGCAACCGGTTTACCTGCAGAAATGAAAGTAAGAATCTAAAGCGGATGAGAGACGAGGTTGTTGCAGCTGCTCATTGTAAAAGGATTAAATGAAATCTCATTTTCTTATCCAGTACAGTTTACCGTTTTTATTTTTTTTCCTTTTTTGTATATTAAGTGAAATTGAACTTTTAATCTTTACTCATATCCCCCTCGCTTCATCCTCCTTGTAATTGGTGCTAGCATCAAGTAGCTCTTCCAATTTTGTTCTTTTGATGGACTCATTTTACATCGCCAGTATGTACAGCGGCATGTACATTATAATTATTCATTCGGTCATTAATGTAAACCATAATTAACTAATTTGAGTAGATTAAGAATATTAGTTTATATATGTTTTTTCTAAAATGTGCTAATCATCTTCCTTAATTCTTTCCCTCCCTCTTTTACTTGATTGTTGTTAAGAGAATATCAAAAGGGTTAATTTGAGAAAAAATGGATACAACTATTAAATAGATCTCACATTTATGATCAATATCAACTCCCTAATTAGACCCTACATTAAGGACGAGAGGAAGTATAATTATAAGTTTAAGTAAAAGCTGTAACTTCGATGATATTGGAGATGACCTCTGACAATACTAGAGAGGGTTATTCTCACATCCGTATCGTTTCAACATCCAAAGTATTTATGGAGAAATTGCATTTTCTAATTTTCTATTACTTGACAATAATCAAACAAAATCTGATGGTCAAAATTTGTACATAATCAACAAACTAATGTTGTTCACGTGATGGAATCAGGGTTTGCCTTTAGATCAATTAGGAAAACAGATACAAATGCAATGACAATATGGTACACTAAAAAAACTACCTACTCGGGTGGGTATCATTGTGAGAAGTATTGCCAAGCAACAGCAATGCCTGCAATAAGCATCACTTTAACAATCAATTTTGGACTAAAGAGGGATGATGAGGCTGATGATGGCTGAGACGTCTCCGATGATTTCCCTCTCAGTTTAGCAGACAGCTTAGCTAATGCTTGAGGAAGAAACCCTGTTTTCTTGGCATCTACAAGCGAAAATCAGAAACTTAGCAACAATTAAAAAAGGCGTAGTCAATAAACAATGAACATAGGCATACAAGGAAGGTTTAGCAGGAGAAAAGGTATATTAGATGAAGATTAATATTATTCGAAATCTTATAAGCATATTTTAGGATTCTGACTTGGTATTTGACTCCAAACTTGATTTATTTTCGGGGATCAAGATGCGATTAGTGCAAGAGTTAGGGGTTACCTTTGTCTTTCAGACGTCTTTCCTCCTCTCCAACACGCCTCCGGAGTACATTTAGCAAAGATCCAAAGTACAGTGCAAAAACTGTGCATGTAATTGTGATGACATTGTATGGCATGCTAAAATCAGGTGTCGTCAAGGGTACCAGCAGAATTTCTGTGTATGAAAGAACAGGACCCTTCTCCTGCATTGCAGATTCCAGATTAGTTCGGAATGACGGATAGAGATCTTAAGCACATTATAGTTATGACCAACATTGTTCAAATTCAAGTTACCTGGAGTTTTGATAACATCGGTGACTTGCTCATAGAGTCATCAGGAAAATTCAATCCAGCATGGAAGTTTGGAAAGCTTATTATTGCTGATGGAATGTCAAATCCTTGATTAGCGTCTGGAGGATACTCATCAATGTGCAAAAAGCCCTGTGTAGAAGAAGCAATTATTTTCATATTCATCCATTTTGAAAGTGTTTACTACATTTTTTATCATGCAAAACAGCTACCATCAGTTACATATACAAATATATACTCTATCTTGTCCTTAATATAAGACATATTAGAGGAGTTAATCTTGGACTTAAATATAAGACATAGTTTTCATATTTGTCAATATTTTCCTAATTTACCCTTATTGATGTTCCCTCCACAATAATCAAGGATGAGAATGAATGAGCAAATTAAGGAAAATGACTAGGGTGTTTTAGAAAATACATGTCATATTAACTAACTTAACTAACTTCTTTAATCTAATCAAATTAGGTAAATATATCTTATATCAAGGACCGGAGGGAGTATTTATCTAAGATCCGGTAGCTAGCTGGGGATAGCTACCATCAATTTTGGTAGCTATTTTAAAATTCATTTACACAAACAAAATTAATATTGCAAATGATTCCTCATTCTAAATATAATACTACATCATCAAAACTCCCACCTTATTGTCTTGTGAGGTTGGTTATAACAGTATTATGCAAATAGTGTTTGATATCAAGTAAAGTGAAGCAATCCAAAAGAAAATTAAACAAAAGCCAAAACTTGAACAAACCTTGTCAAACTCTAGACTTAAGACAGCTGACTTCATGTCACAGGGAAATTTAAGAACCAGCTCCATCACCCCAGGTGAAACTTTGTCTTCAGATGGAGAAACATGCATACTCTCAACAAAATCAGTGACTACTCGACGCTTTTCATCAACAAACAGCTGTAAGGTATGATAGTATACCTTAACATACCAAGGCACAATTTGTAGAACATTAACTTGGAACCTACAAGCCTCTTTAATATTATTAGCACCAAGGAAGGCCTGGGTCGATTCAGTGGATTTCAAGGATATTGCAATTGCACCCCTTTCATTTCCGCTTCCCATTAAAAATCTACTGGCATATAAAGGGGCATGTGGGCTCGACCAAATAACCGGCTGCTTCCATGTAAGGCTTAAATCAAATTTCTCAGCTTCTCCATACTCTTTGATTGAATATTCATACAGAATTGAGGGGCTCTTTTCCACTTCCTTATGCACCCTGTCAGGATTAACTGACAATTCAAAGAAAATGTTACTCTTAAAATTTTCAGGAGCTGTATCATAAGCATCCTTCTGGATATTCTCAAGCTGTGTTACCAGACCTCTTTCAGCTTGTAGATAAACATTACTTGACTTGGCAAGAACACATCTTCCATTTATTTGCCTGCCAAAAATCGAACTCAAAGACCAACTTGGTTGTGCTTTTGATTCACTGCCGTAGTTCACTCCAGCTCTCTGACTATTAGGCAGAAGTACAACTGTAAGAGTTTGTTCTAACATGACTCCTAAATCTAATCCATCAGCAGATTTGGATAGAGTCAATCTCAATCTCTGAGAGTGGTAAAAGCTTCTGTAAATAGATGGTCTATCCATTAAGGCAGAGAGACCAGCTTTATCTCGACAAGGAAGGAGTTTCAACCAAGGAGTTAGATTCTCAGTGCATACAGCTTCACGTGGCAATGTACCATATCTCAAACTTCCTGAAGCTGGTTGAAAAATCAATTTAGGAGAAAAATAAGTGGTAGAAGACTCTAGGAAGTTGATTGAAGCACAAAAGAGTCCAGACAATGAATGTGTTAAATTCTTCCAAGATGCATCAACCTGATGTTCTGGGACATCAAAGACTGCCCACAACTCAACTCCAGGAGGCTTTGCATTGCTGCTTGATATTGGATCAAAACCACCCCAGCTTTCATAGTTCCACCGACCTTGTGTAAAAGATAACTCCATGGCATTAACATGATACTTCTCAACCTGACAATTAAATGCTACTCCACATGTTATTTAGCATTCAGAAGAGGGCAAATATTTTTTGGGAATAAAATTATATGGAAAAAAATAAATTGACACCACAATCCATAGCAAAAGCATCTCCATTCAGAAAAACAACAGCGAAAGCATTTTCTTACATATCCAGATTCCAGGGAAACAGTACAATGGATTAAACGAATCGAAAACAGGACAAAAGGATTCTCTGTCCCAAAGATTTACTCTCACACGTTTCCCCAGAAAGCAAAAACCAGGTAGAAGTTGGAGAAACAAATACATACCAACTGAGATATAGCTTTGGGGAATAGGTGGTGATGACGAGCAAAGGAATCGTCGAGGGGAGCATTGCTCTGGAAGTGGAAATGCGCGAGCACTTTAGAATCAGGTAAAGGCTTGAGCAGCAACTCCTCGGTGAATTCTTCTTCTCCGAACGCCGATCTGGTGGCGATTACAGAAAATACAATCGGAAAGAAAATTAAGAGAAAGAGAGATGAGCAACTCTTTAGAAGAAGAGCCATTGGTGTCTTTGGTAACACAGTGACCTGACTGCTATATGGAGTCCGCCATGGATTTGGACACGGTGAAATCACTCGGAGTGGGAACCTGTAAGTTGAAGAAGAAGTGTTTTTTTTTTTTTTGGTAACCAGGAAGGTATTGGGCTGTTAGATTAAGGTTTGGGCCACCTGAGTTCAATCTGGATAAAGCCCAATCCAAAGTTTCTTTTTTTAACTTTTGGTGACGATTCCTTCAGTTGCCCTTATCATATTCACCCAGAACATGCAAAATATGCCATAAATTGAATGGTGAATTATTCATTTTTATCAGCATATTGATTAGAAGAAGCAATTCTCCTTGAAAAAGTTGAATGTTGGGATCATTTCTACAAGTTGAATGATCAATCCCACAAAAATACTGGTCGCACCTGAAAAATTATTTTAAAATATTAGATATACTTTAACCCAATATTAAATCCAAACTATTTATTTTTTAATCTAAGGATGTAAGTGGGGTACTAAGTAAGAAAAGTAGAAAGAGGAAAATGAGAGAATATGCTTTCATGAGGAATCAGGATTGTGCTTGAAAATGCAATTGGGGGCATAATCTATAAGGATCAGACAGGAACGCCCTCCTTATACACAAAGTGTTTTTTGATCATCAAGCACTTGGTTCAACTGGTAAGGGGCTATACCAGGTTAACCAGAAGTCTAAAGTACAATTTCTAAGAATGCAGCAACGTTAAAATATTTGGTGGTAGAGCTTTACCGCTCTTGTGGTCCTACTCGATTTGATCCAGATTAGTTTGGACTCCAATAAATCCTTTGAATTAAAAGGAAGTAGGTCCAGTATACCAGATGCCTCCAAAAAAAGTAATCTTTGTATGCACCATGCAATAATACTTGATATTAGGTTAAGGGGCAATTGCACCCCGAAAGTCATCGCCGAAAGACAACTTTACCCCTGGAAGTTAGATTTAAAATTGCCCCTCGGCGACAACTTTGGTGACAAATTTGCCTCTTAATCCTTTAATATTTATATTAATGATGTTTAAAAAATAAAAACTTACAAAAGCTTACAAATATTATTCATTTATCTATATACAATATAAAACTCTAATAAATCATAATATTTATAAATCATGAACAGTATGACTCATTCTTCATATATATATATATATATGACGGACTAAGGTATAAAACTCATTCTACTAGTTACAATAAAAATTATTAGCATTCTTTAGGAAGAGTAGGAAACCTAGGCATATCGGCACAATAATCATAGGTGATATAAGTGTTCTTCACATTTTCATACAATCTTTGCCTCTCAGTATCCAACTGCCAAAACCTCTCTCTGTTCCAAGAGAAGCTATCAGAGAAACAATCTTGAAGGTTTGATGAAGATGATGAAGAAGAAGACGAATAGGCTTGAACTTCACAACCTCTAACACCAAAGTCAGTGAAGGAAGCTTTGAAAGGAGCATAGCTCCAATTCACACTGGTTTGGGCTCCATTTGGTGCCCAACTATTTCCATCCCACAATGTTGCTTCTATTCTCATTGCCTTTGTTGGGTATCCTGCTCCTATGTCACTCTTGTTCCTGTATACCCTAATGGGAATTTCATCCACCAAAAACCTGCCATTTCACAAATTTCTTAATTTAGACTCCCAATTCTCCTTCAGGAATATAATAATATATGACAAACATACAACATTTGAGGGTAATTAAAAAAAGTTTTTTTCCCCCAATAACTCACACACCCATTGTATTCCTAAAACTTCGAACTCACAATATCAAGTTTGAGAAAGACTTTTTTTAACATATAGTTTAAGTCAATTGGGTCCAAGGGCTCATGAAAGACAGGGTATGCCTCAAGGCTTAAAAGAGCGTTTATAAAAATACTTACAGATAACCAACCAATAAGATCTTTACATCGACAATGAGATTTGAACTTACGGCATTGAGGGTGACAAGCCAACTCCTTACCAATTGAACTAACCTTTGTTGGAAATATTTTTACTGGGTAATATTCGAGCATGTTCAAGCGCAATCGGTGTAACTCTACAGGTTTTGCTACAAGGAGGAGTTTAGTGTCATTAAGTGCTTTGTTTTGGAAGCACATATAGTATTTTTCAAACACTTTTCTGCAAGCTGAAACAAAACTCCTCTTACACACTTACCTCAAAAAAAGACTAAAACAAAAAAGAAGAACAAGAAAGATAGAGGTAGATATATAGCCAACATGAAAATTATATGATGACCACATTAAAATGATCATCTTACAAACTCATGTTCATAATTGATTTTGGATAATATTTAAGTGTATGTTTGGGTAAGCCTTAAACCGTGGTTTTAAAAACACTTTTCCGCAAATCGAGACAAAACTCCTCCTACATACTTACCTCGTAAATCATAAAAGCTATTCTTTAAAAGCTAATCTAAAATATAGAGCTCACACAATCTGATGCTGGTTGAAAAGAATGGAGTAGTTGTGAAAATCCAGTGAGGGGTCGAACCAAAGATGAATCCTTTGCTCTCTGCCACCATTGCCATTTACGTATATATTGGTCTGTAATGTGATTGGTTCTCCTTCTTTGTTCCCCAAGAACTCATAGTCTATCTCATCGCGATGATCCCCATGTGAAATCAGCTTCACATAATAAAACAATGGTTTATTTAATTTTCATTTTTTGTTTTTATATATATTTATATATATAGAATCGTATATAAGGTAAAAGGAAATCTCACATAATAAGCAGTTACAACCCCAGAAGTATCTCCACTTGGCACTTTGATCCTCATGTGGAAAAACCCAGAACCATATGTCATCTTGGATCCAAATCCAGATCCTGTTTAATGTCCAACACTCCGAGAAAAATACATTAATTACTAAATAAAGAACAAAAGTTATATTTTTTTTATATTGAATTTGTATTGTTTTAGAATTTTATATGGTTACACACACACACACATATAATTTCTTATAATTCTATCAAAACTAATGGTCATTTAAAGAGAGATGCCGACACTGTATGTTTATCCATAAATTTTCGGGAAAATTCAAGAAAAATATAATTAAAAATGAGAAAAGATAAATTGGTGATGCGAATTTATAAAATTCTAAGTCAGAACTGAAGTAGGAATCTGAGATTTTCAATTCTGATCAAATGATCAAAATGCCCTGATTGAGAGCACAAGTTTGAAGGATCAATAACAATATCTATATCTATATTAACAATATCAAATTTTATATTAACGACTTTACTTTCATGTTTTACAACTCCATATCCCAAAAACCAGAGATAATTTTGAGGGCATAAGCTTCAGGGGTCAATAGCAACATCTGTATATATATTAACAGCATTATATTTTACATTAACGATTTTACTTTCCTGTTTCATAACTTTATATCTCAAAAATCAGGGACAATTTTGAAAGCACAAATTTTAGGGGTCAATAACAACATCTGTATTTATATTAACAACATCAGATTTTATATTAACAACTTCACTTTTATATTACACAACTAAACTCAGGGCAATTCGGTTATTTGGTCAAAATTGGAAATCTTATATTCTTACTTCAGTTTTGATCTGAGATTTTATAAATTCATAGCACCAATTTGTCTTTTCCCATTTCTGATTGTATTTGTTTTGGAACTTTCCCTAAATTTATTACTCCTTCCAATATTAAATAATGTAGAAGTTAGATATATAATTAATTTATAGAGATTAAAAAATTAATTAATTAAATTATTGATAAAAATGTGTATTTATTTTCTAAATTATTCATTTAATCATTTATATTGAAAACTACTCTCATTATCTAAACATATTTTATATGTAATCACTAAGGATAGTTTCTATAAAAAATTATAAATTTGTGAAATCACGTGAATTAATTTATGACCAAAACAAATTTCTTAACCAACTCTTATATTTAAAATTAAAAATGCCTCTTATATCATGATTTTTTGTCAATAGTTTCAATTCTTAGTTGAATACTCCCTCTCGTTCTATTTATAAGAGCTTGATAACTGAATTATACAGTGCAAGAAAGCGGTTAAAATTAGTTAAAAATAATAAGTATGTCTTGAAATAAACTTTTTTTTTAAGTATACCTTTATTTATAAAAGGACAAGTAAGAGAGATAAATAGAGTAAATATAAGTATCATTCACCTTTAAATTAATACAATATGTATAATTAATGAGGGGCACAAATAAAAAAAAAACTCTTTAAATGTTGAGATAACTCTTATCGGGCTCTTATAAAAATGACCAAGTCAATTCAAATTTTGGACTCTTATAAAAATAATAAGAGGGATTAGTTAACTTAGTTGAAAACACACAAACAACAAGTGTGTGTGTTAAGTGAAACTAAATGGGAAAAACCTGCAGGCAAAAAAAAAAAAGGGAAAAACCTGAATAATTATCCATGGAAATCTGAACTTGTGATCCTTGGTTGGAGGGAAACACACGATCATCACCATACAGAATCTCATAATGCTCATCAAAGTTTACTTCATTATTATCATCACTAGCGATCACGATTCCTTTATCCTTACTAACAAGGATTATACTAATAACAACAACAAATAG
This sequence comes from Inga oerstediana, assembly GCA_963210345.1. NCBI lineage: Eukaryota > Viridiplantae > Streptophyta > Magnoliopsida > Fabales > Fabaceae > Inga > Inga oerstediana. The sequence goes on along the minus strand of OY723404.1, from coordinate 11,768,712 downwards.
CAACCACGAATCCATAACCAAACCCTAGCTCTAGCTAGCTAGCTAGATAATTTAATTTGATGCCCAACTTTGTAGTTCGCATATTGGAGATTTCATATATATATATATATATATATATGTTTCTGCGTGTGAAATGAGAAGAAGGGCGTAAGCTTTAGATGATTACGAAGATTTGGAAAAGCAACAAGAAAATGATCCGTGATTAGTTGAAGCCTCTTATTTCTCCATACTAAATCGCTTCATGAATTTAATATACCTTAACTTTTAAGACCAATATTAATAAATTCGTTAATAGTTTCTACGGTCATAGAAGTAATTATATAAATAATGGTTAAGGATTCAAAACAAATTTAGTGGTAAAAAAAGAAAATAAATTCAGCTTTTAACCTCGATCGCTTGCTCGCTTAGTTTCTTTGAACGTTTACACAAGCAATTTTCTATTCGTTTTATACACAAGTAAATCATAAGTTGTTCATTAATTTGTAATTATTTAGGTGGTTATTGTGTTACGACAATACATGTGCAACAAAATAACACAAGAATTTCCTGCTTTTAAATTGTTTGGGCGTTACGATTACTTATAAGTTGCTTTTTACGTAAATCGAGGCACAACTCCTCTCACATACTTACTTCATATACCGTAAATCACTATTAAAAAGCAACTTATAAGCAATCGAATCGCTAAAACAAACATGTCCAATGTTGTCCAATACTGTAATAAAATGTCAAAGGTGGATTATGAGGGAGAAGCTTCCTTCTTTTGTCTCAGTTTGTTTATTGACAAATCTGAGAATCGGGAATTTTTCCTTTTACACTTTTATTATTTAATGATCAACACTTTTTTTTCTGTTTAATAGAAGAATACTTCTTTTCATTTGTTGGTTTACTAAATATTGATTTCTCATCATGCAAAGCTTGTGGCGGTCCCAGGTCTAATGTCATGCTTAGATTTCGGATTGTCATATTTTGGGGACGGAACCGGAGAGATTTGTTAAGTGGAGGAAAGATGTTCTCTCTGGGATGACCAAGGAAAAACCGAAAAGAAAAAGTTGATCTGTTACATATGTAAACAAAAAAAAGAGCCCTTTATTTATAGCTTTATTGTTTTTTGGGGCAATATTAGAAAGTACGTTTCTTCGTCCAGGATCTTTCGACTTGTTTCAAGGAGATAATTTTTGGAAGAAAATATGTAAATCTCATGCCTGTTTTTCTAATTTTATCCAAACTTAGAAAATTCTTATTAGGGTGTTTGGGAATTACCCGAACCTAGGTTTACGCAAACTGAGACAAAACTTCTCTCACATACTTATCTCGTAAATCGTAAAAGCTATTTTCAAAAGCTAATCCTTTTTAGATGAATGTATATAGAAAATGAGAATTTTTAGATGAATGTATATAGATGAAAAAATGATATGTAATTCTCATATAAGAAAACAAGTTGGCGTGCTATTTAGTGAGGGAAAAAAAATGATAGGAAGTTGCTTAAGAAAAACACAGGCTATTAGATGATTTATTGAATAATTGAAGAGATTGATACTAGAAGCATCTTCAATAAAAAAGTTACACATGATTTGCATAATCTATAATTAAAACTGCAAAAAGTGGGGGAGCAAAAAATGAGTACATATGTTGGATGCGCTCGTAAGAATGATAAATCAAATAGTATGGAATCCTCTAAAAAGAATAGAAAAAATGCAGGGCGAATGCCCAATAAAGTTATTGATAGGGACTTTGGGTTAGCAATTTAAATAAAGATTTAATTGTTGATAGACTACAATAAGTCATCTATATAGTCAACCCCACCTAATGACATAATGCTTGTTGTTGTAGTATAGCAATGAAGTGTAGTCTAAACAACGAAGCCACCATTGACAACAAATTACTCTGTTTATGATAGAAAGATTTATTTGATAGTTATCATGCTTTAGTTTTATTGAAATCCATTACAATAAAGTGTAATCTAAACAACAAAGCCACCATTGGCTCTAACAACCTGACCATTGATCCACTCTCCAGCATCACTAGCCAAGAATCCCACTAAGTGAGACACATCATTGGGCTCTCCAAGTCTTTCTAAAGGGCAGGCATCTACTAACCTCTTTATAGTTTCCTCTGTTTTGCCTTCAAAGAATAGCTCTGTGGCTGTTGGCCCTGGTGCCACACAGTTGGCCGTAATCTTTGTTCCTTTCAGCTCCTTAGCCACTATCTTTGCCATCGTCTCCACCGCTGCTTTTGATGCTATATAGGCTCCATAACCTGGCAAGTTGTTCCCCACCAACGATGTGGTTATCAGTATGATCCTTCCTCCACCGCCTCGGACTAGCCTATTTGCCGCCTCTTTTGTGCACAGAAATGCACCTATCCAAACCCAGAAGGGGGAAAAACCAGAGTTTTTCAGAATTTAGTGTCATCAAAAGTGTGTGATTGGAATCACATTCACAAGGATCAAAACCTGGTTTGGACAAAAGCAACCTTTAAACTTTTTAAAGATCAGCCACCAACCAAGTAAGTTCCTCACAGTAGCAATGGGATTTAAACTCATAACCTTGTAAGTTATAAGTCAACTCATTACTAACTGAACCAACTTTTGTTGGCAAGCAACCTTTAAACTACTTTAGTTTTAAAGCAGTTTTGACTCCATCCCAATGGGATTCCTAACACCCTTATAATCATCAAGGATTAAAATATACTCCATCCGATCCTTAATATAAAACATATAAAACATATTTGGGGAGTTGATCTTATCCTAAATATAAAATATATTTTTCATATTTGTAAATCTTTTTATAATTTACCCCCTAATGCTCCTTCAACAATAATTAATGAGGAGAGGGAAGGAAAGAATTAGAGATGATGATTAGGATGTGTTAGAAAATATATGAAACATTGACTAACTTAATTAATTTCCTTAATCTAACCAAATTAGATAAATATGTCACTGAAGGGAGTATAATGACAGCGAACTAATGATTCAGTGACAGCATGAGTTTCTGGGTCGTCTAGTAGATAGAACTTTTGCTGTTACTCATGATATGTAGCATCGAATTCTCCTGGCATTAACAACCTATGTCAGTGGTATTTCTTTCTTATAGGATTCCCTATTAGAGATCAAATGGATTAGGTCTCTGGTTGCCTCTGGAGAAGCTTCAACTTTATGCTTATCACAACTAGTAACTTATCCAGAAATTATAATATATGTTGCAGGTCTAAAAAAAATTAATGATTATAGGTACAAGTTGAATGTAAGAAATAGAAAATTTATTGGTTTGTTAGTTTGTGCAGCACATCTGAACCACTAGAAAAAAAAGAAGATAAAATACAAATACAACAAATTTAGGATTTCGGAAGAGCAAATTAGCAACATAAACCTTGAAATTAATGTTGAGACATATTGATATAGTCTTTGTTTGACTATCAAGAGCTCAAAGACTTAATCTCATCAGTTTTAGAAAGTATAACCAAGTCTAGCAAACTAAATCGTTCCATCACTCCAATAACTATAGACCTAATAGCGAACAAAGAGAAAAGAAGATCAATACCACTATAATATTAAACTTGAAACAATCTTTGTTATCTTAGATTTTCAAAGAATAATAAAGTCATAGCATATCACCTCTAGTGTTGATATTGAAGGTTCTGTCCCAATCCTCCAATGTGGTATTTGCGATTTTTGGGTACTTCGGGTCAAGCACTCCGGCACAATTCACAAGAATATGGATCGACCCGAACACTTGCTCCGATTTTTCGAAGAGTTGTTTCACCTGATCTGGATCCGAGACATCTGCCTGAACAACGATGGCTCGATGATCTGACGAATCGGAGGCATTATTGAGCTCAGAAGCGAGCGAATCGGCTTGGTTTGAGCTCGAAGCGTAGTTGATTACAACCCTGGCTCCGAGTGAATGGAGGTGGATGGCTATGGCTCGACCTATGCCCCGAGAAGCTCCGGTCACTATGGCTGCTCGGTCTTTCAGTGGAAGAGATGATGAAGAAGAAGAAGCCATCAATCGTTGTTTCAATGGATGATAGTTCTTGTAGTGATTTTTGTGTGCGCGATTTCCTCGGATTAAATGGCGCTGCTTCGAAATTTTATAAAGAAGATTTTTTTTTTTGGACTGATATAAGATGTGTTTATATTGGGATCACTTAATTTTAGAGAATAAGTATTTATTATATGCAAGTTGAGATAAAACTCCTCTCATATATTTATTTTGTATATCGTGAATTACGATTTATAAGTATTTATTGCTTAAAAATAAGCTATTCCAAACAAGCATATAAAGAAGATTTGAGAAATTGCATTCAAGTAAGAGTCAACGATATTTTTGTATTTTTATTAACACACATATATCACTTTGATCCTATTTATAAATCTTTTTTAACTAAAAAATTTTATTTTATTTATAAGTTAAGTTTTGATATAGTAAATGAGATTATGATAATTTTTCTCTTATTTATTATACTAACGAAAAAATAATTTAAAAATAGATAGAGAATAAAGAGTTGAAAAGTATCCATTCATAAATGAGAGCATAGTTGGAAACTTACCCATAATCATTGAGTTAATTACCTCTCTTTTCGGTATGTGAGATTTAGTTAAAAGAGACTTATAAATAAGACTAAAATAATATTTCCAAAATATGCAACATTCAAATTTATACATCAACGGCTTTGGAATTAGATTTGGTCTTAAATACATTACTTCAATACATCTTATTTATTAATTAATACCGTAATTTTTTTCTTAAAACATCTTTATTAATTACACACATTATGAAGTTTCTGTCTAAAGGTTGTCTAAATAAAATATACCCCTTTTATCCTTAACAGTAATATAAGACATATTTAAGAAGTTGATCTTGATCCTAAATATAAAATATAGTTTTCATATTTACCAATATTTTCTTAATTTATCCCATTGATGCTCCCTCTCTCAACAATAATTAAGGAGATAAGGGAATGAGGAAATTAACTCAACTCAGGGAGATGAGTAGCGCGTTATTGACAATAGATGTCATATTAACTAATTTAATTAACTTCCTTAATATAATCAAATTAGATAAATATGTCTTATATTAAGGACTAGAGGAGCAGTATTTTAGAAAACTCAACATAATTTTGTTACAAATACCAACATAACTAATTTCTTTAATATATCCAAATGAGTCAATTAACTCTTATATTAACATGGAGTGGTAATAACTAATAAGAGCACAAGAAACTAAAAATAGTTTTATTGTAGATAAAATTGGAGAAAAATGAAATGTAATATTAAAAATAAAGTAATACTCCCTCTAGACCTTATCATAAGACATCAATTATCAATTCTCACAAATTAATAAAAAAGTTAAAAGAATTAAAGTTATCATAAAATTCAAGTGATTTCTAATGTTATCTTTACTAACTGCACTAAACTCAAATATCATATTAATTACTACCCATAGTCATAAATATAAGACAATGTTGACTTTTTTGTGATATTAATTAATAAGCTAATTAAATTACTTTAAAATATTTATATTTGTCATTTTTTCTCTAAACTATTTTGTCGTTTTAAAATATTTATATTTATTATTTTTCTCTAAATTATTTTGCTTAACTTATAAAGATATATATAATCTAATGATACACAACATATGATATAGTTAAGTAATTTATTTAGCTTCTTTAATCTCCAAAAAAAGCTAACTCTATCTTATATTTAGGATCAGCGAAAGTACTCTCTTCAACTATTCTTATTAAATATGGGCAGATATAAAAAAATAAATTAAATGCTCATTAAAAACTTGTAAGTATTTTATAAAAATGATTAAGAATACTTATTAGGCAGTACCACCGGCTTGTTGGACTGGAACAAAAATAAAAGAAAATGATGCGTCACGGCATACCTCAGTTCTAATAACGTATCAATAATTCATAATTGAAGAGGGGTCAAATAAAAAGTTGGTGACTTTTGACAAAGAGTATGACAGAACAGCCTACGAAATTGATAGGCGTTCCTTTTTATTTTATTTTTACTAAAATATACTGAAATACTGGACAACTATATCAAAAAGACATTACGCCAACCTCCGGCTCTTGAATAAAAGAAGGTAGGAGATTAAGTGACAGTTTGGATTAGCGATAAAAAAGTAGCGTTTTTTATTATCTGACTTTAAGAAAAGTCAGATAAGAAAAAAATCAAAATGTAGATGTGATTTGTGTTTAAATTGGCGGTAGAAAAAGTGACTTTTTTTCTTACCTTAAATGTGTTTGGAGTGGTTTTTGAAAAGTCCATTAAGATGAAAAATGATATTGAATACTCCATATATATATATTAGTTGTATATATTATGATAATTAAAGTAAAAAAATATAAATAAAATTTGATAAAATAATAAAAGTTTTGCATTAGGTTCAGCTGGGAAAGATGTTGGAATAAACATGTGCATCATCATATTACAATATATATGAACATATGTGTGTGTACACTGCTATCTTCACTTATGGATATAGATATATATATTTCTTCCACAAACCAAGCTAGCGATTTCTGCCGCACCGTAGGAAAAAGCTGGAGTTTTGAGCTTCAAATGTTAACCTGCTTTTTTTATTAAAGCCCAGCAATATTGTTGTGATTCCAAACACCCTCATTTGATGCTTACAGGCTTTTTCTTCTTAACGTGTGTTTTTATTCCCTTACCGCTGTGCCAAACAGACCCTAAGGAGGTGAAAATTTCCTTCTATCCTATAAGAGTATTTAGTTTTTTTTTTTTGCCAACCTATAAGAGTATTTAGTTATAGTTATAATAATACCCTTATAAATATGAGTTGCGACCACTTCCTAGTCTTTGTGAATAATCAACCAAGCCTTATCAATTACTCCCTCCGGTCCTAAATATAGGACAAAGTTCGTAGTGCAATTGCACTACGAACTTTGTCCTATATTTAGGACCGGAGGTAGTATGTCCTTAAAAGAGATCCCATTCAAAAGTGCACCACATACTCTCTCTTTTTTTCATGACCTTTTATTACAAAGAGAAGATGGGAAAAAAAAATGTATATTATTATGATAATTAATTAATAACAAGATAAAACTTTGTATATGGTGCATAAAAAATAAAGTCAGTAAATACATGTTTGAGGAAGCCAATATTTTTTCTTGTGAATTTTTTTGTCTAAAGCAAAGTAGGAAAATTGTCCGTATTAATATAAGTAATAAATTTCTAGCGATTACTAATATTCATAAACCATAAAAAAAGATGTGATTCATTTTACATTATGTGAAAAATACACGAGAAACCATTTAGTGTAGGTTTTTTTCCCAAATGATTGTCATGTACTCTCTCATATATGATTCCGGGCCAAAAAAAAAAAAAACTCATATTCGAAATTTTTTTGGCCATTATCATATTTGATATTTATGATATCTGTGAAGGCAAAAAAAAAAGATATTTTTGATATCTGGAAATGTATCCCTTGATATTTTAAGTAATAACCATAACTATTTTCTTATTGTTTTACCTACAATTTATCTATTCAAGTCAAGAATATTTTTAGTAAAATATCGTTACGTTCTATATATAATACTTTAAGAAACTAATACTGATTTACAAGATTATTTTAAAAACATATATTATGATCAAATAAGCCATAAATCTCCCCTCTCCCCTGATATTTTAAGCTAGTATGGGATATAACAAGAACAATTTCTTCAGCAAATTAAAGGAAGCTAAAAAATAGTAGAAGTAGCAGTGACAAACAAGAGTTCTCGGATCCAAATTAAAGGAAGCTAAAAAAATATAAAAAATATGAGTATTATTTATAATTCACTTCTAACATATTTTACATTTTAATTAAGAAAAACCTTAAACTTCATTAACTATGCCTTAAAATTTAACAAATTTTTAACTTTACCCTTATTTAATATGCTCCTTTCGGTTCACAATATAAAAACATTTCTAAAAGGAAGACATAATTCAAAATATAAGTCATCTCTAGTTTAATCAATGTTCTTTTTTTTTTTAATCCTTATGATTAATATTCATTTTCTAAATTTTTCCACTTATTATATCCCTTTCTCTAAAATAACATTATCAATGCAATTAAACATATTTTTCAAGAAGGGTAAAAGTGGAAAAAATTTATATTTTATGACATATTAAATGACTTAACTATCATTTTTTATTTCCCGCAATATAATTGAAATGCCCTATATTGTGGAGTGGAGAGAGTACATTTTACCCTATAAAAACAAAATCAATATAATAATAAATAAAGAGTAAAATTATATAGTTATATTACCTTATATGAAAAATTTCTCTCTTAATATATAAATAGAACAAAAAAATTTATTCCCTCTGTACTTTAAATAAGACTAGAACAGTGCGGTTTCTTTTTTTTGGCCAACAAAAAGAGTGCGGTATTTAATTCTGTCAGCAGTTGGATTCGGATAATTAATCAGTATTGCACTATTGATTTATCAAATAATCTGTTCAAACAAAACAAAAACATAAAATGGTTCATATTTGTAAAATATAATCAAGAAATTAGGCTGGTTAATTACTGTTCTGACCCTAGAGGAGGCCTTGGTCATGTGAAGTGCGTCGTTTATATGGAAATGTGGGGAGGAACAGAGATATACATCAACGTGGAATGAAACGCCTCGGAAACTGCGACTTGAGGCAGTGATTATTCTTGTGAAGCGGACGGTTACCTCTCTGCTTTATATAATTGCAAGTGCCTCTCAGTAATGACGCACAGAAGAAATCGAAGTCGAAGTGCAAGAAGCGATCGAAGATGTCTGCAAGTGGGAGCAAGCCGGCCGACGATCTATCAGCTCAAATTAAACTCAAAGTCAAGAACCAGGTTTCGTCAGAATCGATCGGTCACTTCTGATTTTCTCATAATCATTCCATAATTGTTTTCCATTTCCGGTTTAGTTAGTACTAATAAGTAATAATCAGTAAAACTCTGTTTGAATCTTCTATCTCTGATATATCGACCGCACGATCGATTATACATTTTCGTTTCGATCTGTTCACTGGTTCTTGAATTGCAGGATGGTGATGAGGTGTTATTCCAGATCAAAAGAGGAACTCAACTGAGAAAGCTCATGAATGCTTATTGTGATCGATCATCGCAAAGCTCTGAATCTGTTGCTTTCCTGTTTGATGGACGCAGAATCAGGCCTGAAAATACTCCTCATGACGTAAATTTTCGGAAATGAACCTCAAGCTTTTTCAGTTTTCAGCAGAAAATTATTCTTCTGGGAAAACACAGAGAGAAAAAGCAATACAATTACTTCATGTTAATGATCGTGTTTATCAAAGTTATATTACTGATACAGTTTTTTTTTTGTCTTCCTTGCGCAGCTTGGGATGGAAGATGGTGATGAGATAGATGCAATGCTACACCAAACCGGAGGTGAAATCCATTTTCTGTAGAATAATATGCATCTTAACGAGCGACCTGTGATTGTACTTCATTTTGAGTTCTAGTGAATGTGAGACGTGCTTGTCTAATTTGAATTGGATCTTAATTTATATGTGATTCAGATCAGATTTGAAATCATCTGTCTGCATTTTCAGATGTTTAATATAATTATAGTTTTTGAGGGGCTTGTTTATATGTATAAATATTGATTTTGGCTAGATGATTTTGAGTTTAATGATGAGTCGTTTGCTTTCTTATTTTTGGCCATGAATTTATATACCATACAATTCAATTCAAGGATTATTATAATACTTAAAACTTCACCCATTGTAATCCTAACAAAATGTAACTTATTATTGGAAAACACTATCTAATTAATACTCCTTCGGCCCTTAATACATGTAAAACCCAATTAATTTTATTTTGAAGAGATTAAAAAAATTAAATAAGTTACTTAATTTTTTTTATCAACAAATATGTTACTCCTCATATATTATTCTCCAGACTTATGTGCGCGCGCGTGTTTTCAATTTATAGTTTTCGTTTGTATATTCATATCCTACTACGGAAGCATTTCTCTTATTTTGAGCAACGTGTCACTCAAACGCACGAGCGTATATTGCTACATTTTTGTAGGGAAATTAATTTTGAGATTTATTAGGTCCCAAATCAGCATATATGATTGGCGCTAGCCATGAGATTTAAATAGAGGGTTAATATCCAATTTTATCTTACAATTTCCTACATTATAGCCCTTCATTTTTTTTTCCCGAACATTATACCCCTTCCAAGTCTTCCACAATTAATCAAATAATCTTATATTTATGGTATTCAAAATCTAATACATTATGGATAAATATTACACAATTTTAAATATATCAATCACTTAAACAATCCCACAATAGATTATTATCTTATAATTTTTTGAATTCTAATAGAAAATCAATTAATAAAAAATTTCACAATATTCTACAATGCCTTAGTTATAGATTATTCATAGATCACGTATATATATCAATACTAAGAGTTCCCGTTACTTATCCTTTAACTCTAAAAGGATAATATAATTATAAAAATAAGATATATATATATATATACTTCCTCCGGTCCTAATTATAAGACAGAATTGATTTTTTTGGAGAAATTAAGGAAGCCAATTAAATTACTTTAGAGTGTTTATATTTTTAGTATATTTAGATTATATATTAGTTTATTAGTCAAATTAATTAGTTTGGAGAAAAAAATAAAAATATAAACACTCTAAAGTAATTTAATTGGCTTCCTTAATTTCTCCATAAAAGTCAACTTTTTCTTATAATTAGAACCGGAGGAAGTATATAAAATAAAAATGAGAAAATATAAAAGCTCAAACAAATTTCAGAATAGAAAAATCAAAATCAAAATATACTAAAAGTTGACAAATATAAAAATTTGAGCAAATCTCATAGCCTGATTCAACAAACCTATTTTAACATACCCTCTGAGTTACTAAAGTTTAGGAACGCAAGATACTCAAAAATAAAAAAATTCAACATTTTACCCCCATCGTTTTTTCCATGTTCTCTACTTTTCTCCTAGGTTTGTTTTCTCTGTTTTAATCTTTAAACCAACGGCTATCATCAAAATTTAGATATCGTAATTACGACCGGCAACTTTGAGTATTAACCAGTGAACTCTCGTTATATAAAAAAAATAAAATGAAACTAAAAAAGTTAATTGAAAAAAAATAAAAACTTACCCGAGGAAGAATCACGAGAGGAAGGAGCTGCAGAAGGAAGGCCCACGATAAGACCCACAGTGATAGAACAAAATAAACCTATGGAAAAAAGCGCATGAGATCCACCAAGAAACTCAAAAACCATGTGACAAGGAGTTGGAAGAGTCAAAATCCCACCTTTTTATATTAAAGAATACTTAACGGTTTTTAGTAAAGAACCGTAATATATTATCAAATCATATTTTTCTTAGGATCTTGCTTCTTTATATTTGATGTCTTTTAAAATCTCGCTTTTGTTGTGAAGAACTATCAAATATTATCAAAAAAATTTTTTTCAGAATCCTACTTTTTTATATATAAGGTTTATCATTTTTAAACGTTAAGTATTATTAAAAAAATATAAGTATTTAGAAATCATACTTTACAGTTAACTATTATAACCGTTATATATTTGTTCTTGCTGATATAAAGTTGTGAAAACAAATCATTTGAAAGTGTTACATGAAGGTTGTTTCATAAGAACTATAATTTTTATATGTAAATAATGACAGTTAATAATTACTATTGTTATGTTTTTATTTTTATGAATTCCGCCTCTCAATATATGATAGTGCATGTATTTAACATTTAAGTTTTAGCGTTGTATATTATTGCGTGAACTCCACTTCAACATATATGACAATTATTTGCTATAACCGTTATTTATTAAGCATCATATATGTAAGATTCTGTAGTAGTGGGCAAACAATGAAAATGTAGAGAAGAGAAAATGTATTGTCAGCTCTATTATGTGTGTGTAAATATATATATATATATATATTAATTATATTCATATTTATATTTAGAGGTGAATGGGGTGGAATTCCTGACTATATACCTATTATTTATATTTATATTCACAAATACTACTTTTTTTTTTTCTTTTTTTTAACATATGAGGCAAAACAAGCTTTTCTTGTTAGTTTGTTTTTCCCCATGTATCATAGACAACGACGACGACAAAATTTTATCCTTATGTGGTTAGCTACATAAATCATACGACATTATTGAACTCGATAAAAAACCAAATTTCTTGATAAATTGTTAATTAAGAGATTTCACTCAATAACCTTATCGAGTGTTCTCTTTGGTCTTCTTTTACCCTTTTTATTGGTATCCAAACAACTTGATCTAGCCTCATCACAGGTACATCCAATGACTTTCTCTATACATGTCTAAATCACTTTAAACGATTTTTTTACCATTTTTTTAATATGTGCCACTTCAACCCTTCCCCTATTGAAGCTATTATGAATATTATTTGATATTGTTTGTAATTATGTGTTTGTATTGTATTCTGGACAATTGATAGTTTAAGTGGGCCTTAAGTCTGTTTAAGCCCATCAGGATTAGGACTAGATGCTTGTATAAATAAGTGCTTAAGGAACATATTGTAAATGGATGCTATCCATCTTTATGAGATAAATGAGATATGTTTCTTGGGCCACCCGGTGTTAATATGGCATCAGAGCTATGGGTCGGATAGGATAGGATCCGGTGTTATTTCAAGATCTGGTCTCGTTCCAAGATTGTCCTTTCGATAACCCGATTTGCGAGTTATCACGGCTGAGCTAGGGCATCAATTCCCAATTCCAAACACGATGGGTGATGCGTCGAAGAGCGAGGAGTCGTCGTTGGGGGTATCAATCGGATTTTCTCATCCCTTATACTTGCATCCGTCGGATACCCAAGGTACGACGATCATTCCGTAGATCTTGATTGGTCCTGAAAATTACAGTGTCTGGAGCAAGGCGATGATGATCGACCTTCGAGGAAAGCACAAGATTGGCTTTATCGACGGAAGCTGCTCCAAAGAATTGCAGGACAAGAATCTCTAGGATCAATGGGAGCGCTGTAATGATGTGATCTTGTCTTGGATCTTGAATTCCTTGTCGAAGGAATTGGCTAACGGCATCGTTTATTACCAGGATGCTTATTCTGTGTGGGTCGATCTCAAAGAGAGATTCGACAAAGTTACAGGTTCGCGGATTTACTCTCTCCACCATGAAATTAATTCCCTGAGGCAAGGCACAAGGCGATCTTTCAATTTCTGCATACTACTCACGCCTCAAAGAATTATGGGAAGAGCAATCGGCTCTTCTAAACACTGGACGTAAGTGTCGATGTTGTACCTGTGGGGCGATGCAAGCTCAATCCAATATCATTCAGCAACAAAAACTTCTGCAATTCTTGATTGGGTTGAATGATTGCTTTAATGTGGCAAGAAGCCAGATCCTTCTAATGTCACCACTTCCGTCAATTAACCAAGCGTATGCAATGGTCGCTGAGGATGAAGCTCAGAGAATGATTCACGGATCTGTTCGTAACTCTCCTACCGAAGGGATTGCTATGACGGTTAGAGGAAGAGGCCGCGGACGTGGGAGAGGCAGAGCTTCTAATCTTGAATGTTCCCACTGTGGAAAAAAGGGGCACATTAAGGATACCTGCTACCAACTGGTAGGGTACCCAGCTGATTTTCGTGCACCCAAAGGGAAACAGGGCACCAGTTCGGATCCAGTTCAACGCGGTTCTGAAACAATGAAGTCAACTAACATGAAGTCTAATGAGAAAGGATCACACTCGGCAAACCACATCTCAACCTCACTAACTCCAGACCGGTATGAACGACTGCTTGAGATGCTGAAAAGGGATGCCGAGGATAATGTACACGCGTTGACTGGTACATGTTTCACTATTTTTTTTTTCTCATAATTTCCCTCAAACAGTTTGGGTTCTGGACTCAGGTGCCACAACACATTTAGTGAGTGATTTATCACTCTTAGACACTTAAAAGGAATATCGTGGACCAGTGAAAACAATTAGAATACCTAATGGTGATAGGGTTCAGATAACTCATATAGGAATGGTATGCCTCTCTAGTGGGATCTATCTGCGTGATGTATTATATGCACCTTCATTAAAATTCAATCTTATATCTATATCCAAGTTAACTAGGGAAGAGGGATATGTGGTTGCTTTCTTTCCTAACACTTGTTTGATGCAGGACCTTCGGGATGGCAAGTCGAAGGTGACTGGTAAATTGGTTGATGGTCTTTATGTTCTGGAATATTCTGATTCAAATGCTGTGAATGCTGTTAGTGAAACAACTAGGAAGACTGAACATGTAAATGCTTCATTACTACATAGTAGACTGGGGCATGCCCCTCTTACTGTTTTGAGACACTTGAGTATTGTACAAGATAAAGGACTTGTTTTGAATAAAGATTGTGATGTTTGCTTCCAGTCTAAACAAACAAAACTTCCATTTTCTCATAGTTGTATTAAGACAAAGGGCATATTTGAACTCTTGCATATGGATATATGGGGACCTTATAGGCTTATAGGACCCCAACTCACACTGGTTGTCAATATTTCTTAACTATAGTGGATGATTTCTCCCGTGCTACATGGACATTTCTTATGAGACATAAAACTGAGACTGCTTCTCACATTAAAAATTTCATTGCATATGTTTTGACTCAATTTTCTGTTGTAGTTAAGAAAGTTAGAAGTGACAATGGAACTGAATTTGTTAATAGTACAATGAGAGAATATTTTAACCAAAAGGGAATATCACATAAAACTAGCTGTCTGCATACTCCAAAACAAAATGGTATAGCTGAACGAAAACATAGGACACTAATGCAAGTATCTAGGAGCTTAATGTTACAATCCAATATGCCTATTAGATATTGGGGTGAGTGTGTTAAAACAGCAACTTATATAATTAATAGAGTACCCTCTAGAATTCTGAACTTTATAACTCCTTATGAGATAATCTATGGTCAACCTGCAAATTATAGCAATTTAAGGGTCTTTGGCTGCCTAGCATATGCAAGTGACCTAACCACCACCGATAAGTTCCAACCTAGATCTATTGCATGTGTATTTATGGGATACCCAAGTAATCAAAAGGGGTATGTGCTTTACAATGTCAAAACTAAACGGTTTTTTGTGAGTAGGCATGTCTGGTTTGTTGAGGACCAATTTCCCTTTAGAGAACAAGAGAGTGCTCAGCAAGGGGGAGTAAGTAGATCAGTTAGGGAGATGTTCCTATTTGACTCTGAATTAGAGGGAGAGCCACGGCTTCCTATTCAAGAAGAGGTAGGGACTGCAAATAAAAATTTAATGGAAAATAGAGATCATAATCACAGTACAGATTCAACTGAGCCGTTAGAGGAAATAGAGTTAAGACCTACAAGAAATAAACGACCACCTATATGGTCACAAGACTATGTGTGCAATATGATTAGAGTAAATGAAGATACTGTTGCAGGTAGAATATCAAAGAAACAAAACTGCAAATACCCTCTGGAAAATTATATTTCATATGACTCCTTTTCTCCCTCTTATCTATGCTATTTATGTTCAATTGATTCAGTTACTGAACCTAGATCATATAGTGAGGCAGTAAAGGATGATAAATGGTTAAAGGTAATGCAGCTTGAGATAGAAGCATTACAAGATAATGATACTTGGGATATTGTGCCTTTACCAAAAGGAAAAAGGGCAATAGGATGTAAGTGGGTATATAAAATAAAGTATAATTCAGATGGCTCTATTGATAAATATAAGGCTAGATTAGTGGCCAAGGGATATACCCAACAAGAAGGAATCGATTATCATAAAACCTTCTCACCAGTAGTTAAAATGATAACTATGCGCATTATTATGAAAATGGCTGCTGTTTTTGGTTGGAATATATTTCAAATGGACGTTCACAATGCTTTCTTTCAGGGTGATTTAGATGAGGAAGTCTATATGACTATACCTCAAGGTTTTAAAAATCAGGGGGAGCAAATGGCATGCAAACTCAAAAAGTCATTATATGGTTTAAAAAAAGCATCACGACAATGGAATAATAAATTAAATATGGCTTTAGTAAATGGGGGTTTTAAACAAAGTAAATATGATTACTCACTGTTTATTAAAGAATTTGATGATGCATGTGTATATGTTCTAGTATATGTGGATGATCTTCTAGTGACAAGTAGCTCAGAGGAAAGGATAAAGGAAGTGAAAGGATTCTTGCATGAACAGTTCAAGATCAAGGATCTAGGACAAATGCGGTATTTTTTGGGGATTGAGATAGCAAGATCTGAGAAAGGAATCATGCTTTCACAAAGAAAGTATGTGCTGGATCTGCTTGCTGTGACTGGAATGAGTGGCTGCCGACCATTAAATCTCCCAATAAGGCAGAATCTTCGTTTATTGGCATATGAAGAAGGAAGGGATAAGAAAGAGGATTTGTTGCAGGATCCAGAAAAATACAGAGGACTTGTGGGGAGACTCATTTACTTAACTAATACTAGACCTGACATCTCATTTCCTGTGCAGGTCCTCAGCCAATTTATGCAAGTGCCAACCAAAACACACATGGCAGCAGCAAGAGATGTTGTCAGATATCTAAAGCAAAGTGCAGGATTTGGAATAATTTTTAGTTCAAAGGATGACTTGATTTTGTCCTGTTATTGTGACTCTGATTGGGCTGCTTGTGGGACTACGAGGAGGTCAGTTACTGGATACTTACTGAAGCTTGGTGACTCACTTATTAAATGGAAAACCAAGAAGCAAGAGACAGTGGCACGTTCTTCAGCAGAGGCCGAATATAGAGCCTTGGGATCATCAGTTTCAGAAGTAGTATGGGCAGAAGGTTTGTTAAGAGACCTTGGCATTTCACATGGTGAGCCTGTGAGTGTACATTGTGACAGCCGTGCAGCTATACATATAGCTTCTAATCCTGTATTCCATGAACGGACGAAGCACATCGAAATTGATTGCCACTTCGTCCGGGAGAAATTGCAATCTGGTTTGATTGAACTGATACATGTTAAGTCTAGGGATCAGGAAGCGGATATTCTCACCAAGGCAGTGGGCAAAGATACACAGGTGCGACTGCTGGACAAGTTAGGTGCTGTCCACATTTGTCAGCCCAAACTTGAAGGGGAGTATTGAAGCTATTATGAATATTGTTTGATATTGTTTGTAATAATTTGTTTGTATTGTATTCTGGACAATTAATAGTTTAAGTGGGCCTTAAGCCTGTTTAAGCCCATCAGGATTAGGACTAGATGCTTGTATAAATAAGTGCTTAAGGAACATATTGTAAATGGATGCTATCCATCTTTATGAGATAAATGAGATATGTTTCTTGGGCCACCCGGTGTTAATATCCCCGTAGTACAAGTTCACTGTGAATCTTATCTTTCATTATATGATCACATATTTATCACAACATCCAATTTGTTTTTTCCCCCATATATGCGAAAAGAATGTTATCTTCACTTACTGTGAACTTTTATTTTCCTTTTGTTTTGAAGTGACAATTCTTGCTTTGATTTTGACCATGATTCGAGGGCATTTACATATTTTCGTATTATAAATATATATTTTAATAAAAAATTATACCCCATTTCTATCATCCTACCAAACATATTTTACAAACCCACTTTTATTTTTAATTCCACTTCTATTTTCATAAAAAACTTTTTCATGATACCAAACAGGGCATAAAGGATTCCTTTCTTTCACTTTTTCTGTCTTTCTGGAAACTTATTTTCAGTTTGTGTCTTTAAAGATGGAACCTAGAGCAATTGGCATGCGCAAATTAGCGTTATTTAAGTTGTATTCTGGGCTTTTGCCTATTTCAACAAAAAAATAAAATAGGGTTGTTTCCGTTTTAAATTTACACAATTTAAAATATAAAAATATTATATTAAAAATGCTCTCTCGGTGTTTAATTGTACTGTTACCATTTAAGTGTGATGACTCAGCATTTTCCCTTAAATAAGACTAAAGGCATTAAACTTGAAGGGTTAAAAATGTATTTTATAAACTTAAGGAGTTAAAAATGTACTTGATGTAAACATAAAGGATCAAACATATATTTCAATCTTTCAAAAATATAAATTATAATTAAAGAAAAAGACATAAACGTCCCCACTCGACCCATATCATAAGCTAGTTGTAACACCCCAAATTTTATTTACAAAAAATATATTGTAATTATTTGAATAATTCAATAAAGTGGTGAATATTCATGAAGTTGGATCTTGTGAATTTTCAAATATTCAAATTCATAAGGAAATGGCCAAATTAATTCAAAAATTGAATTAAATTACAAAGGGGATAGCAAAATCATAATTTTGCCAATTTAGCCCAAGATTTATTATTTTCCAATTAATTGGAGTTAATTTCAATTAATCAAGGAAAATAAAGGAAAATGCATAATGTGATTATTCTTGGTGGAATAAATCAAGAATTGTGAAATTAAGGGGAAATTATACTTCATACAATTATAAGAATTTTGGAAATTATGAAAAAAACATTTTTCCTCTTTTTCCTCCCCAAGTTTCGGCCACACATGGAAAGAAGAGGGGAATTGTAAATCCAAGAAGTAAGATGAAGGTGATGTTGACAAAACTACATGCACAACTCAATGATGGCAAAGTTGGAGTGCACACAAAAGGGAGGCATGGCAAGGTTGAGTGTACACAAAAATGGAATGATGGTGTACATGAAAGGTGGAGAAATCCTAACCTTTGGTTAGATCAAGGGCTAGGAAGAAACATGAAGAGAAAAGGGTGAGATAATTTATGAGGCCACTTCCTTCATCTTTCCTTGCTATTTTAGTTCAAGGCTAAAGAAAGAAGAGAGAGTGTGAGTTTGTGAAGCTTCATGCTCTAGAGAGAAGGAAGAAGAGAAAGATTAAGGTAAGTTATGATTTCTTAAGGTTCTTCTTCTAATCTTCCATAAATCTCTTCTCTAGTCTCTTCCTTTCCATAAACTCCATGGATTAGCAAGCTAATCTTCAAGGTTGAGGAGAGAGAGAGAGGTCGTCCTAGAGAGAGAAACACCAAGGATCAAGAGGTAATCTCCAAAATCTCAATTTCCTTGGTATTGAAGTTGTTGTTGGTGATTGTTGTTTGGTTTATGTGATTTTTGGTTAAGTTGTAAAATTGGAAAAGCCATAATCCTAAGGGGTTATGCTGCCCAAAATCCTTTAAATCATGGTTAAGAAGTGTTTAAGTAAGTTAATCAAGGATTAGAAGTGGAAAAGTATAATGCCCCGTTTGGTACGCTTGAATTGGAGCCAAGGAAATGGAAATTGAAATGAATTCCATGATGTAAGCATGTTTGGTATGATGGAATTGGCCTCCATGGAAGAGCCAATTCCATCAAATTGATGGAATTAAGCTTCCATCATATACCCCATGGAATTGTAATAAATTCCATGGAATTCTCATTTTACCCTTAAGATTTATAATTTCATATGATCATTTCTATCTATTACCCTCCACCACCTTTAAAAAAAAATAAAAAAATAAAAAATTGAAGGACATTTTGATATTTTTATACAAAAATTAGATCTCATTTCCATGACATACCAAACATACTTTTAGTCCCCATTTCCATTTCCATTTCCATATCTATTTCCATATCCATATCCATATCCATTTCCATCAAAATCAATTCCAGCATACCAAACGGGCCCTAAGTTTTGGAAGCTAAAACACAAAACCTTATTTTTCCATTTTTTCCCTAACATTTCGGCCAGGACCAGAAATGGTAGTAGGAGTTGAATTTTTATGAAATAAATGGTTCCATTGGATTCAGTGGGCAAAAATAGGGGGTTACAGTTGGGCACTTTTTCGGTGGAGGCCGAAAAAGCATAATTACGAAAACGCCATTGAAATCCCTAAATAGGGGCTGTCAAGGGTATTTTTGTAATTTGATAGTGAATTTGGTAATTTCAAGCCCGAAAATGGATTCCTTGGGCGAAAATAAGTCAGAATGGTTTTAGTCAAAATTTTGGGAAAACGTGCCATCGGGCCGGGTACGGCAGGGCCGGGCCGGGTTCCCGGGGGCATTTTTGTAAATTTTCATCATAGACTAATATAACCACAATAAACACTATGGAAGAGTCTAAAATGATACTTGGATAGGTTATGACCTATTTCTGGTACATTTAATATTTTAGGATCGATTTGGAGGTCGGATACGACATGTTCTTCGAGACATATTTAAAAAGGGGATATTAAAGCTTTGAGGTAGGGACATTATCCTTCATACACTATGCCATAAGTTATGTGATTGTATGGATGCCAATGTTTGTAAATGCGCTTTATTAATTAACACGATTTGCCCAGAGAGGGGCCAGAAGTGTCAGAGGCACTTACACTGGAGTTGGTGAAAACCCAACCGGTGCAGAATAGTGGGGCTGGGCCCTACTCATGTATACATGCAGATGATATGTTTATAATGTTCATTAATTGGTGCATACATGGCATATATCATATTTACTTTTCGCATTTTCTATGAACGATAGCATGTTTCTACTGGGGTTCTCCGGAATCTTACCCTATTTTTAAAATAAACACCTCAGCGGGTACCAGTAGGGCAAAGGGAAAAGACATAGATGCCGGAAAGTGAACGGCACATGTTTCGAGGCAAGGACAAGAACGTGGTCATAATTAGTCTATTTTGTGATATTTTGGTAAAAATTGTAAATATTAAAACTTCCGCTGTATTTTCTGTTTTCGTCGACGAACGATATTAGAATTGTAAACGAATATTATTATCAATATAATTGTACTTTTCTGTATGCCCATTGAATTCCGTCTTTATTACTCCTTGATTATCGAAATGGAAACGGGTGTTAACACTAGTCTCAGGACAAAAATTAACAAGAGCAATTTCTTCAGTTAAGGAAACTAAAATAATAATAACAACGACAACAATAATAATAGTGACCAACAATAGTTCTCACATTCAAATTTTATTAATGAAAAAAAAGAGAGTCATTTTATCTAATCAGTACTGGTAATCAAATAGTAGTTTTTTACTTAAAAAAGAAATAAAATATAAAATGCTCCATATTTGTAAAACATAATCCAGAAATTAGACTGAGGTTAATTACTGTTCTGACCCTAGAGGAGACGGAAATATACAAATCTGGAACGCACGCCTCGGTAACCGCTTAGCGAGGCAGTGACGATTCTTGATTTCTTGTGGAGCCCGCGGACGGTTACCTCTGCTTTATATAACTCTAGTGGTCTGAAGAAAAACTCTCAGTGATGCACGCAAGAAATCGAAGTTGAAGAATCGAAGATGTCTGAATGTAGTACAAGTGCCGGCGGAGGCGGACGCTGCGGCGGAGCTGGTGAAGCGAATATGTCTGCGTGTAGTACAAGTGCAGGTGGAGGCGCAGGAGGCAGCGGTGGAGGGGGTGGTAGTGGAGCTGGTGGGAGCAGGCTGGAGGACAATAAATCAAATCGCATTCAGCTCAAAGTCAAGAACCAGGTTTTGTCAGAATCGTCATCCTGCTTCTGATCTTCTCGTCATCATTTCAATTGTTTTTAATCTTCGGTTTATTTGGTTAGTACTTAAAATCAACAAACTTTTATTTTTGGTGAATCTTCAATTCAATTTCTGGTATAAAGATTTGGTTTCTTTTTTCTCGTTCTTGAATTGCAGAATGGTGAAGCGGTGTTCTTCGAGATGAGAAAAGGAGCTCAAATGAGAAAACTCATGAATGATTATTGTAACCCCTCCGTAATTATATCCGAAATACGCGATTAAAATGAAATAGAGACCAATAATAATCAAATAACATTTACTAACCCATCATATGACGGGGTTTTCACAAATAGCTTTCGAAATCATTTATAAACTTGGTCTCATATTCACATTTCGAATATAATTACTATGCGAAGATAAATCACATTCATATAAATATCAGAGTGCACAAATAATCATTCCGGCAATCCCGGGTACATACCTTCGCTAAAGATACATAGGGCACAATTGCCCATTACAATTCTTCAAATGGGGATTGCACAATCTCATATCAAATTCATAACCCTATATTCAACCGAATCATATATAGTCTTCACAACTCATTAATAACCAACTACCAACTCTTATCTCGAAGGAGTCCTAGCCGCTCCCTCCACGAGCTACTTGCCCTGTCTAAATTGTTGGTAAGGGAGGGTGAGATTCGAGAGAATCTCAATAGGGAAACATTATCAATATGCAGGCAAGATAAGTGTTTAATGCAAGACATGCTTGCATCACATAACTCATGCACACATACAATGACAAATCTATAAGCTCAATGCTTCGAACGATAGACATATGGCCATAGCATATATTAACATAGCTTCAAATCATTCATACATGTTCCACATAATCAAGCAAAGCAATAACATGCATCAACACATTAATACAGTTATCAGAGCATGCAGGAGAGATAAGTTCCCTACCTTAACCCTTTTATGCCTCGAAACGTGTGCCTTAATTTACTTACAAACAGCTCGGGGCTTCATATTCGATCCTACAATGTTAAATGTACTATTTAGACACTTCCATAGTGTTTCTGGGGTTTATATGAGGCTATTTTGAAAATTTACTAAAATGCCCCGGGGACCCGGCCCGGCCCCATCGTACCCGGTCCGGTTGTACTTTTCCTGAAATTTTGACATGGGCTATTCTAACATATTTCCGCCCAAGGAATCCATTTCCAAACTTGAAATTATCAAATTCAATGTCAATTACAAAATTACCCTTGACAACTCCACTTTAAGGGTTTCAGGGGTATTTTCATAATTATGCTTTTTCAACCTTTTCCGAAAAAGTGCCCAACTGTAACCCCACCTAATTTTCGCTCCTGAATTCAATGGAATCATCAAATCATTGAAAATATAACTCTAAGACCCGTTTCTAGAGCTGGCCGAAATTCTCAAGTTTTCCGGGGGAAAATGGGGTTTTTCGGTTTCGGCTCTGTAAATCCGTTCCTTTCTACTCCTAACCACTTTATTGACTATTCCATTAGGTTACAACTACCATTTAGTACCAATTTGGGCAGCATAACAGCCCCACACACCTATTTTCCATTTTTGAAACCAATGACAATCTGACGAAATTTCACCGATTAAATTGTCCACAGCAGCCAGAAAAGTCAATACACAAGAGTTTGGAAGTTACCTCAAGCTCCCACTAACTTTTCTCAAGAGTGGCTGAACCCTAGCTCACTTCAACACAAGAAATTGAGCTTCCAAACCTTAAATTACATAGAAGAGTAGCTTAGGAATGGAGTTATACGCGTAAGGAGCTAGATCGTCGGAGAAATCGGCTTACCTTGCGAGATTTCTTCCTATTTCTCTCTCTAAAGATCTCAAACGTCTCTCTCTCTTTTCAGCTGTTCTCAGTGTCAGAAATGAGGAGGAAGAAGGAAAAAAAACGTTTAATAACATATCCCATGCTTACGTCATCAATGAAACATGATGATGTCATAATTCTCAATTTTCGGATTTTTGGCAGATTTCTACTCAAACTTTGAAAAATTATAACTAATTCTAAAAAAATTGAAATGAGGTGATTCCAAATCCAAATGAAAGGTATTTAAGTCCTCTTTATAGGAAAAATATGGGCCATTACCCAAAATTACCACAAAATTTCAGAATTACATAAAACTCATTGCTGCCCCAAAACAGAGTTCAGTTTCCATCCCAAACTTTGGACAATCATATCTCCTAGCTGACAAAACGAAATGGCACAAATTATATGTCCATTTTGAAGCTTGGGATGT
This sequence comes from Inga oerstediana, assembly GCA_963210345.1. Taxonomy (NCBI): domain Eukaryota; kingdom Viridiplantae; phylum Streptophyta; class Magnoliopsida; order Fabales; family Fabaceae; genus Inga; species Inga oerstediana. Next base: position 11,744,954 of record OY723404.1, on the reverse strand, counting down.
GAAATTTAAGATTGAAAAGTTTCCAAATTTTTAGACACCATTTGTTCATTCAAAACATTCACACAAACTGACTGCCCAGAATAGAGTTTCACTGGACAGAATTTCAGATTTTGTATCTTTGCTTCCAATGGTCCCATTTTCATACCAAACATCATTCCCACATAAATTTTCACAAGGAATCCATTGGAAACACCAAATCAATAAAATTCACATCACATTGACATGTTTTCACAACAATCTCAACATGTCAACACAATTCACATTTCAAAACCTAACATTGCAACTTTTTCATTCCAAAGTTCCAAACCAATTTCAATGACATCAAAACACACTATGACACCATTTCCAACACAATACCCCATTCAATTCTTTCCTTTATTCTAAGTCAATTTGGATGTTAATCCACAATTGAACTCAAATACAGGGTTTCGGCGCTGCTCACAACACACACGAATCATATTCGAGTGCCAAATCGCATCATATTCTCCAAAAGGGTTATTTATCACTAACCACATCCACTTTTGGAGTCATTAACCCTTAATCACAATTTGGGATCTTACTAAATCGGGGCTTAGCAATTCACTAATCTCAGGCTTATTCTCTAAGCTCAAGTTTCAAAAGTCGGGGTATTACACTTATTGTGATTGACAAACGCTGAGCAGTGCAGCCGTTGTTTTCCTATTTGATGGACGCATGATCAGGCCTGAAAATACACCTGAAGAGGTAAATTTTCGGAATGAACCTTAATCTTTTTCAGTTTTTTAGCAAAAAATTATTCAGAAAAGAGAGAAAAAGAAATATATAACTATTTCCTTTGAATAATGAGTCTCTCGATGTATATCTCTCTCCCCTTTCATGTTTCTTTCATGGGAAGGAAATTTATTGGCAGGTTTTTTTTTGATTCAATCTACTCGTGCAGAGTCTTGAATGTTAATTCCTTTTCTTTAATCGATCTTGGATATTTATTAGTGAGTTCTGTTTATCAAGTTAATTATCTAAACTATCTAGAGCTGGACTTTTCTTGCGCTGCTTGAACTGGAAGATGGTGATGAGATCGATGCAATGCTACACCAAACCGGAGGTGAAATCCATTTTCTGTTTTTTCTAGTGTGAGCATGCTTTTTGTCTGATTTGAATCGGATTGTAATTAATTTATATATGTTATATATTTAGATCAGATATGTGTGAAATTATCTAACAAAATGTGAATTTTGATTAGTAAACACTAGTTAATTAATATGATAAAACAAAATTTGAAACTAAATAATCCATTTTCTGTACTTGTAATTGCGGTGTGAAACATGCCTGTATGTCTAATTTGAATCTGATCGTAATAAATTTATAAGTTATTTAGATCAAATGGGAACTTATTTGCTAGAAATGGGCTTTGTTTTTATATATGGATTTGAGATTAATGGTTGGTTTGTTTGCTTTCTTATTTTTAATTAGTTATGAATTTATTTATATGCATACCTTGCCAAATGCCAAACAATTCAAGGATTATCATAATATTGAAAAGTGAAAAGAGCTAAATTCATTTTTTTAAGTGGAGAAAATTAAATTACACCCATCTTAATACTACTAATTAACAAAAATGTGACTTTTGATTGGTAAACACTAATAATAAATAATTAAAAATAGGGAAAATCCCTATAAAATACCCTTAAAATAGGGAATTCCATATTTGGTGCAGTAAAAAACAAAATCCTTGATCAGTTTGGTGGTAGGAATCAGGGATGTAAATTTCAGTGGAAATGACACAACTAGCCTTGGAAAAAAATCCTGCCAAAATGCATAAGAGTGGGAAAGAAAGGAAGGGAAAAAACATGAGAGAGGAAGGAAAGGACGGTGGCGGGAGGAAATACGTAAGTTTCGGAAGGCTTGAAAGTTGAAGACAAAGCAGAGATAACCGACGGTAAATAATTCTTGTGTAGAAATGATGTTTGTATTGTGAATCTTCCATCTTCCTTTTCTGAAATTGTGAACAATTGTGATAGGTTTCTGGTAATGAACGCTTGCTTTTATGGAGAAAGGTTGCAAATTTAAGGTAATGGGAGATTGTTGATGGTTGTGCGGTGGATTTCATTGTGTTTGGTGGTATGAATGGTGAAGATTGTGGGTTTTGTTGTTGTTGGGGGCACTCGCGGGAGTAAACTGTAATGGTTGCAGCATGCTGTGATAAAGCTGAGGCTTTTTTGTTGGGGGATGGTATTGTTTTCAGTGAAGAAGGAGATGTGAAAAGATACTATGTTGTTGTTAATGGTACAAGGAGGGTAATACTATAGGGGGTGTTGTTAATACTGAAGATGGAGATGTTAAAATAAATGGTGTTGTTGTTAATTGTTCATGGAGGGTGATGATAGGGGGCATTGTTAATAATGGGGATGGAGAAGTTGAAATAAATTGTGATGTTAATTGAGAATACACAGTTGTTAAAATATACTGTAAAATATAACGTGTTGCTGTTGATACTAGATATAGGGTGATGATATGTAGATGATGTTGTTAATAGTGAATATGAGGATGTTAAAACATATGGGTTTGTTGTTAATTACCCCTGTTTGGCGGTGAAATGAGCAGTTACTCTGTTTCATAAACAATGGTTGACAAGATTACTTAACTGACATAATGATAAGCGGCTTTGTTTAATTAATTATTTCATTTTGTTTTTTTTGCAGGTAGGCATGTAAAATGACATACAACAAAGGCACAGCATCTGTGAAAGAACTATTTTGTTATTTTTATGTTGGAGGGAAATTTGTGTGGAATGATGAAGGTAAAATTAAATATAATGGTGGTTATGTGAAGTTTAAGTGCTTGAAAGAGGTGATAATACTTAGAGATTTGAGATTGATGATATCATCATGGCTTGGTATTGATTGCAACATGTGTGAGATGAAGTATAAAGTGAGGTTTGATGAAAGCACACTAATAGATTTAAATGATGATGGTGAAGTTGAAAACCTTTTTGAATACAATGACAGGAGTGGCCATGTGTATATAGAAGCAAAAGGAAATGATAATGTATACCACATATCAGATGACCCATAAATGTAAGTGTAAATTTTTTAGGGATGATAGTTGTTATTTGTGAAACTGTTGTGAGTTATTAAGTAACAAAAGTTGTTATTGTAATTGACTGTAAATATGTAAATTCTTTGGGACTCTCATAAGGAAGATATATTGACTGTCAAACCAGTGTGAAGAATAAAGATGAAGCGTGGTACTATGAAAGTATTGCTTCGTGTATGACGGCTGAAATTGCTGGAGGATCTAATAAGCTACTTTGTGGAGTAGAGGATGTACCTACACCTAGCCCATAGGACAACCAGACCTGCTAGAAGGACAAGAATTAGTAGGCGTGAATCAAAATTCAGAATAAGAAGATTTACCACTGTGGAATATGCTATGAAGCAAGGCATACTAGATGGAAATGCAAAAAACCAAATCCAAACTAAATTTGGCAAAAATCATCTTTTAAAGTAACCATTTTGCATATATAAGGAGCTACAATATTTTAAAGTAAAGCTGTTGATAGTAATGTAAATTTCCTGAAGTTACCCTGTTCATAGTTAGCAAGCCTATTGAAGTAATATGTATAGTTTTTTTTAGGAAATGGGTTGCTGTATATGTCTTCATTTTTTGGTTCTAACAAGGAAACATTAGGGTGAAGTGTAATGTTAATGTTCCCTTGTCAATACAAATGTACAGGTGCCAAACATCCATTGTCATAACTTTAAGGGTGTACCTTATGCAGTTATGTAATTATGCAGGATATTATGATATCATGTTACTGTAATTATAGCGCATATAATGCTATTATGTTAATGTGATTATGCAACATATGTAATTATGTTTCTGCTTTCACTGTGTTGTGTGACACTAAATCTGGCTGAATTTCCCCTTGTGCATGTCTTTGTTTTCCTCCAACAAAATTGGTAAACAGGAATAGTAAAGTTGTAAAACAATAAGTTTACAGTATTAACCAGGACCAACAAGTTGTTAATAATGAAAGGCATGTTGTTATTGGCCCGCTGTTGTTTTTAGAGGTCATAAGAAGTCAGAAGTGTGCAATCTTGTCAGTTGTAAAAAAAGAAAAGAATGTTGTCAAACAAGAGTATGCAGTTGTTAATTATGAAACTATTGTTGATAATGGTCCCCCACTTGTTGCTCTCCTAAGCTACCCTCAACATGTACTGTTATGAACTTTTTAAGTTGGTTAACAAGATATGCAAGTTGTTAAAAAAGAAAGTGTAGCTGTTAATATTGAAACTCAAGTTGCTATTGCCCCCTTGTCAGTTGTCAAAGAAGATAAGAAAGTTGTTAAAAAAGAGTATGACGTTGTTAAATATGAAATTGTTGTCGTTAATGGTCCCCTAATTGTTGCTCTCCCAAGCTACCCTCGACATGTACTATTATGAAATTTTTATGTTGGTTAACAAGATACGAAAGTTGTTAATAAAAAAAGTGTAGTTATTAATATTGAAACTTAAGTTGCTATTACCCCCCTTGTTTTCAGAGGTAATAGGAAGTCACAAGTTCGCAATCTTGTTAGTTGTAAAAAAAGATAAGAAAGTTGTCAAACAAGAATATGCAGTTGTTAATTATGAAACTATTGTTGATAATGGTCCCCTACTTGTTGCTCTCCCGAGCTACTCTCGACATGTTCTGTTAGGCACATATCTCTGTTGCCAATGATTGGGGATCTTGTAAGGCACATATCTCTGCTACCAAAAATAAATAATTAATTAAACAAAGTCACTTATCATTATGTCAGTTAAGTAATCTTGTCAGCTATTATTTTTGAAATAGAGTAACTACTCATTTCATCACCAAATTAATAGGGGCAATTAACAACAAACCCATATGTTTTAACCTCCTCATATTCACTATTAACAACATCGTCTACATATCATCACCTTGTATCTAGTATCAATAGCAACACATTATATTTTACAGTATATTTTAACAACTCTGTATTCTCAATTAACATCACAATTTATTTCAACTTCTCCATCCCCATTATTAACAATGCCCCCTATCATCACCCTCCATGAACTATTAACAACAATACCATTTATTTTAACATCTCCTTCTTCAATATTAACAACACCCCCATAGCATTACCCTCCTTGTACCATTAACAACAACACATTATCTCTTTACATCTCCTTCTTCACTGAAAACAACATCATCCTCCAACCAAAAAGCTTAAGCTTTATCACAGCTCGCAGCAGCCATTACGGTTTACTCCTGTGAGTGCCCTCAACAACAAAAAACCCCACAATCTTCACCATTCATACCACCAAACACAATGAAATCCACCACACAACCATTAACAATCTCCCATTACCTTAAAGTTACAACCTTTCTCCATCTTCAACCAACACCCCCTTACCCATAAAAGCAAGTGTCCATTACCAGAAACCCATCACAACTGTTCACAATTTCAGAAGAGGAAGATTGAAGATTTACAACACAAACATCATCTCTACACAAGAATTACTTACCGTCGGTTATTTCTGCTTTGTCTTCAACTTTCAAGCCTTCCGAAACTTACGTATTTTCTCCCGCCACCGTCCTTTCGTTCCTCTCTCATGTTTTTTCCCTTCCTTTCTTTCCCGCTCATGCATTTCGGCAGGCTTTTTTCCAAGGCTAGTTGTGTTATTTCCACTGAAATTTATAATCCCTAATTCCTACCTCCAAACTAATCAGGATTTTCATTTTTCATTGCACCAAATAGGGAATTCCTTATTTCAAGAGTATTTTATTGGGATTTTCCTTAAAAATATGGGTAAATTTTGGAACTAATTACTTGCTATTATTATATGGGATATTGCAGCAGGGATATCTGTTTTGGTGAATCTGAAAAAAGGATATCGATATTTCTTTGTAAGTGTGATTGCAAGTTGCAGGGTATTGTACCAGATGTTTTTGGCATGGTGGATGAAGAACCAACATTGATATTTCTCTCTTTGGGAATATAATATTGCTGCTGCAGATTGTTTTGTATAATATGCTAGTCGTCTATATTTTGCAGATACTTGTAAACTTTTTTTCATTTTTTGTTTGTTTGTATATTCAGACCAGTATGCTGATACTTTTTTCCTATTTTGTGCAACGTGCCACTCATATGCACTAACGTATATTGCTACATTTTTGTAGGAAAATTAATTGTGAGATTCGTTAGGCCCCAAATCAAATATATGGTGCAGCAACGAAATTTAAATGGAGGGTGAAGATCCAATTTTACTTTACAGGTTTGTTTGGTGTGAGGGATTTGGAGGGGAAGGGAGGGGAGGAAAAATTTGTATGAGTTGAATTTTAAAAGATTGAAGAAGCGAGGTAATAAAATTTTAATAAAGAGAATATATAAGATAAAAGAGTAAGAAAAATTAATTAAAAATTTTTAACCCCACTTCTCTAATTTTTTTAAATTCAACTTAAAAATTTTTTCCTTCTACCTACTTTCTCTCCCCTATCCTCATACCAAACAAGCCCTACAAGGTTTTGTGCAGGAGGTAAGAGTCTGAGAAAGTTTTTCTTAGAACAATTTTGTTTTGGAAATATTGAAGGTGGTGTAATGTGGCCCTCGGATGCCAATTTACTCCATTTTAGTCCTTCCAAGGGGAAATTGATCCAAAAAAACTTTTGAATACTTATAATTCCTATACAAAAATTTTTGGCACAAAATTGAATTTAACCCAAAAGAAAATAAGTACTATTGGTTCTAAATAGGGAAAATGTCAGTTAGGTCCCAAGGTACAGAAAAAATGCCAAAAAACTCCCTTTGAAAAGTCAATGGTCAGAAAAATCTCTAGGGACCTTTCTGACATGAATTCCCAATGGCCAATTACAAAAATAACCTCCACTTAAATAACAAAAGAAAACGCACAGAGGAGGAGGATGGATGCACGTTTTTGTGATCAAGCCATTAAGGAGAAAGAGAAAAATGCACGGACGAAGGGCGTAGGAGGTGTAACATTGAAGGGTACAAAGTGGCGTTAGTGTGCTTGGGAATCTTGTCTTCTTCATTGTCCATGTACGGGTAGCAAGGTACAGAAGCAAAATGGAATTTTTTTTTCTGTGTGAAAATTAGTTAGATTGAGATTGAGAGGTTGGTGAAAGGTTGGATCTTGGGCTAAAAAATGGAGTAATTGGTAGGTGGTAGACAAGAAATGTTAAGAATTTGATAGACAAATGAGCTTGATCATTGAAGTTGGGGTTTCACCTTAAGTGAGTTGTGTTTATGTTAGAGTGCTCTGTTTTTATGACATGGTAACAGAGGAGCTTATGTATTTAAAGTGAGAATGGTGAATGTAATTGGTATTCTTTGCTGGAAAAACGCTGAAATGAACACAAAAAATTGTTGTAAATTTGTGCATATAAAGTTGTAAATATTGCTGTGGAAGTTGTTAATACGTACCGAACGTGTGCTCTATTTTTGAGGAAGCAAACAGAGGTTTGGCCTTGTTTTTAGTGTGTTTGGTGTTATTAGAAAAAACACATGTGTAGGAATAAAACGTGTAGTTAATGTGTTGTTAATATGTGCATATGAAGTTGTAAATATTGCTTTGGAAGTTGTTCATACGTACCGTAGCTGTGCTCTATTTTTGGGGAAGTAAACAGAGGTGTGAGTGTGGTTTGTGTTATTAGAAAATGCTGATATGATGAAAAAAAAGTGTTGTTAACGTATTGTAAATTTGTGCAGATATAGTTATAAATATTGTTGTGGAAGTTGTTAATACGTACAGAACCTGTGCTCTATTTTTGGGGAAGCAAACAGAGAAAATGCTCTACTTTTGGGGAAGTAAATAGAGATGTGCTGTCCATTCTTACTGGCAACCAACAAATGAAGAGGAAAAAAGACATGTAGCATTTGAGATGTTATTTTGTAGTATAGGCTAGTTGTTGTGTACATTGACAACACATTATGTATATGTTCACAACATGTTTTTTGGTGGTTTAATCAAGTTGTTTGACAGGTGAAAGGGCCAACGTATTTAGACAACAAGGTCCCCAAATCGGTTTTTTTTTGTTTTTATAGTTTACCAGTGGATATGCATGTTTTCACAACAGTTGATGCCATTTTAACAACTGTTTGATGTTTTTATGTTTTCACAAAGGTCATTGGATGCGTGCTTGTCCCACCAACTCTTAAAATCTCAAATAGCGTTTACAACATATTCAGTTACTTTTACAACATGTACACAACGTGGTATGCTGTCATTGTTCACAATGTGATATGATGTATTTACAACATCATAAGTCATATTAACAATGCATTCAGTTACATTTACAGCATGTAAAACAAATGCGTGCTTGTGCAATATTTACAACACATGCTGCTACGTTTACAACACATTAAGTTATTTTTACAAGTCTTTAAACTAATTTTACAACTATTTTCACCAGTGACACCAGGGCAGTAGCTTGTACAAGAAGCTACAACATACACACCACTTTTTTGGCACTTCTCTCATCATTTACAACATGTTATGCTATATGTACAACATCATAAGTCATATTAACAACGTATTAAGTTACGTTTACAACATGTAAGAAAAAAAAGTGTGCTTGTGCAATGTTTACAACATATTTTGCTACGTTTACAAAACTTAAAGTCATTTTAACAAGTCTTTAAGCTGTGTTTACAACTATTTCCAGCTGTTGTACTAAGGCAGTAGCTTGTGCAAGAAGCTACAACATACACACCACTTTTTTGGCACTTCTATCATTGTGTACAACATACACAACACTTTGGTGGCACTTCTATGATTGTTGATAATATGTTATGCTATATTTACGCATATGTTGTGTCTTCTTTTACGCATCTTGTTCTTACTAAATCACCAACATATTGCATTTTATCTTCTCCACCATTTAAAAACTCCCCCCACATGAAAGAAATAAAATAGATTCTTCCCCGAACAACTTCCAATCTTTCATGACAATCTGCAACACAAACTTCGTATTAACAATTTTTAAAGTAATATTTACAACTTCATATGCACATATTAACAACACGTTAACTACACGTTTTCTTTCTACATATATGCTTTTTCTAATAACACAAAACACACTAACATTCAATCATACCCACTTAAAAAAAGGCCAAACCTCTGTTTGCTTCACCAAAAACAGAGCATAGGTTTGGTACGTATTAACAACTTCCAAAACAATATTTACAACTTCATATGCACATATTAACAACACGTTAACTACACGTTTTATTTCTACACATGTGATTTTTCTAATAACACCAAACACACTAAAAACAAGGCCAAATCTCTGTTTGCTTCCCCAAAAATAGAGCACAGGTTTGGTACATATTAACAACTTCCAAAGCAATATTTACAACTTCATATGCACATATTAACAACACGTTAACTATACGTTTTATTCCTATACATGTGCTTTTTCTAATAACACCAAACACACTAAAAACAAGGCCAAACCTCTGTTTGCTTCCCCAAAAATAGAGCACAGGTTTGGTACGTATTAACAACTTCCAAAGCAATATTTACAACTTCATATGCACATATTAACAACACGTTAACTACACTTTTTATTCCTATACATGTGCTTTTTCTAATAACACCAAACACACTAAAAACAAGGTCAAACCTCTGTTTACTTCCCCAAAAACAGAGCACAGCTACGGTACGTATTAACAACTTCCACAGCAATATTTACAACTTCATATGCACAAATTTACAATAATTTTTTGTGTTCATTTCAACGCTTTTCCAGCAAAGAATACCAATTAATTCACCATTCTCACTTTAAACACAACAGCTCCTCTGTTACCATGCCACAAAAACAGAGTACTCAAACATAAACACAACCCACCCAAGGTGAAACCCCAACTTCAATTATCAAGCTCATTTGTCTACCAAATTCTTAACATTTCTTGTCTACCACCTACCACCTACTTCATTTTTTAGCCCAAGATCCAACCTTTTACCAACCCCTCAATCTTAATCTAACCAACTTTTACACAGAAAAAAACAAAATTTTCCAATTCGCTTCTGTACATTGCTACCCGTACCTGGACGATGATGAAGACGATGTTCCCAGCCACATTAACACCACTTTGTATCCATTCAATGTTGCACCACCTACACCCTTCGTTTGTGTATTTTTCTCTTTTTCCTTAATGCCTTGATCACAAAAACATGCTTCCCTCCTCTCCTCTGTGCGTTTTCTTTTGTTATTTGAGTGGGGGTTATTCTTGTAATTTGATTTTTCAAAGGGAGTTTTTTGATATTATTTGTGTACCTTGGGACTTAGTTGACATTTTCCCTCCTAAATATAAAACTCAGTTGAATTTTTTAGGAAAATTAAGGAAGTTAATTAAATTACTTTAAAACATTTAGATTTACTATTTTTTCTCAAAATTAATTTGTTCGATTTATAAACTGATATATAATTTAATCACACTCAACATATAATATGATTAAGTAACTTATTTAATTTTCTTAATCTCTTTGAAAACAGTTAATTATGTCTTATATTTAATATCGGATGTATGTAGTACGGTTTATTCAGTCATTGACTGAAAGTGTTTAGGATCAGATTGGATGAGATTTCCACATAAAGCATTTCTTTGATTAATGCTAATGAACCTATTTCTTGAGGGCGCTCTCTGTTCTATGGGAAAATTAGCTGGGCAAAGAAAATGAAGAGGAGAGAAAACTGAAGAGAAAAAGGTGTCATTTTTATATTTGAATGAACTATAATATCATGGAAAAGAAAATGAGCAACATATTCATATTTATATTATTTATATTTATATCAATAAATATTTTATCCTTTTTTCCTTTTTCATTTTTTTACATCTGAGCCAAAACAAGTTTACTTGTAAATATGTTTTTTTTTTTAAATTTTCACGTAGATTTATGACGGAGAAATTATCTCAATAGCTAGAGTCTGGCTATATAGATCATATGACGTCCTTAAGTTACATCAAAAACTAAATTTTTTGATAAATTGTTAATTAATAGGTCTCACTCAATAACCTATTAGGTATTCTCTCTGGTCTCCTTCTACCCTTTTTACTGATTTTCAAACAACTTGATTTATTATTCTCACTGACGCATCTAATGATTTTCTCTATAGATGTTCAAACTACCTTAAATAATTCTTTACTATTTTTTTTTTCCAATAGGTATCACTATAACTTTTCTTTGTATAAATTTATTACGAATTTTATTTTTCTTTATATAATAATCATACGGCCATTTCAACATCCAATTTGGTATTTTTCCCATGTGCACGAAAACTGACGATTTTTGCTTGGATCTTGACCATTAGGCCAAATGCCTGAATACCTCAAGAATCAAATGATTTTATGATATAGAACTCCGAAGCCGAATACTGGATGAACGTATAAAAAAATAGATTTTATGATACAGCTAACAAAAACTCCTCTGATCTTTTTTATAAGTAATTTTTATTCTTATTTTATAAAACGAACTTACGGTTAATATTAGTTAAAATCAATAAATACGTAAAAAATGTCATGTTTCTTTCAAATATGCCTAGATTTATGAAAAGAGCATAGGAGAGAATGTGAGTATAAAATATGATAAAGAATGAGTAATAAATATGAGAGAGTATGGGTATAAAATATGATAAAAAATGTGTAATAAATGAGTAAATAAAAGAGAATTAGTGGTGGGTGGGGGATAATTAAAATAAAGATAAAAGATGTGAATTTAATAGGGGTAGAAAAGGAAAAAGCAGTGAAAACAATAAATACGTAAAAAATGTCATGTTTCTTCCAAATATGCCTAGATTTATGAAAAGAGCATAGGAGAAAATGTGAGTATAAAATATGATAAAGAATGAGTAATAAATATGAGAGAGTATGAGTATAAAATATGATAAAAAATGTGTAATAAATGAGTAAATAAAAGAGAATTAGTGGTGGGTGGGGGATAATTAAAATAAAGATAAAAGATGTGAATTTAATAGGGGTAGAAAATGAAAAAGCAGTTTCAACTTTAAGACATAAGGAGAAAGTTGCTTATAAAAAGGATCAATCCCAAGAGAAAGAAAATTTCTTATAAAAAGGACCGGAGGGAGTACTGATTTATTTTTGGCCAACCAGTTAACAAATACTGATATCGTTGGCAAAAAAAAATCTCCTATTCCTAATAATCACAATTATTAAGTAAAAATGTAGAATTTTAATAATAACTTGAATAAATTTAAATGTTAAGGACGTAATTAATAAAAGGAAAAAAATGAGTAAAAACCCCAATTAAAAATTTTATTAATGCGATATTTTTTTTTCCAATTTTCATAATAAAAATTAATTTAAAATTGAGTAAAATAAAAACAAAATTTTTGAAATTTGTATAAAATAAGTTTTTGCACTGATATTCAAATAAAATAATATTATTTGATGGTAAAAATAAATAAAATAATATTATTTTTTTCTGTTGATTTATTATGGAATTGTTGTTTACTAAAATACTTTAAGCTTTTTTTAGCAAAAACATTCTTTAAATTTTTTGTGACAAGCTATGAGTATAAATTTTGATGCTGGAGGTGTAGGGTTCTTGTTTTTTTTAAAGATTATTATCAATCTCTAAATTTATAAAAATTATATTTTTAATTTTACTTAGTAGTTTGTTTTAGGGAAAATTAATCTTTTGATATGGTACTAAGCAAATTTTATTCCCTCAACTTGTGACTTGCATGTGATTTAATGACAATGAAGTGTAAATGACAAGAATAAAAATACAACAAATGAAAAAGACAAGAGACTAAGTTATAGACAAGTCAATAGTTGAGGGATGGGGTCCTATTAAATCATGATTAAGGTACTGTGTCATAAATGAATTAAGAGTTATAGAAGAAAGCGGCATTTAACTAGTTTATTTTTGGGTTAATATAATTTTTGGTCCCTGAAGTTTAATTCAATTTTGGTTTTAGTCCCTGAAGTTTGAAATATGTGGTTTTGGTCCCTGAAGTTTCACCCGATTTTAGTTTTGGTCCCTGAAGTTTGAAATCGGTGGTTTTGGTCCCTGAAGTTTCATCCGATTTTGGTTTTGGTCCCTCAAATTTGAAAAGGACTTGGCGACCCAATTAAAAAACCCGACCCGACCCAGAAAAAAAACCAAGTCCTTTTCAAACTTGAGGGACCAAAACCAAAATCGGGTGAAACTTCAGGGACCAAAACCACCGATTTCAAACTTCAGGGACCAAAACCAAAATTGGATCAAACTTCAGGGACCAAAAGTTATATTAACCCTTTATTTTTTTCTGTACAATTGAGTGGACGATTTTTTTTATGATATTGTTTTTAAAATAATAATTTTCATTATTTTATAAGCATTTTTTGGTAGCAATAATCATACACTATTCTAAAATAAGATTGAGGGGGTATAAATTATACAAGCTATGAGTATAAATTTTGATGCTGGAGGTGTAGGGTTCTTGTTTTTTTTAAAGATTATTATCAATCTCTAAATTTATAAAAATTATATTTTTAATTTTACTTAGTAGTTTGTTTTAGGGAAAATTAATCTTTTGATATGGTACTAAGCAAATTTTATTCCCTCAACTTGTGACTTGCATGTGATTTAATGACAATGAAGTGTAAATGACAAGAATAAAAATACAACAAATGAAAAAGACAAGAGACTAAGTTATAGACAAGTCAATAGTTGAGGGATGGGGTCCTATTAAATCATGATTAAGGTACTGTGTCATAAATGAATTAAGAGTTATAGAAGAAAGCGGCATTTAACTAGTTTATTTTTGGGTTAATATAATTTTTGGTCCCTGAAGTTTAATTCAATTTTGGTTTTAGTCCCTGAAGTTTGAAATATGTGGTTTTGGTCCCTGAAGTTTCACCCGATTTTAGTTTTGGTCCCTGAAGTTTGAAATCGGTGGTTTTGGTCCCTGAAGTTTCATCCGATTTTGGTTTTGGTCCCTCAAATTTGAAAAGGACTTGGCGACCCAATTAAAAAACCCGACCCGACCCAGAAAAAAAACCAAGTCCTTTTCAAACTTAAGGGACCAAAACCAAAATCGGGTGAAACTTCAGGGACCAAAACCACCGATTTCAAACTTCAGGGACCAAAACCAAAATTGGATCAAACTTCAGGGACCAAAAGTTATATTAACCCTTTATTTTTTTCTGTACAATTGAGTGGACGATTTTTTTTATGATATTGTTTTTAAAATAATAATTTTCATTATTTTATAAGCATTTTTTGGTAGCAATAATCATACACTATTCTAAAATAAGATTGAGGGGGTATAAATTATACAAGCTATGAGTATAAATTTTGATGCTGGAGGTGTAGGGTTCTTGTTTTTTTTAAAGATTATTATCAATCTCTAAATTTATAAAAATTATATTTTTAATTTTACTTAGTAGTTTGTTTTAGGGAAAATTAATCTTTTGATATGGTACTAAGCAAATTTTATTCCCTCAACTTGTGACTTGCATGTGATTTAATGACAATGAAGTGTAAATGACAAGAATAAAAATACAACAAATGAAAAAGACAGGAGACTAAGTTATAGACAAGTCAATAGTTGAGAGATGGGGTCATATTAAATCATGATTAAGGTACTGTGTCATAAATGAATTATGAGTTAGAGAAGAAAGTGGCATTTAACTAATTTATTTTTTTCTGTACAATTGAGTAGACGAATTTTTTTTTATGATATTGTTTTTAAAATAATAATTTTCATTATTTTATAAGCATTTTTTGATAGCAATAATCATACACTATTCTAAAATAAGATTGAGGGGGTATAGATTATACAATTTTGAGAATGAATCAACAAATTATGTTTAGGGCCCGTTTGGTATGGTCGAATTAGAGGCATGGAATTGGAATTGGAAATGAATTCCATGTTAATAGTATGTTTGGTATAATGGAATTAGTTTTGGAATTGAATTCCATGTGGAATTTAATCAAGCCAATTCTATCCTGATGGCTTCTATCAAAAAACCCTGAGATTTACAAATCCATCTATTCATTTCCCGTGTTACCCTCTCTCCCTTCTCAGTCATCACCCACCACCAACTGAGGCACCCACCACCGAGGCAACTTTACAATCCTCCTTCTCATCCTTAGTCACCTCACCACAAATTAACAGCACTGTACCTTCGATGACCACTCACCACCGTAACTTCTCCGGCGTTCTGATTCCAGTCAAGTAGATCATCATCATCGTACAAGATGGAAGAAAAAGACATTATTAAAGGCATGAAAATGAAGACATGTGGGGGAAGGATTTCAAATATGCCATGGATTGAAGTTCCTGAGCTCTCCCAATTCAAAAATTTTGAGTATTACTGGTTTTCGATGGAGATAACAATGCATTTGCTGTTCTGGGAAGATTTTTTATTTTTAAATTTATAAGGGCATTTTGGTATTTTTATATAAAAATTAGATCTCATTTTCATGACATACCAAACATACTTTTAAATCTCATATCCATATCCATATCCATATCCATTTCCATTTTCATATCCATTTCCATCAAAATCAATTCCAACATACAAAACAGGCCCTAAAGTTGATTTTCATTATTTATTTTTTCTCCAAACTATTTTTTTATTTATAAACTGAGATATGATCTAATGAAATATGACAAAGATATAATTTGCTAACTTGTTCAGCTTCCTTAATCTCTTCAAAAAAAATCAACTAAATTTTATATTTAAGATACGAGGGAGTATGAAGGAAAGATTCGTAATGTTTGCACTATCATTTTTTTTGCCATTTTTTTTGCTATGTGGGTTTATATATATATATATACACATATATGTTTCGTTTGGTTTTTAATGGGTGGCTATATTATAGGATTTCAATAATGGAAAGGTCCGTTTTTTTTTTGCAGTGACACTATTAAGGGTGTGTTTGGTTCAGTTTATTGGGCAGAAATAAGCCCAAATAAAAACATGTTGCGTTTTTGTAGTGTTTGGTTCAGCTTATTTTAATTGCATCACGGGTAGAATAAACTACTTATTAAATAAGCTCCTCAACTTTTCTATTAAGTCACTTATTACGTAAGTCGAGATAAAACTCCTGTCACATATTTACCTCGTATACCGTAAATCATGATTTATAAACTCTTATTGTCCAAAAATAAATCGCTCATCCAAACATAAATCACATTACAAAAACTGACTTTTCTATTAAGTCATTTTTAATAAGTCAGAATCATAATAAGTCATTTTTCCTACCGCTATCCCAAACACACTAAGTGCGTGTTTGGATTAGCGGCGGAGAAGGAGATTTTTTCGCATATGGGATTTTGAAAAAGTTAGATAGAAAAAAGTTAGATTATAGATGTGATTTGTGTTTGGATTGGCGGTGGCAGAAGTGACTTTTTTTCTAACCTGAAACCTGTTTGGATTAGCGTTTGAAAAGCCCATTTAGATGGAAAATAACTGAAAATAGCATGAATTTTATTGAATACTATATATATATATATATTAGTTGTATATATTGTGATAATTGAAATGAAAAATTTTAAAAAAAAATTGATAAAATAAAAAAGGAGCAATTATTATTAAAAAAAAAATACATGAATGGGCTTTTGGAGTATGAGAAGTTATTTGGATCAGCTTCTCCCAAAAGCTCTATTTTTTCCATAAGCCCAGCCAACCCAAAAACTTTCCCAAACACCCCAAATGAGCTTTTGGTAGCCAGATGGGCTTTTTTTGTAGCCAAAAGCTTTCCCAAACAGACCCTAGGACATTTCAATATTCATAATAATATATGATGAGAATTATCATTTTTACTATATTATGGAATTTCAATAACGGGTAGGTCTTTTTCTTTTCTTTTTTTTCTTTTTTTTGCCGTGACATTTCAATATGTATAATAATTAATAATACATGAGGGGAATCATCAGTTTTAAATGCATAACATATATGATGGGAGTTAGTTTTAATTTTCGGTTATCATTAAAGTCTATGTCTGGTGGCTCCATTATGGCCTTTTTTTTTTTTTTTTTTTGCTCGAACTCTATTATGGCATTTCAATAATGTGAAATTAAACCTTTTGGGATATGTTATTAAGCCCTTTTGAGGAGATGAAATCTAACACCGTTAATCATAATTAGAAACAATGCTAATTGTGTAGCAGTAGCAAGTTATTCCATTAGGCATCTTTGTTAACGTTGTTTAAAAGTTCTGTTTCCACAAGTTTTCTAAAGATTAATTAATACTATTTAAAAGCTTTGTTTCTACAAATTTTCTAAAGTTATACTTCATCCGATTTTAAATATAAAATAAAGTTGGTTTTTTTAGAGAGATTAAGGAAACTAATTAAATTATTTTAGAATATTTTTGTTTTTTTCTCCAAACTAATTAGTTTGACTAATAAACTGATATATAATCAAGGATATATAACATATGATATGATTAAGTAACTTCTTTAATCTTTCAAAAAAAATTCAGTTTTATCTTATAATTAGGACATGAGGTAGTAATAGATTTTCGACTTTATATTAATTTTTAGAATTAGTTTTTTTTACCTGAATATAGTGAATTAGAATATTGAAATGATATGCTAGTAAATTAATTTTTATTAAATATGAAAAAAAAAAATAGTATCACGGTTCACGAGTAACGGACTGACACAGGCCCCATTGAGTAAATGCGGGCTCTGACCCGCGGTCATGCATAATGTACATCGTCCTTTAAATGTCTCCTAACTCCTAAATATCTTTTCTTAATTTTTTCACATTTATGATTAAGAAGCTGAGTTAATAACAATTAAAATTATAATTAAGAATTTTATTTTTTCAAAAAAGCACGTATAAAATGAAGAAAGTGAGGGAACAACAAACACGAGAGACCAAGACGAATAGAGACGGCGGGTACTTCTGAGTTCTGATGTTTCTTCTCTCATATGCATAATCTATCTGAACTAGTGGCTGCTGCTTCGAGTCTACAAAATCGATCTTCTGTAACTTGGTTTTGAGGGAAGAAAGAAGATTATTGGATTGTGATCAGTGGGAAGGATTTGGTTGCTACTGATATTAGTGATGGATTTCAATAATGACAAGTAAAATCCCGTTTTTATACGAGTTTTTTCTGTGGATATGCATGATTTTTTTAGTTTAGGAAACTGCACTTGGATGCTTTCATTTTTTGTGTTTGAAGATGTTGATTTTGGTTATTCATTTTTTTATTTTTAATTTGGACTTGTTGTTTTTCAATCTGAGAAATGAAATGGGTTTCCTCAAATTAACCGTATTTTCACATGTAAGTTTTTCTGGAACTTTCCATTCTGCTCTTGCTCTGCATTTTAAAAGAAAAGCTATTTGTATTGAATGCTGATAAATGTTTCTGTTTTATACGGTAATTTTCCGTCTGTATATTTGTTTTTACTTGAGATTGTTCGATGTGAGTGAGGTTGTGAAAGATAAAGAAAGGATGAGAATGTGGGCTCTGATTTAATTGGGGCCTTAGGGATCATCATTTTATCCCCTTCCTCTCTTTGTTTTTTTCCCCTTTCCCCTTTTCATTTCCGCAGTTACTCCTTAACATATGAAGAAAAACCACTTAAACCCGTACACAATTTTAAGTTGAAACCTCTTTTATGTGAGAATAAAGGAGTTGATAGAGAGTAAATAAGTTCATAATCACTTCAATTTTAGAGGATTCAGATTAGCTTTTGCTCTCTCTTCTTTAGATGTTTCTTTAGTGTCATTGTACTGCATCTCATTGTTGGTCATTGCCTCTTCAGTTTACAATGTGGTAAATCTTCATGCCATTTGCTTTATGTTGGATTGTCTTCAGCTATAAGTATGATGTCTAGAATCATTCTCCAGGGGATAAACTCATCCCAACACTGGATTCTTCCACATTAGTTTGGCCTCTGCTTCTTCTGTGATATTTCTCTGTCATGTTCTATTCTGTAGTTGTGAACTTTTTGACATTTACTTATCTGTTATCTATTAATGATGCTAGGGAACCGTGGGGCTGGCAAAAGGAGGTCAATTGTTTCCAAAAGGCATCCAATTTTGGTAGGTCTTACAATGTTATAGTACAATTCTTGGATGACTGATCCCTGAGAGAATTGTATTGTTTAAACCAGACATATCTCAGGAGCTTTGGAATGAAGTGCCTCAAAATGAACACGAGAGTTCCCACATGTTTGATGATGGAACAACCCCAGTTAAGGCTTGTGGGGATTTGGCCTACCAAGCTAATAACAGTGGTAAGACAATTCTCTGGCGGGAAGCAGATTTCTTGACAACATCTTCCTAAGTGTGCAACCATATGTTGTTTTTTTGTTCTTTTTACTGTTGTTTTTCTTCTTCTGATTTCGATGAAATTGGATTTCAGATAATATGCTAAAGGAGCCAGAGGAATGTAGGGAGACTTCTCTTCTCAAGAGACGTAGGATGCTCCAGTTCCACAGCAATGATGTGCATGTTTCTCTTTCCAATGAAGAGACATCTTCAGCATATTCGAAACTAAATGTCAGTGCTAATATTTTTCTTCATGAGTGGCTTTCACACTGACAAAACTTTGAATGGTTCAAACCATATGCAAAAGAGACTCTAAAAATGACTCTTTTTTGTTCAAATGATAGGTAGTCACCAGATTGATAATCCGCACAAATAATTAAATTGTCTGAAATCAATTCAGTACCAGATTTAGTTGGTTGGAAGAAAAATAATTCAGGCCATGAGTTGATATATCTTGTCTACTTATTGCTGTAATATTTACCTTTTCTAATATTAAACCTATATTGTTCATAACTATTCTTATTTCAAGTCCTTTCCTCTTCATGTTATTTCTAGCCTATGTTGGCCTGATATATCATTCGGTTAGTTCTTCTCTAGCATTTGGGCTGACCTTTTATCCCCTTTAAAGCACCTTAGTTTCTTTTTGAGGTGTTTGGTGCATACCTTTGTGTCTCTATTCCAGAGATAACTTAGTGATACAGATTCTTTGCATGAGTTATGAGATGTGTTGTTCTTTGTAGATTATGAACTGTGCCTGTATTCCTACATCTATATGTTTAATTTGTTTTTATCCTTTTTATTGAAACAGATGCTCTTATAGAAAGGAAGTGAATTGTTATAGAGGAAGACAAGTATAACCCTCTAGATAGAAACTCGAAAGAAAGAAAAATTATGAATTCAAGAACAACTATGAACAAATGAGTGAAGGACTGATGGAATGGAAATGACCCCTTCCCTTAAATAATCTAGAGTAGCTGGGTGGTTCGCTCAAGTCATTTAAAGTATCCAAGGCTCCATCAAAATTTCTACTATTCCGCTATAACAAAAAATAAAAGATCACGGCAGACACTGTGTACTAACACAGAACACTGCCACCCTTATTTCTTCCCAGGTCATTATACTAGATCAACAAAAATTGATCCACATTTTCTGCGCGTGCTCATAGCTTAACAGAATCTTATTCCAAACAAAGAAACCATACCACAGTATGAGAACAAGTTTGTAGTTGTTTTCACTTTTCAGAATTCAGAGTCATCCCTACTAAAAACAAATATTAGGGGAAGTGCATCGTTTGGCTTTGGAACTTCAGCCTCTCGCAAATATTTATTATGCCGGGTACTGCTGTCTGCAAAGAAAATTTCACTTTTAGGAAAGTTTTAGATTTCCAACTAAACTGTTCAAATAAAGCGGTGCCTTGCTGGGAGAAGAAATGAGGAAATCAAAATTGCATTGTGAGAGCAAATGCTAGCCAAATCAAAAGAGTCCAAGTTCTCCTATCCAAAGAGGAAGAAAGATGAATAGGCTTCAGAATAGGTAAAAGAGCGTGAAGTTCATAATTTCTCTATCAGAGGGATTTCTGGCAAAATGAAGATTCCAATTAAAAAGTCTCCCTGGAAAGACCATAAATCACGAATTGGAGAGTTGTGCAATTAGGAAAGATTATGCAAATTTAGAGACGCTTGACAAAAGGGACATTCCCGCATCAAAGATCCTCTCAAATCCTAATATGACACAATCATCCATAATACACGCCACAAGAGGTCTAAGTCATGTGCTTAATTTTATTTTATTTTTGCTAGTTACTGATAATCCGTTGTTCTTTACATTTTTGCTTGTCAAGTGTGTCTGGTATTAGCATAGCGATTTGGCTGAGATTCTTTCATATAAAACTAGAATTGTGCAATCGCCTGACTGTATAACTCATGCTTCTTTCTGTGTCCAGGGGAAGGAGGACTTGGTCGGTGATGTTTTTATGGACATGTCACAGTGGGTGCCTGGAACTTCAGGTTTGCCTCTTAAACGATCATCTTCTGATAATGTTTGTGAATATTTATTAATGATGTTTCTTTCTCTGCCCATATTGGAACATGCGATAGGGAGTGCTTCTGCCTCCAGTTATGAGGACCTTGAGCTGTCAGCTGAAGGATGGCTTGCTGAATGCATTAATGATGCTGAAGTGGAAATCAGCCCTAACTATATGTATGCTTCTTTAGATGCAATTCAGTCCTTTAATGATTTTTTTGCATAATGATAGCAATTATACATAACGATCCGATGATTATGCTATTTGATTCAGGAATCTTTCAGGGGCTGGTGATGTTCAGAGTGATGTTGCAGGTATATGATTGCTGGACATCCACGGCTGTTGACTAATTACAAGTCTTCCTTCCTTCAGTCCTCTTTGCACTTGTTTTATTCATTTGTTTTTTTCTTGCAGAACTTCACGACACCCAACCAGCACATGAACAACATGTGGTTCAGCAGCATGTCACTCGGTCACACAGAAACATTGTCTTCAAAGGTGTTACTTTCTTTCTCTTTTCTTGTCTTTCTGGAAAACTTAATCTCAGCTTCTGGACTTTCACTTACTTTCACTTCTAGGCATAGTTTTGGTTTGAAGGTGGCCGAACCAATTTGGTTTACACTGAAAAATACCACACGCACACACACTCTCTGGGGCCCCGTTTGAAAAAAAGTTATCAAAAGGAAAAACTTTTACTAAGTAATGATAATAAGGGTATTATAAACATTATGAAATATCACCCCTCTAGGCTCTATCCCTTGGGGCAATCAAATCTGCCTAGTGAATGTAACTTGATCCAGTTCAATTGTAAACAGACTGGTTTCAATCAGGCCAATTAAGGTCCTATATAACCATGCTTTCAGGCATTATCCTTCAATGACACGGAGGTTAAATTGAATTCCGTCCACGCTACTACTTTGGTCCCTACTATAAGTCATTTTCTGGGAGTTTGTGGTATTTATGATAAGTCACCAAGTGCAGTATTGATTACATCTTTCCAAGATTGTCCGTATTTAAAGTTTTATACAACTTTCCCTTTCCACTTCCTAAGATGTAATTCGAGGTTTTAAGTAAGGGTAAACTTGGATTTTTCTTTTTTCATTTTCAAACAAATTTAATGACTTGACCGCCTTTTGTTTGTTCTGATGAAATGGTTTGAGGCAACTTATAATAGGGACCGAAGTGGTATATTGGTATTGTATAGTGAAGCATGCTTGTATATTTAATGTTTTTCTCCTGAAGTTAGAGTTGGTTTTCATGTGTAGGAAGGAAATCTATGATGCAGATGCCTACAAAATTGATAACTTCTGTGGCCTATCCATTTGCCTTCATCAAACCCAGTGGCGCCCAAGGAGATGTCACTCTGAAGGAAATAAATCAGCGGATTCAGACTCCGCCGTCTTCGAAACCCAAGCCAAAAATTGAAGATCCATCTTCTTATCCTAAGTCAGCATTTTCCGGGAAACCTGTTGTAGGCAAAACGAAAATCCGCACCGAAGGAGGAAAAGGTAGCATCACAATTATGAGAACCAAAGGCTGAGTTTAAATTGTTGAGAAGCACTTGGTTTTCTGCCTCATTCCTCTATGGGGTTGAGTTCATTTTCTGTAATATATATATCAGACAGATTGTACAACATGTTGATGCAATTTTTGTTGTTATTAGCTATTACATGTATAAATCACACCACCTTTGTGTTTGCTTCCTAGTAGGATATAGATGTTTCATAGATGTTTTTGGTTGCCTTAGTGCTTTGGTTAAGTCTGTAATGCGATTCCTATCTTTCTGAAGTTTTTTCCCGGTAACTTTAAATATTTCATACTCACAAAACTCATGGCAAGTTCTCAGGTTGAATGAATAAGATTTAAACTTGAACCTCTTGTTTCTTGAGTAATGTTTCGAGAAATAAGATGTGGGTTATTATGCTTGTGTATTGTTGAAGAATGAGTTATATTTTGTTGATGACTTACACAATGGGTACTAAATTATATGATATATCAATATATTAATAATATATTGTTGTATTGATGTTTCCAAAGCAAAACTTAGGTACTACTAGTGGTGACTATTAGCATGTTCTCCGATAAAAAATTGACTTATGACTTGTTTATATAATTTAGGGAAAACTTGATACAAACACATTTTTTAAATATTTAAGGTTTAAGGTATAAATTTAGCAATAAAGTTTTATCCGTGACGTCTAGCACAAAAAAATACCAATGAACAATTAAAAAGGGTGTAAATTTAACAAAATCGTTAAATTTGACGTAACCATGTTAAATTATAAGAGAAGAAAATCCCTAATGGCGTTAATGGTTTTGTTAAATTTGTAAGTTTTTTAATTGTTCATTGTTATTTTTGCCCCTTTTAAAATATATTTGTGCCAGACGCCCTTCCGACAAAACTTCATTACTAAATTTGCACCTTAACCCAGTATTTAATTTGGTACTTGTGATTTCTTTTTAATTAATTAAATGCTTTAATTTTGCTTCGTTAGTAACGTTAACTCTTGGATAGGAAACCCAAATTAAGAGGGTTTTTTTCCTTTAAAAAATTCATTAATTTTTTTATTTGTTTGAGTTAAACTGTATTTAACTACCTGACGTACTTTTTAGTTATTACAAAAATATTTTAGGCTACTGGTTGGTACATGAAAAATATTTTTGGATGCTAGATATAATAGAAATTAATTAAGTTGAGATGCCAAATGCCAAAAATGTTTCAGTGTGCAAAATACTATTTAATCCAAATAAATAAAAAAAAAAATTGTTCCCTCAAATTGGGGGATGAGCATGTTATGCTCATAGATGTGATTAGTAGGGCATGCGGATGTCTGTATAAGGGATAGGGGCTAACAATACTAATGGAGTAAAGTTACAAGAACTAATGATGTCAGTAGAGTAAAATTAATTATTTAATTAAGAGAAAAAAATACACAAATATCAAATAAAAAATTTGGTAAAAGTATAGATACCTGTAAATGGGTTTTCCCTAAAAATTAACATCACATAATTGGCCTACTACAAAACATTATTCACAATATTTCTTGGAAATAATTTATTAGCAAACATTTAAACATGGGAAAATTTTAAAAAACTACACTCAAAATATACAAACGACAAATCAGTACATCGAAATTCAAAAAAGATGAATCAGACGGGTGTCAGAAAAAGAAGGAATTTGTTCTTTTGAAATTTCGGCCAAATTACGAAAATGCCCTTCAGCCCTCAGTCGCAATAACAACATAGGAGTTGTTAATGGCGAATAATAAGTTGTTAATGGCGAGGTGAGTGTTGTTATTGGCCCTGAAACTTGTTAAGTGTTGAAAGAAGAAATTGGAGTTGTTAATATTGAATTCGGAGTTGTTAATGGCGAGATATATGTTGTTATTGGTCCTGAAATTTGTTAATTGTAAAAGAAGAATTGCAGTTGTTAATACCGAATCCGAAGTTGTTAATTCCGATGATCATGTTGTTATTCTGAAGTGTGCATGAAGGGCATTTTCGTAATTTGGCCGAAATTTCAAAAGGACAGATTCCTCCTTTTTCTGACACCCGCCTGATTTGTCTTTTCTGAATTTCGATGTACTGATTTATCCTTTGTATGTTTTGAGTGTCGTTTTTTGGAATTTTCCCTTTAAACATCCTTATATTCACAAAACTCGTGGCAAGTTCTTAGGGTTGAATGAATAAGATTTAAACTTGAACCTCTTGTTTCTTGAGTAATGTTTGGAGAAACAAGATGTGGGTTATTATCCTTGTGTATTGTTGAAGAATGAGTTATATTGTTGATGACTTGCACAATTTGTACTGCTTCCTTCTGTCTTAATTATAAGATAAAGTTGATTTTTTTGAAAAAATTAAGGAAGTTAATTAAATTACTTTAGAGTATTTATATTTATATTTTTTTATTTAAATTAATTAGTTTGACTAATAAATTAATATATAATCTAAGGATACATAACATATAATATGATTAAGTAACTTATTTAGCTTCCTTAATTTTTCCAAAAAAATCAACTTTATCTTATAATTAGGACTGAGGGTAGTAAATTATATGATATATCAATATATCAATAATATATTGTTGTATTGATGTTTCCAAGCAAAACTTAGGTACTACTAGGGGTGACTATTAGCATGTTTTCCGACAAAAATTTGACTTATGACTTGTTTAGATAATTTAGGGAAAACTTGGTACAAATTCTTTTCTTAAATATTTAATTTGGTACTAGTGTGTTTTTTTTTTAATTAAATACTTTAATTTTGCTTTGTTAGTAACATTAACTCCTGCATAGGAATCCCAAATTAAGAGGTATTTTTTTTCTAAAGAAAAAAATCATTAATTTTTTTATTTGTTTGAGTTAAACTGTATTTAACTTCCTGATGTATGTTTTAGTTATTGAAAAAATATTTTAGGATACTGGTTGGTACATGAAAAATATCTCTGGATGCTAGATATAATAGAAATTAAATAATTTTAGATACCGGATGCTAAAAATGTTTCAGTGTGTAAAATATCATTTAATCCAAATAAATAAAAATATAAAAAATAAAAATAAAATAAAATAAAAATTGGTTCCTCACCATAAACTTGGGGTATGAGCATGCCTTGGTCAGGGATGTGATTAGCTGGGCATGCGGATGCCTGTATAGGGGATAAAGACTAACAATGCTAATAGAGTAAAGTTATAAGAACTAATGATGTTAACAGAGCAAAATTAATTATTTAATTAAGGAAAAAAATACACAAATATCAAATTAAAAATTTGTTGAAAGTATAGGTACCTGTAAATGGGTTTTTCCTAAAATTAACATCACATAATTGGCCTACTACAAAACATTGTTCACAAATGTTGCTTGAAAATAATTTATTGGCAACATTTAAACATCCTTATGCACAGATCAGATTATGCTTGTTATAACACAAAATTTGTGCCCCATTCTTTTTTTTCTTTTTTTTTTTTATCATAGGAGACTAATCCCTTTCAATATTTAGAACGGGTTTCACTTTTCTCAACAAGTGTTCCATTTTTGTTAATAAACTAAAATTCCAATTAAAATGTTATTTCATGTTTTTTTAAAGAAAAGTAAACATTTCCTGTATGTATTTTATAAAAAGTTTCAATTTAGTCCCTATGTAATAAATATAAATATTTAAAATTTCAACAAAATATTAAACTGCCTAAACTTTAATTTTGATATATATATATATATAGAGTATATGTATGTGTATATATTTATGGATTGATTATTGCAACTAATATTATAAATAAGAGGATACTTGCATATAAAAAAATAAAGAATATAATTTTTGTTAAAAAAAACCATTGTTTTAGAAGCTCGTTTATTTATTTAGCTAATAAATTTTAATATCCAATATATGCAAATAGATTTTCAATTTTAGTCAGTCACCAAGTGTCATCAAATATTTGTATTAACTCTGTTATATTTATATATCTCTCCCCAATCCCTTCCTTTTACCACTGTTCTTAATCTTTCTTTCCCTCTCTGTTTGGAAAAGGATTTTGTTTGGTATGTTTGTTTTCTGGGCTTCTCTTCCCTCTTTTGTTCATCACGTTAGCTTCCTCCTCTCTTGTTTCCGCATTTTCTTCTCACGTTTCTCTGTATTTTCTTGTGTATTTGTGACGCTGCTTCTATCTTTTCGCCAAAATGTTGAAGCGTGTGATCTTTATTACTTCGCTTCTTGTGGAAGAACGAACGAGTCGTTGACAAAGGATTAGGCCAAAATGTTGAAGCGTGTGATCTTTATTACTCATCACCGTCAGTCACTTCCTCTTTTCCTCTCTCTGTTAATACTTTCGTGCGATGTTTCTTTTCATCTTGTTTCTTGAAATGTTATTTTATTTTCTTTAAGAGCCTGAAGTTCATAATTTCTTTATTAGAGGGATTTCTGACAAAATGAAGATTCCAATTAAAAGATCCCCCTGGAAAGATTTAAAATCACGAATTGGAGAGTTGTGCAATGAGGAAAGATTATGCAAATATAGAGAAGCTTGACAAAAAGAACATTCCCATGACAAAAGATCCTCTCAAATTCTAATATGACACAATCTCTCATATCACACGCCACAAGAGGTACAACTTACGTGCTTAATTTTATTTTATTTTTGCTAGTTAGTGATAATCCTTTGTTCTTCGCGTGTCTGGCAGTAGCATAGCAATTTGGCTGAGATTCTTTATTACGAAACTATAATTGTGGAATTGCCTGACTGTATAACTCATACTTCTTTGCATATCTCAGGGAAGGACGACTTAGTCGATGATGTTTTTCCAGTCATGTCAGAATCGGTGCCTGGAACGTCAGGTTTGCCTCTTAAAAGATTATCTACTGATAATGTTTGTGGATATTTATTTCTGATGTTTCTTTCTTCACTCATATTGAAACATTCGTTAGGTAGTACTTCTCCCCCCAGTCATGAGGACCTTGAGCTGTATGAAGGATAGCTAGCCGAAATTTTTGATGATGCTGAAATGGAAGCCAGCTCTGACTATATATATGATTCTTTAGATGCAATTCAGCCCTTTAGTGATTTTAGGCATAATGTTGCAATCATACATAATGATCCAATGATTGTGCTATTTGATTCAGGAGTGTTTCAGGGCCTGGTGATGATCTGATTGCTGTTGCAGGTATATGATTATTAGACATCCACGGCTGTTTAGTAAATACAACTCTTCCTTCCTTCAATCCTCTTTACTAATTTTTTGCAGAGCTCCAGGACAACCAACCAGCACATGAACAACATGTGGTTCAGCATCATGTCAGTCGATCACAACTAATCATTGTCTTCAAAGGTTTTACTTTCTTTCACGTTTTCTGTCTTTATGGAAAACTTAATCTCAGTTTTGCTGGACTTTTGCTTAATTTCACTTCTAGGCATAGTTTTGACTTGAAGATGATCGAACTGATTTGGTTTTTACACTGAAAAGTATAGAAAACAAGTATTACTTTTTCATATTAAAGAAAAGATTGATATGATTCAACACGCCACAGCTCCGTCGTTCAATCATCTAGGGCTAGATTTGGTATTGATACTTAAGCCCCCATTTGAAAAAAGTCATCAAAAGGAAAAACTTTGATTGAGTAATGATGATAGGGGTATTACAAATAGTATGTAAAATGGTCCCTCTACCCCTTGGGGCAATAAAATCTGCATAATAATAGAATACAATGGCGTTGCACAATTCATACAGGCAACCCCACCTAGTGGGATAAGGCTTATTGTTGTATTAAAGTTAGTTGTTTGAACTGTTTGGAGGGCATTGGATTTATCCTTTGTCTTGGAGATTTAGTTTTTCCCCCCTTCTAATTAATTAGGCTTGGAATAAATCTGTTGTAAAATATGGCCCACAAGTTTGTACTTGTAATAGATTTAGTATTTATGATTTATTTATTAATTTGACACTGCATGTTAATTGGACTCTGTATTTTTTAGCTTGTGATGTTTAAGCTGATAAAATTGAATAATGTTGTTATCATCAAACTAACCATAATTTTGATGTTTTTTTTTCCTTTAACATTTAAAATGTAGGATTGTTGGTATGGCTGGCATAGCAGAGGCATTGTTACTTGTTACTCTATGTCGCTCCTGTACTTTTCTTGTCTCAATATTACTGAGTGCTATTGCCACCAAGGGTGCCATGAAGGTATATGCTATAACCGAATTAAAGTTATGCTTCTCTGATTTGACCACTGCCTTGGGCCAATGTGTCCACACAAATGGTTATACTTTGGAGAACATGCCATTTCTTTTAGTTATCATAGATTCATAGAGCATTATTTTTAACTTAATATCTCTTTGGTTTCAAATTATCATAGAGGATTTTTTTAATGCAAAATTTGTGATTAGTGTGAAAAAGCAGTTGTTGTCATGTCTGGCTCTGTCGACGTACTATTGTAGCTGCGTATGAAATAATGCGTTCGATCTATATAAAAATTTTTAAACATATTTCAAGTTAAAAGGGTTCTTTTTGCTGTTTTTATCATCCTATCAAGAATATTTTGTGTCAACTGCAATGAATATTTTGGGAACAGCTATAACGTTTTATGAATGATGCCCTTGGTCCAGAAGTTGGAGTTAGCATTGGTCTTTGTTTCTTTCTGGGGAATGCAGTTACTGGAGCCCTGTAAGTGTGGACTGCAATGAATATTTCCCTCTTTCTGTGACATGCCTGCTAAGTGTCTTAAGATTCAAGAGGAAGACAGAATGAAGACTTGCCTAATTGTTTGTTTTATTATGGTTCCAGTTATGTGTTGGGAGCTGTAGAAACATTTTTGAAAGCAGTGCCTGGAGCTGGGATTTCTAGAGGTAATTGCAGAACTTGCTTTGATTTGGAATGATGAGGTTCGGTTTCATCTTATCTAGGGAAAATTATACTTAGATCCAATTGTTTTATTCAATTTTCAATTGGTCCCTGTTTTGTAAAAGATTGTTTTATTTCCTCACAGTTTACAAAACTTTAAAGTAGTCCCTTAACACACAATTTTAATTTAACAATTTGTTTTTCTTATCCTTAATAGATTTTTAAATATTTCATTATCTTATTGTTTTGAGACTTGGTTTGAAAATACATTTTATGGTTAACAATTCCATCTTTCAGTTCCCTTTTTTATTTGAATTTGAGTTTTAAATAAATATATGATATTTAATTTAAATATTTGATTTAAAACTTGTTTAGTTATTTTTCATTTTGCTTTCTTGTTATTTATCGTTCAAAAAGATGAAATTTTTATTTCCCTTGTTTAATTATTTTACATTTGATTCTTGTTTTTATTTTATTTTTGAAGTTTGATTTGGTTCGTTCTAAAACCAATAAATCTACCAAATAAAAAAAAACACATTTTCATTATTTGAATTAGATTTTCAAGTAAATATGTAATATTAATTTAAATATTGGATTTAAAACTTATTTACTTATTTTTCACTTTGGTTTTCTTATTATTTCTTGTTCAAAAAGCTGTAATTTTTATATCCCTTGTTTTATTGCTTTACAATTCATTCTTCTTCTTATTTTACTTTCAAATTTGATTTGGTTGGTTCTAAAACCAATAATTCTACCAAATCAAAAAAACCTGTAATTTTAGATTTTTGAATTTTGATTTGGTTGGTTCCAAAACCAATAATTCTACCAAATCAAAAAAAGAAAAACCTGTGATTTTAGATTTTTGAAATTTGATTTGGTTGGTTCGAAAACCAATAATTCTACTAAATAAAAAAAAAGTGATTTTAGATTTTTGAAATTTGATTTGGTTGGTTCCAAAACCAATAATTCTATCAAATATAAAAAACCTATAATTTTAAATTTTTGAAATTTGATTTGGTTGGTGCCAAAACCAATAATTCTACCAAATCAAAAGAAAAAAAGTGATTTTAGATTTTTGAAATTTTATTTGGTTGGTTCCAAAACCAATAATTCTATCAAATATAAAAAACCTATAATTTTAAATTTTTGAAATTTGATTTGGTTGGTGCCAAAACCAATAATTCTACCAAATCAAAAAAAAAAAAAAAACGTGATTTTAGATTTTTGAAATTTGATTTGGTTGGTTCGAAAACCAATAATTCTACCAAATCAAAGAATAAAACCTTTTATTTTAGATTTTTGAAATTTGATTTTGTTGGTTCTAAAACCAATAATTCTATGAAATCAAAAAGAAAAAACCTGTAATTTTAGATTTTTGAAATTTGATTTGGTTGGTTTCAAAACCAATAATTCCACCAAATCAAATAAAAAAAAACCTGTGATTTTGGATTTTTGGAAATTTGATTTGGTTGGTTTCAAAACCAATAATTCTACCAAATCAAAAAAAAAAAAAAAAACTGTGATTTTAGATTTTTGAAATTTGATTTGGTTGGTTCTAAAACCAATAATTCTACCAAATCAAAAACAAAAAAACTGATTTTAGATTTTTGAAATTTGATCTGGTTGATTCTAAAACCATAAATTCTACCAAATCAAAAGAACACATTTTCATTATTTGAATTAGATTTGTTAGTAAATATGTATATGTACTTTAAATATTTGATTTAAAATTTATTTAGTTATTTTTCATTTTGATTTTCTTGTTGAAAAACATGTAATTTTTATATCCCTCGTCTTATTGCTTTTCAATTCATTATTGTTTTTATTTTATTTTTGCAATTTGATTTGGTTGGTTCTAAAACCAATAATTCTACCAAATCAAAAAAATAATATGTTTTTCTAAATTTTTGAAATTTAATTTGGTTGGTTCCAAAACCAATAATTCTATCAAATAAAAAAAACCTATAATTTTAGATTTTTGAAATTTGATTTGGTTGGTTCTAAAACCAATAATTCTACCAAATCAAAAGAAAAAACCTGTGACTTTAGATTTTTGAAATTTGATTTGGTTGGTTCCAAAACCAATAATTCTACCAAATCAAAAAAACACATTTTCTTTATTTGAATGAGATTTGTTAGTAAATATGTATTGTTTACTTTAAATATTTGATTTAAAACTTGTTTGGTTATTTTTCATTTGGATTTTCTTGTTATTTCTTGTTCAATAATTTTTAATCCCTTGTTTTATTGTTTTACAATTCATTCTTCTTCTTATTTTATTTTTTAAATTCGATTTGGTTGGTTCTAAAACCAATAATTCTACCAAATCAAAAAAAATACCAGTTATTTTAGATTTTGAAATTTGATTTGGTTGGTTCCAAAAGCAATAATTCTACCAAATAAATA
This sequence comes from Inga oerstediana, assembly GCA_963210345.1. Taxonomy (NCBI): domain Eukaryota; kingdom Viridiplantae; phylum Streptophyta; class Magnoliopsida; order Fabales; family Fabaceae; genus Inga; species Inga oerstediana. Next base: position 11,712,955 of record OY723404.1, on the reverse strand, counting down.
AAAACATAGAATTTTAGATTTTTGAAATTTAACTTGGTTGGTTCCAAAACCAAGAATTCTATTAAATTAAAAAAAAATCTGTGATTTTAGATTTTTGAAATTTGATTTGGTTGGTTCCAAAACCAATAATTCTACCAAATTAAAAAAAGAAAAAATTTGTGATTTTAGATTTTCTAAATTTGATTTGGTTGGTTCTAAAACCACTAACTCTACCAAATCAAAAAAGCACATTTTCATTATTTGAATTAGATTTGTAAGTAAATATGTAATATTTAATTTAAATATTTGATTATCATATTGTTTTGAGATCTCGTTTGAAAATACATTTTATGGTTAACAATTCTATCTTTCTGTGCTTATTTTTTATTTGAATTATATTTTTAAGTAAATATGTAATATTTAATTTAAATTATTTAGTTATTTTTTCTTATTTTATTTTTGAAATTTGATTTGGTTGGTTTCAATACCAGTAATTCTACCAAATCAAATTGTTTTTTTAACTCCGCCTATGTATTATAGCCGGTCTCAAGCCCGAATAAAGGAGGAGGGTTGTGATAGGCCTTCAACAGCCAACTTAAAACTTTGTTGATTGGTTCAACGAAGACCAAAGAGAATGCTCAATGAGGTTGTTGAGCGAGATCTCCTACTCAGCAATTTGTCCTGAAATTTGGTTTTTGACTGAGTCAATGAGATTGTTTGATCCATGTAGCCCCACCTAGTGGGATAAATTAGCTAGTGAGCAATAGAGAGATAGAATATTTTTGTGTTCACCAACTGAACATTGCCTGGCTCCATGTACGCCTATTGTCATAAAATTTGGTTAAAGGTGGTACGGCTAATATGTACTCAGCCCACTAATTGCTTTCATCCTCTATAACAACAACAACAAAGCCTTAAATTTGAATGAAAGCCTAGCATGAAACTTATGCAAAGGTTTATTGCTGATGATGCAACTCTGGACCAAATTTATTTCAAGCTATCATATGCCTGTTGCTGCTTGTCGCCTTGAAACTGACTGCTGACTCTCTTTGCTGTATCTCCTTACAAGCCAAAGATAAAGCTACAACTCTTTTGTCTGATTATGATTGGTGATGAGGATGTCGTTCATGTTATTCCATTAGTCAATGCTGTAAATGTTATCCTGAACAATATGTTGTTCTTTGTTCTTTTTACTTTTGTTTTTCTTCTGATTTCTATGAAATAGAATTTCAGAAAATATGCTAAAGGAGCCAGAGGAATGTAGGGAGACTTCTCTTCTCAAGAGACGTAGGATGCTCCAGTTCCATAGAAATGATGTGGATGTTTCTCTTTCCAATGAAGAGACATCTTCAGCATATTCAAAACTAAATGTCAGTGCTAATATTTTTCTTCATGAGTGGCTTTTTCACTGAAAGAAAATTGAATGGTTTAAACCATATGCAAAAGAGACTCTAAAAATGACTCAATTTTTTTGTTCAGTACTAGATTTAGCTGATTGGGAGAAAAATACTTCAGTCCACGAGTGATATATCTTTTCTAATATTAGACCTATATCGTTCATAGCTATTCTTATTTAAAGTACTTTCCTCTTCATGTTGTTTCTAGCATATGTTGTCCTGATATATCATTCGATTAGCTCTTTTCGAGCATTTGGTATCCCCGTTAAAGCACCTTATTTTCTTTTTGAGGTGTATGGTGCAGACATTTGTGTCTCTTTTCTAAAGATAATGTAGTGATACGTATGCTGCGCATGAGTCATGAGATGTGTAGTTCTTTACATATTAGGAATTGTGCCCGTATTCCATCTTGATCTACATGTTTAATTTGTTTTTATCATTTTTATTGAAACAGAATCTCTTATGGAAAGGGAGTGAATTATGAACGATTATCTTCTGATAATGTTTGTGGATATTTATTTATGATGTTTCTCTCTCTGCCCATATTGGAACATGCGATAGGGAGTGCGTCTGCCTTCAGTTATGAGGACCCTGAGCTGTCAGCTGAAGGATGGCTTGCTGAATGCTTTAATGATGCTGAAGTGGAAATCAGTCCTAACTATATGTATGCTTCTTTAGATGCAATGGAGCCCTTTAATGATTTTTGGCATAATTTTGCCAATTATACATAATGATTCTATGATTATGCTATTTGATTCAGGAATCTTTCGGGGGCTGGTAATGTTCAGATTGATGTTGCAGGTATATGATTATTAGACATCCACGGCTGTTTACTAATTACAAGTCTTCCTTCCTTCAGTCCTCTTTGCACTTGCTTTATTCACAACATGTGTTTCAGCAGCATTTCAGTCGATCACACAGAAACATTATCTTCAAAGGTTTTACTTTCTTTCTCTCTTTTTCGTTTTCTGAATAACTGAATTTCATTTTCACTGCACGTTCGCTTAATTTCACTTCTAGGCATAGTTTTGATTTGGAGATGGTCGAACCATTTTGGTTTACACTGGAAAATCGTAGACACGCGCTTTTTCAAATTTAATGTAATAGTATCTGAATCATAGAACAATAGAAAACAAATATTAATTTTTTTATATTAAAGAAATGATTGATATGATTCAACAAGCCCCGGCTCCCTTATTCAATCATTTAGGGCTAGATTTGGTATTGATACTTATGCCCCCATTTGAAAAAAGTAAGGATAATAAGGGTATTAGAAACGTTACGTAAATTCGTCCCCCTAGGCTCTACCCCTTGAGGCAATTGAATCTGCTTTGTGAATATGGCTTTATCCTGTACAATTGTAAATGCATTCTTATTGTTATAAACAGACTGGTTTCAATATGGTCAATCAAGGTCCTATATAACTATGCTTTCTTTAAACTGAATTCCCGTCCATGTTGTTACTTTAATCCCTCTTATAAGTCACTTTCTGGAAAGAGTTTGTAGTATTTATTATAAATCATTAAGTGGGATATTAATTACATTTTTTCAAGATTGCCCCTATTTAAAGTTTGATACAATTTTCCCTTTCACTTCCCAAAATGTAATTCATGGTTTTAAATAGGGGTAAATTTAGAGAAAAAAATTTCATTTTCAAACAAATTTAATGACTTAATCACCTCTCCTTGATTCTGGTGAAATAGTCGGAGGTGACTTATAATGAGGACCATATTGGTATTATATAGTGAAGCATAAAACGTGAAACATGCTTATACACGAAGTGTATGTTTTTTACTTTTTTCTCCTGAAGTCGTACTTGGTTAACTTGTGTAGGAAGGAAATCTACTATGATGCAGATGCCTACAACAAAATTGGCAACTTCAGTGGCCTATCCATTGGCCTATCCACTTCTGTGGCTACCCAGTGGTCTCCAATTTTGAGAACTAAAGGCTGAGTTTAAATTTGGATGTTTATAGATGTTTTTTGTTGCCTTAATGCTTTGATTAGTCCTGCGATGAGGTTCTTGATCTTTCTAAAGTTGTTTTCCTGGTAACCTTAAATATTTCAATTTCACAAAACTTGTGGCAAGTTTTTAGGGTTGACTAATTAAGATTTAAACACTTTATCGGCAATTCTCTCTATAGCTTTCCTGTAAGATAATCAACCATCTCAAGGTCCCTCTACCTTGAAATCAATTCAGAAATATAGTTGAAAGTGTTTACAAACTCTCTCATAGAGTAGATAAAATACTCACTGAAGTATAAGGTAGCATTAAAAGTTTAAGAGATCATCTGTATAAATATTTAATAATGTATAATCATTTTACCCTTTAATTACAATTAATTCAATACAAATGCTCTAATTCAATGAGTACTTAACCATACGATAATGCCATGAGAAATACATTAAAAATCCCAATTTAACTAAAAAAAATTATATAAAATTATGGTTCAATCAAGTAGTTCAATATCCTAGTTGAATTGTGGTCAACCCAATCATATTTAAAATAATATAATGCAATTAAACTATATAAAAATATTTATATATAACCCTGAAAAGAGTATTATTTAGATAAAAAGGTTAAAATCCAGAAATGGAACATTCATGTAAAAATTCCACATATAATCCAATAAAATAGAGTTATTATTTATCACAAAAAAATAGAGTTTTTAAATCACATATATGGTGGATAGTTATTTTATTCTTCTCTTTTTAATTCAAAATGATGTTATTTCAAGCTCAGGAAGAGAAGGAAAATAAAATAAAATAAACCTGGTTTACTTGTCCAAAACTCTTAGCCTGTTTGGTTTGATTACATGAGAGAGGATTACATGTAATCTTAATGTAATAGAGTGATTACAGCGTTTGGTTACACTTATGTAATGTAAACAGGATTACATTTTATAATCGTGATTACATCATTTGATGTAATCAGGATTACACTGCTATGACTGATGAATGAGGATGCAGACATTCTGTAATCAAGTGAAAATGACACTATTGCCATCATAATTTTTTAAATTGACCAAAATGCCCACCCATAAATGCTGTTAAATATTAAATAATTTTATTTATCACCAGTAAATATTAAAAAATAATTAATAATATAGAAACTTAAGAAATATTCCCCATTAAAAATTAAAAAATTATATTCCACCTTTAAAAAAATATTAAAACATATCATTAAATAATATTTCCATATTAAAAAAATTAACATGAACCCAATCTATACACTGAATAATATTTTCATCATTAAATATTAAAAAATTACCATGAACCCAATGTGTATATTGGACATAATTAAAAAATTATCATGGACCCAATGTGTACATTATTATATATGTAGACATGGGTAATTTTGTCCCCTTGCTATATTATTCCCATGTATTTCTCATTTTTAATATAATCCAACCAAACATTGTTATGTATATATATCATCTTTCTTTAATGACGAACCAAACAAATTATGTAATCATCATTACATTACATTCCATTACATTACCTTCAATTCCGTGAACCAAACGGGCACTTAGTCAGATGATTAGTGCGACTGGTTGACCCGGGCTTCATTCTAAAACAATGGTATTTATGCCCGAATAAAAATTATTAGTGTAACGCCCCAAATTTCGATTAAAGAGGCTAATTACAATTCTTGTGAATGATTATATAGAATAATTATGTGTTGTATGGCAATTTTAATTAATATGCCATAATTGTTGGAAAAATTGAAAGAATGGCTCTAAATTAGTAATTAATGAAAGAGATTAATTACTAATTAAGAGGGTATGAGATGTGAAATTAAAATGGCTAATGGAGGGATTAGAGTAACTAATTTGATTACTTATTTTATGAGAACCAATGAGAGTTTGACAAGTGGTAAGCTTATATCATGAGAGAGGGTTTTGGAAAGTCAAAAGCTCATTATTTTATTATTCTTTCCCTCTCTCCTCCCCCTCATTTCATTGAATAAGCATGGGAGAGTGTAAGAGATCATCATTTTCACCATTTCCTCTCTCTCTCCAAGCTCTCATTCGGCAACCATTAAAGAAGAAGAAAGAGAAAGAAGTTTTTGTAAGGTAAGCCTCATTTGACCTTGAAAATGGCTTCTAATGCCAAAATACTCTTCTATAAAGTTGTTCTTCTTGTTAAGAGCTTTCATCCTATGGTTTTATATTTCTCATTGGTGGTGATTTGAGGAATCACAAAAATCTATAAGTTGGAGAATCATGAAGTGCCTTTGGGAAAGTTGTTGAGGTGAGTAAAAGCTTCATTTTCATATAAGTTTTGTGGCCATTGGTTAGGCCTTGAATTTCTGAAAATTTAACCCTAATTTTCGTGATTTAGGATCATGGGGGAGTATGGTATGTTATTGTTATAGAAATGGTGCTTTGTTTAGTGTTTTGAATTGATAGAATTGCTTTGAAGCTTAAATGTGAAGTTTGGCACCTTTTGTGTTGGTTTTGTGCTTTGGGCAAAACATGGCATGTCAATAGGTTGTGATTTTGGTCATTTTGAGGTTACCATTGTGTTCCTTGTGAGAAATTGTATGGGAATAGGTTTGGTTATTGATTTTGGAGTCATTGAACACTTTAGTAGAAAATTGGAAAATCTGTCTTGCGTGAACTTTGTCTTGGCAGTCAGTTTACACGAACGTTTTGAATGACCAAATGGTGTTGGAAAATTCTGAAACTTTTCAGTCTTAAAGTTCACATCCCAAGCTTCAAAATGGATATATAGTTTGTGTCATTTCGTTCTGTGAACTGAGAGTTATGCTTTGCCAAAGATTGGGATCAAAACTGAACTCTATTTTGGGGCAGTGTTGAGTTTTGTGTAATTCTGGAATTTTGTGGTGATTTCCAGTAATAGTCCATATTTTTCCTATAAAGAGGACTTAAATACCTTTCATTTGGCTTTGGAATCACCTCATTTCGATTTTTCTAGAATTAATTATGATTTTTGGAAGCTCAGTTAGGAAACAGAATTTTCTTGGCCTCGGCCAGAGGTTATGAACCGCAGCCCAAGACCTTCTGTGCATCCATTGGCCGTGGCCCATGGGTAGGCTGGTCGCGGCCAACCCCCAAAAATCAGCATTTTGGACTTTTAAAATGTGACCTTTGGTCAAGTGTTTACCAAGCCTTTAGGCATGTGTTTAGGCTTTGATTAGCCACCTAAAGGTCATGAATGGTAACCAACTTTAAGTGTTATGAAAATAATAATTTGGAAAAGAGAATGATCCTATATCCTTGATTTGGTTATAGGGTTGGGTATTCGCCCTGATCATGGTTTGATATCCGCTCGGATCGTGAGTAGCCGACGCTGGAGCATACGTGAAAAGAAAAAAGTGTAGGGAACTTACCTCTCCTGCATGTATTGATATTTGTGTTTGTGTATTGATGCATGTTATTGCTTTGCTTGATTATGTGAAACATATATGAATGATTGAAGCTCTGTTTCTATTTATGCTATGGCCATGAGTATGTTGTTGAAATATTGATCATGCAGATATATCATTATGTGAACACGAGTTATTGTGATGTAAGTATGTCATGCATTAAACACTTATCTTGCATGCATATTGGTATCTGTTTCCTATTGGGATTCTCTAGAATCTTACCCTCCCCTACCAACATTCTAGACAGGACAAGTGGCTCGAGGAAGGAGCAAGCAACTAGGGGCGGCGAGAATCCCTTATAGGCATTTGGACTTGGTAGTTGGTTATCGTTATATGCTGGGATAATTGTATATGTTTGGATGATAGATTAGAATGTGTATTTGAATTAAGTATTGTGTAATCCCCATTTGAGAAATTGTAAAGGGCGTATGTGCCCTATGAATCTTTAGTAAAGGTATGAATCCGGAATTGTCAGGATTGTTATTGTGCACTCTGATATATTATGAATGTTAATTATCTTCGCAATATAATTGTATTCGAAATGTGAATGTGAGACCAGGTTAAAGTGTTTGTTAAAGAAATTTGTGAAAACCCTATCTTAAGGATGGGGAATGTAAATAAATTTTGATTATTATTGGTCTCTATTTCACTCTAATATTATATTTCGGATATAATTACGGAGGGAGTTACAACTAGGTAGGTATATAAAAAGGGAAACAATCCCTTTTGCCCCACTGCAAGGGAGCATACGGATCCTAAATGATGTGCTTGCGTGTAGCATGTGTTTCGAGTATCATCCCCAAATATTGATATATGGTCCCTAGGGTCTTTGCACCTGCCCTTGTTTTAATGGTAAGCTTGCATGCATAGGGTCGATCCGGTCCAAGAAAATAATCAATTTATCCTGCTTCACCTATTACTCAAATGTGCCGACTGGTCAACTACTCAATATAATTTAGCCTTGTGTGCCACATGCTCAGTGACCGAGCAGGGGAAAAAAATGGCTGGGACAAAGTATAATTTATATTAAAAAGGTAGAGAATAAAGAAACCGGGTGTGGCGTATATATACTAGGCGTCAATATAATTCCAGTAATTATATCTTGTAAAATCATATTTGATTTTGAAGGGTTTTAGTTTGCTTAGGTCTTGCCCCAAAATCAGAATGGGTACCTTGAGGACTTAAAGACTGGAGTGAGTCCAGGTGGTATGGTGATTTAGTAATTACCAGAATGAGTTCATAGAATTGCGGGGTTTTATTTGATGCTATAGGGGTTTGAAATATTCAGTTCAATCTTTTTTATGCTTTAAACAATTTCTTTATTTTAATTGATACAGAATTCAAAGTAAAGATAATTTTATAATTAATACTATTTTAAAAAATAAACTTCTCATTGAAAAATGCATATTAAAAATTTTAAATATGGACCATCTACATCAAATTTTGATGAGATTTTATCATATCGAGAAACAAGCACTAAATTAAATGGCGGGAGAAGCGAACCTCTCCACTTTCTTTATACTCCATTTCCTCTCCACTTATTTATTTCCCCTATTTGATCAACTTTGAATTGTTAAAATTTAATGTCGTATAAAAAATAAAACATATATAAAATATTTTAATAAAAGTATTCAAATGTGAACGGTTTAGATTAAATTTTGCTATTCCTGGATCGACGTTGTGTTCTTTTGGCTGATAATAAAAGAATCTTTGCTCAAAAATAAATTAAGCAGCACCAGTACTAATTATATTGTTCACGTATACTTGAACATACACTGCCATCCAAATGGAAAATAAAGGTATACAAAATTGGGGGGGGGGGGGGGGAGTTCTCAACATACACTCCCATCAAATCTTGCAAACTACAAGCATATATTTTCCATGTCCAAACCCATGCAAGTACGCGTACTAATTATATTGTTCAACATACTAAACACGCCTTAATTAAGCAGAAGAAATAGCTTACTTATCAAATCGATTTGGGATCAATCTAGCAGACGGGGCACTAAAGCTTGAATCAAATTGCAAAGTACTCATATGCAAGGAACTGCTTGAATTGGTGTTGTGACTGGTCCCTTCAATTCTTATCTCCATTGCCAAACATTCCCTTAGTTCAACTACTACTTGACTTATATCAGGCCTCTGAATTGCTAGTGGTCCTGTGCATGACTTGGCTACCCCCACAAATTTCAAAGCAGAATCAACACTGTATTGTCCTTGTAACCTTGGATCAATAATGGACTTGATATCATCCTTGCTTCCAAATTTGGGGGTGACCCATTCAAGTAGGAGAGTGAAGGTATTATTTGGTTGTCTTTTTGCTGCCGGTTTTCCAGTCACTAGTTCTAGCAGAATTATTCCAAAACTGTAAACATCACTTCCTTTTGTAAGGTTCCCAGAATTTTGAAATCTGTAAAAAAAAAAAAACAACTGTTAGATCCCAAAATGTTTCCCTCCATTAATATTTTTGTATTCAATCATACATCCAAATTGAGTTAGGAAAATTCAAAACGAATTTCGGTGAGAGAATTTTCTTCCCTATTAAAGTAAAGTAGCTCTTCCTAAATAAAACTTTAGTTTGTATTCTAATTCAAATCTATATAATTCATATTATATGAAAAAACAGAAAACTGATGTATTAAGATGAGATTAATTGGCATTCTAATTCAAATTTGTGTTCTTTTACAATTTTTTTTGTGATGGATGGATTGACTTTTTATTTGCAATCTTAAACTAATTGGATGGGTTTCTTAATTTATGAGAGAGCATATAATATAGCAACAAGAAACCTTACTCCACTAGGTGAAGTTAACTATAGGGGTCATATATACTACATATGATAATGTGCTGATGAGAAAATTTGTATTTCCATAAATAAAAGTACTCACTGGGGATCAAGGTAACCAATTGTTCCGGCAGGACGAGTTGAGAAATGAGTATCAATATCATTTGCAAAAGCCCTAGACAATCCAAAGTCAGCAATCTTAGCCTCCATATTCCTGTCCAGCAAAATGTTGGAGGACTTAAGGTCTCTGTGCACGATTGCAGGCTCACAACCATTGTGCAAATAATCCAATCCTGCAATTCCATTCATTATGTGTATGACCAAAGTAATTCTGTATTTTTATTGCGAGAGGCATGAATCCAAATATGAATAATCTTAATTCGTAAAGAATAATATAATTTTTAATCATAGGAGTAAGTCATTTGAATAAAAATTGTTGTAAATGAAGTTTAGGGTTAACGGATATTTTTACCCCAAAAATTCTCTTAAAAGAGCATTGGGTACTACTTGGAAGAATTGTTTGGTTTCCCCAAAAGTAGGGAAATCATGGCAATATCGCCCTACTCTAACAAATCTAAGCCGTCAACGTTTGCCATGTGACATTCACATCATTTCTTTCCTAATTCAGAGATTAAATAATGGGTTAATATAATTTTTGGTCACTGAAGTTTGATCCAATTTTGATTTTAATCCCTTAAATTTGAAATTGGTGGTTTTGGTCCTTTAAGTTTCACCCGATTTTAGTTTTGGTCCTTCAAGTTTGAAATCGATGGTTTTGGTCCCTGAAGTTTCACCCGATTTTGGTTTTGGTCTCTCAAGTTTGAAAAGAACTTGATTTTTTTCGGGATCAAGTCGGGTTTCAAAATCGGGTCGTCAAGTCCTTTTCAAACTTGAGGGACCAAAACCAAAATCGAGTGAAAATTCAAGGACCAAAACCACCAATTTCAAACTTGAGGGACCAAAACCAAATCGGTTGAAACTTCAGGAACCAAAACCACCAATTTCAAACTTAAGGGATCAAAATCAAAATTGGATCAAACCTCAGTAACTAAAAACTATATTAACCCTTAAATAATTATGATTCCACCTTGACTCTCGTCTGCGACCACTCGGACACTCTCCCCTCTTGTTTCCACTCATCTTTATCATCATTAACTCTGGTGAACCTCTCCTCCAAAGGGTTCCTCTCCACCATCACCACTGTCTATCGCCGTCAAATGCCCCTTTGCCATCCAGATTTGAAGCCCCATCGGACACTCTATCCTCTTGTTTCCACTCATCTTTATCATCATTAACTCTGGTGAACCTGTCCTCCAAAGGGTTCCTCTCCACCATCACCACTGTCTATCGCCGTCAAATGCCCCTTTGCCATCCAGATTTGAAGCATCATCGCTAGATCTCCACGAACCACTCTTCATCAACATCATCAATATCCTCCATGCCTCTGTCAATCTCTGCCTCTGACTCCCTCGTGAGAATTCTCACCCCAGATCTAGTTCTCATTTGCTATTCTTTGATGGTTCTTGGTTTTCGATATCTGTCTTAGGGATTTGAGTTCAAAAGGCAAGGATTTTTAAGTAGGATATTTTGCCTTTATTTGGGCAATAATGAAACAAGCAAAGCAGAGGACACGATCTCTAGAGAATCAAATGAGATTGGTCAATTAAAGCAGAGAGGTGACACCGTAGCTAGGATTATGATGAGGCTCCACCGTCACCTGACAGAGGGACGCTATCACTAGACGGAATGAAGAACGAGTTGCTTTCCTAGGGCTAACCGATAGATACTCTATTGCATATGATTTTATTATTTTTTCTTCTTAATTTTTTATTTTCTGGTTTGATCTGGATTGGATTTTTTTTCCTTCTTGGTGATTGTTCATGGATAACAATAGGGGTGTTCAAAGTATTCCGGTCTCAGTTGTCCGGTCCCAGTTCCGCACATTTTAATCCCGGGAATTTTTTATCCTGGTCGGGACCGGGACCGGGATCTATGGGACCCGGGACTAGGACCGGTCACATACCTTGTGATCCCGGTCCCAGTCCTAGTTTTTTTTTTTTTTTAATTTTTTTCTTAAAAACTAAGTTATTATTTTATTTTTGTATTTTTTTATCCTATAATTTAAGTTATCATTTGATAAAATGTGTATCACATATTTAGTTGGAGTTAAAATGTATATATCGTGATACTAATCCTACTATATAATGTATAAAAATAATAACAAAAATGATGAATGTGATAATAATAATAATAATAAAATGCTATTCTTCAATTCTAGATCAATTTGTGTGATTTTTATGGCCTTATTAGATGTTAAATAATTATTTTAAACACTAGATTATAGAAAATTTAACTAAGATAATAATATTTTTTAAATTTATTTTTTTAAAAAAAAACCGAGATTTCCCGGTTTGATTCCGGTCCTGCCCGGGATTACTGGGACCGGGACCGGGATGCAATTTGCATCTCGGCCAAAAACTAGGACCAGGAGTGGTGGATCCGGATCTCAGTCCCGGTCCTGGATTTGAACACCCCTAGATAACAATAACGATAAAAGGGGAGGGGTTTGTTTTTCCCAAATTGATTTTTCTTCTCCAGATTGGTTAATTGTTGATCTAGTTCTTGAACTTCAATCTATCTTGTTCATTTTCTAGTTTTCTTTTTCTAGACCAAAGAGGTTCTAGTTTTTCTCATCTTTGATGTTTATTTTTTGGTTTGATTTGGTTTGGGGCTTTTTTGTTAATTTTTCATGGATGCCAATGATGATAAAAGGGGAGAAGTTTGCTTTTTCCAAATTGGTTAGTTGTTAGATCTAGCTTTGGGGTTATTTTTGTTAGTTGTCCATGCCTTCATGGGCACAAATGATGATGATGAAGGGGTAGAGGGTTCATTTGTTCTTTTAGTGAGGAGGATGGTGATGATGTTGCGTCATATGTGGCAAAATATGTTTTGCATGGCAGAGATAACTCAACACAATTGGTCAATTAATAGCTGATTATTTGGGTATATTATGGTAGGATGACATTGTTGGGATTGTACAACTTCTAAGGTGACATTGCTTAAAAAAACTAATTTTAGGGTAAAAAATGACCTTTAATCCATGTAATTTATTTATTTTTATATTAAACTAGAATATCATGTATGATTTATATAAAATGTATTACGTTTTCTATACAGCTTGAAAGAATACTAATAATACGTTAGTATATACTCCTTCTTATTCTTAATATAAACTTTATTTTGATAAAAAAATTGAACTACAAAATGAGTATTGCATTAAAGATTGAGGTTATAATTTTTCTTACCATAGGCTGCCCCCAATGCAATTTGAAGCCGATCTTTCCATTTCAATGCCCCTCCTTTATTACCTGTATTAAAATCAGTACGATTAGATTTCCTTTACATATTAAAAGTTGTTAAACGAGTAAATTTCAGGGAAAATTATACTCAGGTCCTAAATAAAATGAGAAATGAAAAAATGGCTCTTAAAGATTGAAAAATAAAAAAATGGTCCAATGAAGTTGTCAATACAAACTCCTGGAATTGTTAATAGGACCATTTTTTCATTTTGCAATCTTCATGGACTATTTTTTTTTATTTATTTTCTCCCTTGGGACCTAATATAATTCTCCCTAAATTTTATTATGGTATTTTAATCCCGATATACTGGTTAGATTGCTATGAAATGCTAAATATTGGGATATGTGTAATCAAGCACTAGAAATAATACTTGATAAATGATGATGGAGGTTCCCATTAGGCATATATTCATATATTAATGCCCTGACGTCACTTTCTTGGCAATATCCAATCAGAGAAACTAAGTGTCTATGATGAGTAACCATCAAAAGTTCCACCTGCAATTGAAGTTTACTTAGCTTTATCATTTACATGATAAGGAACTAATATAGAGCAAATTATGTATATAGTTAAATATCGGACAAAATAAGAAAACCATGATTAAACAAAATAAGCCTTAGGTTTCGTTTCGTTTCTATTTCACCTCTGATCGAAATTCTCTATGACCTTGCACTGATGAATGAGAAAGTAACTTCACTGCAACTTGAGTGCAATTCTTAAGGGTGCCTAAATAAACTCTGCCAAATCCACCCTCTCCAATCAGGTGTTGTAAGTTATGGGTGATCTCAAGGACATCGGTGTAAGTAAATGCACGATTTCTTAGTTCTAATGCATCTTGCTTTGTAGAAACTGCAAATATTAATAAGGATAATAATCAGAACTGCCATTTCAGAATGTTATAAATGTAGAGCTAGTTTTATTACCTCGACAGATAATGATTCTCTTTTTCCTTGAAAGTAAAGTATTTACGTCAATCATATTTTTATTATTAATATTAATGGGTACTTAAATTTTATAACTTTTTATTCAGTGACATAATAAATTTTTCAATATAAAATTAGTTTTAATTTTTTCTATTGGTCAATAAGGTTGGAAATAGGTTATGCCCTTAATAAGGGCTTATGGCATGGGCTGCTTAGAGTTTGGTAAGGCCTCATCTGTTTAATAAAGGTATGTTTGTTTTAGCGATTCGATTGCTTATAAGTTGCTTTTTAATAGTGATTTACGGTATACGAAGTAAGTATGTGAGAGGAGTTGTGTCTCGATTTACGTAAAAAACAACTTATAAGCAAATTTAAGCTCAAACAAATATGCTTTAAAAAGGTTAGGCTTTAGACCTATCTATTTAAATAGGCTAGGCTTTTCTTTTTTCAAAAGCCTAACCTACAAACTTGGCCGGTTTATAATATATATTATATAATTTTGTTTTTTTTTAAAAAATAGTATACAATTTTGTTATATAATAATATATAATTAAATTATGTTTTCTTTTTTTATTAAGTTTTATTGTTATTTTTTTCTTACCAATTGGAATGGAAATAGGTCGACATACAGTTGGAATTTGGGCCTAAACCTAAATGAAGACTGCTTTTTGTTTGACTCACATTTAGGCTTTTAAAACACCTAATAAGGCCTACTTACAATATAAACTGTTAAAAAGACCTCATATTTTTGTCTTAAAAGCCATTTATAAGCTTTTAGTAGGTTTTAAAAGCCTACGTGTGTATATAACATTGCCACGTAATAATACAAACAAGTAATATTTTGTGCGTACCTTTCAGTTTTTTCATTTTGAAGATCCAAATTCCTAGAGAAATCAAGATTACAACCGTCAAAGCTGAAACAGATGCTACAAGTGGATTAAGGAACTTGTGCTTCTGGCATGGATCCCTCAAACAAAGACTAGGATTATCATCCAAACTGAAAGATGAGTCAAATGCGTATATTTAGAATTTAAAATTAAATTTGGCTCGACAACATGGATCTCCCACCTTTAAATTAAATAGTAATATTTGTAAACTGATTTTAGTTTAATTCAAGGGAGAAAAAGGCAATCATAGCCGATCGAGCAACTAGGACAGATTAAGATATGAGAAAACCTCATTTCCAATCCTGAATTTTCTTGAAGAGCCTTGGGAACTGAACCTGTAAGCCTGTTGCCATTCAAATTACTACAAAAACATTGTGAAATGCGTTCAGTTATCATGTGGTGCTCAAGTTATTAAGGTATATCAGGCATTTAAGGGGGAAAAAAAAAGCAAGGACAGACAAAAGTATACTGTATACATTTGGTTCTCTACCTTTATACTGAGTTTGGTCCCTTAACTTTAGAAAGTAGTCATTTAACCCTAATAAAGTTAGTTTCAAATGATGATTTTCTGCAAAAATCTTTATTATTTTAAAAATTAAACCTTGTTAGCATTGGATAATGTTTTATCAACATTAAAACTTAAATATCAACATTTTTTTGTCAATGATAGTTAGGGATAAAGGACTAAAAAGACGTCTTTGTAAAGTTAATGAATCAAATGAAACCTTCTATAAAATTAAAGGACACATGTGTACATACCTTTGCCAAAAGAATATTAATGCATATATTTTGTAAAACTCACAGGATTATCAAATTTGGCAATTTAGCAAGAAATTCCGGTATGGATCCTGACAAGTCATTGCTTGATAAATCCCTAAAACAAAGTAATATTTTCACATGAAAAAATCATATAGAAAAGAATTAGTCCTAATTAAATCATTATATACTTACAAGGACTTTAACTCCGTAAGTTGTGAAAATGAAGGAGCTATTCGTCCTCTTAACTTGCTGGCGCTCAAGTTTCTGCTTTTGATAATGATTAATAGCTACTTAGGCAGGAGGTGGTGAAGTGTCGTGAAGTATATAGTTTGAAAAATGATTGATACACTTGAATTAACATGAAGTTAACTCAATATATAAAAATATTCATAAATTTTTTCTTGAGTACAAAAATACTCATGAACTTTAAAAATTAGAGTAAGAATGACTCAACCATTCAAAACGGCTAATGTTTGTTATTTTTTATGATGGGATCCACTATCTTCTTCTTAAAAAAAGTAATGAACCTTAGGTAGTTTTAGCAGTATTGTCATTTTTTGCTCTAATTTTAAAGTTAATGTGTATTTTTACACCCGAAAAATGTTTATGGGTATTTTTACACATTAGGTATAAGTTCATAGTATTTTTGCATTTTAACCCTTGATTTAATAAGTGAAATACTTACAGTGAGATAATCCTTGCGTTAGTGTTATTCATACCGTATCTGCAACCAAGTCCCTCCCATGAAAAATCCTGTGGAATACATGGGTCACCTTGCCAATCTACTTTGAGGATTCCGTATGTGTTTTTTATGTCCAGAATGGCATCCGCTATTGTTACGAATAATAAATAGGGTCTCAGAAGTCAAAGCGCAAGCGCGCACGCACACACACAGATCATAGAACATAGAGAAGCATATATACCATCTGTTTGGTCTGTTGGATATGCTAGTGATGATATGATTTTATAAGTTTCAATGGCATTAAGGATTGGAGGAGCAGCAGATTCTGATGTTGCACTTATTCTGTAAAAAAGGCCATCTTGATCTGTCACACTTGTAACTGTTACTGGCTTTAAGTATTCGAGAGTTATCGGCGCCTCTGGGTGGATATTTTTATCATTAAGTGTAATATCAATTACTCTCTTTTCTCCAGTGGGAAGCTTCTCAATTTCAACAAAGTGAAAGATGACATAATATCTGAAAGACCTTTCAGGTGGTGTCACCCAGACCTTGTCATAGTTAAGGGATAAATCAAAGGAGAGATTCAATGATTTGGTAGCAGACATAAGCACTTCTGTCGGTAATTTATAAGAATCGTTTATGCTTCCAGCATCAATATCTTCCGACGACCTATGGAACTTTTTCCAACCTTCAACATCAAAAATAGAGTCTTTTCGCCACACACGATCATAGATGTCATCCTTAAACCTATAAGCTTGCAGAATTAGATAAATAAATTTATAATAGGAAAGCATGAATAATTAACATGACAAACTATAAATATATAATTCATTAATCTTATATTTGAATGGAAGGAAAAGTGGGAGGAAAACAGGGGATAAGAGATTACAAGGAAGGAACAAAAACTTTTCAAAATAGTAAAATAAATTTCTATTTTTGGGAGTTTTGCTTTCTAATATTCTTTCCCCTGGTTTTCTTTCCATTCAAACATGGAACTAATTTGGATAGGCACCATAAGCTTGTCCCATATAAACCGTCTAGATTTAATTTTTTTACTTATTATTTTTTTAAAAAATTATTTTAATCGGTAAAGAATCTAAAATAAGATACTCTCTTAACTAAATAAATTTTTTCAAAAAATAATTTTTTTTAATTTAAAAATCATCTCTTAAAAAAAATATTAAATCTAGACAATTCAGATCACAATTACGTGGAACATGGGGTAAAAGACCTTGATGGTGAAAACCGGTTAACACAAGCAACAAATATGAGATCAGAGTAACCTTTTAAACAAGCTTGAAGTGGAACCAACATCGACTCTCGTATCCAAGACCAACAGTGATTGAGAAGGGGATGGAGTTAGATTATAAATAGAATTGGCAAGGGGTCGCAGTTCCAGTGTAGAAATGAAAGGTGTTCCTCTGCCAGTGTTGACAAGGCAAACGTGTATGGTGTCAGTTGTGGGAGTATGGATAATCTCATAAAATCCATAAATATCAGTATAACCCAAATCCACAGTTGTCCAAAAGTCGACATTGAGGTACAAGGCAAAAGATGGAGTTTGATTTTTGGCATCATAATTGCCATAAGCGAAGAAAGCTCTGACGAGGTAATTGTTATTTTTGCCCTGTTTTGGTTTAAGGGTGTAGCAGTTCCTTTTTCCTTCAAGGAAATATCTCAGCGTCTGCATTTGTCTCCCAATAAGAGGATCATCTATGTCATATTTTTCTTCATCTGCAACCATAGAATTTGTTCCTGTTTCTACAAAACCTATGTCTGCCAGATACGAGATTTCAGTTTGTGGGTCAGTGTATCCACTATTTGCTCCACAATCAATGCTTATGAAATCTGTGAGCGCAAAAACCGGGAAGCATTTAGTAAAGTACAACGAAATATGGAATTGGTTTTGAATATCAAAGCAATGAAACATAAGGTTGGACGAAGGCAAGCCCTAAGTTTAGTTAAAATATTAACTTTACCTGGGTGAGCATCGCTGGTGGTGAGTTTCATCTTTCCTTGTAGCATTGCGTTGCCAAGCAGGAAAAGTTGGATCAATACGAACCAAAGAATCCATTGTGGTGCCTTCTCCTTCTCCATGTGATTCCTTCGATTCTGTAAAGAAGACGTTACGCTGTCTCTTCATGTTATATCATGACAAATATATAAAAGAAAAAACAGTGTGCAAGTAAGGAAAACAATATAATAGAGAACTCACCTCAAGCTTATTGAGATCTCAAACTTCAAGCCGGTATGAGAAGAGGTTTGAGTACTCTAGTAAAGTGCGGGGTGTACGTTTATATATATAGAAGGAGCAAGTAGCGTTTACCCAGGATCAAGAGCACATTTTGTCCTCATCATTTTGATGAGCACATGAGCATAGTATGCTCATCACAATCTGGACCATCTAGATTGATTTTGGATGACATAGATTTAATTTAATTTATATATTTTAAATATTTTTTATTTTAATATAAAACTTTAAATAAAAATAATCTTATAACTATTACTTCCAAGAAAAATGAAGTTATTATTTAAAATATATATTAAAAATTTTAAATTTGAGTCATTTAGATTATATTTGAACGTTTTGGATCTCATCACTGTATTGAGCACTAAAAGAGAACCCATGTTTACCCTACCCTATTCGAAAATGCCTTGTGCTAAACTACCCTATTCGAAAATGCCTTGTGCTAATTGACTATGTTTTCTACTTTTGAAAGTTTACAAAATTAGTACTCATAGCTAATGATGCACAATTATACTGATATTAATTAGGGAGAATGACAGTCAAGTCTAAAATAACTAAATTAAGGACAGATAGAGCCTCAATAAATTTACGTGAAAAATGACTGGAAAATATTGATTTAAATAACAACAAATTCAAGAATCTTAATTTTAAATAAAATATTCAAGATTAAAATGTAATTCCAGTTTGTAGCTGGTATTTTTATTTGTAATAATCTGAATTGATAATTAGAAGTTACTTTTCAGAAAACTTTTTCAGGACCTAACTGCCATTAATTCATGGTTTTGGGACTTAAATCCCCTTCTTCCTGATATTTATGAGTAGTTTTCTGCTTTTTACAGGGAAATTTGAAGATCTCAACTTTGAATATTCATCAAGTTCTAATTAGCAACGTTAAAGAGTGTTTTAATTGGGAATTGGTGGTCCTGGGACAAGAACAAGTCTAATAGTAATTAATAACAAAAATAATTATAAATATTATACAAATAAACTAAAATTTTTTGTCTTCCGTGCTTTTTCCCTTTTTTCATGCATCTTCCTTATAGAAGCAAATTGACTTGACTTGATGAATATTTCATCAATTTTTAATTTACTTGTGTGAATTATGTGGTTGTATGTGCATGAGTGTGCTTTTTATCGCTCATCCCCAAATTCCTTAACAGTGGGCTTTTTGGTCCAACAGCAACGAAAGTGGTCCTCTTGGAATAAATGTTATTCTCTGATTTATAAATACTATATAAATAAACTAAAAAAATTTTGTCTTCATATAAACAAATTGACTTGACTTTATGGATCAATTTTTAATTTACTTGTGGGAATTATGTGGTTGTATTTGCATGAGTGGGCCTTTCAACCCTCATCCCCAAATTCCTTATCAGTGGGCCTTTTTGTCCAACAGCAACGAAAGTTGTCCTCTTGGAATAAATGTTATTCTCTGGTTTGCATTTAGAAATCATTTTTAATTAATTCATCGAACTAAATAAATTTAATTAAAATAACCTGAACTTTTTAAAACTACCCGTGTTTTCAAAAAAAAAAAAAATTCCTTTATTAAATGAAAAACAAATCTGACCTGATTGTACTCATCTCTCTCAATCCCTTTTTCCATCATGATTTTTTAACAATATTCATATCAATCACACTATTGGAATATTAGATGCTTAGTAAAGTTCACATAATGACTTAATGAATAAGAATATAAAAATATATATTCAATTATAACCAGAGTTTTTCATCTATTTAATTCAATGAAAGTGAAATGGGCACTCCTTGTGCCTGTCACAGTGCTATTATGCGTTTATACTATTTTAAGTGGATCTGGTCTCGGCTAAGCCGATTTGAATATTAGTTGCTTCGTAAAGTTTATGTAATGACTTATGAATAAGAATATAAAAATATACTTTCAATTATAATCGGAGTTTTCCATCTATTTAATTCAACGAAAGTGAAATGGGCACGCCTTGTGCCTGTCACAGTGCTATTACGCGTTTGTACTATTTTAAGTGGATCTGGTCTCGGCTAAGCCGATTTGAATATTAGTTGCTTCGTAAAGTTTATGTAATGACTTATAAATAAAAATATAAAAATATACTTTCATTTATAACCGGAGTTCTCCATCTATTTAATTCAACGAAAGTGAAATGGGCACGCCTTGTGCCTGTCACAGTGCTATTATGCGTTTATACTATTTTAAGTGGATCTGGTCTCGGCTAAGCCGATTTGAATATTAGTTGCTTCGTAAAGTTTACGTAATGACTTATGAATAAGAATATAAAAATATACTTTCAATTATAATCGGAGTTTTCCATCTATTTAATTCAACGAAAGTGAAATGGGCACGCCTTGTGCCTGTGACAGTGCTATTACGCGTTTGTACTATTTTAAGTGGATCTGATCTTGGCTAAGCCCATTTGAATATTAGTTGCTTCGTAAAATTTACGTAATGACTTATAAATAAAAACATAAAAATATACTTTTCATTTATAACTGGAGTTCTCCATCTATTTAATTCAATGAAAGTGAAATGGGCACGCCTTGTGCCAGTCACAGTGCCATTACGCGTTTATACTATTTTAAGTTGATCTGGTCTCGGCTAAGCCCATTTGAATATTAGTTGCTTCGTAAAGTTTACGTAATGACTTATGAATAAGAATATAACACTACAAAAAAGCTGTGGTTTAATAACAGTTAAAAGTGTGTATTTGTAGCGGTTCTAACCGCTACAAACATAATTCGTAGCGGTTCCTTAAACCGTTACTAAATCCACTGTTGTAAGTGTATTTGTAGCGGTTATTATTAACTGCTGCTCAAGCAAAAAAACCGCTACTATATTTGTAGCGGTTAATTAGCACCGCTACAACATCTCAATCGGATCACCCTTTTCTTAGTAATTTGTAGGTGTTATGTAACCGCTACAAATGGCAAACCATGAATATTGGATGGCAGGAAATGAAAGTGAAAATTTATCATAATATTTGTAGCGGTTATAAAATCACTACTAAATTGAAATTAAAAAGGGCGGGAACTATTTGTAGTGGTTACATAACCGCTACTAATTTCAATAGAAATTCAAATTTTGAGCCAAAAATTTAGTTTTTCTTTTAAAAAGTATATTTGTGTCAGAAAAATTTCAAAAAAAAAAATACAATTATCTGTTTCTGTTTTCTTAATATTAAATTAAATAGTTTATTATTTTAATATTTTAGCTAATTTAATTAGCTTATTATTCATTATTTTAGGTCATTTATAATTGTAATTGAATGATTTAATTACATTAGATAAGTTTGAAAATTGTATTGAAAATATTATTGGGGATACGTAGGTAATAAGGAACTATTATGTTGTCTGCTATAATGTTATTATGATTATGTAAATAAATATCTGAAAAAAATAGTAAGAATAAATATTATGCGAAAGAAAAAAGTATTGAAATAAAAAATTTAAAAATTTATTACCATATTTGATCACCTTGTTAAGCTCCTTGGCTCATAGAAAAAAAAAGTGAAAATGAGAGAAGATGAAAGAGAGGTAAGGTGGAAAGAAATGGGGGAGTATTTGAAATGAGATGTGGTTGGGGTATTTATAGGGATATGCGTTGAACTTGTAGCGGTTAGTGTCATGGTTTTGTAGCGGTTTTGTAACCGCTACAAATATTTTTTAAATTTTTTTAAAAAATTATTTTTTAAAAAACACAAAAACATATTTTGTTTTAAAATAAAAAACATAATTTGTTTGATTAGTCATCCGCGTCATCCCTACAGAAATTGTATAGAAAAACTATTAGCGATGTGTTTTTTTGTTAACAAAATTTAATCAAAATGATATGAATTTAAACAACGCACCGAACTATAGGTAAATTGTGATCGCCTTTAGGGAAGAATTTTTCGAAATTGGCGGGCTGAAACAGCTCACTCTCGTAGGCGATGTTATCACCATCACCTATGTCGTAAAGGTCTCAAGGATTTAAAATGAACAACCATGTGCCAATCCCTATGTCTCTTGTATTCAACATAATACACCTGGTGTGCCTCTGAGGCAAGAATATACAGCTGATCATCTTGAGAATGACTAGTATGAATTGGCCGTGAGAAATTTATCGATGTGATGCCTAAGTCGTCAGTTATGAGTCCCCGAGAAGTAGTGGTATTTGCTCACAAACACTTGAATAGCATAACGGTGAAATGGCCTTGGTAATTAAGTTCGACGACATCAAGAAGTTTTCCATAGTAAGGGACGCCTCTGAACTGCATGTTGGCTTCACTACTGCTTGCATAACTCCTTGTCCCAAAGGTGCCATAAACACCCGAATTTTGAGTTTGCAATCCTTGATCTAGTGAAACCGTGCAAAACTTGAAACTATTGACATTGCATGATCAAGAGGGCCGATTACGAGAGCTCTAAAATCTGGTGAATGTGGGTTGTGATCATTTAGTATTCTGTGCGCAAACCAGCTTGGGAATTCTTTGTTGACCTTTTTGTCAACTTCAGAGGATGTTTTTCTACAGATCCTAAGTTAACGCTTAACATGACTTTTGAATTCCCTGCAATTAATCATGGGAAGGCGATAGTGAAATGAAAGTGAAAAATGTTACGAAAGATGTAGAATAACATGTAAGTGTACAATTCTTACTGTATGAAAGGTTTAACTTGAGTGCAATTAATCAAGACATGTCTATGTGCTTGCAACTTCTCGGTTGCCGTTAGTTTGAAGTTCTCAGTTCCTCCAACTAGTTTACCAACACGAGGGATAAATTCTCCTGATGTTGGCGCAGGTTCAGGACAATCGTCTACATAAGGCGGTCGGCTGAAGGCAGTCTCAATGTTATCAAAGTACCTTGAACAGAAATAAAGGACCTCATCCCCTATATAACCTTCAGCTATAGAACCTTTTGGCCAAGCCTTATTCCTTACGTAAGATTTCATTTTCCCAAGAAATCTACAAAGTGAAGAAGGGCAAAATGATACAAAATGCTCAAAAGGGCGACTAACAAACATAAGATCTATTAGTGACGCATAAATATAAAATGAGTACCTCTCAATAAGATACATCCAGCGATATTGAACTGGGCCAGCGAGCTTTATTTCATGAACAAGGTGGACTGTAAGGTGAACCATCACAGTGAAAAAGGATGGAGGAAAGTTCATCTCCAAATGACAAAGTGTAAGAATAATTTTGGACTGCAGCTGATTGAGCTCCTCAACGATCAAAATTTTGGAACACAACTTCTGAAAGAAAGAACAAAGCTCCACCAAAATGATTGACACATCGGGAGGAAGTGCATTTTTTATAGCCAGCGGAAGTAACTGTTGCATAAGCACATGTGAGTCATGACTCTTTAGGCCAGCAACCTTTCGAGCCTACATGTCGATACATCGTGAAATGTTGCTTGAATACCCATATGGAACTTTTATTTTCTTCAACGTCAATAGGAAGAGTGAAGAAAATGCTTATCTTCCTCCAATGCCTAGATAAATTGTAATTCAAATTTAATATTTTGAATTTAAATATATAATTTATTAAATAAAAATATATATATTTACCTTGGACCTGTACCTCAAACCCAGTAGACCGCGAAGACGACCCTTGTGGGTTGTTCTGCTCCTGCGCCTCCTCCTCATTGTGGAACCGCTCCATGTCTCTGAGCAGAATCGGGATCTGGAAGTCCTCATTTGCGTCATAGTCATTGACACTGATGTCCCCCTCTCCTAGATCAGGCACCTTTGGTGCTGTCATTTCTTGTGGGACCGCATGTGGTGGCTGTGGCAAGGACGACTCCTGTAGCTGTTATGGGGAGATGGGTTGAAATAGCGCGGTCACCCTCCCTCCGTGTTGTCCCTTACCACTGCCCCTTCCTTTGTTGCTGCTACCCTGCAGAATCGGTCTGGGGACCTCGGGCTCCTCCCCTTGTCCATCCCTGAAGCCATATCAACTATACAAATTCAAAAAGAAAATAAATCGATTTAGTCACATTTGTATGTAAAATTATAATAAAAATAAAAATAAGTATTTTCTGTACCTCAAGTGATAATGAGCAATGCTAGAGAGAAAACCCTTCGATAGACGTCAGAACGCTCAGATCTGAAGGAAAACTCTCAGAGAAACTTCAAAAAACAAAATGGCCAAATGGGGAAAAGGAGGAGGCGGTGGCCTTTTATAGTTATGGATTTTGTAGCGGTTATTGGAAAAACCGCTACAAAAAAGCTAGGGCGGCAAAACTTTGTAGTGGTTATAAAATAACTGCTATAAATGTGATGACTTTTGAAGTTCTGTAGTAGTTATAAAAGCCTAATCGCTACAAATGAGATGACCTTTGAAGTTCTGTAGCGGTTATGGAAATATAACCGCTACAAATAGGCGACCTTTGGCATTTTGTAGCGGTTCAATTCATAGTAACCGCTACAAAAAACCGATTCACTATTAGCGCGAATTTTGTAGCTGTTTATATGTTGTAACCGTTACAAACTAACTGTGACAAATTTTGGCGGGAAACTTGCGCCATATTTGTAACAGTTTATTCTATTAACCGCTACAAATAACGTTGCTAATCAGTCACATCACTTGGCGCGTAGGTTGCCGCCACAATATTATAGCAGTTTATGTTAAAAATGCTACAATTGTCAGTATTTGTAGCGGTTAAATTTAATCGCTGCAAATGCACCGCTATGGAATACCCTTTTTTTTGTAGTGTAAAAATATAGTTTCAATTATAATCGGAGTTTTTCATCTATTTAGTTCAACCAAAGTGAAATGGGCACGCCTTGTGCTTGCCACAGTGCTATTACGTGTTTATACTATTTCAAGTGGATTTGGTCTTGGATAAGCCGATTTGGTGATCGGTGGATGAAGGATGAATAGTTCAGCTCGGCTTAGGTTAGTGAAAAGTTGTAACCGTTATATGTTTATATGTTGTAATCATTACAAACTAACCATGACAAATTTTGGCGGGAAACTCGCGCCATATTTGTAGCAGTTTTATTCTATTAACCTCTATAAATAACGTTGTTAATCAGTCGTGTAACTTGGCGTGTAGGTTGCTGCCACAATATTGTAGCAGTTTATGTTAAAACCACTCCAAATGTCAGTATTTGTAGCGGATAAACTTAACCGCTACAAATGCACCCCTACGGAATACCCTTTTTTTTGTAGTGTAAAAATATAGTTTCAATTATAACCGGAGTTTTTCATCTATTTAGTTCAACCAAAGTGAAATGGGCACGCCTTGTGCTTGCCACAGTGCTATTACGTGTTTATACTATTTCAAGTGGATTTGGTCTTGGATAAGCCGATTTGGTGATCGGTGGATGAAGGATGAATAGTTCAGCTCGGCTTAGGTTAGTGAAAAGTTGTAACCGTTATATGTTTATATGTTGTAATCATTACAAACTAACCATGACAAATTTTGGCGGGAAACTCGCGCCATATTTGTAGCAGTTTTATTCTATTAACCTCTATAAATAACGTTGTTAATCAGTCGTGTAACTTGGCGTGTAGGTTGCTGCCACAATATTGTAGCAGTTTATGTTAAAACCACTCCAAATGTCAGTATTTGTAGCGGATAAACTTAACCGCTACAAATGCACCCCTACGGAATACCCTTTTTTTTGTAGTGTAAAAATATAGTTTCAATTATAACCGGAGTTTTTCATCTATTTAGTTCAACCAAAGTGAAATGGGCACGCCTTGTGCTTGCCACAGTGCTATTACGTGTTTATACTATTTCAAGTGGATTTGGTCTTGGATAAGCCGATTTGGTAATCGGTGGATGAAGGATGAATAGTTTAGCTCGGCTTAGGTTAGTGAAAAGTTTTGTGCATTAACAAAAAAAGAAGAGGAATTAAAAAGACATGAAAGGCTAGAGACGAATCGACACGACAACTCAAAGTTTGATCATTTCAAATTTTCGGGAGCCATATAAGGTGTACTTATCACGACTTCAATTTTTTTAATTAAAAATAATTGAATTTGATGACCGAAGTCTCCCCATACCTGGAGCAATATAAGTTTAATTGTTTGGAGTCTTCTAGAAGATGACCATAGCCTTCTTCAACTTGTCATGAAATATTAAAATTTGAACCACAAATCTGAATAAGCAAGTATCTAACCATAGTCCCATATGCCTTGCGTTAAAATTAACAAGTACCCCATCCGGTCCATAATATAGGATCTAATTATGGAGTTGTTTTTGGTCCTAAACATAAAATATATTTCTCATTTTTTTCTCAATTTACTCATATTGATACTCCTTCAACCATAATCAAGTAAAAGAGAATTGAGGGAATTAAGGAAGATGATTAGGATGTTTTAGAAAAAAAACATGTCATATTAACTACATTGACTAACTTCCTTGATCTAATTAAATTAGAAAAGCATGTCTTATATTAAGAATAAGATGGAGTACTAAAGAATGTAGTAAGGGCACAACTAGTTGTGATAACCCAAATAGAAAAAAAAAAGAATTAAAAGTTAAGTAAAATTATAATGAATTTTGAAACCTTTTTGATAAAGTTATTAATATATATACCCTATACTTAGTAGAATCCTTCTAGTATTCCAACAACTCTTAAAAAGATAAAATTTAACATTTATCTAGAATATCTTTTAATTGATTATGATGTAGATCTTTAGTAAATGTTAATAAACCTTAACATACACTAGTACACAAATGGTGTTTAAAACCGTCGTATTTAGACTGGTTATAACGGATAAGGTCTTAAAAAAGTGACCGTTGGCATTTTTGTGATTATGATAAACTTCTGAGACCAGTTATACTAAAAACCAGTATTAAATATATTATTTAGACCGGTTTTATAAACAACCGATCTTAAAAAATTAATCATTAAAAAATATTAATATATGTATGTATTTTCTAGACTAGTTCTAAATGTAACAGGTCTAATATATTTTTTGAATTAAAGAAAATAAAAAATATTTTTTTAAGAGCGGTTCTAAAAAATAACCGGTCTTAAATTTTGAACTTTTAAGACCGGTTGTTGATAGGAACCGGTCTAAAATATTTTTAAGACCGGTTATACTAAATAACCGGTCTAAAATATAAATTTTAAGACCGGTTGTTATATAAAACCAGTCTTGAAAATGCCCTAAAAATCCATCGCGCCTAATTTCTACTCTGAAACATTTCAACTGCGTCGCTTCAAGCTTCTTACAAACCCCTGCCTCTTTAAGTGGCAGCTCCTCCTTCTCACATCGCTCCTCCGTCCTTAACCTTCGCCGCCGTCGACATAGAGGTTCAGTTGAAACATTACCGTAAGGCTTGGCTTTTGTTTCCTCCGATTGTTTTCTTCTTCAAGCGGGGTTTTTGCCTCCCCTAGGTTTTTGTCTTCTTGTCTTTCCCACGTCTCTCCTACCAACACCGCCGGTTGACGCAGGGCTATGGTGGATTGTATTCCCTCGTTTCTGTTGCTTGCCTCCCCTGGGTTTGTTCCTTAAGCTCTAACTCCAAGTTTTTATGTGATAAATTTTCCTTTTTCCGTTGCTTGCTTTGAGGAATTGTTCTGCCTTTTGAATTATCTGAACTTGTGAATATTATATGTGGATGCAAAGCCTATCTTTCCTTTCTTAGAGCTACTTCTATGTCTCTCGGCCTTTATTAACTCTGTTTTGTTGAATTATAATGTGAGTTTTTCTATTCTGTAACTCTGTATTGTTAGATTATAATGTGAATAATGTCTCTAAACCTTGATTCTGTAACTCTGTATTGTTCAATTATAATGTGTTAGATTTTATTCTGGAACTCTTTGGATCCCAGTAATGTGTTAGACAAAGTTAGATTCTATCCCTTTTTATAGCTCCAATGAGTTTAGGAGGTGGAATTGTATAGGGAGAGCATGAGAAAAAAATGTAATAAGTTAGTTGCTGGAAAACTCCAGATTCTAAAGTGGAATTATATTGTGCATTTTGATGCCCTGTACGATACTTAAGTGCCAACAAGGATATAGCATAGTCTAGAATGTTAATATAGTGCTTGAAATGAAAATTGGAGGCTGAAATTTAAAGTGTTATGACCACATAGGAATATAAATTAGCTCATTCAATTTCAAGTGAGGATAATGAGCCGTCCTACTGAGGGTACTCTAGAGCCAACTAGTGTTAATCAAAGTGAGGGTACTCCTAGCAATGTTTTGAGCCAGAATCAAAGTGGTAACCAACCCAGACGAAGGGGTGGAAGAGGCACCCGATTGAGAGACATTCCCCTTAATCAGAATACAGGGAAAAAGATTCTGATTGAGTTTAATAGATATTAGAAATCAATCGGGCATAATGCCCAATGGTATAGGAGTTTTGTCAGCCTCCTAGCATGCAACAAGCCTAGCATTTTGATAAAGCAGTGGAGAAATGTGAATAAAAATGTGAAGCGACATATTTGGGAAACTATCCAGCTCACTTACGACATTCCTGAGAATGAAGCCCTGTATAACAAGACAATGACGTATTGTGATGAACACTGGTGGAAGTTTAAGACAAGTCTAGCCAACAATTATATGCATATCGAGGTGGAAGAAGGTCAACCTCATCCTAATCCGTGCGACCAGTATTCTTATATTGACGAACACACTTGGCAAGAATTTAGACAGCTTCGGACTACTCCAGAAGTATTGGTGAGTTGACTTATTTTGCATTTGATTTACTTATGAATTGTGAATTGTCTTTATTGATTGTAACCTTAATTTTGATTTTTTATTTGTAGGAAAAAAGACAAAAGCCTCAAGAGAGTGGTAGAAAGAATGATTGCCCACATACAATATCTCGTGGGGGTTATGCGAAGGCCGAAAAAGACTTGTTTGGGTCAAACAGAAGAGATTGAAAGAAGCAGCTCAATCCGATCCTTCTATTCTTCTTTCTCCATTATCTCCAACACGTCGTAAAGAGAAGTGGTTGTTCGCTCACCAAAAGAGGAGTGGGTCTTATATGAGTGAACAATCTCGTATAGTTGGTGAGAAAATTGTAAGTATTGTTGTTGACTTGTTGTTATTAATTATTTAGTAAACAAATTTCATTATTAACATTTGTCATTTGTGTCTTATAGGAGGAGCTTCAAAAAAAACAAGCCAAGGGATCGTTTAGGTCGGATGGGAGGAATGACATCCTAACCGTAGCTACAGGAAAATGTGAGCATCCCGGCCGTGTCAGGGGGGTTGGAGGAGGGGTAGGCATAAGGGTTTACTTTGGAGCACCCCTACGCTGTTCCTCAAGTAGTATGGTGATTAGGGAGGAGATGGATCATATATTGGCCACTGTGAGGGCAGAAGCTAGGGTCAAGGCAGAAGCATCATTTGATGCACGATTTGAAGAAAGGTTCAGCAAGATAAAGGAGGAATGGATGATCATGACAAGTACAAGACAAGCAGATACCAGTGCTCCCCAAACTTATTCCCTAAACCCTAAACAGAGCACTAAAGGGAGTTGTATTGGTCAGTCATTAGAGGGTCCTGGAAAAGAAATTGGTGAGCCTTGTGACTTGTTTATGGAGGATCCTCTGAGACGATTAGTTGCATGGGGACCGTACACAACTTGGGATCAACTATCCACCATCAAGAAAAAAAGGATGATCAAGTCAGAGTGGAAATTGAAGAGGTGATTGTTGCATATGCACCTCTCCCTATCCCTGTTGACGACTTCAAGATTATGGGCGATGTCCTCAACTCTTTCATCTTGTGGCCAAAGAACCTTGTTTCTGATCGAGTTGAGGAATCCCCGCCACCTCCACCTCCCTCCACTCAAGATGTTTCATGGCCTCCATTGAATGTCATGCAGCAAGTGATTCTGATGGCATATGATATGTCCTTTCGATCAAGAGATTGTCCCATTGAGTCAGCTATTGGCAAGTTAGGGGTGTAATGCTATCTTGAGAGGGATGATTTAATATCCCTAGTAGCTCCTCTACAACAACTTACAGTTTCAATTGTCCAACTCTTTTTAATATAAGTATCTTCTCAAATTGGAAGTTAATATTTTACAAATTACTCCGTTAAACTTTGATTTGTGCGCTTGCATTATTGTAGGTACATGAATCATAGGTTGGTTGACTCTAACAAAACCAATAAATTTGGACTCCTATGCCCAGTTCAACTCTACGACAAAGGGACCATGCTACTATCAGACACATATACTTATCGCACAGGCTTAGTGAAACCCAAATTGAGTGTTTGTTGGCTCCATATTTGCATGGGTAAGAAACAAATTTATATTTCATAATATACATAATATTTTATATTTGCTTAAAAGTCTTCCCTTTTTTCAGTGATCATTGGCAATTGGCTATTTTATGTAAGAAGAGTTATTCTGTCATCCTTTTATACTCCTTTCACCTTAGCAAGCCAACTAGTGAATTGAAGAAATCCTTGACCTCGTAAGTTTTCTTGCATTATTAATTACCTTTCGTGTGAAAAATTTATAGAATTTTTGTAAAATAAGTAACCTTTGTGATTTTAATGATACATGGCTATGCGGACATTCCCATACACTGCTTGTGGTAAGCCTATTCGTGAACTAAAAGACCCTACATGGATCTTGTCAATGGTTAGTTACATATTGGATTGTTTTAAGAATGTATTCAATAATAAGCCATGCTTTAATTTTATGATGGTTTTAATGATATCATATTATTTTTCAAACCCGTAGGCAACCACCGGGATCCAACTTGTGTGGGTTGTATGTTCTGAGGCACATTTATAATATTATTACCCTAGGCACGACATAATTTCCTCAAGTGGTAAATGTATATATATTTCAAAAATTTTGTATTACTTTTATTTTTTTAAGTGAAGTTAATGTTTTGCCTGGCTTTGGTGTTTCAGATGTTTGATCTTGTTGACCCCTTTCCAGAAGAAGATATTGATCACATTCGCAATTGTTGTGCTGAATTCATTTATGAACTTTTACAACAGTAAGTTCTTGTAAAACTGAGGAATTTTTTGTATATATTGATGATGAATTGACATGTTGGTTGGTTGCAAAACTTGTTGGTTGCATGATTTGACATGTTTGTTGTTTTTGTGATTATGTGCAACATGCATTTATACATGTGAATCTATTTGAGCCATGTCATTGATTTGTATGTGTTTTAAACAATTATGCATATATATAGATGGTTTTAAATAACACATTACATAAGGATATATGACATGTTATGTTACAAGTTCCCAATGAGAAGGTTAAAGAAAAAGGAAATGGTAAGTGGAAGCAAACTGAACACCTTATGTCACTTAATAAGTATGACATTATAAGTAGCAATATAATTCTAGAATGCGTTCTAGTAACTAACCTAATAATAGACAATCAAAAAAAATTTGATACTTTTAAGACCGGTTATACTTATAACCGGTCTTAAAAGTTATTTTAAGAACGGTTTCCCATGAAGCCGGTTTTAAAATTCAAGTTTTAAGATCAGTTTTATGTACAACTGGTCTTAAAAGTCAAACTTTTAAGATAGGTTATATGGAAAATCGGTTTTAAAAATTTTTCTATATTGCCTATAAAAGAGGTCTTTTAAGACTGGTGCTCATGACAACCGGTCTTAAAATCCTTAATTTTAAGACCGATTATCAACACAACCGGTCTTTAAAGTGAGACTTTTAAGACCCGTTACCAAACCGGTCTTAAAAGTGACATATTTTTTAGACCGAATGTATCAAGACCTAATCTAAAACTGGTCTAAAAAGTCAATTTTAACCAGTCTAAAAAGCTATTTTTCCACTAGTGATAGCAGAAATTACCTTATGGAATAATTTAGGAAACGCCTTTTTAATTCTAGTGGTATTATTAAGAAATAACAACCACTACCACAATAAGATATTATTTGAATTTATATCAAATTTCTATCTCTATAATCCCTAAATCTAATCTAGACTACTCCTCCTCAATCATCATAAATCACATGGCCGCCAAAAAGCCTCTGCCTTGTAAGTGACTTCTCAATTCCTTCTTTCCCTTATACACTGCTTCTTCTTTCGCTCTTATACTTTTCCTTCCATTATTTCTTCCGCTAGCTCTATGTTGAATTGACCTCCTCATTCCCTCATACATATGACACTACTTTAATCAATTATTTAATGTTATCCAAATGTGCATAAGGTAATACTCGTGAGAACTTCTTAACAAGTATTCAATTCTAGACCTAGTATGGTTAAAAAGGGATCTATACTACCAATCCTATCAGTTGAGAGCATAACTAGCAAAGTGGCACCATTCGTTTCACTTTTGTTATATTTTTAGCCTTAAATATATTTTCCTTGTTTTTATTCTTGTTCGCTGGAGAAGCAATTCCAAATCTTTTTACCTTTCCTAAAAACTTCTTAACTGTAATTAGTATCAAACTCATTTTATCTTAGAACTTTATAATTTCTTGACTTAATTATTGTGATGGTATTTGTTAGTGTGGATATTCAATTTATACTTTTTGTGTTCCACTTTCCTACACCTTTATTATAAATTTTAGTTTTCTTATTTTTTGTCTTCCTAATCAACGTTGATCCTCCTTTATGTTTTTCAAAATATGAAATTGATTTTTTTTAGGAAAAAATGTTTTAATTGCTTACTTTTTTTACCTTCTTTTCAACCTCTTTTTTTATTAATTAATTGAATTTCAAACTTTCTTTATGATTTCGTAAATTTGACAAATTCATTTTTATGAAGGAAAAATATTTTTGCAGGTATATGTATGTTGTATGTCGATAAAGTTTATAAATGTGTGTGTGGGATATGTTAGGGGTAGAAACAGGCCAGGTTTCAACCTTAACAGGCCAGGCTTGTTTTCTAATAGGGTGGCCTGAGCCTGGCCTTTGACCTATTACAGGCCTTTTTTCAGCCTAAGCCTGGCCTGGCCTGAAGGCTGTTAAAGAAGCTTGGATTTTAAAACACTTTATAAACAGGCTAGCAGGCCCCACAGGCCATTAAGGCAAACGGGCCAAAATTACATAAATTAATCCAAAATACATCACAAAATACAATAGATGACATCAAAGTATGGCGACTAACCCACAAATAATCAAATCTTCAACATAATTTCTTCTTCTTGTTCGAACAGCTTGAAAAGAAATAAATCAAATGTATAATATTAGATAATAACACAATTTAACAAGTAATATGTATAAAAAATTTGTTTAAGTGCAGAAAAAATAATCAATCAAGGAGTTGTTTAAAAAATAATCAATCTAGGAGTTTGAGAATAGAAGGGTTTGAAATCTTCATCATTTGGAGATTAGAATCATGAATTGGTTACAAAAAATATGAATCCAAGCCACACGGGTTTCAGGCAACAAACATCTAATTCCAAGAGCAAAGTTCCAAGAAACTTTCAATCAATTCCACATGCTTTATCACTAACGAATCCAAGCCACATGCATGGCGGAATCTAGTACCACAATCTTGCTTATTCACAAATCGTTAATCATGATGCCATTTTATTTTGAAAAGGGGTTTTCTTCACAAGCCATTTTAAAAGAAAGTAAAACCAAGATAAGACAAGGAAAACCCAGATGAGAAAGTTTGAGGATTTAACCTTTTCTTTCTTTCTTTCTTTCTTATAGATCGAGCTTTACGGTTTAGGGATTTACAGGAAGAGAAAAGTAAAACCCATATGAGAAATTTTGGGGTTTGGTGATTTACAAGAAGAGATAGACATACTTGCGATGACAATGAGTGAGAGTGTGACTAGTCAACCAAGACCCACAAGTGACGAGATGAGAGGAGGAAACCGAAGAGTAGGCCACAGGATGACGAGTGACGGGGTTGAGAGGGAAAGGAGAGTAGCTGGCTGCAATCCGTTGAGGAGGAGAGTTGAGAATCAAAGCGAGAGAGGTTCAGGAGCAGAGTGGTTGAGTGGAACTGAAGAGGGAAGAGTAGAGAAACAATAACGATACATTTGAGGGTGGAGATTAAGGGGTAGGGTTTAAAATTTTTTTTTTATTTTTTTTAATATTATAATAATTGGGCAAGCTGGCCTGTCAAGCCCAATAGGCTTCTCAGCAAGCCTGAGCCTAGCCTGTTATGCAAAACAGGCCAAAAAAAAGGCATGAGCCTGTTCTTTTTCTTTATCATGTCAGGCCAGGCTAGGCCGAAGTCAAGCCAAGCCATAGGCCCCTGATAGGCCTCTTGGCCTGTTTCCACCCCTAGGTATGTATATATATAGGTGAGATGGTTATTCCTCACTATTGTTTATGTTGATAATTGGTTTATAAGATAGATGGATATAAAAATATAGGTGGGACGGTTATTCCCTATCAAAGGTTATATGTATAGAGTATATGATATATATATATTAGTGAGCCAATTATTCCTCACAATGAGTATATGATATATGAAATAGAATATAGGTGAGACGAGTTATTCCTCACCTTGAGTTGTATGATTATGACATATAGTATATAGAATAGTATATAGGTGGGACGGTTATTCCGCACCAAGATTGATAGTGAGTGATTGTGTTATATTGAAAGATTGTGGTTGAATACTTGATTTTAATTATTTTTTATTTATTGAGATAAGGAATTAGTGAACTTTTACCCGCATTTTTGGTTTTCAACTTAACATTTGAATTTTGTTATATTTATTTATTTGGAGGAAAACTTTTTTGGCAAAAAAACTTTGTGCACTTTTGCTTGTCTCTGCGTACTTTGTTGTTTATGTTCTTACTGAGTTAGTGGTAGATTCATTCCTCACTCTATATTTTTTTTCTAGATGAATCAACTAGTGAGTTGATTGTGATCAATATGCTTCATAAACTTATGAAGGATATTGTAATGTATTGGTGAGCCTTAGGGGATTCTGTGATATCATGACTACTATGATGGTGTCAAAGTCATTGTGTTATGTAGCAGATGGGATAACATGTTTATCCCTAAATTTAATTGTTGTGGATTTGTTCTCTCATTGCAATTTTTATATGGAAGTTCGATAAATATTGTTATTGTTTTGTAAATGTTTGTTCAGTCAGTGTACTTTGTTTAAAACTTGTTAGGCTAAGTGGAATAATTTGGCTTAGCATACGCATTGATTACAACTTGGATTTTGGGTCATAACACTTGTGTTGTCTCGATTTTGGGAGCCTTTATTAACTACTTAGCAGCACCTAGGATTATATTCAAATGCAATTAGATATAGCACCTTGTCTATGAAATATGAATATACTGGGGGCCTAATTAAAATTTCAAAGTCAACATATTTGAGCTCCAAAACCTTAGTTATGTCTACTTTAAAGTACAACATTTTGGATGTAAAATATTGAGGCAAAACACTTTTATTATCAAATAATTAACATCTTTACTATAGATTCACACATATATATAAAGCTTAATAAATAACGGTTACAGTGAATAAATGTCATATGTGTTAAGGCGGAGGATATGCAAGATATTACATTTTGTAAAAAACAATAAAACCATAATGGTCATAACAATTAACTATAAAGTATGAATGAGAAATATTACATTTCTTAAACAATAACTGTCAGGTAACACTTTCAAAAGATCTATTTTTCTCAACTACTATTTCCCCAACTACTCTTATTTAAAGATCTTTTCATAAATCTCTAATTAAATTCACCAATTTTAATTTTTTTACCTGTAATATGGTGGTTGATATATGCAACCATGCACACATTAAATTTAAAAAAAACAATATGTCAAATAAATAACAGTTAAATCAAGAACAAAAACTGCTTGAAGGATTCAGAGATCTAAACTTGTCAAATCAGATAATGCTTGTAGCTATAGTGCTAGTAAAAAAGAAAGCAACCTGAGAGATGAAATTGAAGAAGCTATGAAGTAGGATGAGCTAGCGAAGTCAATCAAGGTCAAGATTGAGTAGGGAGAGACTCAGGAGTGTGATCTTTCACTGAGTGGAATGGTCAGATATAAAAAGAGAATATATGTTCCATTAAATGCTGAATTGATATGAAAAATTTTGGAGGAGGCACACAAGAGCAAATACACTCTTCACCCAAGAGTAGTTAAGGTGTATCATGGCTTGAAGTCCTTATACTGGTGGCCAGGAATGAAAGGTGATGTACCGAAATACATTGCATGTTGCCTCACATGCCAAAAGGTGAAGGCAGAACATTAAAAACTATCAGGACTTCTACAAAGTCCCAAACTATTGAGTGGAAATGGGAAGGCGTTACCATAGATCTTGTGTTGGTTTGCCTAGAATGAAGAACTATGATGCAATTTGAGTAATCATTGATCGACTAATAAAGTCAACTCATTTCATACCAATCAACGCCAGCTATTCTCCTGACAAGCTAGTAGAGATATACATAAAGAAGATAGTTAGACTCCATGGTACCCCAAGCGGTATTATATCTGACACAAACCCTCGTTTCACTTTAAAGTTTTGGAAGTCTCTACATGAAGCTTTGAGTACTAAATTAAAGTTCAGTATGGCCTATCATCCTTAAACTAACGGACAAACGGAAAGAACCATACAAACTCTTGAAGATATGCTGAGAGCGTGCGTATTGGATTTCAAGAAAAGTTGGGATCATTTTTTTCCACTCGTAGAGTTTGTATACATCAACAGTTATCACACGAGTATTTAAATGGCTCCGTATGAAGCATTGTATGGAAGAAATTATTAGTCACTGCTTTGCTAGACTGAATTGACTGAGAGGAAATTGTATGGGTAAGATTTGGTCAATCAAACCACAGAGCAAATAAAAGTTATTAAAAAGACGCTTCTTACGGCACAAAGTAGACAAAAAAGCTATAACACTAAGAAAAGAAGACCTCTAAAATTTGGGGTTGGTGAACACATCTTTCTTAAAGTTTCACCAATCACAAGTATTGGTAAGGCAATGAAAATGATGAAGTTGAGCCCTAGATATCTTAGTCCTTTTGAAATATTCTTGAGAATTGGACCAGCAGCATACTGGATAGCATTACTCCCAAATCTAAGCAGACTACATAATGTTTTTCATGTCTGTAGCTAAAGAAATGCTAGGTAGACTCTGAACATGTTATTGAACACGAAGACATTGATATGCAAGATAACCTTACGTATGAAATCAAGCTCGAACAAATTATCGATTGTCAGGATTGACGTCGCAGACATAAAAGTGCACCATTTGTCAAATTGATCTAGAAGGGATTGTGTTCTATGGAAGCAACCTGGGAAGTGGAAGAAGACATGAAGAGGCAATATCCAGAATTTATGCCTTAAGGTATGTATCGGATTTTAAGGATGAAATTTATTTTACGGGGGGAGAATTGTAACATCCCTAAAATTAGTAAAAGGGTTAATTTTACCAAAAATAAAATTTAAATGGTGTCAACGAATAATTTTGGGATTTAAGGGCCTATTTTCCCAAAAATTTAAGGGCAACCTGCTCTAGCACTTCTTCAATCTGCTTCTTTAACTCTGCCATCTCGCTGGGCGCCATTCTGTATGGGGCTTTGGATATCGGTTCTGCTCTAGGCTTGGTCTCAATTGCGAACTCTACTTTACCACCCTGGGGTAATCCATTGATATCCTCCGGAAACACGTCAGGAAATTCATTTACTACAGGGATACTTTCCAATGCTGTTCCACACTCTGATTGCATAGAGAAAAACATGATGTATCTCTAACAACCTTTATGTAACCATCTCTCAGCCTCAACTGTGGAGAGAAAGTTTAGGTTGATTTCTGGTTAAGCCTTTGATAGTGGATTCAGATATTTGACTCTTTTATTTCCACAATCTAGTAAAACGTTGTTTACAGTCAGCCAGTCGATCCCAAGAATTACGTCTAGCCTACTCAACAATGAGTAAATCAGATCTACTATAGACTCGTGTCCCTCTATATTTATGATGCAATTCAAGCAAACCTCGGTTGTAACAAACCCGTTACTCGTAGGTGTAGAGACTGTCAAATCATACGGTTATCGACATACATACAAGCCTAGCCATCTTACACAATCATATACAATGTACTGCTCGTACGGGGTGGGGTAATTTGCAAGTGTTATCCTATAAATTCACTAAATGTGATCCCACAACATCGGGTCAGGACATAGATGATGATGCACCTTTACCGAATCAGCTTTGGAACTCTTAGTTCTGATCTGACCCATCACCTCCCCATCCGACTGTGTCTGATATATGTCTCTCCCAAAAGAGCTGATAGGTCGGGGCTCCAGCCTATAAACTGGCCTAACATGCACCTTCTTCCGAGGAGTCTGTGGTATCCTAGGACCTCTTAGTAGGCGGTACTGTATAATCTGGGGCTCCTGGGGTTCTAGTTGACCCTTATTAACTAAAGGCAGTGACCCCTCACAATGCATCACCATTTCCTGTTGCCTTTGCCTCTCTTGTCTCTGTCTCTCACACTGTCTACACGCATCCCGACATTGGCGCCAATCTAAATCCTGAGGTCTCTGATCATCTCACTGTCTACGTTCCCTACACATGTTTTCTATCCCAATATAAACAAGACCATATCAGTATACTATTCTGATAGTGCCAGAACTGCTTTTAGCTCTGATACAAAAAATGTCAAACCCCTTAACATTTTGATATTCATAGAGTATTAAGTAAGGTAATTAAACCTGGACCGGTTAGTAAACCGGTTAAGGTACTGGGTTAAGGGTCAGTGGGTCAGAATGGATTCAAACCGGAGCTAAACTGGGACCTAACCGGTGAGAAATGGAATATTTTAGGCTTATAGTATGAAATTCTAAAGGAAATTTTTTTAAAAAATATATTTTTAAAAAAAAATAAAAAAACTTGACCCGGACCAGATCACCAGACTGAACCGGTTTAGTGGCCTAGTCGTCGGTTTTCGGTCCGATTTGGCAGGTCCGGTCCGGGTTAGATAATCTACTATTAAGCGCACAGTTTCGTAAAGCATATAGAAATAGCAGAAACATACTGACATTAGGTACTTATTTATAATACAGGAGAATCCTTGCAAGCTTCAAAAAATATACACAAATGCACAAAGCGTTCAAACGAAAACTAAAGTACAAATATATATAACCAGACGTTGCTCCAGAGTGCACCAGGACTCTATTCACTGATAGCCACCGTCTTGTTTTTCGAGTCACTAGCCTCATCTGTAATGTGTTATAGTTTTGAAAAAGGATGAGATTCGAGCGAATCTCAGTAGTAACATGATTTTCTGAGATATAAAATATGAAAATAAATATTCAATACATCATATCATGTAAAATACTAACTCGTGTTGTGTGCATATTGTCCAAAGTCAAATGACTGTTTGCAACCCTGGCTGAACTCTATGCCTCTGTTGGGTCCCAGACCACTACTAGGCTAATATGTGTGTCCAAGACACTATGCTCATGTTACAAAGAATGACATACTCAAACATATAATAATCACAAAGTACATGCAAGAAAAAGTTACTACCTTTTATCCCTTTGCTACTCGATAATAATTTCTCAAACTACTTGTAACGACTTGGGCTACCAATCAAGTCCTAAAATTCCAAATGTACAATTTTGAAACTTCCATAGTATTTTTTGTGGTTATATTAGTCTATATTGAAAAATTACCAAAATGCCCCTGATCTCAGCCCTACCGTACCCGGTCCATCCGTACTTTTCCAAAAATTTTGACCAAGGCTATTTTGACATATTTTCACCTAAGGAATCCATTTTTTACCTCGGTTTTTGCAAAATCACTGCTAAATAACAGTCTTAAAATTTTTCAGAAACTGACAGATTTTCAGTCAACTTTGAAAATTCATCACTAATTCTAAAATATTCCAAATTGACCGATTCTAAAGCCTAAATGAAGCTCTTTAAATGTAATTTCATGGAAAAATATCCAAAGATAGTTACTGATTACACATTTTGCCTAGAAATTCGGCCAACTACTACTGTTCTAGATTGCATTTCAGAAACATAGCTTAACTTCAAAAATCCTTATCTTTTAATCTACTAGTCTAAAAATTATGTTCTACCCATCAAATTAAAGGTCTAAATGTCTAATTTAAATTTGGAAAGTTTCATAACTTTTCGTTAAGGTTTAGTTTTACAAACTTTCCCCAAAACCAATCTAACTTTTAAAAACTTAATCTGTCAACAACTAAACTTCAAAAATTCATAACTAATTCTACAAAAATATAAATGGAGTGATTCTAAGTCCTATGTGACTCTAATTAAGTCTAATTTGAGAAAAAAATATTAGTCACTTCCAATTATAAGCCAAATTTTTGCAAAATTTTTAAAACTCATAACTGGTCCAGAAAATGTTCCAAAATTTCCTTTGTTTCTAACTTAACTTTCAAAACTCAAAAATCTCTCTACTGGTATTGAACTAATGCATTATTGGACTCATTGGAAAGCCATGAATGTCTACTATATTCTTGTAAAATTTCATAATTTTTTGATAAGATTTGGATGGTCAAAACTCAACATGAAGATGACTGACTCCCAAAAATGTCAGTTTTTACAGTCTGACTTCAAAAATCAAGAACTCATTCATTTTCACTCTAAATTGTACTTTTATTGATTCTATCATCACCTATACATCCTAAAATATCTATACAAAAACACCCATTTGAAGAATCCATCTAAAGCCTCTGTTTAA
The DNA here is from genome assembly GCA_963210345.1 of Inga oerstediana. Classification (NCBI taxonomy): domain Eukaryota; kingdom Viridiplantae; phylum Streptophyta; class Magnoliopsida; order Fabales; family Fabaceae; genus Inga; species Inga oerstediana. The sequence goes on along the minus strand of OY723404.1, from coordinate 11,672,004 downwards.
GATTTAACAAGTTTCAGGTATGTACTCTGTTTTTTTGGACAGCAAACTAGAGTTGAGAAAACTGACATGTATACATGAATTTATTCTCAATACCTCACGAATTTTAACTCTATACTCCCCTATACATATGTCCTGAGGTTTATGATCAAATTTTAGAACCAAAGAATCCCAAAATTCACCCCAAAATGATCACACAATCATTGGTTTTACAATTTTCAATTGACAGAATTTTTCAGTGATGTTTCTCAATTCCAGCAACGAATAATTTCACTCGTGGTTTATTTGGCCATCTGAAAGCATTTTGAAAACCATAAATGATTGATTGCTAATAGTATGCAATAATAAGCAAGTATTCATTACTCAAATTAGTTCATAAACACAAGTTATGAAATGACCTAGTGGGAAGTGATGCTGCAATATGGCTTTAACTTCAGGAACCTGACATCACATGAGTGATCGTGCTTGACCATCACTCGAGTGATAGAACCCTGAACATTTTGATGGAGTGAGAAAACAATACCTTACTTGAGCAATCTTGTAACACTGCTACAAAATATAGATTCCACTACCCTAAAGGACGTCCCTTTTTATAAATGGGAAGTAAAAAATAAAGACGGTGGTATTTTTGTAATTATGGGTGAGAACTGAATAGTTTTAGGAGTCTCTAATTCAAATAGGAACGTCTAAAGTATGAGTTTAGAGACTTTAGACATCCCTATTTAAATTGGGGATGTCTAAAGAAAAAAAATTTACTTTAGACGTCCTCAATTCAAATAGGAACGTCTAAAGTCACACTTTAGATGTCCCTATATGCATCGAGGACGTCTAAAGTTAATTTTTTTTTAAAAAAATCAGGGTCACCAAAAGGCATCCCTAGTATTATCAGGGACGCCATTCCCTTTGGCGTCCCTAATATTATATTAGGGACACCATTTGATTGTCCCTAATTTTAAAAAAATTTATTTTTAACTTCAGACATCTCTATTTGAATTAGGGACGTTTAAAGTTAAAAAAATTAACTAGACAACTTTAGGTGTCCCTAAATTAAATTTGGGACACCAAAAATAATTCAAATTTATACTGACAGTCTTTATTTGTTAGTTTTATATTACTTTTACACTCATCTTTCTCTTCCCATCACCGCAAAGATAAGAAGAGCCACTACTACCACGCCTTTTTACTCTTGCTTCTTCTTCTTTATATGCGCTTTTTAACACTTGCTTCTTCCTTTCTCTCTCTTTTTTTCACCTCCAGATCTGTTATGCTTTCTTACCATTTTTTATTGTTTTATCTTCTTTCTCTTTTTTCTTTAGATTTCCCTTCTATTTTATCTTCTAACTAATGTTGTTTGGCTTGTAGATCGAGACTCTGAAACATGCTTCATGGCCACATTCCCACCGAGAAAACGAGATTCATCTCTCTCTGTCGCTCTTCTCTATTCATTATTATGAGAAAATTAATTTCAATAATAGAAGGAGATAAGTTTTTTGTAATTGATTCCTCTTATTGTTTTCATCTTCTGCCTATGAGATTTCAGCTTTGGAGTTATTATTGTGTAGATTTTGGATTTGGAGTTCAGACTGGATCTGTAATTTTATTGACGATGATCTGTAATTTCTGGTTTTAAATACTATTTAGTCCAAATCTATAATATAAATGATTTTTTTAAAAAAGCACTTTAGACGTCCCCAAACACTTTAGACATCCCTTTTTAAAATAGGGACGTCAAAAGTATAGACCTTAGGTGTCCTTTTATTTGCGGACGTTATTACCAGTTTTTACTACGTCGCTCACATAAACATCCCCTTATTTTCAGACATTAAAAGGCCTAAAAAAGGGACGTTAAAAGCATTTTTTGTAGTAGTGTAATTACTCAAGAAATTATCCTTTAAAGTTCAGTTAAGCATAATTCTTTGACTTTTGCTTTCCAATCTTTGACTTAAGCATAATTCCATGATGTCCTATGATACCGCTGACATTATTCTGGTACCGCTGGTACCATCCGGATACCACTGATACCATCCTGATACCACTGATACCATTCTGATACCATCTCCAGGTGCACTAGTGCCACCAATACTTCCATCTGGGTACTAATATCACCTCTGAGTACCCTGATACCCCTATTCCCTGATACCACTCCATCACGAGTCTGCTCCCCGGTATAATTGTCTCTACAGACTTCTGCTCCTCAGAATTACTCTGACTAGGGGTGCCCTGGTTCACCAACGAGAGCGATTCCTCTTGTTCCTTGCTCGAATGGCTTAAACTAAAACCGCTCACGGTTCCTATCACTATGCAAACACATCATATCAGTATACTATCCTATTGCCAAAACTGCTACTCTATTATAATCACTTAAGTTCCTCCAGAATCACTTTGGGCAATCCAGAACCGCTTTTGGCTCTGATAACAAAATGTCACACCCTCATCTTATTTTCAGCTATTTCAGAGTATTTGCGGAAAACGATACACAGTTCAATGGGCAACACAGGAATAGCATAAACATACTGATATTATTTGCACAATTACAGAAATTTCCCATACGGGTTTGTACTTGATAATTACAATTAATGTAACATCGCAGCGCTACGTGGGTGTCTAAACACGTCTCAGTGAACAGAGACATCTTCTCATCTTCGCTCCACCACCGCAATCCCCTTCGTATGGTTCTCTTTATTGTTCTCAGCATACGTTCTGTCTTTTCCTATCTAAATTGTTGGTAGGGGAGGGTGAGATTCTGGGGAATCTCAGTAGGAAAGTAATACCAATATGCATGCAAGATAAGTGCTTAATGCATGACATGCTTGCATTACATAACTCATGCTCACACAATGACATATCTGCATGCTCAATGTTTCAATCAACATACGTATGGCCATAGCATAAACAGAAACAGAGCTTCAATTATTCATATATGTTTCACATAATCAAGCAAAGCAATAACATGCATCAATACACCAGTACAAATATCAAATACATGCAGGAGAGGTAAGTTCCCTACCTTAATAGCCCTTCCCTCATCTTTGAATAACATGCCTCGATTTGTATGCCAATACCTCAGGTTCTCTACTCGGTCCTAGAACGTCAAATGTACAATTTAGACACTTCCATAGTGTTTCTGGTGGTTATATTAGTCTATGGTGAAAATTTACAAAAATACCCCCGGGACCCCGGCCCTGCCCCGCCGTACCCGGCTCGATGGCACGTTTTCCCAAAATTTTGACTAAGGCTATTCTGACTTATTTTCGCCCAAGGAATCCATTTCCGAGCTCAAAATCATCAAATTTAGTGTCAAATTACAAAAATACCCTTGACAGCCCCTATTTAGGGATTTCAGTGGTGTTTTCGTAATTATGCTTTTTCGGCCTCTACCGAAAAAGTGCCCAACTATAACCCCACCTATTTTTGCCCACTGAGTCTAATGGAACCATTTATTTCATGAAAATCCAAATCCTACTTCCAGATCTGGTCTGGCCGAAATATTGAGAGAAAAATAGAAAAATAGAGCTTTGTGTTTTAGCTTCCAAAACCTGTACTTTTTCACTTCTAATCCTTGATTAACTCATTTAAACACTTCATAATCATGATTTAAAGGATTTTAGGCAGCATAACCCCTTAGGGTTATGGCTTTTCAAATTTTGCAACTTAACCAAAAATCACCAAAACCAAACACAAACCTCAGCAACAACACCATACTAGTTTAGATCTAAGGTTTGTGAGGTTATCTCTTGAGATCTTGAATCTTCTCTCTCTAGGACGTCCTCTCTCTCTCTCCTCAATATTGAGATTAGCTTGCTAACATGGTGATTCATGGAGAAAAAGAGATTAGAGAAGCTATTATGTAAGAGAGGAAGCTTTGAACACAAGAATAACAATACCTACCTTATACTTCTTCCTCCTTGAGCTCTCCTCTTCTCTCTATTTCTCAAGCTTCTCTCTTCCTCGTTTCCTTGTGAGTTGGATGAAAATGAAGGCAAGAGGGAAAGGATGAGGCTTCATAAATTTTCTCCATGCATTCTACTCCATTGATCTCATCAATGGTTAGGATTCCTCCACCTTTCATGTACACCATACCTCCCACCATGCCTCCCACCATACTCCCTTGCTTTAGGCCATACTCATTCAACTTTATGCCATGCCTTCCTATCATTTATGTCCAATTGGATTGGGACTAGATTCCTCCTTGTTACCCAAACCTTATGACATAAGTAAGGACTTATGACACAACAATTATCTCCATCATCTTTCATGTGGTGTTGACACTTGGTCTCATTGGATTTTGACACTTGTATTATCCTCCTTCATCCCTTAATTTCTAAAATAATTAAGAGAAAAAAAAGAAGATTACTTTATTTCTTAAATTTTATGAATAATGCCAATTCTAGCAGATTTTCTGCCTTAACTTTGAAAAATCATAACTAATTTTGTAGACATCGTTTCAAGGAGATTCCAAAGCCTATGGAACCCTCATTGAGTCTAGTTTCAAGGAAAAATATGGAATTTTACTGGATAGGATCATATTATTCCCAGATTTTCAATCTTTGACTGCTGCTCCAAAAACTTTCTAGATTTTTTGGATTAACTTCAAAAATTCATATATTTTTGTACATAGCTTAAATTGAGTCATATGACCTATCAAATTAAAGCTTAGGATGTCTACTTTCACCCTGTAAAATTTCATAATTTTTGGTCATCATTTGGTCTTCCAAAACTATATGACAATCTCACTGCCTCGCAGGCGATTTCACTGAAAACACTATTCAACTTTCAATTTTCAATATTTAATTCTTTTGGCCTTAAATATTCACCATTTCATTGAATATATATAATAATTAAAATATATTCTTGGTGAATAAAATTTGGGATGTTACAGCCTCCTTTTGTTTACATGATCAAAATGCAGCTTCAAAGTCCAACTTTACTAAAATTTGAGTTATTTTTTATGTAGTCATAATCTTCAGATGAAGTTCTTCCTTTCTTCTTCCTACAAATTCAGATAGGCCTTTTCTTCTTTTGGTATCCAGTTTTACTTGGATCCACTCATGATTAGCTTGTAGGAATTATAATTCACTTGTTCTAAGAATATAATCAATTTAAGACAATTGAGAATAATGAATTAAACATAACTTTATGTAAAAAGTAGTTTCTTATGAAATATGCGTATATGCGTAAAGAGTTAAACTATTAAACATTGCAATCCCTTTAAAAATGAATTTATTTCATGGCTTTTCTAATGAATGTGAAAACATATTTCCAAAATAATTTGCAATGCTCATTCCTAAGGTAACAAGGTATAAACCTTAATAAATAATACAAACAATAGCATATGAGGTTTTATCATTGTGTACCTTTGCCTTAGATACTTAGAGGATTGTTTTTGCTTACCCATTGCATCTTTCTATGATGTTGATACTTTAAATATCTTGCTTTGGGTGCTGGCAACCTTCTCTCAAAATATATAAACTCCAAGAGTCTTTTACTTGATGCTTGAGAGATTCTCTTTTTCTTATTCTTCTCAAGGTAATTGAATGGTACTCTATGGTAGCCATTCGTTAAAGTGAAACATACTCCTTTTATCCATCACTTCTCTTTATGATTATACATTGTAGTTCTAGTAATGGGTGCTCTAAGAGTTCTCCTTTTCGATATAGATAATATAAACATCTTCTTGGTGCATGAGAAACTCTTGGCTTCTTCTTTATCATCTTCGTACCTTTATATCCATTCTTTCTAGAATCAATTTGCACACATGAAACACCAGATGGACATTTGGTTCCTACTTTGTTTTGGGGTGTAACCCCCTGACTTTAAACATGTAATTATAATTCGATAACACATATTTAAATCGGATTAGAGACCATTGGATGCTTTAACCTCGTTTTAAACTTTCTGTCTCACAGTAAAATTTGTTACAAAACTTTCAAAACTCATTTTCCCATCCTGGTCTCAATTTCAATATTCGAATATAATTACCTGTGTAGTTAATATACATTCAATCATATCAGAGTGTATAACCGCATCCCCAGCAGCTCCCGGGTTCTATACATAAAAACCTGAGGGTTTATAAGTATACACTAGGGGATTACACAACCAAAATCGAATGTAGTGTTCCTGATTCAAAATATACAGTAATCCCAAGTTCAAAATACATAACCAACATTTCCAATTCAACTATATACCCCCAAGGGTCCTAATTGCTCCTGGTTGGCCGCTTCTCCTTTGAGCCACACGCCCTGTCTGAAATGTTAGTCATAGGAAAGAATGAGATTCGAGAGAATCTCAGTAGTAACAAACCACTCACACAATGCATAAATCACAAACAGCAACAGCAGCAACAATCTCAAAGATACATGGTTTTCACCACAAATGACAGCACTCACGGCTGTATACACAATACGACAGCTCTTGCTGTAATCAACATCACGACAGCTTACGCTGTAATCACAATAACGATAGCTTATGCTGTAAACGACAGCTTGCGCTGTAAATGACAGCTATCTCTAGCTGTATCCGCAGCATCATCAAAGATTCATCACAAAACAGTGATAACACACACATACAGAGCATTACACATAGTATAAGAGAGAGAGTCACTACCTGATCCTTTCCCGACGTTTCTTGGCACAGCGAGCTCACGAGGACGGCAAATATCAAATCCTGTAAACCAAGTTAGGGACAACCCGTCAATCTCTTTCCCAAGTTTTATCTCTATAATACTTAAGTTGATTATCACTATGGTCAATTAATCAAGTCAACTAAGGAGCTAAAGTGGTCAATTAACCTAAAAGGCTAATTTCTAACCTCAAAGTTCCACAATATTACATTATGCCATAAAATCTTTAATTTTCGCATAGGTGACCAATCTGCCAGAATTTTCCAACATCTTTGAAAAATCATAACTAATTCTAGAAAAATCAAAATGAGGTGATCCTAAAGCCTATTGAAAGCTCTTGAAGTCCTCTTCATAGGAAAAATATGAATCACTATCAGAAATTACCACACAATTCCAGAATTACACAACATTCCACACTGCTCCAGAATTAGGTCCAGTTTCGACATCAAACTTTGGGCAATCAGAACTCCCAGCCCAAAAAACGAAATGACACAAGTTATATGTCCATTTTGAAGATTGGAATGTGAAATTTAATACTGGAAAGTTTCATAATTTTTAGACACCAATTTCCCATTGAAAATGTCCCTACAAAATGACTGCCCTGCACAGAGTTACACTTGATAGTTTTTCCAATTTTCAACCAATGTGTCCAATGGCTTCAAAATCAACAACCAAACCTATTCCCACATAATTTTTCGTGTAGAACACAATGGTAACATCAAAATGAACAAATTCCCACTCATTCCCCATGTCCTGTTTTGGCAGAATTTTAGGGTATTTCACAACAAACAACCACTTCACTATCTAATCACTAAGCTTAGCTCATTTGCCTCCAAACCAACATATAAGCACATACGTAGGATGAAAGCTTCATGATCCCTAATATACCCTAAAAAATGAAATTAGGGCTGTCACAATAGCCCACCACAACTCAGCCAATTAAAGCACTATGTACATCAACATAATGCTCTTACTCACCTCTTGCTTCTTCTTGTGTTCTTTTCTTGATTCCTCAACTTTTGTTCTTGCAAGGTGGCTGAAAAATCCTCTTCTTTAAAAAAAAACCATAGAAATGAAGCTAAGGAAGAGAGGAACAAGTTTCATGAAGGTCTTTAGAGCTAAAAATGGGATCTTGAAGGTGTAAATAGCTTACCTTTCCTTCTTGTTCCCCTTGGCTCTTACTTTCGGTCTTGCCCTTTCTCTTTCCTTTTCTTTTGCACTTGGCCGACTTGAAATGAATGAATAAGATGAGATAATGTTTTTAATTAAATATTCAAGAATTCTTGTAGAGCTTAAGTCGGTTGAGCACATGTGAGAGAGAGAGAGAGCACTTTAATTGCAAGATATGTACCAATAATCCTTTGCTTCATCTTTTCTCTTTCTTTCTTGTGATATGCCTTTGCTTTGGCCGAAATTTTTGACTCAAAGAAAGTGATTACATTGATCAAAAGCTTCATTTCTCTTGCCTCTTTGTCTTGGACGGAAACCTCAAGAAAAAGGGAGAAGAGATGTTGACCAACATGCTCCCTTCTTGCTTCCTTCAAGTCAAGCCACAATTATTGACTTTTAAACTATTTATTTTACTTGGCTAGAATTGCTTTCATTTTCAAGCATCATTCCTCTTGCTTTGTCTCATGTTATACGAAAATGAAGCCTAGGAAAAGAGATGATGATATTTTGAATATCTCCTTGAATAATAAAGTTAATTCCCCAATTAGCATGAGATTGTTGACCAAGTCCTCATCTTTTTTAACTTGGTCCAATTGCTTCCATATGTCATATTTGATAGCCAATAGGTATTTTTCTCTTGCTTTTCCCCCTTGTCATAATTGAATCATGGCTTTTTGAAGAAGATGATCTTGTAAAATATCATATTGCAATATAAATTTAGTTGCCAATTTTGCATGTGAAATTTAACTAAAGTCATAACAAAATTTTCAGAGGTAATTCTGTCATTAATCCCACCATCTATTCTATACATTTAGCCCTTGAGTACATTTTGGGATATTACATGGGGTCCTTGAACGTTAGCATTTAAACTCACTTGTGTTTTAGGTATCCAAACAAATTTATTTCTCACATTAGAATTTCTTTTAATATAGTATGTATGAGAAATATGGCCTGATTTACCACAATAATTGCAAATAATATAATGATATGCATTATGAGATTTTATGCAAGTATTGTGTTAGTCATGAGAGAAGAAACACAAATAATTTCTACTTGAACATTCTTTCTTCACAATAACTTTTCTAGCATGATTTAAAATATTTTTGCTTTTTTAAAACCAAATTTATAATTGGTTGAAAAACAATTTTATGCAAACTTTAAACACCAGTTTTCAAAATAACTCTAGGAGAATTGGAATTGCTTACCATATGTGCATTTTTGAGCTCTAGAGGATGATCCATCAAATTCTTCTGTAATGAGATCTTTTTGGGAATCATCTTCGTCTTGTTCTTCTATGTTGACTAAATCATGGAAGTGTTCTATGATTTCTCCTTCTTCATTATCAACTTCTACTTGTTCATGAACCGAAGATATGTAGCTTATAGTTTCACATGAACTATCAACACTTTCAACTTCAACATAATTGTTAGAAGTATAAATAGAATCAAGAGTATGCCAAATATCTCTAGCAATAGAGCCAAATCTAATTTTCTCAAAATCATTTTCGGTTAAAGCACTATACAGAATTTTCACTACCCTAATATTCAATGAAAACATTTTCTTTTCTCTTTTTGTCCAATCCTTTCTCGGTTTGAAATCAAAGGCATTTGTAAAATATCCCACATATCATAATCAAAGCATTTTATAAAATATGTCATTCTAGCTTTCCAAAACCAAAAATTAATATCTTTTAAAATATGTGGAATTGTATAGTTTAAACCTTCTGAAAGCTAATAACACCCAAAATCAGCCATTGATAATTCTTGAGATGGTTAAGTCCTTTAAACAAGAGTCCAGCTTTGATATCAAATGTTAGAACCGGCTGACACCTAAGAGAGGGGTGAATTGGGCGTAAGATAAAAACTTGAAAAATTTAAAAACCTTTTCACATCTTAGTGAAAGTAGTAACTATAAAAGTAATGAATCATAAATCAACAGTTAGATATTTAAATAATTATGCTGAAAATATAAGAGCTTAGGGAAGAGAATATGTAAGCTGTGATTTATCTTGGTTCGATTCAATCCACGATGACCTACGTCCAATCCCCAGGCTCCTCCTGAGATTTTCAATCCATTATCTTCTTGTTTAATTTGGGCACAAGAGAGGCCTCTTGATAGAGCTCAATATTTATATCTTTTTATTAATTAATCTTAGGCTTTTGTGGGACTTAATTGAATATTTTGGGCATAATCAAGTGTTAATGTGAGACTTTAATGGAAGAATAATTTGGGAATTAAAGTGGTTAAATTGTTATATTTTTAATTAATATTTGTTATGCCCATTATTCTTTAATTGTGAACAAAAGATATTACCTTTGTGAATATAATTTTGTAGGTGATGATGTGGCATAACTTGAGTGGTAAAGGTAAAAGATGTTATTTTGGAGCTTAATGAAGGACAAAAGTGGAATATCACAAGTGCAGAATTTATTTTTACATTTTTTCTAAAAGGAGGTTAAATGAGTAAGGGCCTTGTTTGGTTATTGCAATTTTGTACATATGCTAAAACATATTTTCACCTCCTCATCCAAACAAGGCACAACTCACTTTTAACCTAGAGAATAAGGGAAGTGAAGAGGAGGTGGCGGCTGAATTGGGGATGAAGAAAAGCAAGCCAAAGTGAGAAGCTGAACCGAGTTGGAGAAGAGATCAATTGAGAGAAAAATAACCCAGCTGAAATTGTTGAATAGATTGAAGAAGAATTGGACCGTGTGGGAGCTTGCTGGACCGAATATATCAAGGAAGCAGCGAATGAGAAAGGAAAACACGATGTAATAGAAGAGAGTGTGAGGCGGCTGTGAATGAGGAAGGAAGGAGCAGCCGAAATGTTTGACCAGGCAGCTGGATTTGAAGAAAACGTGAGGCTACCGAAAGGAAATAGAGAAAGGAAGCAACACGGAATGAAATGGAAAAAGGGATAAAGGGGAGCAGCAACTTGGAGAAAGAAATGGCTGTGAAGAAACAATAGCTGTTCGGTTTTTGTTCTGTTATCCTCCTCTCATTTCATCAAGCCTCATCCTTCTCTTCCTCTATGAGTAGCTAAGCCTTGGTGATTTCCTTGAGTTGGGTAATGGTTTGAGCTTCTAAACTTCAATGGAATTCCTTTAAGCTCTCTTTTTAGTTCATGATTATGTAGCTTGGTTAAGTATGTAATTGTGATCTAGATTGTTATGCCAAGTGAATAAATTTGGTTGTTGAGCTAGGAGTTGATTAATTAAGCTTTGTATGATTCATATTATGAGTAGGTTGAATTTTTTATTCCAACTTGGTTAAGTGGATTTAAATGATTAAACTGAATGTTTTGAATTGTTGTAATGGTAATTACAAGCTAGAATTGGAAGTTGATTATTCATCTCCTTGAGTTTGAATTATTTGGTGGTATTCATTTAATTGCTTCGGTAGAATGAATTAAATGAATATTGCAAGTATGGAACTAGTGGTAACTTAGTTCTATCCTCTTAACTCATATTGTGGAATTCATATCATTAGTAAGCAAGGAAGACTAAAACCCCAACTCAAGGGAATCCCATTTCATCATTATTCTAGTTTATCAAATTTACCTTGTTGTTAGTGTTAATTTCAATTCTTTTGCTTCTTTGTTTTGAAAACCAAAAAAATACAAAAATATTGCTTTAGCTTAGTTTAGTTCATTAGTTTACAAATGCAATTTCTCAAAAATGATTTCTCACAACTTTAAGGCTTTTTATCACTTTCCTACTTAGAAAATTGGAAATTAATCTCCTCACAAGAACGACCTAGGTTGAGCTACTATGCTACATTTTCTAACCTAGTTTTATTTTGTGAACTCACACGACAAGGGTTCATCAAAATTGGCGCCGTTGCCGGGGAGGATGATTGCCAAGGTTTTAAGTAGTTAAGTTTTCTTTTCTGTTGTCATAGTGTGTCTTTGTTTGGTAGGAAGTGTGTAGAACTCATTTGAATTTTGGCGAAATTCTGATTTTCGATTAGCACTGTCTTGCTGGAACTGAAATATTTGTGCCCAGAAAATTATGAAATTTGACATGTCAAAGTTTTTCCGCATTCTGAACAAGACTAATAGCTAAAGCTATATGGTCTGTTCGATTTTAGCCAAATTCGAAGGTTTGCTATACTTTTCTGAATTTTCTTTCTTTTTTGGTATTTTTCTAAGTTTTTGATTTAGTTTGTTCTTAAGGTTTTCTTTGATTTTTCTTGGTTGCTAGTGTGATTTTGAGTTTGTTTTAGGTAGTTGTTCATTGTTGGAGTGTTTGATAGTGGTTTAGTCATTTTTCATATTCATAGTTGTTTTGCATTCCATTTGCCATTAGAAACAAAAACAAAAAACAAAAAGAGATTTGCATTTTGTTGCTTTGCTATCATGTTCTTAGTGGCTATTATGTGGTTCATTATTGTTTTGTGGTGAGCAACTTTGCATTCTTCATCCTTGGATATTTGTTGGTTGCAACTTGAGATTTCAGGTAGCTATCACATTCTGTAAGTTGTGCTTCCAGTGACTCTACTTATATACTTGCGGTTTGAGGTACTACTTCATTGTTATACCAACTTGTTCCCCTAAAAGGTGAATTCTTACCTTGCAACTCCTATTTGCCTCTTGTCACATTGTGTTGCACTTGCCTTGTTATTGCTGGAATTGGTCTTACTCTTTAGACACTTGAATTTAGTTGGTTGTGGTTAACTCTTTTGGTTGTCAAAGATTAGTTATCTTGGTTTCCTACAAGTTGCTAATTTTTGCTGTATACAACCCTTCTTCAATTGACCATTTGACCAATTACTTTGCTGTAATTTGTGTGTCTATATGAGTCTTCTTACTGTGCATGACTAGATCTCAGAAAACTGAACTTGTGCCTTTAGATAAAGATATTGACAAGACAATTAGGTTACTTAAGAAAGGTAAGAAAGCTGAATCATCTAGTGTAGGACTTGGACAAGTCATTGACACTGAAGTTGTTGCACATACTTGTGATAATTCTTCTCATATTGGCTCTTCGTTCATTGTAGATCACCATCTTACCATGGATCCTCCTCCAGAAGACGTACCTCTACCTATTGGGGAGCGTAGAACTATCAAAGATCTTACCTCTTCTACTGATATTATTGATCCTTTCCTCTCTTGTCCAGAATTTAATATTAATTTTGAGTTGAAAGGTCCTTTGTTGAGTCACTTACCAAAATTTCATGGTTTACCTGCAGAGGATCCTAACAGGCACTTGAGGAATATGTACATTGTGTGCACCTCCATGAAACCAATGGGAGTTGATCTAGATGAGATGTGCCGGAAAGTCTTTCATTTCACATTGGAAAACAAAGCTAAGGAGTGGTTCTTGATGCTACCTCACCACAATCCTAATGCTTTAGCATCCTGGGACAGCTTGAAGAGTGCCTTTTTGGAAAAATACTTCCCTTCTTCAAAGATAACATCTCTCACTAAGGAAATCTTTGGTGCTAAACAAGGCCTCCATGAATCTTTTTATGAGTATTGGTGTCGTTTTCAAGAACTTCTAGCCAAGTGTCCACATCACCAAATCCCAGAAGCTCGATTGGTGCAATATTTTCATAGTGGGTTGCTTCCTCAAGATAGGAAGAGTTTGGATTCATCTTCTGGAGGCACTATTCAATTGCTTACACCTGAAGAAGCTTGGGCTTTAATTGAGAAGATAGCTAGTAATGATCAACAATTTGAAGGGTTGGATGCTAGACAAGTCCATGAGGTCTCACATGCTTCAAGATCTTCAAGGGAGTATGATAATTTGTCATCCCAAATGACAGATATGAGAACTGACCTCAATAAGCTCATGGCCCATCTAAACAATGTGAACATTCATGGGTCACATTCTCAAGCTCTAGTGGCTCCTAGCTGTGACATATGTAGCTCTCACATGCATATTGCTCCTAATTGCCCACACCAACTTGGGGATGTCTCGGCTGTTTTTCAAGGGAGACAAGGACAGAATCAAAGGCCTTGGAATCCCTACTCTAATACATACAATGAGGGTTTGAGGTCCCACCCCAACTTTTGTTGGAGGAACCAGAATCAATTTTAAGGGAGTTCTTCAAATCAAGCTCCAACTCAAGGACCTTCAAACCAATCTAATCCCCAACAAACAGTGGTTGCTACACCTGAATCCCATGCTACTAAAGATGACATCTCTCAACTTCTCAAGTGTATGAACAATGTGTTATCTTCAATGGGTAACTTAGCCTCGAGATTTGATGAAGAGAGAGCTCAAACCAATTCTAAATTTTCTGACATTGGGACTAAGTTTGACACAATCTTTAACAAGTTGGAGTTGTTGGATTCTAAGAATTCTAACCTTACTTCATTTGTCACTCAAATGTCCGATAGCCTCAATGAGCAACAAGCTAAAAGTGGACAAGGGTTGCCTTCCAACACTGTGATCAATCCTAAGGATGTACATGCTATTTCTTTGAGGAGTGGTAAACAAGTGGGTAAACAAGTCCGATTTGAAGAAAATGTTGAGAGTTTCAAATCTGGAATGTATTCTAGTGATAGGCACAATGAAGAGGTTGAGGTTTCCTTGCAACCACAAGTGGAAGATATTGATGGTAGTGATGATTCTGATCAAAGCACTCATCTTGCTATTGGAAAATCTGAGAGTATGGTTGAACAGAAGCTTCTACAAAGGCGCTCTTCTCCAAATTCAAATATGGATAGCATGCAAGGAGTGTCAACTTCCACAAATGCTAAGGTACTTGACCCTTCAACTTCTTCTTCTTCAAGCAAAAAGGAAGGTAGAAAGGTAAATCTCTCTGAAATTCCATTTCCTAATTCATATGTGCTTAGCAAAAAGGTTTCAAATGAAAAGAAATTTCTTGATATGATGGATATTTTCAGTAAGATTGAAGTTAATTTGCCTTTGCTTGATGTGTTGAAAGGAATGCCTGCTTGTGCTAAATTCTTGAAAGATTTGTGTACCCAAAAGCGTAGGTGTAAACCCAATGAGTGTGTTCAGTTGAGTCCTAGTGTGTCTGCTCTGTTTAAACCCCATCTCCCAATTAAGTGTAAAGACCCTGGCTCATTCACTGTTCCATGCACTATAGGTACCATGCCTTTTAGTAATGCTCTTCTTGATCTAGGAGCCGCTATAAATGTCATGCCCTACTCTGTTTACACCTCTCTTGGCCTCACAAACATCAAATCCACTAGTGTCATCCTACAACTAGCTGATCGCACCACTAGGAAACCTCATGGCTTATTGGAAGACATCTTAGTCAAGGTCAAAGACTTAGTGTTTCCTGCTGATTTTTATGTCTTAGACATGTCTATTGAGGTCTCAGTTGAGGAGCCATTGATTTTGGGTAGGCCTTTCATGCGCACAGCTAATACTATCATTAGCATGAAGGATGGGTACATAACTATGGAAGTAGGTGATCATGTCATTCGGTTCAATGTTTATGAAGCTATGAATCACCCATTTGAGGACTACTCCCTTCTTGGCTTGAATGAGATTGATTTGGCCTTGGAAGAGGCAATTGATGAGTCTACTTTCTCATTGTGTATGAAAAATGATTGTCATGATGATGTATATGCTACCATTGGTTCAAATTCTTTTCCCTCTATTGATTGTGATGATGATGTGTGTAGTATTGATTGCATGTCAATTGATAGCTCACTTTCCACTTCCAATCCTTTAATTTTTGATTTTTCTAACCTTGGTAGTACTATATCTTCATTTGATAGTTATCATGGTGTTGGGAAAGAATTATTGTGTAGTTTTGCAGAAATTGAGAATGTTAGTGAAGTGGATTCCACTTTTGGAAGTGAAGCAACATCCATTAGCACTGAATCTGCTCCTATGGACACAAGTGGAGTTATTGTTGGAGATGAGGAAAGAAATCAATGTGCTATTGATGGCACGATTGCAATTCATGGGTCTAAGCTTCACATTCCTCCATCTTACAAGTTTCAGACTTCTCCTAACCTCAAGGATGATTGTGTGAGTAACCTCACTTCTTTCCAATTATTGAAATACTTACATTCTCCTTTTGGTGATGAACTTAGCAGGTCAAGAGTCATAAATTTCTTTGCTGAGAATTTTGGAAATAATGGACAACCATATGTCAAGACTGCAACAGGGGAGACACTCAGTTCTAATCAATTACTACACTGTTGCATACCATTTCATGATGCTACTTCTCATATATTTCACTCTTTGAATGATGTAGGTGGTAGTCTAGGTTGCTTTGTGAATGAGCCACAATCTCAATCCACATTTGAACAAGGGGGACATACTTCCAATCCAACAATTATTGGGGATTCTCATAAGAAAGGGAAGTTTCTTGGTGCACTTGAGTTGAAAGAACTTTTACCTTCAATTGTGCAACCCCCTGAACTTGATTTGAAACCCCTTCCCCCTAACTTGAAGTATGCTTTTCTTGCTGAACATGATCAATTACCTGTCATTATCTCTAGTTCCTTAAGTACATCTGAGGAGTTGAGTTTACTCCATGTGTTGAAGAAACACAATAGGGCAATAGGGTGGACTTTAGGTGACATTCCAGGTATTAACCCAACTGTGTGCACCCACAAAATACTTTTGAATGAGGGTTCTAAACCTGTGAGACAGCCCCAACGTAGACTCAACCCTCTCATCTTAGATGTAGTTAAGAAGGAGGTCACCAAACTCTTGAGTGCAGGGATCATATATCCTATTTCAGATAGTGAGTGGGTAAGTCCGGTCCAAGTTGTTCCAAAAAAGAGTGGGATAACTGTTGTGCGAAATGAGAAGAATGAACTCATTCCAACAAGAGTCCAAAACTCTTGGAGAGTTTGTATAGACTTTAGAAAGTTGAATGAAGCAACTCGAAAGGATCACTTTCCCCTCCCCTTTATAGATCAAATGCTAGAGAGATTGGCATGCAAATCACATTATTGTTTCCTTGATGGTTTTTCTGGTTATTTTCAGGTTCCTATTGCACCAGAGGATCAAGAAAAGACAACATTTACTTGCCCATTTGGGACGTTTGCATACCGAAGGATGCCTTTTGGGTTATGCAACGCTCCTGGGACATTTCAAAGATGCATGCTCTCCATTTTTAGTGACTTACTCGAACAAGGTATTGAGGTATTCATGGATGATTTTTCTATATATGGGAATTCTTTTGAAGAATGTTTGCTGAATTTGGAGAGAGCATTAGAAAAATGTGTGCAAAAGAACCTTGTGCTAAATTTTGAGAAATGCCACTTCATGGTAGATCAAGGAATAGTCTTAGGCCACTTGATAAGTAAGAGGGGTATAGAAGTTGACAAATCTAAAATTGAAGTAATTTCATCTCTTCCTTATCCCTCTAACTTAAGAGAACTTAGATCTTTCTTGGGGCATGCTGGGTTTTATAGAAGATTCATTAAGGATTTTAGTAAAATAGCTTGTCCCCTATCTAAGCTTCTCCAAAAGGATGTGGATTTCATATTTGATGATGCATGCAAATTGGCTTTTGATGAAATTAAGTCTAGACTCATTTCTCCACCTATACTCATTGCTCCTAATTGGGATCTTGACTTTGAGCTTTGTTGTGATGCTTCCAATAGTGTTGTTGGTGCAGTTCTAGGTCAGAAAATTGGTAAGACCTCTTGTGTTATTGCTTATGCTTCAAAAACATTGGATAAGGCTCAAATCAATTACACTACCACTGAGAAAGAGCTCTTTTCCATTGTTTTTGCACTTGAGAAGTTTAGGTCTTATCTAGTGAATTCTAAAGTGATTATCTATTCTGATCATTCTGCTGTCAAGTTCTTATCTAGGAAGACTCATACTAAGCCTCGGTTACTAAGGTGGATGCTACTACTTCAAGAATTTAACACAGAGTTTAGGGACAAAGCAGAAAATCTTGTTGCTGATCATCTAAGCCGCTTGCCCCTTGCTACACAGGGAGTAGTTGATGCTGAAGTTACTTGTGATGGTTTTCCTGATGCCCATCTCCTTGCTATTACACTTCATGACCCATGGTTTGCTCATATTGTGAATTATCTTACTGCTGGGGTGTTCCCTGATTCTTTGTCTCGTTTTCAGAAACAGAAGTTGAAACATGAATCTCAATATTACTTGTGGGATCCTCCTTACTTGTGGCGGCATTGTAGTGATCAAGTCATTAGGAGATGTGTGCCGGATGATAAAATTTCTTCTGTTATAACATCTTGTCATTCTTTGTTGTGTGGTGGTCACTTTGGGGCAAAGAGAACTGCTAGGAAAATCTTAGACTGTGGTTTATATTGGCCTAGCCTCTTTAAGGATTGTTATGCTTTTTGCAAAACTTGTGATGCATGCCAGCGTTTTGGGGGTTTATCTAGAAAGCATGAAATGCCGCAACAACCCATGTTGTTTTGTCAAGTTTTTGATGTTTGGGGTATTGATTTTATGGGTCCATTTCCTGTATCTCATGGATATTTGTACATTTTGTTGGCTGTTGATTACCTTACAAGGTGGATTGAGGCCATTCCTACAAGGAAGGATGATGCCTCTACTGTTATAAAATTCCTACGTACTCATATCTTTTGTAGGTTTGGTGTGCCAAGAGCAATTGTGAGTGATCGTGGCTCACATTTTTGCAACAAATTGATGGACAACTTGCTATCCAAATATGGTGTTCTCCACAAGACTTCTACCTCATACCATCCACAGACAAATGGGCAAGCTGAGGTGTCTAATAGGGAAATCAAGTATATCTTGGAGCGAATTGTCAAGCCAAGTAGGAAAGATTGGAGTCTCCGGTTGGATGATGCTCTTTGGGCATATCGTACAGCTTTTAAAACTCCCATTGGCATGTCTCCTTTCCGGTTAGTCTTTGGTAAGGGTTGCCATCTACCTGTTGAGCTAGAGCATAGAGCTTACTGGGCTGTGAAGACTTGTAATATGGATCTTCAAGGCTCTGCTGAGGAAAGGATGCTTGAGATACAAGAGCTAGAAGAATTGAGGTTGGATGCATATGAAAGTTCTCGTATCTATAAGGAAAAATCCAAATTGATTCATGATCAAGGCATCTTACCGAAGCAGTTTCATGAAGGAGAGCAAGTGCTTATGTTCAAGGCAAGATTCAAGCTCAAAAATGGGAAGCTTAAAACCAAATGGCAAGGTCCATACAAAGTGGTCAAGGTGCATAGCTTTGGATTAATAGAGCTCGAAGATCTTGCAAGTGGTGCAAAGTTTCAAGTGAATGGTCACTTGTTGAAGCACTACCATACTAGTCATCAACCACCATAATGCCCACGGTAGTCTCTTTCCTTACCTTGTTTCTTGTTTTATTTGATGATATATGCTATTGAACAAGTGTGGGGGAGGGACTTACCAGTAGTAAAAGGTAGTTTGTTTGTTTGCATTTTTTTTTAATTGAATAAAATCCATTGTGAATCATACCCTTGTGCTTAACCTTATCCTACACTACCCTTTTCTCTTATCCTTATGCCTAATTTCTGAGAACTATTTCCACTTATGTCTTGTCCTCTCTCTCCTTGTGATGATGATGTGTTGAGCTTCAATCTTGAATTGGACTTCACAACATTCACTTCACCCAAGAGATAAGTGTGTCTAGGTTCTTTGTTTTTGTGCATTACATTGAGGGCAATGTAAGGATTGAGTGTGGGGGAGTGTGTGTTATTCTCATGAGAATTCACTGTGATATCATATGCCTCTGTCTCCTACTTGTGTCCTCTGTTGTTTCTGGTCCAATTCACTGAGATTTTTGAAGCCTTTAGTCATGATCAAGTATCTTGATTACTCTTAGTTGGATTCATGGTTGAAACTTGCTTTGAATTAGTGAATTGTCATAAAATTCAAGTGTTTTAATGATGCATGGTTTAATTTTAATGAGTTTGTTAGGAAACAAAAAGCCTAGTTGGAAGGTATTTTGGGCCTAATTTTTCATTTCATTGTGTGATTCATCTACTTAGATTATTGCTCTCTAGAACTTGTTTTATTTCTTGCTTGAGGCTACATTTTGCAATGGTATAGATAGAGATGACATTGGCATTCATTTCATCACCCTTTCACCCAAACACAAACCATTCATTATTTACCTTTGTTTAGCCCCTTGAACCCTTCACTTTCATTTCCATTTCATTATAAAAATGCTATGTTTGCATCCTTTATCAAGTTCTTATTAGCACTATTGAAAAAAAAAGAGTACTATTATATATTAGAAAAGAAAAAGAAAAAATATACGATGTGAATAATCAAAAGAAAGAAAATAAAAAAGAAAAAAAAAAGAAGAGAAAAAGTGTGAATACCCACAAAAAAAAAAATCAAAGAAAAGAAATAAAGTCGCAATGGTGAAATATGTGAATTAAGTTTAGTTTCATAGTGCTAAGAGATCTAGAAAATTATTTGGTGCAAGCATTGTATTTGTTACATTTTCCATCATTTGGCCTATTCAACATTACAACCTTACAAAGTCCTTTTGATTTATTTATGCCATTGTTGCAAGTAGTGGAGAGCCTAGAAATTCTACAAGCCTATGGTAGAGTATGGTCAAAGTGGATGTGAGTGAAAAACTACCCTCTATGAGAGAAGAGTGCAAACACTTGTCATAGTTAAGGTTTCCAATTAAGCTCATTGTAATTAAACTTTGCATTGCTTTAGCTACTTCAATTTTTGGCATGTTCATTGAATTTGGATAAGAGGATACCTTGTTATTTGACCAAGTGTAATTCTTGAAGCTTGATCTTGCCTATCCTTTCAACTTTCATCCCTCTTTGCTTAGTGTTGAGTTTAATGTTTTGCTCAGGAGTGCAAAAGCTTAAGTGTGGGGGAATTGATAGAGCTCAATATTTATATCTTTTTATTAATTAATCTTAGGCTTTTGTGGGACTTAATTGAATATTTTGGGCATAATCAAGTGTTAATGTGAGACTTTAATGGAAGAATAATTTGGGAATTAAAGTGGTTAAATTGTTATATTTTTAATTAATATTTGTTATGCCCATTATTCTTTAATTGTGAACAAAAGATATTACCTTTGTGAATATAATTTTGTAGGTGATGATGTGGCATAACTTGAGTGGTAAAGGTAAAAGATGTTATTTTGGAGCTTAATGAAGGACAAAAGTGGAATATCACAAGTGCAGAATTTATTTTTACATTTTTTCTAAAAGGAGGTTAAATGAGTAAGGGCCTTGTTTGGTTATTGCAATTTTGTACATATGCTAAAACATATTTTCACCTCCTCATCCAAACAAGGCACAACTCACTTTTAACCTAGAGAATAAGGGAAGTGAAGAGGAGGTGGCGGCTGAATTGGGGATGAAGAAAAGCAAGCCAAAGTGAGAAGCTGAACCGAGTTGGAGAAGAGATCAATTGAGAGAAAAATAACCCAGCTGAAATTGTTGAATAGATTGAAGAAGAATTGGACCGTGTGGGAGCTTGCTGGACCGAATATATCAAGGAAGCAGCGAATGAGAAAGGAAAACACGATGTAATAGAAGAGAGTGTGAGGCGGCTGTGAATGAGGAAGGAAGGAGCAGCCGAAATGTTTGACCAGGCAGCTGGATTTGAAGAAAACGTGAGGCTACCGAAAGGAAATAGAGAAAGGAAGCAACACGGAATGAAATGGAAAAAGGGATAAAGGGGAGCAGCAACTTGGAGAAAGAAATGGCTG
Source organism: Inga oerstediana (assembly GCA_963210345.1). Classification (NCBI taxonomy): domain Eukaryota; kingdom Viridiplantae; phylum Streptophyta; class Magnoliopsida; order Fabales; family Fabaceae; genus Inga; species Inga oerstediana. The sequence goes on along the minus strand of OY723404.1, from coordinate 11,650,613 downwards.
TGAAGAAACAATAGCTGTTCGGTTTTTGTTCTGTTATCCTCCTCTCATTTCATCAAGCCTCATCCTTCTCTTCCTCTATGAGTAGCTAAGCCTTGGTGATTTCCTTGAGTTGGGTAATGGTTTGAGCTTCTAAACTTCAATGGAATTCCTTTAAGCTCTCTTTTTAGTTCATGATTATGTAGCTTGGTTAAGTATGTAATTGTGATCTAGATTGTTATGCCAAGTGAATAAATTTGGTTGTTGAGCTAGGAGTTGATTAATTAAGCTTTGTATGATTCATATTATGAGTAGGTTGAATTTTTTATTCCAACTTGGTTAAGTGGATTTAAATGATTAAACTGAATGTTTTGAATTGTTGTAATGGTAATTACAAGCTAGAATTGGAAGTTGATTATTCATCTCCTTGAGTTTGAATTATTTGGTGGTATTCATTTAATTGCTTCGGTAGAATGAATTAAATGAATATTGCAAGTATGGAACTAGTGGTAACTTAGTTCTATCCTCTTAACTCATATTGTGGAATTCATATCATTAGTAAGCAAGGAAGACTAAAACCCCAACTCAAGGGAATCCCATTTCATCATTATTCTAGTTTATCAAATTTACCTTGTTGTTAGTGTTAATTTCAATTCTTTTGCTTCTTTGTTTTGAAAACCAAAAAAATACAAAAATATTGCTTTAGCTTAGTTTAGTTCATTAGTTTACAAATGCAATTTCTCAAAAATGATTTCTCACAACTTTAAGGCTTTTTATCACTTTCCTACTTAGAAAATTGGAAATTAATCTCCTCACAAGAACGACCTAGGTTGAGCTACTATGCTACATTTTCTAACCTAGTTTTATTTTGTGAACTCACACGACAAGGGTTCATCACCTCTACAATCCCACAAGTTTAGCCGGGCACATGTGAAGCCGTTTATAAATCTCTTACCGAGTTACTCCTCCTTACACACCGTAACGATACAACCTTAATGATGAAGGATTACAATAAATCTTCTCTCTCATAAATGAATAATATGAACACTGAAGTACAATACAAATAATCTCTCTCTCAAATATACCTGATATAGAAAATAGATAAGAACAGAGAGTGGTTGGATCGAAGTGGATGACTCATGATATATGTATGTTTTCATCGTTGTGTTCTGTATTGCTCTTCTTTGAATGCTTCCATATTTATAGTTGAATTGTAGTAGATAACCATTATAAGCATTCATCCATTAGAGTCCTATTGCTTTGTTTGATCGTTTTTTGTATTTGGAAAACTAGCCGTTACGTTTAGTGGACACTCCAATTCTGTAAGGTCTCCTTTTGTCTCTTAGCATCATCTCTTCATAGTATTCCTAGAGAAATGCATTAAACACTAATACAATGAAGTGTTAGAGTGATTGGAAGCAAGAAGAGTGAATTACACAATTATTACTATGATTTTCTGAAGTTATGATACATTGTCTGTTGCATCACTCGAGTGGTGACTCAAGTGATCTTGGGTCATCACTCAAGTAATCACTCGAGTGATCCCTTTCAAAATGTGACAGAGCATTTTGAAGGTCTTTGACAATTGCCTTACTCGAGTGGTCACTCGAGTAATCTTCAGTCATCACTCAAGTGGTCACTCGAGTGATCTGTCATTTTGAATCAAAATATGGCAAATGACATATCAATCGAAAGCTCTTACCGTCTACATTCTAATGCAATAAAAATCAGCTTCAAACACATTGTATTCTGAAAGTTATGATCTAAGTAGTGACTACTGCACTATATAGTCTTTAAGTTCACATCAGTCAACTTGTAAAAGGCATAACTCTTAGCAAACAACTTCAAATATGATCCATGACCTATCCATGGAAAGATCTTTAAGTCTAGTTTCATATGGCATTAGCTTCATCGCAATCCGATATGTATTTTGAGAGTTATGTCCAAAAAACTAAACCTTGTCTGTAATATGACGGTGATTTCAGTGTCAACTTCCAATACTCATGTAATACCCCGAATTTTGAGACTCGAGGTTAGAGAATAAGCCTGAGAGAAGTGGATTGCTAAGCCCCATTTTAGCAAGATCCCAAATTGTGATTAAGGGTTAATAACTTCAAAAGTGGATATGGTTAGTGATAAATAACCCTTTTTGAGAATATGATGTGATTTGACACTCGAATGTGATTCGTGTGTGTTGTGAGCAGCGCCGAAACCCTGTATTTGAGTTCAATTATGGATTAACATCCAAATTGACTTAGAATAGAGGGAAGAATTGAATGTGAATTGTGTTGACATGTTGAGATTGTTGTGAAAACATGTCAATGTGATGTGAATTTGATTGATTTGGTGTTTCCAATGGATTCCTTGTGAAAATTTATGTGGGAATGATGTTTGGTATGAAAATGAAACCAATAAAAGCAAAGATGCAAAATCTGAAATTCTGTCCAGTGAAACTCTATTCTGGGCAGTCAGTTTGTGTGAACGTTTTGAATGACAAATGATGTCTAAAAATTCTAAAACTTTCCAGTCTTATAGTTCACATCTCAAGCTTCAAAATGGACACATAATTTGTGCAATTTCGTTTTTTGAACTAAGAGATAAGACTGTCCAAAGTTTGGGATGGAAACTGAACTCTGTTTTGGGGCAGTGATGAGTTTTATGTAATTATGGAATTGTGTGGTGATTTTTAGTAATGGCCAATATTTTTCATATGAAGAGGACTCAAATATATTTCATTTGGCTTTGGAATCACCTCATTTTAAGTTTTCTAGAACTAGTTATGATTTTTCAAAGTTTGGGCAGAAAATCTGCCATAAAATCCGAAAATGGGAATTATGACATCATCAAAATAAAAGATGACATCAGCATGGAAATTAAAAAATTTTCTCATCATCTTCAGCTCTCATTTTCGTGCTGAACCAGAAGCCAAGAGAGAGAGAGAAAGTTTGAGAGCTTTTAGAGAGAGAAAAAGAGGAGAAATCTCACAAGGTATGTTGATTTCTTCGGTGAATTCGTACCTAACGTGTATAATCCTTCTCCTAAGTTATTCCTCTATGTGAATTAAGGTCTTTAAGTAAGGAATTTCATTGTTTAAAGAGGCTAGGGTTCAGCCATAAGAAGGATAAGCCAGAAGGAGCTTAAGGCAACCTCCGAAACTTCAATCTTTGATTGTTATGGCTGTTGTGGTTGATTTAATCGGTGAAATTTCACCGGATTGTCTTTGTTTGTAAATTTGGAAAATGGGTTGGCCTAGGTATTATGCTGCCCAAATTGATACTAAATGGTAGTTCTAACCCAATGTAATGGTTAATAAAGTGGTTAGGAGTAGAAAGAAACACGTTTACGAAGCCGAAACCGAAAAACCCCAATTTTCCCTGGAGTACTTGAATATTTCGGTTATGGCTAGAAATGGGTCTTAGAGTTGGATTTTCAATGATTTTATGGTTCCATTGAGTTCAGGAGCGAAAATTAGGTGGGGTTACAGTTGGTCACTTTTTCGGAAAAGGCCGAAAAAGCATAATTACGAAAACGCCCCTGAATGGGGCTGTCAAGGGTAAATTTGTAAATTGACATTGAATTTGATAATTCCGAGTCCAGAAATGGATTCCTTGGGCGAAAATATGTTAGAATAGCCCATGTCAAAATTTCAAGAAAAGTACAGCCAGACCAGGTACGGCGAGGCCGGGCCGGGTCCCCGGGGGTATTTTAGTAATTTTTCCATATAGCTTCATATAACCCCCAGAAACACTATGGAAGTATCTAAATAGTACATTTGACATTGTAGGATCGAATGTGAAGCCCCGAGTTGTTGGCACATAAATCGAGGAGAAAAGACTGGAGGTAGGGAACTTATCTCTCCTGCATGCTCTGATAAATGTATTAATGTGTTGATACATGTTATTGCTTTGATTGATTATGTGGAACATGTATGAATGATTTGAAGCTATGTTTCAATATATGCTATGGCCATATGTGTATCGTTTGAAGCATTGAGCTTATAGATTTGTCATTGTATGTGTGCATGAGTTATGTGATGCAAGCATGTCATGCATTAAACACTTATCTTGCCTGCATATTGATAATGTTTCCCTATTGAGATTCTCTTGAATCTCACCCTCCCCTACCAACAATTTAGACAAGGCAAGTGGCTCGTGGAGGGAGCGGCTAGGACTCCTTCGAGATGAGAGTTGGTAGTTGGTTACCAATGAGTTGTGAAGACTGTATATAACTCGGTTGAATATATGGTTATGAATTTGAGATGAGATTGTGTAATCCCCATTTGAAGAATTGTAATAGGCAATTGTGCCCTGTGTATCTTTAGCAAAGGTATGTACCCGGGATTGTCGGGATGATTATGTTGTGCACTTTGATATTTATATGAATGTGATTTATCTTTGCGTAGTAATTGTATTCGAAATATGAATATGAGACCAAGTTAATTAGATTGTAAAATGTATTTTTGAAAACCCTATCTCAAGGATGGGATTTTAAATGATTTTTTATTATTATTGGTCTCTATTTCAGTTTAATCGCGTATTTCGGATATAATTATGGAGGGGGTTACAACTCACATGTTTAGTTTGATATGCAACTGGTTTCAACTCAATCCAATGTGTGGTTAGAGAGATATGGCCAAAATACCAAACCTCTATCATGCTACGCGAAAACAGAGTACTCATCACTTGAGTGATCACTCGAGTGATGCCCTCCAAAACTTGGTAGAGAGTTAATACTCAAAGGTTGGGGAAGTTCCATAACTTCTATACAAGTCATTTTAGCTTCGTATTGACCCATTCCAACCTCCGGTATCATTTCTAAGAGCTTGAATCTTGATATTCTTATTTGATCTTGGAAGTTCTTCTTTCTTCAATCTCTTTCTTCTTGTTTTTCCACTTGATGATCATTCTTCATAACCCAACTAGATATCTTCTTGAATTGATAATTATTCTTCATAACCAAACTAGATATCTCTTTGAATATCTTCAATCTTTTTCTTTCTTTGCATGACTAATATACAAGATATGCAATATTAAATATAGTAGTTAGTCAATGTAGAAGATAAGTATATTATGCACAGTTTTTACTATTATTTGACATCTATATTTGACATCATCAAAACTCATCATATCTAACAAACTAAAAGTATACAAATTGAAAAAAAAAAGGGTTCTCAACATACAAACCCATCAAATCTTGCAAACTGCAAGCATATATTTTCCATGTCCAAACCCATGAAAGTACTCGTACTAATTATATTGTTCAACATACAAAATTAAGTAAGCAGAAGAAATAGTTTACTTATCAAATCAATTTGGGATAATGGTGGATAGGTTTATCTATCTAGTAGACGGGGCACTAAAGCTTGAATCAAATTGCAAAGTATTCATATCCAAGGAACTGCTTGAATTGGTGTTGTGACTGGCTCCTTCAGTTCTCATCTCCATTGCCAAACATTCCCTTAGTTCAACTACTACTTGACTTATATCAGGCCTCTAAATTGCTAGTGGTCGTTTGCGTGACTTGGCTACCTTTACAAATTGCAAAGCATAATCAAAACTGTATTGTCCTTGTGACCTTGGATTAATAATGGACTTGATATCATCCTTGCTTCCAAGTTTAGGGGTGACCCATTCAAGTAGGAGAGTGAAGGCGTTATTTGGTCATCTTTGTGATGTTGGTTTTCCAATCATTAGTTCTAGTAGAATTATTCCAAAACTATAAACATCACTCCCTTTTGTAAGGTTCCCAGAATTTTGATATCTATTAAGAAAATATTTGTTAGATCTCAAAATGTTTCCCTCCATTGATATTTTTGTATTCAATCATACATCCAAATTGAGTTAGAAAAATTCAAAACGAATTTCAGTGAGAGAATTTTCTTCCCTGTTAAAGTAGAGTTCTTCCTAAATAAAACTTTAGTTTGTGACCATATATATAATTCATATTATATAAAAAACATAAAATTGATGTATTAAAATGAGATTAATTTGTATTCTAATTCAAATTTGTGTTCATTTACAATTTTCTTTGTGATGGATGGATTGATTTTTTTATTTACAATCTTAAACTAATTGGATAGGTTTCTTAATTTATAAGAGAGCATATAATATAGCAACAAGAAGCCTTACTCCACTAGGTAAAGTTAACTATACGGATCATACTACATATGATAATGTGGTGATGAGAAAATATGTATTTCCATAAATAAAAGTACTCACTGAGGATCAAGATAACCAATTATCCTAGCACGAGGACTTGAGAAATGAGTATCAATATCATTTGCAAAAGCTCTAGACAATCCAAAGGCAACAATTTTAGCCTCCATATTCCTGTCCAATAAAATATTGGAGGCCTTAAGGTCTCTGTGCAGGATTACAGGCTTACAACCATTGTGCAAATAATCCAATCCTGGGGTTTTTGAAAATATCACCGTGAGGAGAGAGAAAGAGTGACTTGGAATACTTGCCATTTTCCGTTTTGACTTTGATGGATGAATCCGGTACCAGAAAAATTTCGTCGGATAGAGCGTCGGAATCATGTGTTGTTACTGGGCGTGGGAAGAAATCTAAGAAAGGAATCAGTGATGATTCCATAAGGTCTGTTAGAATGCTTGGAGCAGAAGAACTAAAAGAGGCCGCAGTGGGTACGGAAAAGGATATTTTGTCTGGTAAGGCTGGACTTGGCATCTCTTATAAGGAATCGCTGTTAGGATTCAAGGGATCAAAGTTCAATGGAATTTCTTATGGAAGCTCAAGCATGGAGGAGGATTTGAATATTTCTGTCTTGGTGGATCAATCCTGGAACATTCTTGAACCATCAGAGGCATTAAAGCAACTCATGGAGATCTATCCAACTTTGCACATGTCTCAGGAGGAGTATAACCGATGGGCGAAACCTTAGAACAATGCTCTGATCATCACTACTTTAGGTACAAGATTAAGCCTTTTCAGGCTGAAAGAACATTTAAGCAGGATTTGGTGAATTAATTGCTTTGAGTTAATTGACATCCCTAATAATTATTACGTGGTGACATTCAAAGACCCAGTGAGTTGGGAAAACCACTACAGAAAAGTTTTATTTGAAGGTCCCTGGATGGTAGCTCAGCATACTATTCTTGTGCAAAGGTGGTCACCTCATTTTGACCCCTTCTGTAATCCTCTTGGCATAGTGGTATCTTGGGTTAGAATACCTTATGTACCGTTATTGTTTTACAACAAAGAATGTTTGTGGAGATTAGGTGATATGATCGGGAAGTCTCTTAAGGTAGATATGAACTCTATTGCTAACCTGGAAGATGATGTAGCTTCAATCCATAGAGGACGTTATGTTAGGATCTGTGTCAAGTTGGATATGTAAAAAAAACTTATTCCACAGATAATCTCAACAGATGCCCTCTTCAACATTGAATATGAGGGGCTTGATCTCATATATTTTTCCTGTGGTAGATATGGGCACAGAAAAGACAAGTGCTAGTGGAGATTATTGCAAGAAGGGGCAAGCACGATGGGAGATTCAAGTTGGTAACAGACTGTGGATCCGAAGTTGTCATCGGAAAAATATTTTTTGGCAAAGGAAGACTAGTTTGGGCCGTGGGTGTTTGTTCACAAGCCAAATAAAGCTTGATTTCCGAGGAAGGAGGTAAGTAGGAGCAGAGTTGGTGATAGAGATCAGACCAAACTTGTAGAGAACGACGCTGATGGTAGATCATTTCAGTCATGATTTGCCACCCTTGTTGATACGGATCATGATGTGGGTGACAATTTCGAGATGATTTTGATTTCAGAGAGAAGACGGGAAGAGGTTGTTGTGAATCAGGGTCTGTGTTCAGCAGAGGATCGGAAGCTTCTAGCTCAGGAGGTGATATTGACTGAAGGAAAGGAGCAAACCAATAAGAAAAAGGGATCGCTGGTTGGGGGAAAAAAATGGGGTGAAGTCAATCCTAAGGGAAGTATGAAGCCCATTTCATTCGGCCAAAGGAGAGGGGCCCTTGTTTCGAGTGTGGGCTTGAGGAAAGAGAAAAATCTAGGGAGTTTAAAAATGAGTAAAAGTAGTTTGGGTGGGACCCAAAGAGATCACCAGATTGTAAAAGGAATATAAACATAAATGGGCCACTTGAAGTCAACAAGCCAATTGAGTTAGCTGTTAATGATGTTTCACGTGGTGAGGGAGAAAAGAAGAAATCGCGGGGCCCTTCTTGGGAAGCCGATGGAATTACCTCTAATTATAATCAGATGCCGAGTAGTATGACACTAATTCCCTCAAAGCACTTGATGAGAAATCTAGAACAGCAGGTGGTGAGCTCGAAGACACACTCAACGTCATAACTGGTTGTGGAGGTAATGTTGGAAAGTAAACCACCAGATAGGTGAGTCTTCTTACATATTAATTCCAAGATTGTATGTATTTATTTTTTATAATAATATCATCTTGGAATTATCATGGAGTGGGTGGTAGAGCGTTTCCACGTATTTTTAAAGATATAGTTAAGAAGTATGGTGTAAATGTTATAGGGTTATTAGAACCGAGAGTCAGTGGTAACAGGGCTGATAAGGTTGTGAGAAGTCTGGGTTTTACAGATTGGTTGAGGATTGAAGCTACTGGGTATGCCGGAGGTATATGGGTGTTATAGAATAGTGGGGATGTTCAGATTGGGTATATTACTTCTAACACCCAACTCCTTCACTGCATTATTACTGATAAGAATAGCCAAGAACCAACGTTGGTGACTTTTGTTTATGGGGATACTAGTGTCTTGAAGAGAAGGGAATTATGGTCATCTTTGCAATCTATCAGTAGGAATGCCCTCCTTCCTTGGCTTGTCCTTGGAGATTTCAATGCTATTATTGATTCCAGAGATAAAGAAGGAGGAGCAATTCATGTATTCAGGTCTATGTATGACTTTCGAAGTTGTATAGATGCTAGTAACTTGAGTGTAGTTCCAGTGGTGGGGGACCGCTTTTCTTGGGAGAAAACAGGGGTTAAGGAGAGGTTGGACTGGGTCTTCTGCAATTTTGATTGGGAATTAAAAAATCCTCAAGCCAAAGCACACCACCTCCTAAGGTTCAAGTCTGATCATCTAGTGATTATAGTTGCGGATAGGCCTCGGAGTCTAGATAGGAATAGCGGGAAAAGGTTTCAATATCAAGCGGCATGGTGTTTGGAAGAGGGCTTCAATGAGATTGTTCAATCTTCTTGGGAGGGAAAGGATTGGATACATGGACGACAGGGGTTTGTGAATGAGGTAACAAAGTGGAACGACAAAGTGGTAGGGAATGTGGCAAGAAAGAAGAGAGAGATCATCCGAAAACTTGAAGGAATTGACCATGCCAAGCTTTCAAATGGTAATCAAAATGGCCTTTTTAGACTAGAAAATCAGCTGTAGGCCTTGTATCACAAATTTTCTTTGCAAGAAGAGTTAATCTGGTTTCAGAAGTCAAGATGCAAATGGTTAAGTGCGGGTGACAGAAACACTAGATTTTTTCATGGTTGTGCTTCAGTTAGAAGGAAAAGGAAAAAATTTGAAGCTCTTCAGAATGAGGATGGCATCTGGATTATAAAGGAAAGGCAGCTGAGGAGTATGGCTTTTGATTATTTCAAGAAGTTATACACGGCAGAGAATTTATCAACTCCCTTTTCCCCTTGGCCAGCTAGATTTCCAACTTTGGGAACAACCCAGCTAGAGTTTCTTCAAAGTCAGGTATCCCCTATTGAGATAAAAAATGCTGCTTTTGCGATGGGAGCATTTAAAGCACCGGGGCCAGATGATCTTAACCCCCACTTCTTCCAAACACAATGGAACTTGATTGGCTATAAGGTATGTGATCTGGTGACAAGGATCTCTGAAAACCCGGAGGAGATTCAAACTATCAATCAGACCAACATAGTCCTAATCCCTAAGGTTGACGTTCCTTCATCCTTGAGGGATTTTAGGCCTATATCCTTGTGTAATGTGAGCTTCAAAATTGTGAACAAGGTGATTGCCAGCAGTTGAAAAATGTTATGAATTATCTTGTGGCTGAGAATCAGTGTAGTTTCATCACAGGAAGACAAGGTGTGGACAACGTTGTCATGGCTCAGGAAGCAATTTATACTATGAGAAATAAGAGAGGTAAGAAGGGTTTCGTGGCAGTGAAGATAGATATGGAGAAGGCCTTCGATAGGCTTGCCTGGTGATTTCTAGAATTTACTCTCCATAGCTTAGGATTGTGGGGTGATTTTGTTAATCTAATCATGCAATATGTCTCAACCACTACTATGAGCATTATTTGGAATGGAGTGGCTTCAAAGAGTTTCAAACCTTCAAGAGGGTGAGATAGGGAGACCCGTTGAGTCCGTATTTATTTGTGCTTTGTATGGAGCTACTGGGGAAACTAATTCACAATGAAGTGCATTTAGGGAATTAGAAACCTTTGAGTCTGAGTACTGCTGGCCCACCTATATCTCATTTATTCTTTGCAGACGATCTGATATTGTTTAGTGAGGCCACATCTCAACAAATGGAAGAGGTGAAGAATGTTATGGAACTATTTTGTAAGGTGTCTAGACACAAGATCAACTTGCAAAAATAAAAAATGTTTGTATCCATAAATGTTCATTTTAATAGGGCATATAAGATGAGCCAAAATGTGAGGATTGGATTGACAGCTGACCTGGGAAAGTACTTGGGGGTCCCGCTCCTACATAAGATAATGGTTAAGGTGACTTTTGCTCCAATCATTCAAAAGGTTAGATTAAATCTGGCAAGCTGGAAAGGGAGATATATGAGTATGGCAGGGAGAACGGTCCTAATCAAGTCGTGTTATCAGTAATATCGCAGTACCAAATGCAATCAACATTGATCCTAAAAGGGGTTTTATCAATTATCGAGAAATTAAGCAAGGATTTTTTTTGGAACCAACAGGATGAATCTAAGAAATTACATATGATAGCTTGGGATGTTTTGAAGAAAGCGGAGACTGAGGGGTGGTTTGGGGATTAAGGATCTTTAGTGTCAAAATCAAGCATTTCTCATGAAGCTTGGCTAGGGAATGATCATGAAGCCTGAGGCTCCATGGGTAAAGTGCCTTCGTATAAAATACTCATGCGGGACATCTAAGGTTCCTCAAGTTCGAAGAAGACGTAATCAATTAGCCATGTGGAGTGGAATTGTTGCCGTTTAGGAAGGGTTTAAACAGGGGTTAGGTAGACACTTGAGAAGTGGGAGATCCACTTAGGCATGGCAGGACTTCTGGGCACCGGTGGATAGACCCCTGAAGGACTATATTAAGAAGAATGAAGATTTGGTGGACATAGATGCCCGTGTCAGTTCCTTTGTAACTCAGGAAGGCGAATGGGACAGAGCAAGATGGGAAAATTTCCTCCCTACCTGGGTTGTGGAGTTGATTATGTTGGTCTCTCCTCCTACGGGATCAAAGGAGGATGCTATCTGTTGGAGATCAGCTTCAGATGGCAACTTTAGTGTGAAGTCAGCATATGACATAATATATCACCAGCCTAAGCAAAGTCGACAACCTCACTGGCAATCCTTATGGCAAGGGGAAAGCCCTGAAAGAGTCAAAATCTTCATGTGGCAAGTTTTCTATGAGAGGCTACCAACGAATCAATTGAGAGCAAAGCATAATCCAAATGTCCTAAACACCTGTCCCTTTGAGTGTGAGAGTGAAGAGAGTATCCTCCACATATTGAGAGACTGTGAGCAAGCCAAGAGAGTGTGGTTTTTTTATAACTAACCATATATATTATACTATGTTTTTTTCTGGCAATTTGCAGGAATGGCTCAAATGGAACTTGCAACATTCCCCAGGGAATAGGATGATGGCTAGATGGCCATGGCAAAGAGTGTTCAGTACCATATGCTGGCTCCTGTGGAAGAACCGATGCAGTTGGGCGTTTGAAAGGAAAGCTGATAATCCAAAACAGATAGTCCACAAATGTTCGTATCATCTTTTTGAAGGAGTGGAAAATGGCAACTTTCGTCATCAAATATTCCATGTAACCCCCCTTCCCACCTTAGGCCGAGATTAGTTCGTAAACATGTAATTAAGTTGGAATTAGATACCATATTTCAAATTGGGACTTATTAAGGTAATCTTTTGCTTAAAAATCGGATTTGCAAAAAAAAATTTCAAAATTTATTCATAATGGTCTCATATTCACAATACAAAACAATAATGGCCTATACAGGTGGATTCCATTTACAAATATCAGAGTGCAAAGTAAATTCCAGACTCACTGGGGTTCCATTCATTAAATAAGGGTTTTACAAAGGCACAAAGGCCACAATTCGTTACCCTTAACTTGGGGATTACACAAAATCCAATACATACAATTGTTTCTACCAAAAATATCCAAATGATATACAATGATAACTATTAACCAAAAAGGAACTCCTAACACAGAGCTCTACCCGCTCTTTGTCACCCGCTTACCTTTTGATCCTTCTGCCCTGTCTAAAACATGGTTTTTGGGAGAGCGAGATTCTAATGAATCCCCGTAGTGCCAAATCAATCATAGTATGTACAACAATAAGGCATGAAAGCGAATCATTATCCACACAAGCAACTACAATGGCAGTTCAATGGCAATGGTTAGTATGACACACGTCATCCCTTATGATTGCTCACGCTGCATTGCACAACACAATCCACACAATATATTTCACCACAGATGGGATTCATATAAAGCATTTCATAACACATGCCACTCTGGCAAGATACACACAGCCCACGGCTAGATTCACAAACACCGCCCCATGGGTCAGATTCACAAAGATCCATGTCGATTACGACGGCAGTTCAACGGCCTACCTAGAGATGACCAGCGTCAATCCCTATATGGCTCACGCTGAAGTGCTCACACCGTAATGGACCATGGCACACAGTTCACAAAGTTCAATGATAAGTTATGCATACTAAAACATCATACACAATATGAGAGAAAAGTCACTACCTGAGTCCTTCCATGCACGCTCTGGCACTGGTCGCTCCCGAGGAGGGCAAATATCATAGCCTATAATTATAATCAGTGATGAAGAGTTATTTCCCTATTACAATTCTCAATAGCTTCTTAACACTTAATTGGTTATCATTATTGCTCTTTAGTACTCAAGAATACCTCTAACAATAGCCCTAAGGGGTTGGAAGAACTATCCCAAAGATCCCCTTTTGGAAGCACAAAAAATGATTTTTCACTGCTGCACCTCGAGTGAAAATGGTCTCACTCAAGTATTGGTACGGACACTCGAGTGAAGAAGGCCTCACTTGAGTGATGTATGGACAACACCTCAAGTGGTAGAAAGTGAGGACAGGAAGTGTTTGCCCGAGAGCACAAGAACTTTCAAAGAAGAGGATCACTCGAGTGAAGAAGACCTCACTCGAGTGAGAACTCAACACTCGCAAATGTTAAAGCGCACTCTTGAATTTTGGACGCGAGTGACAACCCGAAACGATAGATCAGCTGACAAATACACCAGCACTCGAGTGAGAACCCACAACACTTGCAAGTGAGGCAACACTATTGCCTCTCATGCGGAAGTGCAACATGAAAACCGAAGGCCAGAGAGGAAAATACACTAACGCACTCGAGTGAACTCACCCTCACTCGAGTGATTTTATCAGAAACCAGAAAAAGCAGAAGGTAAGACAACACTTCCAGAATTTTTACCAAGTGATCCAAATGAACCCAAATACCAAACCAAAGCTACTCCCACACAAAAACACCCAAGGAATTCAATGGAATCATCAGAATTACCAAAATCTTACTCCATTATCATGCTTTGGTTTGAATCAACATTAAACACCAAAATCCCAAAACCACTAATCTTAACATTTCAACCTCCAATCAATCTATTTATTCAAAACTCATACCAAAACACCATTTTCCACACCAATAACATGCCAAATTACCAATGACCCATATCCAACGAAAATAGGCCAAAATTTTCAGAAATTTCAAACTAAACCATTTGGCATAAAACCTAGATAGATAGATTAGTCTCACTTACCTCTTTCACTTTGCCAAAGATATTTCTTGATTCACCAACCTCCAAAATTTTGTGTGGGCTCAAACTAACACCAATAGGCACACTATAAACATCAAAATGAAGCCCATTACTCATGGAGAAACATTAAAGAAAAGAATTTGAGCAAAGGAGGCAATTTACTCACCCAAATCATAAGCTTTTCTTCTTCCCTTCCTTGGTCTCCAATGGCACCGAAATGAGAGAGAGAGAGAGAGAAGGAAAGATGGAGTGTGTTGGAGGATGAAGAAATCATCATCTCCCTATGCCTATAGTTCAGCCGAAAAAGAGGGAGAGAGAGGAGAGAGAAACATTAAACAATGAAGTTTGACTTTTCCTTACTCTCTTGCCTCATATAAGCTTGCCACATGTCCACATGCCATTGGCTCTCATAAAGCAAACACCTAATTAGTCACTTAATCCCTCCATTAGTCATTTAATCACACTTCTCATTTTTCCTCTTAGCTAGTAATTAATTTCTCCCTTAATTACTAACTCATGGCCAATAATTCCATTCTTCCAATTTTTCCACCAATTATGACATATTAATTAATATAGCCACAAAACACATAATAATTCCAATCAAATTCATAATTATCCATAATAATCATGATTAGCCCTTAATCAAAATTTGGGGCATTACATTCCAAGCTCCAGAAAGGGGGATAGATCACTGGCGACCTCCAGATCCGGGTTATGTACGTGTGGATGTAGATAGTTCCAGAGACAGTAGAGGGCATGCGGCTTATGGAGGGGTTATTAAGGACCACCAGGGCAACTGGATGTATGGATTACAACAGAAGTTAGGGCATAATACCTCAGCTGCTGCAAAAATCCATGCAATTCACAGCGGACTACAGTTATGTAAGCAGTTGGGGTTTACAAGGATCAGGCTATTTACAGATTCCTTACAGGCTATTCACTTGCTATCCATAGATAGTAGGACAGCTCACCCACTGTTCGATGTTATCTTAGATACTAGATCCCTCATTTACAAGGACTGGGACTTAGTGATCGCTCATGCCCACAGAGAGAATATTCAGTGCGCAGACTACCTAGCGAGGAATGTTCAGTTGAATAACTAGGAGTTTTTGGTGATGGAAGAAGCACCCCTGGTGGAATGCAACGACCTTTTTGTGATGGAATGTGATGGTATACCACAAGATCATCTTGTGATGCAGACTTCCTAGCATTCTTGTTATTTTCAAGTTTTGCTTACCTTTGTACTAAAAAAATAAAATAAAATAATACAGTCCTGCAATTCCATTTATTATATGTATGACCAAAGTAATTATGTATTTTTATTGTGAGAGGCATGAATCCAAAATATGAATAATATTAATTCGTAAAGAATAATATAATTTTTAATCATAGGTGTAAGTCATTTGAATAGAAATTGTTGTAAATGAATTTTAGGGTTAATAGATATTTTTGCCCTAACAGTAGCGAAATCATGGCAATGTCGCCCTGCCTTAAGAAATCTAAACCGTCAACATTTCTTGACCCAATTAAGATGAGGTAGCATTTCCATATGTGGAATCCACCTCATTTCTTTCCTAACTTACAGATTAAATAATTATGATTCCATCTTGACTCTCTTCTATGACCCCTCGGACACTCTCCCCTCTTTGTTTCCACTCATCTTTATCATCATTAACTCTGGTGAACCTCTCCTCGGTTCCTCTTCACCATCACCACTGTCTATCGCCAACAAACGCCCCTTTCCCACCCAGATTTGAAGCCAAATCACTAGATCTCCACGAACCACTCTTCATCAACATCATCAATATCCTCCATGCCTCTGTCAATCTCTACCTCTGACTCCCTCGGGTGATTTCTCACCCCAGATCTAGTTCTCATTTATTCTTCTTTGATGGTTCGTGGTTTCGATATCTGTCTTAGGGATTTGAGTTCAAAGGGCAAGGATTTTTTAGTAGGATATTTTGCCTTAATTTGGGCTGGAACAAGCAAAGCAGGGGACACGATTTCTAGAGAATCAAATGAGATTGGCCAATTAGAGCAGAGAGGTGACACCGTCGCTAGGATTTTGATGAGGCTCCACCGTCACTGGACAGAGTAACGCTATCACTGGACGGCATGAAGAACGAGTTGCTTTCCTAGGGCTAGCCGATAGATATTCTATTGCATATGATTTTATTATTTTTTCTTAATTTTTTATTTTCTGGTTTGGATTTTTCTTCTTCTTATTGATTGTTCATGGATGACAATAATAATAAAAGGGGAGGGGTTTGTTTTTCCTAAATTGATTTTTCTTCTCCAAATTGGTTAATTGTTGATCTAGTTCTTCAATCTATCTTGTTCATTTTCTAGTTTTTCTCATCTTTGATTTTGGGGTATTTTTGTTAACTTTTCATGGATGCCAATAATGATAAAAAGGGAAAGGTTTGCTTTTTCTAAATTGGTTAGTTGTTCGATCTAGCATTGGGGTTATTTTTGTTGATGTCCTTGCCTTCATGGGCACAAACGATGATGATGAAGGGGGTAGAGGGTTCATTTGTTCTTTTAGTGAGGAGGATGGTGATGATGTCGCGTCATATGTGGCAAACTATATCTGATATGGCAGAGACAACTCAGCACAATTGATCAACTAATAATTGATTATTTGGATATATTAATGTAGGATGACATTATTGCGATTGTGCTACTTCTAAAGTGACATTGTTCTAAAAAAATAAGTTCAGGGTAAAAAAATTACCTTTAACCCATGTAATTTATTTATTTTTATATTAAACTAGAATATCATATATGATTTATATAAAATGTGTTACTTTTTCTATACAGCTTGAAAAAATACTAATAATATGCTAGTATATACTCCTTTCTAGTTCTTAATATAAATTTATTTTGATGAAAAAATATAAAACTTGTTTTGATGAAAAAATTGAACTATAAAATGAGCCTTGTGTTAAAGATTGATGTTATAATTTTTCTTACCATTCGCTGCCCCCAGTGCAATTTGAAGCCGATCTTTCCACTTCAACGCACCTCCTTTATTACGTGTATTAAAATCAGTACGATTTGATTTCCTTTACATATATCCTTCAAAAGTTGTTTTACAAGTAAATTTTATTATAGATATTTTAATCCCGATATACTGGTTAGATTGCTATGAAATGCTAAATATTGAGATCGATATGTGTAATCAAGCTCTAGAAAGAATACTTGATAAATGATGAAGGACGTTCCCATTAGGCATATATTCATATATTAATGCCCTGACGTCACTTTCTTAGCAACATCCAATCAGAGAAACTAAGTGTCGATGACAGGGTTATGTAATCGGGACCAGACCGGTCGGTCCGACCTGAAAACCGGCGAACCGGCAGGTAACTGGTCCGGTTCCCGGTCCGGTCTGGGTTACTATTTTAAAAAAAAAAATTTAAAAAAATTCTTCCTTTAGAATTTCCTACTATAAGTTTAAAATTTTCAATTTTTCATCGGTTTGGTCCCGGTTTAGCTCCGGTTTGGCCCCAGTTTGACCCACTGACCTTTAACCCAGTACCCCGACCGGTTCAATACTCAGTCCGAGTTTTAATACCTTGGACTATGATGAATAACCATCAAAAGTTCCACCTGCAATTGAAATTTACTCAGCTTTATCATTTACATGATAAGGAACTAATATAGAGCAAATTATGTTTATAATTAAATATCTGACAAAATAAGAAAACCATGAGTAAACAACACAAGACATAGGTTTCGTTTTGTTTCGATTTCACCTCTGATCGAAATTCTCCATGACCTTGCACTCATGAATGAGAAAGTAACTTCACTGCAACTTGAGAGCAATTCGTAAGGGTGCCTAAATAAACTTTGCCAAATCCACCTTCTCCAATCAAGTGTTGTAAGTTATGAGTGATCTCAAGGACATCGGTGTAAGAATAAGCACGATTTCTTAGTTCTGATGCATTTTGCATTGTAGAAACTGCAAATATTAATAAGGATAATAATCAAAACTGCCATTTCAGAATGTTACAAATGTAGAGCTAGTTTGATTACCTCGATAGATAATGATTCTCTTTTCCCTTGAAATTACTGTATTTATGTCAATCATATTTTTATTATTAATATTAATGGGTGCTTAAATTTTATAGCTTTTTATTCAGTGACATAATAAATTTTTCAATGTAAAATTAGTTTTTTTTTTTTTTTGGTAAGTAAGGGTGGAAATAGGTTATGCCCTTAATAAGGGCCTATGGCATGGCCTGATTAAAGTCTAGTAAGGCCTCATTTGTTTAATAAAGAGGTTAAACTTTAGACCTAACTATTTAAATAGGCCAGGCTTTTTTTTTTCAAAGACCTTGCTTACAAACTTGGCCTATTTATAATATATATTGTATAATTTTGTTTTTTAAAAAAATGTTATACAATTTTGTTATATAATAATATGTAATTAAATTAATTTTTATTTTTTATTAAGTTTTATTGTAATTTAATATAGGCTTTGAGCCAATTCAATGCCTACAATATATACATACATATATATATATATATATAGGTTTTGAAGCCTACTAAAAGCTTATAAATGGCTTTTAAGATATGAAAATATGAGATCTTTTTAAAGGCCTATATTGTATTTAGGTCTTGTTAGATCTTTTAAAGGTCCACACATGAGTTTAAAAAAAAAAAAAAAAGTTTTCATTTAGGTTTAGACCCAAGCTCCAGCTTTATGTCAACCTATTTCCATCTCAATTGGTAAGAAAAGAATTATAACATTACCACGTAATAATACAAACAAGTAATATTTTGTGCGTACCTTTCAGTTTTTTTCATTTTGAAGATCCCAATTCCTAGAGAGATCAAGATTACAACCGTCAAAGCTGAAACAGATGCTATAAGTGGAATAAGGAACTTGTGCTTCTGGCATGGATCCCTCAAACAAAGACTAGGATTATCATCCAAGCTGAAAGATGAGTCAAATGGGTATATTTAGAATTTAAAATTAAATTTGGCTCGACAACATGGATCCCCAACCTTTAAATTAAATAGTAATATTTGTAAACTGATTTTAGTTTAATTCAAGGGGGAAAAAGGCAATCATAGCTGATCGAGCAACTAGGACAGATTCATTAAGATATGAGAAAACCTCATTTCCAATTCTGACTTTTCTTTAAGAGCCTTGGGAAATGAACCTGTAAGCCTGTTGCCACCCAAATTACTACAAAAACATTGTGAAATGCGTTCAGTTATCATGTGGTGCTCAAGTTATTAAGGTAGTTCAGGCATTTAAAAAAAAAAAAAAAAAGCAAGGACAGGCAAAAGGATACTGTATACATTTGGTTCTCTACCTTTATCTGAGATTTTGGTCCTTTAACTTTAAAAAATAGTCATTGAATCCTAACAAAATTAGTTTCAAATGATGATTTCCTGCAAAAATCTTTATAATTTTAAAAATTAAACTTTATATGTTAGCATTTGATAATGTTTTATCAACATTAAAAATTAAATATCAATATTTTTTATCAATGATAGGAAGGGATAAAGGACTAAAAAGACCTTTTGTAAAGTTAAGGAACCAAAATGAAACCTCCTATAAAATTAAAGGACATATATATATCTTTGCCAAAAGAATATTAATGCATATATATTTTGTAAAACTCACAGGATTGTCAAATTTGTCAATTAAGCAAGAAATTCCGGTATGGATCCTGACAAATCATTGCTAGATAAATCCCTAAAACAAAGTAATATTTTTACATGAAAAAATTCATATAGAAAAGAATTTGTCCTAATTAAATCATTATACACTTACAAGGACTTTAACTCCGTCAGTTGTGAAAATGAAGGAACTATTTCTTCTCTTACTTGCTGGCGCTCAAGTTTCTGCTTTTGATAATGATTAATAGATGCTTAGGCAGGAGATGGTGAAGTTTTGTGAAGTATATAGTTTAATAAATGATTGATACACTTGAATTAACATCAAGTTAACCCAGATCAATTTTACATTCAAGTTGCAAACATTTCCAACATTTTGGAATGAGTAGAAAATAACCGAAGTCATACGACAGCTAGGAAAGTTTACTTTGTGGTGTGAACTTGGAGTATCCCCTAGTCACTTTGGACTAGGAAAGTTTACTTTAATTCAAAGGTAAATGAGCAAAAACACCGATGAATTTCTATCCAATATGCAAAAATACTTATAAAGTTTTCTTAGGTACAAAAATACTTGTGGACCTTAAAAATTGGAGCAAAAATGACACAACCATTAAAAACACCTAAGGTTTGTTACTTTTTATAGTGGGATCCACCGTTTTCTTCTTAAAAAAAAAGTAACGGGTGTTAAATGGTTTTAACAGTTTTGTCATTTTTGCTCTGATTTTAAAATTCATGTGTATTTTTGAAACCGAAAAATATTTATGGATATTTTTATACTTTGGATATAATTTCGTGGTATTTTTCTACTTTAACCCTTAATTCAATAAGTGAAATACTTACAGTGAGATAATCCTTGCGTTAGCGCTATTGATGTCATATCTGCAACTAAGTC
Source organism: Inga oerstediana (assembly GCA_963210345.1). Lineage (NCBI taxonomy): Eukaryota > Viridiplantae > Streptophyta > Magnoliopsida > Fabales > Fabaceae > Inga > Inga oerstediana. The sequence continues at coordinate 11,630,112 of OY723404.1, read as the reverse complement.
CCTCCCTTGCAAAGTCCTCCGGAACACACGGGTCACCTTGCCAATCTGCTTTGTGGATGTCGTATGTGTTTTTTATGTCCAGAATGGCATCCGCTATTGTTACCAGTAATAAATACGGTCTCAGAAGTCAAAGCAAAGACAAGCGCGCGCGCGCACACAGAGATCATAGAACACAGAGAAGCATAATACCATCTGCTTGGTCAGTTGGAGATGCTAGTGGTGATGTGATTTTATAAGTTTCAATGGCATTAAGGATTGGTGAAGAGCATCAGATTCTGATGTTGCACTTATTTTGAAACGAAGACCATCTTGATCTGTAACACTTGTAACCGTCACTGGCTTCAAGAATTCAAGCGTTATCGGCTGTGCGTTGATATATTCATCATTAACAGTAATATTAATGACTCTCTTCTGTCCAGCGGGATGCTTCTCAATTTCAACAAAGTGAAAGATGACATAATATCTGAAAGACTTTTCAGTTTCCCAGACAGAGTCATAGTCAAGGTATAAATCAAAAGAGAGATTCAATATCTTCTGTCGCAGACATAAGCACTTCTGTCGGTAGTTCATAAGAATCGTTTATGCTTCCAACATCAATATCTTCCGACGAGCTATTGAACTTTTGCAAACCTTTATCTTTAAAAATATTGTCCACACGCCACACGATCATAAACGTTGTCCTTAAACCTATACGCTTGCTGAATTAGATAAATAAATTTGTAATAGGAAAGCATGAATAATTAACATGACAAACTTTTTTTTTTTTTTATGGTTTATGCAATGAACTATTTTTGGCCTTAAGTGCACCCATTTTCCAGGGTGTTAACCTGAAGGACAACGCCGGATTTACTGACATAGGCCCCTGACAACTGACTAGTCCTGGCACCCCCAATCTGAAAGGCCCGACAGGAATTCACCTCTTTGAAGCACCCCAGGGGAGAGAGCTCTCAACAGAAATTCTTTACACCTTCTGTTTCCTAGGATCGAACCCAAGAACGGATTGGTGTGGCACAGATGTCTACCCATCTGCACCAACTTTTGTTGGTTAACATGACAAACTAGAGAATATATAATTCATTGAAATATATGAGATTAGAGTCACCTTTTAAAATAGATTGTCAAATAAGAACCAACATCGACTCTTGAATCCAAAGCTAATAGTGATTGAGAAGGAGATGGAGTTAGATTATAAATAGAATTAGTAAGAGGTCTGAGTTCCTGAAGGATTTCGGGCATACCTGGAATCTGATTGACTCACTAAGTACCCACACAAGATCGAAGCACCGATTCGGACTCTGATCACGTTATACAGCAGATTCACCATATGGATGGAGAGGAACCATGAGAGAGGTTTTTTAGAAGTTTTTCTCAGAATAAAAAAACAACTGACTGCCACAATCTATTACTCCCATATTTCACGTATAGGAAGTTTCAAATTTGAATTTCAAATCATAAGGATAGAACTCCTTATTTAAACCCAAACTTTTTTTCATAATTTTATAATAGCCCCAACTAAATTGGGCTTAGGCTTGATCCACCAAGGGTGGACCAGACATATTCCAACATCTCCCACTCACACTTGGTGGATCAAATGTTATGGGTCATATATCTTTCTCTTCCATCCTTCTGTCATACAAGGTGTTCTACCGTAACTGTGTGGGCATGACGTCTCCATTTGGGTGTCTTGTATTAGGAATCCCTTTCACAAATACCAACACAAAACAACCATGTAGTGCAACTTGATCTTATTAACATAATGTCTCCGATATCCTAGATTTTAACCCATATACACTTTCTTCATAGCCAATCTAATCCCTCTTGAGTCAAGATAAAACTCAGATTGCCTTTCTCATATGCATGGTGGTGTCTACATTTATGTAATTACCCAAGTAATATCATAAGGGACCGGTCTCAGACACAAGCATAAGTGTGTATATTCGAAGAATCTTTCTTTCGCCCATATATCATTTCAATATGAATCAACCGCTTTCTAACATAATGCCTCTAGATCTTATCGATCATGATCATAGGAAAAATGCTAAAGTAGCAGACGTCGAAACATATCTCCATGATATTGTCAAAGTCAGAGGACATCACGAAAGGGTTAACTTTTCTAGGACTCATACAACAATGAAGTAGGGATCTTTTCACTTGCTTCCCGTTTGCGGTTCTCTAGCACATGCGGTATGAATCTCATGCTACGGTGTTACTCTTATTGTAACTCCCTCACAGTAATTATATCCAGATTATGAAATTTAAGTGAAATAGAGACCAATAAGACAAAAATCGCATTTATAATCACTCATCTCCAAGAGATGGGGTGGCCAACAAAACGTTTAAAAATAGAATTCATCTGGCCTCACATTCACTTCCGAATACAATTACCTGTGCAGTTATATCACATAATAAATATCAGAGTGTGTAACCAAAATCCTGGCAACCCCGAGTTACTTGCATATATACAATGGGTTTAAAGTTTCCCAAGATGGCAATTACATATCCAAAAATATTATCTACAATCCATATATACAGTAATCCCAAAATCCAACTAGATAACCAACATTCCCAAAATCTAAAATGTCCCTACTAGCCCTAACCACTCCTAGTTGGCCGCTTCCCTTTCGAGCCACTTGTCCTGTCTAAAAATGTTAGTTGTTGGAAAGAGTGAGATTCTAAAGAATCCCAGTAGTAACAAGTCACTCATACAATATATAAACACAAAGCATGTAATGTTATCATGTTCACCCGTATCATCAGCAACACAATGATCCATGGCTCACGCCACAGACGACAGCACTTACGGCTGTATCACAATGCACTATGCCCGTTTTCGCGGTAATCACAATGACAACTTTCGCTGCAAACACTATGCCCGCTTTCGTGGTAATCACTATGTAACAGCATCACAAGGCACAAAGTATATCAAAGCACAACATGTCACAAAGCACAAAGCTCTACAAGGTATCTCAATGCATCTTAAAGCAACAGCAACAGCACACAATGCATGATAGGCAAACATACAATACATTTACACAAAGTATAAGAGAGAAGTCACTACCTGTATCTTTCCTGACGTTCTTCGGCATAGTGGGCTCACACGTCTAACAAATATCAAATCCTATACCAATTTAGGGATAATTGATTAATCTCTTTTACAAATGCATATTTCCATAATACTCTAAATTGGTTATCATTTAGGACTCTTTAGGTGACTATTAGAGGCCTAAACATATGCCTAAAAGGTTGGAAGAAACTACCCTAAAGACCCCTTTTCGAAGGCAAGACAATGATTTTAGGCTGGCTCACTCAAGTGAAGATGCCCTCACTCGAGTGATGAAAGACTCATGCTTGAGTGAGAACGGCTCTCACTCGCGAGTGTTTGACAGTGAGCAACTACCTCTGCCAGAAAGTGCTCACCACACTAGAGCATGGGGTTTTGCACTATGGTGATGACTCTAAATCCACTCGAGTCCCCAGAAGTGCAATATAAGAAGTGACAACCTAAGAGCACATGAAACATCAGAGGGACAAGCTCACTCGAGCACCACCCTTGGCACTCGGGTGAGGAGACCGCACTCGCGAATGTCAGAACATACTCTTGAGCATCAACCAGCGAGTGACAACCTAAAAGCAACCCTAACCAAGAACTCACACCATCACTTGAGTGATCCCATGCTCACTCGAGTGATCACCAACATCACTCACGGTGAAGGAAGTGCACTCGAGCCCCCTTCATGAGAACCCAGGCAAACACACAGAGAAAAGGCAAAACATAAGGCAGCACTCGAGTGAGTTCCTCCTTCACTCAAATGAGGCTATCAGATTGCCAAATCGCAGCAACTGACAGAATTTCCCAGATTGGTCAAAATCACACCCAATGGTTCCCAAACTCCACACAAAGCTCATACTCACTCAAAATGACATAGGGAACCCATTGGTAACCTCCAAAACACCCAAATACCATTTTAACCACAATCTATGCCCTTGGGTCTCTATGACACACAATACCCAATTCCAATTAATACACTTCCAAACTTCAAAACTATATCACATACTCAAAGAACTTCACAATGAATTAATCCCAACATCATCCACTATGATATTCATACATTCCAAAAATGACACAAAACTAGGGCAAATTTCCATATTTACCAAACTTAACCCAAAACTCACAACATATATATCAAAAAGCATCAAATGCTTACCTCTTCACTTTGCCAAATCTAGAATCTTGATTCTCCAACTTTCAATTTCGTCTAACACCCAAATCACCACCTTTCAAGATTCTGAAACCACCACAATGGAGCTCTTAACACTATGAACAAAATTAGTGAAGAGGATTTGAGCTTAAGAGGACCATTACTCACCCAAAATCAAAGCTTTATCTTCCTTTTTCCTAGCTTCAAGGTCGCCAGACATGGGAGAAGGAGAGAGAAATAGTGAGATGATGAAAATGATGATAATGATGAGTATACACTTCCCTTGCCCATACTCCCACCGAAAATGAGAGAGAAAAGTGGATATTTGTCTTTTGTGCCACATCCAATGGTCCACATATGCCACATGTCAACATCTTCTTACTTCCACCATGAGCTCACCTAGACGCAAAGCATAGGATTCTGACCTATGGTCAATAAATCTTAACCATTGATCTTTAATCTCCAAATACTCTTATATCAAATTTACATCACATTTCTCCAAAAGTGTTTAATTACACTAATTACAATCAACATTAGAGTCATTAGCCCTTAATCCCAAATTGCGTCATTACACTTATACTATAAGAGTGTTTGTCGTTTTAATCTTACCATTAACACCGTACAAACTTAAGTTTAAACACACACAATATTTAAACCAAAATTCTTTAGCTTTACTCACATGACGTTGATTTGAAGAATTTGTTGTCTGGCTATAGTTATCAAGGACGTGGATTTCCATGATTCGATCCATATTTATAATTACAGATCTCATCCCGACGTTGATTTGAAGAATTTGTTGTCTGGCTATAGTTATCAAGGACGTGGATTTCCATGATTCGATCCATATTTATAATTACAGATCTCATCCCGACTGAATGCACTACTAAGTCGAGGTGACATTTAGTTTTGTGTTTCTTCTCTACCATATAAGCTCTCTCACTACTTTACTGGTGAACACATATGTCTAATCTTTGTACACTCCTTCTGAGTATCAAAAGTGGTCGCTTGTGTGAGAAAAGCGACCTCATCAACCTGTATGACATACTAGACATTGTATACTTTCACAAACACATGTAAAACCATAATGAAGTATCTATACTTCACTTGCTATGCATGCCAAAGGACTCATTATACTCTTCATGTATTTCTGATAAGTAAAATATTTGCATATTTATTTTTCCTTATATGATGATTTTATGGATGATATTTGAGCTCAATTTAATAAATTTGGGTATAATTAATAAATAAATAATGATTTTGGCATAAAATAAAATTTCTTCAAAAATACTAAATTAGACCCTCTTTCAGTTTTCAGACAATATCTCTAGCTTTAGTTGTCGGATTGGGACATTCTTTATATGGATAAAAAGCTAAGAAAGAGCTCTACAACTTTGACGTTGAGACCAAAATCTAGTTTTATCTCCAAGGGTTTCGAATTTTGCTTGGAAGTTGAAAGCAGGAATCATCTATCATTCCACCAACCATTTCATCTACCACTTCATCTTCCTTTTCACCTAGTACTTCATCTACCACATTTCATCTACCACTTCATCTTCATTTTCACCAACTACTTCACCTACCACATTTCACCTACTACTTCATCTACCATACTCCATTCTTCCCTATATATAGCCACCCTCTCCTTCACATTTTACACAACCAACTCATATCTATTACTCTCCTCTCTTATATTTCTTCTTACATGCCTCCTATATGGAAGGCTTAGGATTGTATTACTTTTTGTATGCCGCCTACATGGAAGGTTTTACCTCCTAAATGGACGGCTAGATTTCTCCATTTTTCATGCATCTTTTGGTTGTATATTTATGTTTGAGAATTTAATATTCAAGTTTTATGCAGTATTTATGAGAATTTCATTCTAGTTTTATGTAATGTTAATTTTTTTTAATTTTATCATGATCTAAATTTCTATTTTCCTAGGGTGATGACGTAGCTTACTAATGACGGATTGAATCTTAACTTATTAAATATAGTTTTAATTTCTCCTTCATGATTGAGTTTTAATTATTGTTCTTAATGCTTTTGATTGATTGCCCACCTTTTGAATGATTTCAATATGCATGTTGAGAGCGGAAGGAGATGCATGTGTGTAGATCCTATAATTAAAACCATGACTTGCATATGAAATAGGAATATATTCATATGAATTGTGTAGTCTTATTGAGTTCCATAAATCTTAATGCATAATTAATTGCTTAAATTCATATAGGAATATATTGGATTAGAAATTAATTATAGAATTGCTTGACCTTGGAAGAGGCTAGTAATTAAATTAGGGAAACTCGACTATCAATCATATGGAATAAATTGGGCTAGAATAAATAAGTGATTCAATCCGAAATTTGTTAAGTGAAATCTAACCCCTATGGCTTTTTCTCATAGTTGTTTTATATCATTTGCATTCAGATTTAATCATCTTTTATTTCGTACTCTCAATCATCAACTAATCGACCGACTAAATAGAGTTAAAATTACCCATTTTGGTACTTAACGATCAATCCTCGTGGGAACGATACTCTACTCACTTCTGTATTACTTGATTACGACAGTGTACACTTGCACTTTTTAATGGACCATTTACACTCGTAAAAATTTCCTTGGCCACCTACTTAGTTAAGGAACATTGCATAGGAATATGTTGTTCAACAACAACTTTATATGCTATAGTATTTCTAACAAGAAGCACATCTTGGTGTTTAGTCTTAATATGATACTTAGGGTCTTTTACTTAGGCAATGGCTATAGTGTTTTCACAATACATTAACACTAGATTTAAATTCTCACTTTCAAATCATAGATGTTTTTCCAAACATCATTAGCCATATAGCCACACATACTGACATAGTACATTAATATGCGTGTGATCATTATATACTCTGAAAAGTATCTCAAGACCTTTTGTGAAGACATTCCATATCTCTCACAATGGTTAGACTAGTACCAACATACAAGTCTTATTACAAAATAGATATATGGTCTTGTATACATCACTGCGTACATAAGACAACCAACAACGTTTGCATGGAATCCTTTTTGCATTTTCTATGTTGATTTAGTTCAGGGAAAAAATCAAGACTCAAAAAATATTACTGAAGCCACTGGGGTATCCATAGGTTTGCATTAACTCATATAAAAATTGCTCAAGGATCTCCTAATATAATTCTCTTGTTACAGAGAGGATTTTCCTTAAGCTATTGTTCGCCGTTTAGCTTTCGCAAGCATACGGGTCACGAGTAATAAAGTGATGAGTAAAGATCATTCCCACGAGGACTACGAGGCAAGCGAACTAACGAATGCAATCATGTGTTCAATTAGGTTGAATAGATTCATTTGAAATTGATCAAGTTGGAACAAAACATGTTGGTTGGGGGAAAAAGAAATTTAAAACTACTTTTCAACAGAAAATTTATAAAAGCAAATGATTTTTTGAATTCAAGTATTAGATGAAACTTAGGATTGTTTATCCCCCTTGTATTTCAAAAGCATTCAATAAATCCCCTCATATGTGCTACTTAATGAAAGATTATGCTAGCCAAGGATACTAATTTACCTATAAGTGCTCTCTCAAGTCTCCAAATAGGTGTTTAATTCAATTAATTCATTAATCTCTTAATTAACTAATTGAACCCTGATTTCCATTACAAATCCTATTAGGCTATATGAGGCTAATGAGTATATCTCTACCTCATTCGTGAAACTATCTATTCAATTCAAGACTTTCAAGTTCTCACACGATTAGACTCAAGTTCTACACCCAATCTAGCCCTCTCAAGCATTAATCAAGTGAACCCAACAACTTTATTGGTTGCTAATCAATAAGAAGCATTAAGTAAAGAGTAAATCAGCATAATCTCATCATTAATCACAAATATAAGGGGAAATGAGTGCTTAATCCATACAAGGGTTCAAAACAACCCTAAAATGAGGTGTTTAGCTACACAAAGTCATGAAAAAGCTACAATTATGCAGAATAATTACAGCCATTATAGAAACTTAACAAAGAAAGAGAAGAGGAATGAGAAAAACTAAGGATTTAAGCCCCAAATTGCTTCTAGACTTCAACCTAAGCTCAATACTCTTTAAAGGGGCAAAACCCTAGCATACCCAGCTCCTAGGAACACTTGAAAACTAAATAATGACCTAATTTCGGCCTATCCCTTGCTTAAATACCCTCCACATACGTTTCAATAAGTAAAACACATGGTTGCATAGTCTGTCGTATGCTTCGGCACATACGTGTATGCTGAAGCATATACACACTAAGTTTTGGTCCTTGTTGGCTTCAACAAAGGGTTGGGTGCTGAAGCATATGACACAATAAGTTTTGACCTCGCCTGCTTCAGCACATGCTATTGGCTGAAGCATATGACACAGTGAATGCAATTTCCCATTGGCTTCAGCACATGTATTGTTGGCTGAAGCCAACAACACAGCAGCTTCCCCCTGGTGTATAGAGTTGTTCCTTGGTCTTTGAAAGCTTTAGCACTTGTCATCTTTACCTACAAGAGACACTTCATAAGCTCTAACTTGAATAGATAATCCTACTTATATGCTTTTAACTCATGATTTAAACTTTTCTTTTGTTCTATTACATTTTCCTCTATATATGCACAATTTATACTTAAAAGTAAGTGAACAGACAAGAAAAGGTGCTAGAATGTTATCAATTTTTATGAGTTAACATCTATCTCATTGGATCTCAAGTCCAAGAATATGTATTTCTTCACTCATGTGTTTCTTTTCAAAATTTATGAGTACCATTCTTTAACATGCACTACTAGGTTCAAATTGTTTCCGGTCAATAGTATATCATCCATTTAAAAGGATAATATCAAAAATTACTTGACAATGGTTCTCTTCAACTATTTGAAAAATACATTAGGTTATTGCTCTTATGAAACCTTATGCATCACTATCTAGATGATTGCTTCAATCCATAAAGGATCTCTGCAAAAAACAAATGAGGTTATCCCTCTATGAAACTGCAAATACCACTTTTAGTGAAAACTAATTGTCATTACAGATATATTTCGTCATCCATATCACTACTTAAAGGTATAGGTTTTACATCCTCTTGATGTATTACTAAATCTAAACAGTAAACTGTTGCTAGAATAAGTCTAATTAAAAATGCACAATAGGTAAGATGAAAGCATTCCTATTATGCTCACCCCTTTGCAATCAAATGAGTCTTGTATTTGCTAATTCTTAACCATGACTCTTTTTCAATGAATCATCACTTCTATTGTTTTCTTCCATTTTTCCTTTGCAGGAATCTTGTACAGAACACAAGTTTATCTTCTAGAGTAGTCATGAATTCCTTTCTCAATTACTCCTTCTTATTGGAGTTTCCTGCTTCTCTTGTTTAGGCCTCTTTATTAACCCTTCTAAGCTCCCACTCACAAGGACGATTAAGAATCATTGGCTGGTTCTATACTGCCTTGTCTATGTGTCTCATAAAGAGACACATAGTCATCATCTGCACCCTTATTTGAAAATTGATGCATAATAAATGTGGTAACTTTTAGTTCTTTTCAATCACTATTCCATCTTTTCACTTATGAAAAAAAATGAAGACATCACTCTAATGAGCTCCCACTTACAATCATAATGGGAATATGCAACTAACCCTTATGGTTTGCACTCTTATGGTCTGTGGAAAGTCAAATCCAATTCGCACTTTGAACATAATAGAATGTAGAAGTAACCACTTTAGAGGGCACATGGTTAAGTTCAATACCACACACACCTGATGAAAACAAATATGTATACTAATCCATAAAAGTGAACCTTAATACTCTCCCACTCACATTTGGTGGGTTAACTTGAACCACCACATACATAACCATGTCTTATAATATTTCATTACGCCTTTCAATAAACTCCATATGGTGGTAGAGTGCATCAGATAATTAGCTATCTAACTATCTTTCTTCTATGACAGAGCTCATTTGATCATTCAAAACCTTGATTATTTCATACATAGGATCTCAAAGCTCCTATTGATTCAATTGATTTTGCAACTTATCAATTCACAGTCCAAAATGCTTAAACTTCAGACTTACGTAAAAATGAACAAGTATGATCATATGGTGAATAATCCTCAACAAGAGTTATAAAATGTTCAACTTTGTGCCTTGCCCTCATACTTAGTATCAAATTTATCATAGTGGAATAATTGCAATGGAAACATGGTCATTTTCCCTTTACTATAAATCTTTTCGTGTTGCTTTACTTGCTAGACTATCACAAAGACATCTCCACATTGGAAAATAAACTTAGTAATCCTCATTATGCTAATTTTGGTAGTAATTCCTATGTTCTTCTCTAGCATGACACATAATCAAGTCAGTACTTGAACTACAAAAGGTGGTAAAACAACTAAGCATAAAGTGTCACCAACAATATTCAACTCAAAGAAATCTCATGAAAGGAAAATTGAATTAAAACTATATATAGATGTCACAAAATCATGAAAGTTTAAATCAGTTGAACCCATAATTTTGACGGCATGAGACAACAACTTAATCTCATTTGAACCAATGCATGAAGCACTTCACAGAGAAAAGGTCGTTCCACTATATAAAGTGGACTTATAGGTGCTTATGCTTTTCACTTCAATCCTCATGTCGCCACCAACGCTAAGCTTCTAGCTTAGATTTGACAATAGAGGATATTTTATAAAGAATTTCAATCCCTATTATCATGATTTATAGAGCTTATGTCCTTTTTATGTTCCCCTTACTTGGAACAATTCTTTACAAAATGGATGTTTCTTACCCTTCTTTGAACTTAGGGTCGTCCTTCTATCTCTTTTCTGAAATCTCTTACCCTTCCTTAATGTTTGGTTTAGAGTGTGGAGGACTTGGACTCTCCTATGGGGTAAGCTTGTCCAGAGGACTCGTAAACCTCTAGATATTCATTTCCAAGCCCCAAGTACTTCAATACATCATTGAAAGTAATAATGTGTTTACTATGGGTCATACTAACTTTCATGAACTCCCACCTAAAAAGGAGCGTCTTGATGAACAAGCTACACTTGTTCGTTAGACAATACATGTTCAACTTCTTTCAGTTTCCTTGTCATGTTGGTTATCTCATGTAGGTGCTACCTTATACATGGCCTTGCTGTTGAATTTCTTTCACATTTGCACATGCATTTATCAAGTATAGCATATTTAGGGCAATTGATGTTATGAAGTTTCCCTTTTCATGGCCATATTGGTCTCATAACCTCTTATTTGCTAAGCAAATTCTCAACTTTTGTGCCATTTAACCCAAGTCAATGGCTTTACAACATCTTTTATTTATATGAAACCTTTCAATGTCAGATATCACAATTGTCCCCATTTAGCTTATTAATTAACATTCTTGTTCTTGGTAGCCTTCCTTGGCTTAGTCATTTAAATCATCCGACTATAGGGTTATTCATAATTGATTTGAACCAAGATTGTCTTTTTTTATAGCACATTGAGATATACAATATCATGTATTTGTATTATTCTTGACTAGAAAGGTAATAACACTATTGGGTATATGATCAGGAGAATATATTTGTACCTCCCATCACACATATTCCAGCAATGCCACTATTATCTATTAAGAATAATATAAGTACTTCACATAATATGCTCAATTATGACTTTTAGAAGGCTCAATTTCCGAAAGCTCCCACTTAGATTGAGCATATGATTCTCTTAGAAGACTTATTTTCCAAAAGCTTCCACTCACAAAAGAGTGTTGGACATTTATTTATTCATGTCTCTTAGAGCATTATTATGTTAATAATGTCTTATTATCAGGGAATTTTAGGACAATTCAATAGTTTTCTTTGGTTTCATATTCATCTCATTTCTTCATTCTTAATCTTCAGCCAAACAAATCTTCAAGGGGAGAATTTTATTTATTTCTCAAACCCAAATTGATAGGGTTCACAATAACCATTGTTTTCTAAGGCTGCAAAAATTTTATGTCCCATGTTGTTTTAATCATCTTCCAGAGTTTCCCTATTTCATTAAGAAGATGTTTCAAATGTCTTATGCAATTTGTATTGTTTTATCCTATAAACATTACATATTTACTCTTAAGTCTTTTATAGTTTCTAATATTGGTGGTTGGACTGGGCTCAAAGCTCATTTTCACTCATGAAGTGGGCTCTACCTTTTTGAGGTGCATCACTTTCCTGAATTCGGTGTTGGGAAGTTTCTCCATTTTAAGGTTCCCTTTCATTATGATTTAATACTATCTCTTTTAGTATCAAATCCTCACTTTTTCCTCCGTGATGTTTCTTCATATATGAATCTTAACATTCACCTTCTTAAGATTCATGAGATTTAGGTTTTTCTTTAGGTTTATCTTCCAGATTTCTTTCCGGTCACACCTCTTATTCAATTTCAGGTTTTAATGAACCTTAATTTGAATCATTTTCCTCTTGACCCTCTTTAGGATCCTCTCCTTCTAGGCTATGTTTCAAGGCTCAAAATTAAATGAGCAAATTATTTTTGCATTACTCTAAGTAATTTGGGCTTGGATCATTATTTATAGACAGCAACAAATAATTTTCACCTTTTCAAATCCACTACAAAGGTGGTTCATACTCAGGGAAGTGTTTTCAATATAGTAATGATCCAAAAGAATAAAATCCTTTTGATTTAGTACTTTTTGAACTCCCCAAATTCATATTTATCTCAAATAAAATTATTATGAATTATTAAAAATATTTTAGGATTTTTAAACTCAAAAAATCATTAAAGATAGCACTATATGCCTCTAAAACATTCAAATATACTCCAAAAAATTTCAAATATTTATCAACATTAAGATCTTGAATTTAGGGATTTTTAGAAACAAACCACATCTCAATCGGAGCTCAAACGTGCTGTCACGCGCCCCTAGATGAGGAGTAAGAGGAAATTTAGGAAAAAATGAAAAAAACAAAACTAGCGAATCCTACTCTCACTTTAGGTGCGTGCAGTGCACGCGCCAACGATCCAGAGTCCACGAGAGCTTTCAAGTGGAGTCTGCCACGTGGCATTAGGCAATCTAATGGCCCCACAGGCGCCACGTGGCGCTTTTCACCAATTTTTTTAAAAATTTGTCAGCTTTTTTTTTAATTATTTTTGCGGATTGGGTAAACAATAAACCTAGCCCACCCAGTCCAAAACCCATGATCTACTTTTTTTGTTGGATCGAGTTGGGCCAAATTCAACCAAATCCATTTAGTTTATTCTTTTATGTTTTGGATCTGGTTGGGCCCCGACCCGCTGACCTGATCCTTGTTTTTATACATCACAAAACGACACCGTTTTGAGAGTCTGGAGGTTGTCTTCAACCTCCAGCCAAGTCGAACCGGACCCGGTTTTAGGTGCGGGTCGGGTCTGTCAACCCAGTACCTTCTCTCCTCCTTAACTTCGCCATCTGACATCCTTTTTTTGTGTTCATGGTGTTGATTTCCATCGTTTTTCCAAGATCTACGCAATGGGACTAATTTCGTTTCCCGTTCGTTCCTTCGATTTCTTACACCCTATGAGTTATCTCATTTCATACAATTATGATGTGTATTATGAGGTTTCTAAATACACTCTTACTCATAAAACCAAGGCATAAACAAGAATCGATGGTAAATTGAATGCACCGAAAAGCATCAAGAAATGAAAAAACATGTAGAGAAGAAAAAATAATGAACTGACGAATAGAAACTAATATCATACATCCAAAAAAAAATATGTATTTGAGTCAGAATCATATATGTCTCATATATCTTCAACATCAACATAATCTGACAAAGTTTCTATTCACATTCTTTCAAAAAAAATTCACTATTCATGAACACATTGAACTCTACGATGCACAATAGAAGAAACTTTTAATCCAGGACAGATAATTAACCTGGCTCTGATACCACTGTAGGATTTCGGGCGTACCTGGAATCCGCTTGACTCACTGAGTACCCACACGAGTTCGGAGCATCCATTCGGACTCTGATCACGTTAAACGGCAGATTCACCATATGGATGGAAAGAAACCATGAGAGAAGCTTTTTGGAAGTTTTTCTCAGAATAAAAAAACAACTGACTGCCATAATCTACTACTCCCATATTTCACATATAAGTTTCAGATTTGAATTTCAAATCATAAGGATAAAACTCCTTATTCAAACCCGAACTTTTTTCATAATTTTATAATAACTCCAACTGAATTGGGTTTGGGCTTGATCCACCAAGGGTGGACCAGACATATTCCAACAGTAACAAAGTAGAAATGAAAGGTATTCCTTTGCCAGTGTTGACAAGGCAAACGTGTATGGTGTCGCTTGTGGGAGTATGGATAATCTCTTTAAAATCATACACACTATCATCCAAAACCACAGTAGCCCATAAATCGACATTGAGGTACAAGTCAGAAGTTGGATATTTATTTTTGCCATCATAATTTCCATAAGCGAAGAAAGCTCTGACGAGGTAATTGTTATTTTTGCCCTGTTTTGGTTTAAGGGCGTAGCAGTTCCTTTTTCCTTCTAGGAAATATCTCAGCGTCTGCATTTGTCTTCCAAAAAGAGGATCATCTATGCCAGATTTTTCTTCATCTGCAACCTCAGAATTTGTTCCTGTTTCTACAAAACCTATGTCTGCCAGATATGAGAATTCAGTTTGTGGGTCAGTGTATCCACTATGTGCTCCACAGTCTGTGCTTATGAAATCTGTGTGCACAAAAACCGGGACGCACTTAGGACAGTACAACAAAATATGGAATGGATTTTGAATATCGAAGCAATGAAACATAAGGTTGGACGAAGGCAAGCCCTAAGTTTAGTTAAAATATTAACTTTAACAGGGTGAGCATCGCTGGTGGTGAGTTTCATCATTCCTTGTAGCATTGCGTTGCCAGGCAGCAAAAGTTGGATCAATACGAACCAAAGAATCCATTGTGGTGCCTTCTCCTTCTCCATGTGATTTCTTCGATTCTATAAAGAAGACGTTACGCTGTCTCTTCATGTTATATCATGACAAATATATAAAAGAAAAAACAGTGTGCAAGTAAGGAAAACAATATAATAGAGAACTCACCTCAAGCTTATTGAGATCTCAAACTTCAAGCCGGTATGAGAAGAGGTTTGAGTACTCTAGTAAAGTGCGGGGTGCATCTTTATATATATAGAAGAAGCAAGTAGCGTTTACCCAGGATCAAGAGCACATTTTGTCCTATCATTTTGATGAGCATAGTATGCTCATCACAATCTGGACCTTTTAGATTAATTTGGGATGATATAGATTTAATTTAATTTATATATTTTAAATATTTTTTATTTTAATATAAAACTTTAAATAAAAATAATCTTATAACTATTACTTCCAAGAAAAATGAAGATATTATTTAAAAAAGATATATTAAAAATTTTAAATTTGAGTCATTTAGATTATATATTTGAACGTTTTGGATCTTATCACTGTGATGAGCACTAAAAGAGAACCCGTGTTTACCCTACCGTATTTGAAAATGCCTTGGGCTAATTGACTACGTTTTCTACTTTTGAAAGTTTACAAAATTAGTACTCAGCTAATGATGCACAATTATACTGATATTAAATAGGGAGAATGACAGTCAAAGTCTGAAATAACTAAATTAAGGACAGATAGGGCCTCAATAAATTTACGTGAAAAATGAGTGGCAAATATTGATTTCAATAATTGCAAATTCAAGAATCTTAATTTTAAATAAAATATTCAAGCTTAAAATGTAATTTCCATTTTGTAGCTGGTATTTTTATTTGTAATAAGCTGAATTGATAATTACAAGTTACTTTTCAGAAGACTTAAATTTTCAGGACCTAGCTGCCATTAATTCATGGTTTTGGGACTTAAATCCCCTTCTTCCTGATATTTATGAGTAGTTTTCTGCATTTTACAGGGAAATTTGAAGATCTCAACTTTGAATATTCATCAAGTTCTAATTAGCAACGTTAAAGAGTGTTTTAATTGGGAATTGGTGGTCCTCACTACTACAAAAAGATTGAAAGGTGGCGCACATTTTGTGGCACTTCTTTAAAGAAGTGTCACAGCTGCCCCTTTTTTTTATTTAATTTTTTTTTAAATTTTTGGGACCAGCTGTGGCGCCTGGTCCACCAGGCGCCACAGCTGGGGGGACAATTGTGGCGCCTACCAAGGCAGGCGCCACAATTGGCCAGCTGTGGCGCCTGGTGGGACCAGGCGCCATAGCTGGTCCTACCCAGGGGTGAGGCAGGCGCCACAATTGGGTCCTAAAAATTAAATAGAAAAAAAAAGGGGCAGCTGTAGCACTTCTTTAAAGAAGTGCCACAATTGGCTGAATATGAATTTTCAACTCTCCCGCCAATCAGATTTCCCTCCTTTAACTTTACTTTTTATCTTTTCCCTCCCTTTTTCCTTTTTATTCCCTCTTCCTTAGCTCACGTTGACGCCTCTCCCCCTGTAAAAGATATCACTTTCTCTTGCACAACAAAAACACACACTCGTCTTCTTCATTAAATTTTCTTGTCCCTTTTTCAATTTTGTTTCGTCTGTCCCCACTTTTGTTCCTAGTTGTTCCCTTTTCTTCATACTCTCTGTCTCTCTTCCTCCTTTGAACCCCACTCCAATTGATCCCTACTCCACTCCACAACTCACATTTGCTCATCCTCGTCACTCAAGCTAGCGTCACCAATATAAGAAGAAGATTGTTTCATTCTAGCTTGCTTTGTTTAAATGTTTTTTTAGTACAGTCAAGATAAACCGTAATATAACGTTTTCCTTTTTGCTTTGTTTAAATTTTTTGGCCGACAAGCTTGCGTTTTTTAGTAATCTTTTAATTTACTTAATCAGTTGTTGATGTACTGTGTTCACATATCAAGTTCTTGTATTGTGATATTTTTTATGTTAGCTTTGGAGAGTATTAATGTAAGAACATTATTGTTGAGGAAATGACAATAAATATATTGTTGTGTAAGAAAATTATTGTTGGGGAACTTCAATTTTAAATGTGAAAATTATATATATATATATATATATATATAATAGGTTGAAAGCAACTCATTTTATATAAAGCTTCACAATCAAGAAGCATAAAAAAGGGCCACAGGAAAGAAAAGAAAAGGCAAAAAAAAATAAATAAAAGGCCTCCTGTGGCGCCTGGCTGACCAGGCGCCACAGGAGGCTATTTAAAAAAAAAATTAAATAGTTGTGGCGCTTCCAAGCGCCACAGCTATTTTTAGTAGCGTTCAGATATGTGGCACTTCTCTAGCGCCACAGTTAATACAATTATAAGCGCCACAGCTTTAGTTTTTTTGTAGTAGTGCCTAGACAGGAACAAGTCTAATAGTAATTAATAACAAAAGTAATTATAAATATTATATAAATAAACTAAAAACTTTTGTCTTCCGTGCTTTTTCCCTTTTTTCCATGCATCTTCCTTATTGAAGCAAATTGACTTGACTTGATGAATATTTCATCAATTTTTAATTTACTTGTGTGAATTATGTGGTTGTATGTGCATGAGTGTGCTTTTCATCCCTCATCCCCAAATCCCTCAACAGTGGGCTTTTTTGCCCAACAGCAACGAAAGTTGTCCTCTTGGAATAAATGTTATTCTCTCGTTTGCATTTAGAAATCATTTTTAATTAATTCATCCAACTAAATAAATTTAATTAAAATAACTTGAATTTTTTAAAACTACCCGTGTTTTAAAAAAAAAAAAATCCCTTATTAAATGCAAAAAAAAATTCTGATCCGATTGTACTCATCTCTCTCAATCCCTTTTTCTATCATAATTTTTTAACAATATTCATATCATTGGCATTATTGGAATATTAGTTGCTTCGTAAAATTTACTTAATGACTTATGAATAAGAATATAAAAATATACTTTCAATTATAACCGGAGTTTTCCATCTACTTAATTCAACGAAAGTGAAATGGGCATGTCTTGTGCTTGCCATAGGGCTATTGCGCGTTTACAGTATTTCAAGTGGATTTGGTCTTGGATTAGCCGATTTAGTGATCGGTGGATAAAGGATGAATAATTCAGCCCGGCTTAGGTTAGCGAAAAGTTTTGTGCGCTGAAAAAAAAGAAAAAGAAAAATTAAAAAGTCATGAAAGGCAAGAGAAGAATTGACATGACAACTCAAAGTTTGATCATTTTTTTTGACTTAAAACTAGATATCATTAATCTAGACGAAGATTAATACAGAAGAACGTCTGACAACAGACACAACCTAATTACTCTCATCCACCACCACCTACCACAAGCGGAGTTGGTGGTTGATCAAAGATGACAAAATTCTCTGCACCACTATGTGATAACTTAGCCAAATAGTCAGCATGAGCATTGTGCTCTCTAGGAACATGCCTAAGAAGGACATTCCACTCTCTAGACAGTCAAAATCTAGCCTCTTCAATGACATCTTTAAACGGGTGTTTATGATCACATCCCATAACAAGAAAATTTACTGCTTCAATACAATCCGTACAAAGAATAAGAGCTCTAACATCTCTGTTCCAGCATATTTGGAGCCCCTGGATGATCGCGATAATTTCTGCAACCACTGGCGGAACTTGAGTCAGCTTGCTTATGTAGCCACATACCCATCCTCCATCCTCATCTCTAATGACTCCCACACTTCCGCTTTGGCTCGACTGGAGGACTGAGCCATCTGTCTCTAGTGTGTAGAATCCCGGTCTTCCACCTGGTATGGCCTCGCTCCCTTTAGCAGCCTATGTATAAAAACTGCAATGATCGCTCAAATCTTTGTCCCAGCTTGCCCGAAAGAAACTAGAGTGGGCATTCTGATATTCAATGCTGCCTTCTTCTCCAAAGAGCTTCCTGCATCTATCTACCCGAATGTCCCAGCATACATATCCGAACAGAGTTGCCCATCTGATCTTTTTAGTGAAGTTCCTGCCAACTTCATGTTTAAGGTTCCATTCTATCCACTCCGAGCCCTGCAAGTTAATAAAGTTATTCCACAAGGCAGGTTTAACTATAGAAATCCACCTTTCACGAGCATTAGAGCAGTCTCTCAATAGGTACATCAAGTCTTCATCCTGAACGCATTGGAAAGGGCAGGTTGCAGAGTCAGATAATCCCCTCATTGTTCTGAGGTTTGCTGTATGCACCCTTCCATGTGCTGCAAGCCACATGAAAGATCTAATCTTCTCAGGAACTTCCATCTCCATAGTAGTCTCCACAATGTCTCACTTGACTTGGCAGTACCTGCAGAAATAAAGTGATACGCAGAACTAATAGAAAAATTACCATCAGAAGAAGGTTTCCAGAAATACTTATCTTGTCCTTTCTACACACAAGGAGTATTTGCACATATAATTCTGCCAACAGTGTTATGATCAAACCAATTCCTCATCTTGACAATATCCCATTCTCCCCATGGAGTAATGTAATCGCACACCTTTTCATTTCCATCAACAAAGGCCTCCCGTCCTGGAATCAGTTCAATCAATGGTCTATTTATTTCAGACCAGTTGTCAAACCAAAAAGAGGCTGCATACCCATCTCCAACTTTAACTCCCACCCCTTTTTGGAATTTGTCCCAAACAGAACAGATACCCCTCCAGGTAGACGAGGCATTTCTTCTGGCCGCAGGCCCATATGACTGATCCTATTTATATTTCCCTCTTATGACCTAAACCCACAGCTTATCCGTACTTGTCATCAGTTGCCAACACAGCTTCATGATGTAGGCTTCATTCTGCTTACACATGTCTCGAATCCCCAATCCACCATCTCTCTTATTTTTTGTTATCTGATCCCAAGAGATGAGATGTAGTTTTTTCCGGTCTTCATGTTCATCCCAAAGGAACTTCTTGCTGCTTCTCTCCAACTCCCGCAAAATACCTCTAGGAATCAACATAGTCTGCATTTGGTATGAGGGTAAAGCTGATAGAACAGCTTTAATGAGAGTGGTTCTCCCCGTAAAGCTTAAACAACCTCTTTTCCATCCCGAGATCTTTTTCAACGTTCTTTCTATAATAGGCGCAAAGGTAAGCTTTGAAACTCTTTTATGAATAAGGGGGATGCCAAGGTATTTACCTAAATTCGTGGTTAAGCCAACACCCATCTTTCGAATTAGATCAAGAGCCCTGGAAAAGTGGACCTTCCTGGAAAAGCACACTCTGGTCTTATCTTTATTCATCTTCTGACCCGAGTTGTTACAGAATCTTTGCAAACATTTTAGAATCACCTCCACTTGATTGTAAGAGGCCTCCCCGAACAAGATAAGATCTTCCGCAAAGAATAAATGAGAGATTTGAGGGCCATTCCTATTCAGCTTAATCGGTTTCCATTCATCCTCACCGATCGCATCCTGTATTATATGATTAAGTCTCTCCATGCACGAAGTGAATATGTAAAGAGATAGCGGATCCCCTTGTCTAATTCCACGAGAGGATCTAAACTTATCAGTGGCTTCCCCATTCCATAGAACCTGGAAAGACGGAATTGTGATACATGCCATAATTAGGTCACAGATTTTCCCCTCAATACCCACACTTCTAAGAGTATCATAAATGAAAGGACATTCTAGTCCATCATAAGCCTTCTCCAGATCCACCTTCACTGCCATCCAACCGTTCCTCCCAGCTTTAGTCTTCATTGAGTGAATAACTTCTTGGGCAATAATAATATTGTCGCAGCTCTGTCGACCCACAATAAAACTACATTGATGTTCACCAACCACTATCCTTATAATATCCCGAAGACGACGACTCAAAATCAGCCGTAACCAACTCATAGATGTGACCCTCAAGGATACTCCAATATTCCTGATAAAGCACTGCATGTATCCCATCCGGCCTGGGAGCCTTAAAAGCCCTAAGATCAAACGTCGCTCCTTTGATTTCCTCCATAGAAAGGTCCGCATTTATCTTTCCACGTTCCACAACATTAAGGATTGGGAATCTATTCTGAGTTTCAATGGAGCAGTAATTCGTCAACTCACTCCTGAAGAGGTTCTTGTAATAGTTGAAAGCCATGTGCTTTAAAGCAGCCTGATTAAACGTCCATTCGCCTTCCAAATTCCTGAGACCATCAATTCTATTTCTCCTCCTCCTAATCATTGCAGCAGTGTGAAAAAACTTACTATTCTTATCTTCCCATTTCAACCAGCTACACCTCGACTTCTGGAACCACATAAGTTCTTCTTGAGCAAGGACTTTATTATACTCCTTCCATAATTCATTCTCAGTCTGGACTAAGTGTTGGTTGTCCCGTCTAGCCCTTAATCTTTCAATACCCTCAATCCTTTTAATAATATTTCTCTTCTTCCCATTCAAGTTACCCACCTTTCTGGTATTCCACTTGCTGGCCTATGTGGCAAAATTGTTCACCTTCTCATTCCAACCTTCCCCACTCCAGGTATGTTTCACCAGATCCCCAAACTCTTCTTCGAGAAACCATGCAGCCTGACATCGAAAGAGGGGTTTCGGACGGCTATGATTATGAGGAGGAGTAGTTTTGACAAGGATTGGCCGATAATCAGAACCAAATTTACTCAAGTGATAGGTTTTCGTGAAAGGAAATAATTGATTCCACTCATTGTTTATAAAAGCCCAGTCTATTTTTTCTTTAAGCATACCACATTCCCAAGTGAACCTGTCTCCCACAGTATCTGTTTGACATAACTGATCCCTAGATATGCATTCCCGAAATTGCCTCATTGAAGTATTGTTAGGATCCGCCCCCCACTTTTATCATCACAATATAGGTAAGCATTGAAATCGCCTACTACTAGCCAGGGAACATTCACATTATGTCTCAAATCAATAATTTCATCCCACAGAGCTTGACGAAGTATACGGGTAGGTTCAGCATAAATACATGAAAGAACAAAATCATGATCCGCATTTTCCACCCTCACCGTAACATGAATGGATTGGGTGGAAGAAGCAATATATTTCAGTTTAGTTCCCTCATTATTCCATAAAATCCATATTCCTCCCGCATACCCCGTAGCTTCGAGCCTAAGCCAGGTATCAAAACCCAACCTTCTGATAATTCTATCCGCCTTGCTGCTACTGACACGGGTTTCAGTGAGGATTAAGATTTTAACATCCTTCCCCTGAATCACGTCCTTGACTCTACCAGGAAAATATTTCCCTCCCGCTCCCTTGCAATTCCAAGCTAATATATTTGTATAAATCATAAATAATAATAAGGATAAGGAAAACGAACCTGGAGGATGTTTACTGCAACACTGGTCCCGGTTCTGAGAATTCCATGGCCTCATCAATCACCAAGCCTCCCTCACCTTTCGTGGCTTCATGTTTTAGATGAAACTCTTCATTTACACTAGCTTCTGGACCCTCAATCACGCCGACTTCATTAATATTAGCATACATTTGAGGCTCAGCGCACATGTTGACTTCCCTCGCTCCAATTTCTTTTTAAAGAATCTGTGGAGTTTCGAACACTACCTCCTCACTGAGCTTGATTTCATTCATATCGTCGTTCACATGCTCCAAGGGTCTCGAAATAGTGTCCTCAAAATGATCCATTCCATTCTCATTTTCCTTCTGCTGCACACTGGCCGTTACCTGACTCAGCTCGATCGGCCCATTAGGAGACAAGGATCCGAAAACCACCTTATGGGCTCTACGGTGTCCGGCCTTATTCCATTTTAGGCTTGCTGCTGCATTTTTTTAGCCCATAGAAGAGTTAGTTCTTTTGTTTTTTGTTATATTGGATGTTGGGCTTAGTTTTGTTTTTTTGGTAGGCCCACATCCCTTCACCAATGGCTTAACCGACTCAGCCCTATGGACCTCCAAACCCGGTTCTTCCCCCTTCATCCCTATCTGATCCACAACGTCGTCCCTGATAGGAGTCATTATCACACCAGTCTTTTCTATCTTGCTCTTCCCCGTGTCTCGCTCCTTCAGATCCATTTTAGATCCGCTTGTCTCTCCCATTGCGAAGTTCGAGATTGGTTTCTCTAGCCGTTGCTTGAGACTTACATCATCGCCATCCTTGGTTAGTTTTCCATTCTCCTTTCTCCGCCACTGTGGTTCCTGACTTAGTTTCTTATTTGAAACCAATTTCTCGCTTGATATGACGTCTCCCCCATACTGTTGCAGGGCATTAAACCTCGAGCCTTTTCCTTTTTCCGCTTCTTTTCCGCTTTGACGAACCGTTGGCGCTGTTCTTGTATACATCCTCCTGTCCGTTTCAATGGGATTTAGGCGCACCTTGACCCTAGGCTTCACTTGCATCCATGTGCCGTACTCTTCCTCGACAGTGACTCCCGGTACGGACACCAATGGTAATTTCCGGTCTTCCTCTTTGTCGTCTACGGTCATCGAAGTTCCTTCCTGACTGTTCTGTTTCACCGCCGAATCCGCACTAATCATTTTCAGTTTGCATGTCTGTGATGTGTGCCCATATAACCCACAGCTGAAGCATATAGCACTAAGACCCTCGTATTCCACTGGGTATATGTGATTCCTGAGCATAAATCTGGATTGTAACTTCTTATTAAGGTCCACTTCTACACTTACTCTAGCATATTTACCTCTCTCCACCTCCTGTTTGTTTCCTCCCTGGTGAGCAAGTGTATTCATATCTACTTTGAGGGTTCTGCCTATCAAGTTACCAATTTCATACATGCAGTCCTCAGAGTACATGTGAAGTGGTAATGTAGGAATCCTTATCCAAACCGCTACCTTCCTCACTCTGTTACAATAGGGGTTGAAATTGGGACTCCATCTCTGGACTGCCATATAATATCCCTGTATCAGCCATGGTCCATCAAATAACAGCCTGGAGCATATAGCCTTCTTTACGGTCCTAAAAACATAATAGTTATTGGGGAGATCAATCAGTTCGAAATTCTCTGATCGAAAGAGCCACTTGATTCTGTCCTTCATCATATGTAAATTTGCCATCTTTCCCAACACTGTCAAAATCAGAGCATCCTTCCATGGCCTACACAAATCTTTCAGTTTTTCATTCGGTAAATTGAGAGACAGGATTGCGCTCATGGCTTGCCTCTGTTCTTCTGTTAATACAGGGGCCAGTTCCTCCTCCTCATTGAGCCATTCCAGCATCTTCTCATCAAAGGTCTTATCCATCTTCTTCTCCTCCTCACCCAGTAGTTTAGCTTTGTAAGATATCTGACTTCTGGCTTGATTCGATACAGTATGTGTTTTCTGGCATGACACCATTGGTACAGCTTTTCCTCCCAAATTCTCCATTGCAACATCTTCTTGATTTGGACCCATCCTTCCCACAGCATTCATCTCCTCCAATATACCTCCTGTTGGCATTTTCTTGATGTTTCTCCCCATCATATCATCATCTTCTTTTGAGTTTCCTACGCCTCCTTCAGAAGTGGATTCAGTTGCATTCATTCTTCTTTTATCTCTTTTAGTTTGATCATTTCAAACTTTCAGGAGCCATATAAGGTATACTTATCGCGACTTCGGTTTTTTTAATTAAAAATAATTAAATTTGACGACCAAAGTCTTCCCATACCTGGAGCGATATAAGTTTGAAATATTAAAATTTGAACCACAAATCTGAACAAGCAGTTATCTAACCTTAGTCCCATATATATGCCTTGCGTTAAAATTAACAAATTCTCCGTCCACTCCATAATATAAGATCTAATTATGGAGTTGCTCTTGACCCTAAATATGAGATATATTTCTCATTTTTTTCAATCTTTTCCCAATTTACTCATATTGATACTCCTTCAACCATAATCAAGTAAAAGAAAGATTGAGGAAATTAAGAAAGATGGTTAGGATGCTTTAGAAAAAACATGTCATATTAACTACATTAACTAACTTCCTTGATGTAATTAAATTAGAAAAATATGTCTTATATGAAGATCAAAGGGAGTACTAGGGAATGTAGTAAGGGCACAACTAGTTGTGATAACCCAAATAGGAAAAAAAAAAAAGAATTAAAAGTTAAGTTAAATTATAATGAATTTTGAAACTTTTTTGATAAAGTTAGTAATATATATACCCTATACCTATAGAATCCTTCTAGTATTCCAAAACTATTAAAATGATATAATTTAACGTTTATCTAGAATATCTTTTAATTGATTATGATGTAGAACTTTAGTAAATGTTAATAAACCTCAACATAGCAGAAACTACCTTATGTAATAATTTAGGAAACCCCTTTTTAATTCTAGTGGTATTATTAAGAAATAACAACCACTACCACAATAAGATATTATTTGAATTTATACCAAATCTCTATCTCCATAATCCCTAAATCTAATCTAGACTACTCCTCCTCAATCATCATCATTCACATGGCCACCAAAAAGCCTCTGCCTTGCAAGTGACTTCTCAATTCCTTCTTTCCCTTATACACTGCTTGTTCTTTCGCTCTTCCACTTTTCATTCCGTTATTTCTTCTTCTAGCTCTTTGCTGAATTGACCTCCTCATTCCCTCATTTAGTCAATTATTTATGCCCCGTTTGATACAATGGAAGAGTTTTTGATGGAACTGGAAGTGGAAATTGAAGTGGAACTGGAAGTGGAAATTGAGGTGGAATTGGGATTAAAAGTGTGTTTGGTATGACCATGGAAGTGAGATATAATTAATAAATAATATGTTGATTTAAAATGTGAAATTACCAATATACCCTTTCACCAAAAACCAAATTCCCCCAAAATAACCACAGGCATAGTTCTGGAAATCGGACCGGACCGGCCGGTCCGGCCCGGTAACCGGCGAACCGGCCGGTTGGCCGGTCCGGTTTCCATTTTTTAAAAAAAACAATTTTTTTTTTACTATTTTCTTTAGAATTTCATACCAATAAGCCTAAAATTTCTAATTTCTCACCGGTTTGGTCCCGGTTTAGCTCCGGTTTGGCCCCGGTCTGACCCACTGACCCTTAACCTAATACCCTGACCGGTTCAGTACCCGGTCTGGGTTTTAATACCTTGACCACAGGCACCCAATAAGGAGGGCAATTGAGGAAACAAATCTTGAGAAGTGGAAGTGGAAGTCACTTCCATGGGGACTTCCACCATTTTTGGTGGAAGTGACTTCCATGAGGAAGTGACTTCCATTGTACCAAACATCCCAAAAACTGAAATCCACTTCCAATTCCACTTCCTCCCTCTCAATTCCATGCTACCAAACGTGGCATTAATGCTATCAAAACGTGCATAAGGTAATACTCGTGAGAATTTCTTAACAAGCATTCAATTCTAGACCTAGTATGGTTAAAAAGGTGAGAATTTCTTAACAAGCATTCAATTCTAGACCTAGTATAGTTAAAAAGGGTTCTATATATACTACTGATCCTATCAGTTGAGAGCATAAATAGTAAAGTGGCACCATTCGTTTCACTTTTACTCTGTTTTTAGCCTTAAATATATTTTCCTTGTTTTTATTCTCGTTCGCTTGGGAAGCAATTCCAAATCTTTTTATCTTTCCTAAAAACTTCTTAATTGTGATTAGTATCAAATTCGTTTTATCTTAGAACTTTATAATTCCTTGACTTAATTATTGTGATGGTATTTGTTAGTGTGGATATTCAATTTATACTTTTTGTTTTCCACTTTCCTACACCTTTATTATAAATTTCAGTTGACATGTGTTTTTTTTTTTTTTTTTTGTCTTCCTAATCAGTGTTGTTTTCAAATCCTCCCTTATGTTTTTCAAAATATGAAATCGATTTATTCTTTTAGGAAAAAATGTTTTTAATTACTTACTTTGTTTTACCTTCTTTTCAACCTCTTTTTGATTAATTAATTGAATTTCAAACTTTCTTTATGATTTCAAAAATTTGACAAATTTATTTTTACGAAGGAAAAATATTTTTGCGAGGTATATGTATTTTTGTCGATAAAGTTTATATGTGTGTGAGTGTGAGATATGTTGGGGGTGGAAACAGATCAGGCCAGACCAAGCTTCAATCTTAACAAGCCAGGCCTGTTTTCTAATATGGTGGCCTGAGCCTGGCCTTTGGCCTGTTATAGGCCTTTTTTCAACATAAGCCTGGCCTGTATAAAGGCCAGACCTGACCAGACCTGAAGACTATTAAGAAAGCCTATATTTTAAAACACTTTAACATCTTGTTTCTTTATTCTTGAGTAGTGGTTCAAGAAACAAGATGTGGGTTGTTGTCCATGTGTTGTATTGCTGAAGAATGAGTTATGCTATTGACTTACACAATCTTTACTAAATTTTATGATATATTGATATATTAATAATATATTGATATATTGACGTTTCAAAAGCAAAACTTAGGTCCTACTAGTGATGATTAGTAGCATGTTCTCTGATAAAAATTTGACAGATGATTTTTTTCATATAATTAAATAGTTGGCCATCGTTCACAATGTTTTTTGAAATAAAAATTATAGGCAAACATTTTAAACATCCTTATCCAGAGATAAGATGATATTTATTATTACATTGTGGCCCATTCTTGTTAGTAAACTAAAATTCCAACTGAAATGTTAATTTATTTTTTTTAAAGAAAATTAAACATTTGGTGTATCTTTCACAAACTATTAAACGAGCTAAACTCAAGGTATTAAAATTCGGACCGGATACTAAACTGGTCGGGATACTAGGTTAAGGTTAGTGGGTCAGATAGGGACTAAACCGGAGCTAAACCGGGGCCAAACCGGTGAGAAATTAAAGATTTTAGGCTTATAAATATGAAATTCTAGAGAAAAATTTTAATTTTTTTTTTTAAAATAGGAACTCGGACCGGACTGGTCTACTGGCCGTTTCGCCGGTTTCCAGTCCGGTCCGGGTTCATTAACCCTGGCTAAACTATAACTTTGATGTGCTTATGGCATATGTATGTATTTATGGATTGATTATTGCAACTAATATTATAAATAAGAGGATACTTACATATAAAGAATAAAGAATATAATTTTTTTAAAAAAATATTGTTTTAGAAGCTCATCTATTTATTTAACAAATATATCTTAGTCTTTTTTTAATACAAACTGAATTCCTACCATATCAAATGATAACATGTCATAATACATCACCTAGTTTCCCTCATCACTTTCCACCTATTATGAAGACCATTTGGGATATCGAGGACCTCTGCAATGGCTCGTGGGGTGTTGATCAACTTGCAACTGAAACCGCATATCCAATGTCCCTCATTATCCCGGAGGACACCTCCACATCCGCTGTCACCATTTCCTAAGACTGATCTATCAACTTCCAACTGGACAACGCCTTCCTTATGACCACTTAAGTGCTCGTTTGGAATGATTTATTTTTGTCCAAAACGTGCTTATAATTCGTGATTCACGGTATACTAGGTAAGTATGTGAGAGGAGTTTTTTCTCGGCTTGCGTAATACGGGCTTATTTTTTAAGCCACCGCTAAAACAAACAAGCCTTAAAACACTGGAATATGAAGAAGTTGTATTACAGAAAGACCAGTTCTTCAACAAGTCTTGATTCCAACAAAGCTTGAAACAAGCTGTCATGTGCATCATCATGTCTTCTTACAGTATTAGACCCAAAAAATTTTCCATGTGTCACTCGTATGTCCCAATAGATATATTCAAATGAGGTCGACCAAGGGACCTTCCTGATGAAGTCCTATCCTACTTTCTGTCTCAGATTCCATCCTAGTTTTTAATATATGCAAATATATTTTCAATATAGGATCAGTGATTTTAACGAAATGAAATTTGAGAGACTAAAATCTAACATTTAAAATTATAGGACCAATCATTATATTAACTGTTTGTTTTCCTATTTCACTCGTTCACAAGGTGATCGTGATGTGCTTCCTCCTTGTTAGGTCCCGTTTGGTAGGGAGGGTGGATATTATACGTACCTTCCCGTGTTTGGTATGACTAATAAGACACAGCAGAAGGAGTGGGGGCATGGTGAAAAGACTTAAACACCCCTATGTTTTTGTTAATTAAAAATGACTCTGGGATAATGAGGGACGTTGGATGTGCGGTTTATTTATTTTTTATTTTTTTAAGTCTTTTTTAACGAACGCATATAATAAAGTTGAATCTTTTTTTTTTTCTTTTTTGTATTTCATATAAATAAATACGTGCACCCTGTCAATGTCATATTTAAGCCCAAAACGCTGGAATTCCGGTTAAGTTAAGTACTTAATAGGGAGAGATAATGTGTATGTTTGGTTGAGCGATTCGATTGTTTATAAGTTACTTTTTAATAGTGATTTACGGTATACGAAGTAAGTATGTGAGAGGAGTTGTGTCTCGATTTACGTAAAAAGCAACTTATAAGTTTTTATAAGTTGAAACAAACATGCTTAATTAGACCCGTACCATTTAAATCTGATCTGACAATTTAGAGTTGTTTTTTAAATGTTCATATTTTTTAAAAAATTATTTTAATGGGTAGTAAATTTAAAATAAAAATAATCTTATAACTATTATTTTTTAAAATCTTTTTTAACTTAAAAAATTATCATTTTAAATCAGACCATCTAAGATTAGATTTAGAAATACTAGATCTGAATAGCTTGTCCTATTAAATAAAGTGTTTAGCCGAAAAACTGATTCGGGCGATGCTACATTGGTGACAATCTTTATCTTTTTATGAATATATGTAAATTTATACAAAGTTTGTGTAAAGTTGGAATGACACAATTTGCAATGATATTTTTGTCCAAAAATGTGTCTTCTCAGGGAGAAATCAGAAAAGGGACCTTCGCATCAAATTATGTGATCTTGATGAAGGGGATCTTCCAATTAAAAGGGAACATGTTCTTCTCTTTGACTCAATTACCTTCTTTGGCCACTACTCAGAAGCACCTCTCCGTCTGAATTCCCAGTGCCTATCCTATCCGCTGCAATTTCTTTAATCTCTCTCTCTCTCTCTCTCCGTCGGAAAGGAATTTGTCCGGTATGTTCGTTAACTTCCTCCTCTCTTGAAATTGCCTCTGGTTTTGTTTCTTCATTTGCTTCTCATGTTTCTCTGTATTTTCTTCTGTATTTGTCACGCTGCTTCTATCTTGTCGCCAAAATGTTGAAGCGTGTGATCTTCATTGCTGCTCTACTTGTTGAAGAATTGACGAGTCGTTGACAAAGGATTAAGCCAAAACTAGAAAGAACATTGCGACCCATTTCTATAATCTCTTCTCGAGGTGCCTTTTACTCATCACTGTCAGTCACTCTCTCTCTCTCTCTCTCTCTCCCTCCCTCCCTCCCTCCCTCCCTCCCTCCCTCTCTCTCTCTCTCTCTGTGTTAATACTTTCTTGTGATGTCTCTTTTCACCTTAAGACCTTAATCGAACCCTACAAGATGTTGAAATTGCAATGGCAAGAGAAAACACTCGCCAAATCGAGAGAGTCCAAGTTCTCCTATCCAAAGAGGAAGAAAGATGAATAGGCTTCAGAATAGGTTAAAGAGCCTGAAGTTCAAAATTTCTCTATGAGAG
This sequence comes from Inga oerstediana, assembly GCA_963210345.1. NCBI lineage: Eukaryota > Viridiplantae > Streptophyta > Magnoliopsida > Fabales > Fabaceae > Inga > Inga oerstediana. The sequence goes on along the minus strand of OY723404.1, from coordinate 11,599,502 downwards.
GGATTTCTTGAAAACTGAAGATTCCAATTTAAAAAAAAATCCCCCTGTAAAGATTTCAAATCACGAATTGGACAGTTGTGCAATGAGGAAAGATTATGCAAATTTGGAGAAGTTTGACAAAAGGAACATTCCCACACCAAAGATCCTTTCAAATTCTTAAATGACTTAATCACCCATCTTACACGCCACAAGAGGTCTAAGTTATGTGCTTTAATTTTATTTTTATTAAAGCTAGTTAGTGATAATCCTTTGTTCTTTACAATTTTTCTTATAAAACTAAAATTGTGGAATTGCCTGATTGTATAACTCATACTTCTTTGCATATCTAGGGGAAGAAGGACCTGGTCGATGATGTTTTTCAAGACATGTCAGAATCGGTGCCTGGAACATCAGGTTTTCCTCTTAAAACATTATCTACTGATAATGTTTGTGGATATTTATCTCTGATGTTTCTTTCTTTACTCATATTGAAACATTCGTTAGGTCGTACTTCTCCCTCCAGTCATGAGGACCTTGAGCTGTCTGAAGGATGGCTTGCTGAAATTTTTAATGATGCTGACATGGAAGTCAGCTCTGACTATATGTATGATTCTTTAGATGCAATTTTTAGCCCCTTAATGATTTTAGGCATAATGTTGCAATCATACATAATGATCCGATGATTGTGCTATTTGATTCAGGAATGTTTCAGGGCCTGGTGATGATCTGATTGATGTTGCAGGTATATGATTATTAGACATCCACGGCTGTTTACTAATTACAAGTCTTCCTTCATTCAGTCCTCTTTGCACTTGCTTTATTCATCGTTTCTTGCAGAGCTCCTCGACACCCAACCAGCAAATGAACAACATGTTCTGGTTGATGCTGCAGGTATATGATTGTTAGACATCCGTGGCTGTTTACTAAATACAACTCTTCCTTCCTTCCTTCATTCAGTCCTCTTTACACTTTCTTTATTCATAATTTTTGTAGAGCTCCACGACACCCAACCAGCACATGAACAACATGTGGTTCAGCAGCAAGTCAGTCGATCACACCCAATCATTGTCTTTAAAGGTTTTACTTTCTTTCACTTTTTCTGTCTTTCTGGAAAACTTAATTTCAGTTTCGCTGGACTTTTGCTTAATGTCACTTCTAGGCATAGTTTTGACTTGAAGATGAACGAACTGATTTGGCTTTTACACTGAAAAGTACTACACACACTTTCAACAAATATTACTTGTTCATATTGAAGAAAAGATTGATATGATTCAACAAGGCACGGCTTCGTCATTCAATCATTTAGGGCTAGATTTGGTATTGATACTTATGTCCCCATTTGAAAAAAGTCATGAAAAGGAAAAACTTCAATTGAGTAATGATAATAAGGGTATTATAAATATTTTGTAAAATCGTCCCTCTACCCATTGGGGCAATCAAATCTGCCTAGAGAATGTAACTTTATCCAGTTCATTTGGGAATGGAGTCTTATTATTATAAATAGATTGGTTTCAATCAGGTCAGTTAAGGTCCTATATAACTATGCTTTCAGGAATTATCTTTCAATGACGTTAACTTTAAACTGAATTCCCTTCCATGCTATTATACAGTAAAGCATACTTGTATATGTATGCCTTTTCTCCTGAAGTTAGACTTGGTTTACATTTGTAGGAAGGAAATCTATGGATCTGATGCCAAAAAAGTTGGCAACTTCCGTGGCCTATCCATTTGCCTTCGTCAAACCCAGTGGTGCTGAAGGAGATGTCACTTTAAAGGAAATAAATCAGCGGATTCAGACTCTGCCGTCTTCGAAACCCAAGGCAAAAATTGAAGATCCATCTTCTTACCCTAAGTCAACATTTTCTGGGAAACCTGTTGTAAGCAAAGTGAAAGTCCGCACCAAAGGAGGAAAAGGTAGCATCACAATTATTAAAACTGTAGGCTGAGTTTAAATTGTTCGGCAGCACTCGGTTTTCTGTCTCATTCCTTTGTGGGGTTGAATTCATTTTCTGTAATATACATATCAGCCAGCTTGTACAGCATGTTATTGCAATTTTTGTTGTTATTAGCTATTACATGTATAAATTTCACCTCCTTTGTGTTTGTTTCTTAGTAGGCTGTAGATGTTTTTGGTTGCCTTAGTGCTGTGACCAAGTCTGTAATGAGATTCTTGGTCTTTCTGAAGTTGTTTTTTTCCCCTAATAACCTTGAATGTTTCAATCTCACAACACTTGTGGCAAGTTTTTAGGGTTGAATAATTAAGATTCAAACCTAAACCTCTTCCTCTAGTTTCTTGAGTAATGTTTCAAGAAACAAGACTTTGGTTGTTATCCTTGTGTATTGTTGAAGAATAAGTTATACTGTTGATGACTTACACAACAACAACAACAATAAAATCTTTATCCCACTAGGTGGGGTCGGCTACATGGATCGCACGACGCTATTGTGCTCTGTCAAAAACCATATTTTTAGGTATATTATTAATCACAAGATCTCTCTCTGTGACCTCATCAAGCGTTCGCTTCAGTGTTTTTTTATCTCGTTTTACAGGACTTCATAGTGCTTGATTAACCCTCCTCACTGGAGCATTCAATGGCCTTCGTTAAACATGTTCAAACCACCTCAAACGATTTTCTACTATTTTTCCTTCAATAGAAACCACTCCAACTGGTTCACGTATATGATTATTACGAATCTTATCTTTTCTTGTATGACCACATATTTATCTCAAAATCTTCATCTCAGCTATCCTCATTTTATGTTCATGTTGTCCCTTTAAAGCCCAACACTCACTAACATATAGCATTGCTGATCTTATAGCAGTACGATAGAACTTCCCTTTAACCTTATTAGGTACTTTTTTATCACAAATAACTCCAGTAGCTTTTCTCCATTTATACCATCAAGCTTGAATTTTGTGATTGACATCTCCATCAATTTCATCATCTTGTTATATAATTGATCTCAAATATCTAAATCTTGTCACTTGTGGAATGACTTGCTCCCCCAATTGAACTTCCACTTCATCTCGACCTTATCTCTTATCATAATTGCAATGCATATATTCAGTTTTGATCTTACTTAGACAAAAGTCCTTCAATTCCAAAGTCCGTCTTTATGTCTCAAGTTTATTAATTTTCTTCTTCGATTCAATCAATAGAACTATATCATCCGCCAAAAGCATGCATTTAGGGATCTAATATTTTATAGGCTCGGCTAAAACATCTACCACTAGGTGAAATAAATAAGGGTTCAAAGCTGATCCCTAATGTAGGTTAATCCTTATAGGAAAGTCCTTTGTAACACTTTATGGCGTTCTAACATTGGTTGTAACATCCTCATACATGTCCTGAATGGCTTTGATATATGCAACCCGCACCCCCTTCCTATCCAAGGCTTTCCAAAATACATCTCTTGACATACAGTCATATGCTTTTTCCAAATCAATAAAAACCATATGCAAATATTTTCCTTTGCTCCTATACTTTTCTATTAGCCCCCTTAATAAATAAATCGCTTATGTTGTAGACCTTCCTAGCATGAATCCAAATATGTTTTTAGCTATATCAGTCTCCAACCTCAACCTGTGTTCAATCACCTTTTCCCACAATTTTATTGTATGACTCATAAGCTTAATTCCTCTATAGTTTGCATAATTCTGAATATCTCCTTTATTCTTATAAATAGGGATCAAAGTACTTTTTCTCCACTCATCGCTTCTGTTGTAGATGTTCCTGACATGAATCCAAATTATTGATGACTTACACAATTTTAATAAATGTCATGATATGCTTCCTTAATATGAGATTTTGTTCTTAATGTAATTTATACTAGGAACGAGATCTTGTACTAAAGACCGGAGGTAGTATTAATATATTAACAATATATTGATATATTGATGTTTCAAAGCAAAACTTAAGCACTACTTGTGGTGATTATTAGCATGTTCTCTAATAAAAAAGTGACAAATGATTTTTAATATAATTTAACATTAAATAATTAGCCTGCTACAAAAATATTGTTCACAATGTTTCTTCGGGGAAAAAAAAAATTACTGGCAAACATTTGAACATCCTTATCCAGAGATCATAAGATGTTTATTATTTCACAAATTCTGTGCCCCATAGTTTGTCAATAAACTAAAATTCCAGTGGAAATGTTATTTTATTTTCTTAAAAGAAAATTAAACATTTGGTGTTTATAATCTATAATAATTTTCAATTTGGTCGGTTTAATTTAATTTATCTCCAAAACTTTCATCATGTCTGGGATCAAAGGGAGTGGAAATTTATATGGAAGGAAGGGTAGATATTTTAATAATTTCTCAGAGGGAAAGGATTTTACTGATTGGCAAAGGAGGCTCATGAGCTTATGGACGGCTTCCACTCTTTACTGATTCTCCTCCTTGTTTGATTGATACACTTCTTGATGATGTGTAGTGGTAGTTTTGTTTCACTCCTTGTAATCTTAAAAAAAAGAAAAGGATTCTAATATGAAAGAAGAAGAAAAGAAAACATAATAATAAATGCACTATGATCATTCTATTAGATTTAAATATTTTTTTTAAAAAAAATTGATTATGTCACAATTCATCATTTTCTTATTTTCAAATTGTCAACTTAAATCTCATATATTATTCATTATAAATGTTTTTTCATGTATTTTTTAATTATAAATTTACCAAGTGACAGCTTGGTTCGGCGGAGGGAAAAGGAGGGAAAAGGAAGGAAGGGATTTTAATGGAGGGAAGGGGAAATGAGGGATTTTAATATTGTATTGTTTGGATTAGTCAAAGGAGAGGGGAATGGAGCGATACTAATATTACTATCTCCGATTCTAATTATAAGATAAAGTTGACTTTTTTTGAAAAAATTAAGGAAGCTAAATAAATTATTTAATCATATCTTATGTTATGTATCCTTAAATTATATATTAATTTATTAGTCAAACTAATTAGTTTGAAGAAAAAAATATAAATATAAATATTTTAAAGTAATTTAATTAGCTTCCTTAAGTTCTTTAAAAAAGTCAATTTTATCTTATAATTAGGACCGGAGAGAGTACCTTATTTGGTTTAGGAGATGAAATATTTTGATCTAGACAATTTTACCCTTATTTTATTTAAGTATTTTTTTTTTTGTAAAATTCTGCACAATATTTAATAAAATACATTATAAATATAAAATTATAATTTAATAATTATCAAAATTGACTAAATATAATTATAATTATACTAATAAATATCCAAAATTATATTCCATGGTTTTACTTACCATATATATACAAAAAATAAATAAAATATTATAATTGTAATATATATACACAATAAAAAAAATTTAAAAAAAAAATGGAGTGCTGAGCTACGAAGCAAATGGCTTTCTTGGAGCAAGAGGGGTTAGAGGCACACTTTTGCAGATTCAGTCTTCAGAAATTTGAAGGAAGGAAAGTAAGTAATGATCATGGTCATCGATCGCAATTGCTATTTTGTCATTTCCGCAATTTCCTTACTGGTGTTGAATCTGTTTTTCATGATATTTCTTCCTTATCGTCCATGTTTTTCATACTGTGTTTGCCTGTGTACCGAAGAAGGAAGGCGAATCTTACTGTCGATCTCAGTTGCAGTATCGCTCTCCTCTCCGCTGGATCATTCTTACCATTGATCTTTGTTCTTCATTATTGTTTGGGCGCTGATGAAGTCGCGGATTGGAAGAAAAATCGAGGAAGAAGCGAGTGTTTAGTAACTCAGAAAATCATGGTTTCAGAATTTTTTTTTTTACCTAAATAAAACTCTTTTCACATTCTTATATAATAAATTGGAAAAATTATTTTTTAAAAGTTAATCTAAATCTTGAAGCCTCATCGAGAAGAGGGTAAAGTGGGACATTTTAAAATATGTATGGGCCAAATGGTCAGTGTAAGGGTGTATTTGGTTTGAGGGGAGAAGGTGAGAGGGAAGTCAAAATTTTAGCTTTAATTCTCTTCACTCCCTTTAAATAAAACAAAGGATCCTCTTTCCTCTCCTCTACTCTAACAAGCCAAACAAGATAATATATCCTCCCCTCAAACCAAACACACCCTAAGATAAAATATTACCCCAACCTTTCAAATTCTCCTACTTTTAGGCTTTATTTGATTTGAGGGGAGGGGAGAGGAGGGAAATGGGAGGGATTTTATTCCCCTCCCCTTAATTAATAAGATTAAAAATTTAGGAGATGAGAGAAATATTTTTGAAATTTTCCCCTCTCTCTCCTCAAAACCTTTTTGGGGGAGATTTTGGGGGAAGATAAAATTTTCTAATCTATTAGACTAAAATACTCGTGACATTTTGTTATTAACCCAAAAAGTACCATTTGTCATTTTTTACTCTATATATATGTATAACCATAATTATAAAATATAATTTTAAATATATATATATGATTTTGTTGCAGAGGCGGTTGAAGCTTTGAGAGCGGGGAAGGTTATTGCTGTACCCACTGATACTCTCTATGGGTTTGCTTGTGATGCTTGGTATGCTATTTTAGTCCATGTTTTCATATCTTGTCCACAACCTGTTTGTTTAAAGTCCTCATAGCAATATTATTATTATTCTTATCTTGGCTTGCAGTTACTTTATATCAGCGATTAAAGGCTCATAATTGTCCATTTAAAACGTTTAGATCCATGAGTTCCTGGACTATCAAGATATGCCTAGAGGAGAGACCAAAATGGATGATAGACAAAGTGGTAGACTTGTGGTACCTTATCACGGCAAAAAAAAAAAAAAAAAAAAAAGACTTGTGGTACCTTATGAGACCCTCTTTTCTGTGAAAGCAAGGGGCTCAGTAATCATTCTATGTTACATCAATTTCCTCTTTATATCTCAGACCCAATAAAAGTTGGCTCCAGATGTCCATATCCTTCTAATTACCTTTTATAGTGTTGTTTAAAAACAAAAATCATATGCATTTCACAGTTTCTGCTTATCTCAATTCAACAGTTTGCATAAAATTGGAATCTGTTTTGTTGTTAATTAACTTTGGCCTTTTACTGGAGCATTTACAGTTCGTTGGATGCAGTTAACAGAATTTATGAGATTAAAGGACGAAAACATACAAGCCCCTTGGCTATTTGTGTTGGGGACATATCAGACATTGAGCGTTTTGCGGTGACTAACTATTTGCCTCGCAGCCTACTTGATTCCCTTCTTCCTGGTCCTGTTACAGTAGTGCTGACACGAGGTTTGTAAGTCACATGATAATATGAGAATATAATGCTATAAGTATTTACATAGTCCCAAACTTGTTTAACTATTCTGGGTTAGCTCAAGAAATGGATCTGAACTTTGAAGCAAAATTAGCTTCAACATCTTATTTATTTGTCTAATAGTATGGTTGGGATGCATCACAGGAGAATTAAGTGTTCTTGAACAATCTTTGAACCCAGGACTTGATAGCATAGGGGTGAGAGTCCCAGACTACAATTTCATTAGGGACATTGCTCGTCGCTCGGGTACTGCCTTAGCTCTGACCAGTGCAAACCTAAGTGGACAGTCAAGTAATGTTTGCATCAACGATTTTAAGGACCTCTGGGGACATTGTGCTTACGTGTATGATGATGGCCTGCTCCCATTGGGTCGTGCAGGTTCCACAATTGTGGACCTTACCGTACCACATAAGTACAAGATACTCCGACCTGGAAGGTGCATTTTGTTGTCTTCCAAGTTTCTTAATATGCCTTCAGACTGGAGGGTTTTATGTCAGATGCAAATAACAGAGACTAGATTTTAGTTAGTGTTCGTTTTCAAAGTTGGGATAGAATTGGTAGGATTTATATATTGAGAATTTTTGGGATGTCTACATATAGTACTACCTCCATTCTTTAATATTCTTTAATATAAGATCTAGTTGACTAATTTGAAAAGACTAAGAAAACTAAATAAATTACTTAATTATAGCATATGTTATATGATCTCTTTGAATATTTATGTGTATTATTAGATTATATATGAATTTATAAGTCAGGGCAATTAGTTTGGAGAAAAACGATAAAAATAAATATTTTAAAATAATTTACTTAGTTTCCTTAATCGCTCCAAATTAGTTAATTGGGTCTTATATTAAGAACTGGTAGTAATTTGGTTATTTGAATGCAAGCTGTTGGATGAGTCTATTATGAAATGCTTCCTAAACCGAGTATGCCACAGGTAAATTTAACTGTGTTCATTTTCATATTGTGTAGTGCAATGGAAGAGACAAGGGCCATCTTGGAGCAGTATTCTCTAGTTGAAGAATTGACCACTCTGAATGAGCAATGATTGATGTGCAATGCTTCCATCTGAAAATGGAAATGCTATCTCATCCATTTATGGCAATGTTTTTTTTTTGTTTGGTCTCAACCAGGAAAGATTCATATAAACTAATTATATGAGCATTCATTTTACTTTTTGGGGTATTTTTCAAATGTGCAGCTAAATCCTTCAGTGGTATAGAGTCAAATATTGGAAAAGTCATTTACAATGAAAAATCTTATGAAAAAGCTTGATACAATAATTACAATTATTCCTCTAATTAGATCATGGGCTAAAGCAAAATTTTGTAATGTGTTTGGACATCCCATTAGTAAGCTGGTTTGGGCCAATTCATCCTATTTTGATATTATTGAGCGATTTTTGTAGATATGCAGAGATCTCTCTCATTATTACAACGGATCCTTAAAAAAATAGAGTTTGTATCTAATCAAATATATACTTCGGCTTTCTTGTATTAAAACTTTGCCGCGTAAACACAAAAGTACTCTACGGGGGGTTTTTTTTTTTTAAAAAAAAGGATTAGGTTCTGAAATATTGAAAGAATTCTTTACAAAGGAAGAAGATATTGTTTCATTGATCTTCTTAAGTGCTTCTTCTGCTTTGTAGAAGCTATATAGAGGTCGAATTTGGTATTTTGATATTTTTGATTTTTATCAATGATCTGGTCAATCATGAATAAGAGGTTATCATATTTTAATAATGGAAACTTTTTGTATTGATATTTTTGATAAACAACAATTATTGGAAACTTTTTTAGAGTCATGTTCTAAGGAAGGAATTAGGGTTTAAATGTATACATAGGGAAAGCCGTATGCAATGAAAAATGCAAGTACGGCTTTGGGAGGGATTTTTTTATTTTTTAATTAGATTAACAAAAAAAATTATCTACTCCATCCGACTAGTTCCAGGTTCAAATCCCGGGCAACCCATTATACTTAATATATCCAATCCAAGTCATATGTATCAAGTCAATGTATATAAATTCAATTTTTTTTTTTTTTGTTTTGAATGAATGAAATAAGGTAAAATAAAACGAGAATTCGAAGAAATCTAAATGAGTAAGAGTATCTTATGGATATTGGTATTGGTTCACACCGGTATATAAGTCATGTTATACTGTTGAATAACAAGCCTTCAATTCTCTAGTTATAGAGAATTCGTGTCCTTGGGAGTCCCTGATAATCCTACAAGAATTGATCACTACATATCAAAATTGGTAATTTTAATTCCGTTTAGTTGATCGGTTAGTTGATGATTAAGAGTATAAAATAAAAATGATTAAATATGAATGCAAATGATATGAAAACAACTATGAGAAAAAGCCCTAGGGATCATATTTCACTTAATAAATTTTGAATTGAATCATCTATCTATTCTAGTTCAATTTATTCCACATGATTCATAGCCGAGTTTCCCTAATTTAATTCCTAACTTCTTCTAAGGTCAAGCAATTATATAATTAATTGCTAATATAATATATCCCTATATGAATTAAAACAATTAATCATGCATTAAGATTTATAGAATTCACTAAGACTACTCAACTCATATGAATATATTTCTATTTCATATGCAAGTTATGGTTTTAATTATAGGATCTACACTTGTGTATCTCCTTTCGGTCTCAACATACATATTGAAATTATTCAAAAGATGGCCAATCAATTGAAAGCATTAAGAATAATAATCAAAACTCAATCTTGAAGGAAAAATTAAAACTAAATTTAATAAGTTAAGATTCAATCCGTTATTAGTAAGCTACATCATTACCCTAGGAAAATGAAAATTTAGCTCATGATAAAATTAAAAAAAAAACCAAAATAATATTAAAACAATTAAATAAACCAAGATTTTACTATGACTACAATTTTAGAGAGAAGCGAGAGCCAAAGCCTATGGGGTCGTTTTTGTAACTGGATAACCAGCATTGAAAACTGTCTTTACATTGGATGGTTTGGTGTTTTGATTATCCCTACCTTATAAACCACAACTTCTGTATTTATTATCGCTTTCGTTGCTACCCCTCCAGTAGATATTGATGGTATTCGTGAGCCTATTTCTGGATCTTTACTTTAATGAAAGAATATTATTTCTGGTGCCATTATTCCTATTTCCACAACTATAGGTTTGCACTTTTACTAGATATAGGAAGCGGCATCTGTTGATAAATAGTTATACAATGGCAGTCGTTATGAACTAATTGTTCTACACTTCTTACTTGGTGTAGCTTGTTACATGGGTCGTGAGTGGGAACTTAGTTTTCGTCTGGGTAAGCGTTCTTAGATTATTATTGCATATTCAGCTCATATTGCAGCTGCTACTGCTGTTTTCTTGATCTATCCACTTGGACAAGGAAGCTTTTCTGATGGTATGCCTCTAGGAATTTCTGGTACTTTCAACTTTATGATTATATTTCAAGCTGAACACAATATCCTTCTGCATCCATTTCACATGTTAGGCGTAGCTGGTGTATTCAGCGACTCCCTATTCAGTGCTATGCACGGTTCCTTGGTAACTTCTAGTTTGATCAGGGAAACCACAGAAAACGAATCTGCTAATGAAGGTTACAGAATTGGTCAAGAGGAAGAAACCTATAATATTGTAGTTGCTCATGGTTATATTGACCGATTGATCTTCCAATATACTAGTTTCAACAATTCTCATTCTTTACATTTCTTCCTGGCTGCTTGGCCTGTAGTTGATATCTGGTTTACCGCGTAAAGTATCAATGTTATGGCATTCAATTTAAATGGTTTCAATTTCAACCAATCAGTAGTTGATAGTCAAAGTCATGTAATTAATACTTGGGTTGATATTATTAACCAAGCTAACCTTAGAATGGAAGTTATGCATGAAGGTAACACTCATAACATCCCTCTAGACCTAGGTGTGGTTGAGGCTCCAGCTATAAATAGATAACATCTTGGTCTTAATGTAGACAAGTTTTTGCATAAAGGAGCAATAACTAATTTCTTGTTCTATTAAGAGGGTTAATATTGCTCCTTTACTTTTTAGTAGTTTCATACATCAATTTTGTATATACTTCGACATTCTTTACCATTGTTTTAAGATAAGAAAAAAAATATTGGAGTTTCATACTTTTTGTTGCTTTTTCACTAATTTATTTTATACCTTTCTCTCAGCAATCTTTCTTTATCTTTTGAAATGAAAAAAAATAAAAGAGAAATGAATGTTTTAATTCTAATCTATTATTATATCTTTGAAGACGAGTAAAAACTTCAAAATAATGAAAATAAAGACAGAATACAAATGGAAATCTCTGTAATTTTTAGATAATATAGGGGTAGATGTAGCCAAGTAGATCAAGGCAATGGATTGTGAATCCACCATGTGCGGGCAATGTATGGAAAATTGTGACTATTGTCACTAATTCCCCGAGCATGTTTTGTGTCTAAATTCTTTGGTCTTGACCTCTTTAGAGAAATTCTGGTGATCATTACATTTTTTGGAAAAATACATCCGACAAGGTCACTATGAGCAACTTTTTTTTATAATCATTACAAATATGTATTTTTTTATAAATTATGACGTAATATCTATTTAATTGTTTGTTTAATTTTTAAATAAGCATCATTGGAAGTTTATGGGAAGGATCAAAATGAAGAGGGTGTGAAATATGTAACCGTGAAAATGGTTAAATTCACCATAAATGATAACGGTGTGAGAATAAAGACATGGGGAAAGCCGAGTAATATATTTGTGAAAGACCTCCTTTTTCAACACGTCGTTATGGTTTACGTTAAAAACCCCATCATCATTTACCAAGACCAGTTCAGGACCCACACAATGCGTGGGCATACAAGCATGAGATTAAAAGATGTAGCTTGCTAGTAATTTAGTAGTTTCTATACAAAATAACAAACTCAAACACAACACACACACACACACACACACACACACACACAAAATCTAGGATAAAAGGTTGTAGAAAACCTCATAAACTATATTAGAAGCTTTATTGTCGGTTTCCCTTTTACATCTAAAATAAGAATCTTCAATCCCTCTTTTCATCTCACATGTGAGACTACAACATCTAACTAGCTATGTGTGAAGAATAGACGTGGTAGATATAATCCAACATCAAGTAAGCTTTGACCTTGTCTCTTCTTAATTATCATGGAAAATGCAAGCATAATTGAAAAATGTCACCTACACAAGGTAAGTGGCAAAGTTGAATTTGAAGGTGTGATGATGATTCATGGGATGAGCACATTGAAAGAGGCAAGCTTCACCCAAGTATTATGAGAAGATTAGCACACAGAGAGTTATACTGGTTCGGCCCAAAATCTAGGCCTACATCCAGTCCTCAGAGATCATGACCTACTAAGATTTTCACTATTCTTCCAAGATTCAGTGGGTTCTCAGAATGCAGCAAGACAACAATCATCCTTGAATGGACTACGAGCATAAATATTCTAACACCTAGAAATTTCTCTCCCCTTACAACAAGTCTTACGTGTAGAAACAAACCTATGACCTTTCTCTCTTGCTTACGTATACAAGTCTTATGAGCAGCAACGTTCTCTCCTACTTACACCCCTGTAAGTCTTACGAGCAGCAACATTCTCTACCGTTTGTACCTTGTAAGTATTATGAGCAGAAAGTCCTATTAGGAATTCTCTCAATTGCTTCTCTCGTAAGGATATCTACCCTCTCAAAGTCCCTGTACCTTAAGATCAAATGAAAATATGATTTGAAATGTATACAGACTCTCTCACAAAGCAAATATAATAAACACTGAAGTACAATATTAATACAGAGAAAATATGAATAATAGAGACTCGTGAATTTACTTGTATATTCTTGTTCTAAGTTCTCTATTTGATGCTCTCTAAAACTCTGTATTTGTAGTCAGTAGATTTTGTCCGTTGAACAATAGACGTTGTGGAGCAGAGCGTTTCATTGTAGAAAAGCATGCGTACGTTTGAAATCTCTGAACAAGATATCGTGGTAGGTACGTGCTTAGTTGGTCGTAATGATTTTATCTGCCATTGTTTGACTTTCTCTGTGAATCTCTGATTCAAACGATCAAACTCCTATCTCACCCTTAAAGTATATGTTAAATGATATTAAATAATAATAATAAGTGAAAACAGAATGAATAAATAACATTAAACTATGTTCGGATTGATCGCTGTAAGTCTGGTGCGTTTTGGCTTCTGACAGAGCATTACTCGAGTACACTGAGGGTTCACTCTAGTGTGATAGTATATTTTTTCCCTGAAGTTGCACTTCCATGTGAAAAAGCAAGAGTGCATTTTCTCACTTGCGAGTGATGTGGGTCCTCACTCGAGTACATCTTGTCTCACTCGAGTGTATATATATTTTGTACTATGGACTTACGTTTCTGGATAACACTCACAGCCTATCATTCAAGAGTGTGATTTTGCACTTGTAGGTGATGTAGGCCCCCACTCGAATGACAAATTCTCACTAAAGTGCGCCATTGTATTTCAGCTTCAGGCTTTGCTTCTGGACTGCACTTGCACAATTTTTCACAAGGATGTGTTTTAGCACTCGTAGGTGATGTGGGCTATCACCTGAGTGCATGTGTCCTCACTTGAGTGTATCAGCATTTCCTCACATTTGATCATCCTTATGCTCATACTTGCAGCACTATTTGAGAAAGTGTGTTTTCTCACTTGCGGGTGTTACTCCATCACTCGAGTATCAAAGCCATTGCTCGAGTGTACTTCTTACTTTAAGTTTTCCTTGATCTCAGGTCAACATTTCCTGCACCACACTTTGTAGGACTCGAGTGAGCTTGGGACTATCACTCGAGTATTGAGTCTGTGCTCGAGTGCAACGATCATTTCCTATCTCTGACATTGCTCTCTATCAAACACTTGCACGAGTGTGCCTTCATGCTTGAGTGCAAATCACTCCATCACTCAAGTTGTCTTAGTATTTTCAGCTAAAGACTACTTCTGTCAAACACTTTCAGTTTAACACTCGCTGTGCTTATTGTAAAACTGCTTATCACAAAAGTTCTAGCTTTCATCACTCGAGTGCATCAGTTAAAATCACAGCAATAGCCTCTGAACTTTGTGAGATGCATTTGGTAACATTTTCAACTATTGCCTAAACTTGCAAAACATGAGTTTCTTACCACAACACGCAATAATCTTTTGTTATCATCAAAACTTGGAATCTAACATTCTCTCCCTTTTTGATGATGACAAAACCTTTGTGATGGATTTTAGAAACTTGATTGAAGTAAAAATTTTTGAAAACATTTTCAAGATTTATTCACTAAAGTTTTGACTCATTTTTTAGATTTTTGCACTTAACCTCATAAGCTTCCTGCAATAGTTCCAATGGACACTTAAAGCCAAGATAAGTCATAGTACTATAATATTTGAACAGAAAACTTAGAAAAACATGAAAATGACCATATATAGATTAATAAATTTGTAAAGTACAATGGCAAACTTTAATCAACATTTACTTATGAAACCCAAATCATAAAAAAAACAGTAAAACATCAAGTCTACCCCAAATACATCAAAACTACCCAATACTCCCCCTTAAACCAAAAACTCCCATATCAGACTAGAATAGCTCAAAAACCATCACACGTCCTCCCCCATTTGTCAACATCAAGGAGAGGGTTAAGGAAAGGTGATGTCAGAAGGCAGAATATACACCACCATGGCGGTAGATGGATCAATAGGATCAAACCAAAGGGTAGAGATAATGGCTGAGGGGTGGAGGCTGCAGGCTGTGATGATGATGGCTAATCAAAAGTCACATCAATATGGGAATCTGTGTTAGTGAAGAGTACATGTGTCTGTGGCTGAAATGGTGAAGCTGTGGTAGGAATGGACTCTGGAGGCACCTTAATCCGAGTAGTCAGAAGATGAGTATGCAAAAATATCTCCATTTCAGTTATTTCTCGTGACTGTTCTTCTTATACCTTGAACATCAAATCCAAGTTTGTATTTTCCCAGTCCACCAACTTTGAGACTTGTGTTTCCATCTTGTCTACTAATTTCTCGTACTCATTTACCAGTTCCTTTTTCAGACCTGCCACCGCTTGTTTGATCACGTCGGCTAGATAGATTGGTAGTGATGCACTTAGGAAAGATGGAGGTGGAGATGGACCTTGTACAAAAGACTGAGTCTCATCACCTCTCAATGGTATGGCTTCTCACTGAGATGTGGCCTTGGTTTGACTGACTAGAAGAGTGATCCCCATGTGTGTCAACTGTGTCTTGCCAAACCTTAGGATGTTTAACCTCTAAATTCCTTCCAAATACCAAACCTTGTTATGCTGAAGTATGAGAGATACGAGTTGTGGATATGGTATTGTGATGGTTCGTGATGAAGAAAATCGAAATCTTCTCATCTCAACAAAGATAAGTTCACCAACATTCCTTCATTGGTCAGCTAGGAAGGAAGCCAACAGGAAGTAATCTCTTTGAGTAAAGCGGGTATAATTTTTGGATTTGTTGATTATGCTTCAGGTATAAATATAATGAAGAGCATGAATTGAGTCAAGCATATCGATAGGCTTAAAGTTAAGAGGTCCTATAGGGTCTTCTGGCCTTAATTGTTGGAAGACTTCATTAGCAAAGAGTGTGGGTGGATCGGATGGCAGTGCAACATAACCAAGTATATGGTTTATGATAGAAGGAGATATCATAATGTGTTAGCCTCTAATAGTGGTGGAAATTCCTTCCTCTAGCAATTCTCCGACTTTAGACTTTATGTTTTAGACTTTCAAGTTGCAGTAAAAGGTTCTCATAACAGTAAGGGAATATAGAAGATGCATATTCAACCAGGGACCATAGTATCCAAGGAAAGGTTGAAAATCCAAACTACAACTTTTCTTCAGATAATCCAAATCCACATAAACTATAGGACATAAACTTCTATGAGCAAACTCAGAATCAAATGGCTTCAGTTCCTGAATATTGAAGCCTTCTGGAGGAATTGTGTCTTGTTCTTCCTTCGGAGCCTATGAAGTAGAAGGTACTCCTGACTGTGAAGCAGCTTGACTGGTCTAGCCAACATGAAGAGAGCTCGAGGCACCGACTTAGGAGGTAATCTTGCCAACCAAGGCATTGAGCTTGGATTTGTCTATTGCTTCCCGGAGGTGCACATTGAAGGAATCATCAGAGGAAGACTCTTGAGGTTCTTTTGTGGCAGTCGTCTTTCCTATTCCCTTTACTTCCTTTAATTGAGAACGAATGATGATAGGCTCTTTGAAGACAACTCCCTTTGGTTTCTTAGGTGGGGTTGAGTCTTCTTAGCCACCTTAGCCTTAGGATGATTCTTCTTAGCCGTTTTTGATCTTTTCTTGCTCGTTTTAGGTTTTGGAGAGGGTGGCGGAGTAGGAGATGGTGTGGGTGACGGAGATAAAGTAGGTGTAGGTGTTGCTATTGGAGTTTCCGACTTACTGGCTTTGGAATGAGGAGGTGAAGGCATTGAAGAGTTTTGGGAAACTTGAGGAACCTTTGTTCTAACCATCTTGAATGATTTAGAAATGGATTGAGAAATAACAGTATAGAGAAAAACTTGACTGATTTTCGAAAATATTCTTTGGTTAGGGCAAGAAAAGGGAATTTATAATGATAAATATGACCTTGTTAAGATGATTGAAGAGTTGCAACTGAACTTTGAAGAGATTTGAGGTGTTTAATCGGTGGGTAACGGTCAGAGGTGAAGAGGTATGATTGTTGAGTGAGGAGACACTTTCGAGTGAGAAGAGGAAGTGAGACGGTTTGAGCTGTCGCGAGTCTGATATAAGCACCAACACTCGAGTGAAAACCTTAAGTGCTCGAGTGTTATTCATAACGCACTCAAGTGAACTAATTTTGAACTCGAGTGTTCCAAAATTTTTTTTGATAAAGCGTACTTGGTCTCAATGTATTTTGTTGTAATCTTTATCTTTGTACTTAAGTCCTCCAAGATCACTTAAGTAAACCATGTTTTGAGGCTGATTTATGAATTTGTACATCCATTCCTCCTCTTCTTTTTTTTTTTACTTGAAGGGCCTTTTGGTAAAAACACACAAACTTCAAAATCCTATATTCCTTCCACATCACCTTTTTGTCATTTTCATGTATTTACAAATTTTTTGGGGTTTTTCAAATTCAATATTTATCTGTCTTTTTCCCTAATTCTAACTACGTTACTAATGATAATATTATTAGTATTTATTAACCCCACTTTCACTCCTTTTCTTGCTCCCCAAAACATTAGTCCACCTCTTTAAATCTAATCCCCGCTTCCTTAAAGATATTTCTATTTTAAACAGAAAAATTGAAAATCAAGAAGGACATCATTCAAACGATAATAATCAAACCTAGCAATCCAATCCTCTCAACAATTAAGGTCTTTTTACCAATCTTTTTCTTGCTCTACAAGACGGGAGCGGGGCCTTTCCATTGAAGCCCCTCCATTGAGCTCAAACAGTGTGTTTGGCTTTATTTTTTTTAAAAAAATATTTGCGCAGTTCCTAGTTTTGTCACTCACAGGTTCTACTTGGATTGAAGGAAAATGAGAGAGGAAAGAAAAGTGGGATAGAAAATAAGGGAGGGAGGGAGTTTTTTCTTACTTGGATAGGGAAGAAAATGGGGGGAGAGAAAAAGTAAAGAAGAAAATGGTGTGGGTCCCACAGGTTTTTTTCCTCCCAAAATTTCTCTCAAAAACTGGAGAGATTTTGTGAGAAAGGCATATGCCCAAAATTGCCCTTGGATTTTACTTTTTTTTTTTCTGTCTAAACCCCCACCGCAACCATGCTTTTTTTTTTTTTAATACCTTGCACCGTAAAAAACCCCTGATTCTTGTAATCGAAAAAAACAAAACACCTTATTCAACCAAAAAAAAAAAATATCCTTCTCACCTACTCCACGTATATCTATAAAAATAAATAAATAATATTTAAAAAAAATCTGTTTTATTAATTTCTATTAAAATATTTTTTTTTAGGAAAAGGTGTTTCTCTTTTTATATTACACTTTAACCCTTTCATTTTTATATTATTTTCACCAATCAATTATAATTTAGGTTTTGGGATGGTGTATAATTTATTTATTTGATTTTATTGTATTTAATTTAAAAAAGTATCCACTTTTTATTTCTTACCTTAAAAAATAACATTTTATTTTGTTTCATTAAAATAAATCTTTATTATTTTAAATTATTTGATGATGTTAATATTAAAATGATTTTTTTATTATGATATTTAATTTAATTTTAAATATGATTATTTTAATACATGGATAAGGGTATTTTAGCCATCAAACATTTTTTTATTTTCTTTTCTCCCAATTTTTTCTCAATTATCCAAACAAAAAGAGTGATAATACTTCCAATCTATTTTTCTCCTTTTCCCATTTTCTCCGCTTCTATTTTCTTTCCTCCCATCCAAGCAGCGGGACAGTGTCATTCTCATATATGTTTTGGCTGTCGTTATCTATCCCTTCACCCATCGTGATCTTCTGAGTCCTTATCGTCGTCGCCCAAATGGTTATGTTCGCCATTGTCCAGGTCTGCACAAAATGTTTAGCGCACAAGTGAATCTGAGTGAAATTCTCTTTTCTTCTTCCTTTCGAGTGATAATCATCAAATGGTAGTGTAGTTGTAGGAGTGAATTTAAATAGAAATTTGAAGAATTGGGAGGGAAAATGGCCGCTAGGCAAATGGAGGAGGTACAGAAGAAATTGGCGATGCTGAATTATCCAAGAGCCAATGCTCCTTCTCAGTCCCTCCTTTTTGCTGGGATGGAGCGTTATGCCTTGTTGGAGTGGCTCTTCTTCCGGCTGTTAGGTGACAAGTCACCCTTCGCTCAGCAAAACTTACAAGGGGATGTTCTGGTTCGAGACGATGAGACTGCTCGCATTCAGTATTTGGCTGAGATTGCTAAGTTTTTGGGTATCACGACTACCATAGATACAGAAGCTATTCAAGTTAGTCATTTTCTTATACTGTATTGCTGATTTACTTTGTACATTGCTGCCTCTTGCAAATTTTTCGGTTTATGGCGCATTTGGAGGCATTCGTATAACTCTTGTTAATGCTATGAAATAGTGAACATAGCAAATTCCATTTTCAAGTCAAGTTTTTTTTTTTTTTTTTACAATGCAATTATGCATCATACTGATTTTTGGGGAGTTGTGACCATCTTGAAAGCTGGCGTATGTATAACAGGGACATGGAAGTTATGAAGACCGGACTGAAATGCTTCGTCTTATTGTTGATCTAGTTGAGGCTAGCATTTATGCTGATACTCCTGAATGGAGGTTATCCGCTGTTTTATCTCTTATGGTTGCTGATTAATGCTACGTGCTTTTTCTACTATTTGGCCTTGTGGAACTTATATAAGATTTCTGTGCATTCTGATTTTGTAGTGTGGATGACCAAGTAGCAAAGGACATTCAATTGATAGATTGCATTGCAGAAAAACAAGCTCAAATTTTTTCTGAAGAATGCAAGTTGTTTCCTGCTGATGTTCAGATTCAATCCATTTATCCATTGTAAAGATTTTTATTTCCTTTTCTTCCTTCCTATTGATTTTGCCTTTGCATTCTGTGATTATCCCATAGCAACTGGCCTTTATGTCATTGTAACGATGGGTATGTGATTCTCTCTGACAGGCCAGCTATATTCATATGTTTAGACTGTATCAAACATTTGATGTAGTATCCACAATGTTGAGCGCACAAGTGAATCCTACTTCCTTGTTGATAAACTAAATTGGGATGAGTTGTGGATAACAAATAATTGTTGCTATACAGAGAACCACACAGAGTATTAGATAACACAATGATATAAGCAAATTCCATGTGCTATAAGCATATTCATTGTATGGAAACATAAATTGATGAATGTCATTGCACATTTACATTATGCGGTTCTTAGAATTAGTGTGGTTCTTAGAATTAGTGTATGTTCAATGGCATTGGTGGCATCCTTTTTATACCGATTGTATCAGATAACATGTATAAAATATCATGACATGTTCTTTACATATTTTCCTTTGTTTAAAGCATATATCTTAAGTTCCTATAATGTCACAGGTGCTGCTAAAATAATTTGTTCATATGTTGCAATTATAAGCAAGCTAGCTTTGTTTTGTTGAATTTTGTTGTGAGGTGTTAAGACTTTAGGACTTATGGCTAATGAAAGAGTCACTCTTCTTGGGAGGTATTAAAATCTGAGGAAAGCTTTGTAGGTTGAGCAAATAGTCAGCTGTGGTGCACCCAGAGAAAGGTTACAAGTGTTGTTTGTGTAAATAGAGGTTGAATCTTTTTTATACAGGCAGTCTTGAGTTCATTGATATCATCAGAGTTTTTCAGTTAATATTGGTTCAGTCCCTTCTGTTTCTCCTCACCTTTAAAACTCTATTTTTTTAACAAATATAAGGGGATAAGCTTGAGTCATTTAGCCATTGGTAGATTCCATTCACCATCATCAAAGTTTTTGTGAGACTGAGGATGGTCAAATCTTACAACAGATGCCGTTTTGTATTCTGCTTAAATTGTACTCTGATGTCAGCCCAAGAAATCTCCATATAGGGATGTTGGTCTCATACTTTTATGATTTTGAAAGTATTTAGAATTTTGTTATTCATTAACCTATGTTCCATGAAGAGGTTCTTTTAGTGGCAGAAATTGCATTAGTATAAACAGTTAGGAAACAGATCATCCTATTAAAATTCCATTAAACCATTAATGAAACTCTTTAATGAACATGTCACCAAATTCATTTGTAAAATTCAAAATTTGATGTACACAATTGTAATGAAACTGCTGTACAGAAATCAAACTTGCTTCCTTTTTGAAGTTTTAGTTAGTAAAGCCACTTGGATGAAGAGAATTTAGCTTGTACATGTCATCCTACATCTTGTCTCATGGGATTAGTAAATAATTCTGCTTTAATCAAAGTTCATTGGCAGGCCAGATGTTTCTGAGTTGGAGGCAAAGCTTTCTGAACAATCAAAAATCTTGTTAAATCTTCAGCAGAAAGTTGATGATTTGGCATCAAAGGTTTATTACCAAGCTTATTAATTCCCTTGCTGTCTTTTTTGTGATTTTTTTTGTTTAAGAAATATATTATATTAAGAAGAGGAACATGCAAAAAATACAAATGAGGAGGAAATGACCATCCTCCCAATATAAATGACCAATTTGCTACATATATCAAATATCTTTTGAACTGCGTCCTATGCTTTCCCTGCAGCTTATCCTATGCAAATTGACATTTCTATCTAAGGTTTTAAAGCGAAAACTACTACAAATTTAGAATTACAGAACAACTGTGTGTTGAATTAATGACAGTTTTCTGCAGATTTTTATTTCTGAAATTTATGTTGCTTAGTTGCATTGTTATTTATCTCCAATTCTCCATCTGAAATATTTTAAAAAACCTTATTGTCATTCCTGCCTATCAAGCAGTACATGAGGAAAGTTTAGTGTCAATATTTTCTGAATGTAATTTCAGTTTTCTTATTTTGATGTAATTCCTGTTTGCAATATGTAGCATGCTTACAATCCAGATGAGGAGTATACTGAGGTGGAAGCCAAACTGCGGTCACATTTGGAATCTTTCCTGGAAACTGCAAGAACTTTCAATATAATATACACAAAGGTTTGACCAGCCATTCTATTAGTTGTGATGCAGATATTTTTTTTATCTTATTTCTTTGGAACCTAGCCAAATAATTTTTATCATGCTTTATATTTGGAGAAAACAATTGTGGCATTGGAGTGCGCCATCATCACTTGAGAATATTATTAAATTTTGGTTCAATTGGCCGAGGGAATAATATGCTTCTATCTAGCCCCTCAGAGTGTCTTATCTACCACTCTAAAATAGCTCCATCATAGAATCTATAAGGATGATATTTCATTAAGGCTAATGGGGTCACCTGGCTTTTAATTGGGATCTTACAAACATGTTCCATTAATTGATGCCCAGGCTGGTCGTATTGGTTAAATCTTGTAACAAGTTCTTGTTCATTATTTGACAAGGTCTTTGGATTTATGGTGCCACAATTTGAGGTGTATAGAAGTCAGAGAACAATAAGAAAGGACGTGATGACTATGAGAAAAACTCGGAAAGATATTTTGTATTATTGCCCTGTATATGTCTCATTTTTAGGCTCTTTGACTAACTAATTCAACAGTATATAATCATAACGCCTCTAACAGGCCACTAATAACATAATGACTAACAACAGATTTCCTTTAACACATTCCCAAATATCCGTCTTCAATTGTAAACTGAGGGTGACACTACACACTACTGCTAACCTCACTGATTCGCCTCTTCAACTTGAGCCTCATTCTGAAACACAACCTTGATGAAAGTTTAGAACATTCAGCGTTGTCCTGAATTGAGCAAAGCTGCTATTGGTTACAGCTTTAGTCAGTATATTAGCAACCTGTTCTCGTGCTGGCGCATTTACCATTTCCTTTTTGATGCCCTTTTCCCAAACAAAGTACAAATCTAGTTCAATATGGTTTTGTCCTCGTGTGTAATACTGGATTGGCAGATAAAGGCATAGTACAAAGATGTCACAAGGAGTCACAGGTACTGTACAAGACACGTTAATACATAATTCATGCAATAGAGAATCTATCCAGAAAACTTCTGACAAACAATTGGCTGAACTTTGGTATTCCCCTTCTGCGCTAGATCTGGAGACTAGTGATTGTTTCTTTGACGGTCATGAGACTAAATTAGAACCCAAAAATAAAGCATAGCCGCTTGTGGTCTGTCATCCACAGTAGTGGCCCAATCCGAATTTCTAATATTCAGATTACAGGTCATCTTCAACACCAACGCATACTCAAGTGCTCTAAGTATTTCAAAATCCTTTGACCAATTGCTCCATGTTCCTGTTGAGGATTATGCATAAACTAACATACTTGGTTCACAAGGAAGCTAACTCAGGTTGTGATAGTAGCATATTGGAGTGCCCCTACAATTGGTCGATAGAATGATGGGTCTTCAACAGAATTTTCTCCTTTCTTCCTTAATCAGGCGGTTGACATAGGAGTCTGCATTTACTTTGAATCTGCCATACCAGCATTGGCTAGTAAATCTTTGGTCTTGGGCAAAATTCAACTTCTGTCCTTTTAGAATCACTGCCAACCTTTGTCATCTCTTGTGCTCATTGCAAATTGTTCTTCAGTGTTAGCTTGATCAGTAAATTATCTCTTGTTATTAAAACACCGAAAACTTGTGTGCTTATGATTGTCTGATAATTGCAATTCTGAATGTGTCAAAGTTGGACTTCTGTTTAAGCTGATGAAATATTAATTTTTATGAAGGAAATTCGTCCCTGGACACACATGATGGAAGTACCTCAACTACATGGGTTTGGACCAGCTGCCAATCGATTGCTGGAGGCCTATAATATGCTTTTGAAGGTAAGAAGACCAACTTCCTAAAGTTTGATTAAGAAGTGGTTTTGGAATGCTGTTATTGCTTTGTAGAATGCAAGTGATGCTTGACAAAATTCTGTATGATCTATTTAATGTTAGTTATGTGTGTGTTTATATATGTAAAAACCTTTTAATTTTTAAGCTATTAATTGCTTAGATTTTATTTGTATACATGTTGGATTACATCACCATACTTGAGTCTTGAGCATTTATAACCTTTTTTCCCTATTCAACCTTACATTTGTCACAAGGTGAATTAACTTAGTTTTGTTATTTGTATATAATATGCATTCATCCTTCATCCTTTTACATGTTGAGAATATTCTATGGAGCATCAACACTTCAAAGTTGGGAAAGAGTTTGCGTTATATGCTATGCAACATTAATACATCTCCCAGAACTTCCCGTACTTTTTCTTTCTTTTCTTTTTTTCAAAAGAAAAGGAAAAAAGTTGCAGTTTTGAATATAGCTCCTGTATGGCCTAATAATGAACATAGACAATGTTGGGTAGTCTAGTCAGCACACTGGCAATAGGTATAGGTTACACTTTGCTGACTTGGCTCCCAACTAAGAAGGTTTATCCTGCCCTCCTAAATACTTATATATCATGTGAACAGATGCTACCTAAGGGTAAAATTACTGAAGGTTTTTGTCATTGTCTGAATTAAGCTTATTGAGTGATTTTGTGAGTGATTTTGTGCTGTACGAGTTAAATAAATGAGAGGATTTTTGTCTCGTAAAGTGAAAAAACACTTAAGTGCTCCCAAATAGAGGGGTTCCTTAAATGATGCAGATTCTTATGTTTTTCACTTTCTATTCGTCACAGTTTCTGGGTAGCCTGAGGAATCTTAGAGACTCTCATGCGGCTCTTGCTGTTGGATCTTCTGAGACAACTGGAGAGCCTTCTTCTGTTACGAGAATAATATCTGAATGTGAATCTGCATTAACAGTACTAAATCGGGACCTTGGAATTCTCTCAGCTTCTATTGATCGTGAATGTGGAAGGAAGATGAGTATGTAGTGATGAAACAGTTCTGAGATATGAGAGATCAAGCTGCCTAGAAGTGAGATTCAACTTTGGAATGTTTTGATGTTATGATATGGTAAATTGATTCGGTTGGTTGCTAGTAATGCCGAATATCAGTGGAAAAATCTTCAAATTTGATTCAGTTGGCTGCACTCATATTGTCTTAAGCATTATATCACTACTGTGCATAGTAGGGTCTAAATATCAATTTGTTTGTTTGAAAAGTTAGATATGATGATTATTTTAATGCTTGATACTACTCACCAGGAACTACTATTACCATTAACCCTCCGTTATGTACTACTTATCTATTATATATACTAAAAGCCGTGAACTTGCACGGTCAGGATCAACTCGGGATATTTTGCGGCTGCGATCTCTTCTTTTGTTTTCATTCCTGGCTGCTTGCGTGGCATTTGCATATTGGTTGCGATTTTTATAAATAGCTTGTGGTCCTAGGTTCATTCCTTTTGTTGTCTGTTGGCCGCCTTTGGTTGTGGTTTCTTTCTATTCTTTCATCGTGGCTTTGCTTATTTTTGTGTTTCATATTCTCAGAATTTCATAATTTAGGTTTTTTGCTCCTTTCTGGCGTTTGAGCTCTTACATCTCACTCTTCTTTCCCTTTTTTGGTTTTTCGTAGGTGTTTTGATGTGGTCTGATGTTCGGAAATAGGTGCCCCTTCTCGATTCTTTGTATTGATGGTGTTTCTTCTTTTTTGATATTTTTCTTTGTTGTTTGTGCTTCTCTTTTGTCTTATGTTATTCTTTTTTGTTTTTCTGGGTTGATGGTGTTGCTTCTGTTGTGATATTTTTCTTTATCGTTTGTGCCTCTCTTATGTCTTTTGTTGTTCATTTTTGTGTTTCTGGGCCTTAGGATTCTAGGATTCAGATCGTTGCCTCTTCTTTGTGTTCGATTTTTCAGCCTGCGTTTCACTATCCTTTTTTTTGGGTTTTTGGTGAGCTTTGCCTGTGTGATATTTTTGTTTTGTCTTGGCTTCTGTTTAGATGTTTATCTTCATCGCTTGTGTCTCTCGTTTTTTCTCTCCAATATTGATCGTGCGTTGTTGCTTTTCAGTGCTTGGTGGCGTTGTTTGGTGACTCTTGGATGGGTTGTTATTGAACTTCGTTGTCTGTGCAAGTTGACTTTGATATTTACCAGAGTAGTTTAGTGGGAGCTGTTCTTTGTGGCTGCTGGATTTGTAGTTGAGTTTTGTTTTGTATTTTTTTTAGTTTGTTTTCGAGTTTTTATTTTTGGCCAGTTGTTTGGCTTATTATTACTGCTTCACTGTAAAAGGAAGTCTCTTCGGCCAGTAGTTTGGCTTTTTATTAGGTCTTCAATGTAAAAAGAAGTTTTTGTACTTGGTCTTTGGCGAGTTTGATTTGGTGAATAAGATGTCCGTTTTGGGTTATCCTTTTTCTTTTTTTTTTATCTGGTTTGGTTTTGATAATTTTTGTCCTGCTGGTTATATTGCTACTTAATTTTTTGCCGCTGTAAAGAGAAGTCCTTGTGTTATTTGTTTTTGGATTCGATTCACTGATGTGAAATTTGAAATTTTTAGGGTTGGTTTGTTTTAGTCTTAGAAAAGAAGGGGGTGCGGTTTGCATATATCAAAGTCATTCAGGACATGTATGAGGCGGTTACAATCAATGTTAGAACGCCTGGAGGTGTAACAAAGGACTTTCCTATAGGGATTGGCCTACATCAGGGATCAGCTTTGAGCCCTTATTTGTTTAACCTAGTGGTAGATGTTCTAACTAAGCCTATAAGAGAGGAGGTCCCTAAATGCATGCTCTTTGCGGATGATATAATTCTGTTGGCTGAATCCAGGGAGGAAATTAATTCTAAACTCGAGATATGGAGACGTACTTTGGAAGTGAAGGGTTTTCGTCTGAGTAGGAGCAAAACTGAATATATGTATTGTAAGTATGATAAGAGACAAGGTCGAAATGATGTGGAAGTTAAATTGGGGGGCAAGTCATTCCGCAAGTGACAAAATTTCGGTATTTGGGATCAATTATACAACAAGATGGTGAAATTTATGGAGATGTCAATCACAGAATTCAAGCTGGTTGGTATAAATGGAGAAAAGCTACTGGTATTATTTGTGATCGGAAAGTACCTAATAAAGTAAAAGGGAAGTTCTACCGCACTGCTATAAGACCAGCAATGCTATATGGTAGTGAGTGTTAGGCTTTAAAGGGATTACATGAGCATAAAATGGAGGTGGCTGAGATGAGGATGTTGAGATGGATGTGTGGTCATACAAGAAAAGATAAGATTCGTAATAATCATATTCGTGAACGAGTTGGAGTGGCCTCTATTGAAGGAAAAATGGTCGAAAGTCGTTTGAGGTGGTTTGGACATGTTCAACGAAGGCCGTTGAATGCACCGGTGAGGAGGGTTGATCAAACCGTATGGAGTCCTGTAAAACGAGGTCGAGGAAGGCCGAAACGAACGCTTAATGAAGTCATTGAGAGAGACCTTTTGATTAATAATATATCTAAAGATCTGGTTTTCGATAGAGCACAATGGTGTCGTGTGATCCATATAGCCGACCCCACCTAGTGGGATTAAGGTTTTGTTGTTGTTGTAGGGTTGGTTTGTTTTGGTTTTGGTTTTTCTTTCTGCTTCTTTATCTTTTTCTATGCCATAAATTCCTGTGGTGAAGGGTATGTGGAATGCACAATGTATTAAATTTGGATGGTGATGGATTAGAATCTAAATATTGCCTAGATGGTTGGATTTCCAAGTAGGATTTTTGTCATTTGGATGATTGTCTTCTTGATTTTCAATTTTTGTTTAAAATGGAAATAACATTATCATTGCTGCAGTGGTTATTTTGGATGTCTTGGAGGGGAGTGGGGCCTCTCTGATGAGCCTCCATTGAGCTCAAA
The DNA here is from genome assembly GCA_963210345.1 of Inga oerstediana. Taxonomy (NCBI): domain Eukaryota; kingdom Viridiplantae; phylum Streptophyta; class Magnoliopsida; order Fabales; family Fabaceae; genus Inga; species Inga oerstediana. Next base: position 11,571,893 of record OY723404.1, on the reverse strand, counting down.
CAATACGCGTTTGGCTTTATTTCCAGGTCATCTAACCCGGATCGGAAACTGGCGACCCGGTCACTAAACCAGTCTGGTCCGGGTCAAGTTTTTTTATTATTTTTTTTAAAAAAAATTTCCTTTAGAATTTCATACTATAAGTCTAAAATATTTCATTTCTCACCAGTTTGGTTCTGATTTAGCTCCGATTTGACCCACTAACCCTTGATCTAATACCCCAACCGGTTCACTGACCGGTTCGGATTTAATTACCTTGCTTTATTTTTTAAAAAAAAGTTGCCTAACCCTATTTTTGTCCCCCTCAGCGTTATTCTCATACATAGGCCAATCAGAACTTTGATTTATAGCGCGGGAAATGCTATATTTTACCTCCAAAAAAACTCTAATTTATGGCTAATTTATTTCATTTAATAGAGCTAGAAATTCTTCATTTTGCCTCTAAAAGCTTTGCAAATTGCAGACTTGCAGGTGTGTGATTGAAGAAATCTACTCATATCAACAGCATTAGTATCCTTATCCATAGCTCAATTTTTGTCAAGACTCCAAATGTCCTCTCCCTTAGAAAATGTAATCAATAAACCAAGGATTAACGCACCAATGAATGATATCAGTATAATATCACTTTTTGGATTTCTCCCCTCTCACCTAAGAACAAGAAGAACCAAGCCCTTTGCTACACCCCAAGTGACTTTTGAGGATTGTCTTGTCCCTAGACGGATATAAATCCTATTCTATTGAAACTTGGTTGTGATTTAAATATGAACACACTTTTTAGGTGGTAGAGATCAGCGCGAAGATGGTTTCATGTTATAAAGGCAGCAGCTACAAGATCACGATGGGTGAAGGGACAAATAACGACAGCCAAAACATATATGAGAATGACACTGAGTGACGAAACTAGGGACTGCGCAAATATTTTTTTTTAAAAAAATAAAGCCAAACGCACCGTTTGAGCTCAATGGAGAGGGGCCTCAATGGAAAGGCCCCGCTCTCATCTTGGAGAGCAAGAAAAGGATTGGTAAAGGGGCCTTAATTGCTAAGAGGATTGGATTGCTAGGTTTGATTATTATCGTTTGAATGATACCCTTCTTGATTTTCAATTTTTTTGTTTAAAATAGAAATATCTTTAAGGAAGTGGGGATTATATTTAAAGAGGTGGACTAATGCCTTGGGGAGCAAGAAAAGGAGTGGAAGTGGGGTTAATAAATACTAATAATATTATCATTAGTGAGGTAGTTAGAATTAGGGAAAAAGACAGATAAATATCACTTGAACTTGAAAAATCCTAAAAAATTTGTTAATACATGGAATAACAAAAAGGTGATGCGAAAGGAATATGAGATTTTGAAGTTTATGTGTTTTTTTTCAAAAGGGCCTTCAAATTAAAAAAAAAATAAAAGAGGAGGAAAGAACCAACACTTTTTAAGTAGAAGAAGTCGTCTTCACCCAAAAAAAGAAACAAGAAGACAAGTAGATGTTGAATTGTTCGCTCATGAGAATATCCATATTCCTTGTATCCAAACTTTTTCTTATTAAACTTCTTGGATTTTTTTATTACCCAACTTTGTCACTTACGAGTATATTCACATTCTTTATATCCAAATAGAGCTAGAAACTCAGAAAAAACTTGTTGCTTTTTTCCATATTTCCATTGAATTGTCATTTCTCCACAAACATAATAACAAGTCAATCAATTATTTGCCAACCATAGCTCATTCCTGTAAAAAAAACACCCTTCTAGACCCAAAAAAAATTTCGGATTTCTTTAATGATTTAGCTTAACCAATATCAACACCGACAACATCAACTTATTATTTAATTTCTTCTCCTGTTTGATCGCGACCACCTCTTTAAACCAAAGCAAACATACTACTTTCATAGTATGTTTGCTATTGTTGAGATTAAGGAGGTCACTTTTTTTTGGATTAGGCACCCACGGGGTGCTTGGCCAGGATCGAACCTGGATAGAGAGGCACTTAGGCCTCAAACCCTGCCATCTGCGCCATAGTGCACTGGCTTAAGGAGGTCACTTTAGATGTACAAAACCTTATAGATTTCCCACTCGGCAGAAATCAGGATTTTGGGTTTGGAGCCGGCGATCGGGCTGGACGATTCTCTTTGGGACTGACTTCTCCAGGAACCAGTACCGTAAAACCTTTCCCATATCTTCTTCTCCAATTGCTGCAGCTCTTTATCTACCAACGACAATGTCTCCAGGGACGACAGGTCCATGATGCAGTTGGGATGAATATGATTCTCAGTAACATCGCAGCAGCACGAGTAGCGACGCCACCTCGGCGGCAACATCTACTTCCGACACTTGGCAAAAGCTGCAGAAGTGGAGGTGGAGAGAATTTGGATTTTCAACCAACGGAAGTTGGGGCAGATGGGTAGGCATCTGCGCTACACCAATCCGTTCCTGGGTTCGATCCCAGGAAACGGAAGGTGTAGAGAATTTCCGTTGGGAGCTCTCTCCCTTAGGGCGCCTCAAAGAGGTGAATTCCTGTCGGGCCTATCAGATTGGGGGCGCCAGGACTAGTCGGTTGTCGGGGGCCATGTCGGTAAATCCGGCGTTGGCCTTCAGGTTAACGCCGGATACCTGGAAGGTGGGTGCACCGAAGGCCAAAAATGGTCCATTGCATAAACCATAAAAAAAAAAAAGAATTTGGATTTTCGAGGGGGAGAAGAAAAATCACCGGAGAAAAGAGGTTATATTATTTGAGAGGCATTCTGGTTAAAGCACATAACTTCAAAATCCTGGATTCCGAGCACATCACCTTTATATTATTTTCAAGTGTTAACAGTTTTTTTTTGAGTTTTCTAAATTTAAATTATATTTATCTGTAATTTTCTCTTATTTCCCCTTAAAATTAATATTTTGGATAATTTTTCAGATTATCGTTTGGATAATATTAATAGAAAGATCGTTATCTTTAAAGAGGTGGGCTAGTATATTGGGAAGCAAGAAAAGGTGTGAAAGTGGACTTAATTAATATTAATAATATTATGTGAAGTTGTTATAATTAATATTTTGGATAGTTTCCAGATTATTGTTTGGATAATATTTTCGGATTTTGAGTGCATGAGTAATTGCTAGCCATTAGAATTTATAGCCATTATTTACTTTGTATTTGTTGTGTTGGTGTATTTTTAGTTGCATGTTTATGTAGGCATTAATAGCGCTAACGGTCGAGTTGCTTGTTGAGGAGGCTTGGGTTGTGCATTATTTTTGTACAGTTCGTTTTGTTTCTTTTTTATGTGGGGTATGACATAATTGGTGATGTTTGTAATTTTTTTTGAGTTTTAGTTGTTTTTTGTGCTAGTTAGCCTTATGCTTATGTCATATTTTGACCTTGCCTATTTTATATTAAAACTATAAATAACATATAAATATATGTTAGGCAACTATGGGGTCAAGTAAATGGGAAGGTGAAAAGGGAGAGTTTGGGATAGCTTATTTTTGGGATATAAGTACTTATTACGTAAATCGAGATAAAACTCCTCTCATATACTTACCTCGTATACCATAAATAGAGATTTATAAACACGATTTATAAACACTTATAAGTAAAAAATAAATTATTACAAATGGGCACTAAATCTTTGATTAAATGGATATGCACATTTAATAAAAAGGTGCTAGCCCCGAGTAATAGCCAACACACTTGATATTCTGCTATTTTTGGCCAATGATAGCAAGTTTAGGACATCTCGTGATATTGATCGTTTGATTTGTGCTGAGATACTAGACAAAGAGGAACATCAAGAACTTTATGAAGCAGTAAGCAACTTCATGATGCATGGGCCATGTGGAGTATCAAATCATAAATCACCTTGTATGAATAATGGTAGATGTACCAAGCATTTTCCCAAGTCTTTTAATTCAAGCACAGTCATTCATAAAGATGTTTTCCTGCATTATAAAAGATCGGACATGGTAGAGAAGTTTTAAATAATATTTGTCATACCATATAATCCATACTTGCTCTTGAAGTATCAAGCATATATAAATATTGAGAGGTGTAACCAAAGGTAGTCCATCAAGTATTTAAGTATGTTAGCAAGGGACGTGATCGGGCTACTGCATCTTTCTATGCAACATCTTCTTCATCATATGATAGTGTTGTTCACGATAAGATAAAGATGTATTATGATGTAAGGTATTTGTCACCATGTGAGGCTGTGTGAAGGATTTTTGATTTTGACATTAACTATGGAAAACCTTTTGTGGAAAGGCTTTCCTTCCATTTACCGGACCAGCATACAGTAATATATGAAGATAACAATGATCTGGATGATGTATTGAACCAAAATATGTACAAGAAAACAATGTTCCAAGCATGGGTGGCTGCAAACAAAAAATACAAGCAAGCTAAAGAATTGACATACTCTAAATTCCTCACAAAATTTCTATTCAAGAGAGATACTCAAGAGTGGGATTTACGGAAATCTAGATTCTCAATTGTGAGATTGTATCATGTTCCCCTAGGATCTAATGTGGCCTTTTACTTAAGACTATTATTAACATCGATAAGGGGGCCTCAATCTTTTGTAGATAAACGGACAGTTGTTGGTGTTGTGCACAACACTTCTTGAGATGCTTGCTATGCTAAGGGTTTGCTGGATGATGATAAGGAATATATAGATGCAATTAGAGAGGCTAGCCAATGGGCATCACCATATTACTTGCGACACCTTTTTGGAACCTTGCTATTTTGTAATTGCCTTGGACGCCCTAAGGTAGTTTGACAACAATCATGGCACTTAATGGTAGATGACATAGTCTATAGACTGACAATTGATCGGTTATCCAGGTGAGTATTTATATTTAAAACATACATTGTTTTCTGACTTAAATTAACTGGTACTTTTATGAAATTAATAACTTTTATCCATGATAATATAATGTTTTCATCATATTGAAAGTTTGGAAAAGATATTAATTCAATTATTAACAACTAAATTATTATAATGTACTCCCTCCCATAAAAATTATATGAATTTACAGTAAAAGTTAAGATTTTTTTTTAACCAAAACGTCTATTATTCTAAGACCCACAGTAGTACAACTTGTGTTTTTTTTCTTATTTGTTTGAAAGACATCAATTTTGTATTTCTTTCAATTCAATAATATTCTATCAAATAAGTACCTATATGCATATAATTTTTATTAGAGAAAAAGTTTCCATTAGCCTCCTTTCTTTGCTTGCATGCATAATGACACGTTTGCATTTATTTTTGTAGGGCCCTTATCTTATTTCCATATTTTTTAGAGTGTTTGTGCGCAGTTCTGCGGATACACATGAATAGCATAAATATATTGATAAAAGGACATGATTATATTACAGGAATTCCAGCACAGAGTGTGTTTATAGTAATTACAGACCTTAAAATAATAAAAAGGTCTTCAGATAACCAATAGTTGCTGGTAAGTACGCTTTTGCCCCTTTGAGCTGCTGTCGTTTGCTGGAATATTTTCCAAGTGTAGGAAAGGGTGAGATTTAAACGAATCTCAGTAGTAATATGTAATCAATCATATAAAATACGATAGATAAATATGCTATACGCCATGTAATGCAACATAATAATAATACAAACAATACGACATGTGCACATGAGTCAGGGTTACTCCCCTACTAATCCATAAAACTCTGTTGGGTTCTTGCTCACAACTAGGTAAAGGTGCCCCCTCGCACTCTCGGCAATACAGTGTTCATATTATAAAAGATGGCATACACAAAGCATATAAACATTCACATAATATATGAAAGATAGAGTTACTAACTGGAATTACCCTTTCCTGCTCTACTGCTTGTTCAATATATTTGATTCGGCTAGGGCTATTGATATGTCCTAAAATTCCAAATGTACAAGAATTGAGTTATTACTCATTTATGTAATTACATGGTTGCCATTACTTTTATTTCGCATCCTAACTAAAATCTGCCAGAATTTTCCTTAACCTTTGAAAATTCATAACTTTATATACAAATGTCCAATTCTGATCATTCTAAAGGCTATGTGACCCTTAATTATTCTATTTCCAGGAAAAAATATAGCCATTAGTCATCTAGACGTACATCAATACAGAATTCTACTTTATTGGCCAGTACTCCAGAATTCATTCTAAATTCATGGTCTAACTTTGAAAAATTGTATCTTTCAATCCACTTGTTCAAATGGCTTATATTACCTATCAAATTAAATCACATGATATTAAATTTCATAAGGTTTAAACTAGGTTTGGCCATTCAAAAGCACACCAAAACACACTTGTTTCTAGAAAATGAATCTAGCAGCAAGGTCATCCAATTTCCAAAAATTCCAGAATTATATATAATTATCCAATAATTATAACCACATGCTTTTTTCAAATGACCATTTTGCCCATATATTTTTTATATAATTAAATTGGGCCTTCTCCTTGTTCCTCTTCTTAGGCAAAAATCACAATTAATTGGGCCTAAGACTTGTGTTCTTTCACTCATTATGTTGGATTTCCATAATGGGCTTTTATAAAGACACAAATCATATTTTATGTCTTATTGTAGCTAAAAATTCATGTGGCCACCAATTGCACTGTTTGGCTATTTCAAGTGTGTCAATATTCACCATTTTATTCCCTTTAATACTTCAAAGGTATAAAGGAACTTTGGTAACTAAAATTTGAGATGTTACATTTCTCCCCTATTTCAATAAATTTCGTCTTTGAAATTTGAACGTCTACACCTTGGAGATGCTTCTAGACATTTAGTCTATCCATCTCGTGTGCAAGCTCAATAAGCATGTGACACAAGTCATTATTCAATTTATCTATTTCTTATGCAAGCTCACTGAGCATGCAATACAATCATCATATTCTTAGATCTCTGATAGTATTCAGCATTTCTCATTCAATATTTGAATTCAACATTCAATGTGCAATATAAACATCTAGCACATAAGATCGTACAGCTGAGGGTCACTACCCCCAATCTTCAAATCACTGTCGGTTATAATTCTGAATACATTTGCCAGCCTAAGGGCACACTGGTCCACTAGGTCTTAGGGCCTCTGGACACACTGGTATATTACAACATAACTTGCATATAGGATCTTATAGCCTAGGGATGCTGCCCCTATGCAATCTTGCACACTGAGTCTTATAGTTCAGGGAATCACCCCTATGCTAACAAGCACCTCGGGACTTACTGCCTAAAGCCTCTGCTCATCACCATTATTAAATATATAATATTCTTCCAGCCCAAGAACATACATGTCCATCAGACCTTATGGCTTTAGGACATACAGTTCATCATCTTTGCTGAATACATATCGAGATTAACAACCTTAAGACATACAACCCATTAGGTATTACTGCCCTGTACAAACATGTACATTGGGGCTTACTCCTAACATGAGTGGGTATTTGATTATGGGGGCTACAATGTTGAGAGTATTCGCCACCGTTTTTCCTTACTGCACTAGAGCTCATCCCAATCTCTATTTACATGTGTCACCACGAACTACATTGGTTGTGTGACCGTCGACCATACAAGTTGTACCCTGTAAACAACACTGGTTTATGTCACTGTACACCACACAAGGTGTAATAGTGTTGACCACACCGCCTCAGTACTCAAGGAAAATCATTTTATGCCATACAAACTATGTTACTGTAGACCACACCAGTCTAAACATAACTTGGGATGATCAAAATTGGTGTGACTGTTAACCTCTCCAGTTGTCCTCAAATGTTACACATAAATTTATTATGCCTCCGTTGCCCACTCTGATGTTTCACACTGTCAAATACAACATAGGTGAGGCTGCACTATCTGCCCACACTTGCCTTACTATCTCAGTTGGATCCACATAGCCTTCCATAGTAACACATGTTCATTAATAGAAAATGTGATAAATAAATATGCAATACATCATATAATGCAATAGAATAATAACACTGTAATTCATCACAGTCGGAAAAGTGCACATATTTAGGGCCAACCCTGTTAGAACCTCGACTTTTCCGTACCTCAGTCCTCTGATTGGGCATATCGGTGTACCCTCATGGTACTATGTATTGGTGTACCTTTCTGTTACTATGTATCAGTGCACCCTTATTGGTATTTGTATATCAGTGTACCTGTAGGCATTATATATCGGTATACCCGTAGGCACTGTTTATCAGTGTACCCTTTTCAATACTGTATGTTGGTGTATCGGTAGGTACTGTATATCAGTGTACCCGTAGGCACTGTGTATCATACATATTATAGAAGATGGCATATACAAAGCATATACAAATTCACATAGTGTATGAAAGAAAGAGTTACTAAGCATGCTATCCAAGGAATAGCCGCAGCATCCTTTCGTTTTGATGCAACATAATCACATATGGAACTTGTAAAATATCATATTGTAATTAAATATAGAATTATAATTGATCTTGACTCACAAGTAGACAATTATGATTATATATTTAATTAGGGTGGGATAGTTTCGTCTTATATTTTCTAAGTTGCCCACAAGTATTAGGATATATAAATAATATACTCTAGGCCCACCAATTTGAGATAAATGCATGCAATGCTAGGTTCTTTGCCCATAGGTAGAATTTAGTGATACGCATTTATATATTGCATGTTTCCATTGGTGCATAACATGCATTCAAAAGGCACAGAATTCGTGATTGTCTCAAAAATTTATCTTCAGAGCTAACTTAAATTTCTAAATTGCAGCACCAACTACTTTCCCTAACCTTTTTGCTGACAATACTGATAAAATTGTGCTGGATGTTACCAATTACCCTAAGTGGAGAGAGGATATAACTTTGCAAATTGATATGCTGCAAATACACTTTATTATGGAGAAACCTATACCTCCCAAACTAACTGATAAGTCAACTCAAGCTGAAATTGACTATCAAGAGTGTTGGGAGCACTACAACCGCATGTCCTTGTCTTATATCAAGACTAGGATCCAGAGAAGCATTAGGGGAGCGATTCCTAAATGTGAAACTGCTAAAGAGTTCTTGGAAGCTGTTGACAAACAGTTTAAGCGAACTCAGAGTAATACAAGATAGATCTATCTTGTGTTCACCAAAAGAGATCAGTACTTTAAGACCTAGAGATAAGTTAGAGCCCCCTATTCCCGTAAACAAGATGTTATTAGCATGAAGTTTGCTTGAAAATGAATGTGCAGTATTGGTTATGACTAAGGGAAAGTGGCTCTGTTACGGATTGGGGATTTTTGTACATTTTTTTAGGTTGATTGGTAAAATTGTACTATACTTAAATTTAGGATGTTAGATGCTCTTGGCAAAATACTTTATATATATTTTTACACCTTAACTTTAATATTTAATTATGAACTCATCAATTTTTCACATTCACTTGTCATATTTTAATTAAAAAAACTTGCTAATTCATATTTATGAGCACAAAATTATCACATATTCTTAGAGTATCACACTACATAAAATTCTTTCAATTTGAGAATTCAAATAATCTCACAAAAAATTATAATAAAATAAAATACCGAATTTATAAAAATAATAATAAATTATAAATTGTGAGCTTTATAACCTACACTCTTCTAAAAGTATGTGGCAAGTCATGTTTTATAAAATCTTTTATTTCAATATATAAGATACTCTATGGAGTTCTAAAGTAATTATTACTTATTAGTAACCTTTTATCTAAAGGAGCATATCAAAATTACTCACCTGAGTTACCTCCTACTTAATAAATAATCAATGATTTTTAGTACTAAAGAAGGATAAAGTTGAAAAAAAATTGAAATCTTAATTACCTAATTATATATTTTCTTTATTTGTGTATTTTAATTATAAATACTTAATATTCACTTTGTAGTTCAATTTTTTTTTAAGGTGGGTCTATATTAAAGACAAGGGGGAGTAATAAATTATGAGATGGGTTATATAATTTGAGATACTCCTTTTGGTTTTCAATGTATGATCTAATTGAATCTTGGTTCTAATTAAAGGTAATACATATTTTTCATAATTGCCAAATCTTTTTCTAATTTACATCTACCGATATTACCTCAATAATAATAAAATAAGGGAGAGATGAAGGGAATTAATGAAGATAATTTGAGTGCTTTAAAAAAACACATCATGCTCCTCCAGTCCTTAATATAAGACATACTCCATCTAGTCCTAAATATAAGACAGAGTTGACTTTTTTTGAAGAGATTAAAGAAGCTAAATAAGTTACTTAATCATATTATATGTTGGGTATTCTTAGATTATATATCAGTTTATTAGTCAAACTAGTTAGTTTAGAGGAAAAAGTAAAATATAAATACTCTAAAGTAATTTAATCATCTTCCTCAATCTCTCCAAAAAATTCAACTTTGTCTTACATTTAAGACCGGAGGGAGTATTTACCTAATGTGATTAGATTAAGGAAGTTAGTTAATACTCCCTCCGGTCCTAATTATAAGATAAAGTTGACTTTTTTGGAGAAATTAAGGAAGCCAATTAAATCACTTTAAAATATTTATATTTTTTTCTTCAAACTAAGTAATTTGATTAATAAACTAATATATAATCCAAAGATACTAAAAATATAAATATTCTAAAGTGATTTAATTGACTTCCTTAATTTCTCCAAAAAAGTCAACTTTGTCTTATAATTAGGACCGGAGGGAGTATGGCATATATTCTCTAAAACATTCTAGTCATCTTCCTTAATTCTTTGATTCCCTCTCCTCCTTGATTATTGTTGAGGGAGAATCAATATGGGTACATTAGAAAAATATTGACAAATATATAAACTTTGCTTATATTTAGAATTAAGATCAACTCCCAAATATGTCTTATATTAAGGACTAGATGAAGTATTAATTAATTTAACTAACTTTTTTAATCTAACCAAATTAGATAAATAGACTTTATATTAAGGAATGGATGGAATATGAATGATTTTATTCTTTAGCATATCACCATTTTATTTAAACATAAATATTTTACCAAAAATATAAATAGAATTATATTTTAAGAAATCAATAAATGTTCATGAGAGAGACTATTAATTCTTTTTTTAAAAAAAGACTCTTATGGTGCTTAATATAAGAAATATTTACGTGATTTGATTAAATTAAGTAAGTTGGTTTAGTTATTTAATATAACATATATTTTCTAAAACATCATAATCATTTTTCTTAATTTTCCTCTTCCCTCTCCTCCTTAATTATGGTAGAGGAAGTATCAATAGAGGTAAATTAGGAAAACATTGAAAAATATAAAAACTAGGTAATTCCTTTGGTCCTTATTATAAGACACTAACTAACAATTCTCACAAACCAATAAAAATAGTTAAAAGTATTGAAGTTGTCTTAAAATTCAAGTGATTTCAATATTACCCTTACCAACTATATTAAACTTAAATATCATATTAATTATTACTATCTCCCACTACCCTTATTAAATATGAGTAGACATGAAAAAATGAATTTAATGCTCCTTGAAAAGTTATAAGTGCTTTAGAAAAAGGACTAAGAATTTTTGTTAGTTGATACTTTATAATAAAGATTAAAGAGAGCATTATATTTAGGGAAAATCCTTCTAAAATATATTAGAAATAGGGAAATCCCTATTCAGTGCTTTGAAATGCAAAAATCCATATCAGTCCAATGTCAGTACGGATGAACAGTGAGGGCGGCGCCAAAAGACGATTTTGCCCTTCAGCCCTCATTCTTGCCACTTCAGAAATAACAACACGCGGTTCTTAATTAACAACTCCGGATTCTTGATTAACAACTCTAATTTCATTTATTTTTTTCACAATAACAATACCGGTCTTGTTATTAACAACTCCGCATTCTTGATTAACAACTCCACTTTATTCTTTCACATATTTGCATCTCAAAAATATAGTATTATTAATATAAAATACAGTGTTGTTAATAAAGAAAAAGATGTTATTATTAGCCCTGAAACTTAAATTACGAAGTTGTGAAACAAGAAATGAGAGTTGTTAATGTAGAATATGGTGTTATTAATAACAAGACGGGTGTTGTTATTGTGAAAGTAAAAAGATGAAACTAAAGTTGTTAATCAAGAATATAGAGTTGTTAATTAAGAATTCGGAGTTGTTAATTAAAAGCGCGTGTTGTTAATAAAAAATGAGATGTTGTTATTGGCCTTGAAATTTAAATTAGGAAGTTGTGAAATAAGAAAGGGGAGTTGTTAATCAAGAATCCGGAGTTGTTAATTAAGAACCGCATGTTGTTATTTCTGAAGTGGCGAGAATGAGGATTGAAAAGTAAAATTGTCTTTTGGCGCCGCTCGTATTATTTATCCGTACTGACACTGGACTGATCCGAATTTTTCAATTTCAAAATATCGAATAGAGATTTCCCTATTTTTAAAGTAGGTAAGAGGAATTTTCCCTTATATTTAACACGAAGATCAACCACCTAAAATATGTATATTAGAGCCGATTGTTTTTATTTTTTTAAAGCATACCAAAAAGACAGACAAACGTGTGAACATCGTTCCTGAGGCGCCACGTTCCCCCAACAAACGGTTATCAACTGTCACCTGCCGATTCCCTAGGTGCTTCACACTGCTCTCTTCACCACCGCCCAATCCAAAAATGCTTCCCCGATGTCCCTTTCTTTTCTTCCTTTCCCTTCTCTCTCTCTGTCTCTCTCTCACTCTCTGTTCTCAAATGGAAAATTCCGTAGCCAGTGATCCTTCAATACTTTCTCTTCTCGCTCTTTTTCGCTCTCCGGCTTTGATTCTTCTGCTGAATCTGCTTGTCGCCGCCGTTCGCTGCGATATTCCGACGACCCTTGAAGGCCCCTTTGAGCCCGTCACTGTTCCTTTCGATCCAAATCTGCGCGGCATCGCCGTTGATTTGCCCGACACCGATCCCCGCGTTCGGCGCCTCGTTCAGGGTTTCGAGCCTGAGCAGATTTCAGTGTCTCTCTCGGTGAGCCATGATTCAGTTTGGATCTCATGGATTACAGGTATCCCTAAACTCTCAAACTCTTAATTAATTTATGATAAAATCTACTCAGTACTTGACGGATTTGGTGAATGTTTGTTTGTTTGTTTGTTTAATACGGTCTAAAATGATTGCAATGTTGCCTTTTCTTTTTATCTCTACTCAAAACTTAACGCCAAACCCCAGTTCAGGCGAGGATTAACGATCTGTTACATTTATCGGGGACTAATATTGATTTTTTCTGTTACTTTATTGCTTGCGGTATATTTCACTGGGTGCATTTTTTTTTACAAGCAGCACTTCACTGGGTGGATTGAATCAATTTTCTAAGCACTAAAGCATAAATTCATCTTTTAAGTATCGAATATTTTCAATCTGGGATATTGTTTTGAACAAAAAAAAATTGTGGGATATTGTCACTATGATATATTCATTGGGTCACATCACACTGTTTTAGACTTCAAAGGCTCCTCACTTTGAAGATTTGTCTTCACTAATTTGCAGGTTGCACATTAGATATTGACGTGCTAGTGAGTTTATTGCTGAGGTCATCAATGGATTTGGCACTAAATCCATATTAGTTGCTGTTCTAACTCCATAAAAAAGTTTAACAGTTTATTTATTTATTTATTTATTTATGTTGTTATGCTCTAGTCTCTAATGAATTCTAGTGGACTTCTCCTTATAAATTTATAAAGACAGCTGTTTATGTGTGCCTCTATAGCTAACTATACTAACATAAAAGGAGTTCCATGTTTGGTCTTTTGTTAGCAATTTTGGAAATCACTTTCATTCCTAGTTTTCTACAACACACTTCTATTGAAATGGTCCAATCATCATAATTTCTTTTAGTGGAAGCTGATTCTGTGATGAAGGAGATTTTCTGATATTTTCTAGGGTTAAGAATCAAGGGCAAATCAGCTAGCATTTATTGGATTTCTATGAAATAAAAATTTTTTGTACCATTTTCATATTCATGTTCTTCTGTTGATCATGGATACTGAATTTACGGATAACATCAGGGGAATTTCAAATTGGTGACAATATCAAGCCATTGGATCCTAAAGCTGTCTCAAGTATTGTTTATTATGGAACCTCAGAAGCTGAATTAGTACACGAAGCTAGAGGTCATTCTCTCATCTACAATCAGCTTTATCCTTTTGAAGGACTTCAGAACTATACCTCTGGAATCATCCATCATGTTCAACTTAAAGGTGAGATTTGCGGATTTAGGCTTGAAAGAAAGCAGTGGATACATGTTACATTACATCCCTTTTTTTGATACAATACTTCTCTATATATCACTATTTCTTTTCAGTTTTCTTAATTCACTTATAGTTCGTTTATAATATACATGTCTCTTCATATTTTATTTATAATTTTAATTGACAAACACTAATAATGAGATTCCCCAAATGGCTGCTCACTTGTGTTCCAAAAATATAACTTCAGGTGAGGACTTTTCGATTTAACCCACATAAATAAAATTTACTTTTTTGTGGGGAGAAAAAGAAAATTTTGGGGGAAATTTATCCGGAGTAAACCATAATGACTAATGTGGATTATTTTGCACTTTGTCAATGTCACATTTCCATCCTGTGTCTATCAGCAGAAACTGACATATCTCAGTAGATTTGTCTTTGCATGAAATTTGATAGGGATTTTAAACTAAAAATACTCATTCATCTCAAACATTGTCATCGAAAGTTTGGCTATAAGTTATTAAGCCCTGACATTTCAAAAATGGAGTTGTGTACGAGTTCATCATGTCATATAGCTGTATAGTTAGACTTCTGAAAAGGAGCATAGACATAATACAATATTTTCAGATTTTTTTGTGTTAGGGTCTTCTACCTTTTGGTGTCAATGCTTTCTTGCCTACTAGTGTGGGGAAAGTTTAAGTGATTTCCCATATAAATGTCTCATTATATTGTTTTCCCTGGAAAGTCACGTGCTATATTATTAAAACAGTTTTCACGCTATGCAGGGTTGGAACCAAGCACAATATACTATTACCAATGTGGAGACTCCTCTCTACAAGCAATGAGTGACATCTACCATTTCAAGACAATGCCAGTTTCTAGTCCTCGGAGCTATCCAGACCGAATTGCGATAGTGGGAGATCTTGGCCTTACGTATAATACAACTACAACCATCCATCACCTGATCAATAATAAACCTGATCTTTTTCTATTGATCGGTGATGTGACCTATGCGAATCTTTATCTAACAAATGGAACTGGCTCTGACTGCTATTCCTGCTCATTCCCAGAAACTCCCATACATGAGACCTACCAGCCTCGATGGGATTATTGGGGAAGGTACACAGAAAAGTTGTATGAACTTTTGACAATTTTTTTTGGCCGATGACAATGCTTTGCTTTTTTTAACCTTTTATGCTACAATTACTGAATAATTCCAGGTTTATGCAGAATTTGGTTTCCAAAGTTCCAATGATGGTGGTGGAAGGAAATCACGAAATAGAACAACAGGCATTTAACAGGACATTTGTGGCTTATAGTTCTAGGTTTGCATTCCCCTCTGAAGAAAGTGGGTCATCATCCACGTTTTACTACTCCTTTAATGCTGGGGGAATCCATTTTATTATGCTTGGGGCTTACATTGGTTATGATAAATCAGGTATTAGTCCTTTTCCCCATTTCTAACTGTTTTCATTGTATCAACAACAACAACAAAGCCTTTATCCCACTAGGTGGGGTCGGCTACATGGATCGCACGACGTCATTGTACTCTGTCGAAAACCATATCTTTAGACATATTATTAATCAAAAGGTCTCTCTCTATGATCTTATTAAGCGTTCGCTTCGGCCTTCCGCGATCTCGTTTTACAGGACTCCAAACGGCTTGATCAACCCTCCTTACCGGTGCATTCAACAGTCTTCATTGAACATGTCCAAACCACCTCAAACGACTTTCTACCATTTTTCCTTCAATAGAGGCCACTCCAACTCTTTCACGTATATGATCATTATGAATTTTATCTTTTCTTGTATGACCACACATCCATCTCAACATCCTCATCTCGGCCACCCCCATTTTATGCTCATGTAGTCCTTTTAAAGCCCAACACTCACTACCATAACTATTTTCATTGTATAATCATTTATAATTCAAGATATTTTATTTTTGGCTGGTAGTATTGTTATCAGTGAACCTGTTTGTTTAGCCTCAATTAAAACATAGGTGTGCCTCAAAAAAATGTAAATATTGAAATTATATATTTTCAAGGTTGCGTACATCTAACTCTCCCTATACCCCACATGGTGGAAGCCTTGTGCACTGAGCCACCCTTTTTATATATATTGAAGGCTTGGCTCAACAAGATGGTTAACTAAGTTGATTTGTTTACCACCAGTTGAGTTTTGGAAAGCATTGGCTACTGCCAATGAGTGAGTCGCTCAAAGGATAAAATTTTGAACATGCTTGAAATCCATTTTTATTTTCTTGGGCTTGAAGCATATGTGTTTTGTTTTTTAACTTGATGCATATACTGATTCAAGTTGAGCTGATATACTTTATTCCTTGTAACCTTTGAAAATTAACTGTGACTATCCTTGCCAGCTGAACAATATAAGTGGTTGCAAAGAGATCTGGCTAGTGTTGATAGGTCCATAACTCCCTGGCTTATAGCTACTTGGCATCCTCCATGGTACAGTTCTTATGTGGCACATTACAGAGAAGCAGAGTGCATGAGGGTGGAGATGGAAGAACTGCTATACTCACATGGCGTGGATATAGTATTTAACGGGCATGTGAGCTGTTTTCATCTTTTAACTTGATTGAATCCATGTAGGTTCATTAACTTGCTTCTATCGCAAGATATATAATGAAAACAATACAATTAAAAAAAAAAATTGACCAGTGGAACTGGTCCTTATTTCCTCACCAGGTTTTTTTGTAGGCTTTATGATTGAGAAACACAACTTATGTATGGTTATGATTATATTATAAGTAATTCAAAACCATGGCTGCTTGTGCATAATATACTAATTTAATGAATTAAATCTGAACACTGCGATAAATAAATGGTTATATTTTGGAAAACAAGTTGGAGCCGTAAATTTATATGAAGCAGATAAATAGATAATCTAGAGCATGTGTGTTTCTGATCAGCTTCTCTGCCTCCTACCTGTGTTCACTGCTATTTTGTTGTGACACGTATGATATATGATTTTGATGGTTAATGATCTTCCGTTCTAAGACCTCGAGTCTTCACCCATGTTTTGGTTGTGAAAATTGATGAGCAGGTGCATGCTTATGAGAGGTCAAATCGGGTTTACAATTACAGTTTAGATCCATGTGGTCCTGTCCATATTTCTGTTGGGGATGGAGGTAACCGAGAGAAGATGTCAGTCCAATTTGCAGATGAGCCTGGGAAATGTCCTGATCCATCAACTACTCCTGATTCTTATTTGGGAGGCTTCTGTGCAACAAACTTCACATCTGGCCCTGCTAAGGGTGAGTTTTGCTGGGATCGGCAGCCAGAATTTAGTGCATTCAGGGAAAGTAGCTTTGGCCATGGAATTCTCGAGGTAACTCTTTCTTCATGCCTCTCCTCAGTTTCAAATTGTTTTTTGTTGCTCATGAATAAAGAAATTGAGAGCCTAACGTCTATATGAGTCCCCACATCAGGGAGCCTCACAAATATGATGTGGTTTATAAATCGATGGGGCTTCTCTCCCAATAGCCTAGTCTTTTGGGATTAAGCTTTCCCTTTTAACTTATGTTCATAACAACCTATGTGAACCCAACATCTCTCTTCCTATTTCTAGAGCCATATCAAGTCATGATAGAGGATCCAAATCATAATACATCAATGCATAACTTTTTACTAGCATTTGATTATTTTTTAAGTTTTCACTAACTTGTTCATAATATGCAATATTGTGGCATACAAATGGAACCTGAGTTTGTGTATCTGTCAACATATGAAAGTCTGCACTCAGTATTTTAAATCATTTGGAGCTGAACCTAGTAAACAGACTCCTGGATTGAGTTCTTTTTGAAGATGGGATACTACTACGCACACAATTTGATATCTGTATTATATGCATTATATGGAACTCGAATCCTCTATAGTTTCTCTGCTGCCCTATTAGCAGTATTTTGATGGTACTTTTAATCTCTTCCCTTCATACAAGAGAGATCAAGAGTTAAAAAACAAAATTGAGCATGTGTGAAAAATATGAAAGAGCAGCATGCAAAAGAAATAACAAGAATAATCAACAGGTGTTGGTCCTAGTGGAAGGGACTTTGACCGCTTAAGCATGAGATCTCGAGTTCAAGTCAATGTGAATGCAGAAAATGTCTTTGGGAGAGCTAGCCTCAATTAAGACTGACAATGATCGTATATGACCCAAGATAGCCATATAAAAAGGAAATAACAAGAATAGACTCATTTATAGGAAGTATCCAAACTCTTGCTGATCTTTGACGGAGTGCTTGGATACGTACTTTTCAGGTGAAAAATGAGACATGGGCTTTGTGGTCATGGTACCGAAATCAGGACACTGGCAATAAAGTAGGAGATCAAATCTATATTGTGAGACAACCTGATTTATGTCCTGTTCATCTTCAGATGATGAAGCCATCTAAATTCATGTGGAGTTCATCATGAATAGTTGAAGGTCACAGACAAGCTATCTTGTGGTTAATCTAAGTTGACAGTACTTGAGGTTGATTGCACTCTTGTTTTTTTTTTTTTTTTTTTAAATTTGACCAAGGATTTCCCTCTTGAGGTTTAGAGGACAAAAATTCTCACATCTTCTAATAAGTGCGCTTCCTGAGATTTAAACTTATGTTCTTATTCTTACGGAGGTGAGGCCCTTAAGATTCTTATTTGTTTAGCCATGGATCCACACAGAGCGAGAGAAAGGATGAAGAATTCCCAGTGTTCTATTGTGGTGAACCTAGCCAAATTTTAATGTTTTTGTACCTTTTCTTTTAAAATTTTGAAATTGAATGGACTGGATCCCATAACGTTCCCCAAGGAGTTACTAATCACATTCACAACTGATCAAAAATGAGCAAGAGCAAGTTCACCGGTTAAAATCTTGTGGATGAAAATTTGAGAGTTAGCATGCGCTCTAGATTTTACCGTTTAAACCTTGAAGTGAGACTTTTTCCTTGAAAGTCTTTTTTTTTTTTTTTTTTGGTAAAATTTCCTTGAAAGTCTTTATTATAAATTCAAATTTACCGTG
This sequence comes from Inga oerstediana, assembly GCA_963210345.1. Classification (NCBI taxonomy): domain Eukaryota; kingdom Viridiplantae; phylum Streptophyta; class Magnoliopsida; order Fabales; family Fabaceae; genus Inga; species Inga oerstediana. The sequence goes on along the minus strand of OY723404.1, from coordinate 11,552,713 downwards.
TTTAATAATACTTTGAATTGTATTAAGAAGTTATAGAACTTGCAATTAATAAAATTTTTACTAGAAGCAATTTTAAAAAATGTAATTTTATTTTTTAAACTAAATATATCCTTATTATATACTCCCTTTGATCCTATTTATAAAAGTTTAATACCCAAATTACGCGATTTATTAAAATTTATTAAAAATAATATGTCCTGAATTAAACTTTTTTTTTAAAATATGCCTTTATTTATAAGGGGTAAGTAAGAGAGAAATAAAGTAAACCTAAGTATTATCAACTCTTTAATTAATGTAATTTATATAATTAATGAGGGGTGCAAATTACAAAAAAACCATTAAATATTAAGACAACTCTTGTCGGACTCTCATAAAAAGGACCAATCCAATTCAAATTTTAGGCTTTTATAAAAAGACTTAGAGTGTGTAATTAAAATATTTAAACCATAAGATTCAGCTTCAGACTTGGAGCTTAAATTCCCTTAATAAAGGGAAAATCGCCCAAATATACATTTGGGGTAAATTAATTGCTGAATGCTATCATAGAAGATTGGTTGCATTTTAACGGAAGAGTATTTGCACATAACGGAAGTTTTTTTGCACACATAGAAGATAACTTGCACGCTTAGTAGCATTCAACAATTAATTTGCCAAAAAGGTATTTATTCCCAATTCTCCCTTTAATAAAACAAAAAGGGGACATTTGGAATATTAGTGGTTTAGAAGTGATTTCAGGATGCCCAAGGTAAGTGCCCGTTTGGATTAGTAGGGACAATCATCATCGTGATTTGCATAAGTAATACTTCCTCCGGTCCTATTTATAAGCAACTTTTTCCTTAATTACTCAAAACGAATTGGTAATTAAAAGCAATAAGTGTGTCAAAATACCATGTTTTTTTCCATATACGCCCCTATTTATGAAAATAGTATAAGAAAGAATAAATTAAAAGTATGAGAGGTAATGAGTATAAGATATGAGAAAGAATGAGTATTTAATAAGGATAAAATAAGAAAAAGAAGCTTACATTTTCAGACAAAAAGTGAAAGTTGCTTATAAAAAGGACCAACCCCATGAGAGAGAAAATTGCTTATAAATAGGACTGGAGGAAGTATTGGTTAACAGTACCAGTAGTCAATCGTGATTTTTGTTTGGATATTTTTTTCACAAGTGACTGTAAGAATTATGATTATGTTTGGATTTCATTTATTAAAAAGGGTATGGATTTTATAAGGTTATATTCAACAAAGGAAATAAATGAAACTGAAAGTAAAAAAGACATAAAACTTCATGAGAATGTGCATATACAACCAAAAGAAAAATCATGAGAAGGAGCATATACAACCCGAAGAAAAATTTTACATGTTGAAGTATATTTCAAAGAGCATATTGTGAGATCTATCATTATCACAGTATTTAATATCTAAATAAAAATAAATTGATAGTTAATTATTTTGCTAGGATTCCACCAGATTATGTAATCAAGTTTATCTTTTGAATAATTTTTTTTTTTTACATTTTCATGATTATATTTAATAATATTGATAATTAAATATTTAATGATTATTATTAAATACGATTTAACAAATGACAAGCATATTTAAATATTATTTTTATTATATAAAAATTATGAACAAAAAATAATTTAAAAATTATGAACAAAAAATAATTTAAAAATTCATGTTAAGTAATGGGCAAAACAATATTTAAAATAATATTATTTGAATTAATTTTTGTTGAGAAATAATATGCGAGATATGTATAGAAAATATTTCGAGGAATTTTGGAGATAGGATAAAAGGGTAGATTGGAGAAATTTTTGTTGTTGAAGTTTCATCAATATTTTTCAATTACATAAACAATCCCTTATGACCTTATCACTTATGTCAAACGTACGGTTGGAAGATGAAATCAAAATTCATCAGGTTGATTTGAATTTTAAAAAAATTAGTCAAACAAAACAAACGAGATTTATAAGTGCTTTTTTAGGTTCAATCAGGCATATATCTAAACTTCCACCTCTCAATCTCACTGCACTAAACATCCAAGTGGAGTTTTGCATGTGCTTCTAGAGCTTCGCTAACACACTTAAAGGTCATAAACTCAATTAGCGGGTTAAGGCAAATCACAGGTAATTTTGTTATCAAATCGTTGTTAAAAAGTAAAAACACGTAGCCAGTTCATATGAAAATGAAGTTCATCGTCATATTCATTGAAAATTGAAATAGTTGTTGGCAAAAAAAAAAAAATTGAAATAGTGAATTACAACATTCTAAGTTCTTAGTTCTTACATACACCCTTGTTTACATCTTAAACTTCACTGAACGCGCGAAATATGATTTTTTAAAAAAAAGGAAAAAGCAAAACAAATTAGAAAACAAATCCAAATTAGAAGAAAAAACAAATCAAAATTGGTGCAGTGGATCAGAAAACCTCAAGAATCTCCAGGATAAAATTGTTGCAGAGAGGACAATTTCCCTTGCTCACAGTGAGCTCCCGAGAACACATCCTGCAAAATGAGTGCCCACACGGCTCAAATGGCGCACCTCTATGCTTCACCATACACACGCAACAATCGTGCTCTTCACCTTCTTCATAATCATCTTCATCTTCATCAAAATCATTATCGTCGTCGTCGTCGTCGTCCATTCTATACGTCGATCCTTCCAGTCCCATTTGCCGATCCGTCTCCTCCAACAAGTCCATCAGCGACATCGTCACCGCACCTCCTCCTCCTACATTCTCGAACGGCCCTTCATCTTCATCTTCCTCTTCCTCCTCCTCCTCCTCCTGCGCAGCCGCCGCCGCCTCCGCCGCCTCCTGAGCTGCCACGGCCTCCCTAGCAGACATCTGCCTCTCCTTCTTCGGGCGGCGGGTCTGGCAGTCTCCATCCTCATCGTCGTCATCGTTGTCAATGTTGTTATCACGAAATGTCACCACGCGCTCTCGCCGGATGGAATCCGCGCGTAACGACCCCAGACGTGAGGATCCGCGGGACATCTGAGGCTTGAGTTTCTCGTCGACGAAAATTGCATCCCCGACCTGTTGGCGCGTGGATCTCTGGCGCGTCATCATTGTGGCGGCGAGGTTGGAACTCTTGATGGCTTCTTCGGTAGGATCTGCCATACAGTGAGTCGTGACGTCGGAGAATGTAAGGACTCGGACGGAGCTACGACGGGGAAGCTGTGTCGGAAGGTTTCTGTAATTCCGGATTGAAAAAGGGATATCGGAAGCTGGAATTAGGACGGAGGAAGCCCAAGCAGATTCGGTGCGTTTAAGCCGAATTAGCTTGTCTGTGAAAGCTTTCCAAGGTTTGCGATCTTTTTTGGGAGACTCGTCTTCACGGATGATGTCAAGCAGGGTTAGATGGTTGGTGGTTGTTGTTGTTGTGAGCTGATGGCTCGACGTCGCGGCGGCAGCTCGGTTGGCTAACACGTCGTCGAGGGTTAATCCGGCTAGTGACTCTCGATTGCTATCCGCTAATGGCATTATTTGTGATCATAAATCAGGTATTCTCCGGTGACCTTCTGCTTATTATAGAAAATTCATGAGAGAGAAAAAAAAAAGAGATAGATAATACGAAATTGATTCATGCATTAACAATAATGCATACGTAGATACGAATGGCTCAACATTGGACAGTAATGATTCATGTTGAATGAACAAGAAAGTAAGAAAAACTTAAGGGAAGACAGGGTTACCTGGGTCGCCGAACAGAGATGGTATAGGTATCTGATTAGGTAGCAATATGCGTTGGATTAATTTGCTAATATCTGAAAGCAGACGCAGAAAACATTTATGATTTCATGAAGAAGAAGAAAAAGAGAAAACGTGAGTTATCATATATTATTATCACACACCTCACTCAAAATCATAGATAAAGAAGATGGGAAAAAGAGAGATGTGGATTAATTAGTAATTGCTGTGTTGAATGAATATAATGCTTTGGATGGATTTGGTAACCTTGCGATGTGATGGTTCTCTTCTAATTAAGACTTTCTGATGATAATGGATGCTGTATAATTTGGAATGATGGATATTGTGATGAGAAGACGCAGAGAGAGAGAGGGAAGATTTGGGGAAGAGAAGGGATTGGGTTTTGAATAGCCAAACGAATTTTATGGAGCAACACACAAGCCCTTGTTCTTCCCCATGTTTGCGGAGAAACTTTCATGCACCAATTTTGTGTGTTATATTTTATTAGGAAAATGTGTGTAAAATTCAGTTAATTTTTTTTTATCATGATAATATAAAATCAAAACTCGATATATATGGGGTTAATGGGAAATTTTGTCTTGAAAGTTTTCACTGAGGGGTAAGTTTGCCCTGGAAGTGTAAAAAATGGGGTAATTTTGCCCTAATCGTTATTTCAATTAATTTTAACTGTTAATTGACCAAATATGTTGAGCTTCCAGTCCACACATCATCCATATCATTTTTGTTAAGGTGCAAATTTGCTTGAAAATCTTTATTTTTTTTCAAAGTTAGATTTAAAATTTTTAAGCAAATTTGCACCTTAACAAAAATGAGGTTGATGACATATGAACTATCATCTCAGTATATCTTATCAACTAACGGTCAAAATTATTTAGAATAACGGCCAGTGCAAAATTTTCCTTCAATAAACTTCTAGGGACAGAATTGTCCCTCAGTGAAAACTTTCGGAGCAAAATTTTACCTTAACAACCCCCAACCCCCACATGAATTAAATCAACATCATTCTCTTCTCCTATAAATTTGTAAAAAAATGCAATTTTATCTTAAATTTTACTATATCACTTGCCAATAATTCTCTAAAGTGATTTTCTCACCTTATCTCACCGTCAACGAGGAAAGCAGGACACGCGGGGAGTATTTTGTCTCACATCATTTCTAAACTCTTAAAGCATTTTTTCTCTCACAATTCATTGCCATTTTATACGTCAAGGGTATTATATTATAATCAAACAAACAAAAGCAAAAACATTCAAGTTCAAAATAACTCTACCACATAAACAAACCAAGCATTGACATTTGTAAAAAATGTACCAACATGTGGAACACAAAATCAAATCAAGCATTTAGGTTTCTAAATATCTCTTTGTAAACTACATTTGTTGTAGTCTTTCGAACATCATGTCCATTGTCTGGCACGTGCATTTTTAACCCATACTTGCTTCTAACTCTTAATAGTACAACATATAATTGACCATGTGTAAATACAGGCTTTGAGAGATATATCCTGATATGGTGAAGTGATTGCCCCTTACTTTTATTGATTATAATTGCAAAGCTTAGGTTGAATGGGAATTATCTCGTTCGCATGTGAAATGGCCATTTACTTTATGAAGGATTCATGTCCATCCTATAAATTATGATATTCTTATTAGGCTTCTAAACTTTTTCTGAGATTGTGCTGCCTTTTGAAATATTTTTTCCTCATTTTAATATTTTGATAATCATATTATTATTTTTACATGTAATAACTTTGTTATAATAGAATATTATTTTATCTACAAATAACTACCACTACATTATAATTAGCAAACAACAAATTCTCTTTCATAAAACTTTAAAATTGGTACAACTCATTAGAATGATATATCAGAATTCCTAAACATATCCTTGTTTATATTATAAAACAATATTTGTATGCTTTCTCCCACTTATAAATTTGGACTCATTTCATTTTAATTCCATTAAAAAAAACTCACAACTTTCACACTAAACAAATATCTCATAATTAAAGATATTTCATGAAATCATTACATTATAACAACAATATAAATGTTCTACTCTTCCTTCAAACTTTATAGCTTACTAAATAGCTGAATATTAAACAATATAATATCTATGAAGAACCAATTGTGTAGAACTTAAAAAGCATTTAAAGATAAACATTATACTTTTTCTTCAAACTTTATCTCAAACACCATAACTTGTTGCCTGGGCAATTTATTGGAGGTGATTATTGCAATTTTTAGATCACACCAATCTTTATCTCTAACTTTATCTTTAAGCTTTGTTCATAGTTGGGATCTAAAAATTGCAACCTTTTAGATCTTAAAACTTGTGTATACACCTCCAACTGTGCAAAAAAAAAAAATAGCAAGTTTAAAAGTGATTAATAGTAAAATAATATCAAAAATTGCATAGCGAGGATAAGTTTATGAATCACAGATGATATCGTATATCAATAATCTAAAATATTGCAAGATTAAGAAAACAATAAAGGGAAAAAGCAAATAGACATGAAAATAATATTGGAAATTACAAAGTAACACTACAAAAAATGGTATTCTGTAGCGGTGCAATTGTAGCGGTTATATCAAACCGCTACAAATTACAATATTTGTAGCGGTTTTAACCTAAACCGCTACAAAATTGTAGCGGCAAGCTACACGCCAAGAGGCGCGACAAATTAGCAGCGTTTTTTTTGTAGCGGTTGGGTAGCCAAAACCGCTAGAAATTTGGCTCGAAATTCCCGCCAAAACTTGTAGCGGTTAATACACAGAAACCGCTACAATATTCCCGCCACTTGGTGTGACCAAGCCCCGCCAACAGTGTAGCGGTTATTTGTAACTGTTACAACAACCAAACCGCTACAAAATACCAAACGTCAGTTATTTGTAGCGTTATAGGGATATAACCGCTACAGAATTTCAAGAGTCTCCACTTTTGTAGCCGTTATGGGCAATAACCGCTACAGAATTTCAAAGGTTCTTGTAATTTGTAGCGGTTATTATAGAACCGCTACAAATTTAAGGCAACGTGGGTGATTTGTAGCGGATATGGTAGTGGTTATTGGAATAACTGCTACTAATATCTGGTCTATTTAAGGTACCGCCTCCCTCATTTCTCCGTTTGCTCATTTTGTTTCCTGGGGTTTCTCTGAGTGGCTTCCTCAAGATTTGAGCGTTCAGACGTCTGTGTAGGAGTTTTTGCTACAGTATTTCTCAGTATTTGCACTTGAGGTACGTATATAACACGTATTTTATTTGTATTTGTATTTTTATTAGATTTTTGCATAATAATGTGACTAATTTTTTTTTTATTTTTACAGTTGATATGGCTTCAAGAGAGGATAAGGGGAAGGCCCCTGAGGTCCCCAGATCGATTTTACAGGGTGGCAGCAGCCGAGCAGGGGGCAGAGGGAGGGGGCAGCGAGGAGGCAGGGCGACCGCGGCATTTCAGCCCATCCCCCCACAGGAGTCGGCCCTACCACAAGCACCGCAGACGATCCCACAGGAAACGACCGCACCAGAGGTGCCTGAGTTTGGGGGCCAGATATCAGCGTTGAGGATTACGACGAGGAGGAGTTCGAAATCCCGATTGCGATCAGGGAGATGGAGCAGTTCCTTGATGAGGAGGAGGCTCGGGAGCAGAACAACCCACGAGGGTCGTCTTCGCGGTCCACTAGGTTTGAGGTGCAGGTCCAAGGTAAATTAATTTTTTAATTTAGTAAATTATTTATTTAAATTTGAAATGTTAACTTTGAATTACAATTTATCTAACGTGCGGTAAATTGTGCAGATGAGCAGGGGAACGTTTCTACCAGGAGGCTAGATGTGGCCGGTGTGAACAGCATGGACCGAAGCCTGCGAGTTATAGTGCCGTGGAATGAGGGCACTGACCAGCCCATCCACAATGAGGGTCACCTGCTCAACCGCTTCCTGAACGACCTGGGCGCGAATTGGATGCAGTTCCCCCTTCATTTCAAGACGTGGAGGCACGTTCCAAGGGGGCCGAAGGACCAGGCTTGCGAGGAGGTGGTTCAGGTAATTAAAATTATTTAATTAATATTGTTTGTAATTAATTCTATTTAATTAATATTTTTTAAATTATTTTTTTATAATTATTGATATTTAAATAATTTTTTTCAGCTGCGGTTTACCGTCCGGACCAACTAGAAGAGGTACGCCTTATTGAAGATGGGTGACGCCTGGAGGAACAGGAGGAACCGTCTCTTCCACACGGTGAATAAGGACTGGACGATGCCTCTGGAGCAGCTGATCGAGAGTGTCCCGGACGGTGTGCCACCGAACGACTGGGCGAGTTTCGTCCAGTTCAGGAGGAGCCCTGAGGGGCAAGTAATGTATTTATTAGATTTTTTATATATAATTTTGTAATTGTTAATTATTAAATTATAATTTCAATTTAATTGTATTTAATTTGAACTTTTTTAATTTTAAATGTTTTTTATTGTTTTAATACATTTAATATTGTTTTTTTTCTAGGAGATTTCTCAGAGGAACACTAGGATCCGTGCGCAGCAGACGATCCACCACACAGCAGGATCGAAGACCTTTGCTGTGACCTATAGCGAGCTGGTAACTTTTCAAAATATCACTGACTTTTAGCTGATTATTTCATAATACTAATTGAATTTTGTAATTGTTTCAGGAGACGAAGGCATAGTAGGAGAACCGTTAAACGGATTATGGGGAGTTGTAGCCATCACACACAGACAACGTGACAGAACTGCGACCTCTCAGTAGGCAGAGGCAGCCATTGTAAGTAATTTTATTATTATAATTTTTATAAAACCAAGTTAATAATGAAAAATGCTAATTAGTAATTGTTTCATAAAATGGCAAGAGCGGATGCAGCAGTCGCAGGCTGAGCTGCAACAGACCCAGCCTGAGGAGTCACAGGGGTCAGTGGACCTGACGGCTCCTTTAAAGGCGGGTCTGGCTCAGGCTAGCACCTCGGACGCGTGCGGGGGATGGGGATAGGCGCCAGACCTAGCATGATCTACGGTAGGAGCGCCGCCTCTGAGACTGGCAGCTCTAGAGGGGTCAGACGTCCGAGAGACGAGTTTATTGACTAGCTGCGGTCAGATTTAGAGCAGCAGATGGCACAGCAGCAGCAGCAGCAGATGCAGTTGCAGCATATGCAGCAGATGCAGCTGCACGCTGATTTGATCTACGCTCAGCAGACGCAGTGGCGTGAAATCGCGAACAACATGCTCGAGTGGTCATGGAGTCGTCTATTCCCGGACGAGCAGTATCCACAGGTTCCCCCTGTCCCTCGCTACGTCGTCCCGAGTACTACTCCTCCTCCTCTTCCTCCTCCTCCTGCTGATGATGATGGTGCGATTCACTCTGCGCAGCGGCCCGATCCAGCAGCACCTGAGGGAGCCCCACCTGAGGGAGCACCAGATGATCAGCCCCCAGCTACTTAGTTTAGGACATCTTTTTTTTTATTGAAACATTTGTAAATATATATATATATATGAATTTGTATTTCAGAACTTAAATTCTTATTGTGTTTAATATAATTATATTTATATTATTAGATCGCGTTGTTGAATTTATGAATTAATTGCAACAATATTATTTATATTTCTAAATTAAAAAAAAATAAAGCATATATATATTTGTAGCGGTTTTTATTAAAACCGCTACAACAAATGTATATAGTTGTAGCGGTTTTTCTTGTAGAACCGCTACAACTATATATATATATATATATTAGTAGCGGTTCTACAATAAAAACCGCTACAAATACTCATCATTTGAATTTTGAAATTTACCGCCTTTGTTCACATTTATAGCGGTTATGTTATGTGTAACTGCTACAAAATTGTAAAAATTATTTTTAAATTTGTTGTCCAACGGCTTTAATGTTAGTAGCGGTTTTACACACATAACCACTACAAATACTCAATGTGTAAATTTTGAACTTCCCACCAATGTGTAACGGCTTGAAAATTAGTAGCGGTTTTATGTATATAACTGCTACTAATATTTTATAACTGTAGCGGTTAGTGTAGCGGTTTTAGAACCACTACAAAATTATAAACGTTGGAATTTCAGAATATATGATTCTTGGCATTCATCATTCTCTTCTCACTCATCTTCTTCTCTATACTTTCTTCTCTCTCACTTGTAGCTATAGATAAATCATGGATCAGGTTGCCGCGCAATTCTCCTGAATACTTGTACGGATTAAACAGTTTCTTGGATTTCGCATTCACTCACGCCAGCTGTAACGGCAAGATCGTCTGTCCAAGTCGAAAATGCAAGTTCAAGAAGTGGCATGTACGAAATGTTGTGAAGGAACATTTGCTTGTGAAGCCTTTCCCTGAGGACTATACGTTCTGGGCAGTTTATGGTGAGAAGGCCAGCATTAGATATGACGATGCTCTTCCTCGAAGTTCTCAAGTAGGCGTTCAAGTAGATGAAGATGATCCTGTGAATGATGCTGTGCGTGATGCGTTTGGATTTCAAGGCAACAACTTTAATGAAGAAGTGCACGGCTCTGAGCCGGTTTTTATGGGGAATGAAGCAGCTCGGGATTTTTTCAACTTGATGGATGAAGCAGATCGTCCTTTATATCAAAGTTGTCGCAAATATTCTAAATTATCCTTCTTGATCAAATTGTATCATATCAAGTGCTCGTGTGGGATCACAGATAAGGGAATGTCGATGTTGCTCGACTTATTACAAGATGCATTCCCCAACGCTGAGATTCCCATAACGTTATACGAGGCCAAGAAGATTATCAACAGGTTGGGGTTGAATTATCAAAAGATTAATGCATGCCCAAATGATTGTATGTTGTATTGGGAGATGATTCCAGTAGGGAGACTTGTAAGAGATGTCACACATCGAGATACAAGACAATTCGGAAGGGGAAAAAGCAGAAGAAGAAACATGCAAAGATTCTCAGGTACTTCCCTTTGAAACCTCGTCTACAAAAATTATTTATGTCGTCTAAAACTGTAGAGCAAATGAGGTGGCATGCCGTTGATAAAAACGAAGACGGTAAATTAAGACATCCGCGGGATGCAGCTACTTGGAAAAGGTTTGACAACGACTTTCCAGATTTTGCAACTGACCCCAGAAATATTCGGCTTGCGTTGGCCACCGACGGTTTCAATCCTTTCGGGAATCTTAGCACAAGTTACAGTATTTGGCCGGTAGTCTTAGTTCCCTACAACTTACCCCCTGGATGTGTATGAAACAAAGCTCTTTCATTATGTCTATGATCATTCCAGGCAAAAAGGCACCGGGCAATGACATCGATGTGTATCTCCAACCGCTTATTGCGAAATTGCTTGACCTGTGGAATGTCGTCTTGGAGACGTATGACACTTACGGCAAGACTTTGTTCAATATGCGTGCAGCCTTGATGTGGACGATTAGTGACTTTTCTGGCCTTGGCACATTATCTGGTTGGAATGTGCATACTGGGTCGGCGTGTCCAGCTTGCAATTTTGACTCTGACGCAGTGCGCCTTCCCCACAGCCGAAAGTGGTGCTTTATGGGGCATCGGAGGTTTCTCGATGGAAGACATAAGTTTAGATTGCAACGGAATCGCTTCAATGGGAAACCAGAAAAAAGAGGACCACCTCAGACTTTGTCTGATACAGATATCTTACAGCAGCTTGAGCATGTTGACTTCGAGTTTGGAAAAAGGGACGATTCAGCACAAACTCCCTAAAAGACGCGCAGGACTTCGGCGCCTCAGCAGTGGAAGAAGATAAGTATTTTATTCACTCTTCCATATTGGAGATCTAATTTACTTCGCCACAGTCTTGATGTAATGCACATTGAAAAAAATGTTTGCGACAATGTGCTGTATACGCTGCTTAACGAACCAGGCAAGACAAAAGATCACCTTCAAGCGAGGAAAGATTTACGTGACATGGGAGTTCGTGAAGACGCTTGGCCAGATGAGCATGACAAATTTCAACCGGCAAAGTTTACCCTCACAAAACTGAACAAGGAAGTCTTCCTCACGACGTTGAAGAAATTAAAAGTTCCTGATGGGTATTCAAGCAACATTTCTTGATGTGTTGACTTGCAGGCTTGAAAGGTTGCTGGCCTGAAGAGTCATGACTCATATGTTCTTATGCAGCAGTTACTCCCTCTGGCTATAAAGAATACACTTCCTCCCGATGTTTCCATCGTTTTGGTGGAACTTTATTCTTTCTTTCGGAAGTTGTATTCTAAGGTTTTGATCGTTGAGGAGCTCGATCAGCTGCTGTCAAAAATCATTCTTACGCTTTGTCATTTGGAGATGATCTTTCCTTCGTCCTTTTTTACTGTGATGGTTTACCTCACAGTCCACCTCGTTCATGAAACAAAGCTCACTGGACCAGTACAATATCGTTGGATATATCCGATTAAGAGGTACTCATTTTAAATATGTGCTTTAATTTATTCTCCGTATTTAATGTTTGCTAGTCGTCCTTTTCAGCATTTTATATCAATTTTCTCTTTTGTACTTCGTAGGTTCCTTGGGAAATTAAAATCTTACGTGAGGAATAAGGTGTGGCCAGAAGGTTCTATAGCTGAAGGCTATATAGGGGATGAGGTGCTATATTTTTGCTCAAGGTACTTTGATGATCTTGAGACGGCTTTCAACCGCCCACCTCGTGTTGACGATTGTCCTGAACCTGCGCCGACATCAAGAGAATTTATCCCTCGTGTTGGTAAACCAGTTGGAGCAACTGAGAACTTCAAACTAATGGCAACTGAGAAGTTGCAAGCACATAGACATGTCTTGATTAATTGTACTCAAGTTGAACCTTTCATACGGTAAGAATTGTACACTCACATGTTATTCGATCTATATCTTTCGTAACATTTCTCACTTTCATTTCACTAACGCCTTTCCATTATTAATTGCAGGGAATTCAGAAGTCATGTTAAGCATCAACTTAGGATCCGTACACAGACATCCTCGGAAGTTGATAAGAGGGTCTACAGAGAATTCCCGAGCTGGTTTGCGCGCAGAATACTAAATGACCACAACCCACACTCACCAGATTTCAGAGCTCTCACAATCGGCCTTCTTGATCATGCAAAAGGGTTTACAGCATACAATGTCAATGGTTTTAAGTTTTGCACGGTTTCACAGGATCAAGGATTGCAAACACAAAATTTGGGTGTTTATGGCACATTTGGGACAAGGAGTTATGCGAGCAGCAATGACACCAACATGCAGTTCGGAGGCGTCCCTTACTATGGCAAGCTTCTTGAGGTGGTCGAACTTAATTATCAAGGCCGTTTCACTGTGACACTGTTCAAGTGTTTGTGGGCAAATACCACTACTTCTCGGGGACTGACAACTGACGACTTAGGGATCACATCAGTCAATTTCTCACAGCCGATTCATACTGGTATTTCTCAAGATGATGAGCCGTATATTCTAGCTTCAGAGGCACATCAGGTTTATTATGTCGAAGACGAGAGGCATAGGGATTGGCACATGGTCATTCATTTAAAGCCAAGAGACCTTTACGACATAGGTGAAGGCGATAACATCGCCTACGAGAGTGAGTCATTTCAGCCAGCTGATTTTGAAAACTACTTCCTTGAAGGCGATGACAATTTACCTCTACTGCAGTGAGTTTTTTTAAGTCCAAGTGTAACCCCCTGCCGTAATTATATCTAAAATACGCAATTAAAGTGAAATAGAGACCAATAAGAAACAAATAACATTTTACAAACCCATCTTCACGATAGGGTTTTCACAATTACCTTTCGAAATCATTTATAAACTTGGTCTCATAATCACTTTTCGAATACAATTACTACGCGGAATATCACATTCATAACAAATCAGAGTATACAATATAATCCCAGCAATCCCGGGTTCCATACATTAACTCAAAGCCTTATAGGGCATATTCGCCCCTACAAGCCCTCATATGGGGATTACACAAATCTTTCTCATACAGATAATACAAAGATCGTATCCACATACATATATACACATCCAAATCTATATATTCCCAACTATGATAACCAACTACCGAATCTTCAATCCCGAAGGAGTCTTCATCGCCCTTAGCTGCTCGCTATATCCTTGATCCACTACCTTGTCTGAAAGGTTAGCAGGGGAGGGTGAGATTCGAGAGAATCTCAGTAGGAAACAAATACCTAAATGCATGTATGATATGTGTTTAATGCATGACATGCTTGCAATACATATCTCATGTTCACATAATGACATATCTGCGTGCTCAATGTTTCAACAACATACTCATGGCCATAGCATAACTAGAAACAGAGCTACAATCATTCATACATGTTTCACATAATCAAGCAAAGCAATACATGCATCAAAACACAAACACAAATATCAAAGCATGCAAAAGAGGTAAGTTCCCTACCCTCTTTCCACGTAAGCTCCAGCTCCGCTTACTCGCGATCAGAACGAATACCAAACCACGTTCAGGGCGAACATCAACCCTATAATCAAAGCAAGGACATAGGGTTATTCTCTATTCCAAATTCTTAATTTCATATCACTTAAGGTTGGTTACCATTCACACCCTTTAGGTGGCTAAAATAAGCTCAACGAAAGCCTAAAGGATTGGGACGTACTAGGTTGGAAATCACCTTTCAAAATCTCAAAATGCTGAAAATGGGGGTTGGCTGCAGCCAAGAACCCTCTGGCTGCAGCCAGAACACGCACAGAAGGTTTTTGGCTGCAGCCAAGATTTTCTGGCTGCGGCCAAAACGTGCATAGAAACTTTTGCGCTGCAGCCAGGATTTTCTGCTGCAGCCAAGGCAACTTTGAAAATTCATAACTAATTCCACAAAAATTGAAATGAGGTGATCCCAAAGCCAAATGAAATATTTTTAAGTCCTCTTCATAGGAAAAATATGGCTCATTACCAGAAATCACCACACAAATCCAGATTTACACAAAATCCAACATTGCTCCAAAATAGAATCCAGTTTCGTCCTCAAACTTTGGGCAAACATAAATCCCAGTTCACAAAACGAAATGACACAATTTATATGTCCATTTTGAAGATTAAGATGTGAACTTCAAGACTGGAAAGTTTCAGAATTTTTAGAGACCATTTGGTCATTCAAAACGCTCACACAAACTGACTGCCCAGAACAGAACTTCAATGGACAGAATTCCAGTTTTTGCAATTTGGCTTCCAATGGTTCCATTTTCATATCAAACATCATTCTCACACAAAATTTCACATGGAATCCATTGGAAATACCAAATCAACCAAATTCATATCACTTTGACATGTTTTACCAACAATCACAACATGTCATCACAAATCACAACACAAACACCACATTGTTATCCTTTTCATTCCAAGTTCTCAAACCAATTCCAATGACCAAATTACACAACAAAACACCATTTTCAACACAAAACACATGACAATTCATGCATTTCACAATTCCACCAAAATCAGGGCAAAAAACCAAAATTCACAATACTCATCCACAAATCACAAAACTTAGATCAAAAGGCTTCAAATACTCACCTCTTCCTCTTTCCCAAACCAATTCTTTGATTCTTCATCTTTCCAAATTTCCTCAAGCCATCAAACACCTCCAATCAAGAATCTAAAACCATAGAGATGAAGCTCTCATCACTATGAACAACTTTATAGAAGGTGATTAGAGCTAAAGAGGACACCAAGATAACAAAATCTCACCTTTTTCCTTTCTCTTTCCACCTTGCTCTTGGCGAAAATGGAGAACAAGAGAGAGATGAAGATGATGATCAGATTTTAGCCCCAAAAAGACACACATGGACGACCAAATAAGGGAGAGAGAAGAGAAAAAGAGTGTTGAACTTTTGACCAAGATCCAAGGGTCCAAATTGTGCCAAGTGTCAAGATCTTGTTCCATCAACCATGAGTTCACATGAGCACAACCACATGGGATTCCACCCTTTGATCTATTGTACAAATCAATCTCAACCATTGATCTTGAAGTTACCAATGAGTTTCCTCTTCGGTAACTGACCAATTGGTCGGTAACTTTACCGTTTAGCCCCTGATTTCGGTAATTTTCATTGAATCACCACCAAACACTTCATATCGTTTCATTTAGCCACAATATACGCCTTCCCTCTATTTTAAGTCAATTTAGATGTTAATCCATAATTGAGCTTAAATACAGGGTTTTCGGTGCTGCTCACAGCACATACGAATCACATTGGGTGCCAACTCACACCATAATCTCCAAAAGGGTTCATTTATCACTAATGACATCCACTTTTGGAGTCAATATCTCTTAATCATAATTTAGGATCTTGCTAAACCATGGCTTAGCAGTCCACTAATCTCAGGCTTATTCTCTAGCCTCGAATCTCAAAATTCGGGGTATTACACCAAGTCATTTGAATTAAATTTTTTAAATTTAATAATACATCCATAACAATAAATTTTCTACAAAATTTCTGTAGGGATGGCGACGATGAGTGATCAAATTCAAATTATGCTTTTGTCTTTAAAAAAAATGCAAAAATTTTTTTAAAATAAAATGTAAAAAAAAAATAAAAAAAAATATTTGTAGCGGTTATTGAACCGCTACAAATATAAAATTAACCGCTACTAAATGAATAACCGCTACAAAATGGATACATTAACCGCTACAAATAGTACTTGGATCACTATAAATATTAAACCGCTACAAAAATACAAATAACTGCTACTAACTAATAACCGCTACAAAATGGATACATTAACCGCTACAAATAGTACGTGGATCCCTATAAATACCCTTACCACAACTCATTTCAAACACTTTCCAATTTCTTTTCACCTTACCTTTCTTTCATTTTCTCTCATTTACAACTTCTTTCGTATGAGTAGAGGAGCTGAATAATACGATCAAATATGGTAACAAGATTTTTAATTTTTTTTACAATACTTCTTTCCTTTCTATAAAATTTATTCTAACCATTTTTTTTCCAGATATTTCAGAGCTGTATCTCATTTTCATCTATTTTTCATACACAATTACATTATATTAGACAACATAATAATTCCTTATTACCTACCTATCCTTAATAATATTATTAATATAAATTTTATACTAATCCAATTAAATTACATTTTTCCTTTTAATTTATTAATAAGTTAAACTATTAAATAATAAGCTAATTAAAATAGATAAAATAATAACAAAATCAACTATTTAATTTAATATTAAAAAAACAGAAACAAATTATCGTATATTTTTTAAAAAAATTTTAAATATTTGTAGCGGTTATTAAACCGCTACTAAATAACGCGCCTTTTTAAAACTCAAATTAAATGTTTTGGCGCTAATTTTGAATTTCATGAAATCAGTAGTGGTTTTGATAATCGCTACAAATTTCATGAAATTCAAAATTAGTAGCAGTTTGTTAACGCTACAAAATGAAAAAATGTCTTTTTTTTTTTCGCCTTCAAAATTTCAATTTTTTATATTTGTAGCGGTTATATAACCGCTACAAATATCTCTGAAAAAAATTTCTTTCATGAGGATGTTATAGCTGTTGGGTTGAACCGCTACAAAGGATGTAGCGGATATTTTTGATTGAGTAGCGGTTTTATATAATCGCTACAAAACTGCTTGCAACATACGATTTAGTAGCAGTTCTAGTAACCGCTACTAATGTTGTTTGTAGCGGTTAAAACTGTTACTAATACCCATTTTTAACCACTACTAAATCACGTTTTTTTTGTAGTGTAATAAAGCTGATAGTCACAGACATTTTTAAAAACAATTAACAATTAATTTTTGTACACAATATAGGAAATTTCCTTTGTACACACTTTTAAAAACAATTAGCATTCCTTGAGCAAAGAGTACAACTGGAAAAATGTGAAGGAGGAAAACTTCCTTAAAAGTGTGAAAGAATAGCTTGTAATTTCAAATCATAGCTACAAAGGAAGTATGAGCTTTATTAGTTAATAAAGGGAAAGTTTCCTTATTCATATAAACATCTTAAACATAACAAAAACTTATAAACATTTGAAAACCTACTAATCATGAAGACTAAGTAACCCTAATACATGTAAAACCATTGAATGATAGTTCAAACCTATGGAACATAATTTCAAAAATGAAAAAAAAAAACACTTTTGTATAGGACAAACCACTTTTGTACGGGATAAACATCTTTTGTACAGATTCCATTCTAGGCAAAGGCTTGCAAGCAACATTGTCATAGAAAATATGTACAACATGTGAATAGTACAATAATATTATTCTAACAATACTCACCAACTTCCTCTCCCTTGGTTTTTTCAAAAAATAAAAAAAAAAGCTTCCTCTCTCATTTTACACACATACTCTTAAGTGAAGAGCATGAATTCACTGGGTATAAATCTAATCCTAGGGCTAAAAGTTATTGGGTAGGCTTTTTGCATGGACTCCAAAGTTTGATTTGAAAAAGAAGTTAAAAGGTTATAGGGAGACCTTCTGACATAGATTCAAATAGAGTAACCTTTTGAACTTTTACCCACTTTGTATAAGATTCAAATTTACTTTTTCAAGTTGTCAGGCCACTTGCTTTTCACCTCTTTTTTGGAGAATGAATAAAACAATTTTTGAAAATATGGAAACTTATGATGATGTGTGTGTAAACCCGAGCAGTAAAGATAGAAAACATACATACCAAAAAACTTTGAGCAGCATGAATTAATATGGAACAAGGATTTAAGTATATGGTTCTGCTCCTTATATCTCCTTCACATAAAGATAGAAAACAATGATTTTCTATGACAAATAGTTAACAATGATTCTATCTAACAATTAAACAAACTAACATGAGTTATGACTATCCCATACAAAACAATTTAATCATGAGACAAGGAGAAAAGAGACTCACATATGATTTGCATTGTTATTCAGATACATATATATAATAAATCAAAATCATGCAATTCATTCACCCCTCTTCAATGGGACAAGATGTTTTTTTTACCTCGCTTAAATATTACATTAGTTAGAAACACAAAATAGAAAGTAAGAACAACTACTAAACCTACCAAGTAACATCCTAATATCTGAAACCAAAGTCAAAACATTCTGAGGACAAGTGGAACCATTCCCAAGAATATCCACAAAAGACCATCCCTATACTCCCAATTCAATTGAATGTGGATATGGCTGCTCAATAAAGGATTGATTAAAAATAATCAGCAAAGTTCTCCTCAATTCCTCCATGGCCTAACGAAGTTTGCCCCTTCCAAAAGAATAAAGATGAACCTATTGCTTGAAAACTTGGTCATTGTTCCTGATTTCCAGCCTAATGTAGTTCACCCAATCTTCTGCATTTTGAAGGTGTAAATGTGAGGATTGTCTATCCCTCCCACTGATAAGATAATTGAGGGGCCTTGGTATAAGCCTCAATTAACAAACAATGCATATAGTAGAGAAGATGAATGGCAAAATAACAAAGGCATTTGATAGGTTTGCAAAGTAAACAAAATTAAAAATGATTGCATCATGATGATTTGGAATGACACATTTTAAGTAGCAAATGTAGATAACTAAGTACACCATATTTAAATTCTTAAACTTATCAATGTACTAAACTCCTATAAGCAAATCTAGAAGCAAGACTATGCCTTGGAAAGGGCAATACAGTCCAAGGATGAAAAGGACAAAATAGATAAGAAAAGAAAAGATAGCCCAATGAAGCGGTGACCGGATTTTAATGGTAGTTGGCCTTTGGGTACACAATAGAGAAGGGTAAACATATATATTTGCTTATTGGTGAAAACAGATCTTATTAAGAAGCAAAATGCAATTAACTAAGTACACAATATCCAAATAAGAACCATTAGACATTCCAGCATATTTCCTTACTCTTGACTGACACAAGTATAAAAATTTTAAAATGTAAGGATGAGTAAAAACTGAAAAGGAACATAAGATTTAGTGCTTTATAAAAGTTGATATGGTAACGTTGCATTCAAAAGATTTGCTCCGTAATGTGGGAGAAACAAAGGACCATTGCTAAATTTTTGTTGCCTCCATTATAGCCCTCTTGAAGCTATACATCTTTTCAAGCCAAGGATCAAAGAAGGCACAATTTGCAGTTGAGATGTTTGACAACATAGTCCACCCTGGTGAAAAAATGTAGAGGCGAATCACCAAGTATAGGAGAAAAAGCATATACTAAAAGACTGGAAGAGTAGGAGACAAAATTAAAAAAATATAGAAAATAAAACATAAGTGACCAAGGGATAGGAAATGATGTAGCGATGGTTTGTGAGACTCTTGACTAAAAATAAAACTACTACAAAATACTCCAAACCGGCCTAACCTGGTGACATAGGCGCAGCATTGATTGATGAAAAAGAGCATGTAGATTAACAGGATGAAAAATGGGCAAAAGCTACAAAAATAGATCACCAAGATGGCATTGGTTGAGAGAAGAAAATTGCATGCAATAATAACGTAGTGA
Organism: Inga oerstediana; assembly: GCA_963210345.1. NCBI lineage: Eukaryota > Viridiplantae > Streptophyta > Magnoliopsida > Fabales > Fabaceae > Inga > Inga oerstediana. The sequence goes on along the minus strand of OY723404.1, from coordinate 11,532,552 downwards.
AAGAGATAAAAATATCTAAATACCATAAAGGAAGAAGCTATCTCCTACAATAGTAAAAAGTTAGAGTAAAAACCATTGGTGATTTACAGTTAGAGTAAAAAGTTACTCCTACAATAGTAGTATGACAAAGGATGAAAATGCCCTTGGTCAAAAGCTACAAATATATCACCAAGATGGCATTGGTGGAGAAAAGCAAATAGAATGCCATAATAAAGCAGTGGCTGTAAAAGTGAAAGAAATGAAATATTGGAATACCTGTAAAGAACAGAAGAAAATTGAAGGCAACCACAAATGAAACAATGATACTTTTGAGGTGGGTAGAAAGAGTAGAAAATAATAAAAATGATGAATTAAAGGAGAAAACAATTAAAACCCATGTAGTTTATATAAGATCCATTCCACATGGTAATCAGAAATGAAAAGGATTTGTGCAAAGAACCCTGGATGTTCAAAGCAAATAATAAAAAAAAGGTAAGTCTGCAACCATATTCCTTCCATGTCAATGTATATGTTGATCTATTTGTGTGTATAAGATGGGCAGAATATGGACCGAGGCTGACACAATGAACGCCCTCCTAACCTTAAAGTGAAATTCACCCGGCTTAATCATAACTACTGTTTTTTACCTGAAAAAATAACTCCAAGAAAATAATCATTAGACAGCATTTTTCCCCCACAAAAGCCAGCAGTTGAATGAAAAGAAAAGGGCGAGATATTTGAACAACTTCAATGGCATCCCTTTGAAGGTCGCATCCTCTACTGAGAAGGTCAATCATTGGTTTCTCTCTTAAATCAACAAAGCCAGTAGCTCAAATCCAAAACCAAAGGACAAAATAATCCAAAACCAAGGTTGAAAAATAAAGCAAAATAAAGTAGATGATAGATAAGAGAGGTAGAATGGGAGAGATACTTAAATATACACACGTACTTGTTTTTGCTTTAGCATCCTAAGAAATACACATATTTTGTTTGAGAACAAGACTAAATTGTAGGACAAAACTCATGTATAGACAAATAAATCACAAATTAGAGTACATGAATTTTCCTATTCAACAACGGAAGACTTATAAGAATTACCTCTCGCCATTGCTAAGCTTTGATCGAACGGATAACTCACAAATCCTGATGAAAGAGAGCTGCAAAGAGGAACAAAGACAGAAGATGATTGTCAGGTCTCTTTCTGACTGGCCGTGGGGCACAGCGATGGCAACTAGGTTAAGAGCCGTCGTTAGTCAGGGAACCTCATATGAGCATATTAGGTTTTCCCTTACGCTCCTCTCATTTGGCCGTAAACTTGAGTGTGTTTTCCACTATCAGAAAAACCACATTAATAGCCAATAACCTTAATCGTGAATTGGGCCTAAATCTGACTAACGGGCCACACTCTGGATATTTTAATTAATTACCTAATTAATAACTAATAATAATTATAATATATATTAAAATATCTAACATTCTCCCACTTGGCCCGTAACTAACGTCAGTTGCCCTATTCAGATTAATTAAGGCTATGCTGCAAGAATCATGGCGATAAGTCCCCTTAAGTCGAGTATTATCTTCCATGTATTACATAGCAGCACCCTTACCTAATGGGTTAAAACTTTATGAATAAACCTTAAATGTTTATTTGGTTCCTTCTTGAATGTTTGTCAATCTCGATAACTAGGTACCAATATGAGACAACAAACTCTAACTTGAATTTCATCATTTATCAATACCTTATTTAGATCACTCAATGTGACCCAAGTCACAAATAAGGTATTTGATCCTTCAATGTCTCTAAATGCATGCAGTTCATTTAAGGATCTATACTTTATATGTTTATGACCCATTGACTTTATGGTCACACAACAACCTTAATGGGTTTAAATTAATTTAAAACCACATGATGAAATTCTTTAACCGGCAATTTTATAACTTGCCTCGAAGAATGATTAGATTAAGCAATTCATGGTGGAACTAAGCAATCAGAGACTACTTAGCAATATTGTACTCCTCCATAACGCAATCTATTCAGTAAACATAAAGATGCATCAAAATGTTAACCATTTTATAGTTAACACATCATACTAAACAAAACAAATCTAATCATTCTCCTATATGTAGAGCATGAGACTTAATGTACATTTTAAAATGTACTTCATGACCTGCAGCTTTTCAATTATTATTCAAGCAAGAATATGCTTGATAATCCTCCTAAAGTTTTCTTGCAATGGCATTGCCAGTTTGTGTGCACATTCAAGCAAGCTTGCACCTATGAAACTGAATTAGAAGGAATACAATGATATATATATTAGAGACATGTGGAGAATCTAATTGTATTTTCATAACAACTACCATCTATCTCTAAATGTTTAAATACATGTGATCATAGGTTTCTTATGACATTCTCAAGTATTTTAAGAACAGTTTCCTTATGTATTCTAAAAGAATACTACACTTAACCTAGTCCTATCACAAATTTGAACAATGACAATTTTTGTTATGTGTAACACCTTATGTCAAAATTCACAAGCAATGAGTAAATCATCATTTTGTTCAATATAAATTATTCAACTCCCACTAATCTAGTGATATAAATAGTATTATGATGCTTTCAACATTATCATGTATGTGATTGCATCATGACACATTATGCACCACTATTGTGAAACATATGTGAGGACGGTTTCTCAATTTTGCTAACTAAATTCTCCTCATAATTCATTTGGCCTTTCATTTAATTCACACACACCTCTCCCTATTACTATAACGGAAAGATGCTAATGGAATTTAAGGTCACTCTCATTATTTATACTCTAGTCAGATTACTTGAAATACATGATGTATAGTTGGTAGTAATTGCCAAATTTAAATTGTCATTTGGTCTTAACCCAATCTGCTAACATATTGAAGTTATATAATAAGAGCACCATCTATTAATTTAGAATACCCCTTGCTTGTTTTGGGATATTTTTCCTAATAATTGATAGAGTCTTAATGTTGATGCTTCTTATCTCAAGCTTGACCAATTGAGAATTTCAGAACTTCGTTATGTTTCACATTTATCTCAACGAGAAGAGTATCATGTAAAACCAATGTTCCATTATGATTAGATGTTACAATCTGTTATGTGTGATTATCCTGAATGAGTTTGATCACTCCCACTAATCATATCATTTCTTAATAATTTGGCATTCCAAAATTACTACACAACTTCTAAAATGAAAAGGATAGCTCAATATAATTCCCAAGATCTTTCTGCATCTTCACCAAAATATGCAGTCTTAATCTCTGGGATGTTTTTCATACACACTCTTTCATTTATAAGACAATTCTATATAAACTGAGCTTCCAACTCTCATATTTTAAAAGGGTTTAAAGATAATTCTATTGGAAACTCATCTAAGATATATATAGCTGTCTTAAGTGCATTCTTTAAGAGGAAAACATATAGACTAAATTACTATCCTCAACCATGTACCCATCATGTCATCCATATCTTCTAATTGACTTCACTAATTAATCTGTTTACCAGATTAAATTTCTCACTTCTACTTTATATCCTCTAAAAGTGTCAAATGACACTACTTAATTATAAAGCAAAAGATGTTCAGGTATTTGAAGAGTCAACTAAAATCAGGATGAACTATTTCATCTGTTAGAACAAAAACAATGGCAAGTGTATATCTACTACTGTCTCCAATCAAGCCACTAATAATAGGCAGATGAAACTTTATATGTCTATTGCTTTATGGCTTTAGGGTTGATAGCTTGATAGCCTTCATTTAAAATCTCATACTTTTCCAAAAGGGAGGAAAACTTATATATACACATTTACAATGAATACTTAATACCCATGCATGTATTCATGAAAATGAGTAATAATTCATGAGATAAGAAACAGAAGATCTTTTCCACCAAGATTTATGGAGACATCTTACCCTATGATGGAGAATCACTTAATAGTCAACAAAACAATGCAAAAATATTTATAAGAATTTCTAAATATGTCCCTCAGCCTATCAACAACCATTGACTTTGTTCTATTCTTTATGTACTTATAATAACCAACTTTTATCTAAAATTACTTTATTGAGACAATAATGTTATCTCATTTCTCATGCTAGCATTATAAATACTAGAACTTTTCTTAATGTCAATTTTGTCCTAATGGTAGAAGTTCTTCTTATAGGCTTAATTGTCTCTAATAAATTATATCAAACTAAGTAATTGAATAGATAACAATCATGCTGCAAAGTCAAAATTAAATCATGCTTACAAAATTACTATAAGAGGCAAAAAACCATCGCATATAGGCGTATGTTTACTAATGTAAATCATACAATTATAAATTCGTATCACTAAAGTCTACCTGTGGGCAAAGACATTAGCATAGCATGAATTTATCTCAAATTGATGAAACTGGAATGCAGTTATATCCTCTAATACCTGTGGGCTACTTAGAAAATATAATGTTATTCCATTCCACCCTAATTAAAACTATAATTATAATTATCTAATTACAATTGATGTCTTTAAATCTTTTAAGTGATGTATTTTGTTCATTAGAACAAAATAGAGTGTATGTGCCTAGTGAAGATGCTGTGGCTACTCCTCGATTCTACATACTCATCACAAAGACATCACATCATTGTGTATCCTAATTGTACATATGAACATAATTTGATATGGTAAAACCTTATGTGATGATTACCTATGCGTACAATACGTGCATAAGGATGTTGTAGCTATTCCTTAAACAAATTATGTATGCTAATCACTAATATCAAATATGTACAATTTAAATGCCAAATATATACACAATGTCAATGGGAATCCTAATTAATTAATTTAATCAACTTTTGAAGATTAATATTTTAAAATCCATATATGATTATTTATGCATGTTGTAAGAGGGCGCTGTAGCTACCACTCTAGCACACAAGTTAATCATAAATATCAATCATGTGCACTTAAATTCTGTATATGCACAGCTTTATAGAGGATTTAACCAATTAATTTAATCAACATAAGTGACTAAATACAATCCTCCCACTTTGATTAAATTAATATTACCCATTAAATAGAGTTGATATTTTAAAACATATAAGTGATTATTTACACATGTAACAGAGGATGCTGTGGCTATTCCCCAAGATGCATGTTAATCACAAATACCAACCTTGTGCATTTAAATTCAAAATATGCACAAATCTTCAATAAGAATTTGATTGATTAATTTAATCAACAAAATGTGACTAAATAATCATCTTAGACAAATTCTCCCACTATTTTGTGCATTCAAAATAAATCCAATATATGCACGTCTTGATGGAGGGATTAATCAATTAATTTAATCAACAAAAGTTCCTAAATAATTAATTAGAAGCCCTCCCACAGTTTTATGTATCCAAAAAATTGTTTAAAGAATTAATTTTGGCATATTTCAATTCAAATTAAATTTTATAAAATTTGAAGAGTTGGATAATTGTCTAAAATTGATTTTCCATATTTTTAGGCAATTAAACAACTCAAAACTATTTTTGCAAATTTTCCAGAATATGAACAATGCCAAAATTAACTTTTCTTAATTTAAACAATTAAATGTGACATAATCAAAATTATACATAAAACAATTTAATTAATAGTGGGCAAATGTCTATTTAACCCAAAAACCTTTTTTGGAAATTAAATCTTTATAGCCCAGCTAAAGAAAAAATGTAGCAGAGCCCATACAATATTTTCCAGAAAAGAAATAGGGTAATAAAGGCCCAAATATCGTTCAAAACGTCACTATCAAATGGTAACAATTCCAAAATTGTTCATTTACATATTTTTAAAAGCCATAATGTAAGCCCAAAAAAGTCCAATTGAGTATTTCGGCCCAGATGCCCATCAGCCCAGAACATAATAAAATAAACCCAAGAACTCAGCCCAGAAATGTGATAAAAATGAATCCAAAACAAAACAAAAATTAATTGTGTAGGCCTGAGTTCTTTATGGCCCACAACACAATTAATAAACAAAAAAGGAACCACAGAAGCGTCGGCCCATAAATGCTTTAAAAAAAAAATACAGATTCCCTAGGCCCAGAAAACGCATCGGCCCATCTTCCCTGATAAGTGAAACGCAGTGTTTCACTAATAAACCCAAAATGACGTCGTATTCACGTTGAGGAGGGAGGCTTCCCACAAACATCAAAACGGCGTCGCTTTAGCTTAAATCAAAACGCGCCGTTTCCACTATCCCCCTCATGAACTCGGGTTAACCTACCCGACCCAGATCCCCAGCAACCCAGTATGGACCCAAGGATGACCTAGTTACAGACCCAACTGAGGCCGACCGCGAACTGCAGTTTTAGGCCGAGCTTTCCGGCGATTCTAGGCACATTTACCTGCGATTTTAATGGCACTATGCATGGAAACAAAATCAAAACGAAAACTGGGCAAGTATTAACCAAATAATTATCAAAATAAAAACGAAAATTATGTTTTCAAATCATAACGTTGCTGCGTTTTTGGACCTTCGATTTCCGATGTATAAGGCGATGGAGATCCTTGAAGAACAGTCAAGTCCGATGGAACTCAAGCATAAACTCAAGATTGATTTCAAGAAGCATAAATTTATGATCAAATTTCGAAACCTAGATAAAAAATATGTATAACTGAAATGATTTCAAAACCTAAAGCATAATGACAATCGGAGGTTCCGATGGTGTTTTCACCCTCCTTCCCCAATGAGCCGGACCCCTAGGACTCGATTCGTCACCCAAATGCAACCTGAAAAGGAGTCGCCACGTGACACTATTCCAGGTAGCTTTCCGGCAAAGCTGAGCTCAAAACGACGATTTCGGCATTGACGTTCTCGCAAAACAAGCACAAAACATGATCTCTTTCTCTAGCGTTAAAACAAAACCCAGTCAATAAATTCACATATTATCATGAAATAGAAAACCCACTATTTAAATTCCAAAACAAATGCTGAGGTTCCTATGGCAATACAGTAGCGGCGCAGAGCCTAACACTTACAACAATAAATCGCAAGTTCTCTATTACCATTTCGCAAAAAAAAAAAAATTAGAAATCATAAGTTGAAGCTTTAAACCCGAATCATCTGAAAGTGTAAAATGGCTTCGGATCCCTCAAAATTCGAGGACGGTGATAGTGTGTCGGAGAAGAATATAAAATCTTCTCACACCGATGATCCGAAAGCAATTTAATAGAACACTTAATTAAATTGTAACAGTATAAACGATCTCTAATCTAAGTTATGGAACCCTAGTAGTAAACTTAATTAAGCCCTATACTTAGATTTTCCTGGATCAAAGAATAGAAGGAAGGGGATCAAAGAGCGTGGCTCTGATACCACATGTAGGACAAAACTCATGTATAGATAAATAAATCACAAATTAGAGTACATGAATTTTCCTATATCAACAACGAAAGACTTATAAGAATTACCTCTCGCCATTGTAAGCTTTGATCAAACGGATAACTCACAAATCTTGATGAAAGAGAGCTGCAAAGAGGAACAAAGACAGAAGATGATTGTCAGATCTCTTTCTGACTGGCCGTGGGGCACAACGATGGCAACTGGGTTAAGAGCCGTCACTAGTCAGGGAACCTCAGATGAGCAGATTAGGTTTTCCCTTACGCTTCTCTCATTTGGCTGTAAACTTGAGTGTGTTTTTCACTATCAGAAAAACCACATTAATAGCCAATAACCCTAATCGTGAATTGGGCTTAAATCTTACTAACGGGCGACACTCTGCATATTTTAATTAATTACATAATTAATAAATAATAATAATTATAATATATATTAAAATATCTAACATAAATGGCAACCAAAGGGCCTAAACACACAGGGTCCTTGAATGTTTGAAACGTGGGAGCATGAGCAGGGGTATCTATAACAAAGACCAAAAAACCAATGAGGAATGACTAACGAAGACATAAATGAAATGAGTTAACTTTAAAAAGAAACATGATAACTGCCTCTTTGTCTCTGACGGACCAGTTTGCAGATTAAATCTGGTCTTTCCGAAAGAAGAACATCATGGGAAGCTTTCATTGGAATTCCCATGAGGACTGGGAGGTGATTGAACATGAATGTCGGCCGATCGGTTTTTTCGACTGAGGACAAATGATTTGATAAGGAGAATGGGCTTCCCTTTTGGTTAGTAAGGAGGATAAATGTTTTGCCTGGAAAGATTATTGAAGGCGGGAGGTAGAAAGCAAATTTGAATGTCAAACCAAAGCATCAGTGGGGTCTCTGTTTTAGAAACCATTAAGATCTCAAGGCAATGATTAAAATATATGCAAAAATGTGTGAGCCGTTGAAATCTTGCGAATAGTGTTTTTGGTAGAGCAGACTCTTTTTTTTTTATACACCACAGAGTAGGTAGACTTGATATTGGTTTGGGATAACTTATTTTTAAACAATAAATGCTTATAAATCGTAATTTACAGTATACGAGGTAAGTATGTGAGATAAGTTTTATCCTGACTTACGTAATAAGTGCTTATTCTTAAAAAATAAGCTAATCCAAACATGTTTTTATACTCGTTTAGAATAACTTATTTTTAGACAATAAATATTTATATATCGTGATTTACGATATACGAGGTAAATATGTGAGAGGGATTTTATCTCGACTTACGTAATAAGTGCTTATTCTAAAAAAAATAAGCTACTATTTGCTTACTTAAGGAATTGATGAAGAATTATTAAATTGGGGGAAAATCGGGAGCCGTCACTTGCTTGATTACAGTGTTTCGTTGGAATCGGTCCGTCAATTGATTGTCTACAGTGTTTTGGTCGAATAGTATTGTTATTTATATTGATTGTACTTTATATGTCATTTGGAATGCTCTCATTAGCTTTGACGAAGTTTTGACTTTTGAGTCTGTCCACTGAGAAGATATTCAAACCCCGGCCTGATAAGAATTGTTTGGTCTGATTCAGTTCGGCCTATTTTGCTGTAGCCACACCAGCCTGCTTACTGAAAACATTACTCCTCCATATATATTTTAGTCAAAATCAAAGAATTAATTTTTTTCCCCGACAATTAAAAGAATCATTATCTAATAATCAAATCAAAATAAAAAAAATATGTCAAAAACTTGATAAGTAATTTATTATTCATATTTTTAAAAAAATATAATTTAAAATTTTACGATTTCAAAATTCTTTTTTTTTTGAAGTTATATTGTCCTATAAGTTTCTTATCTTTTTTCTGATTCTTTTGCCATTTATTTTTTCCCAGAATAATGTAGTAAAATGTTTTTTTTGCCATAAAAACTTTGATTGATTTTTATGATATATTAAATCAGACTATACTTGTTGGCAAAAAAAATTTAAATCAGATTATAATTCATGAAAATGCAAAAAAAAAAAAAAAAGAGTATTTCTCTTCTGTTTTTTTATTGGCTTTATGGAAAATTGTGAACCTTGTGGCCATCTGTGCAGCTAAAAAGGTCATAATAACTCCAGTCCTAATGATAAAATAAATTTGATATTTTTTGGAGAAATTAAAGAAGTTAAATGAGTTACTTAATCATATCATATGTTGTATTTTTAGTTTATTAGTCAAACTAATTAGTTTGGAGATAAAAATAAAAATATAGATATTCTAAAATAATTTAATTAATTTCTTTAATTTCTTTAAAAAAAACTTTACCTTTTACCGAAATATTACACACCATTTGAGAATTTGATGAATCTTTGAAGCTAACTTGTCTTTTCCTCTCAACCAATAAAGTTGCTTTGTTCGATTTGCTTTTCCTTCTCTCTCTCTCCCCCCTCTAGACTCTTCGATTCCAAATCCTGTCTCTTTTTTACCCGCTTTTCTCTCGCCCGAGAGTCCACGCGCGCGCACACACACACACTCTCTCTCTCTCTCTCATTCATTCGGTTCTCCACATCAGGTGCAACAATTTTTCTTCCTCTCTTGTTTCTTTTATCCAAGATCTTCATAGTTTTTCTGTTATTGATTACTGTTTCTTGATCTCAATCTCTCAGTGCTTTCTTTCGCCTCCGATCTCGTTTGGTTTTCGAAGAATCATCAATCACCAATGTCTCATATCCTTTGATATGTTTCACAAAAGGCTTGTATTTTTCTTTCAACGAATTGTGTTAATTTTGGCTTGGGGTTGGATCTGCTAGCCGTTTGGCTGGCGTGGAAATCCGACAATGTTATCTGGAAACTATTTGATTCTTCTTTTCTTTCTTTTCTTCTTCTTCTTCTTCTCTTCTCTTTCCCCCTCTGTTCTTTTGTTTAGCTTTAACTGAAGCGAACGTGGAAACCAGAGAGATCGAGATCGAGAACGATCTCAGGCTAGGGCTTCCAATAATGCCAGGAAGTCTAAGGACGATGGATTAACCCCTGAACAGCGCCGGGAAAGGTTGTACTTATTGACTCTCTCTTTGCCATCCAGCTTTTCCTCCTTTAATTTGAATTAGCATTTAGTTTCTTAGATTTAAATTGGTCCTTTTAGCTTTATTTGGTGAATCTTAACCTGCTAGCTGCATTTATTAACCTTACACAACTATAGGTAAGGTAATAGACCCGTGAAATGTCAGATGAGCAGCATCTTGACTAAGCTAAAGGATTGTGAATTTATGTAAACGAAAATAAAGTTTAGGATCTTTAAGATGTAACTGATCAAGTGGGGATCAGAATACTCGTTCATTTTACTTCTGTGTTGAGCATTTGTTATGTTCACCTCATATCTTGGGTCCAGAAGGATCTTTCTGCCATAGTACTCCCTTCACTTAATACCTATTTCCCTAATTTAATGATTAGACGAAGGAAATTGATAAAATTAGTTAATATGACGTGTATTTTCTAAATCATTTTAGTCATCTTTTTTAATTTCCTTTATCCCTCTCCTCCTTTCAATAGGGTGAATTAGAAAAATTAATAGGATAAATTAGAAAAAGATTGAAAAATTTGAAAAATAGTTCTTATATTTAGAATCAAGATGAACTCTCTAATAGGTTTCATATTTAGGATTGCATGGAATATTTCAGAAATGAAATTGTACATGAATGTGATAATGTGCTTGTTTGGAATCACGTTTGGAACCCAAAAGTGCTTATTCACGTAAATTAAGACAAAACTTTTATCACATACTTATTTCATATACTGTAAATCACCATTGAAAAGCTAGAAAGCTACTTTTGAAGATTTCAATTGCTATTCTAAACAAGCAAATTATGCTGTGGTATGATTCCTAACTAAAACCTTAGGTTTTTTTGGGTCTATTTTTGCTGTGTTTGCAGAGATGCTAAGGCATTACAGGAGAAAGCAGCAAGGAAGGCAGCTCAAGCTGCAGGTGGGAACAACGCAGGTGGTGGAGGCAAGAAAAAATAATAGTCAAAGATCATTCATTGTCTTGGTGGGCATTTAGAATAGAAATAGAGTTATTTGTAATTTCATGTTCTGGTATGAGTTTTGGGTTTAAAGTGAGCATTGGTGTTTGCCTGTTGGTATATTTATCGATGTTGGCTTCTGAACCTTTGACTTCTATCCTTTATGTGGAATGCAATATTTGTTTGTACCATTATCTAATGATCTTGATCTCATCTCTCCTTCTTCTACCTGTCATTTATTGGAGCCTAATTGGCTTCATTTTCATTCAAAAAGAAATTAATTAACCGTGGTATATAAAAATAGAATCAAAATGTGGAAATGCTTGAAGTAAGAAAATATTTAGAATTAAAGAAAAGAAAAATCCTACAAGTAGTATTAAGAGTCCTCTGTTGGGATTGAGGCATCCTGTGTCAATTCCTTTACTGGGAAATTCGTCCGCAAATGAGTTGGGATGTATTGTTCGATCCCTGCAATAAACAAGACTACCACCACTATTGTTATGGTGCTTGTTTGATATAGTTTTTGAAAGATTTATAAGTGTTTATACACATAAGTCGAGACAACACTTTTCTTACATACTTACCTCGAATATTATAAATCACAATTGAAAAACTACTTTTGAAAATTTCATTTGCTATTTCAAACAAGCACATTGTCTCTATAATTTTAGGGCTAGTTTGGTATAAGGGGGGAGGAAAAAAAAATTTTTAGTTGGATTTAAAAAAAATTAAAGAAATGAGGTTACAACTTCTTAATAAATTTTTTTATTCTTTTATTTTATATTTTCTCTTTATGAAACTTTTGTAATCTCATTTCTCTAATTTTTTTTTTTAAATTCAACTCATAAAAATTTTTCTTCTTTTTCCCTTCCCTCCAAATTCCTCATACTAAACATACCATTAATGAGTTTTGACTTTGGTTTTTATATTTAATGACGTAAATTAAAGTTAATGCTGTTAAACACAGTTCTTTTGTGAAACTATGTGATTAAAAACCATGACTTAAAACAATTTGATCAAACTATAAGCACAATTAATGATAGTAACCTATGGCAAAAAAAAAAAAAAAAGGAAGAAGAAGAAGAAAGAAAAACAATGATATCAACCCTTGAATTTATCAAACATTAGACTTTGAGAAACTCCATCAATATAACATCTCACTACTGATAGAAAGGATAAGCAATGATATTAACCTAATAACCTGTAACAAAAAAAAAATGGTATCAACCTTGCAGTTTATCAAGATGATTCAAATTTCCAACAAACATTATAGCAGGATTTATCAAAATTGAGGGTCATAAGATTTTGAGAAACTCCATCAATATATAATCACACCGGTGATAGAAATTGCTACAATAGAACTTTGAATTGCATATGATCTTCATATCGGGGAAATGTAGGCCTTTGATTAAAATTCTACCAATGAATGTAGATAAATTCAAATATGAAGACTGGATAATCATTTTGCATAAACTTAACCACTTAAGGATAGAAGGAATTTCAGATGATGTTATGCACAAATATGCTCAGTAGGATCAATTTTACATCAATTCATCTGGAGGAAGTAATGTTAAAATGATCCATGGTTTTACTACAAACGCCTTTAAACCTCAAATCTATGAATTAAAAGACACAAAATGCTATTTCAAATGGACAGCTGCAAGTTGAAGATTTGGATCTTAAGGAAAGCTTTTATCTCAAAAACAACAATTCAATCAAATAACATTAACGTCGTGATCGAAGACATTCATTCTTTACTAAAAAACAATTCCTTCTTTATTGCTATTGTTACTAGTAATGATTTAAATAGAATTAATTTGTTTCACTTTAATTCATATTCTTTAGTTTCGTTATAAACTTTATAGTTATTGATACGATTGTGTATTTTTTTTTTCAAAACATTCCTTCTAGTGACCAGACTATGAATAGTCTCTGACCACCCTCATCACTCTTGAATCTTTGTATCATGATCCTTGATTTCTTCATCTTCCATTGCTTGTCCACAATGGAATTAGCATTGCCTTGGTCATCATCCAGCATTGACAAACATGTTAAACTCTGACACCTTAGTCTTTAATTCGCCATTTTTTATTTTTAGAATTACTCCCTCTCTCTATTATATCTTAAGGAAGTGCGTAGAAACAATGCCTGCTGTCAGATTAGCAAACGGCACCCCCGATTTAACTTGGCAGCCTGTATTTCAGAATAACGGAGTGAGAAAACAACACCACAAAGTCTTGAAACCATTCCCTATGACTGCTTATTTGCCCATTATTCCCATAATAACCGCTTAATTGCCCATTATTTAATGTGTGTTTGGGATAACGGTAGAAAAAATGACTTATAATGATTCTGATTTATTAAAAATGACTTAATAGAAAAGTCTATTTTTGTAATCTGATTTATGTTTGGATGAGTGATTTGAGATAGCTTATTTTTGGACAATAAGTGCTTATAAATCGTGATTTACAGTATACGAGATAAGTATGTGAGAGGAGTTTTATCTCGACTTATGTAATAAGTGACTTAATAGAAAAGCTGCAATGAGGGGCTTATTTAACAGGTAGCTTATTCTACCCATGATGTAATTGTAAAAAGCTGAACCAAACATAAAGAAAAAGGTTAAGGAGTAAATTTACCAATAAAATTTTGTCCGAGGAGTGTCTGACATAAATATGTTTAGAAGGGGCAAAAATACCAATGAACAATTAAAAAGGAGCATCCAACACAAAAACTGTTAAACATGTACTAACGGTGTTAAATTATAAGAGAAGAAAACCCTAAAGGCTTTAGTATGGATTTAATGGTTTTTGTGTTGGATACCCCTTTTTACTTGTTCATTGGTATTTTTGTGTAACGCCCCAAATTTTGATTAAGGGCTAATTACAATTCTTGTGAATGATTATGTGGATTAATGTGGATTTGAGATCTGAATTATTATTGGAAATGCCCAACACCTTGTATTTTAGCATAATTATGTGATGAAATAATTATTGGGCTAAAATAAGGGTAAATGGTGCATAAAGAAGAGGAAAAGAATCAAATATGTGTTGTATGGCAATTTTAATTAATATGCCATAATTGTTGGGAAAATTGGAAGAATGGCCATAAGTTAGTGATTAATGGAGAGATTAATTACTATTTAAGGTGAAATGAGATATGTAATTAAATGGCTAATGGAATGGGTAGAGTAACCAAGTGGTTACTTACTTTATGAGAATGCACAAGATGTGGACAAATATCACTTGATGATGAAGAGAGATGAGAATAAAAGTCAAAGCACCATTTTTTTTATTCATTTTCCCTCTTTTCTCTCTCTCTCTCATGCGCATGGAAGGGCTTGGGAGGGGCAGAAATTCTGCACCTCACCCTCATCTTCATCATCACACACTCATCTCTCTCTTCTCTCTCCATTTTCGCCATTGGAGACCAAAGAGGAAGAAGGAAAAGCTTGTACAAAAGGTAAGATCTTGACCTCTAATACCAAAACTTCCTTCTATAAAGTTGTTCCTTGGAGTGAGAGCTTCAATTTGATGGTTGTAGTTTCTCCATTGGTGGTGATTTGAGGAATCACGAAAATGTACAAGTTGGAGAATCATGAAGTGCCTATGAGAAAGTTGTTGAGGTAAGTGAAAGCTTCAATTTCATATAAATCTTGTGGCCATTGGTTAGGCCTAGAATTTTTGGAATTTTAGCCCTAATTTTCGTGATTTAGAGTCTTGGGGAGTATGGTATGTTGTTGTTATGGAAATGGTGCCTTGTTTAGTGTTTTGAATTGATAGAATTGCATTGAAGCTTAAATGTGAAGTTTGGCACCTTTTGTGTTGGTTTTGTGCTTTGGTCAAGACAGGGCATGTAAATGGGTTGTGATTTTGGTCATTTCGAGGTTACCATTGTGTTCCTTGTAGAAAATTGTATAGGAATAGGTTTGGTTAATGATTTTAGAGTCATTGGACACTTTGGTAGAAAATTGGAAAATCTATCCCTTGGAACTCTGTTTTAGGCAGTTTATTTGTGTGGACGTTTTGAATGACCAAATGATTTCAGAAAATTGTGAAACTTTCCAGTCTTAAAGTTTACATCCCAAGCTTCAAAATGGATATATATTTTGTGTCATTTCATTTAGTATTCTATGATTTTCATTCAAAAAGAAATTAATTAACCGTGGTATATAAAAATAGAATCAAAATGTGGAAATGCTTAAAGTAAGAAAATATTTAGAGTTAAAGAAAAGAAAAATCCTACAAGTAGTATTAAGAGTCCTCTGTTGGGCTTGAGGCATCCTGTGTCAATTCCTTTACTGGGGAATTCATCCGCAAATGAGTTGGGATGTATTGTTGGATCCCTGCAATAAACAAGACTACCACCACTATTGTTATGGTACTTGTTTGATATAGTTTTTGAAAGATTTATAAGTGTTTATACACATAAGTCGAGACAACACTTTTCTTACATACTTACCTCGAATATTATAAATCATGATTGAAAAACTACTTTTGAAGATTTCATTTGCTATTTCAAACAAGCACATGGTCTCTATAATTTCAGGGCTTGTTTGGTATAAGGGGGGAAAAAAATTTTAGTTGGATTAAAAAAAATTAAAGAAATGAGGTTACAAATTCTTAATTAATTTTTTTATTCTTTTAATTTATATTTTATCTTTATGAAACTTTTGTAATCTCATTTCTCTTATTTTTTTTTTAAATTCAACTCATAAAAATTTTTCTTCTTTTTCCCTTCCCTCCAAATTCCTCATACTAAACATACCATTAATGAGTTTTGACTTTGGTTTTTATATTTAATGACGTAAATTAAAGTTAATGCTATTAAACACAGTTCTTTTGTGAAACTATGTGATTAAAAACCACGACTTAAAACAATTTGATCAAACTATAAGCATAATTAATGATAGTAACCTATGGCAAAAAAAAAGGAAGAAGAAGAAGAAAGAAAAACAATGGTATCAACCCTTGAATTTATCAAACATTAGACTTTGAGAAACTCCATCAATATAACATCTCACTATTGATAGAAAGGATAAGCAATGATATTAACCTAATAACCTGAAACAAAAAAAAATTGGTATCAACCTTGCAGTTTATCAAGATGATTCAAATTTCCAACAAACATTATAGTAGGATTTATCAAAATTGAGGTTCATAAGATTTTGAGAAACTCCATCAATATATAATCACATTGGTGATAGAAATTGCTACAATAGAACTTTGAATTGCATATGATCTTCATATCGGGGAAATGTAGGCCTTTGATTAAAATTCTACCAATGAATGTAGATAAATTCAAATATGAAGACTGGATAATCATTTTGCATAAACTTAACTACTTAAGGATAGAAGGAATTTCAGATGATGTTATGCACAAATATGCTCAGTAGGATCAATTTTACATCAATTCATCTGGAGGAAGTAATGTTAAAATGATCCATGGTTTTACTACAAACGCCTTTAAACCTTAAATCTATGAATTAAAAGACACAAAATGCTATTTCAAATGAACAGCTGCAAATTGAAGATTTGGGACCTGTTTGGCAAAGCGATAAGACCATAAAAACACGCGTTAATGAACAAAACCCCGGTAAGTGTCAAGTGGCCCTGTTTGGATTCACGACAATTATATGGAGCTTTATCTATTAACGTGGGTTCGGTTTTGAAGCTCGAAGCTGCCACTTTTTTCACACAGCACGACAGAATTTCGTTATTATGGGGCAATTAATGCCCAACGACTTCGCACCCAACTCTCGTTAATGTTTCTCTTCTTCACTCCACTCACTCATCTCTCATTTCTGCTCGGCTCTGTTCTAATTTTCTCCTCAACCGTGCCTCTTCTTCCTGATCTTGGTATCCGAGTGCTGGTGGTAGTGTAGTCGCCATTTGGTGTCGGTGTGGTCGGAGGTCATCGCCGTCAGTGACTGGTTGGCCGTTGGCCGCGCTTCCTTCTCTGATCCGTCCCTTGTTCAGAACCGTGGTGTTGCGTGTTGCGATCTACGGCCTATCCTTGCAGTTTCGTGGCCATATTTGTTGGTTGGTGTTCTGATATGAGGCAAACCGACATCGTGTGGTCGTCGGAGCTTCTCTGGCAAAACAGGTTTTTTTCCTTGCCTTGAGTGTTTTCCTCTGCTTTGTGGTTGCCGGATTTGGGTTCACGGTCTGAAGCCTTTCACTTTTCCTAATTTGGGTTCACGGGTTGAAGCTTCACAAGAAACCAGCTTCGGTGCTTGTTGTTGGTTTGCTGCGTTGCGTTTCTGCGTCTCCCTCTGAGGTTAAACTCTGTTTTCTTCATCTCTGTTTTTTAAATTACTGAGCTCGTGGCTTTGCTAGTATGGTATGTGGAAGAAAGGGAGAAATATATATATATATATATATCTATGCGTGTGTATGCTACATTCTGATATTTAAAGTGGCTCTTCCTTTCTTGTAAATATGCGTATGGGTGCTTGAGTGGTTTCTTCATGTCTATTTTACTGAGCTCGTGGCTTTGTGAAAATGGTTTGTGGAAGAAAGGGAGAAATATATATATATATATATATATCTATCCGTGTGTATGCTATATTCTGATATTTGAAGTGGCTCTTCCTTCCTTGATAAATATGTGTATGGGTGCTTGAGTGTTTCTTCATCTCTGTTTTACTGAGCTCGTGGCTTTGCGAAAATGGTCTGTGGAAGAAAGGGAGAAATATGTGTGTGTGTGTGTGTTATTTGAAGTGGCTCTTCCTTCCTTGATAAATATGCGTATGGGTGCTTGAGTGTTTCTTCATCTCTGTTTTACTGAGCTCGTGGGTTTGTGAGAATGGTATGTGGAAGAAAAGGAGAAATATATGTGTGTGTGTGTGCGCGCGCGCGCGCGCTGTGTTCTGATAGTTTACAGTGTATCTTCCTTCCTTGAGGAGAATGCGTATGGGTGCTCAGTGGTTTCTTCATCTCTGTTTTTTAAATTACTGAGCTTGTGCCTTTGCTATCATGGTATGTGGAAGAAAGGGAGAAATATATATATATATATATATATATATGCATGTGTATGCTGTGTTCTGAGCTCGCGCGTTTGTTTTTCACTTTACATTGAACGTTGAGATTAATGCTTCATCATTTTTTTTTTGTGTTTATATGAAATAAGAACCTAGTTGGTTAGCAAGAACTAGTGAGTACAAGAAAATGTGATTTCTATTCTTATCAAAAGATTCTTAGGAAGGCAAGGTTTGTAGGAAGAAGATAGTTAACTAACTCAAGAATGTGATTTCTCTTCTTTTAATCTCTACTCTCTCGATTCCTTTTATCATTTTTAATGAATACTTTCTGATGCGTATGAACTTAGGAACTTGTGGTGATTGTTGTTTTCTTAACATGTTGTTGCATATGGTTCCATGGTTTAGTTTTCCGTTACTCTATCCTCTTTAGATTTTCTGGCGTGATCTCTAGCAATTCTTGTTTTCAGTTTTGTTGTTCTTCAAATTGATAAGGTTCCTAATCTCTAAACGCTCTTTCGTTAATCTTAACTTGTTCATAGTTGACATAGAAGTATGAACAAGGAGAAACATAGAATAACGTGGGATGTAAATACCACGGGAATTTTCATACATGAATCCATGGATCAAATTTACAAGAAAAAATGTCAAGGATCTTCATTCACGAAGGATGGGTGGAAGAACATTATGTGTGCATTCAATGAAAAAACAGGACAATCATATGATAAGAAGCAACTGAAAAATCAGTTTGATAGCTTGAGGAAAGAATGGAAGGTGTGGGATAAGTTATTCTCGAAAGAGACGGGCATATCGTTTGACTCTACGAGGAATATGGTGATCGCTGAAGATGATTGGTGGGAGAGGAAAATTCAGGTGCACAGATGTTGTTGTTGTGATTGTTATTAATGTTATTATGAAGAACAATATTATCATTACTATTTGTATTATTTTATGTAAGACATTGATTTTGGAAGCTTGTATGCATGCAGGAGAATGCGCAGTATGCCAAGTATAGGTATAAAGGTCTAATGTTTGTGAAAGAATTAAGGATATTATTCAAGTATGTTATGGCATCGGGCGGCAGCATGTTCACACCATCTAACCCACAACGGATGTCACTGGGTGCTGATGAAGACGATGTCTACCGACCCACAATGGACCTAGAAGAAGGATCAGAAGATAGTGAGGAAGATCTTGAAGGTCCTGCTACTGGAGGTAGTGTGGGAGTAACAACTGACTTCGAGGGAATAACGTTGACAATGAACACTAAACCTAGTGCACCCAGTGATTCGGGAAGCAATAGGAAGAGAAAGAGGGTTGAAGGGGCTGAGAAAGCAAAAAGGAAAAAGAAGCCAACTTCAAAAGTAATAGTAGATGCGGTTAGTCGAATAGCTGACGCATCTATGGATAGAGTATAGGCAATGAAAATGATCTCCATGACTGATACACCAGCGAGTGACGTCGTGGCTGAATTACTTACCATTCCTGAAATTGTTGCTGATAAGGACTTGCGTCGTCGATGTTGTAATATGATGATGCACCAAATGCCTTGTGACATGTTTGTTGGCTTGAAAGGAAATAAAGAAGCCTTGCTCGAGTGGTTGCAAGAACACGCTTACAATAGCCCATATCTTCAGATTGCCCCAAAGCCCTGAACTCCACTTCATGTTACTTTTGAAAACTTAGTCATATGTAGTTATATCGATATACCTGACTTTATGTATGTTACTTTTGAAAACTTTGTCATATGTAGTTATATCGGTATGCCTGACTTTATGTATGTTTTGATAGTACTTATGTTAGACGAAGCAACTATATGTTAAGCCAGTTGTGAATGTTACTAACTTATGCTATATGTTGTGAATTTACTTGCACATTTTATAGTCGTATTTGATTTCATACAATCTTCACAAAAACACAGGTTACATCGTCTATGGCAAGTTCGAGTGGTGCAGATAGGTCAGAGCGAACGGAGGAAGTACGATTGTCTCGTGCAGATAGAAGGTCTCTGCTCATATCCCTCTTAGATGAAGAGTTGACAGAGTATGAACACGTAGCTACGTTGATGGCTCAATATCTCGTGCCGTATATTTGCAAAGAGCCATGCAGAACTAGCAAGCAAACAGGTGCACAGTGGGTGCAAGAGGTATTGGAAAGGTACGATGGAATTTGTCATGAAAATTTCTGAGTGGAAAAATGTGTCTTCTCTCTCTTGTGCTCGAAATTGGTAGAACATGGGTTACGGCAAACTAGATATATTGGAATTGAACAAATGGTTGCCATGTTCTTATATACAGTTGGACATGCACAAGGAAATAGAATCCTACAAGAACGATTTCAGCATTCTGGAGAAACCGTTAGTAGGATATTCCACATAGTTTTAAATGCTTGTGTTAATCTAGGGACATAAATTATCAAACCGGTTGATCCCGAGTTCCGTCATTGTCACCCAAAAATAAGCAATGATCGGCGATATTACCCCTATTTTCAGGATGCAATAGGAGCAATTTATGAAACTCACATCAAGTGTGTGGTTAGTCATTCTGAGCAGGAGAGGTATAAAGGGAGAAAGGGATATCTGACACAAAATATCATGGCCGTATGTGATTGGGATATGGGCTTCACTTTTGTGTTGGCAGGTTGGGGGGAACTGCACATGATGCTCGTGTCTTCCAAACTGCTATCTCTACTCCATCTATGAATTTTCCCCATCCACCTCAAGGTATATCTCCAACACCTGACTGATACATTGTGTCTTTTTCCCCCCTCACATTTGCTATAATTTTACAGTGTAAATACAAATTCCATTGTTTTATCAGGGAAATATTATTTGGTCGATGCTGGCTATCCAACACCTGTTGGATATCTTGGTCTGTATAGACGTGAGCATTATCATCTTCCAGACTTCAGGCGACGCGAGGGATTTGCAAATCCCAACGAGATGTTTAATTATTATCATTCAAGTTTGAGGACTACTATAGAAAGAACGTTTGGAGTCTGGAAGAATAGGTTTCAGCTCTTGGGGGAAATGAAGTCGTATAGCTTTGAAACACAAGTTTACATAGTTTGTGCGACAATGGCTATACATAATCTTATCCGGAGAAATTCCCAAACATATATGGATTTCCGAGAAGCTGAACGAGGAAATATACCTGGTTAAGATACTAATGATCCGAGTGATGTCGCATCCACATCAACTATCCGTAGATTATCGTCAACACAAATGAATGATGTTCGTGACACAATCAGAAACCAACTTGTTAGGGATAGATGATCCAACAATGAGATATTGCATGTATGCTTTATAATGTAGATATAAATTTATCCAGTTTTAATTGAAGTGGCTTTAGTGTATTTTTCTTTTTTTTCAATAATAATTGAACTTTTATTATTTTATCAAATTTTATTTATATTTTTTCACTTCAATTATCACAATATATACAACTAATATATATATATATATATATATATAGAGTATTCAATAAAATTCATGCCCCTTTCAATCATTGTCCACCTTAACGGGCTTTTCAAACATCAATCCAAACACCTTTAAGGTTAGAAAAAAAGTCACTTTTTCTACCGCCAATCCAAACACAAATCACATCTACATTTTGACTTTTTTCTTATCTGACTTTTTTAAAAATAAGATAACAAAAAAAAATACTTTTCTACCGCTAATCCAAACGGGTACTCGATGCTTAAGGAAGGCTTTTATCTTAAAAACAACAATTTAATCAAATAACATTAACGTCGTTATCGAAGACATTCATTCTTTACTAAAAAAAATTCCTTCTTTATTGCTATTGTTACTAGTAATGATTTAAATAGAATTAATTTGTTTCACTTTAATTCATATTCTTTAGTTTCATTATAAACTTTATAGTTATTAATACGATTGTGTTTTTTTTTTCAAAACATTCCTTCTAGTGACCAGACTATGAATAGTCTCTGACCACCCTAATCACTCTGGAATCTTTGTATCATGATCCTTGATTTCTTCATCTTCCATTGCTTGTCCACAATGGAATTAGCATTGCCTTGGTCATCATCCTGCATTGACAAACATGTTAAACTCTAACACCTTAGGGCTCGTTTGGTTAGATTGCATTGCACACCTGCGATGGTAATCTTTATTACATTACCATTGGTGGCCTGTTTGGTTGGGCTTATTAATGGTAATATGGATTACAATTGTAAAACAGATTACATATTTTTTGGTAATCTCCATTCATAGGGGGACCCCTATGAAAACTCATTGCAGGCCTGTAATCATTGATGAAATCTCAATTTTATCCCTACTAATATAATGAAAAGACAATATATGCCCTCAATAGGTAAAACATTAAAAACAGGTGATCATTTTTTTCTCTCAAAAGCCCTAATGTTGAGAGCTGACCATCGAAAGCAACAGAACTTAAGAGCGACGTACTCCACGGCGAAGGACTGCAGAAACAGAGGTAAGTTTCTGGTGATCATCAATTGCTGTGTAGAAATTGTTTGCCAAAATTTCGTTGTCTTCTTCTTCTTATGGGATTAGATGATTTAATCGCTGGTTTATTGTTGTGATTCAAGCGTAAATAGTTTTTGGAGCAGGGGCTATACATTATTATATGAGATTGCTGTTCGTGTAAAGCTATCGCGATAAAGCTATCAGTGAAATTGATAAAGCTATCGCGATGAATCTCCCTTATAGCTTTATTATATGAGATTGCTGTTTGTGTAACCTATACTTTCAGCTTGGTGAATTCAGTGTTCCTTTTCTGTGACGCAAAAAATGTCAGCTCTAATGCTCTCAATATTCAGAACTCTGCTATTCCAACAATTTTTCGCTTATCCTTAGATAGAATAGTAAACCGTCCAATATGGATCCTCCATCGATATTTCTTGTAAAGAAAGCAACTTTGTTTTCTTTTCTTTTTTCCTGGGTGTGCCAAGTGATAATGAATTGTGAGGTGTGGGGAAAAATTGTATGATCAAACACAAAGTCAAACAAAAGTATGTTTCATGGCTGTGAATAGGATTCATAGTACAGTGGAGGCACATGATGTGAAACTGTTCCTTGTATTGCTCTGCTTCTTGCTTATTCTTTTGTGTTTTGTGCTTTGATCATATCAGACAATGGGTGTATCTGATTATTATTAATTAATTAATTATCAGTGGTCCTTTTCTGTGACACAAAAAATGTCAGCTCTAATGCTCTCAATATTCAGAACTCTGCTATTATATTGCTGCCCCCTTTTTACCCCAAAAAAAATGTCAAAATTACAAACTAATTTTTTGTGACATCATCCTCCCCCAAAAAAAACTTCCCAGCAAAAACCTATCCTTTATACCCATATTGCCCTCATTTATTTGCCCAACTACACATTGTGATATTGGAAATGGGAAGTGATGTATGTAGTTTTTGCTGTAATCTATCCATGCAGTATAATATCAAGTTATTGTCTGTCGATGTTCCCATGGCTTCAGGCCCAGACCAGCGGTTGTGCTTTGTTTTTTCATTGTGAATGATAAATTGAATGATTTAGAGGGTAAGATTGAGAAGAAACTAAAAAACAAACTTTGATTATATTCATGTTCACAAGTGTTTTACCATTGTTGTTTTATATATGTTGTTTGATTGATTGCAACCTCCATCTTTTTTTTTATTTAAACATGTGGATGGTTATCAGAAGCCAAAAAATATGGATAAAGTTCGTAAGGTAGCAGTTCTCCATCTAATGCTTGGCTGGTTAATGCTTATCCATGCTTTTCAAACAATGTTGACGAATATGATGTGCGCTGTAACCATTTTGAACAGTAGGATCATACAAGACCGTTCCTACACCCTTGATTTTCATACTAAGAGAAAGCATCTTAGGGAGTTGATTTATGGTAGTGACAATACTTGTGACAACCAAATTAAGATGTATAGGTCGACATTTGATAAACTTTGTGGCATGCTGGATACAATAGGTGGCCTAAAACCAACTAAACACATGTTAGTGGATGAGCAAGTAGCTATGTTCTTGCATATACTTGCTCATCATATGAAAAATAGGGTAATCCAATTTGAGTTTGGGCGGTCTGGGGAGACCATTAGTCGTTATTTCACCATAGTGCTAAGAGCCATGATGCTCATCCAAGGAGAGCTTTTCAAAACTCCTGAGCCAATTCCTGAAGATTCAAACGACGAGAGGTGGAGATGGTTTAAGGTACTAATGATTCTTGTGCTTTTAAATTAGCTTAGGAGGTAATACATGGTAACTTATGATGACTTTTGGATGCATGGTTGTTTAGGCGCATTGGATGGCACATATATAAGGGTTCAAGTGCCACTTTCCATAAAGGCTAGGTACCGAAATAGAAAAGGAGATGTAACCACTAATGTACTTGGTGTGTGCTCCCCAGATGGCCAATTTATATTCGTATATCCGGGTTGGGAAGGCTCGGCAGCAGATGGAAGAGTGTTACGGGATGCTATTGGAGGACCTAATGGGTTCAAGGTGCCCCAAGGTACACATACCACAATGATTTATTTACTATTTTGAGTCTAATATTGATTTGGAGTTGTAGGCCTTGGTTTCTGACAATAATTAATTGCGTGTAGGCAATTTTTATTTAGTTGATGCTGGCTACACCAATTGTAAAGGGTTCCTTGCCCCATATAGAGGTCAACGGTATCATCTAAGTGAGTGGCGAGAAGGTCGACATCCTCAAAATCCCCAAGAGTGTTTTAA
Organism: Inga oerstediana; assembly: GCA_963210345.1. NCBI lineage: Eukaryota > Viridiplantae > Streptophyta > Magnoliopsida > Fabales > Fabaceae > Inga > Inga oerstediana. The sequence continues at coordinate 11,507,496 of OY723404.1, read as the reverse complement.
CATGCGACACTCATCGGCATGAAATATAATTGAAAGATGCTTTGGGATGCTGAAATTGAGATGGGCAATATTGAGGAGTCCATCATTTTATCCCATTCCCGTGCAAAATCGTTATATTATTGCCTGTTGCTTGCTCCATAATCTCATAATGTGGGACAACTTGAATGATCCATTGGAGGCTGAATATGATGCACAAGATGAACCAAACATCCCTATGGAATTCAATCACATTCTAACTATGGAGCCCTCAGATGAGTGGAGTGCATTTCGAGAGAATTTAGCTAACGAAATGTTCAATGCATTTAGAGCTCGTAGGGGAAATAGATAAGCCATTTGTGATGTATTTGAGACTTGTATTAGTCCTTATGCTTTGGATGTTTGTCGCTTTTATATTTTTAGTACTTAGACTTATGATTTAAAACTTTCACAGTATATGTAATTGAATTTTATATGTTGCAATGTTATGATGAATTTGGCTCTTTTAGAGATGATTCAAATTTGTTTGAATGTGATTGAAAGTTGTTGCACGGTCTAAGTATATGTGTTTGACATGATACCTTATTTTAAATTTGTTTTTATGTGGTTGTTTTAGAATGGACAACCAAGAGCAGGACAATGCTTCAAAGGGAAACAAGCATCAATGGACTAGTTCTGAGGATGATGTTCTTGTTGATTGTTTGGTTCAATGGAAGGTGGAAGGCAAGTTTGTTGCTGACACGGGATTTGGTGGAGGCTATGTTGGCAAATTAGAGGAAATGATGCAAGAAAAACTTCCAGGGACTAAAATCAAAGCACATCCTAATATATGGTCTAGATTGAGGACATTGAAGCAACAATGGCAAATTGTCCACAACTTGATTTATGGCACCAATACTTCTGGTTTTGGCTGGGACCCATTAAATAAGTGTGTCGTAGCTGAGGATGTGGTATGGGAACAATATGTGAAGGTATGTCATTCATTGTAAATATACAAATCCATTCATGTTGTTGTTATTTCATAATTTTTGTGTTTTCAGGTGAATAGTAAAGCAGGTAAATTCCGCAACAGGAAGTTGCCAAACTTTGAAAAGATGACATTTATATGGGGTAAGGACCGTGCCACTGAAAATAGCGCCTTAAGACCTGCCCAAGCACAACATGAGGCTGAACAAGAGGCAAAAGAAAATGAAGAGGCGACTGAAAATGACCAAGCTGACCCAGTTATTGAACAATATGTTGAGATAGATCAAAGTGAAGTGCAGTCAACATCTAGGAAGCGGCGTAGATCAAGTCGTGATGCTGTAGAAATTTTGTCAGAAGCAATGAAAGAATCTTCTAAAACTTTGGTCCAAGTCTCCGAGGATATGTGCAAATCTATTGTTGAGGCTTGTCAAGATTCTTCTAATAAGCAAGTTGCTCAAGAACTATATCCTGAACTACTGAAAGTGGAGGGGTTGACACTTAATGAGATTGACATGGCTCATCTTAAAATTGCTGCGTCTCCAAACTTAATGAATGGGTTCCCACTCATTCCAAACGAACACAAGGCTCGTTGGATTCGTCGTCTCATCAACGAGCTAGTTTAACTATTTAACTTAAAGTTGCTTTTTTTTCATTGTTTGGATTCTATTTTGCAAGGATATGAACTTGGTGGTTGTAAGTTTGGATTCTATTTTGCAAGGGTATTTTGCAATGAATGACTATTTAGAGATTTTTTAAAGTTAATATTCAATGCTCAATGTTCTATTTAGAGATTTCTGTTTACTCTATTGGATTTCATAAACAGAAAACATCGATGATGGAATTCACATCCTTTCCGCTAATAAAATTTATAAATAGGGATTTTCACAAATTTTTCTTATCAAGAAAACCGAACAAACTGGTTAGTATTTTGAGGAAAAAATGATTAATGTTGTCCCAGAAATGTTAAAATAGAGCAACATTGCCCGTTAAAAAGTTAATGGTCAACGACAAGTTTTTAACGGTTAACGTTAGTTTTTTAGCAGAATATGGCAGCATTACTATGTTTTGAAACTTCTGAGATGACATTAAACCTTAAAAAATAAGGACATGCATGAAAGTAACAAGCAAAACAACATAATGCAAATGATCATCTCTATATTGCATGGTCCTCTAAATTTACACGTTTAAGTTTGTCCACAACCTGAACTATGCGTCTATATAAATGGTCATACCTATGAACTGGGTTATCAATATCAATGCCACTAGATTTGTGATCAATAACATAACTTCACTTCACATATTTTCTCCATCTTGAGAGAATGTACTGAAGTGGAATCTCTTCTATACCATTCTGGTTTAAGACAGATAGTGCATGCCTACACATTTAGCTGTCTGCTGCTCAAACAGTAGTACATTCCTTTTATTTCCCTCTTAAACATTCTGAATAGTTCATTTGTGTATAGTTTTGAGACCTGCAACTCAAAGTAACACCTCGGTCTTGGCATAAAGCTTGAATTTTTCAAGTCTAGATTCGCGAGTGCTTCATGCTGCCATTTTGTCTGCAAAGCCTGGTCATATTTTTCAAGAAATTCCTTCAGAGAAGTTTGTTTACTTAGGTAGCCCTCAAAAAACCATGGTGCCATGTCACTTGGTTGTATTGGAAACATTCCCGCCAAGAAGGTTTCCTTCACATAAGCTGGGACCCACCATTTCCTATCTTCATATAATGCTTGAAGCCACTCATGGCCTCTAATTTCATATTGCTGCATCATGTCCTCCCAAGCTGCATCGAATTCCTCAGTTCTTAGAGAATAATAAACTGCTCCACTAATTGCTGCTTTCACTGCCTCATATTCTAGCAATCCCCCCAGTTTCTCTGGCATTTTTTGCATGATATTGGATTAGCAAAGACAGTGGGAAGCTCTAGGAAAAACATCAGCAACCACTGTTTGCAAGATGCTACATTGGTCAGTAATAATGACTTGCGATATGTCATCAGCATCAAGTGAAAGTACATATTCAATACCAGAACCACGCCTATATCTCTTAGCTGCCAAGAGAAACTTACCTGTATCTGTGAATGCTGGCAAGAGAGAGGAAAAGGAGACAAAATAAAATGAGCAAAAATTTATGATTAATTGTATTAGAAGAAGGAAACATAGGAATCAGAAAGCATGCAGCATATACATCAAGATTAATTCAAAAAAAATCATTCAAATCATCACAGTCTAAAATATTAATCATTAAAACTTGCAATTTTTCGATGAGTTGTATTCCTAGATATAACTTCCAATTAAGTTTTTCAAAGTATAATTCCACAGTTAAAAACATACAGTCCGCCAAAAGCTCCTTTGGTTTGGATCAACCATATCCTACATGCCTTCTCTCCCCATTGATCTACTTAGGCAATGTAATACACGGATTATGGACCAAACAAAAATTTTAGTTATTTAACAAGATTACAATTAATAATAGCTCATTGAGATTCAGAAGCTAAGCCAAAAGACTCATCAAAACCATTAATGAAGATTTTTAAGATGCTATAAAAAAGGGAGATATAACTAAAAGACTAAGAAGGTGTTTTGATTAGCTTTTTGGAATTGATTTTACGTTGTACAAAGTAAGTATATGATGGGAATTTCGTCTCGGCTTACATGATAAAAGCCAAGCTTGTTGCCAAATAAGAGTAAATCTCAGGATATCAAACGCCTCTACAAAAGATGCTTTAATAACACCTAATAATTTATTACAGCAGATCTATCCTAAAATGAAGCTTCATTGCAGAGGTTTTTCTTATCAGTTAACCTAAATAAATTATATTTCTTCTTCTGATGTCAAAATAAGTATTACTCAAATGAATGAAGTTCACAAATAAGGCAAAAAAATGAATTCTTCCACTTCTGCATGTCACATCCAATTATTGTTTATGAACAGAATGTACAATTCCTTTTTCTTTCACTTTTTCTCTTCTCTTTGTTTTTTTAAAAAGGTAGGGACATTGTAATATCTAAGAGAACTGAATGGAACAAGAGACTTTACTGTTGTTTAATTAGCAGAGACACCAAGACTAACAATATTCCTACTTTGCTTCAAGTGGCCATCATTGCATCTCAAAAGATGATGCATCTTAAGTACGAGGCAAATATATCTACATCCCCTTAAAATCCAAAAAATTACATACATCGTAACATCTCAGAAATACTGATGAGTTTTCACATGTGCATCTAATGATAGATATGAGAAATAATTAAATGTATATGTAATTATAATTGAGCTCACCATTCACTCAGCATACAGTCCAAAGAAGAAAAATTGAGCTCAACAGCGATAAAGTTACAAGACAATTGAATTGACTGATACCAAGTATAGATATCAAAAAGATAAACAAACTGAACACTTTCTGACTGAAATTGAGACGCTAATCCACTAGCAGAACCTAGCTTAGTCAAGCTAGGAGAGAAAAATTTACGGGACAAAATATCTGAAAGAAAGAGCTTACCGCAATTCGATGATGGGAAAGACGTTTAAGTTTGCTTAAGGAGTCGGAACAAGGAAGAAGTAGTCTTCTGATGAGAAAGACATCGTCCGGCGAGCAACAAGTAACAACTTGCTCCTAAATCCTAATTCTTCAATTCTGTTATTTTCCGAAAGCGATGAAACGAAAACGAGATATTGGAAATTAAGAAACGAAGGAGAGGGAATAGACCAGACAAACGCCAAGATAGGAAGCTTACCAGCTTCTTCACCAGCATAGGAGTGGAAACAGTGGAGACCGAGAGGAAGAGAGTAACGGAGGAAAAGGAGTTGAGAGTTTGCTGCTCCAAACGGCAGAGACGGCCAGAACAGCTACAGCGTAAAGCACGAGAATGGGGAAATCAGGGAGATTTGTGGGTGACGTTGTGAGGAGAAGAAGAAGAATGGGATTGGGGGCAAACGGTGATGGTTTGACGGTGAAGGGGACTGAGACAGGGAGTGTCAGATTATTGGGGTGAGGAAGGAGATGATCGGTGATGGAGGTTTTTTCTATGTTTTTAGGGTATTTTAGACCTTTTATAATTCAATTTAAATATAAAAATAAAATTTCTCAACATCTTATTATTAAGCAACCAAACATGATGATGGTAATCATTATTGCATTGCATCCCATTGCATTGCAGTCCATTGCATTACCAGAGGGGTCTGCAATCTAACCAAACGGGCCCTTAGTCTTTATTTCGCCATCTTTTATTTTTAGAATTACTCCCTCCCTCTATTATATCTTAAGGAAGTGCGTAGAAACAATGCCTGTAACATCCTAATTTTTATTTAGAAATAATTATGAAATTAATAGTAATTTTTGGATAAAACGAAAAGAGGGATTTAGTTAAAATATGTTTTTTTTAAAAAAATAATAATAAAAAAATGTATATATATATATATTTAAAAATAATAATAAATAAATAAATATTATAAAATAATATATATTTATATATATTTTTCAAAAAAAAAAAGAAAAAAAAAAGAAGAAGTTGTGGGCGCCAACGGCGCCCACAACGTTGAAAACTGGGGGGAATGCCTCCCCCAGTTTTCAACATTGATTGTGGGCCGCCCACAATCAATTAAAAGAAACTGCGGAAGGCATCCGCAGTTTCAAGGGGCAGGAAGTACTATAAATACCCCCACTTCCCCGTCTTCACTCCACACGCCTCAAGTGTGGAGAAAGTTGTAGAGTGAAGCACTAGTAGGAATATTTTCATATCTTTGGAGATCGATAAGGTACTCAATATTACTTCTTATCTTAGAATTATTTTTATGAAAATATTCTAAATAATTTTCTCTTTCTTATGGTAATAATTTTATGATGATTAGAGAAAATTTTCAGATTATGATTTTGGATAAATTTGAGTTTTGTTAACATGATGCTGCAGGAATGTAGAGGATAATTAATAGTTAATTTTAATCAAGTTACTTTTGTTACTTAATTAGCATATAATTTTATAATGAAATATTTACATAACTAATCTATGAATAATTCTATATTAGGCTTTTTAACCGATTAAATTTAGGTTAAATAATTTATTTGGATTATTAGAAGTATTCTTGAGGTTTTAATCGGTTTAGATTTTTTTTAGGATGATGATTTATAATTTAGCCATTTTATAAATTGATTATTGTAGATTATTTTTGGCGTATATTTGAGCTCTTGGATTAGAAGCTTGTGATTATAATTTTGCTTTGGCGAAAGGTAACCACTTTCCACTTATTATCTGTGTTGATATGCTGTTTGTGAGTATTTTGATATTTACTCCAATGAGTAAAGGTTTATTTTGATTGAGAAAGTTTTCATTATATTGTGAGATATTTTGATATAAAATAGCTTTGTGGAATTTTATGATTTGAAATGAGAAAATTATGTATATATTTGGGAAAATCCCATTGAAATAATTATTGATAAATTATTGTGACAATGGGTTTGGGATAAGATGGAGTATATTATTTTACCACGTGGTATAGCCTCCATTGGTGCACGATGGTTGGCTGTTTATTGTCCCACCAGTTTCAATGAGGGACTGCCCCACCAGTTTCAATGAGGGGCTGCGACACCGAAAGACCCATGGTCCGGGGCACGTGCTCTGAGGGTTTGGCTGATCCTCATGACGTGACCGGTGAGCTTTTTGAGTGGCCAGTCACATGGTTAGTAACTTAGCCCATGGGTCTAGTCGCGTGGAAATAAGGCGGTTCGGTTGGATTGATGGGAGGTAATGGGAATTGTAATAAGAAATTTATGTATAAAACTGTGATATTAAATTCTTATAAATTGCTATATAAATTGTTCCACTTAGCACCTTATGAACACATGTTAGCATGTGTAATGAGTCGGATAGCTGGTTACTGAGGCTTTTGTCTCACCCCGTTAATTTAACATTTTTCAGGTGATAATTCTTTTGCTGGAATGTCGGGAGGAGCTCCTGAGGCATAGATATATTTCTATATATATCTGTATAGCCTCATGTAGTTTATTATGTGTTGAATGAATGTACATTGCCACTTATTAGGGACCATATTTTGTAAACTCTAAATTCCTCTACGTACTCTGTTGGGTGACCTTGGTTTTGAAATGGAAATGTTTGATATGATAACTGTAGGGACTTAAATCTTTTATTACCATGGTAGAGTTCTCAAATAGTTACTTGAACTCTTTTCTACCATGGTAATGACTTAAATCTTTTATTACCATGGTAGAGTTTTCAAATAGTTACTTAAACTCTTTTCTACCATGGTAATGACTTAAATCTTTTATTACTATGGTAGAGTTTTCAAATAGTACTTGAACTCTTTTCTACCATGGTAATCATTATTTCTTTTTAAAAAAAAAATGAAATGAGTAATTTTTAAAGATAAGTTAATATTATAATATTATTAAGGAGAGGATCTCACTATGCCTGCTGTCAGATTATCAAACGGCACCCCCGATTTAACTTGGCAGCCTGTATTTCAGAATAACGGAGTGAGAAAACAACACCACAAAGTCTTGAAACCATTCCTTATGACTGCTTATTTGCCCATTATTCCCATAATAACTGCTTAATTGCCCATTATTTAATGTGTGTTTGGGATAGTGGTAGAAAAAATAACTTATAATGATTCTGATTTATTAAAAATGACTTAATAGAAAAGTCTATTTTTGTAATGTGATTTATGTTTGGATGAGTGATTTCAGATAGCTTATTTTTGGACAATAAATGCTTATAAATCGTGATTTACGGTATACGAGGTAAGTATGTGAGAGAAGTTTTATCTCGACTTATGTAATAAGTGACTTAATAGAAAAGATGCAATGAAGGGCTTATTTAACAAGTAGCTTATTCTACCCATGATGCAATTGTAAAAAGCTGAACCAAACATAAAAAAACAAGGTTGAGGAATAAATTTACCAATAAAGTTTTTTCCGAGGAGCGTCTAGCACAAATATGTTTAGAAGGGGCAAAAATACCAATGAACAATTAAAAAGAGGCATCCAACACAAAAACCGTTAAATCCGTACTAACGGCATTAAATTATAAGAGAAGAAAACTCTAACGACGTTAATATGGATTTAACGGTTTTTGTGTTGGATGCCCCTTTTTACTTGTTCATTGGTATTTTTGCCCATTCTAAAACATATTTATACCAGACGTTCCTCGGATAAAACTTTATTGGTAAATTTACTCCTTAACCAAAAAAAAAATCTAACTCATTCGGGCTTTTTTCCATTAAAAACAGGCTTATATGCTCCAAAACGGAATACCAAACACACGCTTAAATTGTCATTTAAATGTCATAAAAAAGTCTACCGGTAACCGACTACAACATGCACAGACAATTAAACCAGCCGCTGAGCATATATTCCGCCATTTGATTTTCCACAGTTAAATGTGCATGCATTTAAAACAGAGGCAAACAAATCCATAAAGGTTTACAAAATTATATAAGGGACATCAATTTAGGAAATTGGTTTACAACATTATATGAGGGACATTAATTTGGAGACAAGATCGAATATAAATAAAGGGACCTGATGAATTCATTCACCCATTATTTTAAAAAAAAAATTATTAAAACCCCATTGAAAAGTGACTGCGTTTAAAACAGATGAAAGGTTTGAAAAAAAGACTTTTAATATATATGTTAGGAACAAAGGGACATAATCACAAATTTGTCAACATAGTATAAATTAGAAAAAACGGGCCGGCCTCTTGTAATTTACAAATAAAATATTTTATTATTTAATAGAATATTTAATACATGGAAAACCACTATTATCTTAAAAGCCCCAAAAATTAACAAGCCCATTCATATTCCAACTATCATATTTTGTTCCATATTTTGTTTCCTTTATTGCGAAATGGGTATAAAAGAATAACCCATCTAACATACACAGCCTTGCACATTTGATATACACACTACAAAATTATTGTTCTCTCCAAATTTCCAAATATGACAAGCATTCAATGCGATCTTATATGCCAAATCAATGACAGCAAAGACACCTAGCTTATCATTGCACATGTACTTAAGAAGCTGGTTGGTCGCAAAAGTACTCCTATATATGATGGCTGGAAAGTCGGCTTGATTCTAGTGGATCAATAGGTTTGACAATCATGTAGACGTGCTTATTATGCACCGACTTGTACAATGTCACTTACAAAATTTGTGTCAAATCTATAGGGAACCACAATTGAAGGTTTTGTCATTCAAAAGCGCTTAAGGGAACGTTACATGAACGAGCTCCAAGAGGATTGTAACACCTCAAATTTTATTCACCAAGAATATATTGTAATTATTTTATATATTCAATAAAATGGTGAATATTTAAGGCCAAAGGAATTAAATATTGAAAATTGAAAGTTGAATGGTGTTTTTAGTGAAATCACCTGCGAGGCAATGAGTTGGTCATGTGGTTTTGGAAGACCAAATGATGAGCAAAAATTATGAAATTTTAAAGGGTGAAAGTACATCGTAAGCTTTAATTTGATAGGTCATATGAATCAACTGAAGCTATGTACAAAAAGATATGAATTTTTGAAGTTAGTCCAGAAAATCTGGAAAGTCTCTAGAGCAGTGGTCAAAGAAATGAAATCTGGGGATAATATGCTTCCATATGGCTAAAGTCTATATTTTTCCTTGAAACTAGACTCAATAAGGGTTTCATAGCCTTTAGAATCGCTCTGAAATGATATCTACAAAATTAGTTATGATTTTTCAAAGTTAGGGCAGAAAATCTGCTAGAATTGGCATTATTCCGAAAATTGAAAATAAAATGTGTTAGAAATTGATTAATGAAATTAAAGATGCCAAGTGTCATGATCATATGAAGAGGGGATTAGATTATGATTTATGAAGATGATCACATGTCCAATTGCATTAAAATAATGCTACATGAACATAGCAATCATGATTGGTGATGGTAAGGATTATCTTGAGTGCAAGGTTAGATGAACTTGAGTGCATGGTTTGGGTATAAAGTTGGTTTAGTTGGAGTCCAACCAAGAAGAGGAAGAAGTTAGTTCAAATCCAACTAGAAGCCTAACGGTATAGCTGGAAGAAGATGATATCAATTGCCATGTGTCAACATAAGGTTGCATCTTGAAATCAAATGGTGTAGGATGAAAGGAGAGATTTTGGGAAGCCATACTCCACCATTCATATTGTCCTCTCATATAAAGCAGGGGGGAAAAGATGTGTTGAAGTGTAATTAAACTTTAGACCATATTGTATGTATACAAAAGTCAAGGAGTTGGTAACTTTGGAATTGAAATAATCATATAATTCAAAGGAAAATGAGTAGGACTTTTATGAAGCAAAATTGCTTCATCTGTCTCTTGCCTCCATTTCGTCCAAGCCACAAGAAAGGAAGAGAGAGAGTAAGTTCAAGAGGTCTCATGTTCTAGAGAGAAGGAAAAAGGGAAATCTTAAGGTAAGAGTTCATTTCTTAAGCAATCTCTTGTAGTATTCCATAGATCCTTCTCTAAACCTCGTTTCTTCATGAAATCCATGGTGGTGAAGACATACTTTGAGATCAAAGAGAGGGGGAGGAGGAGCCTAGAGTGAGAGGATCCAAGAAGCTCAAGAGGTAGCTACACTAAACTTGAATATATACTTGTATGAAGTTGATATTGAAACTTATATACTTTTCCACTTCTAAACTTGTACTTTTCCACTTCTAATCTTCTAAGGGTTTATGCTGTCCAAATTTCTTTGAATCATTGTTAAGATGTGTTTAAATGAGTTAATAAAAGATTAGAAGTGGAAAAGTACAAGTTTTAGAAGCTAAAACACAAAAGTCTATTTTTCCATTTTTTTCCAAATATTTTGGCCAGCACTGTTTTAGGGGAAGGAGCTATATTTTCATGAAATGGATGGTTTCATTGGATTCAGTGGTAAAAAATAGGTGAGGTTATAATTGGTCACTTTTTTGGAAAAGGTCGAAAAAGCATAATTACAAAAACGCCCATAAAACCGTAAATCGGTGCTGTTAAGGGTATTTTCATAATTTGACACTGAATTTGGTAGTTTCAAGCCCGGAAATGGATTCCTTAGGCAAAAATATGTCAAGATATCCCTAGTCAAAATTTTGGGAAAACGTGCCATAGGGCCTGGTACAGCGGGGCCGGGCTGGGGTCCTGGAGGCATTTTGGTAAATTTTCACCATAGACTAATATGACCACCAGAAACATTATGGAAGTGTCTAAACTATACATTTGATGTTTTAGAACCAAGTAGAGAGCTCGAGGGATTGGCCCGCAAATCGAGGCACATTATTCGAGGATCAGGGAAAGACGATTAAAGTAGGGAACTTATCTCTCCTGCATGTATTTGATATTTGTGCTAGTGTATTGATGCATGTTATTGCTTTGCTTGATTTTATGAAACACATATGAATAATTGAAGCTCTGTTCTTGTTTATGCTATGGCCATACGTATGTTGTTGGAAACATTGAGCACGCAGATATGTCATTATGTGAGCATGTGTTATGTAATGCAAGCATGTCATACATTAAGCACTTATCTTGCATGTACATTGGTATTGCTTTCCTACTAAGATTCCCCATAATCTCACCCTCCCCTACCAACAATTTAGATAGGAGAAGACAGAATATATGCTAAGAACAAAGAAGAGAACCGTATGAGGGGATTGTAGTAGTGAAACAAAGACTAGAAGATATCTCCGTTTCATTGGGACGAGTTTAGACTCTCACGTAGCGCTGTGAGGCTACGTTAATTGTAATTATCAAGTACAAACCCTTATGGGGAATTTTCATAATCGTGCACATAATATCAGTATATTTATGCTATTCATGTGTTGCTCATTGAACTGCGTATTATTTTCCGCAAATACTCTGAAAAAGGTGAAAATAAGATAAGGGTGTGATTAGGATGAGGTTTATCAGTTTCAAAACTTTGAGGTGCTAGACAACAGTGATAAATATAAAGTGAATCGAAATAAGTGGAGGATCAAATTTCACAAGACATTTTTTCAGGAATATGATTTGTACATTTCGATGGAGGCATTCAACTTTATCCCGTATTAAAAATATTGTAAATTACAAAGCAGTTAATGAAGAACTAATTGGTAAGTGCTTCTCAAAAATATATTCTTAACAACTAAAATCTCTATGCGGAAATTGTCATGTATTATTTTTTTGATATCGAATCTTAAATTATAGGCAAACCTTTTTTCCATATGTCATAGGGTTCCTTCATTCATTTGGTGATTTGGAAAATCAACAAAGAGAGTCTGAGACCTTCAAGCGACTGAATCTCACTGTTGCAAATAAAGAGTAATGTCCATACCATTGCATTTCCTACTATTATTATATTGACTACAACACTCCATGATTTCATCCAATGCACACATTTATGTGCATGATTTAGCATGAGAACTATTGCATACAATTAAGTTATATACAATGCTTGATATTAAAGAAACTAGATTGAAAATTGGTGGACTTTTTGTGCAGTGATGTTACTATCAATGTAGTACTATTTGGAAACTCTACAATTGACATATTTAACAACCTTAATGTCAAAATGGAGCCAACGATTGTAGTTGTTATTAGGTTTGCAAAGCTGAATAAAAATAAAGGTAAAAAATTAAGTCAGTTGTAGAATACTAATGTACAGATTCCCTTCCACGTAACAAATTTTTTCATTGGATAGCATACGACTATATTACTAATGCCCTAGAAGTAATGAGAGTTTTGTTCAATCTTAAAATCCCTAAGGTTAGGATACTATTGGACAAGTGAGCATCGTTTTTGGAACCAAGTGACAATAATTGCATTTGACACTCGTAAGCTTTAGACATGTTTGCTTATTTGTCCAATTCGATGTCATGAGTGGCTTGAACGAGAATTCAAGCGCTGCTCGAAGTTTCCACCAAATCACCAAATTGTGAAACCCAACTTCAATAATAAGGACATGTTGGCAATTTTTACCAGGATACCCCTTAGTGATTTATGCAACATTACAAAGGTAATATTTCATGACTATAAACGGGGATATCAGTTAGATTATGCTTATGGCATGGTCTAAAATCAAGTAGTTATTTCATGCACTTGCGCCATTGGATTTTGGAGTGTGAGATTGTCTCAATAGTATGCATCCAAAAGCTTGAAACTGCATATAGATGGACCTATGATGGGTGCCCGTGTGACACTAAACCAACCTATGAAAAAGGCAAGCTAACATGCATCAACTGTAGGAAGGAAGTCCTCATGACTCAACCCAAGTATGTGCATGCCGTTTTGATGTGCCCTTCTACTTTCCATCCATTTTATTTTTCATAGACTATGATCTATGAAGGCAGACTCAAGCAATTCATTGTCCGGTCTTCTTCAATGTGAAATCAAAGTAAAGCCCACCTTTTTAGCATAAGTTTGATGTATTGATCTTGGGAAAGTGCCCCGTGTACCAGATAGTCTTCAAAAAGGCTTTCTTCCAGTTTGTCTTCTCTATTTCATTGATTGAAAAGGTGGGGAAGCGTCTTTTAATATTGAAGGTAACAATATGCATAATTATACTCTCATTTGCATGGATAGACCAAGAGCAAAGGATGCCACTAAACTTGACAGCGAATCGACATAATGATTCTGTGACCATAGAACATGCTCGACTTCGAGGAATTTACTTAGGAGCTTGCATGCGTAAGGCTTGAGAGACCTATTTATTAATAGTGTAAATCCCTTTCAGTTGATTAACGATTAGTTAAGAATCGCCCTATACTGGAAGAGGCTTAATCTTCATCTCCAAAGCTATATCCAATCAATTTCAATTGATTAGGGCTTACTATTCTGCAACCTTATTTGAAGCTGCTGGAAGCTTCATGAAGATGGGGTAAATGAGTAAGGTATCATTGACCTTTATGAAAAAACCTCCTGGATGAACCATCAAAGTACATCCCCCATAGGAACAGTATAGAAAACTTCTTTATCAGGTAGATCATCTAATAAAAGGAGCATGAGGTTGGATGACAAGACCTGATCCAGCTTCAAATTCCACACACTAAATGTGAGAAATTTATCACAAACATTGAAAGGAGGCCACAGAGTCAACAGTTACGCAAATAACAAATGAAATTAAAAAATATAAACAACAAACAATTCAAATTAAATATAAATTAAAAACATTCCAATTCCAATAAAGAGACAAAAATGATGACAACAGAGTCAGGCCTAACAATTGGGGCCAAACCTAAGAGATTGAGAAGAGCGCGTCGACTTGGCAGTTATGCAAACAAATAATGCATGTAAATCAAAGAAAAAATTAAACCACAAACACCACAAATATTGCAACGAATTTCAATTACAAATATTCAAACTTTAGAAAACAAATATTATACCAATAATGACTTAATTAATGCGGAAATGAATCTAGAGCTTATTCGCAAAAACAAAGGAGGACAGTTAATGGTCAGAAACATTGAACACCAAAATGGTCAGTAGGAGTTAAAATGCACATAGACAAGCAATGATGACACAGCGAGATGGCTCATATAATTGACTACTTGTATATAAATAATGACATATATGCCTAATTTAGATAGCATCAATCAAGGCTCTTCCCAAGACAAGATCAACGGTAGTTCACACCCTTAGCACTCAAGTTATGATGCCCACAAGAACCCAAACACCATTAGCAATGCTGAACAATGATAGCTAGGCCAAACAAATAGCTGCTGGTGTACTTAAATTTGTGCAGGTCACTCAAGGCACATTGCCAAACAAAACTAGCACATTACACTTTGTTCTAATGGATAATAAGGTATGCTCACTCAATATAGATGCAACAATATAGAACCACACTAATCAAAAACCATATTCTCACCACAAGGTGTGCTAATGCGTAAACAATTTTCACATTTGCATTATGTGCAGTTGAGTAAGATTCACATTAGGGTGCCGGAAATGGTCATTTAGTTCTGCATTATCAAAAGATGAAAAGGTAGTTTGACTACATAACTGGACACACAAATACAAACAAGACATAAAGTAGACCTTCACATGTCCACTAATACAATGCTATGCCTTTGTAACAAGAACAATACACGTTCAAAGTTGCTCAAACATTACGAAGATCATACTAGATCCCAACCTTTATCAAAAGAGTCAGTACCATTATATGTTAGGGAGGGGGCACATAAGAGGTACCAATAGATGAGTCAAAGGCTTGAAGAACTCCGCCTCCACCCTTTGAGTGAAGTCACACGAGTTCACCCCAGAACAGCAACCAACCCTAGAACCTAAATGTATAACAATCATCACAAAAAGTGTTGGAAAAAAATGCATACGTTGAACCAAGAAAAAAAAGTGGATCTTTTATGCACATACCAATGGCTTGTCAAACAAATTTACCAATCCTCTTTTCTATCAATAAAGAAATAAATGCTACAATAAATTTACAAAACGATTGAATGTAGTAAATGCACCGATGCATTATCAAACAAACAATACACACAAGTGGCTAAGACAAATATGTGTGTGTGTGTGTGTATGCCACAAAAGAACAACAAAAAACGAATGCCCGTTACCTCATTTCAGAAATTTAAAAACACAATGCAAGTTATCTAGGGGAGCGATGATATACAGCATTCCGATATGAGAAAAACCAAGACAATGTTGGTGAGGAGAGAGGGCATTCAACAACAAAAAAGTAAAGAAACTTTGTATTCCTCACCTCCCTATATTATCACCTGGGCCACCCTAAGTTGTGCAACGCACGGGTAGAAGCCCCTAGTTACCTATAAAAGCCATTGATAGGTTAGGCATAATGTTAAAAAAATGATTTTATAGTTTAGGCATACATGTTAAAAATAATTTTATGTTTGAAACTTTTGTCTTTCCTACTTTGCCCCTGCTAAATAAGTGTAATATATAGTATAATCAATAGATGAATGGATAACTATAAGGAGTATTTTTTTTAAGTGTAATACTCTTCTGGTCCTTAATATAAAATATATTTGGGGAGTTGATCTTGAAAAATATAAGACATATTTTTCATATTTGTCAATCTTTTCTTAATTTTACCCCTATTGACGCTCTCCCAACCATAATTAAGGAGGAGAATGAATGAGAGAATTAAGGAATATAATTAAGATATTTTAGACAATACATGTTATATTAACTAACTTAACTAATTACTTTAATATAATCAAATTAGGTGAATATTTCTTATATAAATAATTGATGGAGTATTAAATATTCATGGATTAAGGTACTTAAATAACCTTAAACTTTTATCAAAAGTGTAACAGTAACACTAAACTATTTTTTGGAGTAAAAGTAACTATGAACTCTATAAAAGAGAGCAAAATGCTTAACACCGTTAAACCATCAAACGTTGATCGTTTGTGAGGCAAGGTTTGACATGGAAGGTGACATGGACATTGACTTGTGTTAGTGAAGTCTACATGGCAGCACTCAATGTTGACCGAATTACAAGAAATAAAAAAATGACCGAAAAAGAAACCCCAATGAGAGAGAGAAATAGAGAAAGTGAATTAGAGCATCAAAGGCCGACACCCAAAGAGAAATCAAAAAAGTGAATCAGAGATGAGGGACTAAGCAGTCGTTGTCTCCATTCCTCCATTACTCCTCAGTGGCGAAGCCTATCCTTGCCGGCGCTGCCACTGTTTTGTGAAGGAAAGCTTATTCCCACACTTTCTTGTGTGTTTCCATAGATACCCACCAGACTTTGAGAACTTAGAACTTGATCAAATTCACGATCCACAGAGAAATCTTGCATTAATGATGTGGAGGTTGTCCTCATCAACTAGACAATAGATATGATTGACTAATCATCGGAGACAATGATATCTCCTCCTTTATTGATATTTCCCCCTTTTTCCAAATCCTTTAGGAATGTAGATATGATGAATTTTGAAATCTACAACCCATCTTTAACTCTTCAAGCCATTGATCGCCGCCTGAAGAAAAGCTCAAAGTTGAAAAAAAATCAAATAAAATTATATGCTATTAAGCCTCAACTTCCACCTGCTTTGGTCGATTTTCTAGAAGCAACAACCTAAGCCTTCTTCTTTCTCCAAATCCAATCTAGAGGAAAATGTTGTTCTGTTACAAAAGATTTGATGTCAATACCCGCAATCCTGACCTTTTTCCAATTTCTTTGGGAATGGAAGGTACCAAGTGGGAGCATGGAAATTATGAATTTTATAAAATTTTCATATTTAAAAAAATACAAAAAAAGTGTGGGCCAACCCGTATCAACCTCTAGCCATGTGGGTTGGGCCTGTGCAGTTCACATTTTTTGGGCTAGGAAATCTTAATCTTAACCTTAACCCTAACCCTAACCCTGACAAAACCCACGGGATACGAGTTGAGCCAACTCTAATCCAATCCCCTCACTTCTTCGTTAATCCACTCCAATATGTAAGTAACATGTTAAGGGAATAAGCCCTCATTAATGAGATTGAATCTCTTACAGCTAATATCGTCAAATTTTAGGATAAAAATTAGGGTAAATATAACTTTTGGTCCTTGAAGTTTAACCTAATTTTGGTTTTGATCTCTCAAGTTTGAAATCGGTGGTTTTGGTCCCTCAAGTTTACTCCATTTTTCACCATTAGTCCCTCAAGTTTGAAAAGGACTTGGTGACACCTTTGATGGCGTTAATTCGTCCAACGTGGCGCTAACGCCGTAAAAATAGTTTAGGGTTAATACAACTTTAGTTTCATATTAATAACCCTGAAATCTTCACTTTCTCACCGGTTTGATCCCGATTTGACTCCAGTTTGACCCATTGACCCTTGACCTAGTATCCCGACTGGTTCAGTGACCGATCCGGATTTAATTACCTTGCTTAGTGGTGCTATTGACGGGGTTAATTTGTCTGATATGGTGCTAACACCATTAAAATAGCTTATATGTCATGCCTTTTAGGACAGTTGATATGGTAAATATACTATAATATATTATATTATGCTAAAAAACAGAAAAAAGGCATCAAAACAAAATGCACGAGCCTAAAAAGCATGACACATAAGCTATTTCTAGCTCGTGTGTTTCGTTTTGATGCCCTTTTTTTCCCTTTTTTTTAGCACAATATAAAAATATTATAATATATTTGCCATATCAGTTGTCCTAAAAGGCATAAAACATATGCTATTTTAAAGGTGTTAGCGCTACATCGGACGAATTAACGCAGTCAAAGGCGGCACCAAGTCCTTTTCAAACTTGAGGGACCAATAGTTATAAACGGAATAAACTTGAGTGACCAAAACCATCGATTTCAAACTTGAGAGATCAAAACCAAAATAGGGTCAAACCTCAAGGACCAAAAGTTATATTAACCCTAAGCTATTTTAATGGCATTAGTGCCACGTCGGATGAGTTATCACTGTTAAAGGTGCCACTAAGTTCTTTTCAAACTTGAGGGACTAACGGTGATAAGTGGAGTAAACTTGAGGGACCAAAACCAAAATCGGCTCAAACTTTAGGGACCAAAAGTTATATTTACCCCTAAAAATTAGTTACTCACTTTTGTTAATTTGAAGAGTAGTATTGTATTTGATTATCTTGTGATGGCTTATTGTGAGTTGAAGAAAGCAAGTAAGAGATTCCACCTAAGCCTCCAGCCTGGAACAAGCAACAAAACAAATGTAACATACATTTTCATGGTTTAACGAGGTCAAGCATTTTGCTCTTTTTCATGAAGTTTATGGTTACTTTTGCTTTAAAAATTAGTTTATGATTACTGTTACACTTTTGAAAAAAAGTTGAAAGTTGAAGGTTATTTAAATATTTTAACCCAATATTAATTGATATTTGTAATATTACTTTTATTTGATTTGATGTACCATTTTAGTTACAAAGGGAGCACCAATTCGATTTGATGTACCAATATTAATTGATGTTTGGATTACAAAATAAGTATGTAAAAGAAGTTTTGTATCGACTTGCATGAATATGCTTTTCAAATGTTAACTCAAACAGGCATTACATCAATATCTTTTGATTTATCACTTAACCTTTTAATTTGGATAAACTTATTATCTTAAGTCATGTTTTTTCTTTTTCAATCTATTCATTCTACTTTGTCAATCAAATAAACAAATTAATCTTAGAGAAAATTTCAGAAAAATACAATTAAAATGAGAAAAGATAAATTAGTGCTACGAATTTATCAAATTTCAAGTCAGAACTGAAATAGGAATATGGGATTTCCTATTTTGACAAAATGACCAAAATGCCCTAAATTGAGTGCACAAGTTTCAGGGGTCAATAACAACATCAAATTTTACATTAACGATTTTATTTTCGTGTTTGACAACTTTATATCCCAAAAACTAGGAGTAATTTTAAGAACACAAGTTTTAGGGGGTCAATAATAATATCTGTATCTATACTAACAATATTATATTTTACATTAACGACTTTATTTTTATGTTTCACAACTTTGTATCCCAAAAATCAGGGATAATTTTGAAGGCAAAGTTTCCTGGGTCAATAACAACATTTGTATCTATATTAACAATATCAGATTTTACATTAACGACTTCACTTTCATGTTTCACAACTCAACTCAAGACAATTTGATCATTTGAACATAATTGGAAATCCTAAATTTTTATTTTAGTTTTGATATAAGATTTGATAAATTTGCAGCACCAATTTATTCTTTCTCATTTTTAATTGTATTTTTCTAAAATTTTCCCTTAATATTACTTTAGTGGCCTTTATGCAGGAATACCACAAAGAAAGAAGGATTTATTTAATTATAAAAAAATAAATAAAACTCATTATTTAACATTATTGTTGAAACTAGGATAGGACCGGCCGGTTGGGACCTAAAACCGATGAATTGGTCAGGTTCGGGCAACTACTAGGTTCGTTATTTTTTTTTTTCAAAAATCGATTTTTTTAAAATTTTCTTTAGAATTTCATATTAATAGATCTAAAATCTTTAATTTTTCACCGGTTCAATCCTAAATTAATTTTGATTTGATTCCAACCTAATCTACTGATCTTTAATTCAGTAACTCAACCGATTCGGGCCGGCCGGTTTCATAACCTTGTTAAACATTTGCTAAATGTCACGTAGTATTAGTGATATAAATATTACGTAATAAAAGCCCAACATGAACGTCTAACTCCGAATTGTTGATCCTTGAAGCCCTCTTCATTGTCATCGTCTTCTTCATGTCCAGCCCACTACTCGCAGAAGTCGCTCTACCCCGCTCGATGAACTAACTAGCTGCAGATTGTAAGAACAAAATATCAATTCTCACGAAATTCTTACCACACCTGTTTAAGACAACCTAATTGGGGACGTTGGATTCCACACCAAAATTGAGGAACGCTTTAATGTCGGACATTTGATGTGAAATGTTAGTTTTTAGGTCAAATTCGTGTCATTCCCACTGAAAGAGGGCCTTCTTCCAAAACCCTAGGAGAGAGAAAATTCAGGACAGACGCCTTCAAGTTGTCACTACCAGTGCCCTAGCTTCCAGTTTCGCGACTCGTGTGTATACCCGGGTATTTTTTCTTGTCTTGATTGCGGTTGTTTTGGCGTTTGGTGTATTTGAGAACCCCAAGACTAATCAATTGGGGAATTCCTGGAAACATTTATCATTAGCTTATCAATTTGTTGGGCGAATTATGCCAAGCTGTTTTTCCTTGAGGCTGTCATACACATTGTGGTGGAATGCCTTTGGGTTTGTGCTGGAATTTACGTCCCTTTTTGGGTTTGTGCGTCAATGCGTTCATGAATGGCTGAAATATGTCTGGTCTTATTGGGAAACAAAGTAGAATGCGTCCTTTAAGTGGTAATCAAATAATTTGAAGCATAAATGTGTGGTTCGTGACAAGTGATAAATGTTTGAAATTTTGGAGGGAATCATTGGCGGCAACCTGCATACATGCAATAGTTGACCAACATACGTACTAATAAGTATACTGACTTGTAATTTAGGTTTGAATTACCATGCATTCCTTGGCCCCTCTTCTGCTTATTGGCCGGGAAAGTGCACAACTTCTGTCAGGTTATGCATTTTCGCTTCAGTAGGGCTGTAGATATTTTAGCCTTATAACTAAATGATAACTGAGCAATAACTAGTTCTTACATATGAAACAAAATATCAGAAGATAATGGACTAGAGTGGAAAAAACACAAGAACTAATTAAAGCATACTTTGTTCTAAAATTCTGTGATAGGATGTGAAGATCATCAGTCAAGGCTTGTGAGTCGAGGCACCTTGCACAAGCGGAAGCCTGTTGAAGTCCTTGAATTGAATCTTGGATCTCACAACCATCCATAAATCATCCTCCCCTCTGGAACATATTTGTGAACCAGATACAATCAGTCGAGCTTGCCGTACACACTCCAAAGCACCCATTGCCTTGCTACCATAGTAGGACTGTCCCCACCTGCGTTGGCATAGAAAAGAACCACGATAAAACAATTTCATTTGAACAGCAAACTTCTTTGGTCCTCCATGTGTAAAAAACTTATTCCAAACCATAACCCAAGCCCTTCGGAACACCGCAGCTGCACTCTGATTTGTTAAACTAAACCAAGCATGTGCAACCATGTTCCTCAGAAAATATTGAACCCGTGCACCTTGAAGACCATTCTTAAAATCATTCCAGAAGATTTATTTCTTAGATAACCCAATGCCCAGTCATGAGTCGTATGGTTCTCACCATAAATCAATCCATTCCTCTTATCCCAGATAGAATGAGCAAGAGACCCTTGGTTAGAGATAAAACATCACCGCACTTAGGATCCAGATGAGCTAACCATCGCTTGAATGACACAATTAACCCCTCAGAAATAATAGAGACTTTCCAAAGACCCGATGGAGCAGCAAACTAGAGAGCCCTCACATAGGGACAAGATAGAAGGAGATGATCTCTAGTTTCCTCCCCTTTACTTCTTATAGGGCATAGAAAAAGACCCGAACGATAATGCACTTTCAAAACAGAACCTATTGGAATAGCCTATTGTGATATTCCAAATGCATGGCAGCACCTTTTGTGCCAACTCAATCTTCTAAAAAGTCTCCCATGAATGTGGTGGTTCTTGTGATTCACCTCATGCAGCAGCAATAGAGTACGCTTTTTTAACCGAATGCTGACCATCAGCATTAGGAAACCACATCTGGGAATCATCTTCTTGCAAACAGGAAAAAGACAAGAATAGGATCACTTTACACACTGAAGGAGAGTACAACTGATAAATTAACTGGTCATTCCAATTCTCATAATTATGCTTAAGGAGATCTGACACCATATGAACCTCACACAGTGGACACATTTAGTGTGTTTTCGGCAAGCTCTGAAACCATGGTTTCAGAAGCATTTTTCCGCAAATCGAGACAAAACTCCTTTCACATACCTCGTAAATCGTAAAAGCTATTCTCCAAAAGCTAATCCGAACACACACAATTTATGGGGCCTAAAGATTTTTTCATTGGCATGCCAAAGCATAAAACTGCTGGTTAGATGTTTGGTTGTGATATGCTAGTGTCAATATATGTTTCTTGGTTTATGAATTATTCATATCGTGTATCTAAAGCTAAACACCCCTTGATTCTACATTAAATATTCGTATCAAAAGCCAACTTTTATCAAGGCTTTCGAAGAATATTCTGTACCTGGTCTCACCCTCATTTTACTTAGGTTGGAATTGCTAATTTTTAGTTAAAAGTCCCCTACTATTTGGTGAACATTTTTAAATGAGAAAGTTTGTATGTGTAATAACTGAATTGACCACCTTATTTTTTAAATATTTTTTTTAAAGCATGTCTGAATTATTTAATGGTGACTTTTTCTTTGATTTTCACCTTTTTTTTGGAAAAATCTTATCTAAATAGATTTTGTCCTGTAATAACTTGAGGGAATGTAATACTTGAAAGAAAAATTGAAAACTTTGGAGAGAAAACACAATTAAATTTAAATTTAATAATAAAAGTGTAATTAATGTGTTGTTCTAAAAGTAAAACGGGGAATTATTAAAACAATAAAAGAGAGATGACAAAAGCATGGAGTTCTGGAGAAACTACATGCTTACTATTCATAAGCCATTTGGCTTTCTGTAGATTTATTATATAACTGATACAGATATAGACTTCACTTTTAAATGCATTTCTTTGAAATTTGCGTGCATGGCTATTTTAGTATAGCATTATTTAATAAATAGGAGTAAAGGGCTTTTTCAAATGAGAATTTATTTACTTATGCATTGTAAACCCATAAATTAATAGCATATAAGCTATGTGAGCCCTTCCATATTTTTCACGTTTCTTGATAAAAACTCGATCTCATAGAAATTCTTTGCAACCCTTGTCATTTTCTTGGCATGGCTGTTTATTGCGGATCACATTATGTGATGTCATCACCATATCCATATTGCTGACGTGACCAATATAGTGGCAGCATTACTGTGCTGGACAACGAATGTGGTTTGCAAACTAACCATAACATGGCATCAGGTGGTCTTTTGGATTTCATACTTCAGCAGTTGAGTCATGTGATGTGTAGAGAGTCCGCTGTTTTATTTTTGGAAGGGGGCTTGTCTGATAGTGATCAAACCTTGCTGAGAAGCACATGCAAATGTTATGCTTCTTATTTTGGAGTCAATTTCATATTTCAGACAGTGTTTGGCTGAAATAGGCTTTTGTGCCTTAATATTTCCATATGGTGTCTATATAATTAGGCATTGCTCTGTAAATAGATTTGTGACTTTTGGTTTTCTTTATCCTATGCCTTAATAAATGAGCTCCTATGCCTTAATAAATGAGCTGATTCAGTAATAGATGGAAGGTGAAGCTTATAAACGATAGTGGTGGGAATGCATGGATGTAACTCAGGACCCACATTCCTTGTAAATGCTGAGGTTGATTCCATGGGAGGAGTTATTGACTGTGGATTTGATAAAGATTTGAAAACTTCTCCGCGCCAAGCAGCAATTGAAAAAGCTCGAGCAGAGCTCAGGTGATGGGGAGATCCTTTATGTGGTTCATGCTGAGTACTTTTTTAGTGTAAATTTACTTTGATGCACTGAGAATAATTGTTGATTGTTGATAACAGACAGGAGTATGATGTTCGTGAGGTTAGAAGAAGGGAGCTAGAATTTCTTGAAAAGGTACGGTGTTTGATCCTTTGAACCCGTGTTTCCAAATTTTTCTATTTATTTGATGATTACTTGCGTCCTGTAAGTGCAGGGTGGAAATCCCCTGGACTTTAAGTTTGAGAATGCTGCTTCAGTTAGTGTCCAGTCTACTTCACTCACTGACCAACATCATGAGCAATTCGTAACAAGGTTGGCTGTTTTTTTTTGAATTCCTTGACGTATGTGCTGGTTGTTTATGAGTCTTTTATGTGTATATATTGCCTACTGATATATCATTGCATCTTTGTCATGTCTTCTCCTTGTATTATGAACTCAGTGAAGCAAAAGGTAGTTTTGCATTGGCTGCCTCCCCTCATGGCGACTCAGTTGATAGCAGTGCTAGACCAGTGGTTGCTTCAATTAGTGAACCTAATACTGCTGATAATCTCTTACTTTTTGATCGTGAGAATGAGTTAGCTGAAAGTAAAAGGAGGTCTCTACATTTGAATAGAAGGAATCATATTGCTCCATCAGAACAGTCTTCGAAAATTGTGAGGAGCCAAAATGCTAAGGAGTTGGAAGATTCAGCTATTTTCCGCCCATATGCTAGAAGGAACAGGTCTCGGCCAAATCATGGTGCTCGGGGGGCTTCAAGAGATGGGAAAGGGTTAACATCTGAGACAAACAGCCAAAAAGTCCACAACTTGTCTTCTGCTTCCAAGCCAAAGGCTGCAAGTTTAAATGGTGATTTGGTTGCTAAAGATTTAACATCTAATATTCCGTTGGAAAATGAACTGGATCATGTACGGACAAATCAAACAGATAATGGCAAAATTCGTGTTCTTGAAGACCACTTGAAAATCACCAATAATAGAAGTGTTAAGGAAGATAAACGCATCTTACCATGTGAAGATGGTACTGCACAAAACTCAGGTATCATGGCTTCAAGGGAGTCTAATGTGGTTGAAGCTAGGGAACCAGCAGTTTCAGATAACCATGAGCCTCCCCCTTTTTCAGATGCTACAAAATGTCAGAATGAAATTTGTTCTGGTCAACCCAATGGCTTTGGAAACGTAAAAGGAGACAGGAAAAGTGAATTAGGCCTTAAAAATTTCGATTCAGAGTCCTCCTGCACCCAAACTTGCCTAGGTAGAGATGTAAATAATGATAGTGACATATGTACCAATATAAAGAATGTTGATGCTAATGGAAGTGATATAAAACAATCAGCTGAATTTGAGAAGAAACTAACCTTAACTTGTGAAGTTGTAAAAGAAAAGAATACGACTAATGATGGTGAAAGCAATGCTACTGCTAGATATAATCATGATGCTGGTCGTCAAAATCCTTCTGGTGCTATTAAAATGGTTGAGGATGAGGAAGATATGCATATTAGCAGTAATGATTCTTGCAATAGTAAGGAAGTGCAGCACGGTGCTAATTTTACATCAAAGACTGATAAAGGAAGGGACGTAATGGTGGATCATTGTTGCTCTATCAAAGACAGCAGCTGTGGAAGACATTCTGGTCCTATGGGTGTGTCAAGTTCAGAACCTCAGACTGCTCTGGAAGAAAAGGCTAATACTGCTGCATCTGACTGTGGACCATGTTCTAGTCAATTGAAGTTGGCAGACAAGGCTAATGAAGATTTTATTTTGGAAGAGGCTCGGATCATAGAGGTCTTTTTTTGGTGTTTGAGTGTGTGTTTCTTAATTTCTTGCGATCAAAGTCCTTCTGTTTGTCTTTTTTCTGGAGTTCTTATTTTTTGTTGGTATAAGCATAAAAAAAATATGACATTATGTGATAATGATATATAGGCCAAGCACAAGAGGATTGCTGAATTATCAATTCTGAAATTGCCTGCTGAAAATCACAGAGTATCTCACTGGGGTTTTGTCCTTGAGGAAGTGGCATGGTTGGCAAATGATTTTGCACAGGTTCAAATTTCTAGACCTTCAAGAGATTCCTGTCTCTACCCCTTCCTATACTTGAGTCTTTCAATATTTCGACTGGCAAATTTATTTCTTGCCATTTTTATATTTTGAATTTTGATCTCTGATTATTGAATTTGTTTGTAGGAGCGTCTTTGGAAGATAGCTGCTGCTGCTCAATTGTGTCATCGAGCTGCTTTTGCATCTCAATTAAGATATGGTAAACAAAACAAACATTGGGAGTCAAAAAATTTGGCTCACAGCATGGCAAAGGCTGTATTGCAGTTTTGGCATTCAGTTGAGCACTCTGTGGACGATGATGATCCTGGCTATAAAGACATTGGTGCTTCAGTTGAATCTGGGAAAGTTTGTTCAAATGAAGCTTCTAGTGACAAGAGCAGAAATTCCGACATGATGCTGGTTGTTTATGTGCACCTTTCACTCTATCCATGAAAAAGAATATAAGATAAAAATAAAAAGAAAAGAAAATTTCTTGGACCTTCTCTCTCTGCTAGCCACTACTTTGGGCTGGTCAATTTGGTGATAAGACTTCTGTTATATAATTCTTTTTATGCTTAATTAGCTTCTGTCTGAAAATTGTTTGGTTAACAGTCAGATGATTCTATGTCAAGCCCACTTAATCAATGATGTGGGAACTAAAATAATTCGCAAAATTGGATGTATCTGTACTAGTTGAACTTTGTTATTCTTGTCTTCAAGTTCTAAAAATTCATACCTCAAATTAATTTGATTATGCTTTATGTTCTTGTATCATTTACAACTGGTGATTAATCCTGAACTGGAAACTTTAATCTATCTTAAATTGTTGGCAAATGAAAAATTGGCTTTACATATTGCTTTTTTGCCTCCATGTGTTGGACTTTTGTCAACTTTTTCTGATATGTTCATTTGTTTGACGTTAGCCTGTTTTGTTTGTGTGCTGTTGCTGGATGCACAAGAGGTTTGGAGTTGTCGTATGATACTTTAATGAGAAAGAATAATATATGTTATGTATATAACGTGGATGTATTTAGACAATATTATATATCTTTTGCTTTCTAAACTGTTCTGTATCACGGCCTATTTCTTACAGATATTTATAATGTTTGTTTTTTGTCAGGAGACAAGCAAAGACTTGGAAGGACAAGGTCCCAGAAAGATTGTGTCACTTAAATTGCAAGCATATGCTTTGAGATTTTTGAAGTATAACAACTCTCTTGGAATTTCCTCTCAACCAGATGCAGTGAAAACACCTGAAAGGATATATGACTCCGGCAATATGGACATGTCATGGGAGGAGCTTCTTACTGAAGTATGGGCCAAGTTACCTTATAAATATTTGGTTAACATGTTAATGTTGATGTTAGTGACCCATCTCTCTTGCTCTTTCTCTCTCCATCACCTATATATTGGCATGCATGCTAGTTTTATTGAATGTTGTTGACTCCCATTGGATGAGGCTGCTTCATCTATCAGATGACTTATTTGTCGACTAGGGTGGATTCTTTTTTATAGTTTATTCATTTCATGGACTTAAGCAAGTAACTCTTCCCATGTCATTTTGATTTGCAGGAAAATCTTTTCTATACGGTTCCTCCTATGGCAGTTGATGCATATAGAAAATCTGTTGAATCTCAATTTCTACAGTTCGAGGTAAAATTATGACTATAGATGCTCTGTTTGCTGTTTTTTTTTTTTTTTCAAAACTCTTGAATGGTTTAGGCTGTAGAGGTTCTGGGAATCATGGTTTAGTCTCGTGCAGTGATGATCTTTGTTTCTCATATATTATCAATGTGATTGTGTCTAATAATCATTTAACCTTTGACTGCTCTCATTATGACTAATTAATTTATGGTTTTTCCAGAAAACAGGTGGTGGCATTCAAGAGGAAGTTGAGACATCTTTGTATGATGCTGCAGCAGGTAATGTTGGGACTATAAATGTGGAACAGAGGTCATGACCTGTGATCCTCTGAATTATTGATTCAGTCAATAGGCTGGCTTACATATTGATGGAAGGTTCTAACCTAATTTAGAAAAAGAGGTGCTAAGCAACGACTAATGAGAAAATATCAAACTCAACAGAAAAGCTAGTCTGAATATTTGGTGGTTTCCAGCAATATATATCATTTAATATTTGAATGCATTCTTGATCAGTGGTGAACTTGTTACAGTTTTCTAGTTTTAATTAAATGCAGATGGTGGTTCTGAAGATCTTGCATATGATGAGGATGAACAAGAGACAGGCACTTATTACTTGCATGGCCAGAAGAAACTTAGAAATATGAAGTCTTATGCTTCAGAATCCTGTGATCAGTATACTGTTGGAACTCAGCCATCCATGCTATTTGGAAGAAGGCCTGCTAGTTTAAATGTTGGGTCAGTTCCAACAAAACGAAAGCGCAAGCGTATGGCTTCTAGGAAGAGAGTTGTAAGTCCTTTCATGGTCACTGGGACAATGCAGGCTCAAACTAAGACAGATGCTTCAAGTGGAGACACCAATTCCTTTCAGGATGATCATAGTACTTTACATGGTGGATCACAGATCCTGAAAAGCCTGGAGGTGGAATCAGTTGGAGACTTAGAGAAACAGTTACCTTCTGATTGTGTAGAAACATCTTTCAGACCAAACAAGAAGGCTAAGAATCTGGTAATATGAATTTGGATTTTCATGGAACTCCCAGGCATTTTATTAGTGATGTGTAGACTTTATCTTTTCTTTTCGTTCTCTCTTTCTTTTTTTTAATATATGAATAAACTGTTGTATTCATACTTTAGTTTTAGTTGCTTTAACAAGTGCGTCTGCAGGTTTCTGCATATGATCAGAGATGGCAGCTGGATTCTGTTGTTCTAAATGAACAGGTAGTTCCTAATATTAAAAAGTCCTTGTTATGATATCAGTGTTCCTCTTGTGGCATCATGAAACCAAATTGGAACTTCTGGCTTTAAATTTGACATTAATAGGAAGTATGTTATTTGGGTCTATTTTGGAAAATATTTTGTTTACTTCAACATTTTTTTACTGTAAAATGTTGACTTTATTTTGGAAAGCTATTTTCTAAGATCTTGTAGATATTTTTGTTGCACAATTTTTGTTTTATGTACTCATTGGTTGTTAAGGGCTGGTGCATTAAGATACTGGGATTATTGATCCTGTGCTTGGACTTCGAATAGATTGTTAAAAAATTGATTTTTGACCTCTCTCTTACTTTCCTTTTATTCTTTATTTTCATTTGCAAATTTACCGGGGCAAAGTTAGATTTCAGTGAGTAAATTGTTTTATCTTTCTAGTTTATCCAAAGTAAATTTTTAGAAAAATCATAAAGCAAAATAAAAGACAGTTCGACTAGGACAGTCAATTTCTTTGTATGTCTTTCTCACTGTTATTGCAGTCTTTTTTCAGAGCTTTTCTTTTTAATCGATTCTGCACTCTTCTGAGTTACTAATAAGATTTTCTAATTATTTATCATGTGGTCTATTTGCAATGCAGAGGGTTCTTTCCAAGAAGAGATGGGATGATCATCATCATTTTGAATCTAATAAAAGCAGTGGTATTTCATCTTGTTATTAGTTATATTTTAGAAATCTGTTTTGTGTAATGATTATTATTCTTTGAGCTTTTACACATTCAACTCCCGTTTTTAGGTTTGTATCGACAACAAAATGCGAAGAAGCCAAAGATAACTAAACAATCATTTGATAGCACTTTTGACAACATTGGTCCAATGACTAATTCTATTCCCTCCCCAGCTGCATCACAAATGAGTAACATGTCCAATCTCAGTAAATCCATTAAAATCATTAGGGGCCGGAAAGCAAAAACTTTGAAGGTAACTTTGATATTGACCTACATGGTCACTTTCTAGCAATTTTTCTTGCTATGACTTTGCTGAATTGCTTATTTTATTTTTCATTTAGATATCTGCTGGACAGTCAGGCTCTGGAGGTCCTTGGTCATTATATGAAGACCAGGTTGTTTGTAATTCCTCAGCTGTATTGGATTTTGTTTTGTCCAAATAGGTATATGTAGTTTAGGTTCTATCACAATGACTAACCTAAAAATGCTTTCCTCTATTTTCTATTGCAGGCACTTGTTGTCTTGGTACATGATATGGGTCCAAACTGGGAGCTTATAAGTGATGCTATCAACAGTATACTCCAGTTGAAGGTAATGATATATGAATAATCTTGTAAATGGAGGGAAGGTTACAAGGATTTGGGTAATGTTAGTTTATCTTCTAGTACTTTAAAGATCTATTATTGACATGAAAACTTTCACATTCGTTTTGTTTTCTTTGGTTTGAAGAAAAACAATGCATGTCACTTGGTCTTGAAGAAAATCAAGATTATAGTGTTGTGGGACATTTTAATTTTTCTTCTACTAATTCAAAGATATATTGTTGAAATGAAAAATCATGATATCAAACCATGCTGTTTGGGGACTAGGGATTTATACTATTATTTAATTAAATGAAATTTCAAGGATAATTTTTTCATTTTGTGGTTTTGACAAATTACATGATAAATGAAAGCACTACAGATTACAGAACGGTTGTTTATGTAGGGCAACAGTCCTTTACCCGCTGAAAAATGTTCATCTTAGGATATTATCTCACACAACTTGCTCTTCATCCAGCATGGCAAGTGATAGGACTTCTATATATAATGTTTAGGATTTAGGAACGAGATTTCAGTAATTGCTGATGTTGACTATGCCACCTGGTCAAACTGAGATGTCAGACCCCCTCCCCTTTTTTTGAAGATTTGACAGCTAGAGTTTTTCTTATTTATTTTAATTTTATTTGGATTTGATTCATTGGGCTATTATGGATTCTTCTCTTACTAGATAAAAAATTGTGCATTTCTAGTATATCTTTCGAAAGCCAAAAGAGTGCAAGGAGCGTCATAAGATCTTAATGGATAAAAGTGCTGGGGATGGTGGAGATAGTGCTGAAGATTCAGGGTCTTCTCAGCCTTATCCATCCACATTACCTGGAATTCCAAAGGCAGGAATCTTTCATCAAACTTCATTTCTTCTAATTAACAGTTAATTAATTTGTAATGGTGAAACTGTGTAGTAAACCTAACTAACTAAGCTTTGAGGCTTTGGTTGATCAGATCCGTTCTAGCTTTTGCAGGGTAGTGCCAGACATTTGTTTCAGCGTTTGCATGGGCCGACGGAAGAGGACACCATCAAGTCTCATTTCGAGAAGATTATTAAGATTGGACAAAAGTACTGTTACCACTGGAATCAGGTTTGTTACCAATGGAATCAGGTTTAGTTACTATGATACTGGGACTTGTTTTTACCTTACCACATTTTACCATATATTCTTGATTTTTTAAATATTTTTTTTATCCTTGTTACTTTTAAGGAGTTTTGTATTATAATGATTGCACTGAGTGCATGGTCTTGCTTTAGGCTTGCTTCCTTGTGGTCAGTTGAGCATTTTTATTATGTGCTGCATAATCATTTTAAATGGTTTGCAATACATAATCTTAGGAGTGTTGTGGCCTTGATAAATATTGTTACTTGGATACTATCTATATCCTGTGTGTTATCTTGTGGTTGGTGGGGATGGAGATGTTGCAAGGTATTATTCAGTGTTTATCACATGATCTTGTGGTTAAGTTGCATGTGGACCACTATCTGCCTTGAAAGGATATGGAATTCCTTAACTTTCTTCATAAGTATTTTCCGGTTATTTCCTGTTAATGTAGCATCTCAATGAAAGTTTGTTATTGCGACAATTTGATTGGCAATGTAATATTGAAAGATATTGTATTATTATTCCCTCGATATTGATGGTTGGGTTCTTGAAGCTAAAATGAATTTGCATTTTCCTATCATAATTTCTTGGTCGTGCATTGTTAAGATTAGAGTACACCTCGTATTAGCATTGGTATTCAGTGATTTTGAAAATTTTAAGGCCTAGATTCTTTTTACTTGCTTTCTTTTTTATTTGATTATTCGCTTTAGTACCTTTATTTCATATCATGTTCTGGCTTCTCTTCTTGTCTGAACTTGAGAGCTAGCCCCTGGCCCCCAACCACATCTATATGTATATCGGATACATTGCCAGATAATTCCAAAAACTGCAAGCTAGCAAAAATGTTAGGCGGTTAATTGGGTCATTATTTTGTTCTATAAAATGTGGTTGTATACGAAACGGTACATTTTGTGAACAAAAGCCGTCTTGGAATTATTCAGTTGATTTTCTTTGGTGTTATCCTGTTCATCCATGACTAGATTAAGTAGCTGATGCGTTAGCTGGTTATTTGAATTGTGAGATTGTAGTTCTGAGTTGCTCTGGGCAGTGGTGGACTTGGAAAGTCAACCATGTTATCCTTTTAACCCCTTAGTCTTAGAACTCGATTCTAATTTGATGTTTTTTGTTTTAATGCAGAATGATAATCAGGATTTACAAATAACTGTCCATAACTCACACGACGATGCTCTTTCCCAAGTCCGCCCAAACAACCTGAATGGAGATCTTTTAACGTAAGTTCTATTTTATTTTAGTTTATTTTTTAAGTAATAATTGTGGAAGTTTAGAGAATTTGAACTCTGAAGTCTGAATACAAATTTTATTGAATGAGAAGTAATTACGTATATAGAGAAGGAAAGGAGATGAACCTCCAATCTAATCCCTCCAAATCAGCCAACAACCAAGCAATAATTGAAGCATGATGATGATGTTCTACTTGAAATGAATAAAATAGACTAATAATTAGGAGACAAATTACATATAATTTTGTAGGAGAAATGGGGATCTCCTTTGACCTCCAACAGTAATTGATTTAAGTTTGAACCTATAGTCTGCTGCATCCTATTACATTGCCTACTTTGCTCATCTTATAGGATTTCACATTGTGATTTGACATTTTTGGGCTGCTTTTTTTCCTTTTCATTTTTCAATTTCATTTGGAACAAGTTTTTTAATTTTCCGATTTCTTTGTGAAGGCCACTTGATCTTTGTGATGTAAATGCACCACCAGTTGCAGACTCCCTTTCCCTTGGGTATCAGGGTTCTCATGCTGGTGGTTTGGTATCACCAAATCAAGGTTCTGTAGCACCAGTACTTCCCACATCTGGGGCAAACACCTCATTTCCAGGGTCATTTGGTATGGTTCTTGGTAATAACTTGTCTTCACCATCTGGTCCAGCTGGTGCTTCTCCCAGGTATGATCCGAACACAGCTGGAGATTCTTGCAATGCAACCAATGTTGTTAAAATTGTGATTTAACTCATACGGACGATCTTGCAAACCTACATAATGATTTCTTTTTAACTCACGCATAAAATCGGGAATGTATAGACTTGAACTGAACTCGCTACCCAAATCGGGAACATACATGGAATCGTGAGTTTCTTCATAAATTGGCGAGTTTATGTTAGAGCTCCATGGGATCCATCCTTTGATCATTATTTTCCTCAGTCATGACAACAGTAGCATTTCCAACTTCTCTCAGATGCACTGTTTGACTTTTCAAAATTCAGCATCAACGTGGTACTATGATATTGTTGCTTTCTTTCTTTGTTTTATAGTAATATCTTCCCTTTCTTAAAAAATTTTATTGTTTTGGAATTTTTTAACCAACATTCACTTTATAATTATTATGAGTTATTATAATAATAATCAGAAAAAATTGTTTTTAATTTTCAAAAGTTTTATTTTATTATATATAAATATCTTAATAATATTTTATTTTTATATAAATGATCTAAATTATCAATATCAAGATTCAAAATCTAGGGATGTGTAAATGCAGGGAGTATTCTACTATAATGAAATCTTTGCCTTCTGTTGTATAATTCTTTTGTTGAATACAATAATTTAGTAGGTTTAAATTCTGATTAATCTTGTATTATTTAAATTGTATTATTAGTATTTTCTAGAATAATAGTTGGAGAATCATATTTATTTTGGATTATATTATAAAATTTTATAATTTTAATTTTCATCACATTATTAAACTTATGTGACTAATAAATTTGAAGTTTTTTTTAATAATTAATTAGTCACTTCATATACGAAGTTCATAGAAGTTTCTCTGTTGAGTATGATAAATTATGAATGTTGATGGGTTTAATTTCAATGACTTGGATATGAAATATATTTAAACAAAATTGTTGTTTTTTTTTGGTATTTTAATTATTTGATTATATTCTTTTAATAGCTATTTATTGGTAGAGGTAAACTCTTACAAGTTTACGATTTTTACATCCATGTCACAAATTTGTTTGAACTCGCTAGTTTAACAACCTTGGTTGCAACTATAAATGTGATGGGTGATTAATATATTTTCTGTGACAACAGATGTGGGGTTCCAAGAACTTCTTTGTCAGTTGATGAGAAGCAGAGAATTCAACAATATAATCAAATGTTATCTGGCAGAAATGTTCAGCAGTCTAGCATATCTGTTCCTGGATCTCTTTCTGGAAGTGAACGTGGTGTTCGCATGCTTTCTGGTGGAAATGGGGTGGGCATGATTGGTGGGATTAATAGAAGTATGGCACTATCAAGGCCAGGGTTTCAAGGAATGGCATCATCATCTATGGTGAGTTCTGGGAGCATGCTTGCCTCTAATATGACTGGGATTCCAAGCCCTGCAAACATGCACTCTGGAGCTGGTTCTGGACCAGGCAACTCAATGCTGAGACCTCATGAGGCATTGCATATGATAAGGGTGAGGGGTGTTCTTGTTCCTTTTTTTCCGAGGGTTTAATTTTATTGGTGTCATTATTTAGGGGGAATTATGGTTATGAAATTTTTAATCCATCCAACTCAGCATCTGTGCATTGATGATTCTTAAATGGCTTCTTTGGTACTTGTTAACATCAGTCTATTTTACTATTAGTTTATCTTTCTTTTGTTGATACATGTGAATCCATATTAATTTTTACTAATAACTTTTGCCCTGTCACTAGCCTGGCCATAATCCAGAACATCAAAGGCCAATGGCGGTTCCAGAGACTCAGATGCAGGTCACTCAAGGGAATAGCCAAGGTATTTCAGCTTTCAGTGGGCTGAGTTCTTCCTTTAGTAATCAGACTATTCCACCACCTGCTCAGCCATACCCCGGGCAAACTCAGCAGCCACATCAGCTGTCCCAACAACAGTCACATCTCAGCAGTCCTCGTTCTCATCTTCAAGGTCCAAACCTTGCTACTAATTCGCAGCAGCGAGCCTATGTGATGCAACTGGCAAAGGAAAGACAGTTACAGAAGCAGCGATATCTTCAGCAGCAGCAGCAGCAACAAAAGCTTGCTGCAGCAAATGCACTGATGCCACATGCTCAGGCACAGTCTCAACCTCCAACTTCATC
Source organism: Inga oerstediana (assembly GCA_963210345.1). Lineage (NCBI taxonomy): Eukaryota > Viridiplantae > Streptophyta > Magnoliopsida > Fabales > Fabaceae > Inga > Inga oerstediana. The sequence continues at coordinate 11,472,206 of OY723404.1, read as the reverse complement.
ATCTCTTCAAAATAATAGTCCAGTCCAACCTCAAAATTCATCTCAGCAAGCGACTCATTGCCCTGTAACACCATCATCCCCTTTGACTCCCATGTCGTCTCACCAACAGCAGAAACATCCCCTGGCACATGGGTTCAGCAGGAATCCTGGTGCTAGTGGGTTGAATAATCAAGCAGTGAAGCAAAGGCAACGACAACCTCAGCAGCAGCAGCAGCAGCAGCATCAGCATCAACAACCTGGTAGGCAGCATCCTAATCAGCGGCAGCATCCACTGTCTCAACAGCAGGCTAAACTTATGAAGGAAATAGGAAGAGGAAGCATCTCGATCCAACAGAATATCTCTATAGATTCTTCTCATCTCAATGGATTATCTGTGCCTCCAGCAAGTCAAACTGCTGACAAAGGGGACAAAAATACGCATATGATGAGAGGTCAAAACTTACATCCTGCTTCTAATTTAAATCCTACTCAACCATCAAAGCCGTTGGGTGCTGCTCACTCTTCAAATCATTCCCAGTTGCAGCAGAACAAAAATTCGGGACCAGTAACCACTTCATCAAAACAACTTAAGCAAGTCGTATCACCTTCTGATAATAGTACTCAACGACAGATTCCACCAGTTCCATCAGTTCATGTATTGTCACCTCCACAGACAGCTGTTTCCTCAGCTGTTCTTTCTTCCGACAATACCCAGCTACTGCAACAGTCTCAGCTACAATCTAAGAAAATGAGTCAAACTCAGTCAAATGTTCAGAGAATGTTGCACCGGAACTTTCAGGTGCTTTCTGAGTCATCAAGCAAGCCTCAATCTGACTCAACTCAAGCTGGTCAGCCCTCTGAAAATATTGCTTCTCAGATTAGTGCAGGCACTGCTGTAACTCATGATTGTATTGATTCCTCTAGTGTGTCTTCTCACTGGAGAACTTCTGAAACAGCATTTGATTCCCATGTTCAAACTCCTGCCACTCAAGTGGGTTCCTTGGGGAAAGTACCTGTTAGAAATTCAGCTGGAAATGAGCCACGACCTACTATCAGTCAAGGGCAAGGCCCTAGACAGTCTTCATTTGTCATGCCTCATGTACATAATTCAGTTGCACAGCGGCAGCAACAGCCACTGCCTATTCTATCCCAACAGCCACTTCAGCCTCACGAACAGCATCAGCATCAACAGGACCAAGATCAACATTCACCTAAACATGGGACTTTGCAACGTCAACCTCAGCAATAATTGCCGCATCTGCAGCCAGGGCAGAGCAAGTTTTTTTGGTCTGTCTTAATCTTGAAGGGGAATGATACAATCAAATGGATAGAGTATCCACCCTGAGAGCTGGTGACTTTGTCAGGATTGGAGTTCTTATTCCCTCTTGGGAGCAATTAACAGGTATTTATATTTTTATAGTTTATTTTGCCTTCCCTTGTGTGCACAAATATAGCAAGCATTGAACTGCACAAATATAGTGTGCATTGAAGTAACGCAATTTGTTCATTTTATAGATATCCCCCCTTCTGGTTGGGGGGTGTTATGAACTTCAGATGTTTTTTCTGAACTATTGCAGATTATGTTTGATGCCTTTTATGGGTTATGTATTCTACAACTTCTAACCTACATAACCCTTGTATTTGCAGAGACTTGATACGAGACATTAAACTACAATAACTGCAGAGACATTACGGCACTATATGCTGCAGGCATACAGTCAACAAATTTTGGTGTAGATAAAGCTTTATCCTCAATGGTCATATCAGTAATTAAAATATGATCATTTTGTCCACATGGCGACAATGGTGGCTATTGGTATTGAATTTGTTGCATCACTGAGGTCTTATCTTGATGAGAATCTGCAGCTTGACTCCAGTTAGACCTGTAACGTCATCATACCTTTTTACTACAAATTTTCCTTTGAGCTTATATGGTTAGTATTTGATTATTAGGTATTATCCTTTGATCTTAAGCACAACAATATCAATTGCAGCAGAACCAAGTCCAACTGGTTTAGGTTATCGCTCTTGATCTACAAGAGGAAATCTTTGTGCATCAACTTTCATCTTGAGCATTTCCTCCATCCAAATTCTTTCTGATATGTTCTTTCATAATTTGAATCTAAAGAAGCAGTCATCCATGTAAATTAGATGACGCTATGTATTGTAGTAGTAACTGATTATGATATGATATCAAGTCGTTAACAGAGTTTTCCTCTCAATTTTGTTCTGGTACACATATAATGCTTGGGTCTATGCTGTAATTTTTCTCTCAGCTGACATGCACATCATTTTGATCCCCCATTAATTTCCTCTCATGTAGTATACAGTGTATTTCCTAAGTACAATTTATTCAATGAAAGTTGATCTGACTTCTTGTGTGCTTGTCCATTTGGCCCTTAGATTGCTCTTTTGCCGGGTTCATGTATGGCAGGAAAAAATTATTTATTTCATGAGGGTTTATGTGCAGATGAAGCTGGTGATTATGGACAGAGAGACATTGATTTCTGCAGGTCCTGCTGGAAAATTAGTTGTAGTAGTGTTGGCAGGCATTATTAGTTATTTTCCTTGTGTCATTCAGATCTTGTACATAACTATTTTTAAAAGCCTCCTTTTCTTTTCTGGGAAAGAGACGGATATAGAGGTTTTGTACAGGGTCGTCTCTTTTAGCCCATGTGCAGAGAAACACAATTCCCTTTTATTGGTAGATCAGTGGTTATGTAGTGTTGCCCTCTTAGTTAATTGGGATAGCAATCATTTTTGTTGGCAAAAGCCAATTCAAATATTTGTAAATGAGTTTTTGTACCTGGCAATGGAGTCATTTTCTCTTGTACAGTCTTGTGCACTTTTCTGTTCCTGAAATTCAATTAGTTGAGCCATTCCATTTATCAGTGTGTATTACGCAATAATATATGAATTTCTGGTACAAAAAGCTTGTATTCTTCAGGTTTCGCCAATGCGAACCATTATCATAGTCGTTGGAGGTGTGAAGTTGGTTTGGGTTATGGGAAGTTTGGTTTTTTTTTTTAAAAAAAAAGTATTTAATTATATATATATATTTAAAATTATTTAATTATATTTTTTTGAAAAAAAAAATTGATTTAGTGTGATCAGTCTTGGTGCTTTATGATTAACCACATCTTAAAGGTTAAAGCCTCAAGGGACTAGCACAAAATCAAAATAAAGATCAATGGTTTTTGACAAAAAAAATGGAATCAAAATGAAATGATCTCTCAGGCCAAAGAATAAATGAAAGACCCCAACATTAAAAGATAAAAGTGTACACTGTATACTTTTGCCTAAATTTCATATACAATATATAATAAAGGATGTGCTGTTATTTATATAAACTATACATTCTTATTAACCGTTTCCTAGATTCACAACTAGCACAAAAGGTATCTAAACCAATCAACTTTTGGGTTCACGAAAATTATGAAAGCTGAAACAAAATTTTAACCCATAATTTTACAACTTAATAGGGTTAATTTGGTTTATAGATTCTTCTAGGGACATTGATCCTGCCATTTTCAAATTTTAGGGTCCTTAACTATCATTATTTTACTTAAAAAGCTTCATAACCGTCATTTCCCCCTTTTCCCTCAGGTTTCCTCATGGCTTTAGAAAGAAAACACGTTATCTTCATGCCATCATGTGTTTTCAGCCATCTTACCAGTGAATGAAACTTGCATGTGCCTAACTGCTAATATAATATAGTAAAATTTAACTTTTAATGTCCCAAGTTTTGATCTATATTTTTCAACTTAAACCTTGATTTTATTCTAATTTATTGCTGTTATTTGATAAGTCATATATTATAAATCCTCACTTTTGAAAATCAGCCTCATCACATTCTAATTATGATTCTGATATAGTTAAAGACAGACCCTTCACATGGTTTGAGCTAAACCAGTTCCAATCTTTGGCATAAAAAACACAAGAACAAAAGAATGAAAAGAACAAGTCATTGACATAAAACGGAATTAATCACATTTGTTGCACAGTCCAAAAGTGAATTCCCAAAAGCAAATTCTTCATATTTCTCACAACAACACAATATTTCTTCCCTTCAAATCCTAGCATGGATCACAGAACAACAGCTTATCATTCTGCTAAAAACTCTGAACCTTCTTCTAATGCTAAAGATTTCAATCCCAGAAGGTACATAATTTGGCTCCCGTTTTCTTTTCTCTTGAAGATTTTAACTTATCCATTTGATGAAATTGACTTGTAAATTAAACTTTGAACGAGTCTTTTGTTTTGTGGTTTTGTGTGTTCCTTAAAGGTATCAAGTTGAGGTGTTTGAAGTTGCTAAGAGAAGGAACACTATAGCAGTACTGGATACTGGTGCTGGAAAGACTATGATAGCTGTGATGCTTATGAGGCATATAGCTCTTTCTACCAAGTGCACTCAGCTAAAGAAGCTGATTGTTTTCTTGGCTCCCACAGTCCATCTTGTTAATCAGGCATTTTCCTAATTGCATCTGTATTATTAATAATTTAAAAAAATGGGGAAAATCGGTGAAAAGTCCTTATTTAACAATTTTATTGACTGGAATGACCTGAATTCGAGTACTGATACTTTATATATAAAATCATATAGAGTATCGGTATGTATAAAAACATATCAGGTCCTTCTTGTCAATAAAATTACTTTTCACCGATTTCCCTGGAAATTCATGCTAGTAATCTGACCAATTTGATGAAAGTTTAACCATAGGGTCAACTTGATGCTAACAGAGTAGTGAATCATTGGATGCCACATCAAAGACTCTTAAATTACATGATAAAAGATAATGAAAAAGGACCAGAACATCAGAAAATGACAGATTTTTTTAACCTCTTATGTGCAGCAATTTGGGGTCATAAAAGATTACACTGACTTGGCAGTGGAAGAATTCCATGGAGACAAGGGAATAGACGACTGGGATTTTAACTGCTGGCAAAAGGAAATTGAAGAGAAAGATGTAAGCCTGCATTTTAAAACAGTTAAAAAACAGTTCTCTATAAAATACTACCTCCGGTCCTAAATGTAGAACTTTATTTGTTATGCAGATTGTACTACACAAACTAGGTTCTACATTTAGGACCGGAGTCTTATAAGATCACTATTATAGCGCTTTCTTTTGTTTATCTTAGTCCCACAATTTCACTGTCCTCCTTGCAGGTCATGGTCATGACACCCCAAATTCTCTTGGATGGCTTAAGAAAAGCATTCTTCAAAATGAAAACAGTCTCTTTGTTGGTTATTGATGAATGCCATCGTGCAAGTGGGAACCATCCTTACGTTAAAATAATGAAGGTTAGTAACACATTATGCAACAATGTAAAAACAATGATTGAAATTGAATTACCTATTTCATAGAGTGTGAAGGTTGAGGGACCTATTTTCTAGTTTCTAAAGTTCTGGGTGCTATTTGCAAGTGACTCAAAAGTTCAAGGATGTCTTTTTTTTTATCTTTCACATTTTTCCCAGAAAAATCCAAAAGCTGCTTGAATTGCATGTGTTAATATACGAGCAACATATATTTCTGAAGCATTTTCCCTTTGTAGCCGTTTTTATTCATTGTACTTATCTTAATAATAGGGAGGCTTATTACCTTCATCTTTTTCCTTACTAGGAATTTTATCACACATCTAGTGGCAAGCCAAAGATTTTTGGAATGACAGCATCACCAGTTATTGGAAAGGGTAAAGATTATTTATTTCTTTATTTTAGGATGTTTTGAAATGTTAAAATGGACTCTAAATTGAACTTTTTTGCATCAGTTATCTCATCCACCCTGGACTGCAAAGGTCAGATGTCTACTCTTGAAAGCATCTTGGATTCTCAGGTGGTGATGTTAGATCAAATTTTTTAAGTCATCCATGGGCAATGTATTCCAAAGTCGATGAATAATTTTTTGAAAATCTCAAATGTTGTATTGCAGATTTATACCATTAAAGACAGAACAGAATTGGAAATATGTGTGCCCTCTGCCTCTGGAACTTGTAGATTCTACGATCAGCCACTAGTCCCATTTGAGGGTCTAAAACAAAAGATGGAAGCTTTGTGGTCAGAGGTATGTTGTGCTAGAATAGTACAAATTACGAGTCTTTGCTTGTTTTAACTATACACCAAAAAGTTTAGATGAGTTGAGTTTCATGGGATCAAAGAATGAGTTTTTGCTTGCTAACTTAAGCTTTCAAGTTAAAACGGTCTTTGAAATAGTATTGGAGCTCTATATAGGCTTTTAGGTGAAGTTTTACTTGAAACTTTTCAACTGTATTACACATGTCTATATTACGTACACATAGTATAATCTGGTGCATGTTTATCTGATACCCATGTGTATAAGTGACATATGTTCATGGTATCAATAATATTATATTTATTTACTGTTGAAACAAAAAGGATAGTGAGAAACTCTTTTTCTTTGACAGTTTGATGCTTCATTGGTGAGACTGCAAAGATCAATGAAATGCAAATATAAAGATGTGGATGATAGACTTGAGACAATGAGAAAGAGATTGTCTAAAGACTATTCAAAGATTTTGTATTGCCTTGAAGATCTTGGCCTTGTGTGCTCTTATGAGGTACCTTTTCATTCTTCATTGATTAGTCTTTTGCTCCTGTGTTTATACAGCAACACCATAGTAGTTTCCATTAGAGAGGACCATGGGCGAAACCGACTAAAATCTATATATTTTTAAGAGCCATTTTTTTCTCAGGAAATTTCCAAGAAAGAGCTATGGGTATCTAAAAGTTCTTATTTTAACTCAATGTCGCTCCAAAACCTTTAAGAAGGAGCAATGTCGCCTTGACCGTTAAAAAATGCAAATGGTTGCCCTAACTAAAAAGAAACTAGCATTGATCGTCAGCATGTTTTAATGGCCAAGTCGACATTACTCCTTTTTTAACACTTCCAAGAAAATATTGAGCCCAAAAAAAAAGAAAAAAGAAAATTTTCAGATACCCATGGCTTAAGTTATGAATAGGGAGTGACGAAAAGATAGAAAGAAAAAGAAAGAATACAAACATTGATTGATAGGTGTGTGAATAATGAACCCAACACTGACTAGTATACATAACTTTATTTGTGGTGATGAAACAATTATGCAATGACATTTACATCCCTTTCTTACACTTGAAGTAACTAACTTTTATTCTCATAGAACCCATGTTCTTAGACCCGGACCGGAAACCGGCCAACCGGCCGGTAGACTGATCCGGTCTGTTTTTTTTTAAAAAAAAAATCGATTTTTTTAATATGTTTTTAAAATTTTATATTAATAATCCTAAAATTTTTAATTTCTTATCGGGTTAGCTCCGGTCTAATCCATTGACCCTTGACCCAGTACCTGGCCGGTTCAGTGGCCAGTCCGGATTTAATTACCTTCCATAGAACATCTCATTTTTCAATTTTTATTGGTTCTTTCTTGATCTCTTTCACAGTTATGTATTACCTGTCACAATTTCAATGGTGTCACTATTAATTATCACATAGTTCATGAGATGGATTCAAACCTCTTTGTAAACTATTCTTATGCCTCGATTCCTGTCATTCATTGTGATTGCTTTGTCCCTAAACTTTTTTCGTTTTTCCTTTTCCCTTTGTAATATTATCGATTTTTCCATAGGCTGCTAAATTCTGTCAAGAGAACAGCCCTGATCCCCATGAGGGGTGTAAACTTTATGACGAAAGCTGTTTGAAGCACAAGCAATTTCTTAATGAACTGATGCAACTAATTAAGGCATTTTGCCCTACTGGTATGTTTGTATTTGGATTTCTTTTCTCATAAGGTCTTTAGCTTTAGTTCTTGATTTATTACATCATCTCAAGAGATATCATCTAGTGAGATCCAATTACACAAAAAATTGAAGTAGGTTTCCTTGTGTTGTAACTTGATGCCCAATAGGGGTAAGCAAGAAGGTTATTACATTTTTATTAGATATAGGTGTATATCTGGGTTGTCTTTCTAACAAAATAGATTAAGTCGGTTTGATAGGACTTCCCTTAACATTATATACCTTTGATATTTTCTCTAATTAATCGATGTGGGACTCTTATATTCTAATACAGATTTGCAGAAACTATTTTTATCTTCATTTAATTTCTTCTCAGGCAATAACAATTTTGGGGACTTTAGTGATGATCTTGTAAAAGCAGTAGACTTGGGATACATTTCTCCAAAATTATATGAACTAATAAAAATTTTCAAATCATTTGGGTAAGTTAATTACTTCACCTTTTTATAATATTAATAATTGTACGGAAATTGACCATCATGTTTTATATTGCAGAGAAAGTAATGATGTATTGTGCCTCATATTTGTTGAAAGAATCATCACAGCAAAAGTAATTGACAAACTTGTGAAGACAATTAAGTTCTTGTCGCATTTTACTGTGTCACATCTAACTGGAAGCAATAGTTCTTGTGATTCAGTGGTGCCAAAGATGCAGAAAGAAATCTTACAGTTATTTTCCTGTGGAAAGGTACTGGATATTATATATCAATTGATTAAAAAAATGTTTATTCTTCATATCCTTGAGTCTGTTCCGTTCCACAAACTTTCTACGCAGTGTTGGTGGGAGGAAGAGAGATTTTTCTATGGAAGAGGAATTTATTTGAACTCAATTGCTATATTTGCTCAAGTTCTTTGAATTTCTCTTAATCTTCATGTACAATGAGAGTATATGATTTTTTATTTTGCTCTAGGCACAGATATCCTCCTATTGGAGGCAATCCTGTTCGAGGTACCGACGGGCACTAAATGTAGGCACATCTCCCAGCGGAGATTCAAACTTTGGTTCGCCACTTTATGAGGGACTAGCCCCTTCCGCTAGACCCAACCCCCGTTGGTCAGAGAGTATATAGGTTTTTCAATAAGCTTTTCCATACCTCAAACCCATGCTCCTTGATCTCTGGACCATTCAACTTAAATTTGAATGATCTAGGTTTAACGCTTTTATAAAATATGGGAAATTAATATTTGGTCTATGTAGCTTTGATTTAGTTGTAACTCAATCTTTAAGTTTTGACTTGGTACAATTCAATCTTTATAGTTTTGATTAAGTTGAAACTCGATCCCTAAAATTTTAACCATTTAAAGCTTTAGTCCCTAAGCTTTATGAAATTTATTTTCTAAAATATATGGACTAATATTTTAAATGGTTAAACTATAATGACTGAGTTGCATCGAGTCAAAGTTCAAAGACTGAGTCAATCTTACAAAACGAGTCAAAACTATGGAGATTGAGTTCTACCAAGTCAAAATTTAGGGACTGAGTCACAACCGAGTCAAACTATTAGGACAAAATGACTAATTTTCCCAAGAAAAACCTAAGTAGTTTTTACTTGATATGGATGGCCCAGTGGTTGAGAGGTAGAGGAAGATAGCAGAGAAGCCGGTTCGGCATGACCCTAAGATCCTTTAGCATCTAAACACATGAATCATTTAACTTATACCCTGACATGAACTAGAACATTTACTATGGACATACAGTAATGTTAAACTTATTCATCTGGAAAAAATATCAAATTACATAATTCCAACATATTAGGTTAACCTACTATTTGCAACTGATGTTGTTGAGGAGGGAATTCATGTGGCAAATTGCTCTTGTGTGATACGTTTTGATCTTCCCAAAACAGTTCGTAGTTATGTCCAATCAAGGGGACGGGCTCGCCAAAACAATTCTCAATTTATCATCATGCTTGAAAGGTACACAAGCTAACTTCCTTAACCTATAACGTATCAAACTCTAATATATATATAGTTACAGAGAAAAAAATAATTAATCTCAATGGGATCAACTTAGCTCTTTGTGTGTCTAACATCATAGATCAGTTCAAATGCAAAGGAATGCAAAAAGAAAGTGGGGAGTTAGTTTTCATGACAGTTTATGTCCAAAGGCCTCAATTCCACAATCTTCATTTTTTTCCTTTTTTTGGTATCCCAGATCGAATGGTTCTCGATATCATACTAGATTTTATATGTATTAATAAATATATATTGAGGTTGTCTTTCTATTATCCAAACAGCATAAGCCAATTTGATAGGACTTTCCTTAACATTATATACTTTCAATCAGTTCTCTAATCTAATTAGTCGATGTGAGTGTTAAGTTCCGATGGTGAATTCGAACGGCACGCACGAACAGGGGAATGGAAATAATAGGAAGTAGGAATAAAGAATAAATTACTCTGTGATAGAGGGATAGCAAGAATCTCACTAATCTCTCTAAAACAGCCCAGGAGGATCTCCAAGTGTTTAATAAACTCTCTGAATATTCGATGCTTTATTGAGTAGCCAAAAGGGCCAATTTATAGAAGTACAGAGAGATCAAATTCTAATTCAAAATTCAAACTAGGAAATCTAAATAATATCAAAAATACTAAAATAATATCTAAATCTAAAATACTAAAGAATATCTAAAATCCTACTTGTGGATATTCCACTTATTTTGAAATATCTAAAATAATATCCAAAATAATATTACTGAAATTATAAAAAATAATAAATATTGCTAATTACTTCCTAATTAATCCTAAGACGTTTATTTTTCCTGGAGTAAATCAACCTATAGCGATTCGGATTGCTATCATATCTTCCCCCTTGGAAAGTCGACTTGTCCTCAAGGCGAAATTGAGGAAATTGTTCAGCAACGAGATCATATTCCTCCCAAGTAGCTTCCTCAAAAGGGCGGTTCTCCCATGCCACAAGTATGTCCAATCTGTGATCTGGTGTCCAGCGATGCTGCAATACCTTGGAAGGGTGCAGGATGAGCTCCATATCAGCTGAGAGAGGAAGAGGAGGAGGCGGAGTAGGAGCTTGCTGGCCATAGGCAGGATGGAGAAGGGAAACATGAAAGACAGGATGGATTTTGGCAGTTGACGGGAGGGCTAGTTCATAGGCGACCTTGCCAATATGTCTGGCCACCATAAAGGGTCCGAAGAAACGTGGAGATAGTTTCTGAAACTTTAATCGCGCCAACGATCGTTGTCGATATGGTTGAATGCGTAACCAAACAGCGTCCCCTGGTTTAAACTCAAGGTCCCGGCGATGTTGATCGGCATGTAGCTTCATCCGGTGTTGAGCTTTAAGGAGGTTCCCTTTTAAAACTCGTAACATGGCATCACGTGTCTCCAGTTGTTCTTCTAAGTCAGCAACCCTTGTTTCACCTTTGACATAAGGGAGGAGAGGCGGGGGATCACGACCATAAACCAATTTAAATGGAGAAGTATTAGCAGCCACATGGAACCCAGTGTTGAAAGAAAATTCTGCCCAGCAAAGAAAGTTACTCCATTGTTTAGGTTGGTCATGGGCAAAGCAACGTAAGTAAGTCTCGAGGCATCGATTGACGACCTCAGTTTGCCCATCCGATTGTGGGTGGTAGGAGGTGCTCATGTTTAAGCGGGTTTGACTTAAACGAAATAACTCCTGCCAGAAGTGACTGAGAAAAAGAGGGTCTCTATCAGAGACAATAGACCGTGGCATGCCGTGAAGGCGAACAATTTCCTGGCAAAAAGTGGCAGCGACAGCTTTAGCGGTATAAGGGTGAGTAAGGGCAATGAAGTGGCTGTATTTACTGAGATGATCCACCACCACGAAAATCACATCAAAACCTTTGGACTTGGGGAGCCCCGTAATAAAATCAAGAGAAATGTCCTCCCAAATGCGCTCTGGAATAGGAAGTGGCTGCAAGAGTCCTGCCGGTGCTAATGTTTGATATTTGTTCTGCTGACAAGTGTGACAATGTTGGATATAGCGCTTGACATCGTTTTTCATCCCGCGCCAGTACAGCTGGTCATTTAGCCGTCGCAGGGTCTTGAGGTACCCTCCATGTCCCTCGGTTGGCATTTCATGAGCTTCGGCCATCAATTTTTCTTTGAGTGAGACGACATTGGGTATGACTAAACGTGTCTTGTAGAATAACCGATCATTCACAAAGTGAAAAAGAGAGTGTTGATCAGGGTGGGTCTGTAACTCCTCTATCTTTGCCCTTGTGTCAGGGTCCTGCAGTAGTGCTTGCGGAAGTTGATCGAGGTCGTGGGCCATAGGAATGACCATGTGGAAAAGCTCTGCCTGCTGGGGCCGTCGAGACAAAGAGTCGGCGGCTGCATTCTCTCGCCCTGGTTTATAACGAATGGTGAAATCAAAAGGAAGGAGTTTGACCAGGAGTCGTTGCTGGGAAGTAGTCACAATCTTTTGGTCTAACAAGTGCTTCAGACTGTGATGGTCGGTTTGTACGAAAAAATGGTTACCCAATAAGTAGTGACGCCATTTTAGTAGTGAAAGGACCAAGGCAAGTAACTCCCTGTCATAAGCTGATTTGTAACGATTTGAGAAGGAGAATCCTTTGCTAAAGTATGCTACAGGATGGTTATTTTGCATTAGTACTGCCCCAATACCGTTCCCAGAGGCGTCACATTCGACCGTAAAAGGTTGTCGAAAATCCGGTAAGTGAAGGACCGGATTGGTAGTGAGAGCTATTTTAAGTTCCTCAAAAGCTGTTTGAGCTGCATTCGACCACTGAAAGGCACCCTTCTTTGTTAAATCGGTTAGAGGTCGCGCAATGAGGCCATAGTTTTTTACAAACCTCCGATAATAGCCGGTGAGTCCTAAAAAACCGCGCAAGTCTTTTACTGATTGTGGAGTAGGCCAATGAGCGACGGCCTTAATCTTATCAGGGACCACTTCCACGCCATTACTAGTAACAATGTGTCCTAAGTAGTCAACCCTCGTTTGACCCAGAAAACACTTTTTAGCGTTGGCGAAGAAAAAGTGTTGCTGTAGGATCTGAAAAATAATCCTGAGATGCTGGAAATGATCTTGTGCAGAAGAACTGTAGATTAAAATGTCGTCAAAGAAGACGAGCACAAATTTCCTTAAGTAAGGGCGAAACAAGTCATTCATGATAGCTTGGAATGTTGCGGGGGCGTTGGTGAGACCAAATGGCATGACCACAAATTCATAATGACCGGAGTGGGTTCTAAATGCCGTTTTATGAATATCGGAAGGTAATATCCGGATTTGATGATACCCAGATCGTAAATCAATCTTTGAAAAATATGTAGAACCGTGCAGTTCATCTAATAATTCATCAATGTTAGGGATGGGGTACTTATCTGGAATCGTAATTTTGTTGAGACGATGATAATCCACGCACAACCGCCAAGTGCCATCCTTCTTGCTCACCAATAAGGCGGGACTGGCAAATGGACTTGAACTAGGGCGGATGAATCCTCGGTCTAATAAGGAGCGAACTTGAGACTCAATCTCGTCCTTTTGGTAATGAGGGTAGCGATAAGGTCTCAAATTTGGTGGGGAAGCCCCTGGCAGCAAAGAGATCATGTGATAGTGGCCACGGGAAGGTGGCAGTGTAGTAGGCTCTTCAAAAATAGCAGAAAAGTTCTGGAGGATATCTGATACATCTAAGGCGGCTCGTTTTGCTGTTTCTGTCTGGTGAAACTCCAAGCTCTTGAGACAAACCTGAGGACTAGCTTTTTGCAATTCTCCTTGCAATTTGTATTTCTTTCCTTCAACCCAAAAGATCATGAACATGTCGTTCCAATTTGCCTGTACTGTGTTGAGTGATGCTAACCATTTAATCCCCAACACTAAATCTGACCCGGCCAAGGAGAAAGGGTAGAAGTCCTGTTTAATTGTTAATCCTGACAGTTGGACCTCCAGATCCTTGCAAATCTGATTGCAGCGAATAACCCGACCATCCCCAATTTGAACGCCAAAAGAGGATACTGTACTGGTGGGAATGCCAAGTTGTCGCATCAAGGTAGTGGAAACAAAATTGTGGGTGGATCTACTATCTACCAACAATAGTACCTGTTTAGAATGAAGGAAACCCTTTACCTTCATAGTGGATGCCGAAGGTGTGCCCAAGATGACGTTAAAAGCAACCTCAGTCTCCTCTATTTCCTCTAGTTCAGAATCAACTATTGGGTCAAGAGACTCAGGAAGGGGGTTGTCATTGTCGTCCACCTCCATTAATGAGAATGAGGAGCTACATCTGTGTCCTAGCCGGAAAGGCTCTGCACACCGGAAACACAAGCCTTTGTCGCGTCGCCTTTGGCGTTCAGGATCTACAGCCGATACACGCCCTGTGGAAGGGAATGATGAAGAGGAAAAATTCAGCGCAGGATATTTCCCTGTGGTTGATGATGACGTAGTGAAACTTCGGGTTGAAGGGCTAAACTAATTACCGCGAGCAATTGATAATTGTTTCTCGAATTCTAAGGCGAGGCTAGCAGCTCTGTAAACACTACGTGGTTTCTGAATCCGTACATGTGAACGCAGTTCTTCCTTGAGGCCGTTCATGAAGACGCCGAGAAGGCAATGTTCTGGCCAATTTGCAACCAGCGCCACCTTCTTTGCCCATTCCTTCCTATAGTCTTGAACAGAACCAGTTTGCTTGATACTATACAGATTTTCATCGGGATTAAGATATTCTGGCGGTCCAAAGTGTTCTTGGAGTGCCTTAACCAATTCATCTCAGTATAGTATTGCCCGCTGCGAATTTAACCATGAAAATAAATCTAAAGCATCACCTTCTAAATAAATGACTGCTACATCAACCTTATCATCTTCTGGTGTGTCATAATAATGAAAAAATTTCTCAGCCTTCAGAACCCAACCGCGTGGGTCGCCTCCATCGAACTTAGGAAACTCAATCTTGGTGTACGGGGTTCGGATGGAGCGCCTAGAAGTCTCAGAGTCATCGCCACTGTCCTCGGCTGAGACGTGCGACCCCCCTCGGTTTCTGTTTGGCCGTGAGCGTCCTCTGTTTCTGTGTGACCGAGATGCCGAGAGTTCCAACGCGTTGATTTTGTCTTTTAATTCGTCCAGCGCTTCGAGTCTCGCAGCGATGGTGGCGAGATGAGCAGCGGAAGTCGCAGGTGGTTCGGTCGCGAGATGAGCAGCGGAAGTCGCCTGTGGTTCAGTCTCTGGTGTTGGAGACGCGCACGAGGACGGATCGACTTGGGAAGAAGGAACCGCGTGAGTCGAACGTGTTTTGGCCATTGGTGATCGGTTTTTGGCTCTGATGCCAAATTGTTAAGTTCCGATGGTGAATTCGAACGGCACGCACGAACAGGGGAATGGAAATAATAGGAAGTAGGAATAAAGAATAAATTACTCTGTGATAGAGGGATAACAAGAATCTCACTAATCTCTCTAAAACAGCCCGGGAGGATCTCCAAGTGTTTAATAAACTCTCTGAATATTCGATGCTTTATTGAGGAGCCAAAAGGGCCAATTTATAGAAGTACAGAGAGATCAAATTCTAATTCAAAATTCAAACTAGGAAATCTAAATAATATCAAAAATACTAAAATAATATCTAAATCTAAAATACTAAAGAATATCTAAAATCCTACTTGTGGATATTCTACTTATTTTGAAATATCTAAAATAATATCTAAAATAATATTACTGAAATTATAAAAAATAATAAATATTGCTAATTACTTCCTAATTAATCCTAAGACGTTTATTTTTCCTGGAGTAAATCAACCCATAGCGATTCGGATTGCTATCAGTGAGTCTGTTATATTCTAACAGGTGGAAGGTAGTGTGTGTGGGCTGTTAATTTCTAACATAGTGACATACATGTGCATGGACACCTGCATATAGAAACTAGCTGGCTGACTCAAAGTTATTTAAAACATGTCAACATATTCTTAATATATATTCTCTTCATGTTTTTCTGTCAAAAAGGTTCTCACTTTGCAAGTTGTACAGGGCAAATGTGAAGCAAAGAAATCAACTTTTTGACATTATCAGAAGTGAATATTCAATGGCAGAGGCGGCGAAGAACAGAGAACTTGATTCTTCTGCTTTGGAACCTTATAAGACTGAGGAAATACACACATATAGTGTCGATTCAACAGGTGCTTGTGTTACTGCAGATTCTAGTGTCAGTCTCATCCACAGATATTGTGAACAGCTTCCTGGTGATAAGTATGAAAATTTTTACTTAATCACTGCCACACTACATGAGTTCCTTTAAAATTTGGCAGTATTTGTGATTCTGCTAACTTAGCAATGTGAACAAATTTGATTTTGTTTCCAATTAAAATAGGTACTTTGTTCCAAAACCAATTTTCCAATTGACATATTCAGAAGGGAATTATCAATGTAAATTATCACTTCCTCCTAGTGCACCAATTCAAACATTAATTGGTCCTGCAAGTAGTAATTCTCAGTTATCAAAGCAGCTTGTATGCTTGGAGGCATGTAAGAAGCTGCATCACATGGGTGCTCTAAATGACCATCTTCTTCCTTCTTCTGAAGAGCCTTTAGATAGTAATCTGTGCTTTAATTGCAAAAAGTCACCATCTGGAGAAGGTATAATATGTGCATAATTTAATCAAACTATGTCAAATTTTTAAAGTGCTTCATCTGATTAATTTCAGCTAGATTCAATAATTTTCATAATGTATTTACTTACTTCAATGACTGAATTGAAAATGCAAGAGGTGTAAGGCCCCACTAGATCCCTTTAGGTCTCAAGTTTGAGTCTCAGAGGAAACACCTGTGGTGGGAGGGGCAGCCACTAACCCCGAACCAAATACTGGATGATACTATCAAAAAAAAAAAAGAATTGAAAGTGCACTCAATTTTCAAGGACTAAAGGAGTGTTCATCATAAATTTTATGATTACTCGCATGTATCAATACTGTAGGAACAACCAAACTGAAGGAATTACATGGGACTGCTTCTATTCATGCATTATCTGGAACTTGGGTTGCAAATCCTAATGGAGCCACTTTTCATGCCTACAAATTTGATTTCACTTGTGACATTATTGAAGAGATTTATTCTGGATTTGTTCTTCTGATGGAATCAGTACTTGATGATGATGTGGGACATTGTGAGGCGGATCTATACTTGATCTCAAAGACAGTTAAGTCTTGTGTTTCAGCATGTGGAAAAGTGTATTTGGATGCAGAACAGGTATAACCTAGTTTTTATGTGTAATTACTTCCTCTGGTCCTTAATATAAGAGCTAAATAACTAATTTTTGTATATTAAAGAAATCAGCCAAGTTAGTTATTTGTAATCAATCTAAGTTGATTTTCCTAAAATACCCTTTTTAATCATGTGCATTGTAACTACCCCTTGATGGAAACCCTCTTACTATGTGCAATCAGTTAGGATGCTTTGGGGAAAAAATCATAAATTTGGGAGGCAAAGTGGATTGGAGTCTTATATTTAGGACCAAAGTAAACTTCTTGTCTAGCTCCTATATTTAGGACCGGAGATAGTATTAGTTATCATATTTATGTGATCTTATTGACAATTTTGTTCTTTTTTGGTATCAGATGTTCAAAGCAAAGTGTTTTCAGGAACTTTTCTTCAATGGTTTGTTTGGGAGACTCTTTGTTGGATCAGAAGAATCTGGAGAAAAGAGAGAATTCTTACTCCTGAATCAAACAAGTAAATTATGGAGCCCATCAAAGATGTATTTGCTTTTGCCATTAGAGACATTAAACAATGAAGAAGAAGAAGCTTGGAGAATAAACTGGAGAGGGGTGAGCTCCTGCATTGGAGTGAAACAATTTTTTCAGAATATATCTCAGAGAAGCAATGTATTAAGTTCTGAGCTTAGTCAAAAACAAAATTTATCAGATTTGAATGGTTCATTTGATATGGAACAGAAAAGATTAAAGACAGTCCATTTTGCTAATTGTTTGGTTAATATTGATGATCTCAAAGATATGGTAGTTTTGGCTATTCACACTGGGAAGTTTTATTCTGTTGTTGAGGTTGTGGCTAATACTTCTGCTGAGTGTCCTTTCAGCTACACTGGATCTGATGTGTCTGTTTCATCTGAATATAGTACTTATATTGAGTACTTCTATAAAAAGTTGGTATTTTTGGGTCCTATGTTTTGCTTCTTCTTTTTTTTAATGATTCATGCCTTTTATTTATGACAGTGACATTCTTATTCAGGTATGGGATTGTGCTAATGTACCCTGGACAACCTTTGTTGAGGTTAAAGCAAAGTCACAACCCTCATAATCTACTTGTGGACTTCAGGAGTGAAGGTTCTTTTTTTCTTTTTTTTTAACCTTTTCTTTTTTGGTAATTTTCTTTCCTGTCTTCCATCCTTCCCCATAAAACAAAATTGAGTATGACAATTACAATGACTGCTAAAAAGAAAGCCACTTGCATAAAGTTGACTAATGTTTTGTGTGTGCATCAACTAGAAAATCAAAGAAAGAAAAAGAAATTGACATAATGGTTTCCTTGTTAAAATAAAAGGAAAATCACTAAGATCCCAAGGAAGGAATGTAATCACCAGAAAGTTCTAAAACAAATGAGAAGCATGCAATGACAAGTTTTAGTGCAAGAAATGACAACAGGTCCATGCTACTTACTTTTTGTAGAACTTTTTGGATATTACATTCCTCTCTAGGGACCTTATAGTAATTTTCCCAAGAATAAATCCGTAATGCTTTTCACAGCATATTTGTAGCAAAATCTATGTATCTGTCCTCTTAAACAGGAACACAACCAACTTGCTCATGAGAACTAACAGCTTAACAAATTACTAGCTAAGTAATTCCAATTAACCATGTAAAAATATAGCTAATTTGTTTTTTTTTTTTTTTGGTCAGGTGTAACTGAGGTTTCAGAAAAAGAACAAGTTCATGTTTATATGCCACCTGAGGTTTTAGTGAAGACTGATATTCCTGTAGAAGTTTTGAAGTCATTTTACTTACTGCCATCACTAATGCACCGTTTAGAATCCTTGATGTTAGCCAGCCAGCTTAGAAAGCAGATTAATTTTAACTCTGGCAGCTTTCAAATACCAAGTTCTCTGGTTTGTGCTCTCACGTTTTCTCCCCTTTGTTTATAGAAAAGTTTCAAGTTGGTCCCTTTGGTTCAGAACTTAACAATGTTACCCTCTCATTTTCTATAAAGTTTCAATTAGACCCTTTGTTACTACTGTGGCCATTAGTTTGAGTGTTGGCTCCTAGGTGACTAATACCATTTATTTTTGGCTGATTGAAAGTCTCCATATCCAAAGAATAATACTCCCTCCACTCGTTTTTAAAAGAATCCAAAATTAGAATTGCCTTGGGCTTTTTTTAGTAGAGCCCGAAAGAGTTATATGGACATTTTATGAGTTTTTTTTTTTTTCATTTTTGCCCCTCATAAATTATATATATTGCATTAATTAAAAGGTTGATGATACTTATATTTACTCCATTGCTCTCTCTTACTTGACCCCTCATACATAAGGGTATACTTGGAAACAAATTTTATTTCAGACATACTTATTATTTTTAACTAATTTTAACTACTTCCTTAAACCATGTAATTTACTTATCGGGCTCTTACAAATAGGATTGGGGGGAGTAATAGAAAAAGATGAAGAACTTGATAACGATGGAATTTTGCAGCTTTTTGACATCAAATGGGTTAATATTTGCCTGTTGAGTTTTCACTTTGAATGGATTAAGACTGATTTGCTTGGTTTTGAACTTGATGAATGAGGTTGAATCCTTCTAAAACCAAAGGGACCAAATTTTACTTAAACTTTTATAAAGAATCGTCATATCATTACGATTACCTTCACCTGATTATATTTATAAATGATCAGATTCTTGAAGCATTGACAACAATGAAATGCTGTGAAAGCTTCTCCATGGAACGTTTGGAATTGCTTGGGGATTCAGTTCTAAAGTATGCAGTGAGCTGCCACCTTTACCTTAGATATCCTGAGAAACATGAAGGACAGTTAACCGATAAGCGTTCGTCTCTTATTTCTAATTCAGCTTTGCATAGGTTGGGAACCAATTGCAAATTGCAGGTACTTGCATTCCCACTTCCTTAAAGGGCATATTTTGGATAAGGGATAAATGGAAGTAATGACTGATTAAGCTTCTAATGCATGATTAAGTATAATAGATCGCTTTACTTGATAAGTAATGATTGATTAATTGTTTTATCATTGGAACTGCCCCCCCAACAGCATTTACAATTCCTGGGGATAATTATGTCTTTTCATTGCCAATGATATAGCATGTTCATTCTATAATAATCTCACTGATACACGTAGATTTATTCATTTATTTCTGCTACTTTTTCAAGAAGTTCGTTAGCATGGTTACTTTCTATTATATATATTGATCCAGCCACTGGTAAAGATTCACTTAGCTTAAGCTTGAGTTGAAGTAACCCTTGATACTTCTCTGTGTGTGGCCTGAATAACACATTCAAATGTTTATGGGCACGTTTGGGATCACGTTTTGTATCTTCAAAAGTGACTCTTGAAGCCAAAAAGTCAGTTTGAGCCAAAATATATGTTTGGGATGGATTTTGGGACAAAGAGCTTCTCGGCCGAAAGTCAATTTGAAGTCAAAGCACCTTTTTATGGTTTTTAGCTTTTAGCTTTTCTTCTGATCTTCACCTTCAGAAATTGACTTTTTAATGTATTGTCCAAACAAGTTTATGCCAAACTAACTTTTTTTTATTAAAGCTTTTGCCTATCCAAACATAAATTACATTACACTAATAATCAATTGGGATAAAACTCACTTTTGCAAACGTTAATCCAAATAAGCCCTATATATTGGATCAACTGAGATACCTGCTACTACATGTATCCTTCTTTGGACTTCAGCCTACAGTGTACACAACTCTAGTTTATACTGGAGTCTTCAACTGGCTAGAGATATTATTTAGAACACATAAAATACATAAATTTCAAAACTTGCATATTGATTTGTAAATAGTTTCCAAGAGGTTGAGAAACTAAAGTTCTTACGTACAAAAACACAATCTGAGTTCTAAGTTTTCTTGATTTCACAGGGATACATACGTGATAGCGCATTTGAACCACGTCGTTGGGCGGCTCCAGGTCAGCTTTGTATACATGCAGTTCCTTGTAGATGTGGTGTGGATACTTTGGAAGTGCCCTTGGAGGAGAGATTTCAAACTAAGAATCCAACTTGTAAGGTTGGCAAGTTTTGTGACAGAGGACATAGGTGGATTTGTTCAAAGACTATATCAGATTGTGTTGAGGCCCTTATAGGAGCTTATTATGTTGGAAATGGCCTTGTTGCTGCACTTCATACAATGAAGTGGTTTGGTATTGACCTTAAACTTGATCCTTCATTAGTAGTAGAAGCAATCAACAAGGCTTCATTAAGGTCCTATGTCCCTAAAACTAATGAAATCACTGCCTTAGAATTAAAGCTTGGATATGAATTTTCTTGTAAGGGTCTCTTACAGGAGGCTATAACTCATGCATCTGAGCAAGAACTTGGGGTTGGCTATTGTTACCAGGTATATCTATTTTTAAGTTATTTGAGAATTCTTTTTTTCAAAGTTAAATACTTGGAGGATGGTTAGTTTATGAATTTCTTTAATAAGACATAGCACGTTATTGAATTATTTAAGATTTTCTTTTGGGAGAATTTCACTTAGCCTCATAGGTGCGACTTCGTTTCACTTAAGGATCAAAAGATTCTGAAACTACACTATGATACAAACGACCAAAGTGAAATTTTGTTTTGAGGATAAATGATCAAAATGCCCTTTGTTGAATTTTTTTTATAAATGTACAGAGACATTTTAACAACTAATGATAGCAAAATTTACAAGTGCACATATGAAGGAAGGACATTTTGGACATTTACCATGAAAACAAAATTCCAATTTTGTCCTTTGGTACAGCAGTGTAACTTCAAAATCCTTTTACCCTTATTTGAAATAAAGTCGCATACGGGGGCTTATAATTAGGACCGAAGAGAGTATTACATAATTGAAGGATATCTTAGACATTTTGTTTTTAAAAAGAAAAAAGAAAAGAAATCACCTTCTGTGCACTTCAATTCCCATCACCTTTCCACAAGCCAAGCTAACAACAACATAAGTTGAGTAATTCATATTTCCAACAAGATCTTGAAGATTTCAGCTAATACTTTTTTTTTTTTTTTCCTTTTTTTCCTCACAGAGGCTTGAATTTCTGGGCGATTCAGTTTTGGGTCTTCTAATTACGTGGCATCTCTATCAGAACTACCAAGATATTGATCCAGGAAGATTGACTGATTTGCGTTCAAATGCAGTTAGCAATGAAAACTTTGCCCATGTTTGCATAAGAAGGAACCTTCAACCTCACCTTCTTCACTGCTCTGGGTTTCTTCAAAGCCAAGTAACTGAGTTCGTTAGGTCGTTGACCGTGCCTCTCAACAAGTCCAAAGCACCAAAAGTAAATCCTCTCGATGATTGCTGCTACTATTGTCAAGTTCAGAATGAAATATATCATGATTTACTGCTCACGATGGTCTCAAATATAAGTCACTTCTGATTAATTCACACGCACTAATAAAAACAGTTAAAAGCATTAAATTGGTCATAAAATTTAAATGATTTCTAATATTACCCATATTCACTATATTAAACTCCAATATCATATTAATTTCTACTCTCTCTCACTACCCTTATTAAATATGGGCATATATGATAAAAAAATTCAATCCTCCTTGAAACTTGCAAATGCCTTATAAAGGACCAAGAACACCTTCTAAAGGGCACCCTATAACAAGGAACCAAGAAGAAGTAATTGAAGTCCTTTCCTAAGATATTTAGGGAAGAATAATTTGAATAACATAGTTTAACATTAAATTGTTTTATTTGGTATATCCCATGTCATGCCAGGTTGCGTATTTTATGAAGATTACTGTGTCAACATATTTGTGCTTCATTTGCTGGACATCTCTTTTATAAACTAAATCACCCTAAAAATGTCCTTCCACATCAATTTGCTGTATTATTTTTATCCGATCATATTATTATTCAAACTAAATGTATATATTTTTAGGCTCTTGGAGACATGGTGGAAAGCATTGCTGGTGCAATACTCATTGATACCAATCTTGATCTGGACAAAGTATGGAGAATCTTTGAACCACTACTGTCTCCCATAGTGACTCCTGAAAGCTTAAAACTGCCTTCACTACGTACACTAAATGAAATGTGTGATTCTCTTGGCTACTTTATAAAAGAAAGATGCATACAAGTGGGTGACATAGTTCATTCTGAACTTAGATTGCAAATGGAAGATGTCTTGTTAGTTGGAAGAGGCTGTGAACGAAACAAAAAGGCTGCCAAAGCAGCAGCTGCAAGATGTTTGTTAGCCGAACTCGAGGTTTGTTAGCTCCCTCTAGTCCTTAATATAGGAGCTGACAGGGGGTGTTTGGTTTTGGTCCTAACACTTTAATCCGATTTATCTCTTGTATTTATCATTTTTTCCTAAACTAATTTACTTAACTTATAAACTGATATACTAACTCTAGTCCTTAGTATAAAAGCAACTTGAGGGATGAATTTGGTCCTCAATATAAGATCCCAGTCCACTTTACCTCCCAAATTTATAATTTTTTTCCTAAAGTATCCCTATTGAATGTGTGCATCAAGGGGTTTCTGTTCAAGGATAGTTATGATGAAAGATGGTATTTTAGAAAAACTAACCTATATTTATTATAAATAACTAACATAACTAATTTCCTTAATCTCTTCAAAAAAGTCAATTGGGTCTTATATTAAGAACCGGATCTAATATAATCTAATGTTACAGAGGAGTATTTTTTATAGATCATATCACATATGTTATAATTAACCGATTCATCTCATTTCCTTAATCTATCTAAATTAGTTAAGTAGTTCTTATATTAAGTACAGGAGGTTGTTGTACTTTTGATTTTACTGTCCCTCACAACTTACTGATGATGTGATACTTGGAATGCAACAGAAGATGAAGGATATTTCAAACCCCAATGGCATTTCCAAGAGGAGAAAAAGAGATTCTGATGAAGATTTCATTACTTCTTCTTCATTGGATATGAAAATATGTTGCCAAGTAACTGCTGAGAAATCTTGTAGGAAAGGAAAACAAAAGATAACAACTGAAACTGATCAGTGTCCACATGAATCAGCTAAAGCTTCTTTCTCAATCAATGATTGTTATGGGAAAACCTGCAGCATCATTCCTGCCACACCAGGTTTGTTTAATCCCTTTCCTCGAGATTAATTTTATCCTTGACTATTAAACCCGTTGGTTTCACAACAAATAACTATTTTTACGTTTTATGAGACAAAACTCATTTAATATAGGGAAAATTGTATTTAGGGGAGAAAATACAATAAAATGTAAAATGGTCTCTTGAAATCTCAAAATTATATTTAAGTTCTGTGGGAATTTTTTTACAATAAATTCCAATTTCACTGACAATTGGGAAATGCAGTGAAGTTATATATGTTCAATCAGAACTTTCTGTACACCCTTCATAAATTGTCTTCAATTGAAACTTTTTTTCCCATTTCACCCATATTAACTAAGATTTTGACGCAGGGGCTTGGGGATATAAAGAGTCATATTTAAACATTAATTACATAGGCAAAATTGACAAATAAACATTAGGATTAATATAACTTTTGGTCCTTGAAGTTTGATCCGATTTTAGTTTTGGTCCCTCAAGTTTGAAATCGGTGGATTTGGTCCCTTAAGTTTGAAATCGGTGGTTTTGGTCCTTGAAATTTCACCCGATTTTGGTTTTGGTCCCTCAAGTTTGAAAAAGACTTAGTGACCCGGTTATGAAACCCGAACCGGACCAGAAAAAATACCAAGTCCTTTTCAAATTGAGGGACCAAAACCACCTATTTCAAACTTGAGGGACCAAAACCAAAATTGGGTGAAATTTCAGGGACCAAAACTAAAATTGGATTAAACTTCAGGAATCAAAAGTTATATTAACCCTAAACATTAATTGCTCTCTCAATGACTTATATTATAAATCAAATAATTCGTTTACAAATGACTTATATTGTGCCCCGGAAAGAGAGTACATTGAGTTTTTGAACAGAGCAAGAGGGAGAAATACTGTGGCAAATGCAATTTTTGTTGTGATTTGGATCATTTGATTGGAATAAGATGTTTGTTTCTTCAAGGGCATCTTCTTCAAGGGCATCTCTTTGTCCTTGGTTAAAATAAAAAATTTTGGAACTTCTTGGCCATTGTTGTAGCGTAATCGTTTTATAATAACTATTCTATTTGTCTACTATTTTATCTCGGTTTTTTTTTATAAATAATAAGGTATCTTTCACCTTTTCAGTTATTGGACCAATAAGCATGAGCAAAGGTGGACCCCGGACATCAATGTTTGGAATATGCAAGACATTGCAGTGGCCAATGCCTACATTCAAAACCAAAGAAACTAAATCCAGGTCATTTCAATCAAAACCCAGTTTTACATAACAATTTATTAAGGGTTAAGGAGCAAATTTACCAATGAAATTTTAAGGAATGAGCGTTTGGCATAATTATGTTTTAAATGGAGCAAAAATACACTAAAGGTTTTAAAAGTGGAGCATCCAGCATAAAATTATTAAATTTGACCTAACGCCGTTAGTGGTTTTTTCCTCTTATAATTTAACGCCGTTAGGTCAAATTTAACAGTTTTGTGCTGGATGTTCCACTTTTAAAATCTTATGTGTATTTTTGCCCCCTTTAAAACATAATTGTGTCAGGTGCTCCTTCCTTAAAACTTCGTTAGCAAATTTGCTCCTTAACCCATTTATTAATCTTCCTAAGAAGCACTTACCAGCATATAAGGTGCAACACTGACAAATGTGATGTGCTACCTCCATTCCATAATACTCTCAAATGTGCAAATTATGAGACGTTTCTAACTAATTCATATATACGAATAAAGACAATAATTAAAAACATTAAAAATTTTCATAAATTTAAGTGATTTCTAGTAATTCCCTTATTAACTACACTAAACTCCACCATCATATTAATTTATGCTCTCTAATTACCCTTATTAAATATGGATATATATGAAAGAATATTTAATGCTCATTGAAACCATCAAAACATCTTATAGAAATGACCAAAAATACCTTCTAGAATACATCTCATAAAATGTAACAAAAAATTGTGATAACTCAGTAAATAGTCTTGATTTTCTTTTTGAATTTACTTTTACACTCCAAAACTGCTCTCATTTTTGAAAACGTGTGATAAATGCGTTGCAAAATTTTGCATGAATCCTTATATTAAGATCCACAACATTCTGATAAAAGGGGTGTTATATTATAGTGCAAAGAGTTTTGGTCCAAAAAAAAAAAAAAATAGTGCAGAGGTAATATCAATAAGTGTGTATGGAAACACATAGTCAGGGGTAATTTTGGCACTTAGTTGGGTTCCTTAAACATCTAGTCAGGGGTTTGATCCCTGGTGGTGTGTATGGAGAGGGTATCATGGCCAGCACTAAAACCCTTTTAGGAAGTCTACGATGTGAGGGGATTAGTCACTACTACCAACTGTAGATACCCTGGACCTACAAAAAAAAACAGAAGTGTTAGGCACACAATGCTTCATTGATTCTATGTGAACTCTCATCAATTGCTCACTTGTTATCATTCTAAACATGTCACTCTTTGGCAGGATTGTTTTTCAATCTGTCTAACTAATTTTTTTCTTTTCTTTTTTGGGGTGCATGAACAGAACTCCGGTTGAATTTGGAGAAGGGTCTGAGAAAAGGCATGGTTTCAACAGCTTTGTCTCTAAAATAATGTTACAGATTCCAAACTGTGGCACAATGGAGTGTACTGGAGACCCCAAGGCTGACAAGAAAACTTCATTCGATTCTGCAGCACTTGCAATGCTCTATGAACTTGAACAACAAGCCAGGATTTCTATTCTTAAGTCCTAACTTCTAGCCTCCTAACAACCACCTATGCCCTTGATACAAATTTAAAAACCAAAAAATTGATATATAACTAGATTATGCCACGGTTAGGAATCTCTAATGTGATTTAAGATTCATAACTCGTTTTTTTTTTAGAACTTTATATTCCCTACTATCCTAAATATAAAATTTTAATCCACTTTATTACTCCTAGTTAAATATTGTTTTCTCATATTACCCTTTGCATAGTTTTTTCCCATTCCTTTATTCTATATCATCTAAGAATCTCTCTAAGCGGAAAACTTAACCCCTAAAATTAAATGATTAGACAAAACAGTATTTTAGGTAAC
Organism: Inga oerstediana; assembly: GCA_963210345.1. NCBI lineage: Eukaryota > Viridiplantae > Streptophyta > Magnoliopsida > Fabales > Fabaceae > Inga > Inga oerstediana. Next base: position 11,445,165 of record OY723404.1, on the reverse strand, counting down.
GTTAGACATATTTTTAACCTAATGATTGCATTTGACAAACATAAATAACTGAATAGATGAGGTAAATCCTATACTTAGGAACAAAAGGAGTATATACATCTTAACTTATTTAAAATGCTTATATAAAACACAATTTTCTTTTATATTCCATATACACCCAGAAAGCTGGCCAAGGAAAAAACAAAAATTCGCACACAAACACACTTTTCTCGTAACTCCGTTCTACAGTTTTAAACACTGCCATCTCACATATCCCTTTCAATACGTGTTCGTATGTATGCTTCTTAATAGCTAATGATCTCTGACCTAAGCGAAGAAATTGGATTTGTCCTTTTACAATGAACAATCACAGACCTTCAGAACCAAATGAAGCAGTGCCATACAACAATCTCCTTGTTGATGACAAGGCAAACAAGTCTATCAATCCATTGCAATTTGACCAGAAATATAAGCATGTCAAGTAATCCAATGTCAGAGCAAAGTGGTAACAGACTGGAAATTTGTTTAAAGAGATGTCGTCTAAAGAACATCAAGAACTGCCATCCTTCTTTACATTATATGCCAAAGTTTGGGAAAAACTAATCCTGCCAACACTTCGAATCTGGCGCTAACTTTGTACTCCTGACCACCTTCAGAAACTGCAAGCAAGTCTTTCATCTTGGGATATATCTTTTTGAAGGAACCCCATTGCACAATTAGAATGTTTGACCATGTTACAAAGCTAAACAGTGAAGGATCCCATCATACAGATGCCAAGAGATATCAGTCATATAAGGAGGACTTGTAAATAAACCAGTCCCACAGATTTTAAAAAGTTGAGACAGTTTAAATATGCCTTACGAAATCCTTGTCTTCACCAGGCTATGTATAGCGTGATACACATAACTTGATATCACAGTCATATACTTAAAATTTACCATCCTGTCAAATGTGCTTTAGATGAAAACTTGGCATTCGATTTATGATAGTCAACCAACACGCAAACGACCTCTGCTAGTCAAAGTAAAGCTGTGTTCTTTCCTGAGTCTCCTTTTCAAAAACAACAGAAAAGAAACTAAAGAACATATTAAAACCGTTGGCAACTACCATACTACATATTAACAAAAAAATTTAACAGGCTAAAAACTACTCCTTCCAGTCCTATATATAAAAGCTACAAATAACTGAATTACGTAGATAAAAAAGTTGGTTAAAATTGGTTAAAAATAATAAATACGTAAGAATTGTAATTTTCTTTCCAAATATACCTCATTTATCGAGAGGGTGAATTAGAATAAGTAGAAAAAGAGATGAGAGAAAATGTGTGGAAAAAAGAGATGTGAGAAATATGTAATTAATTGGAGGTAAAAATGAATTAAATTTCCAGAAAAGCATAAAGTGTAACTTGTAAAAGGACCTGTCATATCCCAAAAATTGCAACTTATATTTAGGGCAGGAGGGAGTACAAAATAATGAGTACTTGTCTAGAAGAAATAAATACTACTGACCACCCAAATAGCAGAAGCAGCATTTTCCGTGATCCACAACTTTCATTAAAGGGTTTATGTAGACCTTGCAACATGAGCAACGAACAGGACAACTCTACCCAAAATCCACAACCTATAAGACAACAAGGCAATAAGATGGAAGATGCATTCTGCATGATTTAAACTAATCCCTCAATAGAGGCAAAATACTAGAATTGGAAATATATTTTAAAAACATATTTACACTAATCCCTCAATAGGGCAAAATTTGGTCAAGGTAACAGCCAAGTTAATTAAAAACATATTTTACAAAAACACACGTGATATGTAACAGAGTTAGAAGGCATATAGCATGGAAAGATCAGATTTTAGCACAATCAATTCATTCAAATGATGCCACAGTAGAATACCACCCCATCTGATCGCAGAAATCAGCAAAGCTTTAAAAGCTATTTTAAATCCTTAAAATTAATCCAAAACTATGATACACTACAACAATATTACAATTAAAAAGGTCAGAAAAAGCCATATTACTATATGATTAAAATGATTGAGGTCAATTGAAAACATCAATCAAGGATTCTCCATTAACACAACCAATACAAGTAATCAGAAGAGCTGTAACATTTGAGAGGCAAAATATAGGCAATAGTAAGATTACCAGGACTAAAGGATAGTTATCATTTAATTAAATACAACGTGATCCTTCTACAAAAAGAAGATTATGCCCCCATAGCTTCACTGGCAAGCTGTTCTACCATCCAAAAAACTCCTTATCACCCGCAGCATCAGTGCTCCCTTTTGGAAATGCCTATTCAAACAACTAAGTTTTCAGTGTGTAAATACAGTTTCATTTCGTCTAGGTGGTCTATCAGGAATACTTCCTGGCTTGAATTTTGAAGCCTCATGTCTGGCCAATTCAGGAGGGACGGGACTATTACTCTGTATGAGCATCTGTTTGAGGTCATAAAAGACATCAGTGTCTTGAAGAGTCAGGAACGTTGTAGCAACACCTGTCTTCCCAGCACGACCAGTACGTCCAATACGATGTGTGTACATCTCAATATTCCCAGGCATGTCATAGTTTATGACATGAGCCACATCCGGTATGTCAATCCCACGCCCTGCAACATCAGTAGCAACCAAGACATTATATCTCTTGGTCCTAAATCCTTCAAGACTAATCTCCCTCTGCTCCTGTGACTTGCCACCATGCAGAGTGGTTACACGGTAGCCTTCCTTATCCAAATTCTTTGCAACCATATCAGCATTTTTCTTAGTGTTAACAAACACAATTGCTGTCTTGTCATTAAGCTCATCAAGCAGCCGTTTCAGTTTGAAAAATTTTTCAGATTCCTTCATCATATTTACATGCTGGCTGATCAAATCAGTAGTCTTTCCTGCAGTGCCTATGGTTACCACAACAGGGTTCCTTAAGTATTTCCTAGCAAGCCGCTCAACAGCAGGAGGCATGGTGGCACTGAACATATAAGTAGTTCTGTAAATTCTCTTTTCATCAAGTTCTTCATCTTCATTTTCTGGTTTCAGATTGCTGGAAGGCATTGCATCCAGGACACCCATAACTTGAGGCTCAAATCCCATATCAATCATGCGGTCAGCCTCATCAAGAACAACATAATTACACTGATTTAGGACAGCATAACGCCTCTCCAAGCAATCAATCAACCGACCAGGAGTGGCAATTACAATTTCACAACCTTGCCTTATCCTAAAACCTTGCTCTTCAATTGACTGTCCACCAACAATGGAAACCACTTTGATTCCAAGATATTGAGCAAACTTCACGGTCTCATCCTCAATCTGCTGTGCAAGTTCACGTGTAGGCGCCATGACGACAGCATAGGGACCTTCAGCCTCATTCTCTTCACTTATAGGAGGAAGCCTTGTGATGTAACTCAGCATGGGAAGTACAAAAGCAGCAGTCTTCCCTGAACCTGTCTCTGCAACACCAATGACATCACGCTGCTGAAGGCCAAGAGGAATGGCAGCCATCTGAATAGGAGAAGGGCTCTTGTACCCAGCCTTCTCAACGGCCTTCAATAGCTCAGGACTCAACTTACTCTCAACCCAGCTACGCATTGGACGAGGAATTTTAGAACCCTTGTAGGAAATGTTGAAATCCTCCCTAAATATACGCCAATCCCTCTCAGTCATCTCCTCAAGCTTCTTCTGGCTCCAATGGCGATCAACTCTCATGTCAAAGGTGTCATAGAGTTCAGCAGCAGCCTCCTTTCGCCGTTGTGCAACAACCTCTTCGGGCTTCTCCTCCACGCCCTCCTTCTTCCGGATCTGTTCACGCATCTCCTTCTCATTCTTAGCAGCAAGTTTCTTCTGCTCACGCCTGTCCATGCCAGCACGAAAGCCACGACCAAAGAGAAGCTGCGCCTCGTGAGGATTCTGGTAAAGAATGTTCATGTCACGAGAAGTATCCTCCGTGTTCTCCCAATCGAAGGAAAACCTAAACTTCTCACTGGGTTTGATAACCCGCTTCTTAGGCTTCTTCGAACCAAGATACTGCTCCTTGATAGCGTCAAGCTCTTTCTCCCGCTCACGCTCTTGCAATTTCTCCAGCCGAGCACGCTCGCGGGCTTTAGCCTCCTCTTCACGCTCCCTCTCGCGATTCCTGCGCTCTGTTTCACGGTCCCGATCGCGAGCCCTATCTCGCTCTCTTTCACGCTCACGGTCCCGCTCGCGCTCCCGCTCTCTATCACGGTCCCGATCGCGGTCGCGGTCGCGGTCACGGTCACGGTCGCGTCGGTCGGAATCGGAGGGTTTAGAATCGGAGTTTGGGTCGGATGGGCGGTTCCGAGAAAGAAGCTGTTCCTGACGGCGTCTTTGTTCGGCGATTTCTTCTTGGCGTCGTTGAAGAGCCAATTGTTCACGTTGAGCTTTCGTTAAGAACACCGGCTTCGGAGGTGCGGCAGCGGCGGAGGAAGAAGTTGAAGAAGCCAAAGGCGCAACGATGTCATCGATCGGGCGCTTCATGGCTTTCCTTGTTGACGAAGGTCACCAAACAGAGAAATCGGGAAAGGGATCGCTTGGTTAAACACAGGAGGGGACGGCGTGTGGATGCTCCACTCAATCGGGGCATGATAGATCACTTCTAAGTTCCAACGACTTCGTTTTCTTTGGGCCCAAATTTTAAATGGGCTTATCACCTGAAGGCCCAAATGAATTATGCATATCAATTGGGCCGCAATCATGCAAAGTTTTCTCTTTCTGTTTTCTTTTTCTTTTTTTAGTTTGAATTCTGTGTTTATCATTGTTTAGAGAATCGAACCGGACTGGACGGTCGGACAGTCGAGCAGTCACTGAGACGGGCCGGATATATATGTTGGACCTTTTTTCTGAGGAAGCCATTTTGGGATGTCATTTATCCGTTTTTGGGCCGAAAACCGGACTAGTTTTTCAAAAACCGTCCAGTCCAATAAAAATGTGAAAAAAAAAAAAATTCTGCAGAATTTTAAAAAAAAAAAAAAAAAAAAATGGCATATAAATTTTAAACATGTTACTTTCTTTTATTTATATTATATGTTACTAATTTTAATAATTTGGTTTGTTGCAAACTATTTTATAAAGATGCTTTTGAAGAAAAAGGCAATGAGGTTCATCCTCAAGCTAAGGATTAAATTGGAAGCATTGAGATTGGAGTTGAAGGTCTTGATTTTGGATCATTTCCTCAAGAAGATGATGACATTTACCACTCTAGTCCTATTTATAAGTCCCTTTTAACGAAATGTTACATACCAAAAGAGATAGTTAACTCAATGATTATGGGGTAAATTTACAACTATGCCCTCATTTATGAATAGGTACTTTTCAACTCTTTCTTTTTTATTTATCTTTAAATTATTTCTTCATTTGTACAATATAATAGGGGTAAAATTGTCACAATTTTATTTATTACACTGAAAATAGACTTATAAATAGGACCAAATTTTTTTGTCAAAAATGACTTATAAATAGGACCAAAGTGGTATAGTCCAAATGCCTTTCAAGAAACTCATGCTTGGATCAATCAAGAGCCACCAATATTTGACAAGTCATGAAATCATTATTGTTAGTGCATTTTGTTAGATTGATTATTGACTTAATGTTCTTCCTTAAATGGTATTTTATGACTTTATTAACTTCTTATGAAATTAGACTAAAGACTAATTGTAATATATATATATATATATATAAATAATATTTTTAAATTTAATTATTAGGTCACCGTTCCGACTGAACAGCTTGACCGTTCCAACCGTTTGAACCATAACCCGTTGACCTTTCCAGCTCGACATCCGATCCGGCTTTTAAAACATTGGTGTTTACATATTTATATGGGGAAAATTTCATATAGCCCCACTGTAGCAAACTTATTCCCAAAAGCCCCTGTAAAAATCTGAAACTTCACTGCAGTTTTTTTAGGGCGAAGTGATATTAATTTGTGGACCAAAAAGACATATTTAACCCTTAGATAGGTATTAGTCGACTTACAAAAGAGGTAGGGGAATTTACAAGAAGAATATGGGAATTTACAAGATACATAGAGTAATTTACAAAAGAAAACCAAGTGAATTCACAGCACTTCAGTCATTTACAAGAGAAATAGTTAAAATTACAAGAGAGATGGGAACATTTACAATAGATATTGGGGAATTTACAAGATAGATAAATTAATTTACAAGAGTCATAGGAAAATTTACAAGAGACATGGGGAAATTCCCAACAACACTATGGCCATTTACCGAAAAAAATGAATGCCCTATTTAGTATAATGGAAGAATTTTTATGGAAGTAGTAGTAGAATTGAAAGTGGAGGTAAAAGTGGAACTGGTAGTGAAAATGGTTTTAAAGTATGTTTGGTATGTCAATGGAAGTGAGATATTATTTGTAATCAATATATGTATTTTTTCCTGCAAAATACCCTTGCCTTTGGAAAAGAAAAACCTGCCCTGCCGGAACAACACTACTGGTAACTATGGCTGATGAACAATCAACATAATCAAGAAGAATGACAATCGACTTAGAAAGTCAATCAAGAAAAATAGATCTAAAAATCAATTTGGAAAAAAATCGCAAACATCCCCTGAAAAATCTACAACCCTAGATCTATTAGAGAGAAAGAGAGGTGATGGAGGGGCAGGTTTAACAACTTCGTATGCAAAGGTGGCAAAATAACAACACAAGCTGCTACATTAGCGACTTCAGTTTCTTGTTTAACAACTTCGTATGGAAAGGTGGCAAAATAATAAGTTGGGGGCCAATAACAACACCTCTCACTTTATTAACAACATCAGATTCTTCATTAACGACCTCACTTTCTTGTTTAACATCTTCGTAGGAAGAACATGAGAAAGTGACAAGTTGGATGCCCAAAACAACACCTCTCGCTTTATTAACAACACTCGATTCTTCATTAACGACCTCACTTCCTTGTTTAACATCTTCGTAGGAAGAAAATGGGAAAGTGACAAGTGGAATGCCCAAAAACAACACCTCTCGCTTTATTAACAACACCAGATTCTTCATTAACAACCTCACTTTCTTGTTTAACATCTTGGTATGAAAAAATTGGGAAAGTAACAAGTTGGATGGCTAATAACAATACATGTCTCTATATTAACAACACAGTATTCAACATTAACGACATAACTTTCTGCTTTCACATCTTCTTGTCAGACAGACAATCGAAGACATGCCCAGCGAAGAGTGTCAAAATAATAAGTTGCAAGGCCAATAACAACACATGTCTCTATATTAACAACACAATATTCAACATTAACGACATGGCTTTCTGCTTTCACAACTTGCTATATTTATCAGATGCTGTCTGATGACAATTTACATAATTACATTCACCAATAACCTAAAACCAAAAAAAGTATGACACTAACTCTTTTACACATTCACGTATTTAATGACAAGGAAACATTAACACTGCAGTAGTACATAATGTTTCCTTGTCACTAACATTGCACTACATCAAAATTGTGAATACATTAATTATAAAATGGATTAGGTATATGCCAGCAACCCATCTCCCAAAAAATTATGAGTAGGTTGACAGTAACTTTACAACAACATAAACATTAGTTTCAAAAGTGTAAGTTCAAAATATTGCAGGTCCTTATATTTCCAAAAGTGTTACTTCAAAAGATAACTGCATCCAATATCAGTTTGGGTTTAGATTTTTGCATGTCCTTCTAGTGTGACCGGCTTCATGACATCTTGCACAGTGGTATATCGTCTTATTCTGGAATTGTGATTCACGCCTACTAGTTCTTGGCCTTCCTAAAGGTCGGCCGATCCTTGGTGGTAGCAAAAAGGTATGACCGACAAAATTTTCCAGCATATAATTGTTTGGGTCTGGTTTGTCGATTGTGACAACTAGAATCATTCTTCGACGTCGTCATACACATTACCATGGACATGCTTTATCGCTGCACATGTATATGCACAAGGGATCTCCAACATTTGCCACGCTTTGCAGCTATAAAAACTCAAACCAAGATTAACACTTAAGGATCCATATATGGTATAGATACAAAGGCTGCCCCTACCATAATTTACAGAGGATATATGTTCAGCATGGGCAACATTTTCCTTCACCATGAACTCTATGTTGGAGCCTACCCCATTTTTCCACTTAGTCATTGCCAAACTAGCTGCATACATCTTCTTGGCAACCTTCTCACGATATTCATGGATAAATTGGGCAAAATTATGTTTTCTCTCCTTCACCATCCACGCATTAAATGATTCAGCAATGTTAATAGTTATTTTATCCCATCTTCGGAAGGGGAACTTGCTCATCGCCCACTTATCAATATTCCCTTGATGAATCAACCACTCATATATACATATGCCCATTCCTGTCATTATAGTAAAAAATGTTTACAACTTCAACATCATCATTTAAATCTATTAGTGTCTTCTCATCAAAGCTTACTGTATATTTCATCTCACAAATGTTACAATCAATACCAAGCCATAATGATATCATCAACCTCAAATCTGTCAGTGTTATCACTTGTTTTAGCCACTTCGCCTTCACAGAACCACCATTATATTAAATTTTACCTTTATCATTACACACAAATTCCCTCCACCATGGAAATAAAAAAAAAGTTCCTTCAAAGATGATAACCCTTCATATCATGTCATTTTGCATGCTTACCTGAAAAAAAAAATTTACACTACTCTTGATAATGTCAATTCAATTAACTTGTGACACAATGTTTATTATACCAAGTAACTTCTCATATCATCACCCACCACTTACTATTATCAACAACGCTATATGTTTTGTTTTAACATCTCCATCTTCACTGTTAACAACACCCCCATATCATCACTTTGCATATGCTATTTACAATAACACAATTTATTTTAACATTTCCATCGTCACTAATAACAATACTCCCCCATATCACCACCCTGCGTCTACTATTAACACCAAGACAATAGCTTTTTATATCTCTATCTTCACTAATAAAAACACCCTCCCCCAACCTTACTATCGACGGCCGGCCGAACTTTCTACTGACGCAACACACATAACTGTTCATCCCGTAATCAGTCACGAACAACAAAAAAGGCACAATCTTCAATAATAATGCAACCAAACACAATGAAATCGATCACACAACCATCAACATTGTCCCATTACCTTCAAGCCGCTACCTTTTCTCCATCACCTAAGAGCCCCTTTACCTATAAAACGAAATCTCCGATATGATAAACCCCAATCTCAAACCACAACCAATTTTCCATAACATTGAAGAAGCACAACACAAAAATAATTTCTGTCTCAAATTTACTTACTCGTGGCTTAGCTCTCGTTTCCGTCACTTTTTAGCGCCAGCTTCACTCTCTGTCCTCCCACTCGTGCGCCCTCTGTATTTCTTTGGCTTGTCACTAAACTGAGGGCATTTTCGTCTTTGCCTCAAGATTTCAAATCTCATATTCTTACGGTTGCTCTTATTTGAGATTTCTGAAATTCACCACACCAATTTGTCCTTTCCTAATTTTGATTGTATTTTTCTGGAATTTTCTCATATAATTATGTATAATTTCTATATTTCATTATTATATATTTAAATCCATAATTTATGTTTTATTTCTCTGGATATTCTATTTTTTATTTTGATAAACATACTAGTTATGAATTTAAATGCATGATTCATATTTTAAAAATTATATTCTTTCTGGTAATTGTATATTTTAAAATATGTTTTATTATATTATCTAAATAATTTATTTTTTAAAATTTATTTTTTAAAATAAATAAATATAATTTTTTTACAAATGACTTTTTGATAAATTGAAAGTTTAATACACTTGGAAATTTTATGTACTCTTGGATTTAGGTAGGCATTACTCCCAATCACCTTTGATGTAGGTCCTAATTGAAGAATTAATTTTAAGAGAAAATCATAATTAAATCCAGTTGAAATATCAAAATCCAAATTCAAATATACACTTTCATCAAATTCCTGATCAGGCCAATAGGCCTGATTAGAGATTCCTAAATATTGTTAAAAGACAAGAATGCCCCTCTCCAGTTAAAAAAGAAAATTGGTGACTAATAAGCCCGTGCTCGTTTGGAATAGCTTATATGCTCGTTTGGAATAGCTTATTTTTGGGTAATAAGTGCTTATAAATCGTGATTCACGATATACGAGGTAAATATGTGAGAGGAGTTTTATCTCGGCTTGCGTAATAAGGACTTATTTGCTTCCAAAACGTGTTTCCAAACACAGGCTATTTTTTGGCAATAAGTGCTTATAAATCGTGATTCACGGTATACGAGGTAAGTATGTGAGAGGAGTTTTATCTCGGCTTACGTAATAAGGACTTATTCTCTAAAATTAAGTGATCTCAAACACAGCTGATTCATTTGAGATTGAATTACAAATTTTCATAGCCCTGGATAAGCCACCAGTGGTCTTTCAGCAAATTATGAATATAAAATTATAACATACCAAAAAGTTTATATTTTATAGTATTTTATATCAATTAATTCAGAAAATAAACTAATAAGGTGGACGATGGAGGTTTGTATCCATCAAAATTCAGGATGAAAATATGAACATTACGATATTAACGCGAATTACACTTATTGACAATTAAATTTAAGGAAGCACATGATCAAATCCACAAAGGAATAAGATAATCAACTTGCTCCTAACATAATCATCTTGATTTAAGATGAAATAATCAGTAGCTTACAAACCTAACATACTATTCCGAACAGATTTTTTTTTGTGGCGGCAAGACTAATGAACTTGACCTACTACCTAAATTAGTCGTCTTAAAATGCCAGCATATGAAGCACATTATTTGAAGCAATCACCAATTTGCTGGAAAACGACAGAAGGCTTACTCATTTAGCTTTGAGAATTTGTAATTAAATCCAGCTGAAATAATTATAACCGAAATCAAACCTATACATACTTTCAATTTTCGTTTTTTACTATAGAGGAGCATTATGGTCTTTTAACAACGTGAAAAAAAAAATCCTTAATTAAGCTTCTTGGCCTGATTAGGAATTTGATAAAGTGTAGGCTTAAATTTGGATTTCGATATTTCAGCTGGATTTAATTGGAATTTTTCCTAATTTTAATTTTAATGTAAAATTTATTTCTTATATTTGTCAATCTGTTCCTAATTTACTATATTGACGCCCCTCAACAATTAATCAAGTAAGAGAGAGAGATAAAGGAATTAATGAAGATGATTAAGAAATTTTAGAAAAAAACGTCATATTAACTAACTTATTTAATTTAATCAAAATTAGGTAAATATTCATCTGTCTTTAATATAAGACATGTTTGCCTAATTTAATTACATTAAGGAAAGTTAGTTGAATTAGTTAATATGATATATATTTTCTAAAATTCTTTAGTCATCTACCTTAATTCCCTCTTCACCTTGATTATTAGTGAGAGAGGATCAATAGAGAAAAATTAGAAAAAACTTAAAAAGTATAAAAAAAACACCTTATATTTAGGATGAATATCCACTAGAACGCGTTAGTCCGTTTTACTAGTATTTGGTATTGTTCAAAACAAAAAAATACACGAGCGAGCAGTATTGGCCAAAAAAATAAAAAACGAGCGAGTAGTAAATTGCAAAGGGAAAACGACGTCGTCTATCATCTTCCTCTTTTTTTTTTTTGTTTTAGCGCCAGTGAGCTTCATCGCCCCACACATAGCGCAGAGATCATCGAATCTCTCATACCCAGACACCATTCGCCGCCGCGGCCGCCGATCGTCTGTGGTTCAGTCGTCGGATGCTTGTTGCTCCATTCGGCACTGGTAAAGCTCCCCTACGATCTTTTTAATTTTCTTCTTTGAATTCCCGATCTGTTGGAGTTGGAAAGATTCATTTGAATCATGGAGTGAAACGGATGCTTTAAACCTGGACTGATCTTTTTTTTTAAAAAAAAATTTTTGTCAAGCCATTTAGAGTAATGGGAAATTCTAGGTCTCTTTTAAATTCGAGAAATTGTAATTCGGCCATTTTGATATTATCCTTGGAGAACAGTACCCGTGCCTTGTCATGTTAAGTGTCCGAGCTCTGTTCTTCATTATTTTAAGTAGCCACCTCCGTTAACGACATTAATTCCTAATTATGTTGACATGCATTTTATCTTCAGATTCTTCTACAGACAACTTTCCACTCTGTTGTTCATTTGCAATTTTTTATTTGGCTTCAGCGCTAAAGAAATGTGCGTCTAAAAGAACAAAAAATCATATGTTATATGACGATTGATCAAACTGAATTTTCTTACTGGATTTTCTTAGTAGTAAATAGTGTTTTAATATCATCAGGGAGAGGTGAGAGGTACATATTGCTATACAATTTATATTAGACAATCAGAATTGAAATAAAAAGCCTTGCATTTAGCACTCTTTCCTGTAACTTTTATCTTTCGCTGGGTGATAGTTTGTCTATGTTTGATTCCATGGGGCAGCCATGTAAAGCTTTGTGAATGCATTCGTTCAAAGCTTTCATGTAAATTAATTCTGATCAAACTTTGATTACGGCATCTATGAGACTGAAAATCTTGTTATTGCAGGAAAAAATAACAAGTTTAGTTGGTGATCATTGCTTAACATGAATAAGTTGTTAGAGTTCGGAAGAAAAGCTCTATTTTATGTACGTGTGCTTTCTGGATATGAGGAGCGAAGAATACGAACTTTTAGGCTTCAGCTGGAGGACCATCTTAAACAGGTATGACATCTTCTCTTTTCTCAACGACAACAATCATGTTTTTGAATCAGTAATTGTTCCCTTTTAGAAGCCAAGTGAGAAGATAAAATAGAGAAGTGATATTCAAATGGAGCTATGGTTCTATGCAAGGGAAAGAAGTGAGGTTCAAATTTTAAAAATCAAGCGAATCTTGCCTAATCTGAAGTGTGAGAAAGCACGAACTACACCTCTGTTTATAGAACGCAGCAGGGGTTAAAATCCCAATTCAATCAAGAGAAGACAAATTTTTACTGTGTCAGGATTTTGGTTTGCATTCACCATTTAAGAAAAATGTGTGAACATTGTTTATGTAGGAAAAAAGGCTACTGGTTCTAGTAAGTGTGACAGCCTCCAAAAATCCTAGGCTCAAATTATTTAAAATGTACCAAATATGAGGTGCTGGGTCATTTGTTTCTTTTTTTTAATGGTGCCTGTATTAATAAGAATTTTCATGTTCATCTGTGAAGAAGGCACATCTTACTATTTTTCAAAATAAAAATATGAGAATTAATACGCAATTTGACTGAGAATAGGAGAATTTCATTAAATTGAGAGAGTTCTGTACAATATGTGTCACATATATATACAAAATAAACACCCTAACTTGACAACTAATCAGGTGCAAGTTGGTTACAACAGACTAACTATCTACAACAAACTAACTACTTCAAGTAAAACACAACAAGTAATTAACTCTATTAAGAATCTTATAATATAGGGAAAACAATATAAAAAAGATTCAACTTTAAAATTTTAAATATTTTTAGTTTTCATTGCTGCTAAGCTCCTTATCACAAGAGACTGAAATGTTTTTAATCTTCATTCTTTTTGCACCCATGTGAATTTTTATCTGACGTGAACTATCAGCTACTTCTTGACCTTGATTTCTTTCTGATATTTGGCATATTTACCCTCACTCTGTTGCGTGTGACTTTTGTTTATGAAAGACACAAGAGAGGAAGGCAGCTTTGAACAAAGTTCCTGAGCAGATTATTATATCTGAGGTTCGCCGTATGGTTGAAGAAATGCAGGCTTTAAACAAGAAGTTGGAAGAGACAGTAAGCTAAATCTCTTGCATTTTAAATTATGGAAACTGAACTAAGAAGTTTAAATGTGATCCTTATCTGCCGTTCATCAATTTGACTGGCACAGTATCAAATCTGGAAAGAATTATTTTTTGAAAAAAAAAAAATTGTACTATATGCATTCCTGAACTTCTATCCCTCCCCAGACCCCACCTAGTGGGAGTCTTGTGCACTGGGCCGCCCTTTATGCATTCCTGAACTTCTTATGTAGGATTCACATTTTAGTGCTCTTATGTTTCAGGACCTACACTTGCTATTTGAAAGAAAACTTTATCCTTGTTTTCCCAATGCTGCATCACTTGCATTCCATCATGATTGTTTTTTATGAGATGTTTTCAGTTTTTCTATTATGTGAAAAAAGTTCGATCATGTTGGATTGTCTTTAATTAAGTTTTCCTCTTTGATTCATTGATATTGGGAACTCAAATTTTTGTTGTAACTTCCATTCAGGAAGCAGCTGTCGAAGAATACTTCAAACCAATTGACGATGAAGCTGAGATTATAATGAAAATGCAGCTAGAAGGGGAAGAGAAAACTTCAGAAGACATGCTAAAAGCAATGGAGCAACAGGCTTTGCTTGAGCAAGTTGAAGCAGAAAAAATTTCTGCTGCACGTCAACTAGAAAAGTTCCATGCCAACCAGAACCAACCATCCACATCTACACTCCCAGAGGAAGATTCACACGTTTTGAACGCCAAAAGTTAGGTACAGTTTTTAGGTATTTTTGCTCTCAGGTTCTTATTCAAAAACATGACAAGTAGATTTTTTTTTTTCCTCCAACTTAACACCACATAGTTGGATCTTTGAAAAAGTTTGCTCCTCATGTTATGTTTTTATTGGAAAACCTGATAGCAAATATTCTAGGAAACATTGATGATAACTAAACCGAAGGGTGATGGGTGTAACATTCAAAACAAGGAGAAAAGGTTTTATGTGGTTTTGAGTGTTTGGCCATATCTGAAAAGTGGCAATTGTAATTTCTCCATTCTATATTCCCAGGCTTCTTGGAATTAGCTGAGATGTCTCTTTAAGAGCGTTGAGATGGCAAAGTTTTTTTTTGCTCTGTAGAATGGATCACTATTTAGACATTGATGAGAAAATAAATGAGCTTAGCATGGTAACAGGTGTTATATTTGAGAAAGTGCATATCTTTTTTCTTTACGGTGCACAAGAAAGATAATAAAAAGTTTCTCAAAGACTGTATTCTTCTTTCTAACATTTAAACTCTATTCAGACATGTTGAGAAATATTAAAAAAATGAAAACATGGTTGCACAAAACCTAATAAAATGTTTGTATTTTTTAATTTGTTTTGGGTGGTTTTCAATAGAATGAGATGCCTAAAACTTTAAATCTTGCCTTTATCCCATATATTATTTGACAAGTGAGATGCATTTTAAAATTTGTTGAGTTCACTAATGACAAAATTTTGGTCTTAACAGAGGATTTATTTAGAGCACCAAATAGAGAGGAATGTAATAGAAAAAAAAATTAAAAAACTATCTTGGGGATGAGAAATAATATATGTTCTATTTTTAAGAAGTTAGAAAAATAAAATAGATATTGTTGAGTAATGATTATGAGACTTATTAAGACATTGTAGTTATTGAAGATAATGAAAATGAACTCTTTCCATTGTTGTAACTAATATAGTAAGACATAAGATAACGCTATATGGATAATGTCTCACATGCATTAAAATCCCACAATTGCAAAACATTTACATTACATTACTTTAAGAATCTTAATTATATTAATTTTTATCCGTATTTTATTTATACAAATTTTTCAGTCAAGATGAGTTTTTTTATAGAAACAATAAAAATTGGGGGCACAAAAAATTAAAGCTAAAATATGAAATTTAAAAATAGGAGTGATGGATGAAGATGAAGGCGTTTAGTGCAACTATCTACTTAATTAATGTGAATAATCTTGATGGGCCAAAAAAATTAATGTGAATAATCTTTTTTTTTTTAAAAAAAAGATCACACTTAAATGAGAATACATATTCTTTATACATTTCGCTCTCCCATTACTTAAACATGCACACCACCTTTCGCTATTATTTGCTGACCGATTTCCCTTCATCTTGGTTCACTAATGAATATAGAGGGTCCATTTTGAAACAAATACGAAGAGAAATATGCTAATATAGTTATGACATATGAAATTCATATGTAACTTTGTTCTCTTGTTTCACATCCTTTACCAATATATATATATATATATATATATATATGTGTGTGCAAGAATAAAATAAGATATTAAGGCCCTCTTAAGCACCCACACCCAACTCTAATCATTTTATTGAATACTGTGGGTTCAAAATTTCAGACTATGGGTAATTGCAAAGGAAAACTCCGATTAAACAAAAAACAACTTTACATATAGAAATTTTTTTTAAAAAATTCACATAAATAAGAAAGCCTATTATGATTATAAGGAAAACCCAAAAAGAAAGAAAACAGAGACATTATAATGAGGGGTAAAAAACTATCATAACGAAGGCAATATTTCCTTCTGGCAACACAATCCAAGGATAACAGAATACAAGTCAAAACAATGAAGATCCAGAGACAGAAATTCTGATTTACAACCTTAGAATATTTTAATATATAATCAAACTTTAAAATTTCAACCAACAGGTTCACATCAATGAACGAGTATTAGAAATGTTTGTTTGGCTGTAATCTGGTTTTTATAACACAGCTTTCTTTTCTTCTAACAAGGTCCTAACTTTAAAACATTCCAATGATATATTGGCAAGTAATGGTAGGGAGTAAAAACAAAAATATTTAAAAGAATGATATTTTTAGGCAGTTTTATTTTTCACTCAAAGACCAAATTATGGCAGGTTCTGTCACAAGGGTAAGCACATCCAATAGCCTGTATTCCAACTCTGTCAAAAAACCAGTTCCCAACAGACTGTGCAATCCCCTGCATTTGTTTTAGCCATGTATTAGAGAAAGAAATAACCTGTTAAGCCAATAAAGCAAATATCTGAAAAATAAAGAAAAAATATAAACATGATGTGCTATGGATTTGTGATTTATTTTTACAAAAACATTTAGGCGGCGACACTAATGGGGTGAGGTTACAAGTGGAATCAAGTTTGCGACTTTCCACCTACGGAGAAATTTTTATGCCACTAGGCTCTCAAGCCATTGGCTGTAATTTAAAGGGTTAAGGTGCAATTTTAGACTTTTAGCCACGGATCTTTTTACGAAGAGCGTCTAGCACAATTAAGTTTTAAATTGTGCAAATGTCACAAAATTACTAAAGTTGCACCATTTTTAAAATATTGGAATCTACTTTTGTACTCTTCAAAACTTAATTGTGCTAAACACTCTTGACGAAAACCTTCTTCGCTAAAATTACCAAGGTATTAAAACTCAGACCGGATACTGAACCGGTCAGGGTACTGGGTTAAGGGTCAGTAGGTCAGATCGGGGCCAAACCGGTGAGAAATTGAAGATTTTAAGCTGATAAATATGAAATTCTAAAGAAAATTTTTAAAAAATGTTTTTTTTTTAAAATAGGAACCCGGACTTGACCGGTCTACCGGCCGGTTCGCCGGTTCCTAGGCCGGTCCGGTCCGGGTTCAACAACATTGAAAATTACACCTTATATCTTATTTAAATAATTGTAATTATATGATTGAATTGAAGCAATTTAGGATATATTTATTTAGAAGCAATTTCATCTAATCCGGATTCTCTATAAATACAAATTGTGAATGCATATAGCCTATTGAGAGAGAAAAGTATAGTCTTCTAGTAAGTTTGGATTACTTATAAATCAGAACAAATGATTTAGAATGCATACTCTGTTCCCAATTTGAGGAGAATTGTAGGCAAACCAAGTATCCTGTCTTTCGGTCTGACAATGAGCGAAACATGAATTTATGAAGAATCCATTTTTGTGAGCCCTCGAAAATCCTCTCACAGAATTAAGCATTTGGTTCCGGAATCCTACATTGTACAAGGTTTGACAACATTAATGAAAGAGAACAACAGTTGAAGTGTGAAAAGAGCAACTAACACCTCGAAACTACTACTATCTCAGAGGAATAAATGCCTATTTAGATTAGCGGTAAAAGCTGCTTTTCCAACGTGATTTATAATATACGAGGTAAGTATGTGAGAGAAATTTTGTCTTTAGTTGTATGAACGTGCTTTTCTAACACTAACTCAAACAGGCCCTAAATGTTCTTAAAAGTTCAACTTAACTACCTACCTTGAAGATAATGAATCTGTGATGCACTGCAACGTGCATAATTCTTTCTGCACGAGGCCCAATTCCAACGACGATCCACTGATGGCGGCGCTAGGCTGGCCTGAATCTGATAAAAGTGACAGGAAAATTACACGATAGGGTTCATAATGTTCATGTGTTAAGAGATTACATGTTCCTATATGAGATTCTTCTAGGTAAAGGAATTTGCTTTTGAATAAATTTTATAGTAGCATCTTTCAACATCACCAATGGTTACAGGGTAGGGATTTATAAAGACTATGATGGTTTTTTTCTCATAAATAATCAAATGGTTACAGGGTAGGGATTTACCTGCCAAGTATCATAAGCAGCGTTCAGAATAAATAGCGGTGTCCTGACACTGGAAATTAGATACTGAGGGAAGAAGCACTAAGGACAAAATAAACAAATAAAAAAAAAAGTGAGAATATTTGTAAATAGATCAGTTCAAAAATTTTGCAGATTAATTACATTTTTCCTTTAAGTTGTCACATACAAAGTGTAAGCAGAGATAGTGCGTCATGCATATAATCATTCCTTTGGTAATGTACACTTTTCTATGTGCTCAAGTACCACTTTGTTTCCCTTTAAATTTCTGTGTTGATAATATTTTCAAAGTAATTTCCATATAAAATTTTTAATAAATAAAAAAACCCTCAAATTTATGCTATGGTTAGACAACTATGGAACAATATAAAATCTATAACTTTTGCCTGTCCATTGCATGGGGTAAGGTCTAGTTAATAATAAGGGGTGATAAGAACAAACTTGAAAACTTCTATAAGCTACTCCCTTCGATCCTAACTATAAAACAGGGTTGACTTTTTGAAGATATCAAGAAAGCTAATTAAATTACTGTAAAATATTTATATTTGTCATTTTTTCTCCAAACTATTTTACCTAACTTATAAACTGATATATACTCTAAAGATACACAACATATAATATGATTAAATAACTTATTTAGTTTTCTTAATCTCCCAAAAAAAAGTCAACTTTGTCTCGTATTTAGGACTGAAATAGTGCCAAAATAAGATGTTCTGACGATACTAAGTTTCCAAATTCTACATGGATACTAAGGGATTTCAAAAGCATAGGTCCAAAAATCTTTGTTCAAAGCTCTAATTACTACAAGTTATCAATTAAAAACCCTAACTCTCAAATAATGAATTCACAATCACATAACAGAACAAATAATAAAATATTTTCTCATGTAAACGTTGTGCCCATTTTCATAGTGTATTTCTTAAGTCACAAGACATGTAATTTAATATACTAATATTGAAAAACCTAAAACAATAGTTACCAAAGTTGGATTGAAGTGACTGGTACAACTCCTAGGAAGGCTCCCTGTAGCTCCCTGCCACAAAAGATACAGTGGATACGATGCAACTTAAAATCTTAAAATCCTAATATCATTGTTCATTGTTAACTCACTACTCAAACAAGTTGAAACAGTTTCTTAATCTTATGCTTCAGGATATTGAGACAACAAACTAATTTAACATTACTTTTGGTCTCTAATATAAGAGCTAGTTGATAGTTAGATTCAGTCCAAAATATAAGATTCCCTCAAACAACTTAAATAATATAATGTTACGCATGGTGTATTTTAGGGAAATCAAATAACATGTGTTATAATAAACTAATTTATTTCATATCCTTAATCTACCCAAATTAATTAAATAGCTCTTATATAAAGAACCAGGGGGAGCATAATACAAGAATTTGGTTCTCTACTCTTCACTGGTTTGTCATGCTTTACTTGATCTGTCATGAAATTAGAAACAAAAGGACATCAACAAGAAAGTATAAAAGGAAAAAAAAAAATACATGTAGGGCAACCACATCTCTGAATGTCCTCCTCAAAGTGCGACTGCCAGATACATCAACACTGCAACTCAAGAAAATTAAATATTTTGTTATTGGCATGCCCACATATAAACACTTCGACCTTATGAGCATATATCCAATGAAATAAGGATTAGAATTGAAAATCCATGCAATGATTTTTTTAGTTCTTTTTTTTTTCTCACCTGTCAAGGAACAATCCAGCATCACTTAAGCATTTGACTTTTGAAGTTGCAGGAAATAGTCCCCTAAATTCGTCACAATGAAGTATAGATGCTAAACCTCCAGCAGAACATCCAGATAGAAGAGCCTAATTGAACAAACCAACGAAAATCAAACAGAAGTTCAAGTAGCTAATTATTTACTCCCTCCAGTCTTAAATAAAAGATAAAGTTGATTTTTTTTTAAGAGATTAAAGAAGCTAAATAAGTTATTTAATCATATCATATGTTGTGCATCCTTAAATTATATATTAGTTTATAAGTTAAGTAAAATAGTTTGGAAAAAAATGACAAATATAAATATTTTAAAATAATTTAATTAGCTTTCTTAATATTTCCAAAAAAGTCAATTATTTCATATATTTAGGACCGGAAGGAGTATTTCTTTGTTAGAACTGTCATGTAGACCTGTTTAGCATAGCGCATGCCCTTTGACAATAAATCCTCCATCGCCGCTTCCCAAATACGTTGTCCTCGGAAGTACAGATCTGCAGCCTATGGAACAAAGATGAGATTAGTGATAACAAATTTCTTAACTATCATAATACTGTGAGATCAAATCCTTCAATTAGTTGTCTTCATTTGACAGTTCAACTTTACTTTCAACAAATTATGACAGATATAAAGAATCTCATGCCTTATGAGTAGATAGCTAGGCCACCATAACTATAAACAAATAAAAATTGTAGAATAGAACAAAATTAGAAGGAAAAGCACTGGCTCCAACAAATGACAACTTGAAAAAACTTCATGCTAGTACGGATACTGTATTTGACTAGATGTTGTAAATCATACTAATGTTGAAAATAAACCTGTTTTGCCACTTACTTTATTTTGACTGTTCCCACTAAAGGATGAACCATCACAGTAACGAATTTTTACTCTGTTCCAGTTGAAAAAATCTGCAAATAGATTCATCAAGCAGGATGATGAAGTTGATTTCCAGTGAACATAGAACAGCATGTGAACAATGGGAAACCTAGTGATGCTGAGTTTGTGTTCTCTGACCAGGGTTTTCTTCAGCCTTGTTGCTCAATATTCCAACAAATGGAATCTGCTTTTCCATGAAATTGGATGAACCGTGTCGTGCTCTCTTACTGTACTTACAAGTTTTGATATTTCCACACCAGCCTCCTCCCTGTCAAGAAGTTATCAATTAAGGTGGAACAAGTTAAATCATCACAAAATACCTATCTTAAAAATGTTAGATCCTGTCCATACACATCATACCCTAATTGACTGAAATAATATGTGCAGTTAAGGTGGAGGGCAAAGAAGGCCTCTTTCTAATGTAATGAAGCAAAAGCTTTTTCAAGTTCATTAATTGTTTTTTATTTTTGAAGAGTCAATTAAGAAGGCATTAGCTTAAACTCACCACCGGCTGATGAAGGCATGATCACTCGCTTTTACCCTATTTTAGGATTAGAAAATAAAACATGGCGATAAATTGAACAGCAAAACACTTGCCTCCAATTGTATAAGCCAACTATTTGATCCAGAACCATAACCACGGTGAAGATGGTAAGCTGGTAAAGACCCATCCAGGCAAACTGCACATAGAGAATGCAAGTCAATCTATATGATACTGGGTATATTATCTGATAAAGTTTGATTTATTTCAAAGCAGTGACATGCATAGTGCTTTTAAGGTTTTGAAAGTTGATACATCAAACGCAATATCTCAGTTAAATTAAACAAATTAATTCCAAAATAGTTTGTTAAGTCTTGGTCTCCGAGTCTCAGCTAAAGTAATCCCAAATGAGAAAATAGTTTGATTTACCGTTTTTTTTTTTTTTGGTGTACAACTATGTTACTGTTAATAATAGGGAATTTGTTGCCCATATTCATAATGGTTAAATCTTCATAGTTCTTAATGTGCATATGATGATAGCACAGGCACCATTGCTCGAGTGCATTCAGAAGCTCATAAGTGAAACTCATAAGAAAAGCCACCATAAGAACAAAATAATTATTGGTGGCCCCGTTAACTTGAACAAGCAGATTTTAGAAGTATATGTATAAAAGATTAAAAAAAAGAAGAGAACCAAAAACAAATTCTGGTAAGAACAAAGAGAGAGCGAGAGAAAACAAAAAAGGAAGCTCATTTGCAATGGAAAATAAATGCAGGGAATGAGGGTAGATAGGAAGAAGAAATACCTGCGCCTTTGGCATCAGCTCCATTAATTAGAGTGATACCCACCATTAAGGGCCAGTTATTGAGACCCCTTCTCTTGACATAATCCATGTCTGTCACATTAACATTGTCGAAACCTTCGACTACTTTGATAATCACCAATCCTACAAACCCAACTACACACCATAGCTTCATACCCCACGAACTCTTGCTTGTTTTCCACATTCCCAGGTCTCTATAGAAACCAAAATAAAAGACAATGGCAAAACAAAATAGAGAGCTTTCCCAGAATTCTAAACTTTGCGTTTGAAGGGAATGTGCTCAAGTTTGATTCTTTCGGAGGATAACCAAGTTCAGTGAGATGAAAATGAAGGTTCAAGAAGACAAAAGGCAATAATAAATAACCAAGTCCTCTCCTAGGTGACAGAAAGTAAATGCAGATGAACAAAACCCGCAGATTCACAAGGCAAAACTGGTATGAATCACAAGAAATGGCATTGTACAGTAATGAACAGGGGTGGTGAACAAAGTTGAATACAGAAAGGCTTATTAATAAAGAACCACAAAAGCCAAAAAAGAGCGGGAAATAAAAAGAAAAAAATGATTCCACCGACATGGCGGTGGGCGTGAGATGAGGTAGAAGAAGATCAAGTGAGGAGGGAAAGGCAGAGCAAAGCTGGACCACAATAACAACATTGCAATATCTTTAATCGCTCTCTCTCTCTCTCTCTAACCAATGGTTCTGGACCGTAGTGGGCACGCATGACCCACCTACTGTCTGTCTCCATGGGCGTGTGTAAGGTGTATAGGTATTAGCTGGTCCCATTCGTTTGGTGTTGGTAGTATTATTATCACTGCCACTATCGCATTGAATAATCGGAGGGAGATCAACAAAAACAAGCGCACTTGTCCCATTAATCATGTGGGGTTCTGGACCTTGTTGGTTTAAAAATTGAATCTTGGATTACAGCCAAACTCAAAAAACTTATTCATGCTTAGATTTGGGTCCTTATTGAGCATGAAACTTGTGTAAATGCCAATTATACAATAGGTTAATGGTATATTCCTCTAAATATAAAATAGAGTTTATTTTTTTTCAAGGTATTAAAACCCGGACCGGGTATTGAACCGGTCGGGGTACTGGGTTAAGGGTCAGTGGGTCAAATCGGGACCAAACCGGAGCTAAACCGGGACCAAACCGGTGAGAAATTGAAAATTTTGGACTTATAGTATGAAATTCTAAAGGAAAAATTAAAAAAAAAAAAATTTAAAAAAAAGTGAACCCGGACCGGACCGGTTTCCCGGCCGGTCCGGTCCGGGTTCCATTACCTTGGTTTTTTTAGAGATATTAATGAAGTTAATTAAATTACTTTAAAATATTTATATTTATCTTTTTTTCTTTTTTTTCCTGCTTATTTATCATTTTTTTATCAAACTATATTACCTAATTTATAAACTAATATATAATATAAGGATATACAGTATATGATATGATTAAATAACTTATTTAGTTTCTTTAATTTTTTTTAAAAAAATTAATTATATCTTATATGGTTTCTTTAATTTTTTTAAAAAAAATTAATTATATCTTATATTTAGAATCGGGAAAAAATCGTACATTTAATTCGGCCTTAATTTATTTGCAGCTGTCCTTTTAATTAAAAAAAACAAAAGAAAAAACTTGTATAATTTTTTGTGTGTAAACTTAGCTGTATGTACGGACATATGAGTAGGCCCCTTTGATTAAAAAAAGAAACTTGTATAAATTTCATATGCTGGCCAAAAAATAAAAAATTTGAACTATATGTACGGATATGAGTGGCGATTTTTTGAATTAGGGTGTGTATCACTCTCATTAATCGATACCCACCATTAGATTTTGAGTAAAATAGATTACGAGGAAAAAGTGATTTTGATAAAATGAGAGTATTTAAGTATTATGGTTAGAATAATTTTTTTTATGATGTGGGACCCACATAATTAAAAGGACCAATGAGAGAGAGAGGGTGGAGCACACATAAGGAAAAAAAAAAAAATAGATTTTCCTAAAACTAGATATCAAAACCATGGTTTAACAAATTTTTAGGTGTTTGACATCCAAACCATGATTTGAGATCAAAACCATGATTTTGTGAGATCATCCAAAGACAATGTTAATGATTTATAATAAGAAGAATGATTCCATGATGGTAGGGTCTAAAAGGTAAGGTTCCCAAAAAAACAAACACCTAGACATAATTGTAAGATTGAAATACTTGATTTACAACATTATCATATTTACAACTATTTTAACTGTCATTAAATTCATTTCTCAAGAACCACTGGTATGTGTGATTTCCCCATAAACATTCATCCCATGGCTACCAATGGTCTTCTTGTACGAATGCACTGCCTCATCCCCTACAAACGATTAAGACACACTAAGATAAGTTATGAATTGCTACTCAAATGTAGTTAATATCTAAGCTATTATAAGAAACAAAACGGATTTGGGAATTCGATATTTTAAAGATGTTTTTCTGAAATTTTGCCAATACAAACATAAGAGAATATTAACCAAACAAAAATTAATGAAACTCAATATTGTTAACACTTAACAGTGCCACTCACCCACCAAAGTATAGAAGCGTTATCTCCATTTTTTATTGGGCAGTAATTACTACAAAGCAAACTTGCAATGAAAGAACATGGTGAGACTTCATAATCAAAACAGCAACATGGGAAGCCACGAATATATATATATATATATATGTATGTATGTACGTACGTACGTACGTACGTACTATTTCATACTACTACTGCATGTGAATCCAAGTGGGAAGGCTGAATATTTCATGTGACACTTGTGAATGCACCTATAGGTTTTGATTATTGCAGGTGGCTTGTTATAGGATATCATTCCATAACATGTTCCAATGTAGTATCATTAAAGAAAGATGGAATTCTAACCTAATACTCAATGTATCACTTTGATCCTATTTATAAGTCCTTTTTAACTAATTCTCACATACCAAGGAGAGTTAATTAACTCATTAACTATGGGCTAAATTTCCAATTTCACCCTTATTTATGATTGGTTCTGAAAATCAACATGAATAAATTCTTTTTGTTTATATTGCAATTATTAGGGGTAAAAAAGTATAAAATGCATTTACTATCCTAAAAATGAACTTATAAATAGAACCAAAACTTTTGGTTAAAAAAGACTTATAAATAGGACCATAGTGGTATGTATAAAAAGGACGAGTGATAGTAAAATATATGTTTTTTCAATACTTTGTTGACTTCATTCACCTAGTCTCTCTATCCTGAATATAACTTTTAGTGTGTGATATAATTAATTATAGATTATGTATTTAATAAGGGTAAAAAAGGAAAAATAAAATTACATTTGCAGACATAAAGCGAAAGTTGCTTATAAAAAGAATTGGCCCTATGAGAGAGAAAGTTGCTTATAAATAGGACCGGAGGGAGTACGATTATTATGGACCCATATGATTTCCAACATGACATGTTGATAAATAGGACTATAGTGGTATGTATAAAAAGGACGAATGATAGTTAAAGTTGCTATAACACATATGACTTATAAATAGGACTATAGTGGTATGTATAAAAAGGACGAGTGATAGTAAAATATATGTTTTTTCAATACTTTGTTGACTTCATTCACCTAATCTCTCTCTCCTGAATATAACTTTTAGTGTGTGATATAATTAATTATAGATTATGTATTTAATAAGGGTAAAAAAGGAAAAATAAAATTACATTTGCAGACATAAAGCGAAAGTTGCTTATAAAAAGAATTGGCCCTATGAGAGAGAAAGTTGCTTATAAATAGGACCGGAGGGAGTACGATTATTATGGACCCATATGATTTCCAATGATTGATGAACATGACACGTTGATACGGACAAAAATTGGGCAGAGCACTGAAGCAAAACTAGCTTGGAAACAAGTCTGAAAGTGGCATATTCTGTTCAAAATCCAGATGTTCATGTGGAGGATCTTGAAAAATGCTAGTATACCCTTAAAACTCAAAAGTAAAAAATGATCACTTCCACGTTGCAATTAAGTAACCTGGTAAGTTCTTTTTGTCATCACAAGTTGGAATCAAAAGAGCTCTTATTTTTTTGAAGGTGCCCCTTTTTCAAGAGAGTTGTGATCTATATAGAAGTTGAATAGAAAACATTAGCCAAGTGGTGGTGCTTAATATAAAATATATTTATATAATTTAATTAGATCAAAGAAATTAGTTGAATTAGTTAATATGACACGTATTTTCTAAAATATCATATTCATCTTTATTGATTCCTTAATTCCCTCTCCTCATTGATTATTATTAGGAGAGTGTTAATAGAAGGTAAATTAGAAAAAAAAATTAACAAATGTGAAAAATATGTTTTATATTTAGAATCAATATCAACTCCTCAAATGTCTTATATTAAGAACTAAAGGGAGTATTATTTTGTTTTTTAATAGAAAGACAAAGTGATACTCCCTCTGGCCCTTTTATAAGAGTCTAAAATTTGAATTGCCTTAATCATTTTTATAAGAATCTGACAAGAGTTGTTTGAACATTTAATACACTTTTTCCATTTTTACCCCTCATTAATTATATGTATTACTCCCTCCAGTTCTTTTTATAAGTCACTTTCTCTTTGTTGGGGTTAGTCCTTAACATAAGCAACTTTTTTCTTGTGCCTTGAATTTAAACTACTTTTTTCCTTTTTTTACCCCCTTAAATACATATCTTTATATTAATTATCTTTAACGCACTACTAATTCTTTTTCATCTAATCATTTAATATTACTCATTCTCTCATATTTTACACTCTTTCTTTCTCATATTTTTTAGTCATTCTCTCTCACATGCTCTTTTCATAAATATAGGCATATTTGAAAGAAACATGACATTTTTTTTCATATTTATTGTTTTTAACTATTCTTAACCAATAATTTGTTTTGCACAATCAAGAAAAAAGTTGCTTACAAAAAGAACTAAAGAGAGTATATTAATCCAAAAGTTGGTGATACTTTTATTTACTCTGTTTCTTTCTTTTATTTTACTTGCCCACTAATAAACTAGGGCATACTTTGGGAGGAAAAAGTTTATTTCATACATACTTATTATTTTTAACTAATTCTAACTGCTTTTTTAAGCAACGTACCACTCTGATTCTATTTATAAGTTCTTTTTAACTAATTCTCACATACTAAAAAGAGTTAGTTAACTCATTAACTATGAGCTAAATTTTCAATTTTGCCCTTATCTATGATTGGTTCCAAAAATAAACATGAATAAATTCCTTTTTTTTATTGCAATTAATGGGGGTAAAAAAGTATAAAATGCATTTACTATCCTGAAAATAGACTTATAAATAGGACCATATTTTTTTGTCAAAAAAGACTTATAAATAGGATTAGAGTGATAATTCTATTATCGAACTCTTATAAATAGGAACATAAAGATTGTTAGAATAGAAAGAAGCATATTATTATTACAATATAGAGAAACCTGAGAAAGTAGATAGCATTGAAAGGATATCCTGTCACACAATACGCTTCAAAGCAATATCTGAGTGATTGATATTTGATGAATTGTTTGCTTGTACAAATAATATGCAACTTATTTACCCTTGAAGATGAAAAGTATTCTGATTTATGCAAAAACAAATTACTGGAAGCAGATTGGTATAATAAACTGCTATTGCTGTAATGGTGAACCATAAAGACAGATTGCCACACAACAAGAAGTGAATCTGTTCCTCCTTTATTTTGATCAAATGATGGCTCAGCCTTCAATCATGATATGGGATGAGCAAGAATTATTCATATTTTGATTTTAATTTTATCAATTTAATACTTCTTTTAATTTGTTTCCTATATCTTGTGTTGTCTATTTAATGGAAGACTGCAGTTTTCCTTTTTTGTTTATTCTATTGCTTGAATATATTGGTTTCTTAATTACTTTGCTAATAATATTTCCTAATAATTTACTAGAGAAGGCTAAAGTAGTAAAGGCCAGCTATCCAGGAATCTCCTTTGTAATCTTTGAATTTCATGAAGTAGAGCATTCAATTTGCCTACAGTTTAGTGTTATGGCAATGTTTTATAACATTGTAATAGAAACCCATCGGAAATTAATGAATCTTTAAGGGTCTGTTTGGTGTGAGGGATTTGGAGGGAGGGGAGGAAAAATTTTTATGAGCTAAATTTTAAAAGATTGAAGAAGTGGGGTAATAAAATTTTAATAAAGAGAATATATAAGATAAAAGAGTAAGAAAAATTAATTAAAAATTTTTAGCCCCACTTCTCTAATTTTTTTAAATTCAACTCAAAATTTTTTTCCCTCCGCTCACTTTTCCTCCCGTCCCCTCAGACCAAACAAGCCCTAAGTCTCTTCTGGAATGGCTAAAAGCTGATGGTGACTTAGATTGGCTCATGTCATTTATCTCATTGAGAGGTGAATGTTCAGTGGGCACAAGTGCTAATGTTTCAGTAATACTAGTTTGCTTCTTTATGCATGACTTTGACTGATGGCTTGTATTCCCAAACAAAACCCGAAAAAAGAATTCATATGAGCAATTATACAAAATAGTCATGCCATGTGCTAAATCAGTTGAACAACACTCATGAAGAAACACCCTCAATGAGAGAAAGAACATAATTATCAGATCAGTCATCTTTATCCATGTGTTTGGATAAGTATGTATAATGGCTAAGCCCAACATACCGAAAATGTTCCTAATTGCTAGCCCTTCTACAAAAACAAACTAAAACAAAAGCATTTCTTATAGATTCAATATTTCATGTGTCTCGTTGCGCATGGTCGAGCTCATACAACCCAACTACTAGCACTAGAAATTCAGGCCAGCTCGAGCCTGACAGGCTGGCCCGACACGGGTTGGCAACCTGACGGGTCAGGCTGCTTGCTTGACTGGCAGCCCGAGCCCGTTTAATCAGGCTGACGGGTTAGCCCGCCAGCTCGATTAAACACTGGGTTTTTTAAATAAAAAAAAAGAGACACATTTTAAACACTCTTACACTCCATTCAGAATTTCAGATTCAGAGTCTCGTTGTCTCCCATGCCGGACAAGCATTACAGACAATCCATGACAGGTTGATTGGAATTTAGAACCATTACAGACGATTAGAGTATTAGATGAGGGGAAATGGAAACTATGGTCGCCAATCCACTCAGAAGAAATGGGGAACATATTACAGATCTAAACAATTTGGACAAAATTAAAAAAAAAAAAAATTACCTCACTGCCTCACACAGACTCACGACGGATGGGGAAGACAAAGGTAGTCGTCGAACACGAGTCATGAGAGGAAGAGGCGAAGAGGGAGACGAAGACGGAGAGACCGAGAGGCGAGGATCCGCCACTGACGAGACAAGATGGGTCACCCACCACCGCACTAATGCACCATCGTCCGCTAGCAAGGCAGTCACCGGCGAAGAGGGAGACGAAGGCAGAGAGGGCGAGCCGGCGAGAGAGCTAGGGTTCGGTGCGGTCACTGGTCAGACTCGAGGTGAGAAAGCGTGAGCGAGGAGCGAGGAGCCAAGGGCAAAGATTGAGAATTTGAGATAGTGACAGGGTGAGAAAGAGACAGAGACACAGAGTGACAGTGATTTTTTTAAAAAAATATTTTAATTGGCTAAACGGGCTAACCCGTTTAGCCCGCGGGTTAACTCGTTTAAGCCGTGGGTTAAACGGGTTTAACCCGTTTAGCCCGTTTCTTAAATAGGCTGAATTCCCTCATTAATTTTGGCGGATGACCCGCCAACCCGCCCTGTTTTACCAACTACGAGCTCAAAGAGGAATGAGTGTTTTCGCAAATTGTCCATTTGGATGCAGCCGAGAGGAAGACACAATGCACTTGTTAAGAGACTGTGTCAATGCTAAAGAATGATGGATTTCAGTTGTAAAGCCAGCTATGTGGGATACTTTCTCTTCCTTGCAAGGTATGGGGTAGATAAAATAGAACCTCATGCACGAGGCTGGCAGGGATTACACCAAGAAGATCAAATGAGCTACCTTATATGGATATATATGTTAGGATATATGGATCTCTAGATGCTCGAAATTATTCGGGGATGATATGGTAGGGGAATACAGAAACACCAACTCAAGTCTATTCCATGCTAGCTGGGATCAAGACCTCATCTCACATTGCCAATTCTACTCTCATCAAACATTACCGCATATGAGTAAGGTGGTGAGACGGTCAGGCTACATCAATCTAGAGGTGGATGGTTCAGTCTTGGATTCAGGGCATAGCGGATGTGGAGGTGTTATTCCAAGAGAGGAAGGCGAGTGGATTGGGGGATATATGTGCAAGTCGATTTCAGTTCCCTCAACCATAGCGGAAATCATTGTTATAATTCAGGGACTTCAGATATGCTGGAACAGAGGTTTCAGGAATGTTATACTATTTACTGACTTTATTGAAGCTATCGTCTTGTTAACGAGGGATTGTGATTACAACCATCCTTTCTATGATATTGTTAGTGATGCCAGGATGTGGTTATCTAAAAGCTGGCAGGTGCTGATTTGTCATATACCTAGAGACAGCAATACTCTTGCAGACTATTTAGCTAAGTCTGCCCATAATATTGTGGGGAATTTTGTTTTTCTTGATTATCCACCACCTTCTCACCAAGAGGTGGTCGATGATGAAAGATTATGATCCCTTTCTAGGATCCTAGATTGTAATTCGCTTTAGGCACTA
The DNA here is from genome assembly GCA_963210345.1 of Inga oerstediana. NCBI lineage: Eukaryota > Viridiplantae > Streptophyta > Magnoliopsida > Fabales > Fabaceae > Inga > Inga oerstediana. Next base: position 11,414,151 of record OY723404.1, on the reverse strand, counting down.
GTGGTTTCCAGTTTCTATTCAAAAAAAAAAAAGGAGTATAGCCAAGACTATTTATTGGTGCGGTGTGGCTGTTTTCATGACGAGTGAAACAACCAGAGTTCTCTAACCTGGACCGGACTGGCCGAACCGAACCGGAAACCGGCCAGTAAACCGATCTGGTCCGGTGACTCGATCTGAGTAATGCTTTTGATTTTTTTCTTAAAAAAATCATTTTTTTTTTATATTTTTCCTTTATAATTTCATACTATAAGCCTAAAATTTTCCATCTCTCACCAGTTTGGTCCCGGTTTAACTCCGGTCTGACCCACTGACCCTTGACCCAGTACCCCGACCGGTCCGGGTTTAATTACCTTGGAAACAACACAACAGGCGATTCCTTTATTTTTTATAAAAATTGCAATAATGTAAACTGCAATGTAATCAAGTTCAACACCAAGTGATTTCATACAAGGTCTTCGGTTTTCACCCAAGAACGGAATTAGAAAAAACGCCTAGTGGAGGGAAGAAAAGGCACATGTTTGTGGTCTCATTAAGGCCTCATTTTCACAAGTCCCACAATTATTACAAAGCATTTGTCATTCTCTCTCACAGGAACTTCCTATATGGCCGACCTGCGTCTTCGTCTTGCATATGCTGTAAACGTAACAAAATGATTGTAAGACACAGAACAAACTTTCATCCACATAGCATATAGGAAACAACATTAAAGAAATTGAGAGGTATATCATATCATATAGAAACTAAGGAATACCACAATTCGCAACATAGAGATGCAACAAAAGAGAGCCAACTTAAGCTCAAATTTTATTTAGCGGTATGAGTATGCCCAAGGATGAAGTTATGTAGGATGTGAAAATCACATAATTTTCATCCAGAAAAATCCAGTATAGGCAAGGATCCTTTAAACAAATCATATATGATGTTGATATTTTTCTATATTGTATTTAATGGTAGGTTCTTTAGACTGTTATAAGCCCTATTTCATGACAACCCATTGAAATCTAGATATTTCAATACAACCATTCATTCAGATAAGCTCCCATACTTCCAAACTGAATAGACAAGACAGTTGTAAATGCTCAGCTGTGCTTATTCACCATTTCAACAATTAAAAAGTCTTCAGTTGTGCTAATCAAAGTCCAAGCATTTAACAACCTAACAGGAAAGATCATAAGGTTCTCATCCAAAATCCACGAACAAAAATAGGAGCATGTAATCTAGATGCTCAATTTTAATAATGCAATGACGTAAGAAGGGGGGAAGGAAAGTGTAGCGCCAAATGCCCACATCAAGATCAAGATTCCAAAATCCAAACCCACAACCAGCAAAATCTACTACAATAATAGCTCCAAGTCCTCAGGATCAGGTGAAGAAATTAATTGCAGCCTAATGAATTCTATACTAAAATGAACAACCAGCTTAGCGCATCATCTATATTTATTCTATAATGTTTCCACATTCTTATCACTCCAAACTAACTACTCTTTTCAAGATAGAAACAGTGGGAAGTTAACCAATTGCTTATAAGTCCAGCAACACTACCACTCTGTCTTGCCACAATATCTAATCTACTCTAGACCTTTCCAGACAAACATCCTTAACTTCCCTCAAAGCAGCCCCATAAAATATTCCTGCATCCGACATTTCTACCCGTCTTTCTCCAGAAAGTTACTTCATAAACGAAAACTTCACATACAAGAGGGGGAAAAGGCGGCATCTTAAAACATAGACTGCCACAAATATTCTTTCACAGAACTATCGCAAGTGAACACGATTATCCATATGTTTCCACCACATGGAAAGTAAACTAAACCGGGGAAAAAATTAGGGCATTGACGGATCTATCCAACAGTAGCAGCAAATGGCCATCAAATGACATAAAAACGAAATCATTCAAATTAAAAATAGTAGAAAATCACAGAGAGAGATTGAGGGAGATACAAATTCTCTGACGATTCCCTTGTAGATAAGGACGGGAATTGCGATGCCGAAGATGCCAACGAGGGCAAAGTTGCGGCGAGTCCATCGGAAATTGTGCTCGAGATTCTCTCTCGCGGTACCCCAATCCTCTATGAATCTGTTCTTGTGGGTTTCCATTCCTCCTCCCATCTTCCCTGATGTTGCTTCTCACTTCCACTCTCTGTCTTTCCCTCTCTTGAGATCGACTGTTCGTTTCTGTTCTCCGAATTCTCACCTTTGATGACCCCGCGCTGCGGACGTGTTAGGCTAGTTGGTTAAGCCCATTCCGGGTCTCAGTCCCAATGTGGGCGAGGTGTGCTTAAAGCCCTAAAACTGAAGCTGGATTACTCCATTTCTTTTTGTTGGAAAAAAACGATTGAACTAACCATCATTTTGTTTTGGATTATAGGGGGTAAAAATACCCATAATTTTTTTTTAAAAGTACATTCATCGTTATAAATTTTTTTTAAATGTAAAAGTAACTATGAACTTTTAAAAGTGGGTAAAAGTGATATTTCCGTTAAAACTAACGAATGACCGTTAATTCCAGTATAAAAGTATCAAAATACCCTTATCTAAAAAAAGGTTAAGGGTCAAAAATACCTATAAACTTTTTTTAAAAGTGCGTCCACCATCATAACTTTTTTTTAGAAAGGGGTATTTTGATACTTTTGCATTGGAGTTAACGGCCGTTAGCTAGTTTTAATGGAAGTGTTACTTTTACCCCTCTTTTAAAAGTTCATAGTTATTTTTGCGCTATAAAAAAATTTATAATGATGGATGCATTTTTTAAAAAAGTTTATTTGTATTTGTGCGCTAACGGCCGTTAGCTAGTTTTAATGGAAGTGTTACTTTTACCCCTCTTTTAAAAGTTCATAGTTACTTTTACGCCATAAAAAAATTTATAATGATGGATGCATTTTTAAAAAAAGTTTATGTGTATTTTTGCGCTTTAACGGCTGTTAGCTAGTTTTAATGGAAGTGTTACTTTTACCCCTCTTTTAAAAGTTCATAGTTACTTTTACGCCATAAAAAAATTTATAATGATAGATGCATTTTTAAAAAAAGTTTATGTGTATTTTTACGCTTTAATCCAGTTTTTTTTTTTTTTTTTGTTGATTACAATGGCAAGCTATAAGCTTGAAATGAAAGGCCCTGAAAGGCAATTAAACTAGTGATTCACCACCACCAGCCACCTGGGCGTCACGTAAACATGGACCAACCATCTTTGACTCCCTCTCTCCCTCCCTCCCTCCCTCCCTCTCTCTCTCTGACAGTTTGCTAAAAATGTACTAGAAAAGTGTATTCTCTCTTTCCCTTAACATAAAGCATATTTAAAAAGTTAGTCTTTGTCATAAATATAATATATAGTTTTTGCATTTGACAATCGTTTCCTATTGTACCTTTATTGATGCTCCATCTAGGCATATTTGTTTTAGCGATTTGATTGTTTATAAGCTGTTTTTCACATAAATCGAGACACAACTCCCCTCACATACTTACCTCGTATACCGTAAACCACGATTGAAAAGCTGCTTTTAAGCATTCCAATCGCTAATCCGAACGAGCACATGTAGTAGGAGAGGGGATAAGAGAATTAAAGAAGACGACTTGGGTGTTTTAAAAAATACATGTCATACTAACTAACTCAAATAACTTTATTAATCTAATCAAATTAAGTAAATATATCTTATATTAAGGACCCGAATAAATATAAAAAAATGTACTAGAAAAGCCATTGTTAATCAAGTATATTACTTACATTACATTACTTGTCTCATAGTTATATAAGTTATGTCTTACACAAAATTAGTAGTCATTTTCATAAATGGCTTTCCACGAATATCTGGACTATCAATTACATTATTTTAATTTTACCCTTTTCACAACTTAACTAAAAATGTTAAATCATTGTGTTAAACTTATCCATTTTTATGGAACAAGAAGTTATACTATAATTTTGATTTAATTTTTTTTTTTAAAAAACATCATCCATTAATCTCCTAGCATTTTTAACTAATTATCCTCGTACATATTTTAAAATTTCAATAGAATATAGGGTTAAAAGTGTAAATTTGCCCTGAAATTTTTTACTGAGAAGCAATGTTACCTTGAAGTTTTTTCAGGTTAATATTGTCTCGAAAGTGTTAATATGAAACAATGTTGCCATTTTTCTATTAAAAAGTTAACAATCAACATCAATTTTTTAACTGTATGAGACAACAATGCTACATTTTAAAACTCTCGGGTTGACATTGAACCTTAAAAACTAATGCTACATTTTAAAACTCTCGGGTTGACATTGAACCTTAAAAACTTTTAAAGCAGCATTGCTCCTTAGCGAAAAATTCCAAAACAAATTTGCAACCTAACCTAAAATATATTTCATTAGAAATATGAGTTTGCGTAATATATATATCAAATTTATATAATTTGTATAAAATTCCAAAAAAATAAAAACAAAAGAGGAATATATCCATCATAATTCGTATCGCAATGATTGATTATTATTCACGCAAGGGTAAACACTTCATGCTTCAATTACTTGTGTGATCATCGATAATTCGATATGGACAAGCGCCATGGTAAAGTAAACAAAGGTCATAATATCATAATTCGATAAGGACAAGTCTCATGGTAAAGTAAACAAAGCTCATAATAGCCTTCAATTAGTCCTTGAGGATCATAGCATATAATCATAATAGAGAACAAATCCTTCTGGGTATCACAGTTAACTATACAAGCAAGCAAAGTTTGGCCACTCGGAATGTTGCATTATGTCAAACATTTATTCCAGGGCACACACATGGATATGATAGAAGTAACACACCACGGCAGGCAACCAAATGATACATATAGTTACTTGATAAGAAGATATAAAACCCTCCCTCCAGGACATTGCAACTGAGTCGAGAAGGGCACTTAGAAGTCCCGATCTGGGAAGAGGATAGGAGCAAGAAGAGACCATGTGTACAGTGCAGTAGTTGCCCAGCAAGTGATGATGCGGACCCACACGGAAGGCCACCCTACGTCGACTATCTTCCCGCTTTCCCCAACGGACGTCGTCCACCCGGTCAGAAGCATCGCAGAGTACATGCTAGCAAGAGAGAAAATTAAGTGGAAAAAGGCGTATGAATAGGTCACCGGCTTTGCCTTTTCCGCCTCGTCTTCCTCCTTGCCATCCACAGGAAGCAAAGGCTTCCCTGCAAACAAAAAGCCAGATTACCAGTTATTACAGGAAAGCGATTTCTAATGAGTATCAATATGACAATTCATGGTTTCTTTCATGGCATCAATGTCTCTGAAAATGTTATGAAGGAGTGATAATTTTGAATGTAGCATTTTTATTGCACTATAAGCTTAGGATTTTAGTAATTACCAGCACGAGGTGAACTTGGTGGAGAAAGCACTGCGGCTGATGATCCAGCTCGTACAGCAGAATAGACAACTGACAGAACAGTTGTGACTAAACCTAAAGTAAGGGTGCCAGTGGAAACAGCTTTTGAGTGCTTGTGAAGACCATTGCACTCATAATCTCTTGGTTCGCTAGCCAGTGCGCTATAACAGAGATAAGTGCAGTATAAGGATATCACTGAAGCCGGCAGGATGCTACTATTTACCTGTTCAAAAACAATTCGATTTAGCAATGTCATGCAAAGAGATTAACTTGAAGACTGAAATGTTTGTGCAGATTTTTACTCATTTTGACACTTTCTCCACAACAAAACAATTAAAAGTACATTTCTGAAAATAAGAAGCTTCTCCCAAAGAAACAAGACCAGACAAGCTATAAAATTTACAGATCATGTCCTTTAGAAGCAAGAACAAATCCCCAACTAATATTTTGCAGGATTTAACATGCTATTAAAAAAAAAAAAAAGATCTGAATGCTCGTTGCCCCACAATAAACCAGTATAAAATGAACTAAATAGCACAGAAGAAAACAAGTTGATTAGATAATATTTAACACATTCAGTCAGTGCCTAAACCAAAACAAAAATAGCAATCTGACACCAGAAGATAACACAATCAACAAATTTGCATTGACCTAAGGAAATTGAATAGAGGTTGGCTATAATAAAATCAAATAATGAACTTACTGCAGGATGCAAAGCGACTATAGCAAAAACAAATGCAAAAATCAGGGTCATGGTAATAAAAAAGGTATTGAGGCCACAGTCCTGTCCAGACGCTGTGAAGAAGTGGAAGAGAACTCCAGAGAATGCAAATGTACCCACATAACAAACAAGTGAAACCACAAACAGGGCAATGTACCTGTATAAAAAAAAAGTAATGAGAAGATAATTTAAAAACTGTCATGTCAAGTAAAGCAAATTACATCAGAGAAGATTACTATAGCAAAGGCTAGGCTCACCAGAACTGCTCATCATATCCGACCCATGTGTCATTCCATCTATGAACAAAGTCCAACAACAGCACAACTTGAACAAGAAGAAACAAACCTGAGCCAAACTTTGATATTGTTTCTGCAAACAAGAGAAATATTAGGGCAGAATCAAAACACAGGAAGATTGGCATGTCAAAAGAATACTATGAAAAGGCCTATCTTTATTGAACTCCTTCAATTCATTATCTGCTTTATCATTGAGCAGTAACCATTTAAGCATTCCACAGTATAAATATTCCATAAGATGCACTCTGCCTTTTAGCATTCTACAATATAAAGCTTCCATACAATAAGTTTTGCCTAAATACCCTGTGATGCTAACCACTAAAAGACTAAATTTAACATTATCAAGCAAACTAATTTGCATGTTGACAGTGTTCAAAAACTGATCACTACCCCATTCATTTGAAAGAAGTAATAAGATAGTTTTACAACACATTAAACTCTTACACTTTATAAACAGAAGAGTTTAATTATTTTTATAACTACAGTTGTCTTTCACCCATTAGAATGTGTTAGCACATAGCACTCTCCAATTAACACTCACATAGCTTAATATGCTCGAGACATTACTGTGGAAAAGCAATTAAAACTCAAATAAGTTAGACTATATTATAAGAACTGCTTACCATACAAGTCAATAATCTCATTTGGAAGGAAAAACATGAAGATGACCAAGAGGCACCAACATATGATTTTCATCATCCATCCTCCATGGTGCAAACCATCACGAGGATCCTTTTGGCTTTTCACACCAATCATCATAATTGCTAGAATAGTGAAAAAGACAAAATTTCCCAAGCTAACCCGCAGAACTGCATCTATTTCAAACCATTCCTTGCTAGGTGTCTGTGCGAAGTGATTAATCCCTGCAACCATGACAAAAGTATACGGGATTAATCCTAACCTTAAAATAAGAATGTCATCCTCATCTTGACTTGGTCAATAAAATACTAGCACAACTGATTTGCAATATATAATCTATAGATATTTTATACCCAGTCAGCCACTAATTTGCTCGCAGTAACGCTATAGATAAACATGGTCCTTGTGGCTATGTAAATTACATAATACTTACAACGGCTAAATATATTCCTCCAAGTGATGCATAAGATAGAACAACTTATAAAAAATTTTAACCATCGTGCCTAAATTTTCTAACAAGTAAATCATGTCAAAATACATGGAAAAAATTGAAGGAATAAAAGAAATTATGCGGAATCCAATGAAATATGTGAAGAAAGATTGGATAATGAAAAAAACAGAGCTCAAGAAGCTTCATACGCTTATAAATAATTTGAATGCTAGAGATTTTACATGCTACATTGATTGATATTGATAAATTTTAACAATGAACCTTCCCAACAGAGTACATAAACAATAGAGTTTTAACTTATGAAAATAGCCGATTGATTTTACAGCCCCGACTATCATCAGTAAGATATCCAATTGTCTACACAGTTCAGTCGTGCAACAAATAGTCTATTCGAGACTTCCAGAAATATCTATGAAAATCCAAACTAGTCTGTGATCAAATTACCAATATATAAATCATTGTCGAAACTCAAAAAAAGAAATCAATTATCCAAAATTGCAAACACGTAAAATAAATTGAAATATTTTATTTTTCTAGCGCAATCAAGAGGTGATACAACAAGACCCACAAAGAAACAGATAAAGATCAAGAAGCATGACAACATTCAAATGCTTACAGGGGATTTTCTCCATCAAGGGAGCAGCGACCACGCGAAGAATCCATGCAACAATTAGTGACAACGCAAATAGCCCACAGTAGGCAATCCTAGCGGAACGCCGGCTGATGCTTGATACCGCCGTCCGGCACGCATCACAAGCGCAAGCCGCGCAGCATGATGCGAGGCACGAAGCAGCCCACATCGTCTTCTCCTTCGAAGAATAAAATTGAGTACTGATTGCAGTTTAGAGCTTTACCCGCGAACCGGATTCGCTTTCGATATCAGGATGATCAAAGATTTCAGGGAGGTCGTGATGTTAGGGCTGAAGAATTGAGCACAAAGGGAAACGAAATTTAAGTCTTTGGGAATTGCGAGGTTACTTCGATCCTCCAATTATCCCTATGACCTTTTCTTTTGGACCATTTGGTTCTGATCAAAACTGCGTCGTTTTAATGAATTGACGTTCAATAACGGGTCAAAGTAAGACATGGATTTTTTTTCTTTTGGCGCGTTCTAAAAGGGCCGGTTAAAAAATATATAGGAAAAATCACAGTGATGTCCAAAGATGCATAAAAAATTATAAAAAAGTCTCATAGCAAATTCTCCTATTAAAAAGGTTCCTAGGGACTATTGCATTGTGATTAATACTGGATGTTAAATTATCGAATTGCCTTTACTAATTGAGAACACATTGTCGGGCATTGACAACTTTGTTAGCCTATTTTGATAACTACATCTACCTACTTTAACAAGTTTATTTTTCCACTTGAACAAATTTTAATGTGCATATTTTCACAAGCCTCTGTATTAATTTTGACAACTTCGTCAGCCAATTGAGAAAATGAACTTGTCAAAATAGGCAGATGTGGTTGTCAAAATTGGCACAGAGACTTATGAAAATATGCACATTAACTTGCCTTTTTTAAAACTTGTTTAAGTAGGAAAATGAACTTATCAAAGTAAGTAGATGCAGTTGTCAAAATAGGCTGATGAAGTTGTCAATCATGTGCTTTCAATTATTAAGGGCAATCCAGTAACTTCACATCCATAATTAATCACAATGCAATTTCTATGGACTTTTTTTATAGGAAAATTTGTTATAGGAATTTTTTGTAATTTTTTATTGTCCTTAAGACCTTATTGTGATTTTCCCAAAAACATATACACACATTGTGATCGAGTTAATTTGGTATGATAAAGTATCTGGCAAAAAAAAAAAAAAAAAGGGGTATGATATAGTAATATTGGGAATTTTTTGTTCGAAATATTGGGATTTAAATAAAGTGAAAAAATATAATAACAAGGATGATGATAATGATTTTGGATAAATGTAATTTTATCTTTAAACATTCACTTATTTTTAAAAGGATAATCTTTAATTTTTTTTCTCCAAGTACAAGTACTAGAAAAATACTGCTGCCATTGTTAGAAGCTAAACCAAGAATTTTCACTTTTTTCCCCAATATATAAGCAGTTACCCACTTAATGCATGTTTGGAAAGTCATGAAACCGTCTCACATAGTTATCTCATAAAACATAAAAATTATTATTCAAAAGCAAGTCCAAGTATGCACTTTTTTTAACCCATTTACTAATAAGGCATATTATTCGCAAATACAAAGTATATTGGGTCTAGTTTCGATCCCTTCTAAGTTCTACGCCACGCAGAAAATTGATTTACAAGTTCATTTTTCTAGTTTTTTCGTTCGGCTAAATTTGTTGCGCCTGATTTAATTGTTCTTCACTTAAAATATATATTCCTTGTCAATAATATAAGATATATTTAGATTAAGAAAGATAGTTAAATTAATTAATATAACATATATTTTTTAAAATACTCTAATCATTTTTTTCAATTCCATCATCTGATTATTGACTTATTGTTAAGAGAATATCAATAGAAATAAATTAAAAAAATATTAATAAATATAAAAAATATATCTTATATTTAAGATCAAAATAAATTCTTCAAACCAAACCGTATCCTACTTCATTTACTTGAAAACTTTCGAAATTTGACATTAAGACAACCCAAAGGACCTGAAAATCTGTTCTTCCATCGCATTCAATAGCAAAAAGACACTGGTTGTCCCACAAAAGACAGAGTTAAATAAATTATATTAAAATATTTAAAACTAGAATGGAACTTAGAGTTAAGTGAATAGTTTTAACTTTCAAGTTTTAGGAATAATTTTAAGTTTTTCCGGCCAAAAAAAACAAGGAATAATTTCTAGTTTTAGCTTTGCCTAAATTAAGAAAAAATAGCAACAACACACCTCGTCAAATCAAGTAACATGGGGGCACTTTGGGCGCGTTGTATTGTACTACCCAACTACTTAACGACAATGAATTTATAGTTATATAATTATTTTCATTCTTTTAGCAGGCACACTAAATCGTCATTTTCACCAACGATATCTAGTGCCGGCAAAAATATAAAAGCAGCACACCCTTCGCCTTCGTCAATAAAGAACTCATCTTTCTTCAGTTTCCAGCCTTTGTATGCCAGTTTCTTGACCTCAACCTCATTTAAACTCCCTCAATCAAACCTCAAGAAATATTAAGCATCAAATTATAATATTATAATATGATGATATTAGGGGCTGAGGGAAAAGTTACAGACTTTTTGCTTTAAACTTGAGGCGACTTAACCTCTTGCCATAGTTGCAATATCAAAACCAGGGTTCTGAAAACCGGACCGGACCGGCCGGTCCGGCCCGGTAACCGGCGAACCGGCCGGTTGGCCGGTCCGGTTCCCGGTCCGGTTCCCGGTCCGGTTCCCTTTTTTTTAAAAAAAAAAATTTTTTTTTTTTTTAGTTTTTTCTTTAGAATTTCATACTATAAGTCTAAAATTTTCAATTTCTCACCGGTTTGGTCCCGGTTTAGCTCCGGTTTGGTCCCGGTTTGACCCACTGACCCTTAACCCAGTACCCCGACCGGTTCACTACCCGGTCCGGGTTTTAATACCTTGATCAAAACACATTGATATGTGCCCACAAATATCATATGCAAAGCCCAACAAAGGAGTTTGTGCTGAAAAGCATTCAGATAATAAAAATTCATTCCTTGTAAGCAAAACCACAAGTAGCTCATTTTAAGACAATAAAAAGTCTAGACGACATACGCAACTCTAAAATATAAATTAAAACAGCTTTCAAGATTTAACAGATTTGGAGTCTAATACCAGGTACAAGCAACAAAAATGAAAGAGTTCAATATTGTATAACTCGTCAAAACTTCAAAAAACACTACCTAAAAAGTGACAACTCAGTACTTAACGGGAGCAAGGATTTCAAGTTGGGGGCCAAGCTTTGCCTCTGCGATCTTCTCCGCCTTCGCCCTCAGTTTGTTGAGCTGCTTCTTCCTCTCATAAACCACTTGTGCCTTCTCCTTTCTCTTCTTCTCCAACTCCTGTGAGTGATAGAATGATCAAAAACTTCAGCAATAACAATAAATGTTCCCCTCAATTTTTTCAAAAGTTTCAAGTTGTAAATGATCAAATATATATGCACATATCTGACCCATAAATGGTTTTTGCAATTAGAGTATTGAAATGAATAATTCAAAGACATCATATGATTAGTCTATTTTGCATGAAGGCGCAGTTAGGCATTTGTGGAATGTATAATAAGTTTCATGAAAGGAGTTCAAACAAAACACTTACCCTGATGGTGTCATAGTAGTTCCATCCAACCTCAGATGACAATTTTCCTACCAGACAGTATTTATGTCCCTTCTGAAGCCTCAACACCCTGATTCCATTCAGTTCAAAATTCGTTACAGAAAAGTGGAGACAAATATCCATAATATTAAAACAATCTCAATTACAGGTTAAGATATAGGTAGAACTAAAACTTACTTCAAAGCATCAGGGACAACCATCCTCTTCATCTTGTCATATGGAGGGGGAATGCCCTCAAAAACCTTCAATCTACCAAGTGCTTCTGCTCCACGCTTTGTCTTGTGGGGTATCATTCTGTAGAAAGACACATTTTCAATCACTATCATATCATAAACTAAAGAAAAAAAACTGTATTTTTTCATAAATACAAGTGATATTCTGAAGAATAATTAAAAGCATTTCTAGGATGTGTAAGGCGAACGAGAAAGCACCAATCCCCCAACTATCAAATCAAATTTAGCATATAATGTTGCTCATGGCAAACGGTTCCATTTACTATTTAATAGTATACAGCTCACTCAGCTGCACTAAAAAAACATACTGATTGCTAAGAACAAACCATCCATAATCACATCACTAAGGACTTGTTCATTCCCTGAATTTCGCATAGGGAATTGGCATTCAAAGTAGTCACTGCACATCAATATTCATTGAATTCCGAATTTGGACAAGAATAATAGCTAAGCCCAACAACCCAGACTACCATAGCAGCAAGAAACCACATACGAAAATACAAATATACGATCAGTCAAAAATAAATCCCAACATTTCAAACGATCAGAAGAATACACCAAATGTCTATTCAGTGAAGACAAACAGAAATACTCAGCCGAAGAAACTCACCCGCGAACAGTTCTCCAGAAGATCTTGCTTGGAGCTCGAAAATGAATCGGTCCATGGGAAGGCTTGGTGTTCATGCGCTTACGAAGGAACCGCATGTACTTCATCTTCTGCCTCACGAGGCCACCGGAGATGCAAATCTCCTCGCACCTCACGACGACCACCTTCTGGCCATTGAGAAGCTCCTTGGCCACGATCGAGGCAAGACGACCCAACATGTGGTGGCGAGCGTCAACCACCACCCTCTTCGCACAGATCCCTGATCCTGACACCATTGTTGCTCACTCTCACAAACCCCTCTCTCTGTCGCAGGAGGACCCTTTTGCCGCTTTCTGGCAACAATTGAGACTATAAGGAAGGGAGGAATGAAGAAGGGGCTAGGGTTTTTGCGTTTTAGTTATGGGCTGGGCTTTTACAAGAGAAACCGGCCAACACAAAATTGATACCGATAGGTGAAATTATCGGACCAGGTCAGACCTTCGGCCCAAAATAATAAGTCAGCTTATAAAATTAAATGAAAAACAATTAAATCAGCTTAGCATTTTCATATGAGATTATTAATACAATTTCCTATGCATAAAAAAATTTATTGAAGGTAAAAAAACAATTAAATAATTTTTTGATTGATATACAGCTAGAGTGGATGTTGGGAATTGGACAGAGTTTTTATGTTTTATATGTGTGTGTATTGCTATCTTTTTTTTTTTTTTTTCCCAAATCTATTACAATCTTTTATGCCAGATTTGAGCACGTGAATTGTGGGACGGATTTTCGGCCTTCGCATAGACGACCCTTGAATATTGAGTAGAGTTGGGAATCAGGGTCGGTCCGGCCCTACAGAGCCTAACAAGGCCGGCCTTAAAGGGTTTGGGGTCAGAAAAATTATAGTTTTTCAAAGCTCGCCCTGTAGGGCCGGAAAATCCTTTTCACAATATTTAACTATTTTTCCTGCGTATTTTCCCAGAAAGATATAATTAATAAATAACAACGATTAAAGTTCTAATTTAATACATAAATGTTGTCAACATTAAGGTTTAAATAACACGTCCCTTGCAATAAACAAACACAGTTACTAATGTATAATCAAAGGTAAAATCATGTCTATAAATAACTCACACAAAGGCCAAAGTATAAGAAGGCAAGAAGCTCAATACTCTAACCTCTAAACAACATGAGTATGACGACTATCATTTTCACCTTCTTCGCCACTATAATCAATTTCAAGGACATTTGATTGTGTTTCACTTTGAGGAGTAGGTTTAAGTAGTCAAATAATCACAACCTCCATAAAAAATCATACTCTACTAGGCAGAATAGTATATGATATGATTTTATTCTAAATAGGCAGAACAATATACTAAAAGATCATACTCAAAAATCACAATATGATTCAATTAGACAAAATAATATACTCAAAAATCATACTCTATACAATATGAGGATAAAGTGACATATAAATTCAATAAGGCAATTCAAAAATGTAACATGGTTCCTGTCCAAGCAAAAAATAAAAATAAAAAAATAAACGGGCTTAAAAGGCCGGCCCGAGGCCCTCTAGGGCCGGCCCTTTTAAGTCCAAGGCCCTACAGGGCCGGCCCTTTTAGGCCCGACTTCCTTTTGAGGCTACAATTTGCAAGCCCGGCCTTTGAAGGGCCAAGGCCTAAAAGGGCCGGCCCGACAGGCTCGGCCCGTTTTCCCGACTCTAACATTGAGTACCTTTTATATATATTGTGATCCTTACCCCTTACTTGAATTGAAAGAAAAAAAAGAGAGGAAAGAAAACTGGAGAAAAAAATAGGGGAGAGAAATGATTTTTCCCTACTTAGATGCGTGAGAAAAAAGAAGAGGAAAGAAAAGTTAGAGAGAAAATGGGAGTCGGCTCCCATCATTTTCTCTAAAATAATATTATTTTTATAGCATATTAAATCTAAATCGTTTAGATCTTAATCCAACCGCTGATAAGAAGAAAAGGACCATCATTTTCTTTAGAAAAAAGGATGGGAGCTAAATCTGAGAAAATGGGATGGGACTCTAAGCTCTCCATACATTGAGAGATTTGGAGTGAGAAACTCAATTTCCCAAGCCGCCCCCCTCTCTCATGTGAAAAGGACAGGGGGCTTGTGTGTTTTTTTTTTTCCACATCATAGTCCCTTGGGTGTTTTTTAAACTGATTGATTTTGGGTATTGTTTTTTTCTCCCTATAAATTATGGGTGTGGCTTAAAGCTTATATTTGGCTATTTGTTGCCCCTTTTATTTTATAATAGCTCCTTTCTTGTTTCCCCCTTAAATTTGTTGTATTAAATTCTCACTTGCTCATAAATTCATCTATTGGTTTAAAAAGTATTTAAATCATGTAATATTATATATATGCAATATATACATTGTGATAAATTAATTGAAATATATTTATTGATTCTTACTTAACCACATTATTTTTTTCTTATAATCATGACTTAGGATTAAGTCCTTGAGCAAATTCTTCTTGCTGAATAATTTGATTTTAAATTATTTGTTTATGTTGATTTTAATATGATGTTCCTATTGTGATATTTAATTTGAATTTGAACATGATACATTTTGGTATGAGGACATGGGTATTTTAGTCATTCATACATTTACTCATGTTCTTTTCTCCCCAGTTTCTTTGGTCCATCCAAGCATGAGAGATAATAGTATTTTCTCTTCAATTTTTTCTTCCTTCCATTTTCTCTTCCCCTATTTTCTTTCCTCCCAAAATTTCTTGCCATCCAAGTAGAGCATTAATCTTTGAATTATATATAAATATCAGTCAAGCAAAATAATTTAAAAAATTATAAATATAAATATTTTAAAATAATTTATTTAATTTCTTTAACATCTAACAAAAGTCAATCAGATCTTATTCTAATTATGAAAAAAGATAAGAAAATTCCACTTGAATTTTAAAATTCTAAATCAATAATTTCATATTAAAATAAATTGTCAATTAATATACTTTATACTAGTAAATACTTAGGGTGTGTGTGGTTCAACGAAGATTAGGTTATGTGAGGTTTATTTAAGTTAGGTTAGGGGAGGTTATAATGTTGTTTGGTTCAAGAAGAGGGTAGAGGAGGTTTGATATCTTGTTTGGTTCAGGAGGGGGGAGTTAATTATAAGTGGAAAAAATGTCTTTCTACTTATTTTCCTTCTTGTACAATGTATTTATTAATAATAATTATTTATTAAATTATTATTTATAAAATAATTGGCAACCCTTAATTTCTTGAAGCTTGCCCTTATTTATATACACACACCATTAGATTTTTGGTGGAGTGGGGATTATTGCCTCTACCATGTATGAACAAGGGAAAGAAAGCGAGAAGAAATTTCCAGAGACGCTCAGGCACGCTCCATCTTCTTTTGGCATCATCCTATTTCATGTGGATTTATTCGATGGGTAGGTAAGGGCAGTAGTGGAAATATGAAAAAATGTCATGGGTAATTTAATCAAGGTTGGACATAAATATTCTCTAACCTAGAAAACCCCCCAAATTTGGAGGTTTTATAAAAGAGGGGAGGTTACCATTAAAAGACAAAAACTCCTCCCACCCCTTACCTAACATCTTTCCAACCAAACACCTATTTTTAATCTTCAACCATATCCCAATCTAGCCTAACTTAGTGTGTGTTTGTTATTGCTTATTGGGGGTTAATAAGCACTTATTACATAAGTCGAGATAAAACTCATCTCATATATTTACCTCGTATATCATAAATCACGATTTATAAGCACTTATTACCCAAAAATTAGTTATCCCAAACAAGCACTTAATAAAACCACCAACCAAATAAAACCTTATGCTCTTATACTGGCAAAAAAAAAAAAAAAAAACTCATGCTGTATGCAATAAGACTGCTTTAAGTTCGGCAAAAAAAAAAAAAAGGATTATTTTAAGATTTTAAAACACAAGTGAGCTATATACATATATATATATATATATATATATATTGTCTTTGTCCCTCATAATTATTTGAAAGAAAATTGATTAATCTAAGTTAAAAAAAAAAAGAAGGGAAAATCCTTGTGCACGCACGTCTGAGCTCCCTGTTCTCCCCTGTTTTCTTTGTCTGAAATAGAGCTTAGTATCTCTAGGGAGAAATAAACGATGAACGTAGAGATCGAAGATCTAAAGTCCACCGTCATTGAAGAAAGAGTCTCTGTTATTGGAGGAGGCCGCCATCGCCATTGTTGCAGAAGGAGATGATTTTGTCGAAGGATGGAGAAGATGATTTTAAGAGTAGTGTTGTAATTTTCTTTTAATTTAAAAAATGATAAATCAAGCACTAACACCTCTGTAGGAATATACAAATTATACAAATTGAGATCACCTTTTTATCTTTTCCCTAATTTAAAATTCTTTTCAGGATTTTCCCAAAAAAGAAAAGCTATGAGTATGCCTAAAATAACGATTTCATTGAAATAGGACCGAGTCAGTCTAGTCTTTTCTGGGCTCGGGGAAATCGTCTCTGCTTCTTCAACGGCTCTTTGTTTGTTTGCAGCGTCTTGAAACCGGAAAGAAACTCTCAACGTACTCAACGGGCAAACAACGAGCGACCACCCCTGAAAGTGATTCTGAAGAAATGGAGGAAGTGAAGAAAATGGAAAAAGAAGGATGCGGCGGCGGAGAGACCACGAAAGAGTACTTGCTTTTTCGCGGCCACGCAGTGTTCGTCACCGAAATGAACGTCGTTTGTTTGAGTGGTCCGCTGACCGGCGAAGAGCACATCACAGTAACTGTGAAGAGTAGTTGGCATTTCATAATCGAAAAGGATATGCACTACACGATTGGGAAAAGCGTGAAATTAGGGTTTCTGATGAAGGATTACTGTGACAGGAACAACTTTGCAAAATCAAAATTTCAGTTTACTGCTCAAAAGACTAGCAAGAAGATCGCAGATAATCAAACCCCAGAGGAGTTAGGAATGAGACATGGTGATGTGATTCTTGCTGGTCTCACGGTGAGTTTGTATTAGACGCGATTTTAAAGGTTTAAATGCATTTCCAAACGAGCAATTAGTGTATCTGCAAAAATAGTGATAAAAATTGATTCCTGCAAACTTGATTTTGGGCAGATTGATTTTGATGGAACATCATTTAGGAATGGACTTTGACCAAAAAAATAGATATTTTAATTAATATTTTGTTCAAAGCATTTTTGGATTTTGAAATCAGACGTAAACTTTATATTCAGAGTGGCGTTATTGCTCAAAGGATTAGAGAGTTGTTAGAATATGAAACCCACAAGAGTCAGGAATGAGAGATGGTGATGTGATTGTATTGAGTTGTTTCGTTTTGTTTTCTGATTACTACGTGGTTAATATAAGAGTTAGTTATCCAATTTTGGGAAGATTTAAGAAGTTAGTTTTTTTGTAACAACTAGAGGTTAGTTTTCCTAAGATTACCATATTTTATTATGACCACCTCTACATAGAAACTCTTTAATGTATGCGATCAATAGAATACTTTAGAATGACTTATAAATTTGGGATTCAAAGTAGATTGAATATTTATATTTAAGATCAAAATCAATTCTAATTAACTCTTATAGTGGGGGACGGGACGTAGTATCATTTAGTTTTGACCCTGCATCTAAATTTTATTTGGGGTCATGTTTGTTATCAATTGCGCGATGAGTTTGTTCTTATTTGGTTCCAAGTTTTTCCGTTTGGAAACTATTACCTATCTTCTTCTGTTTCCTTTATCCTTAAGTACTGCTTCAATTTGATTCACAGTTGGCAGCTCTTCAAGAAATGCAGGATAGGTTAGATCAACTAATTTCATCTGGTGCTGGTAGAGATTGATTTCTGAAGGCTCTCAATCTATCAAGGCTGGTTTTAAATTTCTGCAGAGGAATTAGAGTGTGTTTGGGGTTGCGTTTAGCCATCCAAAACTAGCTTTTTGATACCCAAACTTGCTTATAGGTGATTTTGGCTTTTTGAATACGTTTGGGATGACTGTTTTTAAATTGGGCTTTTATACAAAAAAAAAAAAAAAAAAAACCAGTTTAAGCCAAAAACTAAAATTTGTTATTTTTGGCTTTTCCACCGTGTAGAGAGAAAAGTATCTTATGAAAGAAAAATATTGAGTCCCATTTTTTTGAATTGAAATACTATTATGATCCTTTGTATAAATCCTTATGGATGAAATTTTTTTGTCATAAATATAAATTCACTCAAAAATTAATAATAATGAAAGTACTCTGATTTAGGTCAATGAAAAATTTAATTGGTGAGAATTACTTGATAATTTTTTATATAAAAATCATGACAATACTCATGACTTATGTTATTCTCACCAATTAAATTTTTGGTGAACGTTTCCCCAATTTTCCTAAAAATTATAAGTAGTTTAATATTGTAAAATTTTTCCAAATAATACATTACCTATTTTTATTTTTATAAAATTTATGTTTTTTTTTTCAGTCTTTAACCTCTAGACTTGTTTTTTAATTAATCATCCAAACAAGGTTTTGTATTTTCACAATACACACACATATAATATAGATGCATTATTTAATAAAATTTATATCATTTTCAATTATTTTCCATCTAAACTTACTTTTCAAAATAATATAATCATCCAAACAAGTTACAGTTTCAAAAAAGTCACTTATGCTACCGTTAATCTAAACAAAATTTATATTACACAATCTGATTTTTATCCAATATTAAGTTTGTAAAAGTTAAATTGTAAAAAAGTCACTTTTTTCATTATTATTATAAACATATACTTTGTGAAAGATTGGTTTTTCAAATGTTTCATAGATATGGCCGGGTTTGAAATATACTCACTTTAATCCTAAACTTACTTTTCAAAATATATATGCATTATTTAATAAAATTAATATCTTTTTCAATTATTTTCCATCTAAACTTATTGTTCAAAATAATCATCCAAATAAGATTCAGTTTCAAAAAAGTCACTTATGCTACCGTTAATCCAAACAAAATTTATATTACACAATTTAACTTTTACCCAATCTTAAGTTTGTAAAAGTTAGATTGTAAAAAAGTCACTTTTGTCATTGTTATTCCAAACATATACTTAGTGAAAGACTGGTTTTTCAAATGTTTCATAGATATGGCCGGGTTTGAAATATACTCACTTTAATCTTAAATATAAGACAAAGTTGATTTTTTGGGAGATATTAAGAAAGCTAGTTAAATTACTTTAAAATATTTATATTTGCTATTTTTTCTCCAAATAATTTTACTTAACTTATAAATTGATATATAATCTAAGGGTACATAATATATGATATGATTAAATAATCTATTTAACTTCCTTAATTTCTCAAAAAAAAAAAATTCAATTTTATGCTTAGGACCGGACCGGATGAAGTGTCGCCCCGTTTGGTATGCTGGAATTAAAGAGATAGAGATGGAGATGGAATTAAAATCCATGATAGATGTTTGTTTGGTTTGCATGAATTGATTTCCATATTGAAATCAATTCCATCAAAATGGGCTAGATTGGGTTCCATGCTAAGACCCATGGAACTGAGATGCTTCCATGGAGGCCAAATTTTCAGACTAAAATGTCCTCAAAATATGAAATTTCTGGACACTTTTATCCAAATTAAATCCCTAAACCTCATATGCCATTTATCTCACTCACCGGCAGCGACCTCTGCTCACTCCCCGACGATGTCAATAATGACGACAATGCTCACTCCATCTTCCTCTTTCGGATCGAAAAGCTTCACCCCACCACCGGCGATGGCCCATGTGCGGCGGCAACTCCAGCGAGGGCACAATCGATCTGTGACGGCCATGAGCTCGATCTCTGTGTGAGCTTGATTCTGTGCCCTCGCTCGTCTTGATTGAACAAGACCGTCACAAGCTTGACGGCCACGAGCTAGATCTCTGTGCGATGTTGATTTTGTGCCTACGAGCTTGAAGAGTTTCTGGCGGCAGGAGAGGAAGGCACACTCAACGCTCTCAAATGCGCCACCTACAACTGTCACCGCAAGGAGATCGAGGGAGAAACTAGCTCCTTTCACCTGCCGCAGTAGCACCACCCCCAATACCACCATCGATTTCCCCCTTACTATCGTGGGCCACCGCCTGGTGCAGGGCACCTCCACCACCATCTGGCAAATCCGGCGATTGCACATCACCAGCTTGGCGGTGGCAAAGATAGGCCCTTTTGGTCAAACAGTTGGGTCTTGGGTTTTTGGGAAGTTAGGATTAAAAAAATTATGAAGGGTATTGTGGACTTTTAACACAATCAATGAATATTTTAATTAAAAAATTATATCTCATTTTCATGACATACCAAACACACTTTTAAATCTCATTTCCACTAAAATCAATTCCAGTGTACCAAACGAGCCCGTGTGTGTGTGTGTGTGTTTTTTTTTTTTTTTTTTGGCCCAGGGGGGTGAATCTTCATGGAAGACAACTTCTTGGACTGCATTTTATCAGAGACATTCTAAATCCCTGCTGTATATGAAACTTTGAATTGATGATCTTGTTGCCGCGGAAACCCTGACTACTTTTGAATCATACTGCTTCTCATAATTAGGACTCTTCAGTGCTTATTACTAAGTTAGTACTTGATAGGATATTTAGTTTTTCAATATTAATCTTATTTTGAAATAATTATTTATATGAGAGAATATGTAATATAAATATGAAAGTTTTTCAAGGCAAAAAGAAAAAAGAAAGAAAGAAAGTTTTTCATTTAAATATGGGTAAAATCAAAAAATGATTTCATTATTAGATAAATTTAATATTTCAATCACCCACTTAATTTCAGGTGGGGATTGGATCATTCATATGCAAGTACGGCCTATCGTCTTTATAATATGACTTCTTCTCGGAAGGGTTCTTGTTTCATTTTATAAGTTACTTGCTAGTTTAATTAAGTAGTATTAAATATTTGTTTTAAAAAGTTAATGCTTAAGTTCATGAATTAATATTACGTTTGATTTAGTTGTAAGTGGAAACAGGTTGTGTGCCTGTGAAGGGTCTGTTTGGCAAAAGAAGTAGGCAGCCCCCACCACACGTTTAGAGAAAAAAAAAAGAACAGTGGCCGGTTTTTAACCGTTTGGCAAGGCTTTTGTCATCACTGTGCTTTTGGAACCGCCGTAGCCTTTTTTTAAAGCTGATCGAAATAGCTCTTCCATTTCCCTCTACTGCACTTCTAGTATCTCTTCCATCAATGCTTTGCTGCAGACCATTGGAAGCAATATATATATATGTGTGTGTGTGTGTGAGAGAGAGAGAGAGTGACCATCGCATTCCACAAGCTTGACCTAGCTGAGGAGGAGAGCTTGGTGGCGGAGCTGCGAAGACAGAGAGAGCCAGAGGAGACAGAGTTCGACGGCAGTGTCACTGCTCGCCGACAAGGGTGGTTCACCGGTGGGTGGTTGTTGATCCAGCTCGAAGATCTTCTGCTGGTGCATGTCCGACCGATGCTCTGTTTCGTTGGTTTGAGTGTTCCAAGGAAGAAGAACTTTGGTCAAATTAGGATTTGACTAGGGACTTCCTTACAAATTTTAAAAGTTTTTAAGGAGGAATTAAATTGAAAATTGTTGAAATATTTGTAGGATAGAACTATAATTTATGAAACATTTGGGTCATGTTCTGTGATTCCTCGATCCGTTTTCTTCATTCACTTGTAATTTTCATAAATTTTGGGGTACTTTTCTGTAATTTTCTCTAGTCATCAAATTAGTGCTTAATCATGTAATAATGTCACAAAAAATGCATTAATCTGACTTATTGTATTTCATCAAATTTTAATTTTAATTTAATTTTTCACTTTAGTTATCACAATATATATATATATATATATATATATGATTCATGTCATTTTCAGTTATTTTCCATCTAAACGGGCTTTTCAAACTTTAATCCAAATAGGTTCAAGGTTAGAAAAAAAGTCACTTCTGCCACCGTTAATCCAAATACAAATTACATTTACAATCTAACTTTTTTTCCTATCTTACTTTTCTAAAAGTCATATGGTAAAAAAGGCCATTTCTCCACCGTTAATTCAAACAGGCACGAAAAATATACGCCTAGCTAGTTGGGGCTTGTTTGCTAGAGAATAAAGATGCCAGGCCTAAGGTTTTTTTAAAGGACTACTTTCTTTGAGGACCCGCATAGTTGGGGCTTGCTTGCCAAACGTCCCATGCCCAAGGCTTGTTTTGCTAAAGATGTCAGAATCAAGAAACTACAAATTAGTATGAGGTTTGAGTTTAATAAGGATAATATTAGGAATAACTTAAAATTAATGATAAATTTAATAATTTTAAATATTTTTTATTAATATATATGAATTGGTTAGAGTGTATTTTGGATCACAAGAGTATTTAGGAATTATTTTTATTAGTTAGGAGTGTATTATTTTTATCACAAGAGTGTATTTAGTACAACTTTTGAATATGATATGTTCCTTTATATAACATGCACGTAGAAGTAGAAGTTGCCTTAATATCATTGCTTTTATTGTGTTCATCCCCAATTTTCTCTCTGGTCCGCACGTCTCTTTTTTTTACTCCCTTCCTCGCTACACATAAGGTTCTTTTGATATAGAAAAATGGTTAATATAATTTTTGGTCTTTGAAATTTGATCCAACTTTGGTTTTAGTCTTTTAAGTTTGAAATCAGTGGTTTTGATCCCTGCAGGTTGACCCGATTTTGGTTTTGGTTCCTCAAATTTGAAATTGGTGGTTTTGGTCCCTAAAGTTTGATCCGATTTTGGTTTTGGTCCCTCAAATTTGAAAGGGATTGGGTAACCGGTTATGAAACCCGAACCAAACAAAAAAAACCAACTCCCTTTCAAACTTGATGGACCAAAACCAAAATCGGGTCAAATATCAGGAACCAAAATCACCGATTTCAAACTTGATGAAACAAAATCAAAATCGGATCAAACTTCAGGAACAAAAAGTTATATTAACCCTTAAAAAAATAGTTAAACTTAATTAAAAGTAATAAATATGTAAAAATTATACTTTTCAATATGCCATTATTTATGAATTAGTCTAAGAGAGAGAAAGTAATAATAAGAAAAAAAATGAAAAAAAATATATGAGAGAAAGAATAAAGACAATGAGAGACAATCTAAGCCTAAGTCAATATTTTAATTAATACAAAGTTTAAAATTAATTGGGAGTAAAATAGATAAAAAATACATTTATTAGTAAGACAAACTCAGTGGGACCTTATTAAGAAGCACAAGTAATGGAACCTTAATAGGGTAAATGGGGACAGAAGGATTACTTTTATGTTTTTTTAGGGTTAAGGGGCAAATTTAACAATCATGTTTTACCAAAAGTGCATCTGCCACAATTAAGCTTTGTTGGGGGCAAAATTACACATAAGCTATTTAAGGTGGGGCAAATATAACAAAACCGTTAATTCAATTGAAACTTCTGTTACTTTACATTATGTGGGCCCCACGAAGTCAGATACAACTCTCCCTCTTATCCACGTCATCCTCTCACCCTTCCTCTTGCTCTCTTTTCCCCCCTCCACCCCATTGGGTTCGATAAGGGCATCGTCAGAAGAAGAAAGGGCCACATCTACACTCAAGGGATGATGACCCTGTGAACCCCAAGCCAGGTACCCTCAGGCATGTCGTCATACAGGAGGAGCCATTGTGATAATCTTTAATGGAGACAAGGTAATCAACCTGAAGCAAGCGCTCATCTTGAACTCCTTCAAGACCATTGAAGGAAAAGGAACCAGTGTTCACATCACTGGCAGTGGCTGCATTACCATCCACTGCGTCAACAACGTCAACATTGATGGCATTCACATCCATAGTGCTCATTAGACTATTGTTTCTATACTCCTACACAAAGTCTTGAATTTCCAGTAAATAGCAATCCTTTCCCTTTTTTTCTCAACCAGAGAGTTATAGTTGTAGAATGCCTCTAGCCCTCTACTGACATAAAAACCAGGACTATAAGCATGAGAATATTGAAGGTCTTAATGGAAAATGTGTTTGAATGGGAGCTTCTTTTTTTTTTTTCCGTTGCACTGGTTGGCTTTTTTGAATTTGCCACTACATTAGAGCGAGGCCTCGTGATGGAGTTGTAGAAAATGATAGAAGAGGAGGTGACATTTAATTTAAAAGAGTTGTGGTAGGGATGAGTATGGGTGGCCCAATTTTGTGATAGTTGGTTCTCAAAGCTATGGTCACAATAGATTACTGCATGCCTGGGATGAGTGGTTAATTGGAGATCAATTCTTTGTTCCATTATACCTTTGGCTCACACTTGCAGGAACGATGAGAGGAGAGGGAGAAGAGGGGGGGGGGAGAGAGAGAGAGAGAGGAAGGGTGAGAGGATGACATGGATAAGAGGGAGAGTTGTATCTGACTTCATGGGGTCCACATAATGTAAAGTAACAGAAGTTTCAATTGAATTAACGATTTTGTTATATTTACCCCATTTTAAATAGCTTATGTGTAATTTTACCCTCAACAAAATTTAATTGTGCCTGATGCATTTTTGGTAAAACATGATTATTAAATTTGCGCCTTAACCCTTTTCCACGTAAGAAATAATTTTCTCTCTTAGTCTATGTTATCTCTTACATAAACAAGGATACTCTTGGAAAGGAAAAAGTTGGGAAAATCCAGCAAAAACCTTTAAAATATATAAAAGACTTTAATATCTCAAATCTCATGTTAGACCACAAAGGGGAATCTAGGATTAACCAGTGTTATTAAATTACCTAACCACTCCTCCTCCCTGATGCAACTGATTAGACTTTCTCGCTCATCGTGTTTGGCCATTTCTACCCTCTCTCCAATCTCCTTCTGCCTCTAGAACTCATGGCTTGTTGGTTAGAGTAAATTGCTTTAACTCTACAAATCATGGGTTCGATCCAGCATTTCCTCACCCAAACACACAATTTGATCTCCAATCTTCTTCTTCTTCTTTACCGCAGCAATGTCGGCAAAAATTTTGATGCCAAGATCACTCCAATTGTCGTTAGGTTCGGTGTCAGCCTCATTTTCGGCTGCGGTGTTGGCGTTTCAAGTTCATATCTTCAAATTCTTTTTCTTCTTCTTCCTCCTCCTCCGATGGCATGTGTCTTCATTCAAATTCGTTTTGATTGGGTTTGGTGAAGAAGTGAATGTTCTCGATTGAGTGAGTTAAGATGGGGGATTTTGACCCTTGTGTAGATATGAAGTTTAGGTTGCTTTCAATTTGTCACCTTTGAGCTTAATTTGGGGCTAGCGTACAGATTTTGGGTAGTATCAAACTGTAGTGAATTAATAAAAATTGATTTTGATTTGCATTTTTCTGAAACTTTCTTTGGGTTAGAGTAATAGGGCTTATTAAATAATTTAGCTTCTGCCTTGTTTTGGGCATGTATTTAAAACTTAGATTATACTTATTACAATGCGCAGATATTTAACTACTTGGCAAACATGTCCACAATTTTATTCTGCCACATCTTTGCATTTGTACTGTCATGGAGACTAACATTGGCAGCTATACCACTCTTGTTCATCGTTCCAGGACTTGCATTTGGGAACATCATGTTAAATCTAGCAATGAAAATGATCTTATGAGGTTGCCATTGGGATTGCAGAACAAACAATATCATCAATAAGGACTATTTACTTTATTGATATGTGGGGGAGAATCAAACACCGAATAGATTTTGCAAAGGTAGTCATACCTAAGACTTTGCGACCCTCATTTTTTCCTTCCATTTCTTGAGGTGCGATAACAAATAACTTGAACCTATGAACTAGTAAGAACCCTCATAATTGAAGATCGAAGCCCAAATTCAAAGATATTTACACTTGAAGAATGAGCCGTTGACCATCCCAATCTGCACCGCAATGTAGAAGCGGGAATTCGGGCCGAGCCTGTCAGGCCAGCCCGTTTAGGCCCGAGCCTTTCAATGGCCGGACTTATGATTTAGAGGCTAAAACAGGAAGCGGGCCTAAAAGGGCCGGCCCTGTAGGGCTGCAGGCCCTGGAGGGCCGGCCTTTTTAAGCCCGTTTAATATTTTTTAAAAATAAATTAATATATATAATATCATTATATCAAATTATCAATATGAGAGATATCTAAGTACCTAATAAAGTATTAATAACAGGTAAACACTTATTAAATAGTTTGATTTATTTTATTTTCTTCAATAGTTTATTCATTTAAACTTTAAAAAAGAGGCTAATTTGAACTTTAGATGATTATTTTAACTAAAAATTTATGAGTTTTAAAAATAATATATCTCAATTTAAGGTAAAATAATAAATAAATTGTAAAACTTGAAAAAGATTTTTTTTAATTAAAATGAATTCAAGCCTGTTTAGACCTGAGCCCGTGAAGGGCCAGCCCTATAGGACCGTAGGCTGTAAAAATTAGGGGTTTTCTAGAAAGTTAGCCTAAACGGGCCTGCCCGTGAATAAGGCCTACCCGGCCTGTATTCTCGGCTCTATCAATGTTGTCAAAAGAATAGGAGCTCACATTTGGTTTCCTGCATAGTGGAAGGTAGCGATGGAGATGAAGACAATGGGAGAAGTGATGATGTGATCTCGAGATGAAGTTTCAAGTGACAGAAGAAATTGTTTCAGAATGGGGAAAAAGAGCGTCCGCATTTTCGGCTCATCCGAGTCATAAGGAAAAAATTTCTCATCATCAAAATGATACGGTTTCGCTTGAGGGAGAGATATGAGTCGTTGATATAAAAATAATTAGGGTCGTATGTAATGTATCTAGTATCTTAAAATATGTTTTAAATCTCTCTTCTCATCCTAAAATAATTTTTACTACTTTTAACCCCTTAAAATATTTTTTTAGTTGTATCTAGTATGTTAGCAGACTGACTGCAATTTCACTCTTAATGTATTTTTTCAGCTCCAAAAAGTTTTTTTAACCTTTTAAAATATTTTTTTAGTTATACCTAGTGATTTAGAATATTGACTACAATTTTACCGTTAATGTATTTTTCTTAATAGTAACAAGCACCCAAAACTTAGGATACTGATTTATTGATTTCCACCTACTATAAAATATTTTTTAGTAGCATATAATATTTTAAAGTAATTTTTGGATCTGAAAAAATACATTAAGGGTAAAATTGCAGTCAGCCTGCTAACACACTGGGTACAATTGAAAAAATATTTTAAGGGGTTAAAGGTAATAAAAATTATTTTAGGATGAGAAGAAAGATTTAAAAAATATTTTAAGATATTAGATACGTCACAGACGGCCCTGATTATTTTTGTATCAATGACTCAGATCTTTCCCTTAAACAAAACTGTGTCGTTTTGATGATGAGAAATTTTTTTCTCATCACACTGATAAGTCGAAAATGCAAACGTGGAAAAAGATCTGCAAGGTAGAGGAATGATAAGAGAAACAAAAAGAAAAATGACATATAAGTAAATTTATAGCATTTTATTATCCTATATTCCTCCTATAGTCCAACATGGAATTTTGTATATTGAACACCTTTATATATTTTGTAAACTGGAGATCTGGAGCCGCCTGAGGTCTATGAGCTGAACAACATTTCTTTCATTGAAAAAATCAATCGTATTACATATGAGGACTATGTATTTATACACTCAATACACACTGAGGCAGGCCCAATACATTTGGCCCAGTTACATAACTATACAAAAGCTATCCTAACTATTACACACCGAATCTCAACACTCCCTTCAAGTTAAGTTGGGGGTCATACAAATCTATATCTCCTAACTTGCTAAGCATCTTATCCTGCACTTCCTTACCTACTGCCTTAGTCAAGATATCTGCTTCTTCGCTATAAGAATGAACATGCTGCAATGCAATAACTTTTTCTAAAATCTTTTCTTGAACAAAATGAAGAGATATCTCTATATGCTTGGTTCTCTCATGGAAAACCGAATTCGAAGCAATATGCAAGACAACTTTATTATCACAATATACATTAACAGGAGTTAAACGCTCATAACCAATTTCTTTGAGCAGTCCAACTGCCCAAACAACTTTAGCTATTGTAGATCCCAATGCCCGGTACTCCGATTCAGCTGAAAACTTTGAAACGGTTTGTTGTTTCTTAGTCTTCCATATTACAAGTGAACCACCAAGCTTGAGAATGTATCTTGTAACTGATCTTCTCGTCGTTTCCATGCTCCCCAATCAACATCACAGAAGCATTCTAACGTAGTGGTGCCTTCACTAGTGCAAAATACTAATTTAGCTACATGATTTTACATCAGTTACTTAAAGAACCGAAGTGATAATTCATGTGACATAATTTTACTTCTGTTTTACGTGTAACTGACGCCGTAATGTACAATATGACATCAGTTACTTGAAGAACAGAAGTGATAATTCATGTAACATACATTCGCTTCTGTTTTAAGTGTAATTGACGCCGTAATATACAATATGACATCAGTTGTATAGTCAACTGATGTCGTAATTAAGATGCTATAATAATAATAATTATGGGATCAGTTTATTGAGCACCATAAGCCATAATTAATATAAAGTTTTGGAATTTACTTGTGAAATAAATAAATTTAAAATATAACATGTCATAATTGTAATTAAATACTATAAATAATTTTTTCCAAAATATAATTATATTCACTAGTACAAAATACTAATTTAACTACACGATTTTGTATTAGTTACTTGAAGAATAGAAGTGATAATTCATATAACATAATTTCGCTTCTGTTTTACATGTAACTGACGCTATAAGGTACAATATGGCATCAGTTACTTAAAGAACGGAAGTAATAATTCATGTGACATAAGTTTGCTTCTGTTTGAAGTGTAATTGATGCAGTAATGTACAATATGGCATCGGTTGTATATTCAACTGATGTCGTAATTAAGATGCTATAATAATAATAATTATGGAATCAGTTTAGTAAGCACCAGAAGCCATAATTCATATAAAGTTTTGGAATTTAATTGTGAAATAGATAAATTTGAAATATAACATGTCATAACCATAATTAAATATTGTAAATAAATTTTAAAAAATATTTTTTCCCAAAATATAATTATATTATAGTTATATTTTAAATAACTTTTTTTAAGTGGGTTATTTATAGCTCAGGACCATCTGATAGAGATTAGTGAACTTCTTTTAACTACTTAACTATACCTAGTTAATTTTTAAAAAAATGGATGATCAATTTATAGGTGGAACTTGACCCATAATTTAATTTATTTATTGAGCTTACTTATAGCATCGGGTCTTATAGGAAACCAAGACCTTAATTATAACCCATATGGCTCTAAGGAAATCTTAAAAATATATTAACTATTTTTTTTCTAAAGAAAACGAAATATTGCGTCGATTCCCACTCCACCTGACGCCCTAATGCCTTCAACAAAAACCTCTACTACTCTGCTAACTTCACGGCTTCTTTATGAATTTCGCTCTAGCTCTGCTAACTTTGCAACTTCCCTTCATCACTGTTGACGCAGCAGCTTCAAGATAGAGCACTACAAAAAAACACTCAATTTCCGACAGAATTTGCTACGGAATTTTTTCGTAGCTAAATTTGTCACGGAATTAACCACAAAAAAGTTCTATGGCTAAATTAGCCACGGAATTACATCGCAAATTTTGCGGAAAATTTTTTTGCCACGGTGCCATGGAACTTTTCCGTGGCACACTCCGTCGCAAAATTTATAAAATTTTATATTAAAAATAATATTATAAAATTAATTATTAAATAATTTTAATTAAAAATAAAATATTATTATTAATGAATAATTTATATTATTTATTGATACTATATTTAAAATTTTTGACTAAAATAATATTTTTAATATTATTATATTAGTTATTATTTAATTTTATTTAAAAATAAATTATTATTTATTAATATTATATTTATCATTTTATATTAAAAATAATATTTATAATATTAAATTATTTGTTATTAATTAATTTAAATTAAAAATATATTTAAATTTAGAAAATTGATTAAAATATAGTTATAAAAATATTTATTAAATATTTTAAATTTATTGAATTTGAAATTAATTAATCATAAATATATAAATATTTTTTTGGAATTTTTATTTATTTTACTTTATTTTTAATAATATTATATATATTATTAATTTTATATTATGATAATATTATATATATAACATTATGTAATAAAATAACGCAGGTTCATCTTGGCGCAACTGGCAAAGGCTTGAGCGTGAAGGCACCAGGAGCATGAGGTCACGGGTTCGAACAGGAAGGGAGGCATTTTCAAGATTTAAGAGGCGCAGACACGTGGCAGCTCTCGGAGGTGACACTTGGCTCACTTCGAGGAGGGACACGTGGTGCACTGCAAGGAGGGTGGACATGTGGCAGTGTAAGGAGGAGACACGTGGCTGAACCAACGATGAGGTGGCCTCCTACGGACGTGATATGTGGTATTTGAAAATTTTAAAATAAAAAAATATCCATTAGATTTGAAAATTCATTTGTCACACATCTATTATGGCGTCAGTTTAGTTATAATGCGAAGCCATAATATATTCATTTACGGCGACATATCTTAAGCAAGTGACGCCATAATATATATTTTTCGCTACGGCTAATTCCGTTACACCCTAAATACTGTGGCGAAAATGTAATTTTAACTGATGCCAAATTAACTTTTTGCACTAGTGCTTCTCGACTAATAAGCACTCCAACTCCAGGGCTTTGCTTTAAGTACCACAATACATGCAAAGTAGCTCTTATACTTTATGGGTTAGTGCATAAATTGGCTCAAGACCTACACAGAGAAGCAAATATCAGGCCTAGTAGCAGTTAAATCGATTAACTTACCTACTAGTCAACGATATCTTTCCAGATCATTAAACAGAGCCTCCTTCTTGTGCTTCCTTCCTTATATGCTGACAGTTTGAGTGTGGTAGCCATGGGTATTGAGAATGGTTTGCAACCACTCATTCTAGTTTCTGCAAGCAAATCCAAGACATATTTTCGTTGTGAAAGCACTATACCTTTTGCTGACTTAGCCACTTCAATACCAAGGAAATATTTCATTATTTCCAAATTCTTGATTTCAAAATTGCTATGCAATAAATCCTTCACTTCTTGAACTCGTATCTTTGAACTATCAGTGATGTGAACACCTTATTTTGTCTGGGCCTCACTCAAAAATTAAAAAACTAATAAAAAAAATAAAAGAAATTCCTCTTACTGATGATGATTGGTGTCTAAATTGGCAATCATCATTAAAGGGAAAATTAAAAAATAAATAAAAAAAATCCTCCCACTGATGATGATCAGTGTCCAAATTGGCAATCATCATTAAAAAGAAAAAAATGAAAATAAAAATTTTAAAAAAAATCCTCTCATTAATGATGATTAGTGTCCAAATTGGCATTGTCATTCATTAAAGAAAATATATATATATATATATATATATAAGTGTCTCCCATTTATAGGTTTAAATTAGGAAGTTGCATGTAGGGAAAATATAAGAAAATAAATAAAAAATGAAAATACAAAATAAAAAAATCTCTCATTTATGTTGATAAGTTTAAATTAGGAAATTACTTATGGGAGAATAAAAAAAATTAAAAAAACGAAAAGGATCTCCATTAATAGTGATTAGGTCAAGCTAGGAAGTTTTATTAATATAAAATAAAAAAAATTTAAAAAAAATCTCCATTGATGGTGATTGGGTCAAATTAGGTAGTTTTCAATATAAAAGACAAAAAACATTTCAAAAATGAAAATTCAAAAAAGAAGGAGCATTAATGAAGAAAACCCTACCTTAAGACTTTAAATAGGGGTGCAAGGGTTGAAGCAAAACACAAGAATTTTAGGAGAGCAAGACACAAAAAAAAATTAGGATAGCAAAGACACAAGAATTTGAGAAGAATTTTGGGAGAGCAAGGAAGAAAGGTAAAGTGCTAATTTGATTTCTCATTTCATTGCTCCTTCTTATTCTTTCACGAGTTTTGAGAATTATAAATTTGTTGGAATAACCTAGTATTCTTCATGACATGTCTAGATGCTTGCCGATGAACATATCCATGAGATTGAGGCACTTACATACAAAGCTCTAGGCTTGTTTTTATTTGGTTTCCTTCTATCTTTATTGAATGCTCAAGTGTGCTCCCAATCATAAGATATTGCTATATTTAAACCCATTACTTTGCTGAAAGTTATTTTTGTAGTGATATTTTGATGGTTGAAATGATTGCATGCTCCCTCCTCTAATACTAACACGTCATATTGCAATAAAGCCTTTTTTGTTTTGATAGGTCCTCACACTTTGTGACTCTTATATGCTTGACCGAATTTGATCTCTTGCCCCTAATATATGCTTGTCAGAATTGAAGGGATTTATAATTAAGATGGATAAAAGAAAATGCAATGAATAGTGTGTTGATCTACCCATGTGGTTTTCTCATCTTGTTTGTTTGAATAGCTTTCAAGGATAAAAGATATGCATAAGTCTCCTCACATTTGGCTTCCTTTTCTTTTAACTTGTGCTATTTTTTTCTTTATCCCTTTCTTAGGTTCTCTTTCAAAAAAATAAAAATATTTTAACACATTTTTATAAATGAAAATAAAATGGAAAAACTCTCTTTCATGCAAAAAATAAAAAATTGCTTTCATAAATAAAAAACATAAACCAAATAAAAAATTATTTTCTCCAATAAATTAAAGGAACTTTTCCCTTAAAAAACACAAACAAAGTGACACACATATCTACCCCCGAACTACGAGGGCTTTGATTCTTCTAAAGGGTATATAGGCCCTACGTTTTCATCCTAGGTCAAGTCCAAGTTTTTAAATAAATATATTTTCTCCCTTATTTTTATTTTTATTAGTCTTACTTTATTTCTTTTTGTAAATATGATTTTTTATCTCTTTTTAGGTAATTATAATAAAATTAAAGGCCATATTCATTTTTAAATAATTAGTTTAGGGTAACCATTCTTATGAATGAGTGTTGTGGGGTGCCTAACACCTTCCCCATACACAATCAACTCCCGAACCCTAAATGGTTTTTGCAAATCAGTTTCATTTTCAAAAAAGGTTTCCAAAATTATCCTTTTTTAAAATTTTGGTGGCGGCTCCATATTTTTCAAATTTTGGGTGTTACAGCTTAGTGACTCCACTGGGGATGGTTTGAGAGTCAAACCCATTTAAGTTAAGTGTTTAAGAATAATATGGCCTTAATTTTATTTTAATTACCCTTTTTTTATTATTTGTTTTTATTTATGAAATTATTTATTTATTTATTTATTTTCTCTATCTATCTTGTGATCTGTTTAGCAGATAAGGGTTAGGTATAACTTAGACCCACAGGTTGGTATACTCTCCACACACATTGAACACATACACTATTATCCTCACACACATTTTGGGCCCTATACCCGGGTTTGTGAGTTTCTCAGGTGAGCGAAAGTTTCTAGCGGTCTCCTTGTGGGGTTTTTAGAACCCCCTGAGGTTATTGTGAAGACTTCATCCTAGCTGTTACTCACACTATCAAAAAAACGTGATTGAGTAGCGGTTAAAAATGGATATTAGTAGCGGTTTTAACCGTTATAAACAACATTGGTAGCGGTTAATAAAACCGCTACTAAATCGTATGTTACAACCGGTTTTGTAGCGGTTATCTAAAACCGCTACTCAAGGAAAATAATCACTACTTCCTTTGTAGCGGTTGAACCAAACCGCTACAACATTCCCAGAAGCTACTATTTTTTTTAGAGATATTTGTAGCGGTTATATAACCGCTACAAATATAAAAAATTAAAATTTTCAGGCGGGAAAAGAAAAATGAAATTTTTTTTCTATTTTGTAGTGGTTAATAAACCGCTACTAATTTAAAATTTTTATAAAATTAGTAGCGGTTGTAGAACTGCTACTAATTTCATGAAAATTCAAAAAATGCGCCAAAAAATTAATTTCGATTTAAAAAGGCGCGTTAATTAGTAGCGGTTTAATAACCGCTACAAAAATAAAGAAAATTAAGAAAAAAATACGATCATTTGTTTCTGTTTTTTTAATATTAAATTAAATAGTTTATTTTTTTTAGTAATTTATCTAATTTAATTAGCTTATTATTCAATAGTTTAACTTATTTATAAATTAAAAGGAATAATTTAATTTAGTTGGATAAGTATAAAAATTGTATTGATAATATTATTAAGAATACGTAGGTAATAAGGAACTATTATGTTGTTTACTATAATGTAATTGCGTATGAAGTTGGAAAAAAAATTGTGTATGAAAAATAGATAAAAATGAGATAAAGCTCTGAAATATTTGGAAAAAAAATAGTGAGAATAAATTTTATGCGAAGGAAAGAAGTATTGAAAAAAAAATTAAAAAAACTTGTTACCATATTTGATTGTATTGTTCAGCTCCTCAACTCATACAAAAAAATTTGTAAATGAGAGAAAATGAAATAAGGGTAAGGTGAAAAGAAATGGGAGAGTGTTTGAAATGAGTTGTGGTAAGGGTATTTATAGGGATCCACATACCATTTTGTAGCGGTTAATGTATCCATTTTGTAGCGGTTTTTAGTTAGTAGCGGTTATTTTTATTTTTGTAGCTGTTTTTAATTAGTAGCGGTTATTCTTCATTTTTGTAGCAGTTTAAGAACCGCTACAAATATTATTTTATTTTATTTTAAAATTTTTTTAAAGATAAAAACATAATTTGAATTTGATTACTCATCCTCGCCATCCCTACAAAAATTATGTAGAAAAATTATTGTTAGATATGTATTATTAAATTTAAAAAATTTAATTTAAATGATGTGGACTTAAAAAAACTCACCGCAATAGAGGTAAATTGTCATCGCTTTCAGGGAAGTAGTTTTCAAAATCAGCTGGTTGAAATGGCTCACTCTCGTAGGCGATGTTATCACCTTCACCTATGTCGTAAAGGTCTCATGGCTTTAAATGAACAACCATGTGCCAATCCCTATGCCTCTCGTCCTCGACATAATAAACCTGATGTGCCTCTGAAGCAAGAATATATGGCTCATCATCTTGAGAAATACCAGTATGAATCGGCTATGAGAAATTGACTGATGTGATCCCTAAGTCGTCAGTTGTCAGTCCCCGAGAAGTAGTGGTATTTGCCCACATACACTTGAACAGCGTCACGGTGAAACGACCTTGATAATTAAGTTCGACCACATCAAGAAGCTTGCTATAGTAAGGGACGCCTCCGAACTGCATGTTGGCGTCACTGCTGCTTGCATAACTCCTTGTGCCAAATGTGCCATAAACACCTGAATTCTGAGTTTGCAATCCTTGATCCCGTGAAACCATGCAAAACTTAAAACCATTGACATTGTATGCTGTAAACCTTTTTGCATGATCAAGAGGGCTGATTGCGAGAGTTCTGAAATCTGGTGAGTGTGGGTTGTGGTCATTTAGTAATTTGCAAGCAAACCAACTCGGGAATTCTTTGTAGACCTTTTTGTCAACTTCCGAGGATGTTTGTGTACGGATCCTGAGTTGATGCTTAACATGACTTCTGAATTCCCTGCAAATAATAATGGAAAGGCGATAGTGAAATGAAAGTGAAAGATGTTACGAAAGATATAGAATAACATGTGAGTGTACAATTCTTACTATATGAAAGGTTCAACTTGAGTGCAATTAATCAAGACATGTCTATGTGCTTGCAACTTCTCAGTTGCCATTAGTTTGAAGTTCTCAGTTCCTCCAACTGGTTTACCAACATAAGGGATAAATTCTCCTAATGTTGGCGCAGGTTCAGGACAATCGTCAACACGATGTGGGCGGTTGAAAGCCGTCTCAAGGTCATCAAAGTACCTTGAACAAAAATACAGCACCTCATCCCCTATATAACCTTAAGCTATAGAACCTTCTAGCCAAGCTTTATTCCTTACGTAAGATTTTAATTTCCCAAGGAACCTACGAAGTAAAGAAGAGAAAATTGATACTAAATGCTAAAAAGGATTACTAGCAAACATAAAATACGGAGAATAAAGCACATATTTAAAATGAGTACCTCTCAATCGGATACATCTATCGATATTGTACTGGTCCAGTGAGCTTTGTTTCATGAACGAGGTGGACTGTCAGGTGAACTATCACAGTAAAAATGGATGGAGGAAAGATCATCTTCAAATGACAAAGCGTAAGAATGATTTTTAGATTACAGCTGATTGAGCTCCTCAACGATCAAAACCTTAGAACACAACTTCTGAAAGAAAGAACAAAGTTCTACCAAAACGATGAAAACATCAGGAGGAAGTGCATTCTTTATAGCTAGAGGGAGTAACTGCTGCATAAGAACATGTGAGTCATGACTCTTCAGGCCAGCAACCTTTCGAGCCTGCAAGTCAACACATCGAGAAATGTTGCTTAAATACCCATAAGGAACTTTTAATTTCTTCAAAGTCGTGAGGAAGACTTCCTTGTTCAGTTTTGTGAGGGTAAACTTTGCCAGTTGAAATTTGTCATGCTCATCTGGTCAATCGTCTTCACGAACTCCCATATTGCGTAAATCTTTCCTCTCTTGAAGGTGATTTTTTATCTTACCGGGTTCGTTAAGCAACGTATATAGTACATTATCGCAAACATTCTTTTCAATGTGCATGACATCAAGACTGTGGCGAAGTAAATTAGATCTCCAATATGGAAGAGTAAATAAAATACTTATCTTTTTCCACTACTGAGGCGCCAAAGTCCTGCGCGTCTTTTGGTGAGTTTGTGCTTAATCATCACTTTTTCCAAATTCGAAGTCAACATGCTAAAGCTGCTGTAAGATATCTGTACCGGACAAAGTCTGAGGTGGTCCTCTTTTTTTGGTTTCCTATTGAAGCGATTCCGTTGCAATATGAACTTATGCCTTCCATCGAGAAACCTCTGATGCCTCATAAAGTACCACTTTCGGCTGTGGGGAAGGCGAAATCCAAGAAAATTTTCAATTCGTACAAATATTTTGGAGAATTGCACGGCAACCTGATCCATGACTTATCCATAGCTGCTAGTGAGAGAGAAGAAAGAATAGTGAAGAAGATGAGCGAATAGAGAATGACGAATGCCTGAAACCTTATATTCTAAAATTTCAACGTTTAATATTTTGTTGTGGTTAAAAAACCGCTACACTAATCGCTATGGTAGTAAACATTTGTAGCGGTTATATGTATAAAATCGCTACTAATTTTCAAGCAGTTGGAAATTTGCACAAAGTGGGGGAAAATTCAAAATTGAACAGTTGAGTATTTGTAGCGGTTATATGTATAAAATCACTACTAATATAAAAGCCGTTGTAAATAAAATTGAAGAATTGGTTTTAAACTTGTAGCGGTTATACATAAGTAACCGCTACAAATAAATTATATTTGTAGCAGTTATACAATAAAACCGCTACAAATATAACAAAATTTTATTTGTAGCGGTTTTGTTGTAAAACCGCTACAAATATATATATATATAATTTATTTTTTTTAAGGTTTACAAATATAAATAATATTATTACAATTAATTCATAAATTCAACAACGCGGTCTAAGAATATAAATATAACTATGGTAAACGCAATAAGAATTTAAGTTCTGAAATAAAAAATTATATATATATATATATATATATATTTACAAATGTTTCAACAACAAATAAAAAAAAAGATGTCCTAAACTAAGTAGCTGGGGGCTGATCATCTGGTGCTCCCTCAGGTGCTACTGGATCGGGCCGCTGGGCAGAGTTAACCACACCATCATCATCAACAGGAGGAGGAGGAGGAGGAGGAGGAGTAGTCTGGATGACGAACCGAGGGACAGGCGGAACCTCTAGATACTGCTCGTCCGGGAATAGGCGACTCCATCTGCGCTCGAGCATGTTGTTCGTGACATCACCCCACTACCTCTGCTAAGCGTAGATCAAATCAGCATGCTGCTGCATCTGCTGCTGCTGCTGAGCCACGGCAGCCTGTGTCAGCTCCAAATTTGACCGCAGCTGCTCAACAGACTTATCCCTTGGACGTCTGACCCCTCTAGAGCTGCCAGCCTCAAAGGCGGCACTCCTGCTGTAGACCATGCTAGGTCTGGTGCCTATCCCCATCCCCCGCACTATTCTGGGGTGCTTAACCTGACCCAGATCCGCCTTCAAAGGAGCCGTCGGGTCTACTGACCCCTATGACTCCTCGGCCTGGGTCTCTCGCAGCTCGTTCAGGAAGCAGTTGAACAGGTGACCCCCATTGTCAATGGGCTGGTCCGTGCCCTCATCCCATGGCACTAGAACTCGCAATGTCTGGTCTATGCTGTTCAGACCGGCCACGTCCAGCCTCCTCGTTGACACATTCCCCTGCTCATCTGCATAATTTACAGCACGTTAGATAAATTGTAATTCAAATTTAACATTTTGAATTTATTAAATAAAAAAATTTATTTACCTTGGACCTGCACCTCAAACCCTGTGGACCGTGAAGACGACCCTCGTGGGTTGTTCTGCTCTCAAGCCTCCTTCTTATCGAGGAACTGCTCCATCTCCCTGATCTCAATCGGGATGTTGAAGTCCTCCGCGTCATAGTCCTTAACGCTAATATCTGCCTCCCCCAAATCAGGCACCTCTGGTACGGTCGTCTCCTGTGGGATCGTCTGCGGTGCCTGTAGTAGGGGCGACTCCAGTGGGGGGATGGGCTGAAATGCCGCGGTTGCCCTCCCTCCGCGCTGTCCCCTCCCTCTACCCCCTGCTCTCCTATTGCCACCCTGCAAAATCGGTATGGGGACCTCAGGCGCCTTCCCCTATCCTCTCTTGAAGCCATATCAACTGTAAAAATTCAAAAAAAAATATTTTAGTCACATTATTATACAAAAATATAATAAAAATATAAATATAAATAAAATACGTCTTATCAACGTACCTCAAGTACAAATACTGAGAAATACTGCAGTAAAAACTCTTTCACAGACGTCTGAACGATCAAATCTAAAAGAAAACACTCAGAGAAACTTCATGAAACAAAATGAGCAAATGGAAGAATGGAGAAGGCAGCGTGTATATATAGGCCACAAATTTGTAGGGTTATTATAATAACCGCTACATAAACCGCTACAAAGCACTTAGGGCGGCTTAAATTTGTAGCGGTTTTCCAATAACTGCTACAAAGTACAAAGACTTTTGAAGTTCTGTAGCAGTTATGGTATAGAACCGCTACAAATTTGGAGACCTCTGAAATTCTGTAGTGGTTAGAACCTTATAACCGCTACAAATACATGACGTTTGGAATTTTGTAGTGGTTTAGTTGGTCAAACCGCTACAAATAACCGCTACACTGTTGGCGCATCTTGGTCGTGCCATGTGGCAGGAATATTGTAGCGGTTTTAATTTATTAACCGCTACAATTGAACCGCTACAAGTTTTGGAGGGAAATTCGCGCCATATTTGTAGCGGTTTTTTCTACCTAACCGCTACAAAAAAACGTTGCCAATCTGTCGCGCTACTTGGCGCATAGCTTGCCGCTACAAATTTATAGCGGTTTAGGTTAAAACCGCTACAAATATTAAAATTTGTAGCATTTTTAAATAACCGCTACAATTCCACTACTACGAAATGCCATTTTTTTGTAGTGTCATTTGGGGAGGTTGATCCATATAGGGTATTTAGAACCCCTGAAGGTCAATTTTGTCAAATGGGGTCTTCATCTTTACGATGGGGGTAGTTAGGAGACCTTTATCTGTGAGAATTAGAACAAACTTAAAACCATTGCACTTATTGGTGGAAATTATCAACCGACCCAATTAATTAGTACCTGACTTTCTTTGGATAGATACCCCCAACCTAGGGTTATTCCTAAAATAGGACATTGGGGGGTATATATTTATTTATTGTTGATAATATTATTTGTCATCCATGCATAATTAAGAAAATCCCTACAATCAAGTGGCTAATTGTCACTTCACTTGAGTCCGTATCTAGCATCACTCCTCATATAGATATATCATAAGGAAGGTGTAAGCATTATATAGCCAACTTTAACCTAAGGGTTTATGACCCTAAAAGACTATGAGCTCACTACATATATCATGTTAGAAAATATCTCAATGAGAGATAACTCTTTTATAGCTTGAGAAGCATCTTTACATCATTCATTGGCCTTTTAACTTCATTTGATATAGGCATTGGACATAATCATCATTTTTAAAACCCTTAGCCGCGTGTTGGCCTGGGCCATTCATAGGTTAATGGGCATTTCATTTTCCATATGAGATAATGAATCTCTTGAGGAAGTGGAGTTCTTTTTCTCAATGTCTACCCATATCAAAACTGGAAGTACAAGTCATCACTCTTTTATTTATCATAAGGCATCCTTGCATAATTCATTTACATTTAGCTTCATTTGTTATGGGCCTTGGATATAATCATCATTTTTTAAAACCCTTAGCCGCGTGATAGCATGACTCATTCGCAGGTTAATGGACACTTCATTCTCCCTATGAGGTAACGGATCTCTTAAGGAGGTGGGGTTCTTTTTCTCAATGTCCATCACTTATAGAAAAACTTAAAGTACATGTCATCACTCTTTTATGTCTCATGAGGCATCCTTGTATCTTTCATCAGCATTTAGCTTCATTTGATATGGACCTTAGACATAATCATCATAACTAAAACCCTTAGCAGCGTGATCGCCAGGGCTATTCGCAGGTTGATGGGCACTTCATTCTCCTTATAAGGTAATAGACCTCTTGAGGAGGTGAAGTTCTTTTTCTTAATGTCCATCACCCATATTAAAACTTGAGTACAAGTCATTACTCTTTTATGTCTCATGAGGCATCCTTGCATTAATTATTGGCATTTAGCATCATTTGATGTGGGTCTTGGACATAATCATCATTTCTAAAACCCTTATCCGCGTGATGGCCTAGTCTATTCGCAGGTTAATGGGCATTTTATTCTCCCTATGAGGTAATAGATCTCTTGAGGAGGTGGAGTTCTTTTTCTCAATGTCTATCACTCATATCAAAACTAGAAGTACATGTCATCACTATTTTATGTTTCGTGAAGCATCCTTACACCATTCATTGGCATTTAACTTTACTTGATATAGGTCTTAGACATAATAAACATCATTAAATAAGGAAGTAAAAAGAGGTGAAATAAGCATGTAAATAAAAATAAAAAATGAAAATAATAATACAGTCATATCTTTAGTTAATAATGCTTGCATATAATATCTTTCCTACTATTAAAAAAACAGAGAGAGAATATCCTTCCTTAAAAATGACTTCATTTACCCTTGTCCATGTCATCCCTCCTTCACATAAATGGTTGTTCCTTATTCCTGATGCGAGGCTAAGACTTTTGTCTCTCTTCACTTTCTGAGAGTATTATTCTTAATTGAAGGAAACAGTTAAGGGTCTCAAAACTTGTTTTGTACAAGTTACTTGTATCGGGGTGATATCATACTATGAAGAAGCTTAGTTTTGCAAATGACTCGACCCCACCTTAATGAGGCTAGTTTTAAAGGATAAATTGTTTAACTTGGATGCAATGTGATGATGATTACACAAGCCATGTGAAGATTTGAGCCTATTGATATGATTTCATTTTCATATGTGTATCACTTATCCTTTACCCAATCTAGAACTTGGCATATATCTTGTTTGAGGTCAGATTTGATGTTCATTTACTTGATATAGAGAGGACCAAGGCATTCATTTTTTATCAAAAAAGCCAAACAACTACCTTACATGATAGCTATTTGAGCTTATGTGATATTCCTTTCCTATCCCTTAGTATGCAAAAAACCTCTAATATGTTCTTTACCTCTTCTTCAAGTTTCCTTTTCCTTTATAAGAGGACTCAATCTTCTTAATTAGAAGAGCATGTGTACACTCTAAAAATTGTTAAAGCTATGAGGTGAATCTTGTTGAAAAATGAATAGTTGAAAGAAAAGACGAAAAAAGAAAAGAAAAGAAAGCTTGCTAAATTGAAAACCCATAAGGGCAGCTTAGACAAAAGTTAGAGCAGATAAAAAAAAAGAAAAGAAAAAAGCTCACTAAGTCAAAAACCCGTAAGGGTAGCTTAGACAAAAGTTAGAGCAGAAAAAAAAAAAGATAATGCAAAAAGCTCGCTAAGTTGAAAACTCGAAATGGCATCTTAGGCAAAAGTTAGAGCAATAAAAAAGAAAAGAAAATAGAAAAAAAATCAAAAGAGCGATTGGCAAATACTAAGGGAAACATGAAAATAGCTTTCTTTAGTTCTTCTTTTGTTTTAAGGTCTTTGGAGTGTACACTTGCTTGTTTGGTTATCATGAGTATCTACTTCGGTCCTTAGATATCATTCATCTTCTACTCAATATTCTTGGTTATGTGAGTATATGCACATTCTTACAATTTTTGAGGCCATCAAGGTAATCTGGTTGTAAGGCTGCTCTCTTTTGGATATTTAAAAAACAAGAAGAAAAAGAGGGGGGGAAAGAAAAGAAGCTCACTGAGTTGAAAACCCATAAGGGCAGCTTAGGCAAAAGTTAGAGGGGAAAAAAAAAGAAAAGGCAAAAAGCTAGCTAAGTTGAAAACCCGAAAGGGTAGCTTAGGCAAAAATTAGAACAACAAAAAGAAAAGAAAATAGAAAAAAAAAATCAAAAGAAAGTGATGACTCCCTATTTTTAGATAATCTTGAGACATATTTTAATATATTTAGGAGTCATCTATAATAAATCAGAGGGATTTTAATTAGATTTTGATAAGATACCGATTTGAAGAGATTTCAT
Source organism: Inga oerstediana (assembly GCA_963210345.1). Lineage (NCBI taxonomy): Eukaryota > Viridiplantae > Streptophyta > Magnoliopsida > Fabales > Fabaceae > Inga > Inga oerstediana. The sequence continues at coordinate 11,370,878 of OY723404.1, read as the reverse complement.
GATAAATATCAAATTCTTAATAAAATAATGATAAAAAAATAATAATTTAATAATATGAAAAAAAAAGATTAAAATAAGATAAAGATATTTCAGATTTGATTATTATTATTATCACCATTATTTTAATATTTCAATTTTTTTCTTCCAATATGCCTCTAGATGACGTATGTGGGGGAGTATGTGATAATACATTAACATTAACATCCCAAAGGCTACACACAGCGCAGCTGAACATAAAGATATATCATATCTTGAAAAGATTTGCAACGTGGGGCTCACAGCAAACACAAGGAAATAACCTAAAGTACATCTATAAAAAGGCAAGCTGAGACGGAGAAAGGACACAGATAGCTGAGACGCACAGACACAGAGCCCGGACGCGAGACAAAACCAAGAAGAGCATAGACGAGAAGAAGCAGAGTTTTAAGGAGCTGGGGCTTGAAGATTCAAAGAGATTTGGAGCTTTAAATTTGGTTTTCCATTAATTTTCTTCTCTCTTTTTCTTAGTTTCTAATATGAACCGAATTATTATTTATGGTTTTAATTTGTTGATGAACATGAGTAGCTAATTTTCTCGTTCTAGGATTTTCTTGAACCTATTTATGGATTGAATTATTTAATTACTCTCTTTTTGCATCGAATAAATTTTTGTATTGATTTTATCTTGCTCTTAATGTCTCTAAATGCCTGATCACCATTTAGTTGTTTTGTTCAATTAAATTAATCTTGAGAAAGATAATTTAAGTGTAGAACTTGGGTAAAATCATGTTAGACTTGAAGTTTAGATATATTAAACGGATGGTTTGTTAGTATCATAGAGATATAGTTACTAACCTAGCATTGTCAGATTAAGATTGGTGTTTAAAGTTAGTCCTTATAAATTAATACAAGAGATTGATTAGTTTATTAGGATAAATATTTGATTTTGACTCGAGAGAGCGTTATCAAATGTTTTTGAATCTTAGGCAAATACATATCTTCGTTTGATTGCTTATTGAGGGTAAATTAATTGGTTCATGAAATAAATAGGGGATAGATAATCCTAGGTTCCTCCTGTCTTGAAGTTTTTGATTTAATTAATTAATTTTTAAGTATAGAATTTCTTTCAAAAATATTCTCACTTAACCTGATTGATAACTTAATTGAGATAATTAATTCATTTTTGTCATAGTCCTTGTGGGAACGATCTTTTTATATTACTTGCGACCCGTACGCTTGCAGTAAAGCTCGACGGCTAACAGAAAGATGGGCAAATTATAAGGGAAACATGGAAAGAGCTTCCTTCATTTCTTCTTTTGTTTTAAGGCCTTTAGAATATACACTTACTTTACTATATGTTTGGTTCTTATTTCCCTTAGTTATCATGAGTACCTACTTCGATTCTTAGATATCCTTTATCTATTACTCAAGATACTTTTGTTTCTAAGAGCACCTTATCTTCTTGATTAGGGAAGTATGTGTACATTCCTACAATGTTTGAGGCCGTCAGGGTAATCTGGTTATAAGGTTGCTTTCTTTTAGATATTTTAAAGTTTGAAAAGTGGCTAAAAATAATGAAAATCAAAGAAATAGTTGAAAAAAAGAGAAAAAAAAGAATAGGAAAAAAACTTGCTAAGTTGAAAACCCGAAAGGGTTATTTAGGCAAAAGTTTGAGGAAAAAAATGAAGAAGGAAAGGAAGAAAAATCAAAAGAAATGAACAAATACATAAGAACAAGAATATGATATTCTTCATCTTTTCTTCACCCTTTGTTTGTACCCCAAGCCCATATAAAAAGTCCTTGTGATCTATGCTAGCATATGACTCTTTTAGTGATGAAAAACTTAGATTATTTCCAAGCTTATAGAATAGGAATTGGATAATTTGGATATAAAGAGAAAACACTAACCCTCAAAACACTGAGTGGTGAGAGTAAACACTATACTTGGTGAGGAAATCGTTGGGGTATTGTGTTCTTGTTAAACCTTTTACTTGGATACTAGCTAATTTGAGGTGGGTAAGATGATTTAGATGCATTGATATATCTCTTTATCCTCTATGTTTTAATTCCTAAGATTTCATGACCAGATATAAACACCTTATTAGGCTTCTTGAGCTATGCTCATATGTCTTTTATTAAGCATTTAGGCCTAAGGAATTCTTCCATTCCAATCATTTTCTACCCCAAATATAGCATGTGAGCCTTTCTTAGTTTTATTACTTCACATTTGTGACATTACCTTCCATCTATTTAACTTTCAATAAAGGGAACTAAGTTAAGATTTGGGGCTTCTCCTCAATTCTGTTGCTTCATCCATTTCTCAGGATAACATTGACATTGTTAAATGAAGTTTTAAAAAAAGATTATGCAAGCATTAAAGATAAAGATAGACAAAAAAAAAAGATTCTTGTAGACTAAGGAAAGAAAGTTGAATATCCAAAATTTGGCTTACTGTTCAAAAGTCCTTTCTTTTATCAAGAGTCAGCACTAAGTTATGCCCAAAGAAAAATTGTAATATCTTATCATATTGGGAAAACCTTTCTTGCATTGGGCTTTGCATTAATCATACCCTTACCACACTTAACATGTATTGCATGCCATTTTGGGGGGCAAATTGGGAATTAATTTTTCAACCAAAGAGACTTCTATTAATATTATGTCATACACTGCCTTGAAATGTGCTTTTGCTAAGGCTGAGGCAAACCTATAAACTTCTCAACAAGAGTCATAATAGCCTAAACAAAAATGGTATCCTATATGAACTAGTTAGTCAAAGGGTTTTGAATAGGACTGAGGTTAAAGCGGGGGCAATATCATTGGTTAGGTAGCTTTTCATCAGTTTTATCATCCACATCCTTATCATCATCATTTCATAATTTCCATTATCATCTTTATCATGATCATCTTCATCTCCTTATTATCATCCTCATCCTTATTAGCCCTTCATCATTTTCATCATCAGCATCATCCTTATTTCATCATTTCCTTATTATAATCATCATTATCATCATTAGCATTATCATTATATTTATCATCATCGTTAGGATTTCATCATCATTATCATCATCATTATTTGTGTCATCACCTTCATTATAACCTCACTATTATTATAATCTCCTTGTTATCATAGCTATCACCATCCCATCATCATTGTTGTTGTCATCCTCATTAGGATTTCATCATCACTACCATCATCATTATCAGTGTCATCACCCTCATTATGATCATCTTCATCTTCACCATTATCATAATCTCCTCATAATCATGGTCATCATATTCCTCTTCATCATCATTGCCATCATTAGTGTCATTATCATGTTTAAGGTCATTGCATGCTTAGTGTCACATCACCACCACCATTATCATTATCATTTATGACTTCCTCATTGGGACTTCATCTTCTTCATCATTAGTGTCATTATCATATTTGGGTCATTACGTGTTTAGTGTCGCGTCATCACCATGGTAATCATAATTTATAATGTCCTTAATAGCGCTTCATCAATATTTCCATCATCATCATTATCTTATTATGTGGGGTGTCACACGCTTAGTGTCACATCATGACCATCATCATTGCCATTCATAACATCATTATAAATACTTCATCATTATCTTATCATTGTTATCATCATTATCAATGTCAGCATCTTCATTGGCATTATCATAAGCACTACTCTAAGAGGCATCACATATTCATAACACCCTTTTCAAAGCCTTACATCGGCAGGCAACCTCAAAGCCCAATAATTACTGGCACCCTACAAAGCCCTGTACTAACAGGAACCCTCAAAGCCCAATAACGGCTGTCACCCTTTTCAAACCCCTGTATTGGTGGACACCCTCAAAGCCCAGTAACAGCTATCACCCTTTTAAAGCCCTGTATCGACAGGCACCCTTAAAGCCTAGTAACGGCTGACACCCTTTTCAAAGTCTTGTATCGGCAGGCACCCTCAAAGCCCAGTAATGGCTGGCACCCTTTCAAAGCCCTGTACGGCTAGCACCCTTTCAAAGCCTTGCACATGCAAGTACCCTCAAAGCCTAATACCGGCTGTACCCTTTCAAAGCCCTATACTGGCAGGCACCCTCAAAGCCTAGTAACGGCTAGTACAATTCTTTTAAAGCCCAATAACGCTTGACACAATTCTTTTAAAGCCCTGTAATGGTAGGTACTATTCTTTCAAAGCCCTGTATCAACAGGCACCCTCAAAGCCTAGTAATGGCTGAAACAATTCTTTTAAAGCCCAATAACACTTGGCACTATTCTTTTAAAGCCTTGTACTTGCAGGTACCCTCAAAGCCCAATAACAGCTGGCACAATTCTTTCAAATCCCAGTAAGGCTAGCACCCTCTCAAAGCCCAGAATCAGCAGGCACCCTTTAAGCCCAGTAACGGCTGGCATAATTATTTTGAAGCCCTATAACGGTAGGCACTATTATTTCAAAGCCCTGTATCAGCAAGCACTTTCAAAGCCCAGTACTGTCTGGTACAATTCTTTTACGCCCCACCAAAGTCATATGTAACTAGGCATTTTACTTCTACTCCAGGTAATCATCTGTTTCCACCTGCGTTCTTCTCCCCGATGAATCAAGTAAAGAAGGGGCATGAGCACTGTATTTTGTCCAAACCCTCTTTGGTTCCAAGGGGCCATCTTGTTCTTTTAGCCGGATAAAATACGTGTTCTTATCTTTACTTGCTTCATAGACGAGAATCTCACTGTTCTCAGCTACGAAATGATTGCATGCTCCCTCCTCTAATACTAACACGTCATATTGCAAGAAAGCCTTTTTTGTTTTGATAGGTCCTCACACTTTGTGACTCTTATATGCTTGACCGAATTTGATCTCTTGCCCCCAATATATGCTTGTCAGAATTGAAGGGATTTATAATTAAGATGGATACAAGAAAATGCAATGAATAGTGTGATGATTTACCCATGTGGTTTTCTCATCTTGTTTGTTTGAATAGCTTTCAAAGATAAAAGATATGCATAAGTCTCCTCACATTTGGCTTCCTTTTCTTTTAACTTGTGCTATTTTCTTCTTCTTCTTTCTTTCTCCCTTTCTTAGGTTCTCTTTCATAAAAAGAAAAATATTTTAACACATTTTTATAAATGAAAATAAAATGGAAAAACTCTCTTTCATGAAAAAATAAAAAATTGATTTCATAAATAAAAAATATAAACCAAATAAAAAACCATTTTCTCCAATAAATTAAAGGAATTTTTCCCTTAAAATACACAAACTAAGTGACACGCATTTCTACCCCTGAACTACGTGGACTTTGATCCTTCTAAAGGGTACGTAGGCCCTAGGTTTTCATCCTAGGTCAAGTCCAATTTTTTAAATAAATATATTTTCTCCCTTATTTTTATTTTTACTAGTCTTATTTTATTTCTTTTTGTAAATATGATTTTTTTTATCTCTTTTTAGGTAATTATAATAAAATTAAAGGCCATATTCATTTTTAAATAATTATCTTAGGGTAACCATTCTTATGAATGGGTGTTGTGGGGTGCCTAACATCTTCCCCATACACAATCGACTCTTGAACCCTAAATGGTTTTTGTAGATCAGTTTCATTTTCAAAAAAGGTTTTCAAAATTATCCTTTTTCAAAATTTTAGTGGTGGCTCCATATTTTTCAAATTTCAGGCACTACAAGTGATGATCATGTCATCTACATATACAAGAACTATCACAATATCCTCACCAAATTTCTTAAAAAATAAGGAGTAATCATGCTTACTACGATTAAAGCCACCATAAACTAGTGCAACACATAATTTATCATTCCATTATCGAGAAGCTTGTTTCAGACCATAAAGAGTCTTATTAAGTTTACAAACCATTTTCCCCCCTTGGCTTTTAAAACCTTGAGGAATGGTTATGTACACCTCCTCATTTAGATCTCCCTGCAAAAATGCATTATCGAGATCTATTTGAAATAGTTTCTAGCCATACATAACAGCTAATTTTAAAACAATTCTAACTGTAATCATTTTTACTACAGGTAAGAAGGTTTCGTGATAATCAATCCTTTCCCTTTGAGTAAAACCTTTGGCAACTAAACGTGTTTTATACTTATCAATAGTGCCATTAGATTTATACTTAACCTTATATACCCATTTGCAACCAATATGTATTCTCCCTTTTGGAAGAGGGACAATGTCCCAAGTCTTGTTACGTTCTAAGGCTGCAATTTCTAGATTCATTGCTTGAACCCATTTTTCATCTTTCATTGCTTCATAATAAGAAGTAGGTTCAATAACCAAGTTTGTATTACACAAGAAACACATGTGTGAACTCGAAATATGACTATATGATATGTACTTCTCAATGGGATACAAACATTTACTTTCTTCTCTATGTATTCCTGACCCAGAAATAGCAAGTCCACAAACATAGTTTGTCGTCCATATGGGAGGTTTGCACTCCCGCGCTGTCCTATTATAGGAAGCAACCGATGTTTGTGAACTTGATTGAGTATGTCTAGTTTCAGAGTCAAGAATACAACCTTTATGTGTTGTCTCATGCTCAACATGTTCTCTTGTTAAAGGAGAGACAATAGGTGCCACATGCATGTTAGCTAAAGGTATATCATCATCAAAGAAAAATATGTTTCGAAATTCTGCCTTTTCATATTTCTGATCAGCCATTATATTATCAAGAAAAGGGAATGCATCTTCAATAAAAACAACATTCTACTAATCAAAATGCTCTTAGTTCGCAAGTTCAGAAGAACATACCCTTTTTGATGACTTGGATAACTAAGAAACACATAAAGGATGGCTCGAGATTGAAATTCATCGTTGTTAGTCAAATCAATGGCATATGCCAAACAACCAAAGGTTTTTAAACACTTATAATCAGGTTTTTCTTGCATGTCTTCTCATAAGGAGTTTGAAAACCTAAGATCCTAGAGGGCACTCTATTAAATAGGTATGCTGCCATCTTGACACATTTGTCCCAAAACCGAATGGGTACGTTAGATTGAAGCATAAGACTCCTAGAGATTTGCATAAGAGTCATACGCTTTCTCTCTACGATTCCATTTTGTTCTGGGGTGTATGGACAAGATGTTTCATGTATAATACCTTTTTCAAGAAAATATGTTTGGAGATTATTGTTTACAAACTCCGTTCCATTATCACTACGAATTCATTTAATTGAGAACATATGCAACAAAATTGTTTATATATCAAGTAGTTTCTGATTTACTTCTCATTAGGAAAACCCAAGTTGCTCTTGAATAATCATCAACAATTGTAAGAAAAGATTGATGACCTTGATGAGTGGGAATCCTATATGGATCCCATACATCTATATGAAGCAGCTCAAAACAATGATTATATTTAATATTGCTAGAGGAGAAAGGGAGCTTGGTTTGCTTAGATTGAATACAAACCCCACAATGTTTTTTCATATCAAAGTTGTTGTTTTTTACAAAATGGATATGCTTTAAAACTGACAATGGGGTGCCCTAACCTATTATGTAAGGTCCAGATGTCTATAGGTGTATGTTGATCACTAATCCCTTTATCAACTAATTTTACAAGATGTATATCAGTATTGGGTTCATTTTATAGAATGTATAGACCTTCAATTAATCTACCAGTCGCCCTCATTTTCCCAGCTTGAAGGCCTTGCAAAATATGGTGGGTAGGGAAGAAAGTAACCATGCAATGTGCATCATTTGTGACCCTTGAGACAAATATCAACTTAAACTGCAGCTTCGGTGCATACAAGACATTATATAACTCAAAACCATTAGAGAATCTAACATGGCCTACATGAGTAACCAACACTCTATGACCATTAGGAATCTTAATAGTTTTTATTGGCCCTGTGTATTTCTCATATGAATTTAACAAAGATAAATCACCAACCAAGTGAGTAGTTGCACCTGAATTTATTACCCAATTAACATGTGAATAAGGGTAAGAAGAATAATTCAAACTTGTCCCAGTTAGTGCATGGATATTTGAATTCGGCTTTGTGTCCTTTTTGAGGAATTCCATGAGCTTTTCATACTGTTCATGAGTAAAGATTGGAGCAATCATCTCATCACTGTGCGGAACCCCCTTCTGAACAGTTTGGCTGAGATTGGCTGACTAAAATGTTTTTGGTCTATTTTCCTTAAAATCATTAAGAAAGCCTATTAAATGCTAGCAATTTTCCTTGACATGTCCTCTCTTATTACAGTAAGAGCACTCTAGCAGTGGAGAGTTTCTTCCCCTTTGCCATGCCCCCTTCCACGAGCAATCATGGCAATCCCTTCGAGTGGATGTGTTTTGACACTGCTGCTAAGTTTACGTTGGGCTTCATCCTTGATAATCATACTAAACGCTTGATTTACAGACGGTAAGGGGCTCATTAGCAGAATTTGACTCTTAGGCACTATAGGTGTCATTGAGTCCAAGCAAAAACTGCAACAATTTCTGTTACTGAAGATGTTGGGAATAAACTTGAGAGATAGAGCACTTACAAGAGGGCAGTGGCAAAAGAATAGATTCTTCATGCCAAAGCTCTTTCATTTTAAAGTACTATTGTGACACTGAGAGTTCCTTGGCGCATGGAATTAATTTCCTGGTCAAGGCTAAAAATTCAGGATCCTATTACCTTGTCAAAGTGCTCTTGCAGATCAAGCCAGACAAGATGGGCTTCCAGATGAAAAATGACACTGTTGGCTAAGTCTTTAGAAATGGAATGTAGTATCCAAGAGAGAACGATGTCGTTATAGCGTTCCTACTAGTCATGGAGTCTGGTATGCTGTTGATCCTTGGTACAAGACCCATCGATAAAGCCTAATTTTTGTTTGCCTTTAAGAGCAATTCGCATGGACCAACTCCAGATGGTATAATTTTCACAGCCAATAAGCACCTGTGGTATAAGGGTCTATCCTTGTGTATTGGAAGGATAAAGATAGAGAGGATGAGTAAATGGAAGGGAATCGGCGGTGAGCTCTTCCTTTGTGTTGGCCATGATTGAACGGAGAGGAGGAAAAAATTGGAGAGGGGCGAGAAAAGAACTTGAATGGAGGGACGAGCGAGGTGAATGATGGTAAGAGTAGTAGTGCTCACAAGGTCAGTGGCGGCAAGAATCGAGATCGGAAGAGTGGCAATGAATACAAAGTTAAGGGCAAATCTTGAATCATCCTCGGTTCTGGAAGAGTAAGCCGCATCTGGAAATCGAGAAAGCACTCTGAACCCAGAAAAGAGACTCAGATGCTTGAAAATCTGAAACGACAGTGGTGGGTTTCTTTGAAGATCCGAATGCCTGGCCCTGTGTCTTGTGAGTTTAATGTCGGGTATGGGCTGGATCTTGAATTGTGGGCCTCTAATGTAAGCTTCGGTGGGCGAAGTTGTAGAGATCTTGAGGAGATGGCTTTGCCTGGCTTGTGGTTCTTATAGTTAAACCAATGGTATGGGCTGGTTCTTGAATTATAGGCCTCTAACTGGTTGTATAGGCTAGTTTCTTGAATTGTGGGCCTCTAAAGATGAAGCTTGAGACATGTACTTGAACTTGAACTCATGTCCTGGTGCTCTGGTGCCATGTTAACTGGAGCCACTTGAGGTCTATGAGCTGAACAACATTTCTTTCATTGAAAAAATCAATCGTAGTACATATGAGGACTATGTATTTATAGACTCAATATACACTGAGGCAGGCCCAATACATTTGGCCAAATTACACAACTATATAGAAGCTATCCTAATTATTACACACTTTGGCAACATCCCAAACCATGGTTTGCGTAACCCGAGACAAAACTCCTCTCACACACTTACCTTGTAAGTCGTAAAAGCTATTAAAAAATTTAATCCAAACACACACTGAATCTCAACATGTTTTTAATCAATTTTAAATGTATTCTTCGATTTCCCCCCAAAATTATATATTTGTATTCATTTATTGTTTGTAATTAATTTTAATTAACTTTTTTTCAGGAATAATTTTAATTAACCCTAGTTGCTAGGGCCTAGGAAAGGTCAGAAAAAGCTATGGCTATGCCTATAATAGTAATTTCACTGAGATAGGAGTGTGAGGCAGTCTTTTCCTTTCTGTGCTCGGTCAAATCGTCTCGGCTTCTTCAACGGCTCTTTTTGTTCTATCTCTCTCCGTTCTCTCTTTTCTGTTTCTAACCTAAGCTCGACTCATTCTCGCCTTGCCTTGGAGCACAACTGAGTTGAAACAGATTGGAGCTTTTTTTTCCCTTCTCTATTTTGTTAGTTCAGAGGAACCAACCAGTCTTGCAGGGACGAGCCAGTAATACGAAGAGATGACCGGAGATTCTATCAGATAAGAGGATTAGAGAAGACGCCTTTGAAGTAATTTCTTTTGATGGTTTTAGTTTCGTTGGTTTTTTTTTTTTCTCTATCAGATCTGCCTGGACTTGAAACTTTTCTTTCTTGATTTTTCCAATCTTGAAACCGGAAAGAATCTCTCAACTTACTCAATGAGCAAACGACGAGCGACCACCTCTGAAGAAGTAGATTCTACAGAAATGAAGCAAGTGAAGAAACTGCAAATAGGAGAAGGAAGTCGTGGAGAGAAGCCAAAGGAGTACGTGCTTTTTCGTGGCGACGCAGTGTTCGTCACCGAAATGAACGTTGTTTGTTTGAGTGGTCCTGTGACCGGCGAAGAGCACGTCGTAGTAACTCTTCGGAATGTTTGCAATACCAAGAAAATGAACTATATGATTGGGAAAAACGTGAAATTAGGGTTTCTGATTCAGGATTACAGTGACAGGAACTTCTTTCTAAAATCGCAATTACGGTTAATGGTTCAACGAATAGGCAAGCAGATCACAGAGGATCAAACTCCAGAGGAGTTAGGACTGATAAATGGTGATTTGATTACAGTGATTCTTATGTTGGGAAAAAAGTGAAATTAGGGTTTCTGATTCAGGATTACAGTGACAGGAACTTCTTTCTAAAATCGCAATTACGGTTAGTGGTTCAACGAATAGGCAAGCAGATCACAGAGGATCAAACTCCAGAGGTGTTAGGACTGATAAATGGTGATTTGATTACAGTGATTCTTAAGTTGAGAGGATAGAGAATCAAAGCTTAGTTATCGAGTTGTTGAGTTAGTTTAAATTTCAGTTTTGTTTTGTGATTATCATTTAGTTCTCTGACTCTGCATCTAATTTTAATTTGGGGTCATGTTTGTTATCAATTTCGTGATGAGTTTGTTCTTATTTGGTTCCAAGTTTTTCCTTTGGGAAACTGTTACCCACCTTCTTCTGTTTTCTTTAAACTTTTTATTACTGCTTCAATTTGATTCAGTCTGCAACTCTTCAAGGACTGAAGCATACTTGAGCCACTGGAACTTTTGTTATTCCATTGATATTTCTCAAGAATTGGTTTCTGATCACAGAGAATTATTTAAAAAAAAAAAAATAAGGTGCTGATTAAAATTTCTGAAAACTCTCAAGGGATCAAGGCTTGATGTGTGTGTGTGGGTGTGATATTTCTCAAGAATTGGTTTCTGATGGTTCTTCACCTACCTTATTGCTGAACAAATTCTGAGACTGCATTTGATCACAGACATGCTCAATCCCTGTTGTATATGAAACTTTGTATTGATAATCTTGTTGCTGTGGATACCCTAACTTTTTGCAGATCTAATTGCTCCCATTGATCATCTAGTATCATAAAAACAAATTTCTTTTTGTTTGCAGAGACCCTATGAATTTCTGCCTCATCCTCACTTCTGTCAGTTCACATATTGTCCCTGTTCCGCATTTTTCAGTGTGTTACATATAACGAAATAAATGTGAAAAGTTTTAAATTAACAAGGGCCCATGTTTCGATCAAAAAATAGAGGCTCATGTTGAAATAATTTAATGAAAAACTAAAAAAAGTCTTAAAAAAATTGACCATGCTAAAATTTCCAATATAATGTTATTCTATTTGCACTAAAATAGAATAAAATTATATTTTATTAAAAACTAAAATAATGTTATTTTATTAAAAACTACGTATATGGAAGAGGGACTTCTTGGATTTTACTTTTGAATGAGAAAAAAACTATTTTTTGTTTTGTTTCAGCCATCAATCTACTTATGTTCTTTGCATGTGTCCTGCGATATCTCTGCATATTTATTTAAGTTGTCAAAATTGCATGGGAACTATTATGAGGACGATTCTAGAAGGAACAATCCTAATATATCACTGGCCAGATTCGCCAATAGGGTAATTAAATCCCTAATTTTCTAAATAATGATTATGATTGTCGTTGATGTTTTTTGTAATTTTTTCCTAATTAATATATTTATATTAACAGCTGTTGGTTGAGGTGGTAAAGGGGTTTATCTCCGTAAGGAGAAGAACATAAATTCAAATCTTGTGAAACGCACTTGTTTGGATATGTGAGAATTTTTTACCCTCTAAACTTCGAGAGGAATCCCTATATAATAAAAAAATAATATATTTATTTAATTTTATCCAAGTTGCGTAGGAACTATTATGAGACCCAAAACATCTCCAAAGTCCAACATCCTCGTCTCAATTAAAAAAACAAGAAGTGCAAATGGCCAAATACATCACCAAAACCTACCAAAAAGGAAAAAAGATGAGGAATGTTCTATTTTTAAATTGATGGAATGGGCACCAGTAGTAGGGCCTTCCGGAAGGCAAATATCTTGAAGCATATTATGAGATTTGATATTATAATATTATGATTATATTATTTGAATATTTTAAATGCTAGTATGGAGGTATGGTTGTCATGATACTCTAAATTAGGGTATTTACGTACTAGCATATGTGTGTATATATAAATGCCTCTAATCTATCATATGTGTAATTCGTTCCCATTTCAATGTCTCACACTTCCATATCGCTACACCCCAAACAAGTCCCAGCACATCATATCCCAGTCTTCGTTTCAGATTTATTGCCATCCAATCACGAAGGGAGGCAGCGAAAGAAAAAAAGATGCATACCTCGGATTTAGAAGCTCCAACCAAAGCTGCTTGGCATAGGTGCAGACCTTGATGAGCATATGCAGGGTATCTAAGGACCTGGGTTGATCAAGAGTATTTGGGATTAATGGCCCCTCTATATATTTTAGTGTGTATATTTTTATGGTGATTTTATAGTCAATGAAGCTTGAGGAGAAGAAGACGAGGAAGAGAAAGATGAGATCATGAAAGTGAAACTAAAATTATTGCTGCCAAAACAATGGGTCTGGTGGGTGTCAAATGGTCTTGTAGAGCACAAAAGTTGGAAAGTTGCGGATTCAATCCTTTGTAATTCTTTTTTGGAATAGAAGTGTTCTATGTTAATTATTAATCGGCTTCACAAATACCCTTCTTCCCTTCCTTCTTAGGGCTTTTGACAAATTCATGGGCATCGGCAATACTGTCATTTTCGTGTTAGGCTATAAGCAATTGGAATTGGATTTAGGATAAGGAATTGATTGAAGAAAAATGAGGGCGCATAAATCAGAGAGGCATTTCATATGCCTCATTTATTGTCATATTCACTGAACTTAAATAAAATCAAACATTTATTTCTCAAAATTTTTTGCCTCTTAAAATTGGCGTCTTCACTATTCAATGTCCGTTCACATTGAGATTGTTAATCAAAAAACCAGTTGCTTCATTTATTGTCAGGTTCCCTGAACTTGTTTTTGGTACCACATGCTTCATGTGTATGAACATACATTTAATAGCCTTTGAGTTTCCTAACTACTCCCGTTGGTTCTTATTATAAGATATAAATTAATAAGTGTTTTTGGTCATTTTTATAAGGCACCTTCTTGTTTCAAAGAGCATCAAATATTATTTTCCATGTCAGTCCATATTTAATAAGGATAGTGAGAGAGAGTAGTAATTAATATGATATTAGAATTTAACTTACTCAATAAGGGTAATACTAGAAATTACTTAAATTTTATGACGGATTTAATACTTTTAACTGTTTTTATTGGTTTATAAGAATTGTTAGTTGGTACTTTATAATGAGACGGGGAAGCACCATTCATAAATGGTGAGTGGGATATTAAAGATCAATAATCTTTTTTGGTCAACAAAGGTCAATAATCTATAAGCATTTACATAATTAATATTCATAACATAAATCTATTTTATAATTAATATAATAATTTTAACTAGTGTTACTTGTGAGTGTGGATTATTTAGAAGTGACTAGGCAGCCATGTTCTCATAGCTGAACCGGAAACCATCCAGTCGGCTGGAAGATCGGTCCGGTAAGGGTTTTTTTTAAATCGATTTTTTTAAAAAAAATTTCTTTAGAATTTCATATTAATAATCCCAAAATCTTCAATTTCTCATCGGTTTAGCTCCAGGTTAGTTCCGATTTGATTTTAGTTTGACTCACTGACCCTTAATCCAGTACCTCAACTGATTTAATGGCCGATCCAAATTTAATTACCTTATTAGTCACAGAGTATTTAGGAATTACTCGTATCTTTATTTTTCTCTCATCTGTAAAGGAAAGCATGAGGAACGGGAAAAAAACGAGGAAAGGGTAAGGATGTTAGATGGCCTATAATTCAAAATCACGACGCGCTAATAAATAGGGAAGAGGGAAAAGCAAAGCCTATGCCTATCATTTTTCTTTCAGTCTTGTTACTCCGAAATATGTAAGGGACTGACTCTGGAAAAATGGAGGAAGTGAAGAAACTGAAAACAAAAAGGGGGGAGAGTTACAATGTAGTAACATAAAAAGAAATATATGAAAAAATGGTTTCAGGAAATTTTGAAATTACTCTCAAATCCCATGAGACCATTTTATAATAAATTGAAAATGGTAAAAGTCTAAGTTACCCCTGTTAGATAAATAGAGAGAGGGAAGAAAAAATGGTGTAAAATGCAGAAACGAACAGCTCTAGAAATGATGTGAAGAACGAAATGAAGATCATAAGCAAGGGTTGAAGAGTAAGGCATGGAATTGATGCTAATAACTCTCTTGTCTTCATTATTCCATTTAATTCATATTTTTCATTGAGTGGTTAAACAAATTTTAGCTTGATCCATCTTCGTTTTGGTCTTGAAAAATGAAAAAAGCTTACAGGTTTTTCCATTTATTGTCCTCTAATTACTTGGAAACTAAAAAGATAAATCTAGTAAATTCAAATGGATTTGCTTTGGCTGTGGTTTAAATGTATTTTAGTATAATTTAGTATGTTCTTTTTAATTTGTACTGTCATTATGCTCTGTTTTTTGATTCACTGTGCTGTGTTTTTACAATAGAAGAGCTAAGGAATGAAGATGAGGATAAAATGTTTGTGGCTACATAACATGATTTGCGTAGAAAAAAATGTGTTGTTAGTAGAGACAGTAATAGTTGTCAATGGAGGCTGCTAAACTTGTTAATGACAACTATATGTCATGTGTAAATGTTTTTTGTTTCAACTATAGGTTTTGTTGATTCATCTTCATTTTGGTCCTGAAAAAATGGAAAAAGTTGTCTACCTTTTGTGGGTATTGTCCTCCATATGCTTGTAAATTATAAAGGCCGACCTACTAAATGTAATGGGTATGTTTTGGCTAAGGTTTCATCATGTTTGAGTATGGTTTAGTATGCTCTGTTTTTGCTGTCATACTTTACTCTTCAACTTTTGCTTATGATCTTCATTTCCTTCTTCACGCCATTTCCAAAGCTGTTCGTTTTTGCATTTTACACCATTTTCCCTTCCCTCTCTTTATTTATCTGACAAGGGTATCTTGGACTTTTACCATTTTCAATTTATTTCAAAATGGTCACATGTGATTTGAGAGTAATTTCAGAATTTTCCGGGATCATTTCTTCATATATTTCTTTCCATGGGACTACAGTATAATTCTCTAAAAAAAAAAAAAGGAGGTGGTGGTGGATAAATGACAAAGGAGCAGGTGTTTTTCGGGACCACTTTTTCTACTCATCTTTGGGAGTAGAGCCGGGAATACGGGTCGGCCCTTCACGGGCTCGGGCCTAAACGGGTCGACCCGTTTAGACCCATTTGCTAAAAAGTACAATATTTTTTAGGCCATCGGCTCTACAGGGCTGGTCCTTCACGGGCTCAAGCCTAAACGGGCTTAAACTCATTTTAATTCAAAAAAAATTCTTTTTCAAGTTTTACAATTTATTTATTATTTTGCTTTAAATTGAGATACATTATTTTTAAAACTTATAAATTTTTAGTTAAAATAATCATCTAATGTCCAAATTAGCCTATTTTTTACAGTTTAAATTAATAAATAATTGTAGAAAATAAAATAAATCAAATCAATTAATAAGTGTTTGTCTGTTATTAATACTCTATTAGGTACTTAGGTGTGTCTCATATTGATAATTTGATATAATGATATTATATTTATTAATTTATTTTTAAAAAAATATTAAACGGGCCTAAAAGGGCCGGCTCTGTTTAGGCCCGCTTCTCTTTTTAGCCTCTAAATCATAAGTCCGGCTCTTGAAGGGCTCGAGCCTAAACGGGCCGGTCCGACGGGCTCGGTCTGAATTCCCGACTCTAATTTGGGAGAGCTTATTTCATCTGATTTGAATGGTTTAGATTTAATTTTTTTTAACTAATAAATTTTAAATAAAAAATCATTTTGTTAAAAAAATATTAAGAGATTATTTTTATTTTAGATTTTTTATCTATAAAAATATTTTTTAAAAAAATATAAAAATTTTAAAAAAACAAATCTAAGCAGCCCAGATGAGACGAGAGGAAACCGGCACTGTGCTTTTTCGTGGCGACACAGTGTTCGTCACTGAAATGAACGTCGTTTGTTTGAGTGGTCCGGTGACCGACGAGGAGCGCATCCTAGTAGCTGTGACGAGTTACCCAAAGGAGAAGGAAATGCACCATATGATTGGGAAGAGTGTGAAATTATCCAGGCTTAGATATTTCAGTCTTATCATCTCACTAGTCGATGGTTAATATAATATATAGATATATAAAAACTATTAACTATAAAAGATTGTACAGTTTATAATAAATAATATAGATTATTTTCAGCTTCATACAAAGTACAAGCGCGACATTCTAGATTTTTCCGGAAAAGAACACAACATGAATGATATAAAAGTTGAAGCTAATTAACACTTAAGTTGAAAGAAAATTAAAATGAAGCATTCTTCATATCATTCTCATCATAATTAATCATCAATACTTGGGTTTCCAATTCATCAAGTTATCATATGATTCAGCCAGGAACTTCTCCACCTTTTCTCTATGCAGAGCCAATTGATCAATTTCCTCATCATCGTTTCTTTTCTTTTTGCCTGATGATTCATTGCTTGAAACACTTGCTTCCTATACAAGACAACAAAACATCAGTAATATAATAATTAACATTATTATTCAATTTCTTTCAACATTATTCTATGATTATAAGAAAAGATTTTGTGTCTGTATGTGTATGTGTCAACACCCGTTTCCATTTCGATATACACAGAGTAATAGAGACCAAGTTCCACAGGCATACAGAAGAGTATATATATACTGATAAAAGTATTTGTTTACAGTCAAAAGTCAACCCTACAGAATGCGATAATATACACCACTATTACAAAATATCCAAAAGTATTTTAGACATAGACTATCTATAACCACGAACTTTGTATTTGCCTCGAGGCACATGCCAGTCACTTCCCTTAGTCTACATTCTTGCCTTTTGATCCACTGGCGCCCGCTGAGATGTTTGGCTTAGAAAAAGGGGTGAGATTCTGAAGAATCCCAGTAGAAACATGCTATCGTTCATAGAAAATGCGAAAAGTAAATATGATATATGCCATGTATGCACCAATTAATGAACAATATAAACATATCATATGCATATATACATGAGTAGGGCCCAGCCCCACTAATCTACACCAGTTGGTCTTCCGCCAACTCCAGTGTAAGTGCCTCTAGCACTACTGGCCCCTCTCTGAGCAAAACATGTTGATTAATAAAGCGTATTTACAAACATTGGTATTCACACAATCATATAACTATGGCATAATGTATGAAGGATAATGTCCCTACCTTGAAGTTCTATCGACCCCTTTTTGTGTGCCTTGTAAATCGTGTCAACTTTCGGCTCCCGATTCGATCCTAAAATATTAAATGTACAAGAAATAGGTCATAACCTATCCAAGTATCATTTTAGACTCTTCCATAGTGTTTCTTGTGGTTATATTAGCCTATGGTGAAAATTTACCAAAATACCCCCGGGACCTCGACCCGGCCCGATGGCACGTTTTCCTAAAATTTTGACTAGGGCTATCCTGACGTATTTTTGTCCAAGAAATCCATTTCCGGACTCGGAATTACCAAATTCACTGCCAAAAGACGAAATTGCCCTTGGCAGCCCTTATTTCAGTGTTTTAGGGGGCATTTTCGTAATTATGCTTTCTCGTCCTTTTCCGAAAAAGTGCCCAACTATAACCCCACCTAATTTTCGCTCCTGAACTTAATGGAACCATCAAATCATTGAAAATCCAACTCTAAGACCCATTTACAATGCTGACCAAAATATATAGGTTTTAAGGGGAAAATTGGGGTTTTTCGATTTCAACTCCATAAACACGTTCCTTTCTACTCCTAACCACTTTATTGACTATTCCATTAGGTTATAACTACCATTTAGTATCAATTTGGGCAGCATAACAGCCCCACATACCCATTTCCAAAAATTAAAACCAATGGCAATCCGGCGAAATTTCACCGATTAAATTGCCCACAGCAACCAGAATAGTCAATATACGAAGGTTTGGAAGTTACCTCAAGCTCCCATAAGTTTTTCCCAAATATTGCTGAAAACCCTAAGTCCTTGAACACCCAAATTTGAGCTCCACAAACCTTGAAGAACGTAGAAGGATAGCTTAGGAGCGGAGTTATACGCGTTTGGTAAGAATTTACCGAAGAAATTGCCTTACCTCGCGAGTTCTCTTCTCTTTCTTCCTCCAAGAGCTCTCAACGTTTTTTTCACCTTTGCTTCAGCTGAATACGTCGGTTTAGGGGCTGATATGAAGAGGATGATGTTACTTTATCATCTATATTGTATGACATGTAATTATTTATTAATTTTCCAAAACTTCAAAAACTAATTTTTATGTACATAAACTTATGTACATGTAATCATACCCATTAAGCCCAACCAATATTTCCTTCTCCATGCCACATGTAGGAGACTCCTAGGGGTCCCTCCCTATGGTCTCAATTGGCTTCACAACTTGTTCCGGTTACGTATACACGTAAAGTCTCAATTTTGGTCAAAATTACACTTTTGCTCAAATTTTCCATAAATTCATATTAAATTGACCAAAATATTCTAAATATATTTTTAACCTTTATTTTCCTTAATTAATTGAAATTAACTTCAATTAATTAAAAAATAATTTATTTTGTGCTATTTTGACAAAATTACGATTTTGCCATCACCTTTCTAATCCAATTTCTTCTCTTATTTTTCCTTGGCCAATTTTCATCTATTTTTGGACCAAATATTTTCTCTAATATTCCTTCATTTTTGGACCTTAATATTGGGCTTTTTAAATTACCCAAATTAATTCCATAATTATTTTTGCCCAATTTCCCATGAAATTGAACATTTATAAATTCATAAATTCCAAATTCATGAATATTCACCATTTTATTGAATTTCTCAAATATTTACAATAATTTTGGTGAATATAAATTTTGGGATGTTACCGTGTGTGTGTTATTACTCTCCCCTATTTCAATCTCTTTGCCTTTTTCGTTGCTTGGCTTAGGATACTTTTCAAAGATGATGAAATTCACAACTTCCTTCATTGATCGAAATGTGCTTTCAGATGTCATATGGTTATAATACTGCATGAAAACAAGTATATGCATAAATATTTAAAAATTGTTAATATATATTCAAGAAGATGTTTCAATCATATATAAACTAATTTTTTCCTGCACAAAGTAAGTTACTGTGTTATTCTTTTTCTTTTTATTTAAAAGCATGAGTAAACAACAATAACAACAAGTATTTATTAGTTTATTTCATTAAATGAGGTCAGCTATATATATGCGTTGTATATCTTCATAATGTTCTGTATCGAAGAGAGACAACTTACAACATCACGCATTTTGCCGTTGCGGCGTTCCCTTCTTTGAAGACTCCAGCTTCGAAGTCTTTCAACAAAGGAAAACTTATTACCCTTATTGGTCTCGCTTCTTCCAATTTCATCATATAAAATTGACTGCACATAATTATTTATTTTTTTGTGAGCAGAGAATATATATTTGAAAATTTATATCCAAAGGCATAACAGATATATGTAGAGAAGAAAAATGTAATTATATATAAAAAGTGAGATTCAAAGCCAAGTAACATATACATTGTCTAAGTCTATGTTATTCTTAATGCAGGTACAAGGAACCTCATATTGAATGTAGACATTTCCTACGACTTTGGAACTTGTTTTCCTCCCTCTCTTCCTTCAAAAAAAAAAAAAAAGATTAAAATTAGTTATAAATAAAAAAAATGGCGTCTTGTTGCAGATTTTGGTACAGAAACCTAAATTAGATCAAATATCGAAGATAAATACTGTGAACACAACAAAACTAGATGATATAAATAAGAAAGACAGATACCGTTGGCATTATAAAACCAGATCATACACACAAGTATTATGGGCTTAAGAATCAGATCAAATCCATGAAACAAATTTTGTGGGAATTGGAAACAAGACCAAATCATGTGCATGAAATAAATAATATGAGGATAACCAAAAAAAAAATCAACTATAGGACATATGCAGTGAGAATAATGAAACTAGATTATATACACAAGGCATATGGAAAAAAATTAAAAAATGTTCAGACCCAGGCATATGTAATGAATTCTGATCATGCACAAGAGGCAAATATTATAGGCATAAAAAGATCAATTTATATATAGTTTACATTTTAAATATTTGTTGCTTTATAGCAATTTTTATGAATGAGTCAAGTTATATTGGAATTAAGCCAGAACCCATAAATAAATCGGGATCCAAAACTGGTTTTAGAAAATCGGTCGGGTTTTGAGCCATGATGAAAAAGGTTTCCAAAAGTACCTGGGACTTTACCCCTTGGTTGCTGCTGAATTACTTGCTATTAGGACTGGTCTAGAGGGTTGCAAGGCTCTTAATCTTCAGAATATACAGGTTGATTCAGATTCACTAGAGGCTCTTAGCACTTTGTTAAGGAGTGGTGGTCCGGATCATCCATTTCGGGCAGAGATTGAGGGGACACGACAGCTTCTTTATGATGATTGGGATGTAATAGAATGTGCTGATATTCTGGCCAGGGATGCGCATTCACATGAGATGCAGACTATTTTGCTACCTCAGATTTATCCAAGATGCAGAACTCGGTTCATTCTTGATAGACAGCATATCAGGGATGATACAAGTTCTTCATCCTAGGTGTTGTGGTTTTTGATTTCAAGCTTCGGCTTGCCATTTTGTGGAAAGAAAAGAAAAAACATTGGAAGGGACTTTTTGGATTTTGCTTTTGGATCAGAAAAAAATTATTTTATTTTTATTTCAGCCAGCTATCTACTTATGTTCTTTGCATGTGTCCTGCTAATATTTATTTAAGTTGTCAAAATTGCTTGGGAACTATTATGAGGACGATTCTAGAAGGAGCAAACCTAATATATCACTGGCCATATTCGCCAATAGGTAATTAAATCCCTAATTTTTAAGATAAAGAATGATTATGATTGTTGTTGTTGTTCTTTGTAATTTTTTCCTTCTTAGCTTAAAATTAATATATTTATACCAACAAGCTATTAGTTGAGGTAGTAAGGGGCCTCATCCTGTTAAGAGGAGAACATAAATTGGCTTATTGGGAAGCACACTTGTTTATAAAGTTGAGGGCCATTGAGAGAAAACCTTTATGTAATAAAAAAATTAATATATTTCTTTAATTTTGTTAAAATTGCGTTGGAACTATTATGAGATATCGAGTCCAGATGGCCCCGACCCAAAGCATCTCCAAAGACCAACATCCTCATCTCAATTAGAAGAAGGTGAAAATGACAAATGCCTCACCAAACCCTACAAAAAAAAAAAAAAAAAGAAAAGAAAAAAAGATGAGGAATGTTCTGTTTCTAAATTGAAGGAATGGACACAGGATAAATAAAGTAGTAGGGCCTTCGTAAAGCTAATATATCTCATAGCATATCACGAGATTTGATATTATAATATTATGATTATATCATTTAAATATTTTAAATATTAGTATAAAAACATGGTTGTTATGATATTCTTTATTAGAACACTTACGCATTAGCATGTCATAAGTTCCATATCATTACATCCCAAACAAGTGTCCAGTACATCTCTGTCTTCGTTTCAGATTTATTGCCATCCAATCACGAAGGGAGGCAGCAAAAAAAGAAGATACGTACCTTGGATTTAGAAGCTCCAAGACCTGGGTTGATAATGGGGATCAAGAGTGTTTGGGATTAATGTCCCCTCTATATATTTTTGTGTGTATATTTTAATGGTGATTTTATAGTTAATGAAGCCTGTGGAGAAGAAGACGAAGAAGAGAAAGATGAAACCATGAAACTGAAACTGAAACTAGTGCTCCCAAAACCCATATCAGAATGTGTCTGGTGGGCGTCAATGGTCTTGTAGAGCACGAAAGTTTGCGGATTCAATCCTTTGTAATTTTTTTTGGATAGAAGTGTTCTATGTTAATTGTTAGTCGGCTTCACAAATGCCCTTCTTCCCTTCCTTCTTAGGGCTTTTGACAAATTCATGGGCATGGGCAATATTGTCATTTTCGTGTTAGGCTATAAGCAATTGGAATTGGATTTAGGATAAGGAATTGATTGAAGAAAAATGAGGGCGCATAAATCAGAGAGGCATTTCATATGCCTCATTTATTGTCATATTCACTGAACTTGAATAAAATCAAACATTTGTTTCTCAAAATTTTTCATCTATAAATGCCTCTTAAATTTGGCGTCTTCCCTATTCAATGTCCGTTCACGTTGACATTGTTAATAAAAAAACCAGATGCTTCATTTATTGTCAGGTTCCCTGAACTTGTTTTTGGTACCACGTGTTTCATGTGTATGAATATACATTTAGTAGCTTTGAGTTTCCTACTGCTCAGTCTGATTTTTATTATAAGGTATCAACTAACAAGTATTGTTAATCATTTTTATAAGACACTTATTACTCTGATACTCCCTCTGGTCCTTATTATATGGCACCAACTACCAATTCTCATAAACAAATAAAGGTAGTTAAAAGCATTAAAGTTGTCCTAAAATTCAAGTAGTTTCTAATATTACCCTTACCAATTACACTAAACTCGAATATCCATTAATTATTACTCTTTCTCACTATCTTTATTAAATATGGGTATACATGGAAAAATAAATTAAATACTTCTTGGAAACTTGCAAGTGCCTTATAAAAAGGACCAAAGGCACTTGTTAGTTGGTGCCTTATAATAAGGACCAGAGAGAGTACTATTTATAAGTCATTTTTTATCAAAAAATTTGGTCCTATTTATTAGTCTAGTTTCAGTATAGTAAATGAGATTGTGACAATTTTAACCTTATTTATTGTATCAATGAAGAAATAATTTAAAAATAGATAGAGAAGAAAGAGTTGAAAAGTAATTCATAAATGAGGGCATAATTGACAATTTACTTCATAATCATTGGGTTAACTATCTCTCATTGGTATGTGAGATTTAGTTAAAAGGGACTTATAAATAAGACTAAAGTACACTTTTTTCAAAGAGCATTAAATATTCTTTTCCATGTCAGTCCATATTTAATAAGGTTAGTGAGAGAGTAGTAATTGATATGATATTAGAGTTTAACTTACCACTCTGATCCTATTTATAAGTCCATTTTAACTAATTCTCACATATCAAGGAAAGTTAGTTAACTTATTAACTATGGGCTAAATTTCCAATTTCGCCCTTATCTATGATTGGTTCCAAAAGTTAATATGAATAAATTCCTTTTATTTATTGCAATTAATAGGGGTAAAAAAATACAAAATGCATTTACTACCCTGAAAATAGACTTATAAATATGACCAGAGTGGTATTCAATAAAAGTAATATTAAAAATTACTTAAATTTTAGGACGGATTTAATGCTTTTAACTGTTTTTATTAGTTTGTGAAAATTGTTAGTTGATGTCTCATAATAAGATTAGAGGAGCACTGTTCGTAAATGGTGAGAAGGATATTAAAAATCAATAATCTTTTTTTTTTGTCAACAAAGGTCAATAATGTATAAACATCTACATAATTAAAATTCATAATATAAATTTATTTTATAATTAATATAATAATTTTAACTACTTTTACTTATAAAAATGTGAATTATTTAGAAGTGACTAGGAAGAGAGTATTTAGGAGTTACTTGTATCTTTATATTTCTTTCATCTGTAAAGGAGACGATAAGGATGTTAGATGGACTAAAATTCAATGTCACGATTCACGAGGCGCTAATAAATAGGGCAGAGGGGAAAAGCAAAGCCTATGTCTATCATTTTTCTTTCAGTCTTGGAACTTTGAGATATGTAAGCGAGTGACTCTAAAAAAACGGAGGGAGTGGGAAAGTCAGAAACTGGAAAAAAATAGGAGGGGGTGGTGGAGAAGCGACAAAAGAATCCGCGGAAAGGTTGGGGGAGTTTGTCACATCTGTCTAAATTTAATTTTTTTATATAAAAATTACCAATTAAAAATTATTTTTAAAAATATGTTAGTTGACAAATTATTTTTAGGTTTAAAGTGTAAATTCAACAAGGAAGTTTTGTGTAAAGGGCATCAGACACAATTATATTTTAGAAGAGATAAAAATAACAATGATCACTTAAAAATGGTGTAAAATTAATAAAACTGTTAAATTTGACCTAACATTGTTAGGGTTTTCTTTTCTTATAATTTAACGCCGTTAGGTCAAATTTAACAGTTTTTGTTAAATTTGCACCATTTTTAATTTTTTATTGTTATTTTTGCCCATTCTAAAACATAATTATGCTAGATGCCCTCGGACAAAACTTCGTTGTTAAATTTGTACCTTAACCCTTATTTTTATTTTAGGTTCTTCACTTATTAAAATTATTTTTTTGAGAAACAAAAAGTAAAAACGATTAAATCTAGACCATCTAAATCTCATCTAGACAGTTTAGATGAGATGAGCTCTTCCTATTCATCCTTTAGTTGAGTAGGGTAAGCTAGTTCCGTGGCGACGCCGTGTTCATCACCGAAATGAACATTGTTTGTTTGAGTGGTCCGATGACTGACGAAGAATGCATCACAATAACTGTGATGAGTTACCCAGAGGTGAAGGGAAAGAGGCCTCCCCATTCCCCTTACCGTCCACTTCCCTCATCTTCTTTATTTACACCATTAGATCAGACAGTAAATAAAGAGTTGATCTAACGGTGTAAATAAAGAAGTGGAGGGAAGTGGGTGATAAGGGGAATGGAGAGGCTCCTTTCCCAAGGTAAAGGACATGCACTGTATGGTTGGGAAAAGCGTTAAATTAGGGTTCTTGATGAATGATTACTGCATTAGAAGGGGCTTTGAAAAAACAGCACCGTGGAGTTTTTTGGCTGAAAGGATTGGCCGGCAGGTCGTAGAGGATTAAACCCCAGAGGATTTAGGAATGAGAGGTGGTGATGTGATTGTTGCTCTTATCAAGTAGAGAGGATAGCGAAATTTAGAGCCGGGAATTCAGGCCGAGCCCGTCAAGGGCCGGGCCTATGATTTGGAGGCTGAAAATGGAAGCAGGCCTAATGGCCGGCCCTTTTAGGCCCGTTTAACTTTTTATTTTTTTTAAATGGGCACAAGACAATTGGCAGTAAGCATTGATCAAAGGTAGAGTTAATCTAACCTAACCTAACCCTCATATCAAAAATGCTCTCACATTGATTCAGACATCATTTGAAGCTTCTCTTCTTTGATTTTCTTTTTTCTTTTTTTGCATGTATATGCCAAAATGCAAATCAGGTGTTATATTATATATTACTGACATTTGAAGCTTGTAGGCTTGTTTGATTGTGGCCATGAACTTATTTAATTGGTTATGAACATTAATTATGGTTTGGACTTACGTTTTAGTGTTTGTGTTCTATTAAACTTGGATAATATTTATGTTTTAAATTAGTGTTGATGATATTTATGTTTTAAATTAGGTATTTTAGTCCTTATGAGAATAAGAAACAAAAAAGGAATGACGAAAAAAAAAAGTAAACGGGCCAAAAGCCCGCGGGCCTAACTTAAACGGGCCGAGCCTCCCTAAAAGGGTACGGATTTGGACTCGGGCCTAAACGGGCGGCCCGAGCCCGTCACGGGCCGGCCCGCTTTCCCAGCATTATAGCGAATGAAACATCATATGTATTGAGCTGTTATGTTAGTTTAAATTTTAATTTGTTTTGTTTTGTGATTATCATTTAGTTCTCTGCTCTGCATCTAATTTTAATTTGGGGTCATGTTTGTTATCGATTTTGTGATGAGCTTGTTCTTTCTTGGTTCCAAGTTTTTTGATCTGGTAAACTGTTTATCCACCTTCTTCACAGTCTGCAACTCTTCAAGGACTGGAGCATACTTGAGCCACTTGAACTTGACTAGCTAGTTCTGTTATTCCAGTCATATTTCTCATGAATTGATTTCTGATAACAGAATTATTTTAAAAAAACAGATGCTGATTAAAATTTCAGAAAACTCTCAATCGATCAAGGCTTGACACACACACAGACACACATGTACGGATGTGATTAGTGAATCTTCGTGCAGGACAAATTCTAATTAGACTGCATTTGATCATATTAATAAATTGCCTTTAAACTTGGCCTCATCACTAACTATTAAATGTATGCATCGTTAATTATTAAACGAGCCTATTCAAAGTCATATCATTAACATCACAACATTTATGTGTGTGGGAGGGAGGGAGGGAGGGAGGGAGGGAGAGAGAGAGAGAGAGAGAGCAATTCATTAAATCAAACATCGGTTTCTCAAAATGTTGCATACTAGTCCAAGACCACGATATGAATCACTTGAACTAATTTATTAGAATTAAAAAATGATAGTCAACTCATTATATTCATCCTAAATTGAAAGAAATTTATCACTTTCTCCATATTAATTGAGGTATTAGAGGAGAGAGAAAAATACAAAGAATCATATTTAAATATTCATTATAGGGGTAAAATTGACAAATAAGTATTAATTGCTAGACTTACATTATGAACCAAATCATTCTTTTAAAAGTGACTTATATTGTGGACCAGATAAAGTATATATAAGGAAAAATGACAAAAAAAAATCATTGGAATTACAAAAAGGGTTAAAGTGCAAATTTGCCTCAAAAGTTTTCACTGAAGAGCAATATTGTCCTGAAAGTTTTTTCATGTTCAATGTCACCTAGAAGTTTCAAATTGTAGTAATGTTGTTCTATATCGTAAAAAACTAACATTAACCGTTAAAAAATTGATATTGACTATTAACTTTTTAATAGAAAAGGGCAACATTGCTCTATTTTAACACTTCTTGAGCAATATTGAACCTAAAAAGACTTCCAAGGTAATATTACTCCTCGGCAAAAACTTTCAAAGCAAATTTGCACCTTAACTCATTACAAAAACCCCAAAATATCTTTTAAATTAGCAAAAGGACAAATAGGAAATCCGGTAGGAATATGAGATTTTAAAGTTTAGGTATCGACAACTTGACTTACTTGAGTATAGGAATTCACAATTTGGGTATAGAAATTGACATCTTAAGCTCCCTAAGTTATCACTATGTATATGCAAATTGCTAATTATTATTCTTAAGTTGTCATTGCCTATACTCAAGTTGTCAACATTCAAACTTCAAAATCTCATATTCTTATCAGATCACCTATTTATCTTTTTACTAATTTAGTAGACATTTTAGGATTTTTGTAATTCCAACTGTATTTTTTTGCCCATTTTCCCTATATATAATGTGGGTGATAGAAGAGACACAAAACCCGAATCATCAGTTAACAGAAAAATGAAGCGAGTGATAAAAATGAAGAATAGAGATTGTTGAGGGAGCGGCTGGGATACTTGCTTTTTCATGGGGAAGAATTCAATGTTACTCAAACAAAAATGGTTTGTTTTAGTGGCCGGACAAAGAAGAAGATCGCATAGCACTGATTTTGGAGGACTACAGTCAGCAAGATATATATACAACAGGATTGGGAAGAATGTGAAATTAGGGTTTCTGATAAATGATTACTTTGATTTGATAATGGAAAGTGATTTAAGGTCCATGTTGAATAATGGTAAGAGGCTGAAAATGGATCAGACATCAAATGGGTTGGAGATGAAACCCTGTGATGTCATTAAAATAATTCCAACACAAGGTGGGCCACCAAAGTGTATAAGTTGTAGTTCTGTTCATTGTATTTCGTTTTGCATCTGATTTTGTTGTTTCGTGTTATCTTTGTTCCTTTTTTTTGGCCAATAAATGTTATCTTTGTTACTTGCTGTTAATTTGTTCATCAAGTAACTCATTGAGATGTTTAAGGTTTTAGTTGATGTTTATTCTGTCATCTTAAATTTAGCTAATTTAAGTTTATGCTCCCATTATTACGGGTTATATTCTAGTCCTCAGTTTGTTCTAATTTGGTTTGAATGTGATGTTTTGTATACAGTAATTTTAAGTCTGTTGTGATGTCATATTATTGGGCATCAAACTATTGGGCTTAGGTACGTCTCTCTTCTCTCTTCTCTCTTCTGTTTTATTGGTCATGAAACTATTGTGATGTTTTATCTCACATAACTCCCATATATATAGCTTTCCCTTTGTGAAGGGTGTTTATATTGGAAATTCCTATTAAGCATAACAGTTCAGTATTATTACATTGAGTTATTCTTCTGTAGTCATTTTTTTTGAAGAACATAGCACTGAATTAAAACGCAACTCGATCCAACAAGGCAATCTAAAAAGTCTAAAGGAACTAGCCTTTAATTATTTGTAATAAAATAATTACAAGGTGCATGTTGTAACCAAACTCAAAACGAAACAGTCAACATCAGTCAAACATCATCAATGAAGACTAGAAAAATAGGTTTAGCTTTTTTTTAGGGTTTCGTAGAAATTTAAATCTAAAGATCTTATTGTTATAATTTTTATTACGGAAAAATGTTTCTGGAATCAGAATAATAACTGCTGAAGATAACTTTGGATAAGATGGGATTTACTTAAATTTACTAGTAAGAACTAATTATCTTATGATATGATGAGGTTTTATAATTCTAACTAATATTGTCTTGTGATATGATGAGATTTTCAAAGATTTATAATAATTATTTTCTTTTCTTTATTACTTATAACAACATCTCCGGCCCTTCTTTCTTTTTTGCCAACAAAGGAATAAGTAGTATTGAAATCAACTAAGCTACAGAGTCTCATAGGTTGAATTAAAACATACAACACCAACAGAACGGGAAATTAAACACTTTAAGCTAGCTAACAAGATAAAAGGGCAAGAATTTAAATGTTCATTAAAACAAGTAGGACACAACCATAGAGCTAGTACATCTTCCGCACTAACGCCCGGGCTGACCTGCACCTGCACCTGCGCCTGGAATGAAGGTCGACACACCCATCTAATCAGGCAAGACCCTTCCAATGAAGCTTTGGCAATCCGTACGGCTACCAAATATGCTTCCATGGGAACACATCTACAATAACGGTTCCTAACCAATTTCCTTGGTACAACAATGTACTCAAGGAGGGCAATATTCATCATGAAGTTAGAAAAATCACAAACCAATAAACAGAAGGGAAATAAATCAAACCACCAGTCCGAGAATGGATAGTAATGCCGTACGCACTGAGCAGGCACATGTTTAGCCCAAAAATGAACAGTGTTAATCAAGACACTGAACAGGCACATGCTTAGCCACTGAAGAACAACACGTACAATTCTACTAAACAAACCCAGATTGATGATTATGAATTTTCTATCTAAAGCACTTTCCTTCGACACTTGACCAATAATACATTTTATCTGCCTTCCAGGTACAGAAACTCCAAACCAAGCATAACCATATTTTGAGAAAGTCTTAATTCCCCTGTCTTTTGGCCTTGACTCTGCTGATCCTATTCTTTCCCATATAACCATCCACGCCAATGCTAATAGGACAACATCTTGATTAAGGTATATTGACAAATTAGACCCACTGATCAGTGAAGAAGAATTATGAACCACCCATTCAATTGAGACTAACCAAATCATACTGGGATCAAAATCTTCAACACAATCATCAGATTTTAACATACAAAATCTAAAACCAAGAGGAGCTATTATGCAAATCACAACAATCAATCCCAAAAGTCCATCGGAAGGCACAGATCGAAGCATTTGTGAACCCCTTACCTCAAGCTCCAAGAATCGCAAAGTATTCACCTGGGATTGCGTCATCATCGTTGAGCTCCGCTGTCTCGTACGCCACACCTCCACCACAGATCTCGTCGTTGAAGGCCATGGGGGCACCCATCGGAGGTCGTAGTCGGAGAGCGTCTCGAGAGAAGGATGCTTGAACGCCTCGCCTCCGACCACCTCGCCTACACTGCTGTCGTCAGATTTGTTCCTGGTCAATGTCGCCACCGGCCACGACATACCAATCCGACCCAGACACTCCATCAGAAGGAGAAAAAAGCCCTAACCGGAGAAGGGCTGACCTCCACCCTCACAGCGTGTGGCTGCTCGACGGCGACTGCCAAGCCCTAAACGGAGGGAATCGAAACCCTATCAGAGGGAACTCTACTCGCACGGGGCCTTCGCTCCGATTCTCTATAAGTGAAGAATTAATTATCTCCGGCCCTTCTTTCTAGACCTTACTATTTGGAGTATTTCTATGCGAGCCACCTCTTATTTATAGGGTCAGAGTGTTTATTAATAATAATTATGAACGTGTGATCACTTTTTGTAATCAAGAAATTAAATTGCCCTAATACGAGTTTGGTTGTACCCAATTCTCCCCGGGCAATTACTGTTGACTTATTTCTTTTCACTTATTAGGAAGCTTTTTTCTTTTCAATCAAATAATCTGGTTCATCAAGCAACAGGCTTGGACCCAAAGTTCAACGTTTCTAATAATTATTTTTTATTCTTTATTACTTGTAAGTTATAACAATATCTCCCTTCTGGATAAGATGGGATTTACTAAAATTTACCATTAGATGAATTAAGTTTTTTTAATATTAATTTCATTTGAAATTATTAACTAGACAATCACTAATTTGAAAATTTCAAATTTCGAAGGTATTTTTCTAAAATTTTCCAAATATTTATTATTTACGGGAAAAAGAAACATCCCAAATAAAGATAATTA
The DNA here is from genome assembly GCA_963210345.1 of Inga oerstediana. Lineage (NCBI taxonomy): Eukaryota > Viridiplantae > Streptophyta > Magnoliopsida > Fabales > Fabaceae > Inga > Inga oerstediana. The sequence continues at coordinate 11,339,577 of OY723404.1, read as the reverse complement.
AGAGAAAGTATTAAATTTTAGGTAATTAAAGAAATCTTAAGGGAATAATATGAATAATAAGAAAAAAAGCTAAATAAAGGGAGTGATATTTTTTTTTAAGAAATGTTTAGAGAAAAATTTGGTTGGTTACAAAATATATTAGAAATAAGGAGAGATAATGGGAGGATAGTTACAGAATATTTTGAAGTCTTAACTTCTAATAAAACAATTTTATAAATAAAATATTTTTAAAATAGGTATTTAAAAAATATAATCTAGGTAAGTTAGTTATCAACATGTAATCCGAGAAGTGACCAGTTGGTTATAATATTAGAAAGTGCACATTTTCGTTAGAGAGAAAGTTTAGGAATGATGTGGCACGCTATGATGTCTGTTTTCAACTCTACTTTTAAGAATAAGATAGAAGATAGATTATTCTTTCTTTCTTTTTTTGTATGAACCAAGAGTATCCCTAAGTTACTTTGAACTTGAGAGTCTAATCTCTATTGGGCGGGAGTAATAAGGTTAAAGTCCTTCAGACAAGTGCTTTTTCAATATTCAAATTTATATTTAAAAAAAAAAATTCAAATTTATATTCTCTTCCTCCTTAATATAAATTGTTTTCTATTCTTTATTACTAATAAGATTATCTCCCTTCGTTCTTTCCGGCCCTCATAATTTCTATTTCTTTTCCTGTAAATTTGCATTGGGGCTATCCCAAAACAATATACAGATTCGAATCAGTGAACACAAAAATGGAGCAATTTAGAAAAATGGCGAATAGAGTTCGGGGAGGAAGCGAACACGTGGTATTTCATGGGGAAGCATATTTTGTCACTGAAACACAAATTGTTTGTTTTAGTGGTCCGGAGGAGAAAAAGAAGATCGCTTAATACTGATAGTGATGCATTACGACGGGAAGTCGAAAGATATATACTATAGGATTGGGAAGAATGTGAAATTAGGGTTTCTGATGAATGATTACTGTGATAGGATAAAAAATGGAAATGAAAATGAAAATGATTTGGTGTTCTGGTTTAATGGTAGGAGGCTACATGAGAATCAAACACCAGAGGAGTTGGAAATGCAACATCTTGATGTTATTGTACGCTGCTTTGGTGGAAGTTGTTCAGTATAAAAATTTTAGTTCTGTTGAATAAATTTGTTTTGCATCTGATTGTGTAATTTAGTAGTGTTATCTTTGTTACTATTTTTTTCTTTGCTTAAAGGTTTTAGTTGAAGTTTTATTTAGTCATCTTAAATCTAGCTTATTTAACTTTTATGTTTCTATCATTTCGTGTTATATATTTTGTTGCCGATTCTTCAGCTTATTCTAATTAGGTTTAATTGTGATGTTTTACATAAAATAGTTGTAAGTCAGTATTAAATTGTTATCTTTGATTTTTTTTATTAAATTAAGTTTCTATCACCATATTATTGTTAAGCTCAAAATCGAGCCTATTCAAACTAGGGCTTTTGATGAAGGATTAATGTACCAGAAAGGGCCTTGTTGCTTTAAGATATTCAATTTTGATGGTCAACGTTTGGGAGAGAATCAATATAATATCCTAAATTGAGTGAAGGTTAAATTTTCCAAAAAAAAAAAAATTTAAATGGGAATTTGATAATAAGTCAATTTATGGAACTTACGTAATTTAAGGAATCTTAAATTAGATAAAGGGAAAAATTAAGGCCCAGTGTATGTAATTAATAGGATAAAAATATACCTATATATATTAACACACTCAACTTACCGACACAAGAGACACACACACTTTACACATTTCTCACTTTCATTCGGACAACACACACACACTCATCATCACACACCCATGCAATCAACATCCCACACACAATATCACTTATTAATTCCTTCAACTCCCATTTACGTCTGCAGCCAAAATAAAATAGAGAAAGAGAGAGTGAAAGAAAGAGAGAAAATAGATTATAAAAGAGAGGGAGAGACGTGAGCGAACCGGAGGAAGTTACGTTGGAGTAGAGGAAGAAGAAAGCTCTAAACCTTACATGCAACCACTGATCCTTGTGTATGTGAGTTCCGTTCACATATTCCTAACTTTTTTGATTGGATTTAAGACTGTTTTCTGGGTTGTTTCATGGTTAGGAGTAAGAAACGTTGCTGGAAAATTCTGTCAACCGAAAAATTGTTAAACCAGTGATTGTGTGACTATTTTGGGGTTTTGTGGATCTGAAATTTGATCATTTATATCAAGACATATGTGTAGGAGAGTATAGAGTTAAAATTCGTGAGGTTTAGAGTATAAATTCATGGTTACATGTTAGTTTTCTTCACCTTGTTTTGCTATCCGAAAAACAGAGTACCTACATGAAACTTGCAGAAGCTTAAACAAAGGCTATAGATGGAGTTTTCGAATGGGTCTTTTTTATAGATATTTTAGGATGTGTAGTTGATGATGGAATTAAGAAAATTACTATTTGGGGTGAAAATGGATGGGTTCTTGAATTTTGAAGTCAGACTGTCAAGACTGACGTTTTTGGGAGTCAGTCAGCTTCATGTTGAGTTTTGGCTAGACAAACCTTATTGAAAAATTATGAAATTTTACAGGAATGTAGTAGACATTCATATATTTTCAATGATTTCAAGAATGCATTATTTCGATATCTATAGGGAGAGTTATGAGTTTTGAAAATTAAGTCAGAAACAGGGGTTATTCTGGACGTTCAAGTCTGGCAGTTATGATGATTGAAAATTCTGGGGAAATTTGGCTTATAATTTGAAGTGACTAATATTTTTCCCTTAAATTAGACTTAATGAGAGTCACATAGGAATTGGAATCACTCCATATCGATTTTTGTAGAATTAGTTATGAATTTTTGAAATTTAGTTGCTGACAGATTATGTTTCTGGAAGTTAGATTGGTTGTGGTGAAATTTTGGAAACCCAAACCTTAACGAAAAATTATGAAAATTTCCAGATTTAAAGTAGACATTTAGATCTTTAATGTAATGGGTAGAACATAATTTTTGGATTAGTAGATTAAATGATATGAATTTTTGAAGTTAAGCTCTGTTTCTGGAATGCAATCTGGAACAGTAGTAGTTGGCGGAATTTTTGGGCAAAATGTGTAATTATTAATTATCTTTGAATATTTTTCTATGAAATTTCATTTAAAGAGCTTCATTTAGGCTTTGGAATTAGTCAATTTGGAATTTTCTAGAATTAGTTATGAATTTTTAAAGTTGACTGAAAATCTTTCAGTTTTTAGAAAATTGTGAAACTGTCATTTGGCAGTGATTTAACAAAAACCGAGGTAAAAAAATGGATTCCTTGGGTGAAAATATGTCAGAATAGCCTGGGTCAAAATTTCTGAAAAAGTATAGTTGGACCGGGTACGGTGGAGCCGAGACTGGGTTCTCAGGGGCATTTTGGTAATTTTTTAATATAGACTAATCTAACCACAAAAAATACTATGGAAGTCTCTAAAGTGATACATGAATGAGTTTTAATCTAATTCTTGAACATTTGAAATTTGAGGACTAAAATAATCGTCCGAGCCGTTGGCACGTAGTTCAAGGAACTATTCTTGTGTAGCAAAAAGGGACATAAGGTGGTAACACTTTCTTTCATATACTATGTAATAATTTGTATGCTTTGTGTATGCCTTATGGAACTGTGCGCTTGGTACTTTATGAATATCAAAATGTTATGGGGTTTGACATTTTTGGTATCAGAACATGCGGTTCTGGCAATATCAGGATAGTATATTGATATGCTACCGATTATACAGTGATAGAATATATGTAGAGATAGGGGTACTAAAGGAGTGAATCCTCCTAGTCTGTGAGTCAGCCCCGAAGGATTTGGAAACACGTGAAGGCAACACGTAGTGCAATATTGGAAGAAGATTGACACTGTCGAGAGAGGTCCAACCGAATGCTTTTGAGACTTTATGTAGCACATTATCGATATGGTACAGCAGTACATGTACAGAGAATGATGTGCGGCCCAGTCATTATATTTTAGATGACCGAAGGAAGCCGATACATCTTTTGAGGCGAGAATAGTCATAGGGTATTAGTGGTTAAGAGCATATAGAGCCAGTATCTGTGTTTTGGCTCAGGTGCACAAAAGATAAGCGTGCTCAACCCAGGGAAATCCTAGGATGGGTGACACTCTCGGAAGTTAAGTTGGCAAGGTCATGGAGACTTGAGGAATAGTGATTATCTTAAGGTTTCTCCATGACTAATAATCATTTTAGTTAGATGATTTAAATGATGTTTAGAACCATAAACTAGTGCAACACATAATTTATCATTCCATTATCGAGAAGTTTGTTTAAGACCATAAAGAGTCTTATTAAGTTTACAAACCATTTTCCCCCCTTGGCTTTTAAAACCTTGAGGAATGGTTATGTACACCTCCTCATTTAGATCTCCCTGCAAAAATGCATTATCGAGATCCATTTGAAATAGTTTCTAGCCATACATAACAGCTAATTTTAAAACAATTCTAACTGTAATCATTTTTACTACAGGTGAGAAGGTTTCGTGATAATCAATCCTTTCCCTTTGAGTAAAACCTTTGGCAACTAAACGTGTTTTATACTTATCAATAGTGCCATTAGATTTATACTTAACCTTATATACCCATTTGTAACCAATAGGTATTCTCCCTTTTGGAAGAGGGACAATGTCCCAAGTCTTGTTACGTTCTAAGGCTGCAATTTCTAGATTCATTGCTTGAACCCGTTTGTCATATTTCATTGCTTCATAATAAGAAGTAGGTTCAATAACCAAGTTTGTATTACACAAGAAACACATGTGTGAACTCGAAATATGACTATATGATATGTACTTCTCAATGGGATACAAACATTTACTTTCTTCTCTATGTATTCCTGACCCAGAAATAGCAAGTCCACAAACATAGTTTGTCGTCCATATGGGAGGTTTGCACTCCCGTGCTGTCCTATTATAGGAAGCAACCGATGTTTGTGAACTTGATTGAGTATGTCTAGTTTCAGAGTCAAGAATACAACCTTTATGTGTTGTCTCATGCTCAACATGTTCTCTTGTTGAAGGAGAGACAATAGGTGCCACATGCATGTTAGCTAAAGGTATATCATCATCAAAGAAAAATATGTTTCGAAATTCTGCCTTTTCATATTTCTGATCAGCCATTATATTATCAAGAAAAGGGAATGCATCTTCAATAAAAACAATATTCTACTAATCAAAATGCTCTTAGTTCGCAAGTTCAGAAGAACATACCCTTTTTGATGACTTGGATAACTAAGAAACACATAAAGGATGGCTCGAGATTGAAATTCATCGTTGTTAGTCAAATCAATGGCATATGCCAGACAACCAAAGGTTTTTAAACACTTATAATCAGGTTTTTCTTGTATGTCTTCTCATAAGGAGTTTGAAAATCTAAGATCCTAGAGGGCACTCTATTAAATAGGTATGCTGCCATCTTGACACATTTGCCCCAAAACCGAATGGGTACGTTAGATTGAAGCATAAGACTCCTAAAGATTTGCATAAGAGTCATATGCTTTCTCTCTACGATTCCATTTTGTTCTGGGGTGTATGGACAAGATGTTTCATGTATAATACCTTTTTCAAGAAAATATGTTTGGAGATTATTGTTTACAAACTCCGTTCCATTATCACTACGAATTCATTTAATTGAGAACATATGCAACAAAATTGTTTATATATCAAGTAGTTTCTGATTTACTTCTCATTAGGAAAACCCAAGTTGCTCTTGAATAATCATCAACAATTGTAAGAAAAGATTAATGACCTTGATGAGTGGGAATCCTATATGGATCCCATACATCTATATGAAGCAGCTTAAAACAATGATTATATTTAATATTGCTAGAGGAGAAAAGGAGCTTGGTTTGCTTAGATTGAATACAAACCCCACAATGTTTTTTCATATCAAAATTGTTGTCTTTTACAAAATGGAGATGCTTTAAAACTGACAATGGGGCATGCCCTAACCTATTATGTAAGGTCCAGATGTCTATAGGTGTATGTTGATCACAAATCCCTTTATCAACTAATTTTACAAGATGTATATCAGTATTGGGTTCATTTTACAGAATGTATAGACCTTTAATTAATCTACCAGTCGCCCTCATTTTCCCAGCTTGAAGGCCTTGCAAAATATGGTGGGTAGGGAAGAAAGTAACCATGCAATGTGCATCATTTATGACCCTTGAGACAAATATCAACTTAAACTGCAGCTTCGATGCATACAAGACATTATATAACTCAAAACCATTAGAGAATCTAACATGGCCTACATGAGTAACCAACACTCTATGACAATTAGGAATCTTAATAGTTTTTATTGGCCCTGTGTATTTCTCATATGAATTTAACAAAGATAAATCACCAACCAAGTGAGTAGTTGCACCTGAATTTATTACCCAATTAACATGTGAATAAGGGTAAGAAGAATAATTCAAACTTGTCCCAGTTAGTGCATGGATATTTGAATTCGGCTTTGTGTCCTTTTTGAGGAATTCCATGAGCTTTTCATACTGTTTATGAGTAAAGATTGGAGCAATCATCTCATCACTATGCGGAACCCCCTTCTGAACAGTTTGGCTGAGATTGGCTGACTAAAATGTTTTGGTCTAGTTTCCTTAAAATCATTAAGAAAGCCTATTAAATGCCAGCAATTTTCCTTGACATGTCCTCTCTTATTACAGTAAGAGCACTCTAGCAGTGGAGAGTTTCTTCCCCTCTGCCATGCCCCCTTCCACGAGCAATCATGGCAATCCTTTCGAGTGGATGTGTTTTGACACTGCTGCTAAGTTTACGTTGGGCTTCATCCTTGATAATCATACTAAACGCTTGATTTACAGACGGTAAGGGGCTCATTAGCAGAATTTGACTCTTAGGCACTATAGGTGTCATTGAGTCCAAGCAAAAACTGCATCAATTTCTGTTGCTGAAGATGTTGGGAATAAACTTGAGAGATAGAGCACTTACAAGAGGGTAGTGGCAAAAGAATAGATTCTTCATCCCAAAGCTCTTTCATTTTAAAGTAATATTGCGACACTGAGAGTTCCTTGGCGCATGGAATTAATTTCCTGGTCAAGGCTAAAAATTCGGGATCTTGTTACCTTGTCAAAGTGCTCTTGCAGATCAAGCCAGACAAGATGGGCTTCCAGATGAAAAATGACACTGTTGGCTAAGTCTTTTGAAATGGAATGCAGTATCCAAGAGAGAACGATGTCGTTATAGCGTTCCTACTGGTCATGGAGTCTGGTATGCTGTTGATCCTTGGTACAAGACCCATCGATAAAGCCTAATTTTTGTTTGCCTTTAAGAGCAATTCGCATGGACCAACTCCAGATGGTATAATTTTCACAGCCAATAAGCACCTGTGGTATAAGGGTCTATCCTTGTGTATTGGAAGGATGAAGATAGAGAGGATGAGTAAATGGAAGGGAATTGGTGGTGAGCTCTTCCTTTGTGTCGGCCATGACTGAACGGAGAGGAGGAAAAAATTGGAGAGGGGCGAGAAAAGAACTTGAATAGAGGGACGAGCGAGGTGAATGATGGTAAGAGTAGTAGTGCTCACAAGGTCAGTGGTGGCAAGAATCGAGATCGGAAGAGTGGTACTGAATACGAAGTTAAGGGCAAATCTTGAATCATCCTCAGTTCTGGAAGAGTGAGCCGCATCTGGAAATCGAGAAAGTACTCTGAAACCCAGAAAAGAGACTCAGATGCTTGAAAATCTGAAACTGCAGTGGTGGGTTTCTTTGAAGATCCTAATGCCTAGCCCTGTGTCTTGTGAGTTTAATGTCGGGTATGGGCTGGATCTTGAATTGTGGGCCTCTAATATAAGCTTCGGTGGGCGAAGTTGTAGAGATCTTGAGGAGATGGCTTTGCCTGGCTTGTGGTTCTTATAGTTAAACCGATGGTATGGGCTGGTTCTTGAATTGTAGGCCTCTAACTGGTTGTATAGGCTAGTTTCTTGAATTGTGGGCCTCTAAAGATGAAGCTTGAGACATGTACTTGAACTTGAACTCATGTCCTGGCGCTCTGGTACCATGTTAACTGGAGCCACTTGAGGTCTATGAGCTGAACAACATTTCTTTCATTGAAAAAATCAATCGTAGTACATATGAGGACTATGTATTTATAGACTCAATATACACTGAGGCAGGCCTAATACATTTGGCCAAATTACACAACTATACAGAAGCTATCCTAACTATTACACACTTTGGCAACATCCCAAACCATGGTTTGCGCAACCCGAGATAAAACTCCTCTCACACACTTACCTCGTAAGTCGTAAAAGCTATTAAAAAATTTAATCCAAACACACACTGAATCTCAACATGTTTTTAATCAATTTTAAATGTAATCTTCTGAGATTTCCCCCCAAAATTATATATTTGTATTCATTTATTGTTTGTAATTAATTTTAATTAACTTTTTTTCAGGAATAATTTTAATTAACCCTAGTTGCTAGGGCCTAGGAAAGGTCGGAAAAAGCTATGGCTATGCCTATAATAGTAATTTCACTGAGATAGGAGTGTGAGGCAGTCTTTTCCTTTCTGTGCTCGGTCAAATCGTCTCGGCTTCTTCAACGGCTCTTTTTGTTCTATCTCTCTCCGTTCTCTCTTTCCTGTTTCTAACCTATGCTCGACTCATTCTCGCCTTGCGTTGGAGCACAACTGAGTTGAAACAGATTGGAGCTTATTTTCCCCTTCTCTATTTTGTTAGTTCAGAGGAACCAACCAGTCTTGCAGGGACGAGCCAGTAATACGAAGAGACGACCGGAGATTCTATCAGATAAGAGGATTAGAGAAGACGCCTTTGAAGTAATTTCTTTTGATGGTTTTAGTTTCGTTGGTTTTTTTTTTTTCCTATCAGATCTGCCTGGACTTGAAACTTTTCTTTCTTGATTTTTCCAATCTTGAAACCGGAAAGAATCTCTCAACTTACAATGAGCAAACGACGAGCGACCACCTCTGAAGAAGTAGATTCTACAGAAATGGAGCAAGTGAAGAAACTGCAAATAGGAGAAGGAAGTCGTGGAGAGAAGCCAAAGGAGTACGTGCTTTTTCGTGGCGACGCAGTGTTCGTCACCGAAATGAACGTTGTTTGTTTGAGTGGTCCTGTGACCGGCGAAGAGCACGTCGTAGTAACTCTTCGGAATGTTTGCAATACCAAGAAAATGAACTATATGATTGGGAAAAACGTGAAATTAGGGTTTCTGATTCAGGATTACAGTGACAGGAACTTCTTTCGAAAATCGCAATTACGGTTAGTGGTTCAACGAATAGGCAAGCAGATCACAGAGGATCAAACTCCAGAGGAGTTAGGACTGATAAATGGTGATTTGATTACAGTGATTCTTAAGTTGGGAAAAACGTGAAATTAGGGTTTCTGATTCAGGATTACAGTGACAGGAACTTCTTTCTAAAATCGCAATTACGGTTAGTGGTTCAACGAATAGGCAAGCAGATCACAGAGGATCAAACTCCAGAGGAGTTAGGACTGATAAATGGTGATTTGATTACAGTGATTCTTAAGTTGAGAGGATAGAGAATCAAAGCTTAGTTATCGAGTTGTTGAGTTAGTTTAAATTTCAGTTTTGTTTTGTGATTATCATTTAGTTCTCTGACTCTGCATCTAATTTTAATTTGGGGTCATGTTTGTTATCAATTTCGTGATGAGTTTGTTCTTATTTGGTTCCAAGTTTTTCCTTTGGGAAACTGTTACCCACCTTCTTCTTCTGTTTTCTTTAAACTTTTTATTACTGCTTCAATTTGATTCAGTCTGCAACTCTTCAAGGACTGAAGCATACTTGAGCCACTGGAACTTTTGTTATTCCATTGATATTTCTCAAGAATTGGTTTCTGATCACAGAGAATTATTTTAAAAAAAAAATAAGGTGCTGATTAAAATTTCTGAAAACTCTCAATGGATCAAGGCTTGATGTGTGTGTGTGGGTGTGATATTTCTCAAGAATTGGTTTCTGATGGTTCTTCACCTACCTTATTGCTGAGCAAATTCTGAGACTGCATTTGATCACAGACATGCTCAATCCCTGTTGTATATGAAACTTTGTATTGATAATCTTGTTGCTGTGGATACCCTAACTTTTTGCAGATCTAATTGCTCCCATTGATAATCTAGTATCATAAAAACAAATTTCTTTTTGTTTGCAGAGACCCTATGACTTTCTGCCTCTCATCCTCACTTCTGTCAGTTCACATATTGTCCCGTTTCCGCTTTTTTCAGTGTGTTACATATAACGAAATAAATGTGAAAAGTTTTAAATTAACAAGGGCTCATGTTTCGATCAAAAAATAGAGGCTCATGTTGAAAAAATTTAATAAAAAACTAAAAAAAGTCTTAAAAAAATTGACCATGCTAAAAATTCCAGTATAATGTTATTCTATTTGTACTAAACTAGAATAAAATTATATTTTATTAAAAACTAAAATAATGTTATTTTATTAAAAACTACGTATATGGAAGGGGGGACTTCTTGGATTTTACTACTTTTGAATGAGAAAAAAACTATTTTTTTTTGTTTCAGCCAGCAATCTACTTATGTTCTTTGCATGTGTCCTGCGATATCTCTGCATATTTATTTAAGTTGTCAAAATTGCATGGGAACTATTATGAGGACGATTCTAGAAGGAACAAGCCTAATATATCACTAGCCAGATTCGACAATAGGTAATTAAATCCCTAATTTTCTAAAGAATGATTATGATTGTCGTTGTTGTTTTTTGTAATTTTTTCCTAATTAATATATTTATACTAACAGCTGTTGGTTGAGGTGGTAAAGGGGTTTACCTCCGTGAGGAGAACATAAATTCAAATCTTGTGAAACGCACTTGTTTGGATATGTGAGAACTTTTTACTCTCTAAACTTCGAGAGGAATCCCTATCTAATAAAAAAATAATATATTTATTTAATTTTGTCCAAATTGCGTAGGAACTATTATGAGATTGATTCCAGATGGGCTAGACCCAAAACATCTCCAAAGTCCAACATCCTCGTCTCAATTAAAAAAGAAGAAGTGCAAATGGCCAAATACATCACCAAAACCTACCAAAAAGGAAAAAAGATGAGGAATGTTCTATTTTTAAATTGATGGAATGGGCACCGGATAAATCATGATTCATACAGTAGTAGGGCCTTCCGGAAGGCAAATATCTTGAAGCATATTATGAGATTTGATATTATAATATTATGATTATATTATTTGAATATTTTAAATGCTAGTATGGAGGTATGGTTGTCATAATACTCTAAATTAGGGTATTTACGTACTAGCATATGTGTGTGTATATATATGCCTCTAATCTATCATATGTGTAATTCGTTCCCATTTCAATGTCTCACACTTTCACTGGAATAAAAAATAGCTTGGTTCCTCCATAACCATTACTTCCGTATCGCTACACCCCAAACAAGTCCCAGCACATCCCAGTCTTCGTTTCAGATTTATTGCCATCCAATCACGAAGGGAGGCAGCGAAAAAAAAAAAGATGCATACCTCGGATTTAGAAGTTCCAACCAAAGCTGCTTGGCATAGGTGCAGACCTTGATGAGCATATGCAGGGTATCTAAGGACCTGGGTTGATCAAGAGTGTTTGGGATTAATGGCCCCTCTATATATTTTAGAGTGTATGTTTTTATGGTGATTTTATAGTTGGTGAAGGTTGTGGAAAAGGAGATGAAGAAGACAAAGATGAGATCATGAAAGTGAAACTGAAATTAGTGCTGCCAAAACCCATATCAGAATGTGTCTGGTGGGCGTCAATGGTCTTGTAGAGCACGAAAGTTCTCCATCAAGTGGAAAGTTGCGGATTCAATCCTTTATAATTTTTTTTTGGGATGGAAGTGTTCTATGTTAATTGTTATTCGGCTTCACAAATGCCCTTCTTCCCTTCCTTCTTAGGGGTTTTGACAAATTCATGGGCATTGGCAATATTGTCATTTTCGTGTTAGGCTATAAGCAATTGGAATTGGATTTAGGATAAGGAATTGATTGAAGAAAAATGAGGGCGCATAAATCAGAGAGGCATTTCATATGCCTCATTTATTGTCATATTCACTGAACTTAAATA